>CM076919.1:901217-3417457 GCA_039566165.1 Maruca vitrata
TGGAAGTCCAGTACAAAACTACTGGTGAATTTCCGTTTTTAGCACATTGGAAGCATAAATTAGCGTTGAGCGCCATTCATCAAACGCCAGAGTAGGTTGGCTAAATTATTTGTTAAAGGTAGGACAATCCCATCCCGTTTATCGAATTCTGGTAAGAGCAAATACATGGCTTTATCAACTGACCTAATTGATTTGACTAGCATTTCGAGTAAGCAAATAGGAAGGCTCCTAGTACTTACAGTTTTGTGTGATGCTTTATTGATATGTGACCATCAAGGTAGCTTTTTATAGAAATACATTTTATGTAAAAAAATGACGATTTTGCATGGATGATATTTACGTACAAAAAATAAATATATATTTTATTTATTTTTCAAATCTGGCCTTCCACAGCACTATAGAGTAACCGTTTATGAAATGGCAGATCAATTCTGAAAACAATGTGAATGTAATGTTGATTTTAAGTCTCCACTTTTCACACATTTTGGTTAAATCTATCTGTGGGATCGCACTATATTTTGCGCACGTACTTTCACAACTCTATACATAAAGATTATGGACCTAATGATTCACGGTTGTTTGCGCTTAAGATAGCTTGAACAGCGAACAATCCGTTAAAATGAGCTACTCTGAAATATTTACAGAGATGGTTATTTTATTAGATATGGGCAACATTTAGCTGAGATTTTTTAATTGCGTACGGTACAACGGCTACATTTTTGTTTATAAAGCAATGATTGTAATTAGGTTAACTGAACGCGCGTCAATCACTTGTTTTTCACCAGTTACTTATTAATTAGAAACATCAGTAGTCTACGTTTACATCAGCAAAACTTTCTTCTTACTATATCAAATCGAGAACAAAAAATCCCGTGCATAACTAGCCAGTAATGCAGTTCAGTTTCACAGAGAATACAATTACTACGTTTTTCAGTTTCTAATAAATCACTTGAATTACATTGCTTCGCTTATGAGAGGTCGCCAGTTCAAACCTCCCGCCAGGTACCAATGTGTTTTTCAAATTTGATATTTATATGTACCATCATTCTGTCATTAACGGTGAAGGTTGAAAACATCGTGAGGGAAACCTGCACACCTAAGAAATTCTAAGGTTGTGGTAGTCGACCAACCCGCACTTGGCCAGCGTGGTCGACTAAGGCCTCATCGCCCCAGTTTAGGGTAGGCCCGTGCCCCCAGCAGTGGGGAACGTATATGCGGCATGATGATGATGATGATGATGACTTGAACAGAGTTTCAACACTGGGATGCGTTCGTAATTCGACTTTTTGTTTTTTTTTTTTTTTTATTGAAAACCAGTAGCTTTTTTCTTAACCAGTTGTGGCACTTCCTCAACGTAAGGTACCACAGATTCAACTTAACTTACAGAACCTCAACCAATCAGTGTCACGATTACGTCTCGAACTCTTTTTTAAAATAATATACGGCATAATAAGCTAACCGTGCATAATAAATTTACACAAACACAATCACATGTAAATTTATGACAATTTTTCTCAATAGTTACCCGTATGAAATTGCGATTATTCCTGAACAAATGTCCAAGATAAGAATTTTGTCCTTGGTGCCATGGGAGGGCAGCAATATTTTCTTATTATTATTACGTCAGTTCGTGTGAGCGAAGTCACCATAAAATTATTTTTATTTATAACTACTACTACTAGTCATTAAAGGCCTTTACATGTTGGCTTTGGCCCCACGCATCGCCTTCAAAGATCCGGACTTCAGTAGGGTCCCTGAGATATTGGTTCAAGGGAGACTGACAATATTATTATAACATAATCACTACATACATACACACATTATACATAAAATCACGCCTTTTTCCTAGAGGGGTAGGCAGAGATCACTTCCAGCGATACACTTTTCACCCTCTGTGTGAAACGTGACGTGACGGGTTGTGGACCACGTCGCTTCTCGCCATTCTGCCTTGTGCATTGTTTTAATAAGGTCATTGCGTTCCTGTTCGAGCAGCAAGTGATATATGACGGGGGAAAGGGAAAAGGGGGAAGAAGGATACTATCGCCTCGGATGATTTGGACTGAGTCGATAGTAGCTCGAGGAGCCGGGGTCGCTTACCCGTATACCGGTCACCAACCACCGGACAGATAGTTGTGACTGGTATCCCCTGCAGTACATAGTACAAAACAAAGTTGCTTTCTCTGTCCCTACATCATGATAGCGTAGTTTTAATGTGTTTTTTTTATATATGAAGGTATTCAAGCGAGGATTTTATGCCGTATAATTCTACCCGGAAGCAGAATAAGGTGTCAATAGTAAAATAATATATTACAGAGGACATTATGTATAGGTGACCCGATCTGGATGATTTTTCCATGATAAAAGCATTATCAACCATCATTATCAATGCGCAAGCCAAGAACGAAAAGATGTGGTTCACTGTTAGACAAACTCAGTGTACATCAGGTGGGAAAGAGTCGTTTAAAGATCGGTTGCCATTACCACCATATAGTGGTAATAGCAACCGGTCGACCATACAAACCCGCTAAGCCAAGTGACTCTGGCCTCTCCTCGGTCAGGTCGCGTTCCGGGACTGCAGCACAGTACGAACCGGAGCCAGGAGGGGACCATTTTTGCGGCAAGCGCCGGACCAGTGGAGTGTTGAAGCGGCGGCATTGTGGCGTGCGGGAGCGGGTCAGCTCCGCCGGCCTGGGAGACCTGCGGGAAACGGGGCCCTTCCGTCCAGCGGACTGGCCAACTCGGACCCGCACAGCTCAATACCAATGCGAGACTTCCACGCCTTGTCTCGTTGTTGCCGCAGCAGTGGTCTCCTCTTTGCCGGGCTTTCAGGGTGAGTGCAACAGGCTCAATATGGTCTACTGTGCCTGTCGACCTCATATTTGGATCTCACTACCGCTTTCCATCAGGGTAGAGTGTGAGGTCATCTTGTTAGCTTGTAACAATACGAGGGTACTTGACTATTTTTTATTTTTGATATAGTTGGATGGACCACTAAAACATCAACAGGTTCATCACAAGTTGCGTATATGGAATATGTTTTCTACAATGAATGATGATACTAATTCTGTTATAGCCATGACAACGAAATTCTAAATGATTTTCACATCTTTTGAAATGGACTTGCCCACCCAACTTTAAATGTGTCTTTCGCCGTCTCATTTCGCCAAAAACTTAAGCTTAAGGCGTTTAAGCAGGGCCTTCAGGGTGAGTCCGACAGGTTTTTTCATTCGACTTCATTAATAATATTGACTTACTTAAATCTTACTGCCTATCATAAAAATGGCAAGCATAACAAATCATTACAATCAAATACCCTATTATTGGTATGCCACCTTCATTTAAATTTTAGAGCTCTGCAACGATCGAATTTTAATTTGATTACACTGAAATCGTTGTTTGTATGATATTAAAAAGTAAACACTTTGCTGTTATTAGTAACGGTAATAAAAACACTTATTTTGCCACGGTACTAGACAGGGTTGACAAATCGAAGTGTGAATGTGCGAAACAATAGAGCGTTTGGTAATGAGTTAAAAATGCTAGTAGTGGAGCGCCTTAAGGTTTATACTCCTCGGAATCCAGGGCCAGTCGATGAATCTTTATATCAAAGTTTTGAAAATGTGTTTAGAATAGTATATAAAAAAATGTTAAAGAAAATATTTTGTAAAGCGATCTCAACTTTTTAATTATTATTTTTCTATACATAATATAAAAATGAAGTTGCGAAGGCGCGCCCAAAATAAGTGCTTGTTACCTAGGATCTCAAAAAGTACTATATCAATAACTATGCGGTTTTCAATAATGGAAAGAAGACATTCCAGGGATCTCCTATAGGTGTATAATTTAGGTGTACCTACTTCAAGAAATTATTAGAGTAATCGTAACAGTTGTCAGACGGACGGAAGAAAAACGACTTCTTGACACGATCACGCTAGATTTCCGCAGAAATGAGGAATTTTTCCGCCGTAAAAAGTAGCTCTGTGTCCGTGTCTAGAATCCTATTTTTAAATTGAACCAAGTCTTATAAAAATCAGTTCAGACGTTAAGGCGTGAATGAGGTAAACTTTTAAAACAAATGATTAAAAAATCACTAACTTTATTAGTTTTTTCTGCCTACTGCCTACGCCTCTTAAGTACGATAGCATGAAATATTAATAGCCTCATATCCTTTTCTAGGTTACTATCTATCTCCTGAATCTAAATTTCATCAAAAATCCGTTCAGCCGTTTAAGCATGAGATTGAGCAAAACTCCCAGCAAAAACAATAAAAATCAGCAAATTCAATTCAGTTTTCTGCCTACTTCCTACCACCCTAAGTGCGATGACGTGATTATTTATATAGCCTATAACCATTTCCAGGTTAATGTTCATCTATCATCATACCAAATTTCATCAAAATCCGTTCAGCCGTTTAGACGTCAAAGAGCAAAAGTCTTCTAATAAAACGTGGCTAAAAATCACTAACTCAATTTAGTTATTCTGCCTACTGCTCACCACCCCTAAGTACGATGTGACGTGATTATTTATAGCCTATGCAACCATTTTCAGGTTATCATATATCATCATACTCAAATTTCATCACTGCAATCCGTTCATCGGTTTAGACGTCAAAGAGCAAAAGTCCTAACAAAAACGGCTAAAATCATCACTAACTCAATTTAGTTATCTCCCCTACTGCCAACCCCCTCAAGAAACCGATGGCGTGCGATTATTATTTATAACCTATAACCATTTCCAGGTTATCATCTATCATCATACCAAATTTCATCAAAATCCGTTCAGCCGTTTAGACGTCAAAGAGCAAAAGTCCTAGCAAAAATCGACTAAAAATCACTAACTCAATTTAGTTATCTGCCTACCGCCTACCGCCTGAAACGATGGCGTGATTATTTATAGCCTATAACCATTTCTAGGTTATTTTGCCGCCAATCTATTACCATACCAAATTTCATCAAAATCTTCGTTCAGCCGTTTAGGCGTGAAAGAGTAACAAGACAGATACAGACAGAGTTACTTTCAGCATTTTATAATATTATATAGTAAGGATTAATACACAAGATGCATTCTACAATGCCGAGGGCAGAGATGGCGGTATGGCGCGGGGCTGCGTTCCGTCGCGTTGTGTCATATAGTTAATGGTAAAATTATTTTTTGTAAAATCATTATTTTTTGTAAAAATTTAATAAATTAACATTGAAATTACTCGGCAAACATAATTTATCACATAAACAAATTGGAAATTTCAAATATAAAATTTTTTTGTAAAAAAAAACTTGTTGTAAACGAGATCGGCCATGATTTTTTTTTTTTTTTAACTTTTTTCTTTTCAGGTTTTAATAATGTGCAATCAAGCTACTTTCTATACACATTCATTGACTGGCCCTGGATTCCGAGCTTTCTACCATTTTCATGTTTTGACGGAACTCCAACTATAGACAAAATTTTTAAGTTTGAGCTCATCAGGATATCAAATGAGGTAAAAGAAACTCATCTTGTAAAGAAGTACAATGTACATATTTTTAATAATACGTTTTTTCAGATACTTCTTTATTTTAGTATAAATCGATTTTGGCACATACTCATGCTCACGATAACTCCGAGAATAAAGCCAAAATAATGGTGACTTTTTTGAAACAACGGCTAATGAAGAATCCAATTTAAAGCAGAAAAAAATAACAATAGAGAACCAATAATAAATAAGTAATTATATAAATTAAATTTGTAACTGGTCGTGTAGTGCTCAGAAGTGATTAAGATATACTTATAAGAACATTTGTTAAAAGAGTTTATAACTCAAAAAATAGACAACTCAAAAACTCGCTAAAAGAACAAAACATTTATGCTCGCTAACCTAACGTCTCGCCGAACAAACGTTCACGATCTCAGAAACGGCTAAATCGATTTGAACGTGTGGTTTTCAGCAATGCGTTGGGCGGTTAGCTCCAATCTTCTAAATTTAGTGTTTTTGGTCATCTCTTAATCGGTCCGTGATAAGTAGCTTAATCACTTAGGTATATTGATACATTTCTTTTTGACATGATAACTCAACTGGAGTACATGACAAACAGACTTGTATGGTTCAATTTTTATTTAGACTGGCTCGATGGACCAGTGACGACTGACCTTCAAGGCTACGGTTCTAAGATTCATCATCATCATCAGCCCATATACGTCCCCATTGCTGGGGGACGTATACCTACCTACCCTCTAAACTAGGGCGATAAGGTCTTAGTGGACCACACGCTACTGGCCAAGTGCGGGTTGAGTTGGACTACAACAACCTTTAGAATTTCTTCTTAGGTGTGCAGGTTTCCAAGATTCGTGTGGTTCGATTTCCACATCGCGTACCAAAACACATTCAAATGATGAACATATGTGTTAGTTCTGTGTTAGTTTGGGTGTGTATATAAATATTATGTATTTATGAATATTCATGTATGTACCTTCAGCCCCTTTTCTTCTGACATCTGGAGTCTTCCTTACGCCTTTGAGGGTTCAGGAAGGCTGTGCACTGGAGATACAAAAAAAATACATGTAGGTAGATGTCACAAATATTATGATGTTTACTTTTGAGGAGTTACTGTCTCTGTTGGTCTATTGGTAGCAAGTGCGCTGCGTAAGAACTGACAGGTCCCCGGTTCGAGTCCGGGGTCGGGCAAAATTTGTGTGAGTTTTTCTGTGATGAAATTATCTCAGCTCCGGAGTTCGGAAGCTGGGCGGTTGAACGCCCTTTGCCTCGGAGAGAGCACGTTAAGCCGGTGGTCCTGCGCCCGATCTCTCATTGGTCATGTCGGACTGCCGTCTCACTGAGTAAATGAGAGTAAGGGAATATAGAGTGCACTTGTGTTTGCGCGCAACACTTGTGCACTATAATATGTCCTGCGCACTTGGCTGATCTCAATTGAGATCGGCCGCCATGGCTGAAGGAAATCGGTCGGACGCCTTATTTACTTTCTTTGAGGTCTGACAGCCCTTGCACCAATAGCAATTAAGCCTCTCCAGCGTGTAACCAAAATGTATGAATTGTCGGTGAATCGAACGCATCGATACAAAAATTACTGCGTGGGTTACGCGGTTTGGTTCCTGACTGGGAATTTGTATCGACATTTTTTTACGAAATTTAATAGATATTGAATACAAAGACAATAATCCTAATAGGTCTTATAGGTATATTGTGCTTGCCGACCTCATTACCGTTTACCATCAGAGTAAGGTCACCTCCTGAAAGTTTCAATACAAAAATATCCAGGGCAATTTAACTCATGATAGCGTTGTCTGGTCGTTCTTAGAAATTTATTGAGCTGTATGCTTTGATGATTGATGACACAACTTTAATTAATTCACAGATCTATATACAAAGAGTGAGGAAAGCTGACTACAAACTTATCAAACATTACTCTCATCATCATCATCATCAGCCCATATACGCGTCCTCACTGCTGGGGCACGGGTCTATCCTAAACTATAGCGACTCAGGTCTTTGCCAACCACGAAGGGCAAGTGCGGGATTTTCAGTTGACACAGAGACTTGTGTAGTAACACAACTTAAGATAAATTTCCTTCATATGTGCGCTGGTTTCCACGATGATTTCCTTCACCGTTAAAACGTCGAATAAAGATTACTCTCACCGTAACGTAAAGCAATACTTTACGTGTACAAAATACATTGAATCAATGTTTACACGCAAAAGACGAGGATTATTAAGTACAAAAATAAAGCTATCGAAAAATCAGCTTAACAAAACACCACCGGCAAAGAATTAATTCCTCAACAATACATGTTATCGGGCGATATCCGCTCGTATCCGTTGGTATCCGCATATCCGCGGGTATCCGCCCCGGCCCCCTGCCCGCGCACAAATAAACGGCTGGATTTGATCCGGCCGATAGCAGACCGCCGAAAAAAGCGCAATCCGGATTGCGTTTGCGTGCGAGGTTAATGAAATGCGTTAATACCTTTGCGTGTTGACGAGCGCAAGTGATTTCGACTATTTGCGAATTGAGCGCGGAAATGCGTTTCAATAAAAAAAGGGACCGGATAGTGGAGCTATATGTTTAGGGTTAAATTGTTTATAAGGCTTTAGCGATGAAACTTCAGACACAGCAGTTATATGTGAGAAAATCTTTACACTGAAATGGAAAGGTGAAGGAACACGAAAAACACTTGTGTTAGCGTTCACAAATGATTAATGTCTTACAAATTAGGCTCATTTCACTGAAATTGGACACCATGTTTGATCAAAAATTGGTTGAGAAAAGAAGCCAAGCAAAAAAGATAATGGAAACACCAGAGAACCCAAAAACAAACTTAGCCCTTTCTCACACGGCAAATTGTGTAATCATTTTCTTGACAAGACCAAAAGGAGGTCAGATAGAGCTCATCCATTTTCAAAAAGGCCGTAAAAAGATGTATGGACTCGTTTGCTATCGTCCAACACAATGATCATACAGAGCACCGTGTGCTGTAGAGCCAAAGTTTTAATAACACTGACGCAAGTCTTGATTAGTTTCTATTCATCCATGACGAAACTGAGACATGAATGGCATCGAAAATCGACAAACAATTTAACTTAACTATTTTAATATGGAAATATTTACTGTTTATAAATAAATATTAAATAAAACAAAGTATTTCTTGTCACATCAAGGACAGGAGAGCGATAAAGAGAAGTTAAACTATTAGCAAATTTTACGTCTGATTGCCATCTGACTACGCAAATCAATAGACTACGTAAATTATCGTAAATCAGACCAGATAAGTCTGGTAAAGTAAAAGTATGACGAACTGAACTATGTGAAGAATCAAAACAAACTCAAAATGGATTGTACGAGAAAGCGAAAATTCGCCGTGAAGTCGCAATATCAGGGCTATAAATAACCTTAATTTTCCGACCTTCAAGAAAAACTTTATATAAAATCAATTAGTGATAAATCACAGGTTTTCTCGCTTGTCTCAGTCCTGAGTAAGTATAAATAGTGTGTTCAAAGAGTTTGACAGTATTCGGTCGGAAACAGAAGGACGATGCGGTTCTTCGTCGTTCTAGTAGCCGTTTTGGCTGTGGTGGTAGTGTCTGAATCAGCTAATACCCACAGGATTCCTAATGGAGGTAACTTTAGTCCCAAGTAGTTTAGATAAAGACAGACAACCTGTGCTACACTAGTAAAAAGGCGTACGACCGATTTCGGCTACGGCGGCCGATCTCAATGGATCATGCAACTGCGCAGGACATATTTTAGTGCACAATGTACGCGGAAACACAAGTGCACTCTCGGTTATCTTACCCTCATAGATCGGTGAGACGGCAATTCGACATGACCGATGAGAGATCGGGCACAGAACCACCGGCTTAACGTGCTTTTAGCGGCACGGCGCCAACTTTCTGACTCCGGGCTGAGTAATTTCTTAACAGAAAAACTCACACGAGTTTTGCCCGATCCCGGACTCGAACCGGAGACCTCTCGGTCCTAACGCAGCACATGCTACCAATAGACCAACGAGGCAGACACTAATAAGCATGAAACAACAGTTCTGTGCCTAGCACGTCGTAAGCAGGTTTTTCAGTCTGGAATACACTAGGGAAAAAATGGAATAATAACGACATCCTGTGATTGTCGCCAAGAAACGTCATGCAAAATCTATGGCACCAGCAACATGAGAAATTGCTGATGACAAGTGCCGTAGCAAATCTGTCCCTGGCTTTATGGGTCAGCGGAATTGTGAAGGTATGTGTGACAAGGTGACTTTGCCACCAACTTCACATATTTTTATCCATCAGCTAAGGGCCATACTGGTTACTTGCCTGCAATTTCATAGCGGTGCATCTTCTCGATGGGAACCAGTACCGCATTGCATACCAACCTTAGAGAGATCACACTGGTCGTTTGCGAAGAGTATCAAAGCTGAGTCGGTGCGAAATAAATACATACATACATAAAATCACGCCTTTATCCCAGAGGGGTAGGCAGAGATCACTTCCAGCGATCCACTTTTCACCTCTGTGGGAAACGCGACGTGACGGGTTGTGGACCACGTCGCCGCCATTCTGCCTTGTGCATTGTTTTAACAAGGTCATTGCGTTCCCACGAGTATGCGAAATAAATACCCTCGATAATTACTCGGTGTGTACCACAGGATAAATCCGCTCGAAATCCGCCAGTGTGATCACTCCCTTACTAATTCTTGGCCTTGGGTCCCACAGATCCCACAGATGATTGTTATGAGTTCTTCCAGTCGTTAATATAATTATTGTGTCTACAATAGTCGCCAGTGAAACCTTTTATACTAATAATCGTTCCGTTTCAACGGTGAACTTACCATGACTTCAAATCGGAATTAAAAAAGTCTATCAATCAAATTAGAGCGATTGATATGCGTTTTTCCATAACGAATGCTTCATGTAGATTGTATTATAAGTGTCGTGAATTGTGTTTAATTAAACCACGAATTTACTTTTATAAAAGTCTTTGTACAAAGATGCCACTCTTTTTGTGTTTCTTTTTATATATATTTTTTATTAATGGATGAAGCATTCGGATTTTACAATTTAAATAATATGTTGAATTAAGTGTGTTCAATTGTTTAATTTCTTGCCAGGGCACAGCATTCGTAAGTACTACTTTCATTAAAATGATTTTCTTTATCATAAAAAAAAGGTGTACGAGATAACTGTGATAGATTTTTTTATTACATTATTTTGTTTAAACCAAAGCAGTACATTATTTATGTTTGAAACAAGATAAGATTTTCAATTCAATAACAGCCAAACACCGTAAAATTTGAGTGGTTGTTTTCCCGTGGCAGAACGATTTGCCTTCAGTAATAATCGAATCATGCAAATTATTCTCTAAAAAAAAAATTTTTTTTCGTCGAATTTTCAAAATATGTAATAATTTTCAAACTCGAAAACGATAAGACCTATCGTTGTTTTTCAAGATGTGACGTATTCAGGTACTGCTTGCCGCATGAAATCGATGCTTAAAGCTAAAGAAGCTCTACACCCTTAGTCATAAAGCAGTTCGAACGTGCTTTCGAGTTACGGTTAAACCTTTCGTAAAACTGGCATTTATTGATTTTACCAAAAAAGAACTGCACACATCTTTTGTACTACTAAGATAGAATCATTTTACTGCGGGAAAACAACCACTAAAATTTCACGGTGTATATTTATTTGTTCCAATGAAATAAATCTTCGTTACGAGTTTAAAAGAATTTCTACAGGATAATCTTCTTAGTCGTTCACTCTTGGCAGAGTGGTCGTGATTATGGTCTTTCAGTGCTGACCGCAGCCTTCGCGATTGCTCTCCACCGGTCTCTGTGTGTGGCACTGCGAGTACACTCTGTGATGGAGGAACCAGTCGTAGTTTTTATAAGATCGGTCCACCTAGTTGGGGACCGACCCGTGATCCGCCCCTGCACAACCAGGCGCTCCATGGAATCGTATTTACGGGTGACGTGACCAAAGAACTTGAGGACTCGTAATTGGACAGTCGACGAGAGCCTTTGTTTTATTTTGGATGCGTTTGTTCTATAGGCAGTCCAGCTTATTCTTAAAAGACGTCGCCAGCACCACATCTCCAGGGCGTCAATCTTCCTCCAACTCCTTTGTAAAAATCTAAACTACTTAGTGGCACTTTTCGATATTTCAGATTTCCCGAACCAAGGAAGTATGTAAAATTATTTTATAACTTATCAAATTTCTCATTTTTCATACTTTGTAAAGAAAGTACAGTAAGGATATTAAATTTTGATTTTAAAATTTAGCAGTAATGCGACAAACGATGAACCATGGAATTACTCTTAGCTGACGAATTTGCTGTCGATAAAGTGTGATATCGGAAACAATATGAAAACACTGGAGGTCATATCAAACAGGACGTGTCACCAGCAAGATCAGAAGTTGTCATATGTCCTTTCATCCACTTTGCTAGTCAATACTAAGTCGCCGAAATCCCCAATCTTGAATTGAAGATCTCGGATTTTTTCGAAAATTTTTTAAAATCGCCTACTTCACTCCTATCGTCTTATTTTTCCACTAGATTTTCCTACACTGAACTCGCTTTTGATGACGTGCTAGGTAAAGACACAATACTATGTACGTTTTGTATTTTGACGTATTTGTAGAGGGGTGTGGTCTCGCCATAAAGTAAGTCGGCTGCTAAGCCTATAGCTCAAACGTAAGGTCGACGGCTTCAGGGCTGATTAATTAGGTGGAATGCAATCATCATCAGCCCACTTTCGTCCGTTGCTGGACATAGGCCTCCCCAAATGCTCGCCACTTATTTTTATCCTCGGCTACACGCATCCAGCTCTTACCAGCCGTCCCGCGCAGATCGGCACTCCACCTGGCCTGAGGGCGTAACACACTACGTTTGCCGTTTGGTGGATTTTTTTTTTATATTAAGCTAACAAGATGATCTCACTCCACCTGATGGTAAGAAGTAGTGAGATCCAATTATGAAGTCGACAGGCACAATAGACCATATTGAGCCTTTCGCACTCACCCTGAAAGCCCGCTTAAAGAGGAGACCACTGCTGCGGCAACAACGAGACAAGGGGTGGAGTCTCACATTGGTATTGAGCTGCGCGGGTCCAATTTGGCCAGTCCGCCGGACTGAAGGGCCCCCGCACCACCGTTTCTACGGGTCTCCCTGGCCGGCGGGCTGACCCTCTCCGCTCGCACAATACCGCCGCTAAGACTTCACTGGTCCGGCGCTTGCCGCAACAATGGTCCCCCCTGGCTCCGGTTCGTACAGTACTGATCCCGGAACGCGACCTAACCGAGAGAGGCCAGAGTCACTTGGCGGGTTTTACACAACTATATGGTGGTAACAGCAACCGATCGACAAAACGTCTCCCACCTGTTCCTGTGGAATGCAATGTTGGATCGATTTCTTACCTTATTGATGTTGACTGGGTGAATTAACGTATTTTTTTTGTGCAGGAGCTACCCGCAGTGGTGACGAAGGTCAAGATGGAGGTAATTACGATTTCATTTGTTTGTTTATAAAATTTTTTGAACGGGTAGTTAAATTTTCTTTTCTAACAGTATTTTAAATGGTCAAAATATACAAATATTATATTAAACTTACTGGTCTACTTGAGTCTCTTGACACATCACAATCCTGACGATTTGTGAGATCAAATACAACCAGGAATGTAACACGTGTAGTGTAAGCATTTTGAAAGAAAGAAAGAAAAATACATTCCTATATTTTTATCTTTTAGTCCGAACCTGAGTGTGGTTTTTCTTTATTAACAAAAATAGGTACCTACTTTTTTTAAGTTATATAAACATTGCATAAAAATAAAATCAATTTACGAATGCAATTTCAGGGATGACTTTGCGTGCATCAGGTACCAATAAGATCACTTGTTCACTTGATTAATAGCTGCATTTAACACATAATATTATATTCTAACTGATAATGTGCTAGCCCAATCTTGATACTATTTACTTGTGGATAGACACTTGTGTGATTTCTTGTTGATCCCGATTTTACAATATCTGTATAATTATTTCTAAATGGTGTGATTAAATAAACGTGGTTTTTTTTTGCAGTGGAAGCCGCAATAAATGGTAAGAAAACGAATTTTATTATCGTATTTGTATTACGATATCATCCAGTGGAATTTAGTACAATACAATATACACCGTGAAATTTTAGTGGTTGTTTTCCCGCAGTGAAATGATTCTGTCTTAGTCGTAAAAAAGATTTGTGCAGTTTTTTTTATTAAATAAAAAAAACCGGTTTTAAGAAAGGAATAAACGGACCTCGAAAGCACGCTCGAACCTCTTTATTACTAAGGGGGTTGAACTTTTTTAGCTTAAATCATAAATTACATGAGGCAATCAGTACACGATATACGGCACATCTCTTAAAAGAACGCTTCCCAAGCTTTCGATGTGCAATATTTTTTTTTTATTTGAATTAAAATATTTTTTTTCATGAACTAGCGTGATTTTATAGAAAACTGAAAGTGTCCGGGATATTTACCATGTTGTTTTGTTTTAATGAGCTCCCGATATTTCGGCACTGTTGCAAGCGCCATGATCACGGGTGAACACACACGGGTTAAAACAAAACAACATGGTAAATATCCCGGACACTTTCAGTTTTCTAATGTGTGTAACCGTGATTTTATTGTACCACTAAAGGCTAATTGTTCTGCTACGGGAAATCAACCACTAAAATTTCGCGATGTAAATTAATTTTGCCTATAAATCATAATAAACCGACTTCAAAAAAAGGAGGAGGTTCTCAATTCGTCTGTATGTATAATGTTTTTTTTTTTTTTTTTTTTTTTTTTTTATGTATGTTCACCGATATTTTCGTCAATTATAGACGGATTTCAAAAATTATTTTTTGGTTGGATAGAGTTTACTTCAGAGGTGGTCCCATTTTCACCAGTCCCGGATCTGATGATGGGATCCAGGAGAAATCGAGGGCAACACTCAAATTTTATAGGGACATGTACCGCGTTTTGCATATTATCTGAAGTTATATTGGCATTTGCTTCTGGCAATCATAATGTTATGATGCTGAGCTAATGATGGAAGGTCAACTCCTTAATAGTTGAGTAAAAGGATAATTCTTTCAATACTGTATACATATTAAGACTACTAGTTATAATATCAGTAGCATTAGATGTGAGCTGAACTATTAGGTTGACCAGTCTAGGATCTGATGATGGGATCCAGGAGAAATCGAGGGCAACCTCAAATTTTATAGGCACATGTACCGCGTTTTACATATTTTCTGAAGTTATATTGGCATTTGCGTCTGGCAATCATAATGTTATGATGCTGAGCTGATAATGGAAGGTCAAATCCTTAATAGTTGGGAGTAAAGGGATAATTCTTTCAAGTCTGTATACATATTAAGACTACTAGTTTTAATATCAGTAGAATTATAGGTGAGCTAAACTAATAGGGACCAGTTTAGGATCTGATGATGGGATCCAGGAGAAATCTAGGGCAACCTCAAATTGTTTAGGCACAAGTACCGCGTTTTACATATTTTCTGAAGTTATATTGGCATTTGCGTCTGGCAATCATAATGTTATGATGCTGAGCTGATAATGTAAGGTCATCTCCTTAATAGTTGGGAGTAAAAGGATAATTATTTCAAAACATATTAAGACTACTAGTTATAATATCAGTAGTATTAAAGGTGAGCTGAACTAATAGGGTGAAAAAAATGTAACACTAAAAAGTATGAAAAAAAATTGTAAACAAAAAAAAAACCGCCTTCAAAAACCCGACTCACTAAAAATTACAAAATAATATAACGAACATTAATCTGGGTATGAATTTGATATGTTTTGAAGGCGGTGCCAATTGAAATTTTGAGGAAAACTGCATGAAATATAAACGGCACCGCCTTCAATACATATCAAATTCATACCCAGATTAATGTTCGTTATATTATTTTGTAATTTTTAGTGAGTCGGGTTTTTGAAGGCGGTTTTTTTTTTGTTTACAATTTTTTATTTTTAGTAATTATTCTTGCTGCATACATCATTCATAACTGTACAATAAATATTCTGTTATAACTGCATGGAAAAGACCTTTGTACCATTAATTTGATAAAAATATTACTTACCATAATTTTTATTCTTTATTAACTTGCTCATTCTTTTTGTTTTTAGCTTATTATGATGTATATCGCAGGCATGCTTTAAACAATTATGGTAAGATTTATTTATCTTTTAACGTTACATTTACTCATTAAGTTTAAATGCTAAATGTTGATCTTATGTTTTCCATGAGTGAACCTTGGTTTATGTTACTAGTAATTTTGTTAGCGAATGGAAATCGCTTTATTGCATAGTATGTTAATGAACCCCCTTTTTCACTCAACTAATCTTTGAATATTCTTGAATTTAATTTTTTTTTTCACCTTATCGTTTTTTTTTTTCAGAAACAAGATCTGCCGGCGACGAAGATGAAGAACAAACTGGTAAGTTTTATTTTATCCATTTTTTTAGCAGAGCGGATAAAAAACATAATATGGCTTTGAACATTAAGCTCGAATAACAGAAGATGATAAGAAAATTGAAATTGCTATTATATAATGCCAATATTTTTTTTTACAGATTCAGAGGCAAGACATGGTATGTACTTATTTTTTAAGTAAAAATAAAGTAAAAAAGAAGTATTGAAGAAATTATCTGCAGTTGTTTTAATGGTCAATGAAATGGCCGTAGCAAGGGAATACCGAATAATTAAATATTAACAGTTTTATTTCAATAGAATTATGTATAGTTCCATGTGATTCCTGAAAAAAATATATAACATTTTTTTTCATTTCCAGCATACTACAAAGCCTTTGAAGAAAGTGAAAACGGCAACAGTAACACCAGAAAAGCCAGCGCACCCGGTAAAATATTACGCAATTTTTGGTTTTAAAACAATAAACTTACAAATGATAGAAATATTTGGAGATTAAAGCCATTGATAAAAGACTTAACTTTAAATATGAATTTGTAATTTAATTAATAATTTTCAGATGACCACGATCAAACTAACCAAAGCCCTTATTCCGGCAATAAGCAAGGAACATCGAACGGAAAACCAAATTCCTCTGATCCCAAACAGGGATCTAAGGGGGATCAGTCATCTACGGAAGGTGCACAAGATTCTTCAGATGAAAATCAGGGACAAAAGAGGCAAAGTAACGCAGACAAGCAAAAGTCAAAGAGCAAACAAGGGAATAACCAGGGTTCCTCAAAAAAAGATCAAGATGATGATGATTCATCAGAAGAGGTGAAGGGTTCCGGAAAAGACCGTCAAAGTGACCAAGACAAGCAAACGTCAAAAAGCAGACAAGGGAAAAACCAGGGTTCCTCAAAAAACAAACAAGGTTCCTCAAAGAAAGACCACGATGACGATGACGATTCATCAGAAGAGAACCAGGGTGCCGGAAAAAGTCGTCAAAGTAGCGGAGACAAGCAAAACTCAAAGAACAAACAAGGGAAAAATCAGGGTTCTTCAAAAAATAAACAGGGTTCTTCAAAAAAAGATCAAGATGACGATGATGATTCATCAGAAGAAAACCAGGGTGCCGGAAAGAGTCGTCAAAGCAGCGGAGACAAGCAAAAATCCAAGAGCAGACAAGGAAAATACCACGGTTCATCAAAAAATAAAGTAGGTTCCTCAAAAAGAGATCAAGACGATGATGACGATTGATCAGAAGAGAGCCAGGGTGCCGGAAAGAGTGGTCAAAGTGGCGGAGATAAGAAAAAGTCAAAGAGCAGACAAGGAAAAAATCAAGGTTCTTCAAAAAATAAACAGGGTCCCTCAAAAAAAGACCAAAATGATGACGATGATTCGTCAGACGAGGTCCAGGGTACTGGAAAAAGCAGTCAAAGTGGCGGAGATAAGGGAAAAGCAAAGAGCAGACAAGGAAAATACCACGGTTCATCAAAAAATAAAGTAGGTTCCTCAAAGAATGACCACGATGATGATGATGATGACTCGTCAGAAGAGAGCCAAGGTGCAGGTAAGGGTCGTCAAAGTGGCGGAGACAAGGGAAAAGCAAAGAGCAAACAAGGGAAATATCACGGTTCCTCAAAAATCAAGATGATGACGATTCATCAGAAGAGAGCCAGACTGCCGGAAGGGAGTGGTCAAAGTGGCGGAGACAAGCAAAAATCAAAGGGCAGACAAGGAAAAAATCAAGGTTCTTCAAAAAATAAACAGGGTTCCTCAAAAAAAGACCAAGACGATGATGACGATTCATCAGAAGAAAACCAAGGTGCCGGCAAAAGCCGCCAAAGTGGCGGAGACAAGCAAAAGTCAAAGAGCAGGCAAGGGAAATACCACGGTTCTTCAAAAAATAAACAAGGTTCCTCAAAAAAAGACCAAACTGAGGATGATGACGATTCATCAGGAGAGAGCCAAGGTGCAGGTAAGAGTCGTCAAAGTGGCGGAGACAAGGGAAAAGCAAAGAGCAAACAAGGAAAATACCACGGTTCCTCAAAAAAAGATCAAGATGATGATGACGATTCATCAGAAGAGAGCCAGGGTGCCGGAAGGAGTGGTCAAAGTGGCGGAGACAAGCAAAAATCAAAGGGCAGACAAGGAAAAAATCAAAGTTCATCAAAAAATAAACAGGGTTCCTCAAAAAAGGACCAAAATGATGACGATGATTCGTCAGAAGAGGTCCAGAGTACCGGAAAAAGCCGTCAAAGCAGCGGAGACAAGCAAAAATCCAAGAACAGGCAAGGGAAATACCACGGTTCTTCAAAAAATAAACAAGGTTCCTCAAAAAAAGATCAAAACGATGATGACGATTCATCAGAAGAAAACCAGGGTGCCGGAAAGAGTGGTCAAAGCAGCGGAGATAAGCAAAAGTCAAAGGGCAGACAAGGTAAATATCAAGGTTCATCCAAAAATAAACAGGGTTCCTCAAAAAAGGACCAAAATGATGACGATGATTCGTCAGAAGAGGTCCAGGGTACTGGAAAAAGCAGTCAAAGTGGCGGAGATAAGGGAAAAGCAAAGAGCAGACAAGGAAAATACCACGGTTCATCAAAAAATAAAGTAGGTTCCTCAAAGAAAGACCACGATGATGATGATGATGACTCGTCAGAAGAGAGCCAAGGTGCAGGTAAGAGTCGTCAAAGTGGCGGAGATAAGCAAAAATCAAAGGGCCGACAAGGGAAATACCACGGTTCCTCAAAAAAAGATCAAGATGATGATGACGATTCATCAGAAGAGGGCCAGGCTGCCGGAAGGAGTGGTCAAAGTGGCGGAGACAAGCAAAAGTCAAAGGGCAGGCAAGGGAAATACCACGGTTCTTCAAAAAATAAACAGGGTTCTTCAAAAAAAGATCAAGATGATGATGATGATTCATCAGAAGAGGTGAAGGGTTCCGGAAAAGACCGTCAAAGTGACCAAGACAAGCAAACGTCAAAAAGCAGACAAGGGAAAAACCAGGGTTCCTCAAAAAACAAACAAGGTTCCTCAAAGAAAGATCAAGATGATGATGATGATTCATCAGAAGAAAACCAGGGTGCCGGAAAGAGTCGTCAAAGCAGCGGAGACAAGCAAAAATCCAAGAACAGACAAGGGAAATACCACGGTTCTTCAAAAAATAAACAAGGTTCCTCAAAAAAAGATCAAGACGATGATGACGATTCATCAGAAGAAAACCAGGGTGCCGGAAAGAGTGGTCAAAGTAGCGGAGATAAAAAAAAGTCAAAGGGCAGACAAGGAAAAAATCAAGGTTCTTCAAAAAATAAACAGGGTTCCTCAAAAAAAGACCAAAATGATGACGATGATTCGTCAGACGAGGTCCAGGGTACTGGAAAAAGCAGTCAAAGTGGCGGAGATAAGGGAAAAGCAAAGAGCAGACAAGGAAAATACCACGGTTCATCAAAAAATAAAGTAGGTTCCTCAAAGAAAGACCACGATGATGATGATGATGACTCGTCAGAAGAGAGCCAAGGTGCAGGTAAGAGTCGTCAAAGTGGCGGAGATAAGCAAAAATCAAAGGGCCGACAAGGGAAATACCACGGTTCCTCAAAAAAAGATCAAGATGATGATGACGATTCATCAGAAGAGGGCCAGGCTGCCGGAAGGAGTGGTCAAAGTGGCGGAGACAAGCAAAAGTCAAAGGGCAGACAAGGAAAAAATCAAGGTTCTTCAAAAAATAAACAGGGTTCCTCAAAAAAAGACCAAGACGATGATGACGATTCATCAGAAGAAAACCAGGGTGCCGGCAAAAGCCGTCAAAGTGGCGGGGACAAGCAAAAGTCAAAGGGCAGGCAAGGGAAATACCACGGTTCTTCAAAAAATAAACAGGGTTCCTCAAAAAAAGATCAAGACGATGATGACGATTCATCAGAAGAAAACCAGGGTGCCGGAAAAAGCCGTCAAAGCGGCGGTGATAAGGAAAAAACAAAGAGCAGACAAGGGAAATACCACGGTTCCTCAAAAAAAGATCAAGATGATGATGACGATTCATCAGCAGAGAGCCAGGGCGCCGGAAAGAGTCGTCAAAGTGGAGACAAGCAGAAATCAAAGAACAGACAAGGAAAAAATCAGGGATCTTCAAAAAATAAACAGGGTTCCTCAAAAAAAGATCAAGATGATGATGATGGTGTTTCATCAGAAGAGGTTCAAGGTTCCGGTCAAAGCCGTCAAAGTAGCGGGGACAAGCAAAAAACAAAGAGCAGACAAGGAAAAAACCAAGGTTCCTCCAAAAATAAAGTAGGTTCATCTAAGAAAGACCACGATGACGATGATGATTCATCAGAAGAAAACCAAGGTGCCGGAAAAAGCCGTCAAAGTAGCGGAGACAAGCAAAAGTCAAAGAGCAGACAAGGGAAAAATCAAGGTTCTTCAAAAAAAGATCAAGATGATGATGACAATTCATCTGAAGGAAGCCAAGGAGCCAGAAAGAGTCGTCAAAGTAGCGGAGATAAGCAAAAGTCAAAGAGCAGACAAGGGAAAAACCAGGGTTCTACAAAAAACAAACAAGGTTCCTCAAAGAAAGACCAGGATGATGATGATGATGACTCGGCAGAAGAGAGCCAAGGTGCAGGTAAGAGTCGTCAAAGTGGCGGAGACAAGCAAAAATCCAAGAGCAGGCAAGGCAAAATACCACGGTTCTTCAAAATAAACAGGGTTCCACAAAAAAAGACCAAAATGATGATGATGATTCGTCAGAAGAGGTCCAGAGTGCTGGAAAAAGTCGTCAAAGTGGCGGAGACAAGCAAAAAGCAAAGAGCAGACAAGGGAAATACCACGGCTCCTCAAAAAAAGACCAAGACGATGATGACGATTCATCAGAAGAAATCCAGGGTGCCGGAAAGTGACGTCAAAGCAGCGGAGACAAGCAAAAATCCAAGAGCAGACAAGGAAAATACCACGGTTCATCAAAAAAATAAACAGGGTTCCTCAAAAAAGACCAAAATGATGATGATGATTCGTCAGAAGAGGTCCAGAGTGCTGGAAAAAGTCGTCAAAGTGGCGGAGACAAGCAAAAAGCAAAGAACAGACAAGGGAAATACCACGGCTCCTCAAAAAAGACCAAAACGATGATGACAATTCGTCAGAAGAAAACCAGGGTGCCGGAAAGAGTCGTCAAAGCAGCGGAGACAAGCAAAAATCCAAGAGCAGGCAAGGGAAATACCACGGTTCTTCAAAAATAAACAGGGTTCCTCAAAAAAAGACCACGATAATGATGATGACTCGTCAGAAGAGAACCAGGGTTCCGGACATAGCAGACAAAGTAACGGAGACAAGCAAAAGGGGACATCGAAAGGGAGACAAGGGTCTTCTGGGAAAAACCAGAACTCTTCGAACCATAAACAAGGTGAAATCTGGAGTTCCGAGCAATATGATGGCACTGACAAGAACAAGCATAGTTCTCGAAACAATAAACAAGGCGCGGTAAACAAAGATCACGACTCTTCTAACAATAAACGAACGTCATCGAAAAACAAACAGGGCTCTGGAGATGACCAGGATTCGAAAAACAAACAAGGATCCGCAAAGAAAGATCAAGATGATGATGATGATTCATCAGAAGATAACCAAGGGTCTGCGCCAACCAGGCGAAGCAATGGAGGCAAGAAACAAACGTCTTCGAAAAGCAGACAAAGTACCTCCGATAAAAATCAAGGGTCTTCAGGAGGTCAGAACTCAGGTCAAAAGAGGCAAAGTTCTCCCGATAGCCAGCAAGGATCCTCTGAAAACAAACAGGGCTCCAATAGCAGTGGATCAGATAAGAAGAGCTCGAAGCAAGGAAACTCAGGAGGAAGCCAAGAAGATCAAGGAAATGGAAATAAGCAGGGATCCTCACAAAGCGGCAAAGATGATGGTAACTCCTCAAACAATCGACAAGACTCGAACCAAAGTTCTTCTGATAACCAAGGAGGTAATACGTCAAACAAGGAAGCTTCGGGTGACAACAGTGCTTCCTCAGACAGAAGCAAACGTAGTTCCTCAGAAAATAAGCAAGGTTCCGAAGACAGTAGCAAGCCAGGAGCGCAAGGACAAAACAAAGATTCCAATCCAGGTAAAAATAAAAATACAAAGTGAAACATTACTTCATTAGGACGACGAGCTTACTAAAAACAATAAAATAACAAAGTCTAAAAAAAATGTCGATGATTGTCTTTTAAATATATTGCTTTTTTTCCTACAGACTTTAAATGTAACGAAAACTGTTACAATCTTTAAACATTTATAAAAATAAGCTTAATGTTACAGCTTCCGGGGCTTCTGGAGCAGCAAGCCCCACTGACGCCAGCAAAACCCGCGATTCTGACAAAGGTAGTTTGACCATAACCTGTAATTCTTACAAAAATAAATAAATAACTACTCTTCAAAGCAAAAACCTTGTTTACTCGATTAACATTTATTTTTTAATTGGCGTGGTGTAATGGTGATCATCGAGTGATATATACTCGTATCCACTGCATTTCATGAATGAATTCACTGTGTTTTTAAAATAGATAAAAAAATTACCTTTTTTTTATTTCAGGTGATGCTGCCAACCAAGGCGGCACCAATGCTGCAAGGAACTCCAATGACGGAAACGCTGGTAACAATTCCCAAGAAGCTCACACTTCACAAATTATATAAATAATAATAAGTATAAGTTTTATTTGTTCTGATTCAACAATAAATTGATTCATTGCAACTACACAAATTTATATTTTATTAATTATAAACAAAAATTTATGGACAGATGCTTCGATTAATCAAATAAAAATAAAGAATTGAAATGTGGGTTTCAATATCCTATACATCCTTATGACTTTATTAGTAACTTTTATGTAAGCTAGTTTATGTACAAGCGAGATCCCACAGCACAAAATCACAAAACAAGTCGTTTAATAAGGTTTGCTCTAAAAAATATTAAGCTTGTGCACATTTCAGCTATGGTAAGTTTGATTGTAAAAAAGGACAAAATTGAACATGATTTACAAATGAAAAAAAAATGTTGACACTTTTCCCCAGTTTAACGGTTTAATGATTCCAATACTTATCTGACGCAATCAATTTATTTTGGTAGCATTTCCATATTTGTTTAGCACAAGTGTGGACCTTCAGACGGTTAGTAGTATTTGATTCAGAATTCAAGATTTGCAAACCTTTCTCGTTATATTCCCACTTTTGACACTAGCTCCAACTACTTACAATTAGATACTATGTAAGTATGGTCCCTGATCAAAGTGTGACGGTCATTAAGGATTATAGATACCGAAAGTGATTACCTAGGATTAAATAGGTAACTCACAATAAGTGCCTATTCACACCTTTGCGATTTTTGGGCGATTTTCACGGCAAGGCGATATCGCCGCGAGCTCGCAGCGTGCACGCGCGCTCTTGCTGCGTTATCGCCGCGATAAAATAATAGTCGCTAGCTCATTGCGCGCGCGCTGCGATATCGCGGCGGTCGCCTCGTCGTGAAATCGCCATGAAATCGCTAGGTGTAAATATGCTGTAAGCATTTCATCATCGTATTATACCTATGGCCGAAAACAGGTAGAAGTGGGTAATTATGGGAGGCCTATACCCAAAAGTGGACAGGAAAGGGCTGATTATAATGATATACCTATGAGTACTTTTACGCCTATTTATGCTCAAGATCTGAACAAAAAGTCGAACGCACAATGTTTTCAGTATGTAAAGCAAATCAGAAACCTATTAGGTTACACGGCTTATTTCAACATTAAGGCTTAATTAAAAGCAATGAACAAAACTAAACTAAAAACTAAAAATACAATGAACAAAAACATGATTTTTGTGTCCGAATACCTTACATCTGATTATGCCATATATGGGTCCAATAAGGATAACTTTGAATTTGCTACCTTTTGATATTATTTTCAATTCGCAACAAAATGTTGTCTACTAAATCTTGAGTTAGGAGTTGAAACGTGATCAGTTTTGAAGTAACCATCTAAAATATGGTTTTATTTGTATTACCTGTAACTTTCAAATTATAATAAGGTCCTTTAAGTAACATACCTTTGGCGCTACAAGCGCAAAATGTACGACAAGATGTATTCTTATACCGAAACCTGTTCATAAATCTAATTAGTCAAACCATGAAGCCAGCATGCACTAACAAAATGCAGCTACGCACTTTATGAATTCAGCATTTTTGATTGTGGCATTTTATTATTCAGTTACCTTACTCTACACGTTTTAAATTTTTTTTCAACTCACATACAAAGATGGCTTGGAGTAGCTTCGTCATCATCATTGACACTGACTGGCTCGGTGGAACTGTGGTTTTGGTCACTAAGGGTCACCAGGTTCACTATTGTGGGTTCGATTTCCACTCGGCACAAATATTTGTGTAGGTAACTAACATCAGTGTTTGTTTCATGTCTGGGTGTTTCAAAAATATATATTAGTATATTAGCATATCCACTTTCCATTCTGATATCTGGTCAAGTGCTTAAGCTATTTACCACTGAACCAGATCAATGTATGTGATGTTGAGTGTAATAATAATAATAATGACATCACCGGACTTGAACGTGTCTACTCACCCGATCCATGGAACAAACTATAGCAATGCATCATCACCGTCCTCATCATCATCAGCGCATATACGCCCCCACTGCTGAGGCACGGCCCCAAAACGTAGTTCAAATAGCAGATAATGAGCAAAACAGATAAAGAGGGTGTGCAAGATTTAAACAGTTACAACGAGTTTCAACAGTGTAATAATGTGTTTATTTTTTGTCCTACTTTACAATAAAACTTACTTCTTAGTTGATGTGTAACATTAATTTCGTAGATTTCATTTTGATACTTGAAACATCATGAAAATAAGAGTATGTTAATTATTTCTTGAACAATTATAAAAATAACAACTCTGAGTACCTGTTCACACCTAGCGATTATTGGTCGATTTCACAGCGAGGCGATATTGCCCAAAAGTCGCTAGGTGTGAACACGCTGTTAGTATAATATCAATGAACATAGTCCCAATGACGTTTACAGTTGGCGAAGAACGTAGAGCGAACGAGGATAAGATAGCTCATCACAAACAGGCTAAAGCAGGTGATATTTTTTTCATATTAACTATTCTACCTACTATTATTATAAATAAGAAACTAACTGATTTAAAAGAAATTTGATGCTCAAACTTTTTATTATCCTGATTTGAATTGTCTTCACGGAGAGACGAACGCGTGGCTGGTGAACTAGTCTACCAATGCAGTTAACATTAAAGATACAAGATTTAATGACTTAATGACCATAAACTTGGCAGAAAAATGAATAGTCAAAGATAAAGTCAAAGACCAAAATCAAGTCAAAGATTTAGTGACAACCAAAAAAGGCATTAGAGACAGAAATCGATTTATTCCTACAAATCTCAATGTAACTTTTTTTTGTATTATTTAAGTCGCTGCTGCCATTGATGCTAGTGAAGACTACGCTGATCTGATTGCAAAGAATAAAAAAGGAGGTGAGTTTTTTCATTCATCATCATCATCATCACCTGTCCACTGCTGGACGTAATCTGCTGCCAAAATCGCCAATCCCCTGCTTTTTTTTCATTGATAGCATCAAATTCATATCAACATAAAGTGGAATAAAATTATTAATCGGAAAATGTTCCGGATATTTAACATGTTTACATGTTTTACCATATCGGGAACTCAATAAAACAGTAAAACATGGTAAATATATCCCGAACATTTTCAATTAAAAGAAAACGTATCGAAAAAAATTGGCTTACTGATAATGATGATATTAAAACGTCATTTTAGATGAAGCCGCCGCCATTGCCAGTCGTGTATTTGAGAAGGCAGCGCGCAAGACCCACGATAAACAATTAGGTAAAGTAAAACAGTTAAACTTCTAAACTTTAAAAAAAATAAGGCGTCCGACCGATTTTGGCCATGGCCGCCAATTATGGCGCTTTAGCCATGGCGCCCAATCTCTCATCGGTCATGTCGGATTGCCGTCTCACCGAATTATGAGAGTAAGGGAACAAATAGTGCACTCGTAGTAGCGCGCACACTTGGATAATCTCAATTGAGATCGGCCGGCTTGGCTGAAATGGGTTGGACGCTTTACATGGGCTGATGACGATTTATAAAGCCGCTTGGACTACAGGTGTGACTAATAATGTAAATAATAATAATAAGTAATCTCGTTTCAGCCGCTGCTTCACTTAAGGCTGGCAAGGCCTACGCCCGCGTTGCGCACCGACACCCAGACCCGGACGATGGTAATGTATATTATACGGATTATGGTAAAGTTGCTCCGTAAAAGAAAAAAGAAGTGTGCAATCTCAAATAAGAGGAAGCACTAACTATATTCGTCGCTGTAAGACTACGGTACGCACGCGGTGGCGGTGGCAGCAGCGACGGTAAAACAGACAGCTCGCGCGACACAATAGAAATGCTGGTTTAGGCTGATTTTAGAGTCGCGCTAACCGAGCGGTGAAGGTGTAGTATGGATTATAGGGGCCGGTTTTAAGGTCCCGTATTTAACCCTTGGCATGCCTGGTATGCTGGTATGCTGGTAAGGGTTAGGTAAAAACGGGACCCTATTACTAAGCCTCCGCACTCCGTCTGTTAGTCTGTCGGTTTTCAAGTTGTATTTCATAAGCCGCAATAGCTAGAAAGCTGAAATTTAAAAATAACGTATTTCTGTTGCCGCAATAACAAAAAAAAAATGGCCAAGTGCGAGTCGGACTCGCGCACCGAGGGTTCCGCCGTACAAACGTAGCGGTTTACAATTTATGACCTATTAAATCAAATTATTTACTAGATATCGTTCAAACCAACGAAAGTAAACGAACAATAATAAAAATAAAAGCTGTAAAAATATTCGTTTTATAATAATACAATTTATTTCCAGTTAAAAACGCTGTTAGAGCTGGTAAAGAATACACTCATTTTGTGGCCAAAAAAATAAATGAGGCCTTTGCAGGTAAGTTATGAAAGATTACTACAACGCCACCACTATTGACAGTATTACGAATACTACGATTACCTATATTTAGGTGTATACGGTAGTAACTGAAGTAGATACGAGTACAAGAAGTTCTGGATAATTCATCATCATCAGCCTATAAGTCTGTCCACTGTTGAACGTAGGTCTTCCCACGTCCTCACCACTCCCGCCTCTTCTACTACTGCTACTAGCATCCAGCTCCTACCAGCCGTCCTGCGCAGAGTATCTACAATTGTAGCAAATAAATAAAAATTAGACTATTCATCTTAATAGCAGTCAATTTCAAAGATCAGTCATTAGAGCTCCGACGTTTCGAGCTCTTTACAGCGCTCGTGGTCACGGGCAAGACTTAAGATGATAAATACAACTGTCTGTCAACAAGCGCTGTTAAGAGCCCGAAACGTCGGGTCTCTCTCTAAATAATAATTATGTCTAAAATAACAACACACACGAGATTAATCCGCAAAATTAGTTAATTTCAATTCAAGATATATAAAGTTTTGACTCTACCGCTACATAACATCGATTGTAAGGTCGTTATGTCTAAATAATGAGTATGATAATATGATACTCATTATTTAGACAGAATGTAAGAGTTGCCTCTATACGAATAAAAAGAGTTGATCTAAACAGGGGCGTAGTTACCGCCGTATCTGCCGTATCAATTAATCGGGCAACAGGAGCCCCCAAAGTGTGTAAGGAAAAAATTAAAACGTTTTATTGTACAAAAATGACAAAATTGTATAAAGCCATCTTTACCCCCATATAAGGGCCTCCAAACAATATACGGGGCCCCGACAAGGCACGCTACGCCACGGGTCTAAACGAATATACGTACAGTTATAAAGATTTTTAACAATTTTTCAGATTTTGCAGCTATGAGAGCTAGCCCAAATTTATCTACCGTTTCGAATCCAGGTAATCCAAACAGTTTTTTGTATTTCAAACACATCTGCCGGTACTTGAGAAGGCGTGTAGGGTACACAATTAATGTGAACGTTCTGAATCCTGGAAATAACAACGTTGAGTGTGTTTTCACTGGCTTTCTAGAGCAAGACAATGTTACAGGTAAGACGTAAACAATATTTGATTTGTAATACTTTTATTTTGCAATCCAAATCGCTTCTATTGCTTTTTAGGTTTGCGATTTTTTTCATTCAGTAAAAGATTTTTTTTTTAGTTTTAATACTATAGATACAATTAAGGAGTCGATCTACTTCTCTGTCTGTAGTTAATAATTAACGAACATTATTATAATCAGTTGTAACAAATTTAAATCTACAGAAGTCTCCCTTTGTGTTACAAAATTATTGTATTTGTTTGGTAAACTCAAATAAAATACTGGTAAGTTCAAATAGTAGTAGTAGGACTATTTAAAACGTCGCTTTTATTATTGCTTCATCATTCGTTCAAGGACTTCTTGAACTTAAGTTTAATAATCTATTTTTTTTTTGCAGAAAGCGGCCAAGCAGCCAATCAAAGTAGGTAGACTACCAAAAGTGGATTGTGGTATTTTTATCATTTTAAAATATACGTTGTAGTTATTATAATATTTTGTGTTTTTTATAGATAAAGTAAAAAATGTTTTAAAAATACCTAATAGAATAATCGGAAAATTTCTTATGAACGAGCACATAGGCAACCTAAATATACGTTGCAAAATTTTACGACATTTTGTGATAGAAATTATTAAGAGATACTTATTATGTAGCCCATTTAATCATTTTTTTTAAATGTCGTAATTACTTTCAAGAAGTGTCGTTCCGACATGGTATCAATACGCAGGTGTTTCATATTGCCTGGATCAGTGGGAGCAGTGGTTAGTGGTCAGCGTTACTAAGTTCCAAGAGTCGTGGGTCCGCTACCCAACCAGGGCCAAAATATTTGTGACGAACTTGGGGGTTTGTTCTGTGTCCGGGTGTGTTATTAAATATCTGTCGTTTCTGATATCCGTAACACAAGTGTTTGAGCTGCTTACCACGAGATCAGATCAATGGATGTGATGTTGTGTACAATTAATTAATTCGTTCAAATATACTCTTATTTATTTATTTAAAGAAGACCTAGAGAAATTACATTTTAGCAAAGTATAATAACAGTAACATAAAGGAAATTACTTAAAGGGCCTCAAGAATATAAATAAAAACTTATGAAATGGAATTGATGTAAAGCATTGTTAAAGTATGCGGTATATAGTCAAGCTTATTTACAAATTCAAGCTATAGGTTAGTGCCTATAGCAGAAATTTGTAAATTAGCTCTTATTACAATGACGGACAATGTTAAGTAGCTCGTTAAAGAGTTAGGCGCCTGTCGACGACTGCGGTACAATAGAACGAGGTGAGATGTTAACAGGGTGTTTTTGTAGAGTTAGAAGTTTCAATAAAATTAATGTATTGATGTTAAAGCTTATAAAATTAAACTTGCAGATTTAAAAAAAAAACAGTTTATTGGACTAGCTTGATGGCATATTGGATAGTGCCCCTGTCTCGAGATTCGTGGGTTCGTTTCCCACTCGGGACAAATACTTGTTTGTATAATGAACATAGGGGGTTTTTCCGTGTCTGCGTGTGTTATTTATATATATTTAAGTATATCCGTAACACATGTGCTTAAGCTACTTACCACGGAACAGATCAAATGTATGTGATGTTGTGTAATACATACATACATAAATACAATCACGCCTTTTTCCCAGAGGGGTAGGCAGAGATCACTTTCAGCGATCCACTTTTCACCTCTGTGGGAAACGTGACGTGACGGGTTGTGAACCACGTCGCCGCATGTTGTGTAATATTTCTATTTATTATTCATAAATAAATAATAAAAGCCCAGATCAGATGGATAATCTGTTGTGAAATCATATGGCATGTTCTGTCAAAATAAACCAATGTTGAAAACAGTTAGGCGTAAGTACATAAAGCCAGCTGATCGATTCAATGAATCGATCTGTAAAGCGCTTACTAATTATAAAATCTTCAAAAATTTACTCAACTAGTTAAAGTGATAGCTAATACTATTTGACCTTTTAAGCAACCGTGTAAAACAGTATCTAAGACAATAAAAGATAAAAAATTTGATCCTCGACCACCCTGTATAGTAAAATAGGTAACAGCCCTAAGTAAGCATGTTTTGTCTCTTAGTTGAATCTTTGTTCGGTGATCCTTAAGTGGGGGGGGGGGGTCGTGTCTGGAGCTTCTGCAAGCTTGTTAATAATCGGTATACAACTTAGAGTGGATTTAATAAATATGTACATATTGAGTATACTTGAAGTTTCTACTCGTTTAACTTACACATTGTATGGCTCTACCTTTGGGCTTATCGATTGGACTGGCTCGCTGGAACAGTAGTTATTGACCCAAGTTCACTACTTAAGTTTTAAGAGTTGTGGGTTCGATTCCCGACCTGGAGAAAAAAAATTGTGACGAACATAGGGTTTATTAAAAAAAATTAAGTTTATTAAATCCACTTCTTCTTCTTCTTTTTTAATCCATTGTTGTATTTGATATCCGTAACACAAGTTTTTAAGCTGCTTACCACGGAATCAGACCAATGTTGATCAGATCGATGTTGTGTAACGGCAGAATACGGAACCACTTTTTATTTGAATCTTCTTGCTGCGGGAAAACAACTACTAAAATTTATACATATTATTAAAATATGAACTCATTAAATAAACTTTTAAGTTGTATTTTAAGTGAAACACTTGTTTGCACACGGTTCAAAAAACTTTATTAAGTTTTAAACAGGAAGGTACATCGCTAATGATGATCAGCTGGTATGCAAACACAATGGTAAACCATGCATACCGGGCGCAGTGGCCAAGGGCAGAAGATATTGGTGCAATCCGAATCATCTTCACAATCTGTAATAACAAAAAAAGAAATTACCAATGGTAAAGTTGAAAACTCCGCCACGTACCACTGTGTTCGTCATATGTACGATCATTCGACACTTTGTTGGTAAAGGAAAACATCGTGAGGAAACCTACACCCCTACGAAGAAGTTCTAGGGTTGTGTTGTTAACCAAACCGCGCTTGGCCAGCGTGGTTGACTGAGGCCCTAGTTTATAGGCCTGTGATGATTTACCAATAGTATGACGTATTTAAACAGTAGTTTATGAACGCTGAGTCGACGCGCAGTCAACGTTTGGTTACGAACTTTCCGACCGAAATATCGACCTTAAGAAAGTAGATTCTGTCTACCAGGGCTCAAAGTCGTAATTGAACAATTGTGTTATCAATGAAGTTGTCATGTTGTACATAATTCTAAATATTAGTCTTCATGGGTCTACACGCGTTATTAGGAGTAGCAAATACATAGCTACTTACTGCCCGACGTTTGTTGGGTGTCGGACAAATGTGGGTAGCTGTACAAATGACATTAGTGCTGGTTCGGGGGTGGATTCACAAATTCAACCGTTGTGGCAGACGAAGACGGGCGGCGCCATCAGTTCACTCGCGACCATGATTGGTGTAACCCTGTCGAAACGTCGGGCAGTAAGTAGCTATGTATTTGCTACTCCTAATAACGCGTGAAGACCCATAAAGACTAATATTTAGTGTAATGGAACGCGAAAGTCTAAAATCATACATTGTAATTAATGTTAACTTACTTATGGTTTCTTGCTGACGGTTAGCGATCTGTGGGCGGCTGCCTGTAAAAACAAAAAATAAAATGAGCAACCTTAATACAGCGAGCACAAACCATGGTAATTTTATGATGATACTAGCTGTGCCCGCGACTTCGTTCGCGTGGACTACAGGATTTAACATAATTAAAAGTTTATCCTGCTATCTCTCGTCCCCGTAAGAATTTTTCAATATCCTGTTTCACCTAAGCTTTAAGTTTATTATGGTACCTGCATGTCAAATTTACAGCATCTAACTTCAGCAGTTTAGATTTTTCATACAAAAGGATTTTCCCGATTATTCCCGTTCCCGTCAGAATTTTGAGAATTCCTTTCTTAGCGCACCTCTATGGGGCCTAAGCTACGTCCGCCCCAAATTTCAAGGGCCTACGTTTAGCGGTTTAGGCTGTGCGTTGATAGGTCAGACAATCCTAGGAGTTGGCAAAGGTGCGTATAAAATTATATTATCTATTCTTCATCAGTATCTGTTATCGCCCTGAAAGAGTATATCATAAAAAATGTGTCAAAAACAATGTTTCCGCGAAACGTCAATGACTGAAGAAAATTAGTTTTGACACAATATTCACTCAATAATTCCGGCAAGATGGTGACTGTGATTCGTCTGTCAACACATTTTGAATTTAACAAAATACTCGACAATCCGAAATTTGCGGATATATGTTGTCGACTCGAAATCATTATTTTTTGATGTTTTATTATTCATGTAAGGTTTTAATCGAGTCTACCGTACCCCTTGACAAAATTATTAAATAGAAGATTACTTTGGAGCAAACATCTAAATCATTAAAACGATTGTTATGGGTAAACTATAAAAGGTAGACATATGCTCTCGCGGACTTTTTTAAAGATAATGTTAAAATGAACAATTCATCCATAGAGCATTTTTGTATAACTTTAACTATATGCTCAGCGCACGCCACGGAAGGCCTCAGAAACGATACTTTCCCCCGTTTTTGAAACATTTTCGGTTACTGCTCCACAACTATAGGACCTAGCGTGATATTATATAGCCTATGTAAGTTCTGAATACTGCAGCTTTCTAATGGTAAAAAAATTCTTGCGATCGGCCCAGTAGTTTTTGATTTTATTCATTACAACCATACAAAAATACAAATCTTTCTCCTTTATAGTATTAGTGTAGATTGCCGTGCCTTAACACTCCCACTATACTACAAAACATGTTGTGCAATAACATAATATAATATACGCTTTAATAACTATCCAACACTAATAACTGATAATTAGAGGAGGATTGCCAAATAAAATATGCAAACAAATTAATATGCATTTATAATTTAAAAAAATATATATTTAGCAGTTAATAATAATTGATACTTCAAAACACTTACGAATAGATGGCTTAACGGATGCTTTAATTTTTGCATGATCTGAAAAAGAAATCGAAAATACCATACACAATATTTTATGTTAATATAACGTATAATAAAAGTATGTATGTAACAAAAATCTGCAAGTGAAAAAAAAGATAAAATCCACCTTTACGTTATGAATACAGCGTTTGAATTGCTTTAAGCCATATCTATCATTAATATCGCAAATATTCAAAGTTGAGAAATGTTTTATGATGTGATGTGACGATTTACTTTTTTGTATTCGATTGTATGATGCAATGGAACGCGAAAGTCTAAAATCTGACTAAATATTCGTTTAATTGGTGAATAGTTTTTTGTACCCTGTATCATCTCAATGGTGCTCAATCGATACTTACTTTGAGTTGCAAGCAAATTGTTCAATCCTTGGTGTGCCCAGAAATCATGTTGTCCCATGGTGATGGCTGAAAGAAACAACCATGGTGGTTATCAAAATCATCGATGTATTCCATTCCAACATTAAATAATCGTTACTAAGTTACTAAAGACATTCCATAATTGGAAACGTCTTGTCTCGTCTTTTCTTTGTCAATAATACAGCATCTTTTACCGTTTCACCGAACTATGAGGGAAGGGAACAGAGAGTGCAATTGTGTTTTTGCGTACACCTGCGCAGTTGGCTGATCTCCATTAAGATCGACCGCCATGTACGAAATCGATCGGACGCCATCTTCATCATAGGTGATGAATGATGAGCCTTACGAAGAGGTCAAGAAGAATATTATGAAAAGTAACTTACCACCGTGGAAATCCATCACAACCGCCACCACCAAAATGAACAGACCCATAAATTTCATTTTAATGTAGATATTTGCTCACAACTCGAAAGCCGAATCAAAATGTACACTGCACCCATCGTCACTTCGAGTTTAAATAGTATTTGTATACTTAACCGTGGAAAATGTTGCATTTTATTACATATTATTTTAGTGTTAAATTAATAATACCTAACATAAGATGTTTTACGTAGTGATGCGGGTAGGATTTATTTAAATAATATATTTTTAACGTTTTTCATTTTGCCAATCTCTATTTGGTGTAGGTATTATTGTTTCCCAAATTATTGTTTGGCAAAGTTTCATTTCGCCAAATATTATTTGGCAAATTTTTGATTACGCAAACCTTATTTTTCCCAACATTTTGCAAGGCATAATATGCTATACCATATTTTTTTCTTTTCTTTACCAATTTTCTAAAAGATTATTCTTTAACAATATAAGGGATAATAGAGCGTTTAAATAATAAAATTAGAAGGTACGGTCAATTTTTTGACAATAATTTTTGACGAAGTAAAAGTTTGCCAAAATGATAATTTGACCAAATTAACTTTATGCGAAATGAATCTTTGGCGAAAATTTACGATCTGACGAAACATATTTTGGCCAAATTGAAGGATACCGCCTTGGGTGTAAGTATCAGCTATGTAAATCACTACATAGTATAAAACAAAGTCGCCTTTTCTGTCCCTATATCCCTATGTGCGCTTACCTTATATATTATTACCTAAATCTTTAAAACTACGCAACGGATTTTGATGCGGTTTTTTCCAATAGATAGAGTGATTCAAGAGGAAGGTTTTTATGTAAAATTTACCCGAAGCGAAGCGAGGGCGTGTCACTAGTAATAATATATAAAACTTATAAATTTTAAATGTTAAAAGTATTCGAGTTCATAATAATCTAATAATCTTTGTCAGCCAGTCAAATATTATGAGCAGCTACAGCTCCATTCAAGGATTTTACATAGAAAAAAAATCGTCTATTTATAATCACAACACTATTACAGTAATAAACAATAATTGAGTCACAGTACGCGTTAACCGGAAACATTCGTATTTGTTACCAATTTAAGAAAATAAATATTAGCAACAGAAATGCGCATTCGTTCACCTTGTTCAATTTATGACATTCAACAATTTGCCATTTTAATGTAAATAAACTGATAATTTTAACCAGCGAAAAAGAGGAGATTCAAAATTTGACAGTAAGTATTATTTGAAAATTAGATACTTTGCTGGTCCCATTTTCACTAAATCTGATGATAGGATCCAGGAGAAATCGAGGAAGGGAAACCTAGAAAAATCGTAGGCCTGTATAGTGCTTTTCGTTTTGTAACCATGTCTTAGGTCCAGTTTTACCATACTATGTTAAATATTTAAAGTTTTGTTAACTCAGTGTAGTAACGGGCGGATGACACGACATTTGACATTGGTCGTGTCGCGTAGCAACAAATGACTTATTAGACGACTAGATAAAAATATTACCGCACTCCGTCTAAATGACATGTCACAAATAAGCATTTCAATTCGGTTGCTTTTAAGATAAGAATGAGTTACGTACTTGTCATTCAGTAAAATATTCAGCTTAAAACAGCTTTACTTTGCTTTGCCAGCAAAATTGCGAAAATCATTTAAATTTTCTTTGTCATCTTATTAATAATGAAAAGCGTCGATGGCCGAGTGGTTAAGGTCATTTCTTGCCATGGGAGAGGTCGCCAAATTTCGTGTTTTTCAAATTTGAAATTCATATGTACCATCATTCCATGCTTTAACGGTGAAGGAAAACATCGTGAGGAAACCAGCACACCTGAAAGATTTTTCAACGGTGTGTGAAGCCATGTCAGAGGCTTACGGGCGGCTTAAAACTCTGACACCAGGTTGTTTATCAACCACACGATAAGAAGAAGATTAATAACAGAATTAGTCACATCTTTCATAATGAAAACATATCAATAAACGCAACTTTTGATAAACCTACCGAACAAACTTCTTAGGCGCTGCATACAACAAACTAGCGTGTGACGTCACACGCAAGTGGACGTTAGTATGGCGTGTTTTTGAGCTCGCCCAAATAATGTGCAATTAAACTTGTAATATCTCATAGAATTATCCAGATATCAAAGTGATACTTTCAACAGTGTCTTTGTGTTCGAGTGGTCCATCCGACTATATCAAAGTAAAAAAATAGTCAAATACCCTATTATAACAACTTTTTATTAAAAACATTTATTCACATCCAGAAGATTGAACTGAAGTTTCTTATTTAAAAATATATTTATTTTTAAAATACAATACTTATGAAAACCTTCATCCTATTTTAAAAAAATACCTGGTGAGTATTACCCATTACGTCACTATGAAAACGTGTCAAACGGCGTAGCCTTGTAAAAGCGTAATACCTACAGAGTGGAAGTTTTACGTTTTCTTTTTATAATTCAATTATTTTAAGTAATAAAAGACAAATAATTAGATAATTAGGTGCATTTGACATTTTGAAATACAGTCTTATTTTTAAAAGTTGTTTTTTATGATTCGCTAAATATGTTCCTCTTAACAAGGATAAATGCAAAATATAAAATAAAATGTGTCAAATCGGCCAACTTAGAGCGGCTCTGGATAATTGTTAAAAACTCATCAGTAAATCACTTATTAAGATTTAACAAACATAGTTTGGTGAAATTGGACCTTAGTCAAGAATTCTTCAGGGAGTTAACATTTGATGCTTTTGTATAGAACTCCTTAACCATTAGAAGCTGACGAAGCTGTGTAATAGTACAGTAGCGCTACCATGAGTTTAAATGTTACGGACTCGATATCGCCTACGTAAATATGTCTATGAAAAACTTATACAGCGCCCCTGGTGGTCACGCTAAGAACTAAAATCGGTCGTATGAAAAAAATACAACTCGATAGGTTTTTAACGTACGTAAGTTTTCGATAGCCAACTCATGGTATCGCTACTGAATTAGGTCGATAGGAACTACTTGTGCTAAGTAGTTTCTATGTTGGGCCAACGGGATGCTGAATGAATGCTGTGTTGATGAAGATGATACAGAACTCTACAACGGTTAATACTTGGGAGACAGTCTGCAATACATGGATGGAAACTACCTAAAGTAGGTATTAAACTTGTGTAGGTCAAACGTGATGCTAATCTGATGCTTCTATGATGATAGTCAAGCAACACGAACTCTTTAACGGTGAGGAGTTTGGGGACGGTTACATACTGTTATTTTAAAAATCATTTAAAAGTTTATTGTTTCATACATTTTAAACACGTTGCTAAGAAAAACTATGTTAGCGAAAAAAAGAAAAGTGAGCAAAAGGAAACATTCCATAATGGCTAATTGAGAAAACCAGATAGGTAATGCTGTTTGTCACATGTTCCTGTTCTTAATCGTATTCCTGTTCTTAATATAATGGTAGTTGACAGTGTTTGATTGCATGTAGTTTACGTTTACCATTGGATATTATTTTAATTATACCTATTTGTGAAGTCAAAATATTTCTTTGTTTCAAATTGAGACAACAATCTTCTTCTTATAAATAAAAATGAATTGCTGTTCGTTAGTCTGACTAAAACGCCCGGACCGATTTTCGTAATTTTGGTATTAAAATGTTCATCGTAGTCCAGGGAAGGTTTCAATGTAATTACATAGAAAAAGAATCAATATTGGCGGTATGAAATTCGCCGGGATCACTATAGACTTCAAAAAATCTAAAATTAATGCACTATAATTGAATAATTTTAATTCAGATAAAAGGACCTTGCATAAACCTTTGATCCTTTGATAAAAGGACGTTGAATTTGTGGCTTGAGAGTGTTCAATATTATATTGACGTAAAAAGTTGTTTTTTTTTCTTTTTAAGTATTTTTCAATCACTGTTCAAGGTGTTTGATAGTTCTCATAAATATGCTTAGCAGGCATGTTGCTTTGGAGTACGAGTTCCGACTGCATGGATATTAATGTATATTTAAGTCAACCATGTGTTTTCGTGTCAAGAAGCGTATACACTTGAATTCAACTAAAACATGTACGTGTGTATAATTGTATTGTAGTCAGGGGATACCAGTCACATCTATCTGTCCGGTGGTTGGTGAACGGTATACGGGTAAGCGACCCCGGCTCCTCGAGCTACTATCGACTCAGTCCAAATCATCCGAGGCGATAGTATCCTTCCTCCCTTTTCCTTCCCCGTCATATATCCTTGCTAACTCGTGGGAACGCAATGACCTTGTTAAAACAATGCACAAGGCAGAATGGCGGCGACGTGGTCCACAACCCGTTACGTCACGTTTCCCACAGAGGTGAAAAGTGGATCGCTGGAAGTGATCTCTGCCTACCCCTCTGGGAAAAAGGCGTGATTTTATGGGTGTATGTGTGTGTGTATAATTAACAATAATAGGTATACCTGTTTACACCTGGCAACCCATAGATTGTGACCGACTGAGAGCTGGCAACCTTGTTATTTTTATTTCTAACGCTGTCATTGTTGTCATGACAACGGTTTGTAAAACACACGTGTTAATCCCAGTGTCAAAGTATAGTCACTTTGACCATACTTTGACACACCGTTGAGGTCAACGCAATGACTAAGGCCTGATCGCCTTAGTTAAGGGTAGACTCGTGCCCCAGCAATGGGGATGTATATTATGGGCTGATGATGAGGTCAATGCTCTGTGGTATATACTGGAAATATTACATTAATTTATTTTATGTAGAAGGTATTTCTCTCAAATTTTGATTCGAGTTTTTTTTGCGATTTTAAGGTTGTTTCGTGTTGTTAAAAATTTCGTTTTGTTGAGTTGTCCCTATACATATGCTTAGATCTTGAAAATTTAAGAGAAAAACTTAATTTTCTTTTAACGCAAATGTCGTGGGTACAGCTAGTTAAATATAAACCTTATAGTAATAGTAGGTGTAAAACAAACACTTGGTTCAAATACCTTTATTAATTTTAAAATGGACAGGTACTTTGTTACTGAACATATGGTTGGACGCAAATGCATTGATGACCCATGCATTCCGGTTGCAGATACCAAGGGCAGTATGGCCTGCATTCAGCATTATAGTTACATTCTGTAATAAAAAAAGTCATCATTAGCAATGGATAAAGTAGATATTTTAAGTTAATAGACGCAGCGTTTCTAGGGTTCCATACCACAGTTTGAAAACGGGACCCTATTACTTAGACTTGGTTGTCCGACCGTCTCTATATCTATATCTCAAGAACGGCTATGGCTATACAGTAAATTTTCACAAAATGATTTATTTCTGTTACCGCTCTAACAACAATCAGCATCATTATCATCATCACCAGCATATGAGCCAGTCCACGGCTGGTCTCAGGCCTCCCCACGTCTTCGACACTCCCGACTTATTTCCTGACTGACATACGATGATGGCTTAGAGTAGTCCGTCATCATCGGCGGACTTACGGGGGACCGTATGGCTCTCACCCCTAGCTTGCCAAAGCCATCTAGACACGCGGCGGCGTGTAATCAAGCTTATGTTTAGTTTTTAATAGCAACATGGAACTATTAGGTTTATTGTAAATTATTCGTGCATCCTTATAAACTTACCATAGTCTCCGACCCGTGGGCGGCTGCCTGTAAAAACAATAAAAAATATTAGCACACTTTATTTTGTGCTTAAACAGAATAGAATAGAATAAAATGTAATTACTACCAACGTACTACTAATACTATCCTTATACGCTTAAACACTTGTGTTATAGGTATCAGAACCAACATTAATTCCAAATTATGAATCTTTCTAGGTTTGGTCGATATGACGATTTACAGGTAAAGTTTCGTTTTATGTAAATGTCCTGAACAATTATGTCGTTTAATTGAGAACATATTTTTGTGTCATGTGATCATGTTCACCCGTGATCATTGCGCTTGCAACAGTGCCGAAATATCGGGAGCTCATTAAAACAAAACAACATGGTAAATATCCCGGACAGTTTCAGTTTTCTAATATATTGTGTCATTTTCACTCTATCTAAAACGCAATACAAACTGAGCCCGCCGGGCTGCCTTTATGGGTAAGACTAGAGAGCCTACTGCTCCCTGCAAGTCAAGTGATGATGAGAAAGCTACTCTTAGCTATCGTCGTAGTCAGTTAGGAGAGAAAAAAGTACCCGGCGGCCCATACGGATAGAATCATGAGTCAAATCAGAAGTTGCCTACATAGGTCGGCCGTATTGCGCTTTAGGCTAAAACTAGCAGTTTTCTCCGACAGATATACATATAAGATTTTAGACTTTCGCGTTCCATTACACTAAAATTAGTCTTTATGGGTCTACACGCGATATTAGGAGTAGCAAATTACATAGCTACTTTCTGCCCGACCACTCGCTCGCGACCACGATTGTTGTAACCCAGTCGAAACGTGGGGCAGTAAGTAGCTATGTAATTTGCTACTCCTAATATCGCGTGTAGACCCATAAATACTAATTTTAGAATACATATAATCCCATATACATCCTACGCCCCACTGCTGGGGCACGGGCCTATCCTATATAAACTAGGGCCTTAGTCAACCACGCTGGCCAAGCGCGGGTTGGTCGACTACACAACCCTGGAATTTCCTCGTAGGTGTGTAGGTTTCCTCACGATTATTTCCTTCACCGTTAATGCGTCGAATAATCGTACCTACATATTAATTTAAAATTGAAAAACACAATGGTATGTGGCGGGGTTTCAATTGACAACCTCTCGCATGGCAAGCAACGATCTTAACAACTCGGCCATTGACGCTTCGATAATGAGATGTATGTATAATACTTACGTTGAATTCCATTATTATTATTCAAGCCTTTAGAAGTCCGGAAACCACGTTGTCCCATAATGAGGGCTGAAAGAAATGACAATGATAGATATTAAAATCAGCAATGTTTTCTATTCCCACATTAAATAAAATGTGCCTTAAAGTTACTTCATTCACAAAGACATTCCATAATTAAAAAATGGTTGCCTGTAAAGTCGGTTATACGGGCGAAGATTTTACGTGACAACGTCTTTTTCTCGGTAGAATATTTATTGATATGTGGGAGAGAGACGCAAGGCATTCGGCGGGCCTCTCTCTCGTTCGGTGACTCATCGTAACGTTACCGAGCGTTACACTTTTTCATAAGTGACTCCCAGCCGCAACCTAATTTAAGACGTTGTCACGTCAAAAACGCTTTCCTTGCCACTATTTAACACCACTGGGCCAGGTTACAACTTAGTAGAGTGGTGGTAGAGACCACTCTACTAAGTTGTTTTTGTAACAAATATATTGGTGAAAAAATAACTTACCACTATGAAAACCCACCATTGCAGCCACCACCATAATCAAAAGGCCCATAAACTTCATTTTAATGTTGATATTTGCTTACGATATGAACGTCAAAGCAAACTGTACACTGCACTCATCGTCACTTTGTTTATATACAGTATCAGTTTATACTTAACCGCGCAAAATTTATCATTATATTGCATACTAGCGACCCGCCCTAGCTTTGCGTTGACTCGAATATAATATAATAACCCCCGCGTCGAATGAACCTTTCTCACGAATTACGTCTCTCTCTCAAATACGTCCTCCCTCACTCTACTCGTACTTATTCAAAAAACGTATCAAAATCGACTGGTTCAGTGGAACAATAGTGTATGACAGTCACCTGCCTGACCCCAAACTGAGCAGAGCTTGATCTATTAGCGTCAGATTGATACACATACATAGATATTTATAAATTCATAATTGTACTAAAATTAGTCTTTATGGGTCTACACGCGATATTCGTATCGTATTCGTATCGCGATCGTGGTCGCGAGCGAACTGATTGGTGTAACCCAGTCGAAACGTCGGGCAGTAAGTAGCTATGTAATTTGCTGCTCCTAATATCGCGTGTAGACCCATAAAGACTAATTTTAGTGTAATGGAACGCGATAGTCTAAAATCTTACAAATTCATAATTGCACAAACACTGATGCTCGTCACACATATATTTGTGACCCGATTACCCGAGTGGGTATCAACCCACGACTCTTGAAACCCCAGCCAGAGTAACTAACCACTGTTCCACCGAGCCAGTCAAATTTCAAAGAGGTTTACTTAATATTTTTTACAGTTAAGAATCCCTATTCTGATGAAATGTAGTACGGCCCATATACACCGCTAATAGTAAAGCTTTCCAACTCTTTGAAATAAAATTATTTTTTTCGGATTAAACTCGCTGTATTGGTATTCCAAACATTATTTAGAGATCCGACGTTTCGAGCTCTTTACAGCGCTCGTGGTCACGGTTAAGACTAAAGTTGACAGGTGTCTTCATAAGTGAGTTTAAATTACTACCATCATTTGGTGTGATATTTTGTGTGTTCCGGTTCACGCATACAGAACTCACAACATTGTTAGGTCTTGCAATATGTTGTTGTTTTTGACGGGCTTGGGATATTATGGTCTTCATTATAGGATCCCAAGCAGGTGGTACACTCCAACCATCTTGTCTATTGAAATTAGGATGATTTTTAAACTCAATAGCTTCTCTCAGCATCCTAGGGACAAAACGTTGCTCTTTCACGAGGATATGAGGTTTGTCAAACCGGATATTTCAAACTGTTTTCAAATCCTTCTTTAAGTTTCGGAGCCTATTCGCGTCAAACAAACAAACAGTCAATCAAATATTTCCTCTTTATGATATTGGAATATTAAGTGTTAAATTAATAATTCAATAGACAGTTAACGTAGTGCGGTTACCCGCACTCTAATCTTAAATCTTACGATGTAATCCAAAAAATATAATAAATTTTACGTTTTTATAGACTTAATATTGAAGGATGATAGTTAGAAACTTTTGGGCAAATCAGACCCGGTTTTAAATATTGCTCTGATTGATTTGACGGTATGTTCGTTAATATTTATAATAATCTTTGTCTGCAAGTCAGATTGTATTATTATGGTTCATATGACACGGGATTCGATTAGCTAGGATCTCGGGACAAATATTTGTTTGATGAACATCGGTGTTGAGCCGTGTCGGGGTGTGTTCTTTATATGTATATTTTTATTTGGTTATACCTACCATTTTTGTTTCTTATATCCATAACACAGGTGCATAATAATCTGCTTACCACGGAATCAGAACAACGTAAATGGTGCTGAGTGATATTTATTTATTTATCTATACTAATAATAAATCTGTAAGGGTCGGTCTTGGAGTAAGTTAGTTTGTTTTCAAAGATATTGTTTATAGACTCAATATACTTATTTCACGATTTTTAGATTTTTTTCTGTATGTGTCTATGTATGTATGTTCCTCCATAACTCTTAAACCAATTATCAGAATTTGATAAAATTTGGTATAAAAACACAGAGACATCTGGGACACAGGATAGGCTATTTAAATTCTAGCTCCAACGCGAACGGAGTCGCGGGCACAGCTAGTTTCTAAATAAAATAAAATCATTTGGTCCATTGATTAGGTAATCACAACACTATCAAAGTAATAAACAATAATTGGGTCACACTACGCGTTAACCCGAATCATTCGTATTTGTTACCAATTTAAGAAAATTATATTAGCAACAGAAATGCGAATTCGTTCACCTTGTTAAATTTTTCACAAAGGCCTTAAGTGTATAAAATGTTTTTTTCATGAAAGATTTTTCTTTTTCTTTTCTTTTTATCTTTAGAGGATAAAGGAATATTCCTTTTCAAGTTTAAATTTTATTTTATTTTTCCCAATACAATGTGAAACAAGCAAAACTGTATTCATTACTTACTATTTATTCGTAATTTCATGGTGGTACCTGTGGGTAAGTACTATATCAATCCCAAATAATTTAAAAAGACGTGTGGCACTCGGGAACTGCCGCGGTATAGCTATTGCATAGCATCGTCCGATTTCGTAGCAGCTCGTCTCGATTCGTGCGAGTTTCGTAGAGTCGTACAATACGTCTAAACGCACGCACACAAACACCGTGCCGAAGTCTACCGAACTGAAACGACGTTAGACGATTGTGAGGTTTTTTTCGTTACGGAATTTCTTGGTTCGGTCGCCGCGCTCAAAGCCCGCAATAAAAGCTATGCAATAGCTTAAAAATCAAGTTCCTTAAAAAAATGTGTGAATACCTACTTACACCTAAAGAACATCACAACGGCTGAATATTTTATGATAAACTCAAACGTAAACTTATAATGTAGAGGTACTACCCTCTTAAGAGCCTTCCCAAGAGGACTCTGATCATAAATCTACCTCTGGCACTCCCATAAACCGGCCACCTACTTCATCCGTCATCTCTTTATCAGCAAAAAAGCAATATCCACCTTGCGAAATGAAGACCCTGCCCCCGGCTCTTAAAACAACTATTTATCTCTAGGTCCACATAAATCAGGGCATTTTTTTATCTACCAATCTCGAAGGTAAATAATGGTGGTTAAGGTACTATGGGGAAATTTATGGTGTGCCGAGTTACAAAGGAAAAGTTATGGTCAAAATTATGAGGGAAATATTATGCGGTGTTTTTTTTTGGGTAGAGTTACATGGTTTAATGTATTCGTGTTGCCGCATAATATGATAAATGCTTGTTAAAATACCTGGTAATAAAATAATGTTTTAGGCTATTACATTATACCTTAGCCAAAACACCTAATTTTATAGAAAGTCTATTTTTATTTCGCTCATTTGCACGATGATTGCTTGTTTCGTTTGTCGAAAATATTTTAGCTAAACTTTTGACAATTTACGTTCATTTTATATATAAAAATTAATTGCTGTTCGTTATTCTGACTAAAACTCGAGAACGCCCGGACCGATTTAGGTAATTTTGGTTTTAAAATGTTCGTCGTAGTCCAGGGAAGGTTTCAATGAGAAAATATAGAAAAAGAATCAGAATTGGCGGCATGAAATTTGCCGGGACCACGTAACAATCGGAAATAAAGACCTGTGTTGGCATAATAGGGCGCCTTCCAATTTGAAGATAAGTCACTCATTGTTCGTCTGCAGTTTGCTTCTAGTTTAGCCAACTTTACATCATAAAAGGAGTGCCCCAAGAGTGCGTAACCTACATAGTTGGCGGTGTTTTGCTGCCGTCTCATTTTGTATGTGCCTGAGACGCCGCGTCTTAGCCGCGTTTTAAAATGTATATTAAGTTTTCTTTAATCTGTGGTATAGGGAGTAACCTATTAGTCGCTTACAGTAAACCTAGAGATAGCCATAGAGACGTATATCGAAAGCCTACTATTACGTTGAAGTCAAACTACTATATTTGCATTAATGCAAAGGCCAATTTTTTTATCTTTGAGACATAGTAAATGACAAATTGCAATAAAATATTGTTCTCATGTGTAAATAATTCATGCTTCCGTTTAGGCTGCGTAGTACACATACTAGCGCCGCCAATGCATGATTTAAAAAAAAATATCTCCCAAAAATCCTAACTCTTGTAGCTCAGTTTGGACTAAGTTTAGAGGTATGCACTATACATACATGACTTTCTAAGTTCGTTAGTAACACTAGTCTTCAACAAAACTTTCAAAATTCACTAATCTTCAAAAATAAGGATGGGTAGATGGCCGCTTGAAAAAAAAAGACTCCACTGCCATACAAATCCGGCATCATCCTTTAAGCTTCCATCTTCATCCAAAAATCCATTAAAACCTTCACTTTATCAGTAACCAAGATAACTACGAAGCGTAACCCTGTATTCAAGACATTACGGCAAATTACGTGTGCCTGGCTCGAGATAAAGCATGGCTCACAGACTTATTCACACAAAAGCCACTTGATGCCCGCAATTAAAATCTCAACATATAGGATTAATAAACACCACCTTGATTAGTGCTGAGGTTAACTACGGCGTACGATATCGATAGTTTTTTTATTTTTATGCCTTTCTCACAATATCGTATTTTTATAAACTACTTTAGTATTGCTTTGATTTGGAGCAGTTACACCAAAAAAACCTTCAGTGCTCTGCGAGTCCAGTATAATAACGCCTTTAGGGGTTTGTTGGGATTGCCCTGGCGCTGCAGTAATAATAAATAAAATATAAATATCTGGGACATTTCCACACACGGTCATCTGACCCCACACTAAGCAGAGTTTGTCCTATGGGCGCCAGAGACTGTTATACGTACATAGATATTTTTAAATACATACTTAAATATACAATCACTCTCAGACACGGAACAAACACCGGTGTTCATCACAAAAATATTGGTCCCGTGGGAATCGTACCCACGACTCTTGGAACCGCCAGCCAGGGTCACTAACCACTGTTCCACCGAGCCAGTCAAAAGTGCAGTGCCTCAGGAATGTTCGCCACCTGTAACACGGATGGGTTCCATGCCGTTTTGCGCAAGCGAGTGGCTTCTCTGTGGGAGAGGGTGCGGGACAGCTCCAACACTCTCCTGAAGGTGGTTGCAGACAAGATGGACAGTCCAATGATTCATCACTGGAGGTCCATCCATATCCAACCCAATAATTAAGTATAGGTTTTACTAACATTGTTTTTATTTTTATTTCATTTATTTTTATGTAAATTCTACTAACATTTTATGGAATCTGTGTATTCTGAAATAAAGATTTTCATTTCATTTCATTTCATTGATTCCGAGAAAAGGTAGAATGGAAATAGTTTAATAGGTAACAGAGAAATACATAAATACTCTTAATACACAAAAAACAGAATTAAGAACCTCCTCCTTATTTAATATACGTAGTAAATAAAAATATTTTATCATGGATATTATTCCGTGTTATGGATCAAATTTATTGTCTTAGTGGGAAAACGGAAATTCCCTGGACTACGTCGAACATTTTCAAATTAGCTAATTCGGTTCACCCGTTCTCGAGTCTTAGTCAGACTAACGAACAGCAATCTAAATATATAAAAGGAGAAACTGACTGACTGTCAGACTGACTCACTGACTGATATATCTACGTACAGCCTAAACGGTTAAACGTAGGCACTTAAAATTTGAATGGGACGTAGCTTAAGTACCGTAGAGGTGCACTTAGAAGGTAATTCTCGAAATTCTCACGGGAACGGGAATATTCATTTATAAGATTTATCTACTGTTCCGATAATTTAAAAGGGCGTGTAAATGCCTATATATAAATAAAGGAGATTTGACTTTGATTTTTAATTGTTGTTTTTAGCTCCATATTATCGATATCGACACAACCCCCGCTCTACATACATCGTTAACAAACGTAATAGAGGTGGGGCGTCTTAGAATTTAATTGTACCTCGCATCCTTCGCTTACTCCAAACAATAATCTCTGACGCGAAGCCTGTATGATGAGGTGTTGCTTGTCGGAGGAAGATAACAGCTTAATGGGCTGTTTCATCGACTTTGAGGTTTGTGGTGAAACGAAAAGCCTGTAAGATGAACTTCCTATTTCGTTAAAAAACATATAAAAAAAAACTGTATGTTTTTATACATACAAACATACATACATAGAATCATGCCTTTTTCCCGGAGGGGTAGGCAGATATCAATTACAGCGATCCACTTTCACCTCTGTGGGAAACGTGACGTGACGGGTTGTGGACCACGTGCTTGCTTTAGTGCATGCTTTTATAATAATTACTAAATATTACATCACATACATTGATCTGATTCTGTAAAGTAGCTTAAACACTCGTGTCACAATCAGAATCAACAGTGGGTACACAAAATATACTTAAATATATTTAATAACACACCCAGACACAAAACAATCACGGATGTTTGTTATACATATGTCGTGGCCAAATCGATGAATTGATTTTTTGATTGATTGATCATTTCATGAAATGGTTGGCCATTTCATGGAAGTGTTCACGTTTCATGAAGTGGCCAATCAATGGTGACTAAATCATTAAACAATAAACGTTTATGGATTTGCCCACCCACGTTTGACCATTTCGAAAAAGGAGGGCGACTATAAAATATTTAATGAAAACCAGGATCATTTTTGATCCGTATTTGTTTATTTTTAGTTGTTACATACTTTCAAAATAAAAAGGTTTAAAATTTTATAACAATAAAAAAAATCATTAAATGCATTGAATGATTTTTTTATTGTTATAAAAAATGTACATTTAGTGAAATTTGCAAGTATTTTAGTACAAGCAGTATAAAAGTCACGTAAACAATAAAAAAATTAAACAAGGTAACAGTCACTTGCTAGCGCAAGACAAATTTATTAATAATAAGGTGCATTAAGGCGATTAAAACACGGCACCGCGCACAAAGTCACATGAACAACAAAAATCATAGGATAGTCGGCGCTTTTTCCTTGAATATAAGATATTCCTCCCTCTTCGACAGTTTCCATAATATCATATTTCGACAACCAGTAGTAGTCCATGGATTTCTTTTTCGTGTCACCCTACTCTCCTTTATTTGCTGTATAACCTGAAAAAGAAATTAAATTAGCTATCAGTCTTTTGACAATCAATATAATAACAGATAAATAAAAAAATATTTTGATAAAACACGTTATTTAGTTAGGTGCATAAAATTATAATATGAAGTAAGTAAAATATTACTAACCTTAGAAATACATTCCAAACTCCACGGTTATTTCACATTTTGCTCGGAACCTTGCATGACTTGCATACTCTAATACGTTTTCATCGAATTATTTAACGAATAATTTAACTTTCTTCCGTGTTTAATAAACAACTTTTCCTATTTAAGTGTATTTACTGCCTAAAATAGGCGCACTTCCGACAATTTTGTCCAAATTAAAAGTACCTACTTTAAAAATAAAATTAATTTTATAAAAAAAATGTTTTGCTAAAAATATGCTATTCTAAAATAAAAGATAAAATAATATGCTAAACAGGAAGAAAATTTAGCACATTGTGCAAATTTAGCATATTTGCACAAAGTGCTTAATTGGTATGGCAACTCTGGCACTCTACCGGTAAAGTCAACGAAACAATTCCACGATATGATCGATTGAGATTGATCGTTTCATGAAATGGCAGTGCATCTAGTTGGCCCAATCGTCAAACGATTTCTTATCATTGATCTGACCTGGCCACATCATGATATGGCCAATGTGTGATTGGCCATTTCATGAAATGCAACCATTTCATGAAATGGCCAATCATTTCATGAAATGGCCAATTCTACGATGTGGCCACGACACATATACTCGTAAATATTTGTCACGGTTGGGAGTCGAATCCACGACTCTTGGAACCGTATGTCTCTATCTGGCTCACTAAAAACTTAAATTAAAAATTAATTTAAAATGCAGCAAACCCTGAATAAAGCAACAGTTTTGAGGTACAGTCAGCCAAGAAAGTAGTCCACCACTTTTGACAAAAGTTTCTGCGAGATGTAACGATCGCTACGGTTGACTTTTCACTGACACAATCTTATTGCCAGGGAAAATTGACCTTGTTGTTTCATGACGTTCAAACGGATCTCAACCGTAGGGTGGTAGACCACATTTTTGGCTGACTGTACCTGATTTAAATGCCGTTCTCGTATCATCGCCATCATCGTACTTAGTCAAAAAAAGTCAACTTCAAGGCAACGGGCTGTTGCTAAGTACTTATTACGTTCTTTTACCCATAAACATTTCAGTTAAAGAAATAAAACTGATTTTACGGATTAAATCGCGACTAATTTTAAGGTCACAGCGCATATAACAAACAGACACGCAAGTAATCCGAGTAATCCGTAAAATCAGTTTTGTATACCTACTAATCATTATTATAAAGACAAAAGTTTTGATTGTTTGTTTATTTGCAGCGAACAGACTCCGAAATTACATGACGCTTTCGAAATAATCTTTCACTTCACTCTCAGCGATGAATATGGGCTATATTATATTTTTAAAGTTAGGGATTCTCAGCAAACTTAAAAATACTTTTCAAAATGTTATTATTTCAAATGTTTTAGTGTGAAGTAAAATAAACGATACTATTTCACTTCATAATTATTTTTTTTTGTAACTAAATGCTTCATAGACAAATTCCAATTCTAAACTCTGATCTTAGAATCATGTTTGAACCGAAACCATAAAGCGACCACATAGTAAACACGTAATTTAATAAAGCAAATATCACTTCCAATTATCGCGCTAAATTCCCAACTTCCAATATTAACAAACATCGGGCGCAAACCGTAGCCGTAGTTTCAGGTGAATTTAATTTCGGGTTAACATAATTGGGGACGACTTACGCCGCTCCATATTAACACATCGTAAATTCAACCCTAAAGCACCTTGCTAATAATTAAGATACAGGGCCCTTTTGAATTGTTCGCCCAATTTAACTATCCACCTCCAATTGCGGACGGGTTATGGGACAAAGGTGCACCGGGACGTCCCGGCGGTTTAGTGTTAAGTGATAGTGTCGTTAAGGGTTGTCCGTTTGTACGATAATTGGATTGGTCATTTGGATAGTGATGGAGTGATTAGCCGGTTGACATTTTAACCAAGATACATCAGGGATATTAGAGAAGGTAACACACAGTAAATGAGTATTTCATTAATGTAGTGTTGTATCTGGGGAACTAATATAACTTGATGTTCTCTTAAATTTTCATTTAGTGTAAGATTATTATTTGGTTCTCGGTATTTATTATCATCTAGATATTTTTAACACTTTATCTTGTTTTCAATCTCTAGTTCTTCTTCTACTAGTAGTTCTAGTTTAACTACAGCTTCATTGATGTGTTTTAAATTAGATTTTTTGCTAGATATGATTAGTAATTCTTTACTAAGTATCTTAGCTAGTACTAAGTATTTTGTCTTCTGACAGCATTATCCAGGCGATTATGGTAATCCAGGTGACAGGGATAGAGGGTCCAGCTTCCATGTTTAAATATTTTAGTTATTTTTTAACGGCAGCATGTGTGTAACAGACCAGTCGAAGTGTTAAGAAGTACACGATCTCCATGAAGCTGAGGACACTGCATCCGAGGAACAGGCCCGCCATGCCGCCGACCGCAACTGAATCAAATCGATTAGGATTTAACACTAAATAAAATGATAAATAAGGCGTCCGAACGATTTCAGCCTTGGCAGCCGATCTCAATTGAGATCAGTCGAGTGCGCAGGATATATTATAGTGCACAAGCGTGCGCGCAAACACAAGTACACTCTCTATTCCTTTAGCCTCATAATTCGGTGAGACAGCAATCCGATATGACCGATGAGAAATCGGGAGCAGGACCACCCTTATCGTGTTTTCCGAGGCACGGGCACTCAACCGCTAACTTCCTAACTCTGGGTTGAGTAATTTCATTACAGAAAAACTCACACAAAATTTGCCCGAGGCCGGACTCGAACCGGGGACCTCTCGGTCCTTACGCAGCGCTTGCTACCTATAGACCAAAGAGGCTACTGCCTCGTTGGTCACACACTAGGTTTTAACACTAATATTGAGATGAATACAGTCTTGGTTGTTATTTACAAGTTTAAATTCATTTCAATGTCAAAACGAAAGTATTTATTTCCAATTAAATGTCAGGCGCAAGTTACTGTAAAAATCCAATAATGTTCTTCATTTTCTTATCGATAGAAATACTTACTTAAAAAAAAACTAAATAAAAACTAGTATTCTAATTTTTCGTATAGAATCATACCGCTTTCAAATAATATGATTCTACGAAAGGGTTGATGCTTGATCATGGATTTCATTATTGAAATGCCATTTTGTTAATCAGGCGATCTTTTTTTTATTTACCTATTATAATATTTATTTTATTTATTAAGACGGTTAAACTTAATAATTGAAGAAAGAGAGTTAATTCCCGACTATCAATTCGGTTTTCGAGAAAAACATTCTACTATAGACCAAGTACATAGGATCACCAACATCATTGAAAAGGCCCTAGAAGAAAAGAAAGTTTGTAGTACCGTCATTTTGGATGTGGCGCAGGCTTTTGACAAAGTGTGGCATGAAGGCCTTATGACAAAACTTAGAAACTTTCTTCCAAACCAATTTGCAGATCTAATAAAGTCTTATTTAACTGACAGAATGTTCAGAGTGAGACAAGAAGATGCTTACTCAGACCTCATGTCAATTAAGGCTGGAGTGCCACAGGGAAGTGTATTGGGGCCGGTCCTGTACTTAATATACACTTGTGACATACCAGAACTAGAAGATAACACTATTGCGACTTTTGCAGATGACACTGCTATTATGGCTATAGGAATTACCCATCAGGAAGCTGTAACAAAGGTTCAATCCGCTATAACTACCGTGTTTGACTGGACGCAGAAATGGCGGATTAAACTCAATGAATCTAAATCAGTACACATAGACTTTACTAATAAAAAAACAAATTATCAACCGGTTTATATCAATAATCATATTGTACCATACGAAAATACAGCCAAATATCTTGGCATGACATTAGACGCAAAGCTTCGCTGGAAGGCTCATGTCAAGAAAAAACGGGATGAACTAGAATTTCGGTATAAAAATATGTATTGGCTGCTTGGGAGACATTCCTCGTTGTCAGTTGAGAATAAAATTATATTATATAAGCAAGTCCTCATGCCAGTGTGGACCTATGGTATTCAGCTATGGGGCTGTACCAAAAATAGTAATATGCAGATCATCCAACGTTTCCAGAATAAAGTACTCAGAGGTGTCGTTGATGCACCCTGGTACGTCAGAAATGAAGACCTACATCGGGACCTTAAAGTAGACTTTGTCAAAGACATTATTAAGAAATACGCCGAAGCTCATGAACATCGACTTCATCATCACGTGAATGTCCAGGCTATCCACCTCCTCGACAACACGAACACAGTGAGGAGACTCAAAAAGGACAAAACCTTTTGAGTTAGTGTAAATTAGTGACAAAAAGTGAAGTGTGTGGCACTTATTATGAACACAAGAACAAAGTGTCTTCCCCTTAATTAATAGAGACAATAAGAAAAGTGCTAATGGACACATTCTTAGACATACATTTATTTTAGCAGCTTAAGTTAAATATACATTACTTATTAGTCTTTTAAGACTAGATTGTAATTTTGAAGGCGTATTTTATCCATAAGGAAATACACATTAAGAAAAAAAAAAAAAAAAACCTATTATAATATTATACACCGTGAAATTTGAGTGGTTGTTTTCCCGTGGCAGAACGATTTGCCTTTAGTAATACTATCGAATCATGTATAATTATTCCTAGAAAAAAAATATTTTTTTTTTCAAATTTTCAAAATAATTATTTTCCAACTCGAAAACGAGAGAAGTTATCGTTGTTTTTTAAGATGTGACGTAATCAGGTACTGCTTGCCGCATGAAATCGATGCTTAAAGCTGAAGAAGCTCGATACCCTAAGTCATAAAGCGGTTCGAACGTGCTTTCGAGTTTCGGTTAAACCTTTCGTAAAACCGGCATTTATTGATTTTAACAAAAAAAACTGCACAAATCTATTGTACTACTAAGATAGAATCATTTTACTGCGGGAAAACAACCACTAAAATTTCACGGTGTATATATATTTTTATTATTATTTTTTAACGGCGCCATCTTGTAGGCCAGCATACAAACATACAAAATACATAAAATCACGCTTTTTTCCCAGAGGGGTAGGCAAAGATCACTTCCAGGGCAAGATTCTTGAAAATCTTCTTACCCAGCACATCAGTGAATCCGAAGATGATGTCCCTCCTATACCTCATCCTGGGGTAGGTGACGATTCCCCACTGCAGGTTGGTGCCAAGAAACCACTCTTGGAGAGCGTTGGATTGGATCACGTAGTTCACATCATCGCAGACCGGGAGACAGCCGCAGTTGATCTTCTTACCCCCTTTTTCTTGCAGTTGGTAGAGTTCGTCTAATGAATAGATCAAAATAATAATAAACTTATTTTTGTTTCTTTTCAACAAAACTTATGCTTACAGACTATACTGATTACAATTTGTACTAAATTACTGATTACGTAAATGTACTTGACCTCAGCTAGCTTTTATTTATGGATATGGAAGAAACACGGTCATCTGACCCCAAAACTAAGCAGAGCTTGTTCTATAAGCGTCAGACACGAATATACATATGTTCATATCTTTATAAATACATACTTTAAGTATGTATTACATAATCACACCGGACACGAAACAAACACAGATGTACATCACACAAATATTTGTCCCGAGTGGAAATCTAACCCACGACTCGTGGAACCGCCGGCCAGGGTCACTAAACACTGTTCCACCGAGCCAGTCAAAATTTAAGTACCTACTTGATATAGGTGAACAGAAATCCTTACCCGTGTGATTGCTGAGACATTTAAGACTTGTTACATCACAATATTTTTCATCACCTGCAACAAATAATAATTTATTTCAAAAGTTTAAAGAGGTTTTAGAATCAGAGTTCATTATGAGAGAGCGCTACAAAGGCAATATGTCGACGCCCCCAAGCAATAACCCGGTAATCGAAAAATCCAAATTTTACAGGAGAGCTGATTTACTGTTTTTGTCGAATATCTTTTGAACGAGTGGGACTATTCCAAACATTGAGGTATCAAACGAAAGCTAATTTTTTGCGAAATATAACCATACTAACAACAATAAATTTATGTTATTCAAAACCTAGATATTTATGAAAGTACATAATACCTAAAATAGTACGCATAAAATATTACAGTATTAAAACTTACGGGATTATTGAAGTAAATTATTTGAATAGAACATTTCGTAACAGTATTTAATGTACTTTTATGACGTTTTTATGTACGCTAGGTATGCTACGTAATATATTTTTACGGGGTTATTGTGGTAATATAATATAATTTTCTTAACGGTATTAATGCATTACATTATTTTTAGGGGGATATTTGGAATAATGATTTCATTGTAACCACTCAATACCCATATATTTTTGAGTATTTAGAACTTGTAATATAAACATAAAAAAATTAATATTTAAATAATTAAAAGAATTTTCTTCTTCTTTTTCTCAGTTGTACACTCCTGAATAAATGGTCGAGTCCCTCCGTATGTTTCTATTCATGGCACTGCGTGTACACTCTGTTAGGGAACATTTCGTAGTCGACTTGACGAGATCTGTCCATCTTGTAGGTGATCGGCCGCGGACGTTGAATAAAGAGCTTTCGTTGCGGTTGACATGTCCAAACATCTTCAGAATTCATTCCTGCATAATCGAGGAATGTCTTTGTTTGATATCGAGTGCAACGTCAGCTGCCAGTAGGCGAGTACGCCCCCCCGCGCGAACGCCATTTAACTCCGTTGAGCGCGCCGTGCCGTTGCTGATTTAAAGCGTAATTTCTAGCAAGTTACTGCAACTATAGTAAAATAAAAATACCCCTTTAAAGCTGAAACTATAGGGCATTTATATATGTATGAAACAAAGTACAACTATCAAGCCTTAAAAATAAAAAAAAATAAACAAGTTGACTTTTACGTAAAATTTAAGTAAAACATTTACGCCCACTTTATCTATACTATAATAAAAACGTAGAGGTAAAAATTCTTGTACTTTTTTGAAAAACGCAAAAAAAACGAGCCAGGGATATGTTTTGAGAGTAGTAGAACACATCCCCATACTCAAAAAAAAATTTTTTCTCTGTCTGTTTGTTTGTTTGTTTCGACTGACCGCCTAAACGGCTGAACCAATTTAAATGAAAGTTTGCACGAAGGTAACTTAAATTCCGGAAAAATACATAGGATACTTGAAATCACTGACAGTTAACTGGTTCCCGTGGGATATTAAAAAAAACCCAAATATTTGACTGATCTCTGAAACTGTTACACCGATTTAAATGAAATTTTGCATGGTGGTACCTTACATCCCCGGTCAAGATCTTAAATACTTTTAGTCACAGAAATTCCTGTAGGATCGTTAAAAATCTAACTTTATTAGATCACGTACAAAAATAGTAAAAGTATATCGACCAAAATCAACCTTCTGACTAGGACTATACGGACTACTTTATTAAGAAAAACGTCATAGTAGGGGAGGTAAATAGCTGGATTTGCACTTACTTAAACGACATGGAATCTGAATCGAAAGATTACGCTAAATCAGAAAAAAGTTTATTACACTTTCTTTATAATTGGGGGGTCAGCGATTAATACAAGGGGGCTGCCTGGTAACAAGCGGTAGAAAGAAAAAAGTTATTTGATCGTGTCAGTCATTCAAAGTGCATGTTAAATAATCCCTAAAAAAATTGTAACGATTTGGATATGGCATAAAGTCATAATTAATGTTTGTGTCTGTTGAAAAACACAAAATCATAATCTTGAGATACTTTAGCGCGTTACAATTTTATGCAGGAGGTTCAAGTTGATATCAAAGTCCTCCTGTACAATAATCTGTATTTTTTTTTCTTAACATGTATCATCTCACTGCTGGGCAAAGGTCTCCTTCAAACCCATCCATTGCTCTCATCCAAGCCTAGGACTTGCCAGTTCTTTGACACATGGACCAGATCTTGATACCACCTTTTCTTGGGTCTTCCTCTTCGGCGAAAATCGTCTTCAGGCACGCGAATTCTGGTCCATCTATTGTTCTTTATCCTGCAGACATTCCACGCCCATTGCCACATCAGTTTTGACCAAAAACAACAGCAGTACGGGAGTGGATGGTGGTATATTTTATTTTATCTTTTTACCTAATATCTATGATACTCCGCTCTATAGCGCTTTGAAAAACCTTGAGTTTGGATTTCTGATTTTCGGTGAAGGACCAAGATTTTGCCCCATATGTTGTTAGGCTATCCTAACAACATGTGGGGCAGAATCTTGGTCCTTACTGCCTATGCAGTATGAAAATGTCAATGAGTACCATTGTATGTACCTACCCATTCATAGACCAGAAGCTTTTCCAGGCGTTGTCTGCTCTACGGAGTATTTCTTTGTCCTGCCTGTATTCGAAGGAGACTGCCTAGCCCAAGTTTATACTCCTCTACATATTGCTTTACCTGCCTGTTGACTGCTATCCTATCATTGGTGCTGTTGGTCGCGACCTTGGTTTTGGGTCTATTCATCGTCAGTCTAACCTCAAAGCTTTCTGCGCTTAGTTGTTCGAGAATCAACTCAAGTTCTGTCGAGGTATACTTATTTGCGATGAGGAAAATGTCATCTGCTAGGCAAAAGTTTGTGAGTCATCTATCCCATACACCAATTTCTTTTGTTGCCTAAAATATTATGGTGACCTGAAGACTTCTTGAAGCGTGCTACTGAAAAGCTTTGGTGATAGGGAGTCACCCTGTTAAACTATTTTTTTTTTGTATTTTGAATGTCAGGCGTTCAGTGTGCAGTTTGATATCGGCTGTGCTTTGTTGGTAAATGATTTGGAGAAGTTTTATGTATGTGGTTTCGACGTTTTGCTGAAGAAGAGAAAGCTAATTGGGTTGATGTGGGAGACCAGGTAGAAAAGCTTATGAAATTCGCTACATTTCTCTTTTATCTGGTTTTCGGTATGGAGGTGGTCAGTTATCCAATATTTGCTTACTGGCTTACATTGTTGGTTTGATTTTTTTTAAATTGGTAGGCTGTTTGGTATTATCTGAATGTTCAAATAGAGGGATATCGCTATTCTAAGCATAAAAAGGGGAATTTATAAACATTCACGTAAAATTGTTGGATATTATAAAATTCCATTTGAAAATCTTACAAGACAGAGTCTGTGTCTGATCAAGACTGCAAAACCCCCGTTGGGCTCCCCAACTATCACGTTTTTAGCTGGCAAGTCATGTCAAATATTGTCAGACTTGATATGAGTGTTTAGTTCTTTGTTAGTTCAAGAGATGTCACTGTGCTCTATTACTTCAAATACTAAAAGTAATTAAAAGTTTTCATTTCATTAAACTTACGATGATGAAACAATGAGATAATAACGATAAAAGTTATTATCTCATTGTTTCATTACGAATACAATACAATCTACAAAAGTGGCACATGACAAACTAGCAAAGCAAATACTAATGTAATTCGTCACATGGCGACACACGTCCTTTATAGATACCTTAAGGCAGTGGATCGGTAGTTTGTATTTTTTACCTTTTGAAGTCATCCTGATATCAAACATCAGCTTTGTGTACTATCTACATAGGTACAGTACGCTGTTTGCAACTATTGAAACCTGTTTCTGTCAAATCAAATACATTTTAACGTGGTTTTATGGTTCTAAAATGTGAAAAATAATTTTGTGAGTCCTAGCTACCACTCTCCTCATTTGGCTAGAGCATTGCTTAGACAAAAAAAAATTGGGCGAGTGAATCCTCTTTTAGTTGGCCGATTTGTAATGAAAAATTTTGTATGTTGTTTATCACCTATTAATCAGTAAACAATTTTAGGTTCTTTCATGGGTATTAATCTAATCAATAACTAAGTTTAATTAAATTTTATTTTCTAATAGTTTCTATAATTGATGTGGCTTTATTTATTTCACCTGTAATTACTTTAAAAAATGCTTCCTAAAATCAAAATGCTGGCGAAAGTTACGATTCCACGCAGACGAAGTTGCGGGCACAGCTAGTTACGTATAAAAATACTTAACCTGACTTTGGAATCATTGCATTTATAAATATTCTGAAAGACATTATCTCAAGGATTATTTTAATATACAACACTACTACACTTTGGTAATAAATAAAATAATATTTATGTCTTAAATGCAGAGCTCACAAGCACTTTGTGCGGCGAGCTGTCTATTTTATTCTCAGTAGCCTCCTCCAGCACCACATTTCAAGGGCGTCAATCTTCTAACGATCTCTTTGACGAATTGTCTATGTTTCAGCTCCGTAAAGAAAAATAGGAAAAACTAAGCATTTCATTAAACAAACATGTATTACACCGGTCTGAGTTTTGAAATTCGTTGAGTCAATTCCGTCCACACAAACCGCAGCCGTTCCATCATCATAAAGTCTTTGAATGAGATACACCAGATGTTGAGGTACACCCATTTTGAGAAGTACTTCCCCAGCTTCTATCACTCAACGGTGTCAAAATTAAAGCTTTTGACACCGAAAGTCCATGAAGCATATAAATAGTGGGATATTGAGCTTTTTACCGCGACTTGCATTAGGTTGAGAATCTGTTCATGGGTTCTTTTTCCCTTTATACAAAGCCTGCTTGCTTTTGAGCGATCACCCAGCCTATGTATGCCTGTAGCCTCGTATTAAGAATATCAATATTTGAAGACGGACCTTGCTAGCGTGGGATATTAGAGATATTAGGCGGGAGTTGATGCACTTTTTGGTTGAGCCTTTTTTGTGGAGTGGGATGATTTAAGGAATGCGACCAATCCTTAGGCCTCGTTCCCGTACTCCATATTGGTGAACAGATGACTTGTAAGATATCCACACGTACATCCTCCATAATCTTAGATATTTCAATAGAGATTTCGTCTGCACCTGTGGCTTTGTCGCATTCGAGATGTCTTATAGCGGCTTCTATTTCTGATTTCACTATACGCGGTTCCTCTTCTGTAGATGTTGTGTTAACCTCAGGAAAATTTGATCGTTGTTTTTTTCAGTTCAGTTTTCCAACACCACCCGTGTTGGAAAACTGTGTTCATAATGGTGAGATTATTATCAGCAGCAAATTTAATAATGCGCTCAGCTCTGTCATTTCGTGTTCCCAAACCATATAACCCAACTATACGCTGCAGTCCGGGATCGTTTTCTGTACTGTATTTGCATTGAAATCACCCAGAACATAGAGGTTTTCTACTTGGGACTTGCTCCATGTGGAACTCCAGTTTGCTGTAAAAGGCCTTTATGATATCATCGTCAGCTGCTCATGCAGGTGCATAAACCGGGATAATATTTAATTGGTGGAGGTAAAGCATTAATTTTGATAAAAATAATCCTCTCATCAATTGAATCCGAATTTGACATAACAGCATAAACCCCATAATAGCACTTTACCGGGTTATTGTTAGGGGCGTCGATGTGGTGTTAAAAAAAATAAGAATCACTACATAGTATAAAACAAAGTCGCTTTTTCTGTCCCTATGTACGCTTAAATCTGAAGCTACGAAACGGATTTTCATGCGGCTTTTTACAAGCTTTTTTAATAGATATATGTACGTAAAAAGGGTGGGTCACTACTAAGAAATAAATGCAATGGTAAAATGGTATCAATTTACATCATATTATGAATGCAAGCAAGGTCTTATAAATTATTCATATTTTCTTGTATGGTAACTGCAAAATGTCTATATTTTTTCTTACCAATCTTTCTGTAAAAGTGTGGTATGCAATGACAATACTTCAAGCAGAGTCTAATACGGCACTCCATTCGACACATCGTGTATGTGTAAACAGAGTTATGCTTCAGGATGTTTTCGTTCAGGAACCTGCATCGCCTTTGTGCGACACTCAACCTGAAATCAGGAAATGTTAGTAAAATAATAAGTAAATTGATTATGATCATCAGATCAGCGTCGTGGAGTCTGCGATTCCAAGACATTATGATGAGGGCATAAGTTTTTAGTGGCACAGATTAATGTTTTTTTCATATATTTTATTATTATTAGTACAATAAGTTATTTTTTTGTCACTAAATAAACGTTTTCTTTCCTTCTTTCTTTCCTTATCATTGTAATCCATATTGCAATTATTGAGCAATAAATTTTGTATACAAGTCATTGCTTTGACTGTTACATCAGGCGCCTGTTCACTATCAATATTGATTGATTGGACGGTATCTTTGTAAGAAATAAATATCGCTCTAATGCATTTTCAAGGTGCGAGTAACTCTTCACGCATTGACATTAGGTAATACAAAGAATCATCATTGCGTAGTTTTCTCATCTTTATTTTAACGTGACATGAAGTCACTCAAAGAGTTATTGTAATACGCAGATACCCATCACTAGTGTTTCACCTTATTACCACGCTCCCACAAAATTCAAAATACGAAGAAGTAAGTCGTATGTGATCTTTTTTTTTTCTACGATTTTGGATACTTGGATCTCAGTCGAACAATAAGTAGCTGACATACTTGGCAGCCTCAGGAGCGGTGTAGACGGTGAGAGCAGTCACATACAATTTCATGTAGAAGTCTTCAGCTGAATGCTGTTTCTTAGTCGAAATATCAGGCACTTCAGAAGGACCGTGGACGTACACCTGGAAATAGAACCAGAAGCTACAGGCAAGGCGAGAAATATCATCTTAGCAGACCTTCAGGGTTAGGACTCAATAGAATCAATAGACTCAATAGGAGCTCAATAAAGTCTTTTGTGCCTATCGCCCTCATATGCGGATCTAACGGCCGCACAGCCTATCCCCACGTAATCTTTAATCTTTAAAACGACACAACGTTAGTAGATAGTGAGATTCAAGAGGAAGGTTTTTGTGTAAAATTCACCCGGAGTGAAGCGATGGCGGGTATACGTATAGATGAAGTAAGTAATCCTTAACAGCGAATATACAAAAAATAGTTAATAATAAGTTAGCCATTTTTATTTATACTCACATCATAGGATGCTGATATGTTGATGACTTGAGCAAACACTTCTCCATCCAAGGGATGGATGAAAAACGTGCCGTTAGGAGAAATTTCTTCGTCCCATCTATTCTCTTTTCTGTATCTAAAGCGAAATAAGGTGATAAAACACTGACTTACTTTAACACAAATAACATATTTAAACAAACAATAATTAGTTTTGTGAAGTGTACTCACATAGAAAAATTCAAAGACATCATTTAAAAACTAAAATTTGTGAAAATTTTAACTGTCTAGCTAAAGAGGTTCTTGAGTTAGTGACAGATGACAGCGGATTCTAAGTAATAGGATCCCAATTTCATCATTTAGTTACGTAAACTTGAAAAGTGACCGTCACAATACTTACTTGGGCGAATTATAAACAGCCACCTGCGAATTGATGGCGTAGCACAGTCCCATCTCGGTGATAGTGGGGATGATGTCCAGCATGATCCCGGACGCGCCAATCGTCAGCGTGGGTCTGAAGCTAGCTGACAGGTTCAAGAGGAGGTCAGTGTAGTCATCAGAGGAGATGCCGGAGTAGTCAGGTATCTTGTCAAAGTTTTCGTATGTCGCATTGGAAAGAGCTCTGATGAACGCTTCCAGTTTCTCTTTGTCGGGTTCATTGGAGGCTCTGTAAGAAGTTTGTAGCAAGTCAACTAAATCGATAAAGTTCATCTTGAAAAGATGATTTTCATACTTTATTAAAGAAAACTTTTCATAGTAGCTGTAAGTACAAAGGCTCCCAAAAACTGAAAAGTGTTTTGGATTTTAACAAAATAGATACAGAATATAGATACAGAATACAGATTCAACAAAATAGATATTACACATTGTGCGTGTTTTATAAGTTGAAACTAATCCATATATTCCTGCCTACCAATTCTGGAGTAAGTTGGCAGTTTACATAAATCTTCTTATATTTATTTTAATGTAGTTTTATGGAACTACATGCATACTTCTGATACCCAGTAACAAGTAAACTACAGCTCATTTTGACAGACACACCACAACAACTAATAAATCCACTTACTGTACATAAGCGTTAAGTTTCTTCACATCCAAGTTGTTGTTGGGACAGATGGTGACACATGGGAAGGTTGTGTTCCAGGCAAACATGTCACGATCCATAGAGACGACAGTGGGAGAGGACTGGTACCGAATCCAGGTCGTCCTGGAGAGGTACACTGAGCCGAACACGGAAAGAGCCACTGTGGTCAGCCAGAGTACTCTGTAGAAGGGAATGGTGTTGGTGCATTTTCAGGTATGCTATAAAATACTGGATTATGTTTTAAAAGTCAAGGGATAATGAGGTTGTGTGCGATGCGTTGCGCCTCATTCACAGTGACAATTAAAAGAAGTAGCTAACCGGGTTTTACTCTCAGATATGGCAGTAAGAACAGACAAAATTTCAAAGATTAGACTTTTCTTTATCTATATTGAATTTTTAAATGGGTACTCTTATTACACCAAGAGTTTTGTTCTGAGTAAAATTAGTTACACTGTCTATCGACATCATAACTTATTTACAATACTAAGCAACGAGGACATTGATGCCCACAAATAAATATTAATTAAAGATTTTTTTTATAAACAATATTAACACAATTATTAAGTATCAACCTAATCTAACTACGTAAGATTTTACACAACACTAAATAATATCGCACGAAAACCCATGACGACAAATATTAAGTCTCATCTAACTAAATATCAAAGTATGACGATCTTACACTTCCAACGGATGTCTTCCAGGCGCCACCAAATGGTTGAGACCATGTATCGAGGACGTATCCAGAAACAATACTAGATAACTCCTGGCTTTCTCCTTGACGCCATTAATTTTGGTCCGAGGCACTCTTTTCTCTGCCTTCGGAGACAACTCATCTTGGATGATTTGCGATTGGAAGGTGCGCTCGAAAAACATTGCTCAGACAATGTTTGCCTTAGTCATAATTTAGATGTCTTCAAATGTCAGATCTTAAATTTCTTAAGTCGATGATGAGAAATGGCTGAAACACAAACTGTAATTTACTCACAAAGTGTCATCATCATCACTGCTGGACGTAGGCCTCCCCACGTCTACGTCACTCCCGCCTAGTGAGAATAGTAAGAAATTTTGCCGCGTGCCTCAGAGTAATTTTCATCAAGTGAGGTTCCAAATATCATCATCAGGCCTGATGTTTTCAGATACTCATTTCATATGCACTTACCTCCGCATCCACTTATAATCACGGATAATGAAACAGTTACCGATGGTGTCCCGTCAAAGCGGACTGGAATGAGCCCCGCCAAATTAGTGGAACCGTTTCGTGTTACCAGTTAATTACCTGGCATTGGATTATGACAGTCAGGGGACAGTGAGGTAACTTGATGTTCAACTGGTTTAATCATGCATTTGACAGTGTCACTGTTTCTAGTGTTGGCAACTCCGCGTGACGTCACGCCTTTGTCCGAGCGCACGGCGAGGACGGGGGCCTCTTTGGTTCGAGCAACGGAATGTGACGGATCTCCAGCTTGCTTTTGTGTTTATTTTGCTTAATCAGTTTACTTTCGCTTATAATTTTACTTATTTATGTTGATCGTACTTTAATTGATATTAGTATTCTATACATATAATTAAGAGGGGTTTTCTATATACGTAAAAGTAGTTTACACTAGCGCCACTGATTGTGGATTTTGTCCCGACCTGGCACAAATATTTTTGTGATGAACATAATATTTTTGACTTCAATATGTCTTAATGGACGGCTGCTAGAACTTGGGTGCGAGTAGCCAAAAACAGACGGGTGTGTCGGGCATTTGGAGATGCCACATCCAGAACTAGTCTATTATAAGCTGATTATTGAGTTGTTTATATCCTGTCTTAGATAGTTGGTTATTCAAGTTTTTTTTTCTGATATCTTTTACACTTAGTACTCTTACTGTTTATTTTATTTCATTGTGAACCGCGTCGCGTGGATGTGATTGCGTGTAATATTGTGTCAATACACAATAATGAGTTTCCACGCTGACTGCTCGATGGCTATTAACTTTAAGCTTTTTATTAGCATAACCACGAATCAGATATTAGGTAGCCATGGATATTTTGTACTCATAATAATTGACGTATTACTACAACGATTGTATTGTCGATAAAATAATATGAATAGAATAAAACAAAAACATGGACAAAGGGCTAATTACTTGCTATGTATTTTCAGCTTTAGGTTTGATGGGTAATCGTCGTAGTACCTATTGATACAAACCTACCAGTTATAATTATAAACCTAAATTCAATTTTATTACAAAAATAACTTGATTATATCATAATTAACTTAATTTGCTTGAGACTAAATTCGTGGTCTCCAGAATTATAGCTGGATTAGCGGGCTATTACTAAATTATCACTTCAAAGAATATTATACCTTTTCTCCTACGTAGTGTCATTTAATTCCAAATTGTCTAAGTCTGAATAAAATTGCACAGAATTTCCAGTGTTTACGAAATGTTGTAAATAAATACATCCAGATAATCGATCATCGTGCATAAAGTCGTCTCAAATTAAATGTCTCCAGATAAACAAAACACCGTCTCGTAATTAATTATTCACGGTCATTAATAAGAAGTACCAGGAACGTAGAACTCTGCAGGAACTTCGTATCTGCTTCCGCTAACTACTAAAAGATGGTAATGAAGCGCACTCACCTTTATACACCTGTCCCTCTCCGACGTAGGCGAACAACGTATAGTTGTCCCCTTCCTCCGGGCTGTCATAGCCACAACGGCCGATCTAGACGGTGACAAGAAATTAATTAGGGGAAGCTCGGGGAAAATAATGGTGCGCCGTGATTTTTAAATGAAATTTATTTTCTCCACTTCATTTATTTCTCGGCGACATGACACTTCGGAAATTATTAGACTTTACGAGGGATTTCGTTTCCTTAGGTAAGATTTCAACTTGTTTACCTTTTGCGGACCTGTGGTTTTCTTATTTGGTTTTGTAAAGAAGTATATTTGAGTTCTGTTAACAATTTTAATTGGATTTTTAGATTGCATTTTTTTGGGTAAATATTCTGGGAACTGACTGATTCAATTTTATTTAACAAACACAAATGATTAGAAATAACAATATTAAGTTGATTGATATTATGATGACAGGTCTGCCTTTCATGTTACATCTTAGTTTAGACATAAGTAAGGTATCTCTACTACCAAGAAAGATTGTTATCCAATGAGTATGTCATAGGTATTCTCTACGTTTTTAATAATGTCACCATGTAGTATATCTACAGTGATTTATACTGTTATGTTTTGATGTGTGGTTATATCGATAAAATCCTAGAATAATTCCACTCTCCTTGTTATTGTTTACAACTGCTATACAAGACTTCGTCAAATTGATAGTTCCTATCTTCACGTCACATCAGTTCGCGGCGTCCATTTTTCACACAAAAATAGCGTTTGTTTTAAAGATTTCAACCGTCAAAAGGCGACGAAAGGCACGATTTATCTTCAAAGCCCCGTTTACACGTGTTAAGCTGAAATTATGTTTAAAAAAATTCACTCACCCGTCAAAACGTTGACAGGCGACGATTTTTCTCAACACCCGAAAAGAATGCCCCCGCTTAACTTGAACTTAATTGGTGAAAGCTTAGAGGTCGTTTTTCCTTGAATTTTTTCTTGTTGTTGGTTTTTAAAATAATATTTTGATGGAAGACGTGAATGGAAGAGTTTGATGGGAACTGTCGTAGTTGCCATTAATTTTGGATAACGGTTTGGAATTTGTGCATACCTATTTAGGTTGGCATTGTATATTCGTGCGCCTAAGTAAGTTTAGTAACCGATCAAATAAGTAATAAAGTCTATGCACTTTTTGGAAATTCATAATTTGTACGATTATGTTTGAAAATTATGTTTGAAATGAAATGAAATAATTTATTCTGCAAAAAGATTTTCATGAAATACTTTTGCACGTCAAATTAATCACATATTACATAAAAACTCACAAGTTACATAATTCATTGATGTCCAAGCGAGCAGCTCATCATTGTTTTAATGGTGAAGAGAAAAATCGTGAGGTAACCTGCACCCCTACGAAGAAATTCTTAGGTTGTGTACCTACCATCAACCAACCCGCACTTGGCCAGCGTGGTTGACTAAGGCCTAGGCCCGTGCGCCAGCTGTGGAGACGTGTATAGGCTGATGATGATGATGATTGATGCACTTTTCTCATTGTCAGCTAGTAAAATTTTGTAGCACAGTAAACTCAGCAACTTACTCATGGCAAAACATCAGCCAATAATTAAATCACGCTGATACAAGCTCAAACAAACTCTTAATTCCCCAAACGAAGTCGGAATTACGTAATCATGAAAATGTTTGACGTCAGAGGTGGTTCTGTTTACGGGCACAAAGCAAGGTAGAGGGTTTGTTGCGATGTAAATCAAACTGGGTGTTTTATTAAACGAGCGACTGCTAGATATTCAAATTAAGTGGCGGTGTCGATGCTAAGGAAGTGAGGAGATGGCTTCGGTTTAAGTATTGTCATGGCTAATTAATGGTGAATACAATACTTATTTTTATTGTGCAGGATTAAAGACGAGAGATTGGCCAAAATTATACCGGAAGACATATTTCGAAGAGGAAGGCCCAAGAAAAGATGGGGTGACGATTTAGTCCAGTTATCAAGGAATTGGAAAGCCCAAGCCTTGAATAGAGGGCTGTGGCCATGTTTGGACACGGGTCAATAGAAGAAAACAATACTTATACAGAATTACCGTTCATACAATTTTCTAACTACAGAGTTAAAAAAACAGAGTTTCTATAGAAATATTTAAGGGTACCATTGACAATAATGATGTGTTAGTGAATAAGCCATAGTAAGTAATTAGTATAGCCTAATTACTCCCCAGTGGATAAATAATAAATACGTATTAAAAAGAACTGATTATATTTAAAAAATGCACACAATATTTTCCTAGAAGGACTTAGAATTATCATAATTAATTTTATACAAATCAGAAATGTTTGGGTTAAAATATAACGCGACATATGTGATGACATTCTAAAATTAGCTAAGTAAGTAAGTCCGGGGTCTGTTTGTTTGCTTGTAATCAATTCTTGCAAGTATTTTTAAGCTATTGCATAGCTTTTATCGCGGGCTTTGAGCGCGGTGACCGAACCAAGAAATTCCGTAACGAAAAAAACCTCACAATCGTCTAACGTCGTTTCAGTTCGGTAGACTTCGGCACGGTGTTTGTGTGCGTGCGATATGACGTATTGTACGACTCTACGAAACTCGCACGAATCGAAACGAGCTGCTCCGAAATCGGACGATGCTATGCAATAGCTTTACCGCGGTAGTCTCCGAGTGCCACACGTCTTTTTTTTTTAATTAATATATTGCTAATGGACTCCACACTTCCCTAGCCCTCGAGATTCCCACCTCGGCATTGCGCTCGCAATATTTACCCGTTACTTTCTCCAAATACACCCGTCTCGCTGTAACTCGTACAAGAAAATTAAGCTTGTTTAATTATGTAACGCGTGTGTACACAGCCTTACAGCGGACTCGTGGCCTTTTGTTACATCTGTGTAAACACAGGTTTAATTAATGTAATTGCACTGTTTGGTCTGCTTAGATTATTTAAGATTTATTTCATTAATCTTAAAAGTGTTTGACTGGTTTGAAGGTACCATTGGAGTCGTGGGTTCGATTCCCACTCGGGATAAATATTTTTGTAATTATCATCGGAGTTTGTTCCGTATCTGGTTCGTCACACAAATATTTGTCCCGAGTAGGATTCGAATCCACGACTCTTGGAACGTTAAATAGTGGACCTGGGTCACTAACCACTGTTCCACCGAGCCAGTCTATATTATGATTATGTGTAATTCTATTGCATCTACTGTAAGACTATTGATTTCGTTCATTTGCTGATAAATGAGGTCCCAGGCTTGAAACTGGTGAGACGCCCGAATGTGTAATTTAGTATTTAAAATACTATTATTTATCCTGTAAAAGTACTATACTGTTTGTTACGAGTTTGAGCATAACCGTGTAGAAATCCGGTTACCGCCGATCTTGATAAAACATAATCCAATATTGATTCATGTATTGTTTATTTATTAAAACACCAGGCACCACAGATATACGATAGCTGAAACACACCGATAAGTCCACCGTAATGACACCAATTATTATTGTTTGTCATGAAACTATCGCATGTTGGTAAATATTTAGTATTTCGTAACTTTAATCTCTTGTGTTCCACTTTCTGATTGTAATCATTAGACAGAAACTACTCACTACGGATAATTGAATAAAATTAAAATTTTTACATAAATTTAAAAGCTTCAATTATTTTTAATACTGTTAACTTTTTATTGAATTGTAAATGCAACTTGATTATTTCTGGTAAATAATATTATTAATAATATGATAATAATGAAATGATAGTAATATTGAAATTTTTAAAGATATTCAACGGTAAATCAAGTAAAAATAAAGATGTGGTTATAGACGTATTTCGTAACAGTATTAGATATAGATGTATATGATCAAAACGTTTCTATTTACTTATTATACAAGATTCATGAGAAAAGAAATACGTTTTAAAATGTATCTGTTGAATAGGGGATTTTAGATAATGAAAAAAATATTAATAAATAATCAAATTTCAAATTTGAAAACAAAGTTGTTGATCTGGCGACCTCGCGCATAGCAAGCACTAACCTTAACCACTCGGCTATCACTTTTCATTTTTTCAAATTTTCACTCATTATTAATTAATTTGAATAATGAAAAAAAAAAACAATCTCCTATTGGCCCAGCCCTACGCCACACACAGTCCGTCCCATGCAGTACGCTTACGCAATAAAAAATACTTCCATTTCACGGTAATTTGTTTACTACAACAGAAGTAAACATCTTTGTTACGATGTCTTAGTCACACGGATTACAAAGTAAAAAGTGGGTCATTAACACGTTTCGTTGTAAAGGGTTTATCCAAATTGAAATGAGTCATGTTTGTTAGTCTTAGAAATCAGGCAAACAATATTTAATAATCACTATCTAAATGTAGAAACAATGTATGTTCCCGACGGCCAGTAAGATCAATTAACGTAGGCGTAAAACTGATATTTCAATAATGAACCTTATGCCCACGACCATAAGGACAGTGCAGAGTTTGAATAAATCTGTAAGGGTCGGTCATGGAGTAAGTTAGTTTGTTTTCAGAGATATTGTGTTTATAGGCTCAATATATAATACTGATACTAATTTCACGATTTTTAGAATTTTTTTCTGTATGTGTGTATGTATGTACCTATGTATGTTCCTCTTAATAACTCTTAAACCAATTATCCGAATTTGATGAAATTTGGTATAAAAACACATAGACATCTGGGACACAGGATAGGCTATTTCAATTCTAGCTCTAACGCGAACGGAGTCGCGGGCACAGCTAGTAATAAATATTTTTATAACAATATCACATATATTGATCTGATCCCGTGGTAAGTAGCTTAAGACAATTGGTGTTACAGATATCAGAATAAACAGTGGATACACAAATTTACTGAGATATATTTAATAAGTAACACACTCAGAAACGGAATAAACACTGATGTTCGTCACACAAATATTTGTCTCGGGTAGGAATCAAACCCACGACTCTTAGAACCGTATACATATAGTGGCCATGGGTCACTAGTAACCACTGTTCCACCGAGCCAGTCCAAGGGTTTCCCTTTGGTATAATATCTGAACAAATGACAAGCTTTATGTTTACCTGTTTACTTATTTCTTTTTCTCCGACTGGCTACGAGTGATGACTTGAACTAGCCTTGCATCATTACAGATCTTGCGGGAGAGCGGATTACTGTCATAATGTGTAACTATAACCCACATAACCTATGTAAACGCTTGAAATATACGCAGAACCCGATTAATTATTCAGTATTAATACATAATAATATGTATAATACAAAGTCGCTTCCTGCGTCTCTCTGTCTCTATGTATGCTTAAATCTTTAAAACTTCACAACGGAGTTTGATACGCTATTTTTTAATATATAGATGGATTTAAAAGGAAGGTTTTTCTTAATGATGTCAGTTTTAATATGAAGATAATAACTTGTAATTTATTGTAATGTACGAATTGTATTCTGTAGTTGTGCCTTTTAAAAATAAATAAATAAATGAATAAATGATATACCTGAAGCGAAGCAAGGGCGGGTCCGTAGTTATAAATATATCACTTAAAAATAAATAAGGTTTGAAATAAAATATCCGGTATCCTACACAGCGCAAATCCGTCAGACAGACCTTCATAGGCTACCACCATACATTATCTTATGTTATAAGAAGATATGATAGGTATGTTATAGTGCTACTTATAAATAAATTTCTGGGTTGACCATTGAACTTGGCATTTAGATCTCACTTCTTTTGTCGTTGAAGTCAACAACCCAGGCAATTATCATAATATTGAACTTGGCTCTCATTTCACATTTATGTTTTTGATTATAATTATTTTGGATTATAATTATTAAATTATTGACTTAATGATTAGTAACCGCTCGCGATTCCGTCTGCGTAAAGTAGAAGATTGCGCAAAACATTATTCCCTTATATGTAGTAGTCATGAGACATTTTTTGAGACTATAATATGAAAGAATCCAATAGGCCTGGCGTGAAAAGGAGGCAGACGGAGTTACTATTACCTTTATAAATTAGTAAGGATTATTAAAATGGCGTCGAATAATCGTACATATAAATTTCTAGTTTGAAAAACACAGTGGTACGTGGCGAGATCTGACAAGGCGACCTCTCGCATGGCAAGCAACGACCTTAACCACTCGGCCATCGACGCTTTTTAAAGGTGATGGAAAACATAGTGAGAAAAATCTCAGTAGTCAATCAACCCGCACTGAGCCTGTGTGGTTGACTAAGGACTTTTCGCCCTAGTTTAGGACTTTTCGCCCTAGGGTAGACCCGTGCCCCAGCAGTGGGGACCTATATGGGCTGATGATGATCATGATAAAACTAGGGTCTAATAACAGCGTAGTAAGATCCAACACTAAAGTTTCCAAAACACATATTTATTAATGTTTTGTAGTCTTGTTTCCGGTTCCATATTTCGTTTCTTGGGTGATAAAGGATTCAGAAATATTGATCTTTGTTTTTGCCAAATTCTAATCTAAAAGGAATTATCATACACACTATGAATCACCGATGTTCTTCTTTGAATTGCGATTATTGGAAACAACTTGAAGTTAACAAAATTAATGAAGTCTTTGTGTCTTATCTTCCTTTAGAAGGCAATTAATTGTAAAGGCAAATGCATAATAAAGTCAAACGGGGTTTGCTTATTTACTTGTTTTATACACAACATTAATTACAATGAATAGGCCTTCAGTCAAATCTAACCTACTGTATGGTATCCAAGAGATGAAAGAAAAAGAGTTTAATACTTGTTCTTTATGTTATTTTGTTTATTTTGTTGGTTACTTGGATGTTGCACAAAACTTGGAACTTATTTAGATATAAATTATTATTGTGGCGAAGCCCACAGCCGAGCTTAAGAAATAGTTTATGTTGAACTTGTCTGCGTCGATGGCCGAGTGGTTAAGGTCGTTGCTTGCCATGCGAGAGGTCGCCAGTTCAAACCCCGCCAGGTACCAATGTGTTTTTCAAATTTGAAATTCATATGTACCATCATTCGACGCTTTAACGGTGAAGAAAAACATCGTGAGGAAACCTGCACACCTAAGAAGAAATTCTAAGGTTGTGTAGTCGACCAACCCGCACTTGGCCAGTGTGGTCGACTAAGGCCTTATCGCCCTAATTTAGGGTAGGCCCATGCCCCAGCAGTGGGGACGTATAATATGGGCTGATGATGATGATGAACTTGTCTGTCCTTGTAACATATGGTTTTGGTGGGATAACCTAGTCTGTCGCCCTGTAAATTCAAAATAATTTGTCAAGTCACCACGCGGCGCTATCTATTACCACAGATAACAAAACTCTACTATTACTAACCAATCGGCACGCACCTTTACATTTAACGGCCATATTTATATAGCAACAATTGTTTGACCACACATTCTGCTTCCAGAAATCGTTCTTAACGGTCAACTGAAACCTTCATACTATTTTCTAGCCAACATGAAGTACTTGTGCCTTTTACTCCTGGTGGCGGCATCACAGGCATACGTGGCGAGACCCACCAGGTCTGCAGATAACCTACCGACGCCCACCTTGATCCGGTTGACGACTTATGATAACCCCTACCGGGTCCAAGTGGACTGGCTTCCGGTGGACAGCCCCGACATCTCAGAGCCTATTCTTGGATATAAGGTAGTGTAGTTTTTTATGAATTTTACTTCTTTTATTGGTCTTTGTGTGTTTTTGTGAGTGGAAGGCTCTCGACCGCGCGGGAGGTCACCCATGCGATGGACCGACCAAATGAAGTCCGTGATTGGCGGTTCACTTAACGAGTGCAGCAGGATGACTACCAGCAGGGAGAAATGGCGGGACATCGTAAGGCGCACGTTGGCGCCCGTCTCCAACACTACATGATGACCACGACCACACTGTCAAGAGTGATACGACTAAGAAGAAGATTGGTCTTTGGAATAATAACTGCCTAGGTCACAATCGACACAAAAATACTGAATACAGGGTTTTGGTGTTAGATTCTTATGAATTTTATTCTTTTTTAATGGTTCTATTATCTGATATTACTTGATAAACATTAATAGTCTTGGTGGATCCATTTAATCAATGATTGATTGATTGATTTTGGCTCGGTGGAACAGTGGTTAGTGACCTTGGCTGGCGGTTCCAAGAGTCGTGGGTTCGATTCCCACTCGGGACAAATATTTGTGTGATGAACATCGGTGTTTGTTCCGTGTCTGGGTGTGATTATGTATTTAAGTATGTATTTAAAAATATATATGTATGTATATATCAGTCTCTGGCGCCCATAGTACAAGCTCTGCTTAGTTTGGGGTCAGACGACCGTGTGTGGAAATGTCCCAGATATTTATTTATTTATTTATTTGATTGACTGGTACCATAGAATAATGGTCCCGGCTACGGTTCCTAAAGTCAAGGGTTCCATTCCCACCCAGTACTAACATTCATGTGTTCAACATTTGTGCTTGTACCGTGTATAAACATACATTACAGTACATTTATATTTACGTTAGGGGATTTTTTAATAATAAATCCCTGTTTATTAGTGGGTAAATAATTTGTGATTGTATATTTTGATGCACTTATTCGTCATCTCGTCCGGAAAAACTGACCCGATAGGGCGATATGTCAATGTTGCTATCTCGGCTGATCAGGTTAGATGACGAAATTTTCCGTCGATGGTTTATTAAATATATCATTGTATGCTCTATTGCAGTTGAACGTTTGGGCGCAACGAACAATCAGACAAGTCCGCTATGAGACCATTGATGGAGTCAAGACGTTGGTCGAGAAAGAGGTGCCAGTTGAGGTAAATATATATAATTACTAGCTTTCCGCCCGCGACTTCATCCGCAAGAGACGTTTAACGGGTCCAAATGTAGCATGATACATTAGTTTTGACGTGACATTGACAGACATGACGATATTCACCAACCACGTGGCAGTTAGCCCTCATATATACGACTTTCCATATAGTAGATTTATCAATCTAGTCATATCATCAGACAATTTTGTCGCAAATGTGTAATACCCGAATAATATTATTTCGCGTACTCTATACATTCACTCTCAGCTCTTATATTTCTACAATTTTTGTTTCCTTTCTAACATACGATGATGGCTTGGAGTAGCCTCGTCATCATCTATGGACTTGCGGGAGATGACTCTCACCCCTAAGTTATTTAATGGTAAATTCAATTGACTCGAAAAAGAAGACAGACTTCAAGGACACCCTAACTTGCCTTGAAGATTTACTACGCACCTTATCCAAATTAAAAACGGTAAAAGTCTTCAAGTGTAGTTACTCTATTTTGGTAATAAAAATATAATAGGAAAATATAATATTTCTAAATTACGTCGATATTTATAATAATATTATTGTTAGCATGTAAACATCCACAGCACGGATGTTTCCGTAACAATTTATTGTAAACATACTAATTAGTGTTGATCCGATATTAACAATGTAGCTACTGTACAGTTAGCAATAGTTGCATTGTTTAAATATCATTCTAGATCTTATTGCTATGGCTATTAGGCTCATTAAAATAAAACAGGTCTGTTGTTGTCTGTATAAAATCAATCGAACATTATAATATAGGTTAAAAGATGGTTCGTTACTCCTAGATAATGTTATCCACAACATATACCTATAATAAGTCTATAGATACAGGCACATGCCAAGCACTTCACAACATAGTATAAAGTAAAGTCCCTTCCCGCTGTATGTATGTATGTATGCATTAATCTGTAAAACTACGCAACGGATTTTTATGTTTTTTTTTTAATAGAGAGATTCAAGAGGATTTTTTTATATTTATAATATACCTAAAGCAAAGCGAGGGCGGTTCACTAGTTATATTAACCCCTAATAAGATATAGGACAAATAGTTCCCACTAATTTTGAACCTTAACTGTGGGGCTACCATGAGTTTAAAACTTACGCGCTCGATATCGCCTACGTAAATATGTCTATGAAAAACTTGTACAGCGCCGCCTGGTGGTTACGCGAAGAACTACAATCGGCCATATGAAAAAAACAACTCGATAGGTTTTTAACGTACGTAAGTTTACGATAGCCAACTCATGGTAGGCCCTCTAGTTGTAATACCGGCGAAAACCAATGAAAAAACTCTATATGCTGTATTTGATTAAGGGTTAAGCTTTAAATCCAACACCAATATGTCTTTCCAATTATCATAGAATTGAACTTTTAAACAACATAGGGCGGAGACCAAAGATCACATGTTTTTTTTTTTTTTATTCCAGCTCACAGATGCAGAAATGCTGAAAACGAAGCCCGACACAGTAATCACAGTTGGAGCCCATCAGATATCCGCGACAGTTCCTATTGAAGTAGGAATCTGGTACCAATCGCGTGTGCAGGCCTTCAACAGGAACGGAGACGGCCCTCTGTCTCTGCCAATGGGAATCAGAATCGTGCCCAAGGAGGAATCACAGAAAGACCTGTACAACACTGTCAATTGAAGCGGATTCAAAATTTTATGGCCAGTACGCGAGTAAGGAGATTGTGACTTGAATTATGAATAAAGGTATCGGACAAATTAAGATGTTTTTTTTAGAAAACCTTTATGTTTAAGACAGCAGTTCATAATAATCTTGATTACTAGCTTTCCACCCCCGATTTCGTCAGCGTGGAAACCCTATTCCCGTCGGAACTCTGGGATAAAAAGTAGCCTATGTAGCCTTTCATTCTAGGTCTTCAGCTACCTGCATACCAAATTTCACTGTTATCGGTTCAGTAGTATTTGCTTGAGCAACAAACATCCATCCACACGTACAAACTTCCACGTTTATAATATTAGTAGGATAACACAAATGAGATTCATTCAACTTGAAAAAGCTTTTAAGTTGTCAATACTTACTTAGACTAAAAATGGGTTATTATTGTATGTTCAAATTGTTATAGGTTAATCTAATTATCAATATAAACAGCAATGACTCATTATTGTAATAATCGTAATGCCTTTGTATTAGGTCTACTTAATTGGGTCCATTATAAAAGAGATTAATAAAGTTAAAATAAAGTGAATGAGGTTACCGTATAAGACATTACTTCTCAGAAAACTTTAATTGAAATACAAATACCTATAAAATAAGTTGAAAGATAAGATAGATAGATGAAAATCCTCAAGATAGAGCTGGAAATCTTGTGTCAATATGTTTTGCTTTGTATGTCGTAAGTAACGATAACCTGTGATTAGCAATTGTTGAGTAATACGATTTATTGTTTTGATTTAAGTTGATAGTTAAACTAATGATAACTGATAAGGGCTCACGTGTGTTAATGGTCCGTGAAAATATGACTAATGGCAATACAGAACAATAAAATATATTTTTTTCGGAATAAAGAGTTATAAACTCATACGTGTGTTAATAAAATTCAATATAATAATCATAACAATAATCGAGATAGGTGATGTGCGGCGAAATATCTTTCTTTGTTTCGATTATGTTTTTTCTTTTTTTACTGTTTTTAGAACTTAACGATAGATAGATAGATAGATTAAAGATATTATTCTTTTCGGAAGTAAAATACATTTCACTATAGATAACTTTTTATTCGCAAGTCAAATTGTAAATACTATCGTTTTTATAATCATAACAAACAGAGTAGGTACTTTACGAAAACCATGCAATACCACAGACTGTTTAAAAACCATCCTTTTGAAAACCAAAACAGCATATTTTACAGCATCGGACGCACGCTATAAATTAAAGTTCCTGGTGTGAAACAGCGTTTAGCAATATATTCTAAGCTCCTACTGTAATAAAGGATAGAACGCCCCATGGCAGGCACACGGGAAGGAAAACAATAAAACGCAGGCAAATTGCGCCCGAAGGTGAAACCTACTAATAAAAATTCCACCAAATCAATACGTTCTCTTTTACGCTTTTTGTATTGTATTTTATTTGGTAGCGCGCCTCCGACTCGTGTTAAAGGGACAATTCTGGGATCCAGTGAGATTGTAGATGGATGTAAACGATTGATACTTACGACCTCTTGAAAGAAAATTCCATAATTAAGAAAATCTTCGTCGGACCAACACAGAATGAAATCATAGTTAGAATTATACTAGCTAATTTTTGTACCTGTTGGCATGTTCTCTTATACTGAAGACCAAAAATTGTTTTGTTCCACCAATAACAGTTTATGCAGCACATAATTCAAATACTACAGATAGAAAATAAGGTGCAGAGAAACAAAACTAAAAATTAAATATAAGTCTCTATAGGTTTACACGCGATATTAGGAGAAGCTGTAAGAAGCTATGTATTTGCTTCTAATATCGCGTAATATAGATAAAGACTAATAAAGACTAATATTTAGTCTAATGGAATGCGAAAGTCTAAAATTTTACCAGCATTGAACAGAAAACTGTCAATCCGTATGATGTAAGTACTGTTTACTTTTCATTTCCACGAAGACGCCACCATCAAAACCAGCCAATCCCACTAAAGAAGCAACAGTAAACAGAATACACGTCGGATTCCTTGTACTATCGCCGATTTGCATGTCCCGTGTGTGCACACACACAACGGCTCTCGCTAAATGCCGTGGGGAGACCGTTCAAACGATCAGCACAGTATTTATTGGCACGTAGAGAATCGGCAAAAAATCCAATAAAAGTCCCCGGAATTCGGTCGCCCAAAGAATAATGTTTAATTTGTCCCGATGAGAGTGTCCCCTGATTTACGCCGACGTCTAACTGGAATTAAAAGACGGGTTTACTATTCAGATGATAATGTTCTGTTCAGTGATGTTATTTATGGTGGTCGTTCTATTGTCTGGAAGACCCAGCAACGGTTTGACTGTATGGCTAATTTCCTTTGCCTATTATCAAGCTATTTCCTGTCGATGTTAAGGAAATCTTCTGTCCATTGAGTAACGTTTATTTTTCAGATAAGATAAGATTCGTAGTTGAATTAGCAAGATACGAAGAAAAAATTGATTACAATTATTTTTCAATTGAATGATAATAATCTAAGTTTGATTCATGGGATTCATTAGGTATATATTACACAAGAAAACATTAATGACATGACATTTCTTTCTGATATATGATGTGATTAGAAAACTGAAAGTGTCCGGGATATTTACCATGTTGTTTTGTTTTAATGAGCTCCCGATATTTCGGCACTGTTTCAAGCGGCATGATCACGGGTGAACTGTAGGACTGCGAGTTTTCTAAGTTTAAAAACCATGACAGTTTAAAATTATATATGACATGATTTTTTTTTATTTCAGTCTTAAAAAAATTGCTTCAATAAAACAAAAAGAAAAGAGCAGAAATAGTATCTTGACTAAACTCTGTCAACATTGACAATTATCGTTCGCGGTCAAACTGTGCTAAAGAGACTAGAGTTTGATTGAAATAATATACACACACCGTGTGTATATTAGTCCCCCTATGAAAAACGCCAACCAAACTATGCTAGAACATCCAGCTTTATTGTTTTCTGACACCGCGTGTCCCCTGTCAGCCTAATGCCAGGTGACGCATGTCATACCCTAGTCCACTATCCGTAATCCTGACCGACCTCATAGTGAGGCTTTTTGCTAGTTATTAATCCTACACGGACTAGTAAGAAGCAGCCAAACAATATGGTACTCTACAAAGTATATGTTCATGATAATCCGTGTCATTAAGTTATACACGGTTATCTATACCTATACAACTAAATAAAATTGAAGTGTCTGTAATATTAAAATTACGACTTTTTATTAAATGGGTATGAATCTATAAATATCGGGCAACAATAACTCTAATAGACGATAATGTTTTCGATTATCTGAAAAATGGCTGGACCAATTTTAACGGGACTTTCACTAATAGAAATCTAATCTTAAAAGGTGTATTATAACAACACTAAAACTTCAATAGCATCATCGTATGTTCTAAATAAAAGGTATAAATAGAATGAACTTCTAAATAGAAGTGAGCAGGTAGAAATATAGCTTTTTATTTCAGCGTGAGAGCCATTCGCTCCCCTGCAAGTCCAGTGATGATGACGAGGCTACTCCAAGCCATCATCGTATGTCAGTTTAAAAAAATAAGCTTTTTATACCGGTACCCTGCCAATTGCACCACCGTGTTCCCCAATGGTTACATTCCTTTGAACTAGTCTATTTGTTAGATTTAAAAATGCTGATTCTCCTAGTTCCACAGAGTGGTCTATTAACCCTTAATAGCTCACAGGGAAAATAGTTCCCACCAGATTTTGAACCTTATCTAGTTGTAATACCGGCGAAAACCAATGAAAAAATTGCTGTATTTGATTAAAGGTTAAAATTCAAATAAAAACGTTCCCAACAATACAGATCGTGCGATTATCTCAGCGGTGAAGTGTGAGCGCTCACCTCAGCGAAAATGCAATTAGGTGCGTCTCGCGAGACTGACGGGGGCGGCTGGGGTAGGCCAGGGGACAGACATTTAGTTTTCTCAAGCAAACGTCATTGGAAAAAACATTGGAATTTTACAAGTCTTATTAGTGACTGTGGACGAGATGACGTAGCTAGGCTGTATGGTAGCGCAAATTTCGAAAAATATTACTTACTGTCAAATTGTTACGGTAAACTCAAATTAAATACTCTTTATTAATATTTGAAATGTTGATCTTGTGTTACTTAAGTTATTTGTTCGAATAAAATTAACTTAACACGACTTTTTATCCAGCCTGCTATGTAAATTGAACATCAAATTCAAATAGAAAGCTTTTTGAATTTGATGTTCTCATCTCAACTATTTATCAGCGTATTAATATGGAATATTAACGAATTAGTTCAGATTTTAGATATATGTAAAATATTGCAGTGCTTAAATTTACTCTAAATCGTTATTTTCTTAGCTTGTATAATATTACACACCAGTGATATTGAGATAGAGTCATATCCCTTGCACTACCAGATCCCCCGGACTGATTTACATATAAATTGTAGCTAACTCACGTGGCGTCTCTTACTTTTAACTGCTGTAACCGCACTCCTGTGGCTCTCCGTAGAGACGACTCTACTGATAGAGCAAAAAAACTGCTACTGAAGCGTTTATTTCCACGATATAAGCCATTTCAGTGAACCTCTCTGAAAATAAGAAATATGGGATTTTTTTATAGAATGTAATAAGTTGATTAGAGAATATAATTTAGAAATTTTATTAAAATTTTATTCTTGTGCTTTTACGGATTAATCTGTAGGTTTTCTATTTACCAACGTCTTATTATCAACAAGAAACTATCATAAAGTAGCTTTGCTATTTTAATTCACAAAATCATTGCATAATCGGACAGTGCCTATATTTTAGTTTTGTTTTGACAAATTACAAGAATAAACAAAAAAATAATTAATTATACACCTTGAAATTTTAGTGGTTGTTTTCCCGCAGCAAAATGATTCTACCTAAGTAGCACAATAGATTTGTGCAGTTATTTTTTATTAAAATCAATAAATTCCGGTTTTACGAAAGGTATAACCGAAACTCGAAAGTACGTTCGAACCACTTTATTACTTAGGGCGTAGAGCTTCTTTAGCTTTAAGCATCGATTTCATGCGGCAAACAGTACCTAATCACGTCACATCTTAAAAAACAACGATAGCTTATCTCGTTTACAAGTTGAAAAATAATTATTTTGAAAATTTTAAAAGAAAAAAATTATTTTCAAGGTATAATTTGCATAATTCGATAGTATTACTAAAGGCAAATCGTCCTGCCACGGGAAAACAACCACTAAAATTTAACGGTGTATAATGTTGTAAAAAGCTTAGACTATAGATGCTGCACCTTGTTTAACCACCCTAAGTCATGCGCTTATGCTTGATTGTTATGTTTAGTATATTCTAGCTAGATCTTCCAAAAATACTACATATATGAATAAACTATTTCCCTACCTCGTATGTGTATCATAGACGACACAACGACGGTATCCCCTCAACGCGTATATTTTTAGATAAGCAAGACAAAAATAATTTCATATTTTCCGTGGGCATTGTCCACCGAGGGCGACGCTTGACCCCACTTGCGCCAATCTAATTTACTCCCTCCATTGGCCAGTGGACAGGAGTTGGCCACGTGGTCGAATGTCAAGTTGAAGAAGTTGGAGACTTTTGTGACTTCACGTGAGTCTTATCAAGTTGTAAGTATGTAAGAGTTTTCTGACAATCTGTACCCTGACATAATCTAGCGGGGTACCTAGATTTTCATATCACTATTATGATGACCACATGACGAGTAAGAAGGTACTTGCTTGTGAGATATGGACTCAACTAATAATAATCTCTCAAATAAAGTATTTCATGAAAATCTATTTGCAGTATAAATTATTTCATTTCACTTCATTCTAAATACGTCCTCGTCCTATAGACAGCATTTAATAGACTCGTTATATTTGAAAACGTAGTTTTAATTAGATATTTACTCTTTTATGATGGAGTTTTTAAGTGACTTATCATTTGTGCAGACATGTATCTGGAATATACACAAAATTGCATTTTCTAAAATTTTTTACCTCAATATAACCAAGAGTTGCCTATAAAAATTGTTATATGTATTATGTCAAACCTTACTACAAAAAAAAAAAAGCAAAAAAATTATCTATCCGAAACGAAACTTGGCTCCAACATTGGCCGTCATATCTCCTCTACGAGGGCGAAGACGCAGGTAACTCGACGGAAAATCTAATTTGGCAAATTGAATTACACCGTCCACTAACTCCCGGATATATTTCTTGGCGTCCACTCGTGGCGTGTTATTGTATGAAAAACTTGACTGACGCGCGGGAATGTTACCGAATTACTGTAATGGACACTGGCTGGGATGTTTTGATGGGATGAGTTGTGGTGTTTCGATAGTTTTATATGATTTTTTGAACTGTTCCAAATATATAAATGTATATTAGGAGAAATAAATGTTTTAAGGGTTAGACAAAAATCACCATTGTAAGTCTTGTTACTACTACTTACTAGTGTCTATAAAAACTTATTTATTTATTTGCAGTTACATGGTTCACAATGAATTTAATATGACGAAATGAATGCAATTAATATGACGTATGCAAGTGAAAGATTTTTTTTCCATTAGGCGCTGATTCACACTATAAGGTAAAGAGGGAAGTCTGTCACTTTCAGGATAATAATTAAAGTAATAGTTATTTCCGTAATTATGTAATTAAATATTTCATCAATTAACAAAAAGGTGAGCAAACAACTTTAAATAAGTCTTACATACGACTGGCTCGGAACAGTGGTTAGTGACCCAGGTTCACAACACACGTTTCCAAGAGTCGTGGGTTCGATTGATCAGATCAATGTATGTGATGTTGTGTAATACTTATTTATTTACCTGCCTCGTTGGTCTATTGGTAGCAAGTGCTGCGTTAGGACCGAGAGGTTTCCGGTTCGAGTCTGTAGTCGGACAAAATTCGGTTGAGTTTTTCTGTAAAGAAATTATTCAGCCCGGAGTCAGGAAATTGGCGGTTGCACGCCCGTGCCTCGAAATGCACGTTATATAATCACGGTGGTCATGCGCCCGATCTCACAACGGCCATGACGGATTGCCGTCTCACCGAATTATGAGAGATAAATAATAGAGAGTGCACTTGTGTTTGCGCATACATTTGTGCACTATGATATTTCTTGCGCAGTTGGCCGATCTCCGTTGAGTTCGGCCGCCATGGCCGAAATCGGTCGGACGCCTTATTTATATTTTTTATTTTATTTACGACTCCGTCTCATCGTTAAGAACAACATCGGATACACATCAAGTGTAGTTTGGCTCAAACAGTGCCATTTGTAGCCAATCCGATAGCATTTAGTGTAATGTGGCATTACGGTGTATCAGAGCACTTGGCATGGAGCGCGGAAGGTGATCTAAGAGATACGGTAGACATACAAATATTTGCCATATACCATTTATATTTGAATTAAATTGTATGAATTATTAAAATCTCAATACACTGAAACGATAATTGATATTTATTTTGACCACTTAGTCTGGCCTGATCTTGCCAAGAAATATACCAAGACAAGTTTGAATTTAGTTCGCGTCAACTGTCAAATATTTATTTCTTTGATTAGTAATGAAAAAAAAAACATTTATTTCTTTTTTATTTATATGACTAGTGACCCACCCTCCCTTCGCTTGGGGTATGTTATACATATAAACCATCCTATTTAATTCCTCTATTTATTAAAAAAAACCGCATCAAAATCCGTTGTGCAGTTTTAAAGATTTAAGCATACATAGGGTCGCGGGAAGCGACTTTGCTTTATACTATGTAGTGATACGATTAAAATGTATGTACTTTTACTTTTATTCTTTGACCCTATCTCGACAGACCATACTTTCTGCTTAAAATAATTTTAAATTAAATTATAACGCCACAGTAACACCATAAAGCTGCTCCCACCTAGCCGAGATATTGTTTAACAGTAAACAAGCTTACCAACATAATAAAACCTCATCATACCAACCGCCAGCTTACTGAACAACAGCTATAAACGGGCAATACCGGGGCATTTCTAAATCAAAACACGGCCCGTTACCCCCGAGAGTGACTTGCGGAAAATTGGAAAACGAAACAAGGTGAAAAATATTATTAAGTGGAGCGCTCACGGCGGCCACTGCGCCCGTGGGACGTTGTCTTTGCCTGCATCCTGTGGAATTAAAAAGTTAAAACATACTGCCACAACACGCTTTCGATGCCGTGGAAAAAAAATAAAATTGGAATATGGCTTGATTCGAAATTTAAAAATGACATTTGGCATTTGAAATTCTTTTGAAATAAAACTAATTTTACGGATTAAACTTAACTCGTGGTCACGGTTAAGACAGAATCTTAACCGTGACCACGAGCGCTGTAAAGAGCTCGAAACGTCGGATCTCTAAATAATGTTTAGAATATCAATACACGCGAGTTTAATCCGTAAAATTAGTTTTATTTCAAATGTGTAGTGCTCGCGCAAATAAAAATAGACAATACTATTTTTTGGGAAGTGTGTAGAGATATTTAATCGCAATACTTGTATATATTTTTTTATTAAATGTTTTGCTATAGCTTATAGTTGTAATCGTCATACACACGTTGCCTGGCCACTAATTTTTTAGGATTTAAATCTTCAAACATTCGACCTGGTGTAGGGCGAATGCTCCTACATTCACGAATGTAGGAGCAGCATTAAATAATATCAAATTTAAAAAAGTTTAAAAAATTCCAATTTCAATTAATTGGCTAAATTCCTCAATGGAACAAGTATTTCTGAAAAGAAGGCGATCTACTCGGTGGAACAGTAGCTAGTGACCCAGGTTTACTACCTACGGTTCCAAGAGTCGTGGGTTCGATTCCCACTCGGGACAAATATTTGTGTGACGAACATCGGTGTTTGTTCCGTGTCTGGGTGTATTATTAAATATATTTAAGTTTATTTGTGTATCCACTGTTGATTCTGATTTCCGTAACACAAGTGCTTAAGCTACTTACCACGGGATCAGATCAATGTATGTGATGTTGTGAAATATTTATAAAAAAAGCGATGTCGTTAGCGTCCTTTAGCTATTTTGTCGTCCTCTAGCTACTTAGGCGTCCTCTAGCTACTTTGACGTCCTCTTACTATTTAGGCGTCCTCTCAAGAGTGCGTCGTAAGAGGACAAATGAAAGGCACTCCGGCACACGGCGCATTCATTGATAGTCAATTGGGCCACAAATCGTCCGGTTAACCCGTGAGGCTTTTAGCCGGCGTATTAGTTGTGGACGCCACAGTGTAAAGTGAGTCAGTATGCAACACTACCTCTATCCATTTGGATACGATTTGGAGCCATCAGCTCCCCCGCAAGTCCGGTGATGATAGGTGTGAGAGCCATCCGCTCGTCCGCAAGTCCGGTGATGATGGCAAGGCTACTCCAAGCCATCATCGTAAGTCAATTAGGAAAAAAAAAGTCTTTGACTACGGATACCGTTGTGATAGTATAATGAGGAATCACCACAAGTTCCCCTCTGGCACTCGAAGAAAGAACTTATAAGGCCACACAAATTTTTGTTTTACTTAAAAATAAAAACTTGGTTTTTAGTGTATTTTTGGTTGTTATAGTGACACATTTAAGCTGTCTGGCTATCACATTTCTTCTTCTCGCAGTATGAAAGGTGCTTAAATTATTTAAATTACCATGAATTCATCACACCTAGTGGTAGTTAAATAGATACTCTTGATAAAAGTAATACTAATTATTAAGTTAAGATTAATTAAAATATATAAGTAATTTATTTTTCATGCTGTGTACAGACCTACACTATTTGTGGATTTATGACCAGTCCATCTTAAGTTTGTAACAACATACTTGCCATGTTTTGATAGAAATCTGACCTAATTTAATATAAAACATAGTTTTTCCCTTTTTCTTCACTTTATTCCTCTTCACTGTGCGGTCCCATAACGTTTTTCTTCCACCTAATGTGTCTCACGCTCAGGACCGAAGGGCCGTCCCTTCCTTAGTGTTTTGATCGCAGGCTTACCTGATTCAGGCGATGTTTTCCGCCCTACGTATTGCTCCCTATTTGTTGCTTTTGTTTAGATGTCATGTCTCGTTTTCCGTAAACACCCTTGTATTTATTGTACATGGTGTCGTGTCTTCGGAGAGTCTGGGAATTATATTAGTTAAGTATTTTTTATATTTCTAGTTTAACAATTAAAAGTCTGTTTTGTGTCAATGTTGTCAGTTTAAAATTGAACTATGCTTATATTTTAAATTTAAAACAAAAGAAGTTTAAAACCATTAACCTGTGTTGATCTGAGATAGTTCCTTATCCCTGCACTATTATCATTCCTTAATCTCATCGATGAAACTTTAATCGCACTGGGTGATTTCCTGCGGTTTGGGTATATATTTTCTATCATTCCAGATACAAATCTGCACCTCAATTCATTTGAGTGACAACCAATGTTAATCTGTGGACATCGCTGTTGGTAACGCATTTAATTTGTATACCTACACCGTGAAATTTTAGTGGTTGTTTTCCCGCAGCAAAATGATTCTATCTTAGTAGTACAAAAGATGTGTGCAGTTCTTTTTGATAAAATCAATAAATGCCGGTTGTACGAAAGGTTTAACCTTAACTCGAAATTACGTTCGAACCGCTTTATGACTTAGGGTGTAGAGCTTCTTTAGCTTTAAGCATCGATTTCAGGCGGCAAGCAGTACCTGATTACGTCACATTTTATATAAGAACGATAGCTTCTCTCGTTTTCGAGTTAGAAAATTATTATTTTGAAAATTTAAATTTTTTTTTTTTCACCGCACATCGTTCTGCCACGGGAAAACAACCACTCAAATTTCACGGTGTATATGTATGTAATTATAATTTTTGGTTTCTTATGTTATGTGTAACTGTTTGTTGTTCTTAATATAATAAAATGAAAAAATAAACCAACTAAAACAGCAACCATCATCAATTACATTCCAAAGCAAATGTCGACTTTTTCAGAATAATGAAATTCATTAAATATTATATGAAACCATAATATGAAAACGTCTGAAAATCACTTAATCGTTCCCCCAATCAGTAATAGCCGATAAATCACCTGCAAGTCGTAAAAGTCAATGATGAAGCTAAAAGGCAGTCACCCACATACCTATACCTCGAACGAGTGTAATAGTGTCTCGCCCAAAGTCGTGTATAGTTATGTTCGAAGCAATTTCCCGATAAAGGTAACAAAGTCTGGGGACTGACCGACCGCCGCACATCGCGTTACTCACTAAAGAATTGAATGGATCTGACATGTATTTTCGTCAAAAAAAAACAAAAACATAAATTAAATTTCACGTCTATGATGGCTCATGTTAGTGTCTTAATCACATAATTATTAACTTAGTTAAATTTAATTACACTTCATCATCATCATCATCAGCCCATCTCTGTCCACTGCTGGACATAGGCTTTCCAAATGCACGCCACTTCTCGTTTTCGGCTACTCGCATCTAGCTACTACCAGCCGTCCTGCGCAGATCGTCACTCCATTTATACTTTCAAGTCTCAGCAAACATAGTATAGAACGCCCTCAGGCCAGTTGGAGTAACTGGCTGGTGGAAGTTGGATGAGAGCAGCCGAAAACAGACATTTGGGGAAGCCTATCCAGGTTCTTATTAGGTGATTAATGATAACGGCTTCAGGATTCCTGAAAATATTATGTGCAATTATGATTAATAAGCTCAAATATGTACCAAAACGATCGGTGATTTATCATCGTTCTTATTATATATCCGTATAAGGTTTCTGTTTCTGCATCTCGTTTCTGTATCATGTTCTTATTAGGTTATTTATGTTTTTCTATTCACGTCTACCGCTATATTAGGACAATCTTATCCTCATCTTTCTTTCCTAAGGTCCATCGGTAATTGTGGCCATCACAGCCGGCCGTAAAGAGGTGAGGCGAGCCCTACACTTATATCAGAACCACTATACGTGTAACTAAGTAGCTGCGACAGAATTTAATCTTCTGTGTCCTTATTAACTGCCCATTGGATAGTTCTTTCGAGTTACCATTAGCTTAATGTCAAAAGACCTTCTTAGTTTGTTGTAGGTTTGATAGAGCTCTATGAGAGCTGTTAGTAACTTATTGCGGTCAAGTTTAAAAGTTGTCTTGACTTTGATGTATTTGTGGTTAGTAAAACATCTTGGTGATTGTTAAATATGTAGTTCAGATATAATCCTTTGTTATACTTAGTTGGAATAGAACAAAATAGAATAGAAGAAACGTTTATTAAGCACAAATTATAATACACAAATTAATATTTAGTGCTAAAAAGGCCCCTGCATAGCAAAGACTCATCATTGTATCGTGCCTCCCGAGGGGAAGCAACGACACTGGTATTTCAGTGGTTGCCTTTTGATAGATGGTTACAACATCTCTCTCTTTACACAAAATAAAATGTATAACATTTCAAAGAAACTAAACTAAGGTCTTTATAAAAAGAAACTAAGTAATATGAATATATATTTCAATACTTTGGGAATGGAAGGAATTCTTAATTTAAATATCGACAATAAATGACGTGTCTGTCACTGATAATTGAGGTGAGATTAGTCCTATATGATAAACAGGCCAGCTAACGGTCCTTTGTGCCTTGCATACTTAATTTAGTTCACAGAAAAAATTACAGGGAAAAAAGATTATCAACAAACTGCCCAAAAGATCCTCGGTCGAGTGCACTCAGCGTGCATTTTTTCTTCGCAAACAAATGTCCTGTTCAATCACTGTCGCCACTTGATGGATTCGTTTCATTATCTGTCCTATTATTTCGGATCTCTGAGGTATTCTTTGATCGGTGTCTTTTATCTGAATTTTGGAGAGGTGATTAGGATATTGGCGATTAGGCTTTTTTAGCTCGTTTTATCAAAATCGCGATGTAGAGGCCGGCTCTACGGTCAAAATATATCTACCAGTTTAGACTTTACATACTACATACATACATACATACAATCACGATTTTATGTATGTATGCATGTATTTCCCAGAGGGGTAGGCAGAGATCACTTCCTGCCATTTGCTACGATCCTGGCACACCACTTTTGCTTCACTTTACATATTGTAAAATAGCGATAAAAGAAGAAGTCTACGAAAAAAGAATTAAAATTACGAAAAAGGAAATTAAATTTCATGTGACACTTAATAGGCATCCACTCAGCAAGTGTCGTGATGTCTGTAAAACTCGATGCAGCTCTTCCGTGTCATATTATTTTAATAACCACCAATCACGGATATCAGCTGAAAAATAATACCTACTTAGGTACACCACAGAAAAAAATATTTTGAAACCGATCCCCTAATAACAAAATTATCCCCAGTCATTTGGCGCTATTTGCGCAGCGTCCGGTAACCGATTCCCGCTGTCTCTCTATTGTCTGAACGTTTAGTCACCCGATACGGGAACAGGATAGCACCTTTTACTGACAGCAAACACGGAGGTCAGGTGTTTGAGTTGCCGGAGTGCCGGAGTGCGAGGGTAGGGGATGTTTATGCCGCGACCTCTTGATTGAGTTTGCGTTTGTATCGTTTGATTGATTTTTGTTTATAGTGACTATTTTATTTTTAACTAGTGACCCGCCCTCGCTTCGCTTCGGGTAAATTTTACATAAAAACCTTCCTTAAGAATCACTCTATCTATTAAAAAAAACCGCATCAAAATCCGTTGCGTAGTTTTAAAGATCTAAGCATACATACGGACATACAGCGAAAGCGACTTTGTTTTATACTATGTATTGATTAGAAATAAAAAAAACCCTAGTTTTTTAATTTCTAGGATTAAGCAAATGCTTGCTCTTTCAAGCTAAATAAAACTAGATTTATAACTATTTATCTTATTCTTACGTGATTTTTTTTTAAAGAAATACTCCCAGGATGGCCTTATTGAACTTGATGGTAAGCAGTCATAAGGTCTAAATATGAGGTAGAGAGCCGCATAATACCCTATTGAGCTTATCTTGTGTATCACTTATAAAGAAAAACTGTTATTTACTCATCCATAAATTTTTACTTAACTACAATTTTGTGCGTTCCCACCAGCAAGTATCTAACCCACCAATTTCCACATTGTACAGTATTCTCGAATGCTTAGTCCACCATATAGCACATTTAACCCCCCACAAACTCCCGAATACCTATTTGTAACGAGCTCAAAACGCTGGGACCATTTCTGCACAATTCCATTCAATCGTTCCGCCACTTTAATGCTTCCCCACATAAAAGCTAACCTGTCCAGTGCCGTTTTGTTGGCCAAATATCTACGCCATTCTTGAAGCTTTAATTCAATTGCTTTCTGGTGACAACTACTAGCCATGGCACTTGACTGCCGCTATAGTTTAAAACTAATCCAATAAAAGGTTTTCAGATGTTTATTTTTGGTACTAAAAAGTGTTTTAAACATTTTAGGATGTTTGTACTACTAGTAAGGAACAAAACAGTGTCATTAGAACATACCGCATAACGACGAACGACGATACTTTTGAATATGTCGTTTTGCTGATAATAGATTGCTGCTCTAAAGTCTTAACAGTAACAAAATACTCATTTATAATGGAATAGAAGAGGATGATATTAATCTTTATGGGTCTACACGCGTTATTAGGAGTAGTAAATTACATAGCTACTTACTACTAATATTTAGTGTAATGGAACGCGAAAGTCTAAAATCTTACAGAAGAGAATGATGTTTTAAATGGTATGGTTATAATGTTTTTATGGTTTGAATAAACATTTTGCATACGAATATAAAAAAATCAAACAATTATAAACTAAACATACAAAAAATTACTACAAACCAAACACACAATTCTGAAATCGGAACTTTGATTCTTCAGAAGTTTGATATAGATCAACAAATCGTAAACAAGTAACGTTAAAAACCTAAACGCTTCGAAAACAGAATCAAAACATAGACCCCATTACCAACAGCTTTCCTTCTAAATTAAAAAGCATTCCGGCAATGAAAAAGCAATTGACTCGTTTAAAAATATCATAATTCGACAATAATAATTATTAAAAGTTGTTCCCTGCAGGTGACTGCTATTAGAGAAAGAGTGTTGTTAAAGGACTTTGAACTTTATTGGGAGGTGTTAAGGGTGGTAGTGGATGCACAGGTGGTGTAGGGCGCCCCTGGTGGAAATGTCTTGAAGGTTTGTGACGTTTAATCTTGCGTGGGACGCGGCGGCCGCGCGTATCACTCGCCGGCCGGAGTAGTGATGTCATTATGATAGTATCGATCGTTTTAATTGGTTGAGGAGAGTTTTGGTGTGTTTAATTGATCAATAACGTCGTTTTCAAATGGTCAATTTTCCAAAATTACCCTCACGATATTTCATTTTCACAAAAATACCGTCAGATTTTAATGTAAATGTTAAATACTAATGAAACTTTGTAAGCGAGAGAAACAACTATCGCTTAAACAATAAAAATGCAGAGGCACGATGTATCTTTGACACACATTACTAACAGACCAAGTTTACCTGCAAGAACAAAGCTTTCCGCCCGCGGCTTCGCCCGCGTGGTTTTCAACCCCTGTAAACCATTTTTTTTGCGACATAATCTATTCTATGCCCTTAAAGGCCACTAATAGCTGTGTGCCAAATTTCACCAAAATTGGTTCGGTAGTTTAAGCATGAAATCGTAACAGACAGAGTTACTTTCGCATTTATAATATTAGTATAGATGAATATGAAGGATTAGTATGGATAGTCACATCTAAACGTTCCTATAACCGCCTCCCGCAAAAAATATCGATACGCCATCGTCTCTCCCTAGCTTCAGCGTCTGCAGAAATTCAATTAACATTACCTCCAGTCGCGTGCACCTTTATTTCCGTTCGGAGTCACTTAACCTCCCCCCCCCCCCAGAGGGGGAGGTAAGACGCCAGTAATGAGGTCCGGTGATCGTTTAGTTTGGAGGTAATGGTTTACGTGAGGCAAGCACAGTTTTTGCCAAAAATATTGCGGGGAATACGAGGCGACATTCTTTTGGGGTGGAAAATTAAGAGAACTCGGCTGATAATGTGTGATTAATAATGTTAACGTATTTTATGGTATTGAAACTTTTCACCTTACAAACGCGAGTATAACAAAGAGGTTATTTAGGTAGTTAATATACCATAGGAAACTGAAAATGTCCGGGATATTTACCATTCATCTCGGCTCACTAAATAATGAAACGTAGTAAACACACACACACTAACAGTTTGAAGTTATGTAATTTACCTATCTAAATGTTAGTAATGCTTGGCTGTGGAAAATTATACTAGCCGGATTATAGAGACTAATATATTTGTTGTAATTTACGTCACTGAACTTCATAATAATAAAAATCTGATAAGTTAAACTGTTCATTAATAAATTAATGAATACATAACGTCACACATGTAAAACTCCAGAAGGCCAAGCCAGTGCAATAAATAGAGACTAGAAGTATAGACGGTCTAGCTATTAGATACAGTTCATAACATACAGCCTGTTTAAGACATTCAAACAGACAATAGATCCTTAATAAAAAGTTGACCATATTTACTTTGGCTACCGAAACACCAAACAACATGTACTTACATAGGTAACATCTACCCAAACTTCCCCAATTCCTTTTACGTTTAGCCGACACCGCAGCAAAAATGTGAGTGATGTAGACGGATGGGTGGCAGGGTAGCTGAGGAGCTGATTATCAGCGTAGATACGGAGATATCTGATGAGGTGGAAGGGTTTCCTGCTCCCTGGAAGAATGTAATTGGGAAAGGTGCGCTTTGTTTACATTGAAAGAGGGGAAGGATAGAGAAAATTCTTTTGCGAGACAGCATTGAAATAAGTTTGTTTAGCTGTAGTATTGATTGAGTGTTATCTCGATATTTCTACCGATTTAAAAAAGGTGGCTGCAATCTTAAACTGTCATGGTTACACACATAAGAAAACTGAAATTGTCCGGGATATTTACCGGTGAATGATGGTAGTGGTGTCGTGCGTAATAAAAGACTTAGAAAGAGGGTAGACCGATATGTATGCCCTTAGACCTACCGTCATTCTCGCAGATCACCCGTAATCATGGCGCTTGCAATAGTGCCGAAATATCGGGAGCTCATTAAAACAAAACAACATGGTAAATATCCCGGACTGTTTCAGTTTTCTAACTCCATATGGCATTGTTAATTCCATTGTCAAACTATCCCGTTAAGTTGTGGCTACACCTATGGTGAAGGTCCATTATCGCGATAATTAATGTAATTTCTCGTAAGTTTGCTCCCAGCACTAGACACAAAGTTTCGGGTAACTCCAAAAAGTATTTTAAAATTGTAATTGTACGTATGACTATGTCAAAACAAATTCCCTTTCAATGTTTGACTTCAACGAACTAGTATATAAATACTGAGTACACTTTAATAAATGCATCGACTTTGACGCCATTATTCGTAACTGTATGAAATAAGTATCATATCTCAGGGGGTATAGTAAAATAGCTCATGAGTCGCGACATTAGTTTCCGAAATAAGAGTGAAATTGTGTGTTTAGAGACAGAGGAGTCCTGCCGGGTGCGAGCTCGGGAGCATTTATCATGGCGGTGTGTCGGTAGGGATGGGACACGCATTGCTGGAAATATCGATATAGGTTAAGTAGCTGAAATCGTGAGCTATACTTTCTTCTTCTTATAGCGTCGATGGCATAGTCAATCAATACTTAATTGCATGCTTATGTATACGCTAAATACTAAATATTAGTCTTTATGGGTCTACACGCGTTATAAGGTGTAGCAAATTACATAGCTACTTACTGCCCGACGTTTCGACTGGGTTACACCAATCATGGTCGCAAGCGAACTCTCGGGAACGTCGGGCAGTAAGTAGCTATGTATTTGCTACTCCTAATATCGCGTGTACATCCATAAAAACTAATATTTAGTGTAATGGAACTCAAAAGTTAAAAATCAAATGTTAAGTAGCTGAAATCGCGAGCTATACTTACTTCTTCTTATTTAGTCGATGGCATAATTAGTCAATACTTAGTTGCAGGCTTTACGTATACGCTAGATAGTCGACTGCCATCATTTCTTTGTCAATATGTAATTTTTTCCTGTAATAATACTATAATACATAATTCTTAAATTATTCATATTGCCAATATAGCCTACACGGGGCTTTGCCTTTTTTTCTACACTTCAACCTTTTATTATTTGTCTATTCAAATTGTATACTTAAAACTAAACTTTTTGTTTCATCATCAGCCTATCCACTGCTGGCGCACAGGCGTACCCTAAACTAGGGCGATAAGGCCTTAGTCAACGCTGGCCAATTGCGGGCTGGTTGGCGTGCAGGTTTCCTCACGGTGTTTTCCTTCACCGTTAAAGTAAAGATAAAATAATAGTGTATTAGTCACACTTAAAGAAGTATCTTATCGATAACCCATATTGAAATCGTATGAAATATGAATTAAATATTGTGCAAGTGATAAAATCAGAAATAGGACTGAATCAATTACTGATACCAAACTATAAATTTGTGTTATCTAAAGATGTTCAAATCAGATCAATATTTACGCTAAGTGATTATTTTAATCCTCTTATTCATTAATTGAATCAAATTAGGGCCAGCAACAGAACTGTTACCATTTTACTAATGTTGTTTTGCAATCTAAGGGAACCTTGTCTCCAATTTAGGGTTATTGACCTCAACAAAATCTCTACCAGTCTATTACTCATTTAGGGTAATATCGTTCGTCCATTATCAAAAAGTAAAAACTTTAGGAATAATCCTTGGAAATTAATGATTTTATTATTTTATTTTATTTTATATGAGTTTAGTAAATGCTAATACAATAAGGCTGCTTATCTGACATGATTACATTATAAATCATCATGGCGCTTGCGACAGTGCCGAAATATTGGGAACTCGAAAAAATTGTGAAACATGGTATAAATATCCCGATCATTTTCAGTTAACAGTTTAATCCTACGACAGTTAAAACATTGACTATTTTTGGTGTCCTATTTATTAAGAATTATATTATTTGTAGGTATATTAGTATCGAAAATTGTATTAATAACGGGAACAACACTAAACGCACGTTGAGTTATGCAGTCTGGCTTCGAGTATATCGATGAATTATTGAGCTATTTACATTGCATCACTAGTCTGTCCGACGGGCAATATGCGGGATTTTATTATTGCTTTGAATATTTTGCTTTACCTGCACTTCGGTCTATTGTATTTTCCATGACATTGGACATTCCAATTTGGGATTGAATCGCAAAATGTGTGTAGAGCAAAAAGAGGATTCATCAAAATCTTCCTGAAAATAACATCCTATTCGAATTGAATAAAATTTTACAAGCATCATACCAATAGCTGGTTTTATTTGCAAAATAGTGGACTAATTTACTTAGTAAAAGTTGAATTTTACCAAACAACTAAGTTTAATTAACCTAAGTTAACAAAATAAATTCAATCTTATCAATAAAAAATAGAATAGAAATTAAATAAGATTATCGTAGAATTTATTTCAATATCTGATAAGTAATAAGTGGTCACTGATTTACAATATGAATGAGTAATATCAAGAACGGAAATTATGATAACCGTAACTTACTGTTGTTAATCATCAATAAATCCCACCAGCACACTTTCAGCAATTGATTTTTATCTAAATAAAAGATAAATTATGTCAATATCCGAAAGAATAAAGTGGTCGTAATTGCGATCTCGCTGAGAAGAAAATCTTTTTAATGAAACACCTTAATCTTTACGGAATCTCATTGTAAGGAGACGAGATATTGCAATATTAATTAGTAGAGTAAGGGGCCCTGTACACTGTCTGGATAATGTTTCTTATTTTAACATGCTTTAACTAACATTGATTGGTACATATTTTCAGCTATACACCGTGCAATTCTAGTGTTTAGTAAATTTATTTGTGCAGTTTTTTTTTATTTAAATCAATCAATACCGGTTTTACGGAAGGGACAAACGTAACTCGAAAGCACGCTCAAACCGTTCTATTACTTAGGTCGTAGAGCTTCTTTAGCTTTAATCATCAATTTCATGCGGCAAGCAGTACCTTATTACGTCACATCGCTTAAAAGAACTATCGTGTCGCTTTCATGTTGGATGATTTTATTTCTGGATTTTCTTATTTTTCAACAGATAACTACTATGATTCAATATTACTACTAATGGTAAATCTTTCTGCTACGGTAAAACAACCGCTATAATTTCACGGTGTATTGCTTATTAAAATAGTAGGTAAACATGTAACAAGATAATGCCGCCTATAAAATTGTTGCCCTTTGAGGAACCAATGCAAATAAGGGTAATTCAAACTCTGCTCCTTGTTGTAATTCTGGGTGGGGACACTGGACGTACCAATATGGTAGAAATCATGAATTAATGGAAGTATTTAACATCCACGGTTCGTTAGAGAGGTACGTGTTTCGGAGCTATGTGTTAAGAAACCTTTATAGAAACCACAGCGATTCCGACCAACAATTGCTAATCAGAACTGATCAAGCCAAACGTAGCATTTTAACCGTCACACGCCACATCGGGTGTAAAAGACCCTTACCAGTTTTCGCGGCGGCGGCAGATTTCACTCGCAGTCTGACTGCTCTTAATTAATTGGCTTGCATTCGTTTGCATGAATTACGCAGGTACGAACGGACGTCGGACGTTTTTACCCCTTTTTAGGTGCCTTCCGAAAGGGTTGGTTATTTGGGCGGAATTTATTTGCATCTGTATCTAGATGGAGCAAGGAGATTTAGTGATTGCATCTTTGGTGCACGTTAAAATTAACATTCGCTGTGTACTTGGTGTCTGATTCTTCAGATGATAGAAGTGTGTACTAACATAGAAGAATACAATAGAATAAATATTTTTGGTCACATTTTTTCAAGAAAAAATAAATAAATAATAGTAATTAAGACAACATTAATTATATAAAATGAATATTTCATATCACCAACAAGGTGCCTCAGCTAAGACTGCAGAAGCTCAAGAGCTCTTGCAGCACTGGTATGCAGTCGATACGTACCTAAAAGTTTGTTTATGATAAGTATATCACTAGTCACTTTAACTATACTTGACACATTAGCTACCATCGATTAAGACACAATTCAAAATCAATGGTTCGCAATCCGCGTTTGTGTTTTGTAGCAGTCAACGTGTTAATAAGAAAAATTACAACATTTGTGCTTGACTCTTTTAACTCAAACATTCACTTTCGTATTGTTTTTTTAGGTCACATATACAGGTTTCACTGCTATATGCAGTATAAACCTATAAATCTTTTGTTCCTTTACTTTAATCGCACCGAGCTCGTATAAACAAAAGCCCGCTCCGAAGCAAAGTTCCCGCAGCGGCCGCAAGTCGCCGCCGGATCTCACCGGATCAGGTGAACCGGATTATTCCGGTCCGAAGCGGTTCAGACCGGATCAAACACGATTTTGGACTTACCGGGGCAAGGTTTCAGGGCTTACTCCGAGGTGGGTAATGGATAATAGTGACTGCTGGAGTTTAGATTGGGAAAGTGGATGTTTGAGTTTCAAGTGGATTGGAATAATGGGGATGGAGTTAATTTAGTGTGGATAATAATTACAGTTATGTAACAAAGGATAACAGCATTTTAATAATACAATGATGATATATTTTCTTATTTTCTCAAATCTCACGTACCTATGGGTTTCGCAGATAAAAAATCCAATAGAAGATGTTTTTTTTAGAATAGAATAGAATAAAAATACATTTTAATTTATTTTTAATTTTTTTTTCCTGGTACTTAATAAAACAATACTTTTCTCGTTATCGTCTCAAGCTATTTCTGGAACACATTTCGAGTAATCACTTCAAGGCAGTCTGTTACACTTGAAAAAAAAATTTATAATATGTCAACTAAACGTCACATAATACAACGATCCACCAGCTCCTCTAGACATCTACAATATTTTCCCGAGCCGAAGTTAGTCCCACCTCGCCACTCCTGTCATCTGTCACACGACAGCTGTCAGAAGTCGTCCAAACTTGTTGGCAGGGAGTTGGCAAAACTCGGATTAACACCTGTACCGACTCTGTTTACCGACTACACAGGGAACTGTTTTTAGAACGATGCTGGGACTTCTGAAGTTTAGAAGTTTCTTGTGTTAGGAAAGATTATTCATAGACTACGTTGGTACATTGGTAATTGGAGATTTTAGCTAGCCAGTACAGTATTTTATGCTCTACTAAAAGAAGTTCTTTACCTTAATGTAAAAATGGAAGTTTGGTTGGTTTAGTTTAGAATCAATTTAGAAGAAATACTGAGTTTATATTTTTAAAATTTGTGTGTCTGGGTGTGTTATTAAATATATTTAAGTTTATTTGTGTAACAGATCAACAGTGGATGTTGATTTGGATATCTGTAACACAATTGCTTAAGCTACTTGCCACGGAATCAGATCAATGTTTAGGTATATAGAGGTTTTAGATAATCAAAAGAAACCTTTCCAAGATACAAGAAAAGTTTATGAATTGACACAGTATTAACACAAAAGAATAATGGATATAGACTACGCCACGACATTTATTAATTTTAGATCTCTATCAAATCCTTATCTACTTAGATAATGCACTACTTCCTACCGTTATCAACCAACCTAATCTCCGTAGCAAATCAAGAAGGACAGTATCGGCATGTGTCCCCTAATCCCGCAGGTGGGCTGATCCCGGATCCCGGGATTACGGGATCACAGGACTCGGTCCGTCTTGATGATGTATGGGCGCGTCGAGTGCTCCCGACAGATGTCGCTAGTATAGGTAAAGACTGTGTCGAGCCTGATGGATCGTTCTTAGTAATTTTGGGTATTACTTTGAGTGTGGGGGAAGGTGGATGAAAGGGATGTTATTTTAATATGTTTTTGTACGCAACGTTGCAAGGTGTGTAATCGATAACATAAATAAGGCTTCACACTGGCGTGATAGGTACTCAAAGTAGTCAATTGTTATTCCTGACAAACTGTTTTATACGACTACCTACTTAAGAAAACTAAGAAACAAAATAATTATCACTCGAATTACTTACGAATAAAAATAAATTGCATTTGTACTACATAGCATTCCCTATAGTAATGATAATGTAACTAAATATTTGTCTTTATGGGTCTACACGCGTTAATAGGAGTAGCAAATTACATAGCAACATAAAGACAAATATTTAGTGTAATGGAACGGGAAAGTCTAAAATCGTAGATAATGTAACTGTTATTAAACTTTCTCAAAATGTGTAACGTATCTTTGTCACTTGACAATGTAGCATTAACCGGATGACGATAAAATCTGACCGGATATACCTTTGTAGCTCAAAGTTATCTATGTCATTTTAAGAGGGGAAAACACGCACAAATGATACAATCCCGCGACCCAACTATTAAAATTCATAAGAGCCTTATTACGCGCATTCAGAAACTCATCCCAAAGTTCGCTCACAAAGAGTCGTCCGCTCAAGTGGCCTGAATTGGTGATTAAGAAACTCCACCTGAAACTCAGGAGTTGGAAATTTTAATGAAAAAATAATTTCAATTTGCTTCCCGGGTCGGAGATGTAACCGCGTTACCTCCGTGTGGCCGCGCTCGAAACTTCCGAACTTTCGCCCCTGTAACTTAGTTTACTTTTAAACTTTTTTCTTTGCATGTATCCGTGGATATATTGAGAAAAAATGAGCTTTATTCGTACTGGTTAGGATAAAAAAAATTTGTCGTCCTAAGTGAAAATTGTTCACCAATTACTGTTGCACTTATCGTTGTCATGAACGAGAAAAACAGGTTTCTCTTTGGACGTTTTAAAGCATCGATGGCCGAATGGTTAAGGTAGTTGCTTCCCATGCGAGAGGTCGCCAATTCAAACTTTAACGGTGAAGGAAAACATCGTTAGGAAACCTGCACAACTATGAAAAGAAACTTAGGTTGTGAAGTCAACCAACCCGCACTTGGCTAGCGTGGTCGACTGAGACCATACCGCCCTAGTGTGGGGTAGGTCCGTGCTCCAGGAGTGGGGACGTATATGGGCCGATGATGATATTACACTCGTTTTGCACTTGTCAACGGAAACGACCATTTTTTTCACTAGCTCAAAGATAACAATTTTATGTACATTTAGCAAATTGAGGTTTTCCTTGTCCTTGCAACCTTTAATGAACAACATGATGGCACAGTCTTCTCCCACTCCCCCTCCCCAATTATCTTACATAGAATGTTCAATTACTTTCCACGACAGTTTTAAACTCCGGACTCGAACTGAAAATAAGAGTGTCCCTTGTTACACCTCAGATACCGCGTGGAATATACAATTAACTTCATTTTCTATCCTTGTTTACCTCCAAAGAATGGTAGGGGAGGCACTAATGCCTCATTTTCACTGTTACAAATTATATTGTCGCGGTTGTTTTGGTAATACAATTTATATTACATTGATGTTGATGATTACGGTGCGAATGAAATGATTCAGAAGTTAACAGAATTTGGCAGATCTGCTACATCGATTAGCTCTTCTCTCTTACCTCTGATTAAATCAGTCAAACACACTTTTGTATACAACCCCTTATCAAGCTTCAAGTGTGTGTAAGAGTCTCTAGCCAAGGCCTCTATTTCTGCAACAGCAGATTTTCCGATTGTTATCCCATATGACAGTCGTAGTTACGTTACGATCACCAGATGCAAACATTTTAAATATCTCCTGAGCGATTTTATATATTTTCCTTCATATTTTGAGTGAGTTCTTATCGCATTGTCGGTCGCTTTCCTTAAGTCACACCGTGTGCATGTTATTAGTTAGGATCGAATGATTTCACCGTGATATTCTGAAGATAAAAAAATTACTATATCAGAATTTCAAGGGACCAGTTTTTTAAACTCCAGGTTTAAGAGAAAAAAGAAGAACACCCATTTACCTACCCACTTCATTAAACCCTGAAACGCAACGGACCCGCGCACGTTTCCCGTGACGTATGCCCCAACCAGGCCTCGAACCGGTTAACGTCGCATTAGTCCGGTTGCGGGCGCCATTACTCATCCACCCTCTGTATTAATGACGTGCGTCTTGCCTGACTTACCTTTTTCTGTTTCAGGTGTGGCTGAGATGTAAGATGAAGCGGGATAAAATAAATTTTAACACATTAAATTTTTGGATTTATACATATGTATTTAATGTCTTGGTAGTTATTTTGGAGGATAGTTTGTAGGTTAACATAATAGTTTATGAAAAAACACATTTTAATTTTACCACTATGACAAACCTCCTACCTGCTATGAGAGTAGGCTGGGTCTTTTACGAATGCTAATCATCCAACACTGGCTAGTGCGGTTGACGAAAAACCAGACCCTCTTCATCATCATCATCATCATCATCGGCCCATTACCGTACACTGCTGCCCAAAATGGTCGCCACCAGACCCTAATTTGATATAATTTTTTCCTAAATCTATTCTATCTATGTAGGCTGATAAGTTAACTTAAGTATATCCGCTTCAGCGAATTACTTAAAATCTATCTACTCCCTAAAACATCCCACTCCAATTTAAACCTTCATCAATAGCAACAAAGACTATTTTCCCATAAATACCAGTAAGAAAGGTACCAAAGCAGGTCGCTGTAGCCCACTCAATTCGTTACAATTTTTCTTTGTCACAAAGGGCCGGATTTGGGTGGAATTAATTTGAAGAGTGAATTGTTATTAAGCGCTTTTTAAGGTGTCTGTCTGTTGCGTCGATTAAGCTGGGATTGAGAAAATATACTGTAAGAAATGCATTAGGTAAAACAGGTTCAATTTAACGTAAAAGAGTGTAGGGGGTGGTAATATTTTACGGTAAATTTCACAATTGTTCGTGTCGTTATCGCTGAGCTGTAACGGATTTGTAAATACTGAATAGTCTTTATGAGTCTACATGCAATATAAGGAGTAGCAAATACATAGCTTCTTACTTAATACTGTTTTGAAAGTAAGATTTGCTATCTTAGTAATAATAATGGAATGTTAGTTTTTATACATTTACATATAGAGGAAGATCCCAGAGCCGCCAGACATCACTTATTTTCTAATGGACAAAATATATACGATTGAGTAGTGGTGGTGTGTACTATCATCATATGACTAGTTGCTACCTTGACCAGACGGCCATTTTTCAGATATCAACCAATCAAGGTACATAGAAACACTGCTCACCTCACTTAAATTCTGATGGCTGATTTTAACATATATTTCACACAATATCATTAAAAATCAGGTTTTATTACTCCCAGACACATGCGGTCGGCGGTTTTACCTTACAGACGCTTTAAAGCTATGAAAAAAATTTTACTTTTACTTAATTTTACTTATTTTGTGATGCTTGATTTTTATATATGTTATTCAAACAACTATTTTAAAACGTTTTGCAAACGGACAGACCGATCCAAGGTGCCAAACATTCACCAGACCCAACTGTTTTAGATTTTTTTTAAAAATTTAATTTAGTTAAGTTTTTCTAATAAAATAGTTTGTAAGGTACAATTCTATAATTATTGCGGTCAGATGAGCACTTTTTAGTTGTTTGAATAACATATATAAAAATCAAGCATCAGAAAATAAGTAAAAGTAAAAATTTTTTCATAGCTTTAAAGCGTCTGTAAGGTAAAACCGCCGACCGCATGTGTCTGGGAGTAATGAATCCTGATTTTTAATGATATTGTGTGAAATATATGTTAAAATCAGCCATCAGAATTTAAGTGAGGTGAGCAGTGTTTCTATGTACCTTGATTGGTTGATATCTGAAAAATGGCCGTCTGGTCAAGGTAGCAACTAGTCATATGATAATAGTACACCCCAACACTACTCAATCGTATATATTTTGTCCATTAGAAAATAAGTGATGTCTGGCAGCTCTGGGATCTTGGACCAATACTTATCCACTAAAATTTGATACTATACTGTAATAATACAGTTAGTCTATAATTTGAATTCAAATCCATTTCACCATCAATATTATAGTAAAAATATTTTTACATTCCGCTTTACCGGTCAGTTTCCCAAGTTTTCCTTTGCCTTTTCTGCCCTGATTCCGTCCCTGCTCAGTCCGAAACGGTTATTAGTTGTCCAGGGCAGGATTAGAGAGGCCCCGGGACACGCCGCTTATCCTGGCCGGGGCAGGTGGAAGGGGAGCTTACAAGCTTCTTGCCCTTATGGCTTTGCCTTTTAAAAGTGCCGCCTATTTCTGGAGAAACATAGAGTTGGTACCGTTTAGTGTGTGGGAAGAAACAAGTTTTGGGAAAATATGCATAGATGGGGATCTAAGTCTATTTGGACGTAAGTGTTTATATGTTCGTATACGTTTTTATTAATTTACGGCACCAGGCCCCGTAGACAAAGTAACAATATCGAAACGATAACGAAGTTCGAAAAGAATAAAATGTTTGGATTTGACATTAGACGCGATAAATCACGTGGTCAATTCCATACATTTTGTTCTTTTCGAACTTCGTTATCGTTTCGATATCGTTACTTTGTCTAAGCCCCCTGATTAACTCACATCTCTTAACTATCACTGCTCACGCTTTCGATTTGGATTATTATTTTTTTTTAAATATAATTAATCATTAATCACAATAAATATCAAGCATGATTCGATAGTAATGCTAAAGGTTCTCGTTCGGCGAAGGAAAAACAAGCACTAAAATTTTACGATGTATAAACTATGAGCCTCTATAATCTACGCTACTTACAAAATCACATAACTAAACTACAAATAAAGGTATCAAAAGGGGTCACAGTACTCACGTTTACGTGTTAAATTATTCACAGGGCGGGAAGGTGCAGCGGATATTATGCATGTTGCATTTTGCAGGCTCGCTGTGTTTTATTGCAGTTTAAGTTTAGTACCCGGGGTACATTTTAATTGTAGGGTAGTGTTTATATGAAATGTGATTTAAAAGTCTGCATAAGTCTGATGAAAGAGTACAACAGCTGCAATCTGGAATTTTTTGCCCAACAGTGGCATTATTAACGTAAATTATCTCTCACAAAGAATTTACAACAAACATTTGAAGATACTTGTTACATTACATATTTAACAAATAATAATCAGAAAAAGAAGTTTTTTCTTCTTGCTTTATAAGGCATTCAGAAGGACCTCACTCCACCTGACAGTAAGCTGCCTTGAGGTCTTCATATGAGGCCAACAGGTACAATAAACTATATTGAGCTATTCGCCCTCATCCTGAGGGCTTGCCCAGATGCCGCCTGAAAAGCTCGGGAATACATTTTATATTATTATTATTTTCCAAAACATAATCTAATAAGGAATTAATAAATAGTCTATGTTACACATTAAAATTTAATTCAACTACTGCTAGAGCTTAAAAAGCATGTAATTTCGTGCTTCATGCTTCTATCACATTGCACACATACTCTACACTATTTTACACAAAATAGAAAGATTTAAGCCCGCCTAAGAATACTGTAACACAAGGAATTATACTTTTCCATTCCGCACAATCACAAAACCACAATAACTCGACCGCTATTCAACACCTCAATCCCGCAAACCACGTTTCCCTGAAAGCGTTTTCCAATTGGCCGTAAAAGCCCTAATAAAGAGTGACCACACGCGTTTCCGTCGCAGAAATGTTTTATTAGAGACCGATACTCGCACCTTGCTAGCGCCCACATAAAGTTCCCGCTATAAACCGGCACATATCTATTCCCTCCGGTGAGAAACCAGTAATCCCTGAGATGCCTTTAAGTAGGGCTGGTCCTCTCAAGTAGCGCAAACAATTAATCTTTAGATTCATATGTACGTTTATTCGACGCTCTTATGATGAGGGAAAGCATCATGAGGAAACTACAAACCTGCGAAAAATGTTGTGAGTCGAACAGTGTCGTTGATTAAGGCCTGTTCGTCTTAGTCCAGGGTACGCTTGTGCCACTCGGTGATATATATGGCTAATGATGATATTGTTTCCAAATAATAAATCTCCAAGATTAATTAGACCTTACTTTTAACTTTGTTTCATCTTACTGTCTGACTATAAGCAGAGAGTGCATCTTTTGTATATCGCAATCAAAAGCAGCTAACTTTAATCTCAATCATTTTGACTTCCTTATTTAGTTCTCGTAAACATATTCAATCAAATGACATATCTAACTTTATAGGTCATTGAGCGAGCCAAAGAAATAAACGTAATCACTCACATGCACACTTTCATCAGCAGTTGGGTAAAAAAAAACTATTTGTATCTTGTTGAGAACTATCTATCGTAGTCAACCCTAAACGACCGGTCGGTATCGGTGAACGCGATTAGCGCGCCCGGTATCGCTGCCGACCGCGCGCTAAACGCGGGGTTTTCTTAAACGGGTGCTATTTGCCGAACATGGGGCTGGTTTCAAATCGTATTGGGAAATTGTAGGGTTATTTATGGTGAGATAATTTGACGGCTAGTACCTTACCTCCTGAAGGTGAAGCTATTACTTTTTTTCTCAAATGTGCTTAAGGAGTTAAATACAAAGAAGAGTGAAAATTGCTCCACCAACCAAAGCGAAGCTGTTTAGTTAGATAAGTTTGTTTTTCAGTTTTGTATCTGCTGATTTAATCAATGTATGTGATGCTATTTGATTATTGATTTACAAAACATCTTCATATTTAGATTACAACACATTTGTTTAGTCTTCTACTTTTTTCCAACTGACTGAGATGACCTATTAAAAACGTCAAATACTTGAAATTTGCCCAATCACAAACCGATTTTAGGTCCTTAATTTTCTACCAATTCTTAATACAAGCCACGACCACGAGCGCTGTAAAGGCCTCAAAACGTCGGGTCTCCAAATAAAATATTTAGATTCGTAATGCACGCGAGTTTAATCCAAAAACTAAGTTTTCAAATACGTAGCCGTAGCAATATTCGTCGTGTCGAACAAGGCTCCCTCATAAACACTTATTGGTGGCACCTATCAGCGCCAAGCCCCGAGCTTTTGCCGCTTGGCCCCCGCGCGTGTACCTTTGTTTCATTTCCTGGTACCAGCTTTTTTCCGAAAGCTAAGTCGATTACAAGCCAAGTGTGGAGAAGGCTTTTGGGTGATGATTTTTTGGAAGGCCCGTTTTAATTAATCCTGAAATACTTGTGTATTTGCGGTGTATATTTGGTGATACTTATTGTATTAAACTCGGGAAATATGAACTACTTTATTATTAACGAAAAGGTCGAGATTCAAACCCCGTGTTCCCTTAAAACAAAGCATACACCTGATTGCCTGGAATAGAAAAAGGCTGCTTTTATTTAATGCATTTTTTTATGGTTAAGGATCTGATGAGATACTCTCATAAACCGTGATAGCAAGAAAACTTCACAAATGATGGATTTTCGTTGCCGCTATAACAACAAATACTAAAAATTAACATCCCGGTACAATAAACGTGTTTTTTTCGTAGTTTTTTCCCTAAGGTAAGAGGTAGACTCTTAAAATGTTCTCTCTCAATTTATCGGTGCAATCAATCTTCTATCGCCCAGCAAGACAAACGTAACGGTCACTGTAAGACCGTGTTTAGCTTAGCTTTACTGTGACTATTCGCTATGTGCGCGATGATAGCGCCCCTAGTGGCGACAACTATTCTGGAGTTGAGATCTGTCATATCATAGCAACTAGATGTTTTGATAAAGATTTTCGACTAGTTTTTCAACACAAAATAAATAAAAATTGTATAAAGTGAGTACCAAGTGATTTTCTTACTTCACAAAAATATGAATATTATTATAAGTATTGAATTTGCATCGTTTACTTTACGTACGTAACGTTTTTACTTACAAATACAAGGGAATTTATGAAATTAAAGCAATTTGACACATGAAAGCTCAGAATTATATCACATTTCTGTCACACATCGTGCGCTTCGATCGATTTGCCGTCCCCCACCACCCACTCCGGACATAGTGAATACATACAGCAGTCCATATTACTCGATCGGGTCGCTAGACATCAATAACACAAAAATACTTCAGATGGTCTATCAATTTTCTTTACTAAAAGCCTACTCCGCCCTACCACAGAGATCACGTTATTAGGTATGACGGTGGATGCGCCGAACTACGGATTTCAATAAAGCCATCGACCTTTTGTTACGTGTGCTCCAATATTTGAGCGCGGCTTACCCGATATTAAAACATTCATTTCAGATGAGCATTCCTTCATCATCGGCGAGCACTTTTAACGTTTGCTTTGGCAAACAGCATGCGGTTTGGGATCTTTTTGTTTTAGGCTGGAACTAGGACTGTGGGTAAAAGTGAAAAGCTTTGCTTTATCTTTTTAATACCTGTTCAGTGGGATGTCACGTGATAACTAATACATTACTAAATAATAATACATGTTACTTGGGTAACAGGTATTACTGTTAGTTAGTAAGCCCGCAACTATGGTTATGCCAATCATGGTTGCGAGCGGACATTTAATAATTGCTATTTCTTTTTTTTTATGTTATATGATATAACACAACATCACAAACATTGATCTGATCCCGTGGTAAGTAGCTTACGCACTTGTGTTACAGATATCAGAATCAATAGTGAATACAAAAATATACTTAAATATATTGAATAACACACCCAAACACGGAACAACACCGATGTTTGTCACACAAAAATTTGTCCCGGCTGAGAACCGATCCCACGACTCTTGGAACCGTGGGTAGTGACTCTGGGTCACTAACCACTATTCCACCGAGCCAGTCATATATGACCGACATAGTATTTGCAGTTAGATTATTTTGTATGTATGTTGAGCGCCTACACATAATAAGAGGCAATATCTAGCGCGTGTTAATTTGTGCACACTATTTGAATGATACATCGGTTTTCTACATCAAAAATGAACAAGTCTATACGTAAGATTCGTATAGTTTCGTTATAGTTTTCGAGGGTAGGTATTTTTTTATCATATGTATTTCTATGTAAATTTATGTAATGTATTAACCGATTGTCCTTATTACGCAGCATTTCAAACTGTTGCGTTTAAAAGTTTAATGCCGAAATTCGAATATCTTTACGTGGTTACTTATTATAAGCTATTATTCCTCAAGAAAAAAAAACCCCGCATTATATCGAGCAGCTGCACTAAGTTACAAAATTTAAAGGTAACTTCTACTCGAAGTTTTCCGCCAACGAATCCTCAAAGTCGCGTCGTAAAATTAAATAAATACACAGACAATGCATAGGTAATGCCGGGACTGCATAAAAATCATGGAGAACAACCAACTTCGACGATCGAATTAAGTATTCATTAAAAGTGGGCGAGTTTGAGGGCAGGTGGGGTATCTTATTGTGATGCTGTGGGCTGGGAATATTGGACTGCTTAATAATGGACGGTAGTGGCTTGTAACTTGGAACTGAAGTTCTTGAAATAAGGGCTGGTGAGCCAAATAATGTCATGTTTCTGTCATGGAAACAAATGCTTTTCAGCATGTTTTTCTTTTGTTTTAAAATATGTCAGACATTAAGTGACACGTCCTTGAGGAAAGTCTTTATTTACCAAGAAATTACAGTAAACTTTGGTTTGTGAACAATCACAAACCAAAGTTTACTGTAATTTCTTGGTAACATACAAACGCTTCGTCAATTTTGGAACACGCATCCGTCGTTGTCTTTTAATAATAAGACCATCTATACCAGGATACAATAACCCATGCAGACTGCAAAATTTCATGTCCATTGTTCACTCGTGATTTCTAGAATAAATTTCAAAACGTACTCAAGAACTTTTATGTATAAATTAGGACAATTTCCAGACCTATTCTGATCATCACAAGCTTTCTAATTTTTCCTTATCTGATATACGATGATGGCTTGGAGTAGCCTCGTCATCATCACCGGACATGCGAGGGAGTGCATGGCCCTCGCTCATCATAAACTCATTCTTTAACATGCAACACTAAAACCGGTCATCCATAAACCGGTCAATGATCACCGATCGCCGAAGACAGGTCCCCCTAATAATTCAACCGCGTCACGTCCTGAAATCCGAGTAGGCATCAAATATTCAGCCATGTTCAGGTGATGTGGCTGCGGACGTTTCTTTATGCATGAGTTCTTGTGTGAGGAACGCACGTCGTCTTACAAAGAAGATTTGGTTACAGAGGCGACGAAATGTATGCCTGGATGATACGTTGTTATGTGGGATCGGGAGTATCGAACGAGTTCTAAAGTAAGGATGGTGGGTTGGGATTGATGAAGGGGTTATGTGGGGCGTCCTCAGTCAAGGTGGAGTAAAGATCTGCGCACTGCTGGATGCGAGAAGCCGAAAATAGCAGAGAGTGATGAGCATTTAGGGAGGCCTTTGTCCAGCAGTGGACTGCGATAGGCTGATAATGATGATGATGGGATTTTCTAATCAAATAAGTACATTGTTTGATGTGGCAATATTTATTTTATACTGATGTCGATATATATGGTGTTGTTATATACTATATTTAACTACGGGTACCAGGTACCAGGAGGTATTAACTACATAGACCAACACTTTTATTAGACCCGCTTCATGACTATTGCCAGTATATCATAGCAAGGTAGGGGTAGATTATTGGAGTCACTGTTAGTCTACCTATGTCATGAAGAGGATAGTTGCATGCAAAAATATTTTCCAATGTGTGGACGTAGCATATGCGATGTCTAGCTTTCTAGCATTATGCTTAGGTAGTGGGGTATTTATAGAATAATCAAATTAGTAACGTTAGATGGAATCTACTTTTAACAATTCTGAATGCCTTTACAGAGTCTTGTGTTCAACAAGATTCTATGATCCCTGGCTCTTCAGGCGGGGCGTGAAAAGGCATTTAAGCAGGCCTTCAGGGTGAGTGCGGCAGGCTCAATTTGGTCTTTTGTACCTCATATGGATCTCACTACCGTTTGCCATCAGGTGTAGTGAGGTCATCAAAAAAAAACATTAGAGCTTTTATATAACAGTAGGTTTAAGGACTTTTCTTAAAGCTTCTCTCTGGAGCTTCGGTGATCTTTGGCGCTTCTTGGCCCAAGTTACCTCGAGCACATTTACATTTATATTGGCAGCCGAACTGCCAACTGTCCGGCCCCGCGAAGACGATCTATTCAATTACAATACTTCGTATTAATCTTACATTGTCTTTACAATGGTTGTTACATGATCGAGATTTTTTTGCTAATGTTATCTTTATGTATTAGGTATTACCTATTGTTTTAGTGACTATCGGGAGCTCATTAAAACAATACAAAATGGTAAATATACCGAACATTTTCAGTTTTCTAATGTGTGTAACCATGACAGGACGTGCTGGACAGCGCTGCCATCCACATACAATGCAGGCGCTGGTGGCTCGGACTAAGAGGTTCAGCTCCTCATTTCTGCCCCGTCCCATCAAGGCATGGAATGCCCTTCCAGCTCATGTTTTCCCTCCCTCCTATGATCCCGGGCTCTTCACACGTGGCGTGAAACGGCATTTAAGCAGGCCTTCAGGGTGAGTGCGACTGGCTCGATACGATCTATTGTGCCTGTCGAACTCATATTTGGATCTGACTACCGCTTACCCTCAGGTGGAGTGAGGTTATTTTGTTAGCCTTTTATAAAAAAAAATGACAGTTTAAAATTATATATTGTTTCTGTTTTGGTTGTGTCTTGGATTCAATAAAGGAAGTCGTCATTGGGAATCTTGATGAGGCTACTCCAAGTCATCATCATTGTAAGTTAGGAAAAAAATGGAATCTTATATCCGGCGACGATTTTATCTTCTTAGTTTGTGATCTTAGGGATAAGATACCTACAATCTACTTTAAAGAGGTATATTTTCTTTTTACTGGAACTGAATCTATAATTATGATTTAAAATCCGTATTTAATGTATCTAACATCCTAGCCTAGCCTAAAAATACTTTATACATTGCAATAAGCACATACTTTGGTACATTTGACAAATATAAGTATAATCTCATCATCATCATGACACCAAGACATGATAAATTATGATAAAACGCGCTTAATTTAATATCAGCATGTTCTTAATAAGCTTACAGTTCTTTGGCGATTCTCTCGCACTCAAAAGCCAATCTGTTTATTATTTATTGCTCCGCCGCATTCACGACTCCAATAAAATTCAATCCTCTTACACAATTTGCTTACAAACTCCGCGAAGACAAAATGTAAATACCTTGAAAGGCTGCTTGTAATCGGTTAAACAAACTGCAGATGCAACTTACCTGCCAAGCTACTCTTATCAAGCGCCTGAATTATTCATAGCATTTGCGGCGACGTTGAGCATTTCACTGCCAGAGAGAGTAGCGTAGGAACCAGATTTGGGAACTCTAGAAAACGAAACATATAAATAGATATTTTAATGAGTATGATTGGTCTGTAACTTATTGTTAATACAGAAGCGGTGCTACATAAACTTTCTATCGAGCATGTAAACAATTTTGTCGAAATTCATTCTCTTTCGCTTCAACTGGCCATCATAGAAAAACTGAAACCGATGTTATTTATGTAGAGCTATTTACCTCAACTTTGGTTTTCGCAATAGTAATGTCAATAATTATAGAGCTTAGAAGCATTAGGGCGGATGTCGATTTTGCCAACTTTACAGGAGAGAGTAAAATATAAATTCAATTTTATTGTCAAATATTTTATTAAGTACAAACAACACGTAAATTATTTCTTCGCATTTATTTAGCTAACCAAGAAGATTTTCTAGCTGTAAAATTAAAATTTAAAAACAATGTTTCTAAACAGTGAAAAATTAACTTTTTTCAATAAATGATCACACCCGCCTTTATGCCATTAAAATAACTGAAATTATTTGTTCAACTGATAAGTATGTGCCCATACGGCTTTATGCCTCCAATTTTTGTAAATTAATGTTAAGGTGTTTGTCCGAATGCAACGTAATGCCTTCAAAAATAATAATCAATCTCTAGTAAAACTTCATCATCATCATCAGCCCATATAGTCCCCTCTGTTGGGGCACGGCCTACCCTAAACTAGGGCGATAAAGCCTTAGTCAACCACGCTGGCCAAGTGCGGGTTGGTAGTAAAACTTAATAAGACGAAATTGCAAATGCGACTTTATCGTGTTCATTTATTAACTTTGGTTGTATTGGCAAAAAGTCGGACATCACTTAAAAAATACTACACACATTAAAAGTGACTAGGGATCGAGTATGTTTAGGAGTATTGCTGCAATCAGGGTTAAATAATAACTTTTTTGTATCGCTATTGTCACATTTTAGTGAGTTTTAAACATTTAAATATTAATTAAATATTGTTTAAAATTCGATAATAAGAAGAAAATTGACTGTCAATGTGGATTTGTATAAAACTGAGTACTAGTTTATAAAAGTACCGTTTTGAGAAAAATCATTAAAATGTCTGCATCGGAACTGAAACAATTGAACTGAAAAAACCCGAGAAGAGATGATGCGAGCCGTCGGAATGTTGGAAGCTGGTTTCAGGCAACGTGCTGTAGCTTTCGCTCTTAACACTACACAGAACGTCATGAGTCTTCTCTGGACGCGCAATCGCATGACGGGCAGCGTGGCCGAGCGACATGGAGGACGATCTCGCATCACGACACGCAAACAGGACCGGTATATCCAAAATACTGCTCGACGGAATCGTACCATGACCGCCATGATGTTTGTTACGAGGCTCCACATCTCCCAAGAGTTGCTAATAAGCGATCAAACAACCCGAAATAGTTTACATGAAGTGGATCTGCGATCCCGAAGGCCGCTGAGAGTTTCACCTATTGCACCCTGCAATCGCAGGACCCGTTTACGATGGGCTCGCGAACACAGAAACTGGGAGGAAGAAGACCGGCGCTTTGTGTGCTTTTCGAAGGATTCCCGCTTCGCTATGAGACCGAATACAAGACGTACTCGAGTTTAGAGAACATCTGGAAGTCAAGAACGTTTGAGATATTGTCAGGAAGTTCATCCGTAAGGTGGAGGAACAATAATGATTTGGGCCGGTATTTGGATGGGCGGAAGAACCGATCTCATTTTTTGTATCAGAGGTAACCTCAATACTCAAGTTTACGCAGAAAGAATTGTTTCAGATATAATCATCCCTTTGCGAGGCCAGTTAGGTGAATTATTTCAACTAATGCATGACACCGCATCGTCCACACACGGCTAGAATCGTAACACGCATTCTTGCCGAAGCTCGTATCAACGTTCTGCCGTGGCCAGCTCAATCGCCAGAACTAAATCCAATTGAGCACGCATAGGTTCTGCTTAAAAAAGGAGCTCCGCCGAGTATGCATACCATACATACTGCACAACAACATTTTGACTTGTTACAAAACACATAGGCGGCCATTTTTCAAAGTGATTTTGATGAACTCATCTTAAGCATGCCTTGCCCAAGCGTGTTTATGGTGGAAGTACAGATTATTAATTTTCGTAGTTTTTAAAATCATTATTTTTGCCATTTTGTGTCACTTAATTGACTTATCTCTATTCTAATTTAATTGACTCCGTTAATTTGAGATTTTCCCATAATTTTCAAAAACATAAATTTGAGTTTATTATTATTTAATATAGGGGTAAGCGGTTTAATAAAAACATAGGCTTTAAAGTAAGAAGTCGCCCGAAAGACTATAGTAAAAGGCACTCTCTTAAGAATAGGAGCGCCACACGAATTAACTCCATTGACATTCATTGTTTGCACCCTATTTTTGAGATATGAGTTTAATACATCAATCGCTTTATCTGCATAATGATGCAATTTTAATAGCAATATCTCATGATTTACACAATCAAAGGCTATTGAAGATTCGAAGAAGATACCTATTGCATCCTGCTTATTTTATCAAGCGTCAAAGATATGCTTGCCAAGTGCCACACTTGCGTCAGTGGTGGATCTTATTTCGGTGAAGTCAAATTGCTTATAACAGCTTATTTTCACTAAAATGAGACATTAATTGAGATTTTCAAAAATTATACTAAGTGCAGGTAGTATTGAAACAAAGCGGAAATTAGATGATTCACTTATATAACGGAATTTCTTGAATAAAGAAATTATTTTACTAAACTGCATTAAATTTGGGAAATGACATACCTTTATACACATGTTAAATATGATAGCCAAATGTCGTCAGTCTTTTTAAAACTTAACTCTTTAAAGGATTGCAAAACTACATTTTGGTTTACTTGGTTAAATTTAAAAGATACTAGACATTTTCTACAGTCCTAACAATAGAAAAACTAACTTTAAGGATTCCATGTATATTAGTATTGGTCTATTGGTCACGGGCCACGGCATGTATAATGCCCTATGTCGCTAATTTTTTGACGCCATATTTGAATAGTTCACATCCATAACGACTTATTTTTAAATTGGCCCACCATTGCGTTCACAAAGTTAGTAAAACAAAATGCATAAAGCCGTATATCTGCAACCGTTTAAATGTTTCTAAAGGAAACTTAGAAGCATAATGTCGGAAGTTTAGTTATGATGAATATTTTAAATCACTGTTCAGACCATAAAGGCGTGACTCCTTTTACGTAGCCTTTGTGAGAATATTTTTTTTAGGCATAAGGGCCAAACTTATAATCCACCAAAATAAATAATCAGCATTGTAGACGCAGAGAGATGGAAGTGAAAATAAAACCTTAAGGTTCTAATGATTTTGGAAAACCTGTCAGAACCGACATTATGCACGAAATTATCTCAGCCCAGAAAAGGGATAGAAATATAGCTGTCAGTGGTATAGATAGAGAAAGAAGTGTATTTCTTTGCTACCCAATAAAAACATAATGCCCTATCTGCACATCCGCCCATATGCTTCTGAGCTCTAGAATTATAGACTCAAATACTGTCTTTTAAGCAATGCATACATACATACCTAAATCATAAACAGAATAGGTCAAGCAGTTTATGTGCTGAGATGTGAAGTGCGTCCTCCCCTCTTTTATGTTGCCGTGCCCAATAGGGTCCATATTAATAGAGTCTTAGTTTTAGATGCTAGATTTAAGACCTATTGTATGGAGTGCAATAAATAAATAAATAAATAGGTTAGGTTAGGATTAGGTATGCATGCAGTCATAGCATAAAAACTGAAAGATAAGTAGAACATGAATCTACATGAACAGTAGAATACATTTGAACGTTCTAGTTTGGCAATCAGAGTTCGTTGCAAGCCCTCTCCAACTCAAAATCATCTAAGGGCGGAATAAATAGAGCAGGTTCCTACAGGAAGAACACTCGGGAACACTCCCTTAGCTAATCTTATTAATGCGGGAAGGGTTGTTACAATGCGGAATTAGCGAGTTTCGGTTAAGTTTTTGAAGGTGGCGAGTCGGCGGCCGCTGTAAATAATGTAGCAATTGTTGTTTATATTAACTTGTTCCCGAAATGGACTTGGTGAGGATAAACTTCGACGTCTTGATACTGAGTTCTAGAGGTAGATGTATTGATTTCAGAACCGAAACGCGCGCGAATCACTCGATTATAACGCAATAATTAATAATTACGTGTAATAATAATTTTTAAGTAATTTTTATAATTCATTGTAAATTAAATTGCTACTAATTCTTATTTACCACCTGTAACACATCATGATTGGCAATAAATGATTTGAATTTAAATTTTGCAATCGTTAAAAAGTAGGTTTTTTCTCATGCTCGGGGAAATGCCTGTTAACCAAATTTAATTGAAATCGGTTTGGTAGTTTGACATTACAACGATAAAGTCAGACTGAGCTACTTTCCCATTTTTAAATTAGAAGATAGGATATGAAAAGAACAATTTATATAACCATTCGTTTTATTTCCAGTTACACAAGCAAACATAAATGTTGTGGCCATTTACTTTCAGCTGAAACGTTCCACGATTTCAGGGAGTTATAACCTAGCCTCTTTAACCACTAGAATTTGAAGTTACTGTCAGTTAAGTTACTACTAGGAACATAGTACTAGACTATGGCCCGATTGCCCTAGTTTAGGGTAAGTTCGAGTCGGTGGGGACTTCATCATCATCAGCCCATTTACGTCGCCACTACTGGGGCACGGGCCTACCCTAAATTAGGTAGTACGTGTCGGGGTGTGAACTGGCGATCTCTCGCATGGCAAGCAACGACCTAAACCACTCGATTGATGCTTTTGTGGTCGGGGGATTACATAGACTAAATTACTTATTATTATTAAAAAGCGTCGATGGCCGAGTGGTTAAGGTCGTTGCTTGCCATGCGAGAGGTCGCCAGTTCAAACGCCGCCAGGTACCAATGTGTTTTTCAAATTTGAAATTCATAAATGTACCATCATTCGACGCTTTAACGGTGAAGGAAAACATCGTGAGGAAACCTGCACACTTGAAAAATTTTTCAACGGTGTGTGAACGGTCTGTCAGAGGCCTACGGGCGGCTTAAATACTCTGACACCAGGTTGTTCATCAACCATACGATAAGAAGAAGAAGATAGACTAAATCAAAAAGCTACGACAGTCCTGCTAGCAGTCACTTTTTCCTAAGCCATATTAATTAAGGCAGCATGTCAAACGGCTGTCAGATTAACGGTTCCCGCTCATTATTCGGGAGTCAGCGCCACCGCGGTCAGGTAGGGGCCAATTTAAGAGATTACTCTCATAATCCGCAATGGAACAAGTTGTGTTTGTTTTTTTTAGGACTTGCAATTTGCGTTGTAGAGTTCATTTTATTCGTTGTTTTGATTAGCTCGTAATTTTACTCGTGTAAATGTTTGGAACGCTGATTTCTGGAAATTGTGTAAAGTTCTATAAACTTTATTACTTACCCGATACACTGCTAGTTACAAGATTAAACTATAATTAATTTCAATACAACCTTACAGTTCCACTTGATTTTTTAAATATGTAGAAATCATTTTCTTTGTAAATCCAATTAATTGTTGTATATACTCTTGAGAAACATGACACTCCTTCTTGCACAGTTGTGTGCTTCTTGCACATACATAAACGTTATACACTAAATCTAATGACAGCCAGAGACACAAACGCAATTTGCGAAATGAATCTTGCGCTATCAAAATTATGACTCAAAATTCGATCCCTATCCTCAAACGGGACTCATCAATACAATTCCAATGGAAAAGGTGAATCAATCAATGTCGAGGCATTACTTTATCCCATCCCTCATCCCGGATCCCGCGTAATCCCGCACCTTAGAGGTGTCTCTCATTGTGTTTAAAGCTTTGCAGAAATGTAATTAGATCTCTTGTTAGGAGAGATGGGGGTGTTTTTAGACGAATTGTGTGAATCTTACCAATTATTGGGTACTAGTGATTCGCCCTTGATTCGCTTCGGGTATTATTACATATCCTTACTCCTTACTAATATTATAAATGCGAAAGTAACTCTGTCTGTCTGTCTGTCTGTCTGTCTGTCTGTTACGCTTTCACACATAAAGTACTGAACCGATTTAAACGAAATTTGGTACAGACATAGTCCAGAGCCTAGAAACGGTTATAGGCTACTTTTTAACCGACTGCGCTATAAAGAAGTAATGTTTTAGCCGTTAAACATCTCTACGCGGACGAAGTCGTCACAGCCACTGGACGGATCGAGATGAAATTTAGCATGCAGGTAGATGTTACGACGTAGGCATCCGTTAGGACAGGATTTCCCGAAATTCCCACGGGAACGGGAAATAACGGGAAAATCCTTTTGTATGAAAAATACTAACCGCATAAGTTAGACGCTTGAAATTTGACATGCAGGTACCTTAATAAATTAAAAGCTTAGTTGCAACAGGATATTGTAAAATTCCCACGGGAACGGGAGTAATAGGAAAAAAACTTTTGTATGAAAAAATCTAAACCGCGATATAGATAGACGATTGAGATTTGGCATGCAGGTACCCTAATGAACGTTAAGCTTACTTCCAACGCGATATTACAAAATACCCATGGGAACGGGAGTTATTGGGAAATAACTTCTGTATGTAAAATCCCTTTTGTGGTTGAAATATATTATATAGAGATAGAGATATACCCGAAGCGAAGCGAGGGCAGGTCGCTATTTTACATAAAACTTTTCATTTGATTCTATCCATCTATTAAAAAAAACATAAAAATCCGTAGCGCCGTTTTGATGATTTAAGCATACATACTTACAAACAGAAGCAGGAAGCGACTTTGCTTTACTATATATACTACTATATACTATATATACTACTACTACCTCAAATTTAAATAAGCGTGACCTAACTAAGTATGTGTACTATTCGGACAGACTTAAATGTGCTAAAAAAAATGTAAAACACTGAAATTGTCATTTACAAATCAAACGCCCTATGTACACCCTATTAGAAATTTAAACGTCGATTTGCTGAATAAATTGGTTCAAAATTCAAAACACCATACAAATTGTGACTTCACCTAATCGCCTCTAATACTGTCATTATTACTTAATAATGTGTATTGTTACTATACAACTTTCTTTTTTTTTTTTCAGTATTCAACTGATAGGTGCACCAATAAGAGGCAAGATTCTCACAATTAGTCTAAGAACACCCCCATCTCTCCTAACAATTTTAGATTTCTGTAAACCTTTACGTGCTTGCTTTGTGTGCTTCAATGAAAAAAATCACGTCATGTTAACCGTCCGAACACAAAAGCCATAAAAAAAAACACGGACGCTAACCGTATAGTATAAAATGGACTAATTGTCGGCGCTCTGGTTGCCGTAAATCCCTCTATACATTTTTATTGGCCGCTTCCACCTTCGTACATGTGGTACGTGATCGGACTACCACTATCAAAAGGTGGGGACACACTACGCGAATTCATAAATAGTATTATTATAAGTCGATTTTGATAAATAAGAAGAAGGGTAATATTGGATATATGCTGCTTTGTATAATGGGCGCGTGCGACCATGATTTGTAATATCGCGTGTAGTCCCATAAAGACTAATATTTCATGTAATGGAACGCGAAAATCTTACGTAAAATATACACTTGTTTGATAACTTAACTTTTGCGTAATAACTTAACTTCTAAATCTTAAAAACATTATACGCACTAGCCACTACAAAATCTTTGATTATTAATTTATATAATATCCAGAACATTGCTTGAATTGTCGTTCAGAAAACCTATAGGGAAACTGTAAGTCTGTATGATAATTTTATGTCTTTATACTAGCTGTAGCTGAACTTCGTCTGCGCTTTCCACCGTTTTCACACATTTTCCATTGTTTCTTTGTTCCTATTGGTCGCATCGTGATATTATATAGCCTAAACCCTTCCTCGATACGAACAGAAAAACATATTTTTTTATTCGAACCAGTAGTTCCTGAAATTAGCGCGTTCAAACAAACAAACTCTTCAGCTTTATAATATCTTCATAATCATGATCATCATCAGTATATCTATACTACAGGAACACAGAAGCGCAACTTGTGTTTTTATCGTTGCACTGCTGTGTCCCCAGCCTAACAACTTGGTCGCATCTCGTATGTGATTTGTTTCCGATTCCTCCCGAGCAGGTAAACACCGGTCGAGACCATTACTCGATCAACACCCTCGGAGTAGAGATACATGAGGAATAGAGTTGCACGGACAAGATATGGAATGCTTTTGGTTAGAATGTGTTTAAAGGTCCGATGTAGATGTTTGTCTTTTCCCATTCTTAACTTGTATTGTCTATTTATACATTTAAATAAATATCTGGGACATTTCCACACACGGTCATCTGACCCCAAACTAAGCAGAGCTTGTACTATGGGCGTCAGAGAGATTAGGTTTATACTTCTTAAATCACTAGCCTATACACATAGGCGTCACATTAATTTCATATGTTGATATGTAAGATCTAAGTTATAATAGACGTTGCAACCGTGCCGAAATATCGGGAACTCTATAATATACAGGAAACATGGTATATCGGGATATTGGTATATACCATATTTGCTTATATTATCAGGTCTGGGGCCATATTCATGGTCAAAATGAAAACAAAAGAGATATGAAATTATTATCAAAAAACAGTAGAGAAATATACCATAACTTCACAAGCGGTAGACTGTGGACTTAGACTATTTAAACTTTCATGTAAATTTTAATCAATTCCATTACATAAATCCAGTGGATTCTTCGCTAAGGTGAACCTTTTGCAAGTTGGAATGAGTAATAACTGAAGTGGGGAGGTTTAATTAAAATGTTACCCTCTGAGCTAGACTTGCCAAGCTGCGTAATAGTTAGATCAAATTGATTCGTGTTGGCTAAATTTATTTAAGATGATAGGTTCCTAATTAGGTTTTGCATGATAAATCAAAAGTTATACAGACTGGCCTGGTACTACTGGTAGCTGTTTCTAGAAAAGGAAGAAACGTGTTGGACATTTGATCACATTCAGAATCGCATTGTCGTATGAAATATGACATCATTATCTTCATCTGCCCATATTCGTCCCCACTGCTGGGGCACGGGCGAATCCTAAACCACGCTAGCCAAGTGCAGCTAGATCGACTATACAACCTTAGAATTTCTTCTCAGGTTTACTCACGATGTTTTCCTTCACCGTTAAATCGTCAAAAAATCGTACAAATGAATTTCAAATTTGTAAACACAATGTTACGTGGTGGGGTTTAAACTGGCGACCTCTCGCATGGCAAGCAACGACCTTAACCGCAAATGCAAGAAGTGTAGTATTTGATGCCCACAAGCGGTTACTCCATCGTAGCTAGTGCGTTCACGTCCTTAATAGACCTACACCGCTTAATATATATTTGAAAACGTTTCAGACAATTATAAAACAAATGTAATTAGGATTCCGCCCGCCTTTGAAATTAAGCGCAGCTAAGAAGCAGAGGTAATGCACTGCATTGCAAATAAACCGTGCCTGCAGCGGAGTCGCGGCACGAACACCTGAGTTACTGGCGACTGTTTGTACTGGGACTTACAAGTCTGGCCACAAAACTGTTTTGCATAAAAGAAGTAGGGTATTCTCTATTTGTTCATCAATATGCTAATGTTCAAACAAATTGATGCTTGCTTGCCGCATCAGAATTAAAGTATTGCAGCCGTACTAGATTTGTACAATTATATACAAAACTACCCGCCCTCGCTTCGCTTAGGGTAAATTTTACATACAAACCTTCCTTAAGAATCACTCTATCTATTAAAAAAAACTGCATCAAAATCCGTTGCGTAGTTTTAAAGATCTAAGCATACATACGGATATACAGCGAAAGCGACTTTGTTTTATACTATGTATTGATAATACCTACATATTTTTAAATAGTAGATGAAAGAACTCTGCTTTTGAAGTCTGTAAAAAAACAAAACAAAAAATCGATTTACTTTTTTCTAATCCGCATAAAGTTTACAAGAGAAATAGTTCGACACTCAAACAGAAATGACGACACTTGTTTATTTGAGGACAAAGCCGTAAAATCTCTGTCCGATAACTGCTCACCTGCCCTCTGGGGGGAACGAAAAAATGGCCACCCACTCCAATCAATCCGGGAAATAAGAAAAAATGATTGGATTCGCCTCACGTGCGTCCGCCGCAACAATGCCCGAAAATTGTAGGTGTATTTTTGTTTGCCACTATGTGTACTCGGTGAATTGTCGTCGACGGCCATGTTTACAGTTATAGCTTTTGGGTGACGGTTTTTATTGTTTTACGTGGATCCGATTTAGCCGTGTGTGGGTAATTTTTGGTGGATTTTAATTGCATTTAGAAAACACGACTTAACATTGTGCGTTTTTATTTAAAACTAATTGTACTCTTTTGTGCTTTTACAGTCAACGGTTATGTCTACTAGGACAGTAAATAATTTTTGTATGGAGTGCAATAAGTTAATAAACAAATTAACGATTTTAAACTGTCATGGTTACACACATTAGAAAACTGTAACTGTCCGGGATATTTACCATGTAGTTTTATTTTAATGAGCTCCCGATATTTCGGCACTGTTGCAAGCGCCATGATCACGTGTAAATATACCGGACAGTTACAGTTTTCTAAATAAACGATTCCATAACGTTTTTCAGTTCAAGTAAAATACAAATTGTGTTTCCAGAAATAGGTGACAACCACAAAACAAATGATTGAGCAATGATAAACGCAAAGATGGTAAGTTCTGCTTTCAGCGTACTACACACAAACTGCTCAACTCAAACTCGAACGTCAAAAAGTTAAAACCAACTAAATTAAATTTATAACGAAGTTCAGTACCAAGTTACACCCGCTCGGACAGCCGAATCTAAAACAATAACTTAAAATCAACACGGGCAAGCGAGCTGGGGCGGAAAACGCGCTGTTTTACTTACGACCAATTACTTGACCAACAAATGTGTAGACTTAGTCTAAACTGGGATAACTCGCAAACTTGGCAGGGGACACGCGAACTTCGACGCGTAGGTAATGGAAGGAAGAGGGGGCGTGCGCGTGTGGCATGGAAAAGACAAGGTTCTTGATGTAAAGTTCAAATAAATTAGAAAGTTGCTATTTTTTTTTAACCTAAATTCCATACTGTATGCTTCAATTCATTCTAGGCTTGTTTAATAGAATCACGCTGATCTTCGGCGCCGATAGATTTTTGGATCGGGCGTCAGCGCCGACCGGTCAGCGTTACTTAAAAACGGTCACAATATTTCTATGCAAACTGGACCTTTAGCGCTGACCGCCAGCGCGCGGTTAGCGCGACTCTAAAATCAGTGTTATAGCCACTAAACCTAAAAGTATGCCGCATTCAAATCATCAATTCCATTTTAGAACTACTATGAGAGACACACAGACAGTTCATAGTGGTCAAATTTATATCAAACTCACAACACGACCCATTTAACATAGTAGGTAAAATCTAAGTACCAAATTAGGTTTCACAACTAATGTAGGTGCATTGCAATCAAATGCATAAATACGTTCACTGCAGTTACCAAACTTAGATGGAAATCATTAAGTACGTAGATGGGTAGCACAGATCTTCCTTTCAATATCAATCAATCTATTGGTCAGTTTTTTTAAATCAACCGAAAATGGTATAATTCCTATGCGTGTATATTTGCAATGTATGAGTTAAATGTCTACGTACGAGATTATTGAACTTGTGGGTACGTGGTTGGATTTTGTATAAAGTAGGTTTGCACAACTGAGACAAGGATTTCCATGTTCTGAAGATTGGTCGTAACAATTAAAAATTGTTATTGTTGTTAAATTTAAAATGTCAGTTAGTATTTACTTAAGAAAATTTGCTTTGTCTCATTAAGCATGACACTTGTTTTTTTAAGGTTACCTACCTACATATTTTTTTTTTTTGTTTAAAGAAACAATTAATATTCTTAAATCGTGTTATTAATTATACATGCCTCTTTTAAAAATTATATTATTATATTCTCGAAACACTGAAAGAGTTTTCTCAAAACGTCTACGTAACCCCAAAAACTTTGATGTATTTGCTTGAGTTTGGACCGATTTCAATTTGAGATGACCACTCCTAGGTGTGCAGCTAGACCGGATGGAATATGAGATTGGTTCTGTCTTGCATTGGAGCATTCAATCTCTGGAATGGCTGGACAAACGTATTTGAGTTGAGAAAAGAGAGATCTACCGGATGGAGGTTATGGGAAACGAGAAATGTCGGGAAAGTTCGCGCTCTTTATGGAAAGCGTCATTTAAACAAACGTCTTTATGAAAAAGAAATTGAAACATATTACTTTTTATGCCTTTATAGGCACAAAAACTTACATGAAGATATTTATTTTAGTAAATATAGGCCAACATTAAGTTTCAAAACTGGACTTAGGATTGCTTACTACGAGATGTTTCGACTGGGTCTCACCAATCATGGTCGCGACAGTATCGCTTGTAGGAATAACCATTTTTTAATGTCCATTACATTCACCGTGAACGTCTAATATCTTAAAATGTAGTTCCCTAGCAAATAAGCTATGAAAACATTATTAAGTCTGAATAAGCTTACTCAATAAAAGTAACCTGGAACGAAAAATTAACCAAATCATGGTTGCTTGAGCATAAAACGATATCTAACAACTTCTGCACTCAATACTATCGACCGTTTAACTGCCAAACTATCTCTGTAAACTCGCATTTATTGCCTTCCAATAAAAACTTTTGTACCGCATTTTCATTGGGCTTGTGAACCTTGAAAAAAGAACTAACTACACAACTTTAGACTTTAAATAGTAGAGCTTAAGGTGTGAAATGAATTAAATGTTGGAGTTAGGTGGATTTCTTCACAGTTTTCATTTAGGTGAAGGGTTGCCCGTGAATCAGGTGTTCGGGACCAACTTTTATCTGATCGGTATATTGAATCCTTAATCCTCTTTTATTGCTTTCCTGTTCCATGCCCTGTATAGGTGGCCTTTAATAGATTATTAATAGCCCATTTTTTGGTTCGTTTAAGCCGGGTAATCCTAATAGGGCTGATAAATCTATTTTTTTATTTGTGCCAAATTAGCGATAAATTGTAGGTTGTTTATTTATCGATGTTTCCTGTTGTGGTTTCCTTGTGTAGTGTTATAACCAATGTCTGTAAACTACGGCGCCTAAAACGATATTACTGATTTACCTGTATTCTGTATTCAGTGACAGAAAGATAGAATTAATATTATTTAATAAAGAATCTGGGTCAATAATTAATTTTGTTTTTTCTTACACCAGTGTGTTGGGTTCAAACTTAATAAAATATTAATTTTAGTTTTTATTTCCATATTTATCTGTGTTGGCATAACCAACTATACCACAGTCAGTTCTGATGTCCATAACACATAAGTGCTTACTACCTAGAACCAGGTAAACGTAAGTTATATTGTGGCCACCTCATCAGCAGCCGCCAGCAAAGTGTTCCAGCCACTTTGCAATACCCGTGACGTCACGGGAAGGTTTTTAATTAACAAACCCGCCACTCGGAGGGCAAGTAAAAAATGCGACCTTAACGAGTTTGCCGAAGGGACGAGCGCGGTGTGCTAATGGCCGGATTAAAAATGGGTGAAAGCGACTCGAGTGATTAGTGGAGTCTGGGAGTGAAATAGAGACTTGACTTACTTACTTGTGAGTTAGGAGGATGTGTTTTTGAAGAGCAGTGTATGTTATGAGTTTACATTAGATTATTTTTGCTTTAGTTACTCGTATTGTGTTCTTGACTTGACTTGACTTGATGTACCACACTCAGCCAAGGCCCAACCCAAGACTCCGGTCAAACCGGCAAACCAAGGGGTACTAATTGTGTTAGGAAGGGTGTAAATAAAAACAGAATTCATTTTGAAATTTTATAGATTCCGGAGGTTTTCTGACAAAGCCCACAGTTATTATTGGCAAGAACAACCTGCTGCTTAGTACTGAAGATTTCAAGATTCGAAAGCCAGAAGATGGGATGGTTGAATTGATACCACTTTTTTTATTAAGTTTCTGTCTACCAGATTAAGGGAAGACCTATTACGCTAATCAAAACATAAATTATTACATATACATTACATATAACATAATTTATTATATACTAGCGACCCGCCCTCGCTTCGCTTCGGTATACCTCTATCTCTTTATAAACTATTTCACTCGCGTCCCGAGGGAACTACTTCCCGTACCGGGATAAAATATAGCCTATGTTACTTCTGAATAATTCAGCTTTCTAATGGTGTAAAAATTATTGCAATCGGTCCAGTAGTTTTTGAGTTTATTCATTACAAACATACAAAAAATACAAATATTTCCTCTTTATAATATTAGTGTAGATATCGTATAATATATACTATATATGTCGTTTGTTTCACCCCTTTTGTTACATTACATTCATGTCAACTTGCTTCGCCTTTAAAAATACACCTCTTAAAACAAAACAGCATCGCATAACAATGAATCAAGTGCGCAATACCGCCGTCACATAACAAAATGGGAGGCGAAAGGTTGTTCGCTTTCCGATATCGGTCGCCATAAGTCAGGTGGGTTTACCGATGATTTACCGTACGGTGGACCCGCTCACGTACGGAACCCTATTGGCTTCTAAGTGGCGTGCTGAGGGCAGATAATGTGCTAAGAGTGCGGGGGAAACTAAATGGTGCTAGTTGGCTTGTTCATTGCAGAAAATTTTAGTTTTTTGAATGAGCTTTTACTTTGGCTTTCTTGATGGCGCATTCGGAAGGGTTGTGGACTTGTTTTTTAATGGTTTGGGCGGGGGGGTAATGAAGTTTTCTGTAAATTCATTAATGATATCTGGAGTACAAAACTTGAGCTCGTGTGTATGGGATGCAATACAATAAACAGATACAGTTCAATAGGCCATAAAAAGGCAGTTTTACTTTATTATTATTAACGAAGACATTTGTAAATTATTTTAGTTATGTCTGTATGTCAGCAATAAATTACGTTTTGACTCTATATTTCCTTCAACTACCATAACGTGACACCAAGTGAATCGGTAACTTGGAAATCCTCTTCCTACCCACGACTACTCTCCGTTTAAGGCCTAACACTTAGCTAACAAGACATGCTGCTACCTCGTTAACTTACAATAAATACCCCATTTTACATAATACGTCCTTTAATTGGACAGTACATTGAGTTTTATTGGCGTAATAAACGTCACTTATAAACGGATTGGACAGGTTTAAAGTAATGTGAAATTAAGACGCTCGGGTTAAAAGTCAAACCTATAAAGTTTGTAATACTTCTTTGACTGGCTTGGTGGAGCAGTGGTTCAGTGACCAGGTTCACTACCTACGTTTTCAAGTATCGTGGGTTCGATTCCCATCCGGGACAATTTTTTTGTGTCGAATATCGGTGTTCGTTCCGTGTCTGGGTGTGTTATCTATACTAATCTATACTAATATTATAAAGAGGAAAGATTTGTATTTTTGTATGTTTGTTATGAATAAACTCAAAAACTACTGGACCGATTGCAATAATTTTTTCACCATTAGAAAGCTGCATTATTCAGAAGTAACATAGGTTATATAATATTTTTAAAAAAATTAGGGATCCTTACTAAAACTCCAATAATGTAACCCAAGGTGTAAAAAATAGACCTGAAAAATTCCTTACGTCGCCTGCGCTGCGAAAACTATTGAAGATAGAACAAAACCATTTACTAAGACTTTGTAGAACTCATCATTATCTACAAAAAGTGTCGCGACAGCATATGTCTAAATATTATAGTTATGTCACAGCAAGGGGTTTTTATTCTAATAATTTAATTTTTATGCCGCCGCTTGAAAGGGCTCTTTATTTGTACCTTGGTATTTATCCTTAAAAAAATAAGTTACTTTATATTCAAGACGGCTTCAATACCTTTTTATAACTTTTTGAATTATTCAATTCGGACATTAAATTCGGAAGATATCACGAGTTTAAAAATGCAAGTATTAGAAAAAAGTCGCGTGGTTGCCGCCATCGCGCTCAGCTAGCCAGCATGCGATGTAGGCTCCATGTAAGCGTCACTGGGGTACGGGGGAGTCAATGTAATATGTAATACTAGTATGTAATATAATATAATAATAATATTATAAAGAGGAAAGATTTGTTTGTTTGTTTGTTTGTTTGTTTCGAATAGGCTCCGAAACTACTGCACCGATTTGAAAAAATCTTTCACTGTTGGAAAGCTACACTATCCCTGAGTGTCATAGGCTTGTTTAGATAAAAAAAAATAGATTTCGGGGTTTAAATATATTACATAGAGATAGAGATATCCCCGAAGCGAAGCGAAGGGCGGGTCGCTAGTTAAGTATATTTGTGTATCCACTGTTGTTGATTCTGGTATCCGTAACACAAGTGCTTATGCTACTTACCACGGCATCGGATCAATGTATGTGATGTTAAGTAATATTTATTTATAAGTTGCCCTAAAAAGTAAGGAGGTTCATTATTTTGATATGATGCGAACTCATCAATGTACCCTTAAGTACCATATACGTCCCCACTGCTGGGGCACGGGCCTTCCTAAACTAGGGCGATAGGGCCTTCGTCGACCACGCTGGCCAAATTCGGGTTGGTCTACTTTAGTTACATATTTCAATCAATACATTTAAGTAATTTTGACCTACAAAATCTTATGTCAAGGTAAAGACACTAAGATCCACCCATGACAATTTAGGAAGTCACCCTCTTCTTTCCTTCTGTGCGTCACATCAATTTACGTTATAAAAATTCACAACAAAAAGCCTTTAATAGCACGTTGTCAATTTCATGATGTCACCTTATTTTTCAAACAAACGGCTAACCGAACATGAATTATGACATGATAGATTAATGGATGCGGCATGCCTTGTTATTTACGATGTTAACTTTGTCAACACGTGGCGGGGAAATTGTAAAAATCTCAATGAATACCTTCGCTTGATGGAAGAAGAATAAATAATTAAATTATATTGGCTGGCTCGGTGGAGCAGAGGTTAGCGACCCTGGCTCACTACCTACGGTTCCAAGAGGGTTCGATTCTCATCGGGGACAAATATTTGTGTGGCGAACATAGGTGTTTTTTCCGTTTCCTCTAACACAACTGCTTAAGCTACTTACCACTGGATAAGATCAATGTTTGTGATTTATTTATTTAAATAAATGAGCTATTCCATAATTGTCTATGTTTCATTTTAAATTTTACACGGCAAAGTTGGAAAGACATTTTGAAACTAATTTTTGTACCAACCGATATTATTATGCTTTACATACACATATTTTTGTAAATAAATTTCATTTTATCTTTTGTTGTCTATATCACCTTCTTGTAAGCTCATCCTTGCTGATTTTTATTATTTCTAATACGTTGGAAACGTCCAATGATGCAATGGCACCTGTCTGATAAAGACGGTCTCAATATAAATCATCCACACTACTTCATCGCTCATCAAAATTCAGAGCTCATCTGTTAAATCCACTGCATCCAAAATACTCCCGTGCCATAAACAGCCACAAATTTTCGCCAAACAGACAATCCTCATCGCAAACTGCCGTCGATGGTCCAACAAAATGTGGAACAGCAATTAAACCGTTACCGAAATGACATATTTGCCGAGCGGCGAATGGCCGCCGCGTTGAGAGGTGAAAACAAGTGGAAAATGGCTGGTCAGGGTTACCAGGTGGCTTTTGAACATTTAGCTGGAATTGACTAGAAATATTTTAAGACCAAAAAGGGTTAAAAGGAGATTTGAGAACTAGAATGATAATGTATGTTCTCGGTATTGCAAGGAAGACTTGTTTCCTTTAGACTATACACAATAATGTACTGATATGACTGACCGAATAACTTGTTCTTATTACTTTACCATCCTATGAGTATATTTTATTTATATAATAAGCACTAATTGCATTAAGAGAGCCCCTTCATATTACAGATATTTATTTTTATATTTTAGGAAGACCAGGATTTACATTTTTAACATAGGATAATATAGTAACAAATAAGAATCATTTATAAGTCCTCACAAAAAAAAATAGTATATAAAAGAATAACAACAGTTAAGGGCTCATTCATATCATGGGAAAATTATAATTTTTGAAACGTGACAATTTCTTTAGCAACTCGTCAATACACTCCAAGATCTCCGTAGTTAAATCCAAGATTAGACCAAGAAATGTTTCTAAAACTGTAACAACCATTTCCCGCTCAGCCACACTAGACTGGAGAGGGTTTTCAAATTTATTGCGCGGCCTTTATGCCGTCCGACCTGTGTGATTGATTCCTATTCATTCTGCCGCGGCCTCGCAGGTTTTTTTTCAGTTGCCCGTGAAGTGTGAAAGCGATTTATTTGACGGCTCCAATGACGTGAGATATGGATGACGGGGTTTTTGATGATGCCGGGTTATTAGGATATTGTGGGGACAGACCATGAATTTTTATGGGACATTTTTATTGCATCTTTTAAATGGAAAGTTGGCAACACGTTGGGTGCCAATTTAGACGTAAGTAATTATATTGGTACTGTAAGGGTAAGACATATTAAAAATTACGCTGTGACAATAGTTAAATTGAAGTTTATTCGACTTTTAAATTAACATCTTTTGTTAGTTTTAGGCAAGTTTATTTAGGCGCAATAAGCTGCCTGCGCGAAAATATGCATCGACATTTGTTCTATATCCATTTTTTAACAAAAAAAACGCCTTATTCTTTTTAAATTGATGTTACATATACCTTAATTTATGATTTCAATTCGATCTTTTCATTCTCTCAGAAATTATTTCTGCTTTCTATAAATATAAAGTGTTGATTTCTTTGTTTTAGTTTGAAGCTAATATTTTATTTACTTCTTTGAATTTTTCAACATAGGCGATTTTCCGCACCAAAAAGAAACAGAACTAAACGCCTAAAAGGAGAACTACGCGTCGGTATTGATGGCACAATAAATGCTGCAACTCGGAGAGCATTCAATTAAGAAGGCTAAGCATCAGCCCCTGATTAATTGTGCTCTGCTGTCGACGAATGCCTCTGATTGAGATGGCTCAAGGGTGGAGAGACAGCGGGGATGGAGCAACTGGAAAATTTGGAGAAAATCTGGAGTAAAAACTTTTTTAACCTTAGGAAGTGGGTAAGGCTTGATTGTCCTAGTTTAGGCTGGTGCCCGTCTGTGATGATGATGGTGAACCTTAGGAACTAAATGATATAAATATTAGTACTAAAACGATATAATTGTGATTAAACATAGTAAGTTTACACCAATCCGTTCGCGACCATTATTGGTAGATCGCTATAATATTTTTGCTACTTAACCTGACTTTGCGTTAAATAGTACCAAAGTTTTATGAATTACTCACGTTTTTAATAATTTATTTGGGAAAATTGTCTAGGTAAATTAAAAAAAGCCTGGTCAACGATGTTCCAAATGAAGATTTTATAGAAATTATGTCGGTTAACACAAATAATTTGAGAACCTACATAATTTCCTCTTACGTCAATTATACTTGACTAATAAGACTCACTGATATTACTAACATATAAATAAAACATTACTGTGTCTACAGCACGTCCTATGGTAGAAATTGGTCATTCGTCAGTCAACGCCATCAAATCAATTTATTGCAGTCAAGTTGTTTATTTATGTCAATGGCCGATGAATACCTTAGCTATTTCTTTACACGTGCTTAGAAATAAGATGCACTGCTCTGGCGATGCATTTGAGCTGGTTTTTTTTATATATATATGGCGCTCAGAATAACCTCACTCCATATTGTATATAGTGAGGACATAGTGTGAGAACAACAGGCGCAATAATATAGCCTATTTAGGCTGTCGCCCTCTTCCTAAAAGCCTTCATAGATGCCCTTTTAACACCTGGCCTAAGAACGGATGAAGTATAAAGTATAACATTTTTTTTTAATACTTCGATATATTATTCGTATAATTCATATAAAACTAAGTACAAGATACTGATCCATCCGCTCTCCCAAGTCGCTTGCGCTCCCCGTTCCCGGACGGGCCCGGGAATGCTGTTTGTGAGTGATTGTTCCGGGAACGGGTCGAGACATCCATTCACCTGTCCGGCCGGCTCAGCGCCTCGCGACTGTACCTGTATAGAGCTGTTGAACACCCCTAGCTACTTGGAAATTAAGAAGGAAATATGTATTTGAATGCATCCTCGCTGGGAACATGATCAACATATTACCTTATAAATCCCTCTAAATCTTCTTCTTCTTATCGTGTGGTTGATGAACAACCTGGTGTCAGAGTTTAAGTCACCCGTAGGCCTCTGACATGGCTTCACACACCGTAGAAAAATCTCTCAGGTGTGGTGGTTTCCTCACGATGTTTTCCTTCACCGTTAAAGCGTCGAATGATGGTACATATGAATTTCAAATTTGAAAAACACATTGGTACCTGGCGGGGTTTGAACTGGCGACCTCTCGCATGGCAAGCAACGACCTTAACCACTCGGCCATCGACGCTTTTAATCCCTCTAGATAAAAAACTGCATCAAAATCCATAGAGTAGTTTTAAAAATTTAAGCATATACAGGGTGTAACAGGAGGGTGCATCATCGTAAGTCAATCGATGGGGGTCTTCAATATCTATCGATATAACCCCCATGTATGTTCCGCGATTTTCAATGGTTGCAAAGTTATTGAGATTTTTGTGAAATTTAAGTAAAAAGCAGGAATTTACTATAAAAGTCTTCACTGTAGCTTAACTACTGGACCTGTTTGTATGATTTGAAAGGAGATACCCGTTTCTGCACTAATATTAGTCCAGCTGAGCGATAGCCGGTACTATCAAAGAGGGATCCAGGCCTAGCGCACAGATAAAGTTTCTAATGCTCGGGTTACCTTTGAGTCCTGCAGTTCAATAAGTGAGTTTAAAGTACAACTCAAGAAAAGTAATAATTATTTCTACATTGTTATAACATAAATCACACATATTTCAGAAACTTTCATTGCGTGATACTACAAGTGATATTCTCTTTTTTTTTCAAACCAGGCGGCAACATCACCTCCGTACAGATCCCCAAAACAACCGGCCAAACAAAGGCATTTATCGCGATAACTCCGAACGGGAGCGATTGAAAAACGAAAAGGAAGTGTCTAAAGGTTTTTAAAAAAGAGAAATGGTTGTGAATAGCTTTTAAAGGTGGCCCAAGACAAATGACTATGTCGACGCGCACCGATCCCCGGCGGTGATCGAAAGAGGAATACGTTGCGAAAATTCACCTTACGATTTAGGGGATTTACCGGGTTTCTGGGGGATTTTCAGTGTTTGCGTTTCGTACCGTTTTAGTGGTAAAGTACAGTGGCTGCTTTGAGTAAAGCATATGCCGAAGCATAATAACTGTATGTATGCATGCATACATTGGTAACATTACGACGTTTTATGATGATCAACGCATACGCAGACTCTTAAAATTTCGTAAAAGCCTATTAAGGGTATTACTTAATTCTGACATTTATGTTATCATCCTTTCTCTCCAAAAAGTGTACGTCGCCACTTAAACTTTCAATCTTCCTAACTCGCGATGCCACTCGAAAAAACTTCCCAAACGCCATAACTCTTGCTAGTTGAAGTTTTATCAGGTCGCTGCGAAGTTCATATCGAGTTGATTCACAGCCAGCGCGTTCACCTGGCTCAAGTAGCTAACACCTCGATTTATAGTTCGCGAACTATTCGGCGTCTTAGTTCGGGGCGGAAGTTTCAGCTAGTTCAGTGGGTTTGGATCCGCACTGTTTACGCCGGGAGCGGTGCACTTGTTTACTATCGTATAGCTACAGACAATGTTGAGGTATTTTGAAGTTATTTGTTCTGTCTTGGATTGCTTTTATAGCGGACTTTGAGCGCGGCGACCGAACCAAGAAATTCCGTAACGAAAAAAACCTCACAATCGTCTAACGTCGTTTCAGTTCGGTAGACCGGCACGGTGTTTGTGTGCGTGCGGTTAGACGTATTGTACGACTCTACGAAACTCGCACGAATCGAGACGAGCTGCTCCGAAATCGGACGATGCTATGCAATAGCTATACCGCGGCAGTCCCCGAGTGCCACACGTCTTTTTTTTACCGATTATATTGATTTGGTTAAGATATGATGTATTAGCTAAGCTAGTACTCATAGTCTCTATCCTCCCTAAGAACTAAGAATAGTAGACAGTTTTGTTTTCTGTCTACACTACATCTGAAGGTTTCACTTACTTAGTGAAAATTTTAAGACATTATTCAGTTCGTCGTAAGAAACAGAAGAATTTTCTATTATATAAAATAAATTTACAGCATTCGATTATCCTACGTCCGTTTTAACATTTTTAAATCTCAAACATTTAGTTTGACTTTGCCACGACGATTTACTAGTGCATATTATTTATTGTTTATTTAGTATCGTTTTCAAAGAGACTTGATTTACAACCTGCCGCAAACTCGCCGGCGCAAGTTAGTTCATGTTAACCGTATCACCGGCCCCCCGTCCCCAGGGAGGGTACGGGTTCAACGCGTTAACTGAGCAACGGAATTGAGGTGAGGGGACCAACTTGTTAATTACTGCGCCTGTGAGTAATATCGACGCAAGGTAATGCCTGACGTTTTGAATTTTAAAAGGAAAAGTGATAAAAGAAAACGTGATGAAATCCTTTAACATTTTGTCTTTCACTTTTAGAGTTTATTAAATTTTTTATTAAATTTATTGATTCGATATTATTTTTATTTATTATTTAATGCTATTTAAACCTATAATGTTAATTTAAAATTTAAAAAAAAAACGCATTCATGACCCCGCCTGAACATTATTTGTCGATTTTATTTAGCTAAAAGATATAATTCCAAATACATCCTATCATTCTAGCTTTGGCTTAACTTAGGAAAAACTTAGTATCTTGCTTAGAACTAAGCAAGGAGAGCGTTCCACGTCATAAATATTATAACAAAGTCCATTAACAAATTTGAAATTGTGAAAACTATACATAACTTGTCCCACAGATTAATAGCACAAATTATGTTTTATCAAGTTTCATCATCAGCCCATCTCTGTCCACTGTTAAACATAGGCCTCCCCAAATGCATTTCAGGTGGGAGACGTTTTGTCGACCGGTTGCTGTTACCACCATACAGCTGCGTAAAACCCGCCAAGTGACTTTGGCCTCTCTCAGTCAGGTCGCGTTCCGGGATCAGCACTGTACGAACCGGAGCCAGGGGGACCATTGTTGCGGCAAGCGCCGGACCAGTGGTGTCTTAGCGGCGGTATTGTGCGGGCGGAGCGGGTCAGCCCGCCGGCCAGGGAGACCCGTAGACACGGGGGCCCTTCCATCCGGCGGACTGGCCAACTCCGACCCGCTCAGCTCAATTCCAATGCGAGACTCCACGCCTTGTCTCGTTGTTGCCGCAGCAGTGGTCTCCTCTTTAAGCGGGCTTTCAGGGTGAGTGCGACAGGCTCAATTTAGTCTATTGTGCCTGTCGACCTCATATATGGATCTCACTACCGCTTACCATCAGGTGGAGTGAGGTCATCTTGTTAGCTTAATATAAAAAAAGAAAAAAAAAGTGCACGCCACTTCTGTGTTTCTTCGGCTACTCGCTTATCAAGTTTACGCTGCTTATTATTCAAATATGTTTAACGACCACTGAAGTCATTACGTATTATGTTTGTTAACATCACCTCTTCAAACATAAAAACAATTTTCCAATGCACCTCATCCAACCGGTGCCCACACTGCAGTAACAATCCTGCACTCAACTCCCCGAGGTGTCCACAAACACACATTTGATCGGGACAGTCAGCAAACAATTTGCTCAACAATCCACAAAAGGTATTGGACAATCTTCGCTGTAACTTCTCTGCTTATTCCAATCTTACAAATAAGTTTAGTTTCCAGTCCCAACTGTGGAGTTTTGCTTCGGCAAACTTAGATAAGTAATGGCTTGTTAGCTTAGAACAGTTCAACTTTTAGTTAAACAAACCTTATTGGATCTTCGGTTGTGTTATTTATGTAACTCCATCGTCTATTACAAACGTTTTTGTTCAAGCTAACTATAACTTTCGAACTTTAACTACAAACCAAACTAGCGTAATTTCTTTGTTAACAAAAAAGTAAGACACAAATTAAAATGACCCTCTATTCTATTTTATTTAAATTTACATGCTATCAGTGTATTTTCCATTAGTTTAACTAAATATTTTCATAATATAGTTAAATAACTGTACACCCACGACTTCGTCTGCGTGAAATCGTTGTTTATCACGTCTTCCAGGAATGGGATAAAAGTCCCTATGTCCGACACCTACTTTACCACCAATTTTAAGTCAAATCAGTTCAGCCGTTCGTATAAATCGTTATAAATAGTTTTAAAAACATGACACACTTTATAAGATGCTAGCTGTACCCGCGACTCCATCCGCGTGGACAACCCTTATCACAGGGGTATGAAAAATAGATGTTGGCCGATTCTCAGACCTACTCAATATGCTCACAAAATGTCATGAGAAACGGTCAAGTCGTTTGGGAGGAGTACGGGAACGAACATTTTATACACGAGAATTTTATATATAAGATGATAAGATGACGTTATTCCAACACATTATAGTAAGAGCCCTAATACTTGATATCTACTGAGACCGTCTCCTTAACCCAAGAATAAATTTTATTGAAAATTGTAAATATGAATAGACTATATAAAACACTTCAACATATCAGAACTCATCGGATTGCCTACTAATTGAAAGCCCTATAAATATTGCCCAAAAAAGTATACCTTGTAACGTATGTAGAATTTGAATGGCGATCTGAATCTTGCACATACCTCAATACCAATATCTAGATTCTTATCCAGATGAAAATGTGTCTAGACCGGCGCCCTGACACTTCGCCGGTGAAAACATCATATTTCAGGCTTAGCGAACCGCAGTGCACACCTCTTTGTGAGATCAACACTTAGCTCAATTATACTAGAAGGTGGGAACAGATGAGATTGTTACAATATGGATTGGAGTTGGGCGGTTGCATCGTTGTAAAGACCCCTGTCTGTATACTTATATATTAGCCTGTTCTATGCTTTACTATGAGCTATTTGTCAGGATACAACTCCAATTACAATTTATTTAAATTATTTTATAACTCTTCTATAAACATATTTTTGAATTGCAATCTAGACTGAACAATATAAAATTGTATAATTCCTCTCCTAAATAGTAACTTGTCGTAAAATAATGTCTAAAATAAAATAAACTTTAAAAGCCTATAAATAATTAGTTAAGTTAACTAATAACTAACAGTAAGTTGATTTTATTTTGGAATTACCACGTAAACATTGACGAGTAAAATGTAGGTAACCAGAATTTCATACGGTCGCAGACTCATAATACACTCGACTAAGTAACTTATTATATTAAACGTTATTTTACGTGACTCGATTTTGTAAGTGAATAACATCGTTTATTTAAAAGGTACAAAGGTTTTTTTATGAACAAAAGCAAAATGACCTCTTTTCCCTTTTTGAAGTCGGTTAATAACAAACACGGTATTAATTTACGATGGCCATAAACTTGATAGCTCCCAACGCAGACCAAACCACTGCCCGTATAAATACAAGCAAAGGTGACAAACAGACAATTTTCTCTCCTGTCCGATGCAAATGGGACCATCTGGCTAGCGTCCCCTGCCAAAGAAACTTGCACCAATAGCCACCCTTAACACAAACACATAAGGTTCTTTTTAAATGCATCAAAATGCTTTCCAGATTTGTCGACGTTACATTCTGCCAAAACGCTTTAGACCAAGATCTACCCTTATTCTAATACCATAAGGTTGCATTTTCATGAAGCTAACTTTCGCCAGTTGTCTATTCACTTTTGCAACTTAAAAGCTCTTGTGCCATCGCAATAAAGTCTAATTTGCTGTAAACTAGTTAGCTTGTTCCGGGTCATGTAAAAGGTCGAATCTCACGTGGTTTCCGGGATAAAGTGATGACCCTGAAGCGGTGGCGTGTGAGTTATAGGGCTGTCGCACGTGTGACGCGTCCTTTGTGTTATGTTAATAAGGACGATTTGCATGGGAAGCTTTTTTGCCCAAAGATACAGGGCGCAATGCCGAGGAAGCAGACATTTCGTTTGTGCGGCCAGTGGTACTGTTTTACAGATGTAACCGAATCTGGGTTTAAACATTTACCTTTACATAAACGGGAATAATATATACGTTATTGTGTTGCTACCAGGAATATTAATATATCAACAGTGCATCTTAACAAACCTTAATTAAACCTTTATTTTAGTTACCTCTAAAAAGGAATAAGCAAAAACTTTTACGGCTAAGTTTATTCGCTAAGGGACTGTTATAAGTGTGTGACCTGTATGAAGCTTAACTATAAAAACTCCTTAATTTATTTATGTCCAGGTGTTTAAGAAAACCCCTGGAGTAAATAAATAATAGGATTGTTTCTACTTATACTGAAATAATTTACAACGACTCTCCTACAGACAATACAGTAACATTTTCCCAATAGTTAATCCTCAACAAAATTGATCAATGACATTATTGCTAACACAACAAAAGCACCCTTCACCAGACCAGCTGTAACAGAGACGCGTTTCACGTGAAATTGCCTAAATTAAGGCGACGAGAGACGGAATTTAATTTAAATGTTGCCACGTTAAAAATGGCGGCGTTACCTGACACGAAGCGTCACGTCGTCGTGTCATTCTGACGTGCGCGCGGTTTGAACGAACAAACACATTTTGTTGCTCAATTTGCGAGGTGAATTTTAACAATGGCATTAGGGTTGGTGGCGATTGTGAGCGCTATGTAAATGTTGTGGAGTTTGGTAAATAATAGCGATGCCATTATATAATTATTACTTTTAACGTCGATGGCCGAATGGTTAAGGTCGTTCCTTGCCATGGGTGAGGTTGCCAGTTCAAACCCCGCCACGTATCACGTGCTTTTCATATTTGAAATTGACATGTACGATTTTTAGGATGTGTAGTCAACCAACCCGCACTTTGCCAGCGTGGTTGGCTAAGGCCTTATCGCCCTAATTTAGGGTAGGACCGTGTCACAGCAGTGGGGACGTATATGGGCGTATATTAACTCATTTTATTGAAATTAGTTCAGTAGGTTTTGGGCGGATAGCGGGACAGACAGACCCTACTGCATTTATAGTATTAATAAATAACAAAAAGTGAATCTTTCCCTCGCAACCCTTTGTCGCCGTGTATTTTTCTCTCTTTCGTCACGTCGCGGGGCAGGTGACGGCTGACGACGGTACAGTTTTTGAATTTACAAATTTCAGGCGCACATATCGCTACCTTAAATCTCAAATGGCGTAACCGCCAATTTGGTCAAAATGACTTTTTAATGTAGTTTTATTCAGTTTTTTTTTCTCTATCGATCTGTATATTTAAAATCCTCAAATTCGCAAAAAAAGGTTATTACGACCCAATGTTTTTTATAGATTTGAACACTTTTCATAAGGTAAACAGGTCGTAAAAGGCTTAGTCTAATTTACTTGGTGTTTACGCCCCTAGAAATTATTGAGACGTGAAAAAAATGTCAAAAAAAAAGGGTGTAAGTGACATAATTTTCTGGCGTAACTCGTAAGGCACGCTATTTTTCGAAATTGCAATACAAAAGAAAGGCGTTTACACCCAACATCGCCGAACACATGATTGTCATTATTATTGTAAGTATTGATGCCCGGGGGGATTAAGATTGCGGAGACATTGGCTATTTATTGGTTTTCCTTGTTTCGGCATTTTAAATCAATATCCAAACACAAATCAGAATCAAAGACCAATAACGCGCCAAAGTCAACGTAACGGTCACTTATACACCGAGGAACGTAATCTATGCGCACAAGTCCGCAAATGGCTGAATACATAGATAAATGTATGGTGAATACACATCAGCGGGGGTTTCAAATGACAAAATTAATCGATTTAGATACGTAAAAATCTTAGTGAAGTTTCCCATATTCCAAAATTTTTCATCCAATTCTAAAAATTACGCGTTGAGTCACTATGAAAAAGTGTCAAACGGCGTAACTTTGTAAAAGCGTAATACAGAGTGAATATTTTACGTTTTCTTTTATTATTAAATGAGTTTAAAGCACAAAAAACCTTTTTTTTTTGTAGATACGACCTTCACCTCTTAAAAATCGTGATTTTTATGGGGCGTAAACGCCTTTTTGTAATATTTTCACAAGTCGTAATCGACTTCTAGTTTCTTAAATATAAGATTTAGGTACAAAGAATTCCTACTGAAGCCTTTATCTCAAAATTCTAAGAAATTTGATGTATAAAACATTTTCATTGTATTAAAATTGATAAAGTTATGAATTAAAAAAACATTTTTTTGTTTTCTGCTCTCCTGAAAAGTAGTGTTTTGGTGGTTACGCCATTTGAGATTTAAAGTATCGATATGCTGGATGCGAGTAGCCGAAGAACGACAGAAGTGGCGTGCATTTGGGGAGGCCTTGAGTGGACAGAGATGGGCCGAAGATGATGATGATGAAGGCACATATAGATCTCTAACTGGGCAGAACAGTTTTTAAAATGCACAAATGCTGTTTGTGCACAGGTTAACTCGAATAGATTGGTGTGAGGGCGTAGCGGTGCAATAATATGACCGATAATAAGAGATCAGTTCTGAAATTTTGTGACATTTCAATAAACGATAATAACCTCGTCCTCTTTAGTTTCTAAAGTTTTGGACAAAAAAATGCAATAACACGAAAATATACTTAGTTGCTGCATAAAGAAATAAAGAACAAAACTACTGCAAACAAAAAATATTTAAAACTAAAAATCATCATCTTAAAAATAATCAAACTCTATAATTCATCTACTAACCATAAGCCTTCATTTACACGCAATCTCCTCATGAAGAATGTTCATGATTTTAGTCGATTATACAGCTTTGATAATAAACTGAATCGATAAGTGTGATTCGTTCGGTCATACAGTCAAAAATTGAGAACATTATGCCTGTTTAAAGTTCTGTAGCGCTACCATGAGTTTAAAAGTTACGGACTCGATATCGCCTACGTAAATATATCTATGAAAAACTTGTACAGAGCCTCTGGTGGTTACGCTAAGAACTAAAATCGGTCGTATTAAAAAAACAACTCGATTGGTTTTTAACGTACGTAAGTTTTCGATAGCCAACTCATGGTACCGCTACTGACCGTTTGTACCTTTCATACAACAACACCATAGTGCTATGACGTCACACTACAACATGCAGTACATTGATGAAATATATTTTTCGTAATTTAACGTCCAAAAGTATAAATCAGTTTTACAAATATATTCGACGTGCCAATAGATAATGTACCGTTGTGAAATTGAGACACAGTGACATTCTCAATTGGAAACGCCACACCAACAATTAATTCAGTGACGCGCCCCCGAAAAAGGTGGCACTAAACATATCTTCCTTAGGTATACATACGCTGAAGAAAAGTGTCGAGACGGCTGCATTATGCAGGAGTTAGCAAGAGGCTCACGTACAGAAAAAAACTACTGCAAACAAAAAAATATTAAAACTTAAAACTGATAAAAATCATTATCTTAAAAACAATCAATCTCTTTATTTATTTACTAACCATAAGCCTTCATTTACACGCAATCACCTAACTGTAACACACCAAAAATTACTAATTCATGGACGCGCCCTCCAAAAAGATGGCACTATACATATTATCTTCCCTAGGTATACATACCCTGAAGAAAAGTGTCGAGACGGCTGCATTATGCAGGTGTTAGCAGGAGCCTCACGTCCACCGATAATTAGATGAGCCTCATTACAGCGCCCTCCAGTTAACACCGTTATGGCGCCTTTGCATTTGTCCCGACGTTTCGGTTTCGTCGTATATTGATTGAGGTAACTTGTTTTGCACGCCCTTGTCTGGGTGCAATTGGTTATGTAAATAAACAGACGTTATGAGGTGGTGAATAATAAGGTTCTTTTTGTCGACCTGTCGATAATAGTTTGGCTCTGGAATAGAAACGCCTTGAGAACTTCTTTCTGTAATTTTGTCGGCATCTTTACTTTCTTAGGCTAAAGTATTTGTTCAGTTTACATTTAACTTTATTGATTAAATGTTGCCTGATATCATTAGGTTTGTCTACGTAGAAAACATACATGTGTACGAATGATTAGCCAAAGACACCTGTGCATAGTTGTACTTTAGGTGTGTGACAATTTCTGTTTTCCGATCTTCCTCTAGCATTGTGGTCATGTGTACGTAGGTATATAAAAAAAGGATTTATTTTTTATTTATTGGATTACCAGCATAAGATACAGCACAATATCATAGAATAGAATAGAATAATTGTTTGTTTGGTACAAATATCTTAAAATATGGGAACAATTTACAGTAAAACGTATAAAAATAACTGTTTGAAATTTAGCTTATCACGTCATGCTAAAATATATTCAATGAAAGATATTATTATAATATAAAGCTATGGCAAGAAAAAGAAGATCATCACTGGGAGACCAAACAGAGTCACAAGAGTCAAGAAAAAATAAATAAAAAAGAGGATAGGCGTAACCGAACACAACTACTCTGGCAAAATTTCTCTCATCAGCAGTAAAAACTTGGGAAAGCTTTGGTGACACAGATCCAATTCAGTCAATCTCTTAGCTAGGTCAGTATACAAACGAGAACTAACAAAGTTAGTGCTTAGAAACTCATACGTGTTACACAGACGTTGCTTTATTATAAACATCCTCAAGGTAGAAAGACAACATCAGGAGCAATCAATAATCGGGGCAATTCTGTTTACATCCCCTCTGGAAGTATGGACGAAAATAGAATATCTATCGGCTATTAGCGAAGTTCGAGTCAATAACCGAGAGAACTTTTTCGATTAGCACCTGAGTGCGCCCTCATCGCAGCCCAATTATCCCCCTAGTTTATGGGGGATGCTGTTTTGTACTTCTGGCAACGAGGATTGAAGAAGCTATATAAATTAGTAGGCAGGTTTTATCTACCAGTAGTTTGTTTGGAATAAAAGTGACGATGTTGAGTTTTCCATTGATTAATTTTGTAAATTGTTTTGGTAGGTTAATTTGTTGATTTGTCAAAGAATGTAATTTTTTTGTGGATTATATATAAACTAGCGGCCGCTGGCGACTTTGTCCGCGTATTAATGGGTTTTAGTAGCAATGATGTATTTAAATAGCGTACATGCCTTGTAAATTTTGTTATTTGGGTCGATCAACTTTTAAGTGTACATCAGTAAAATTTTTCATTTTTAAATTTTATTCGTCAATTAAGTTTGTTTTACACATTTGCACTAGATTATTATTTATATTTTAAGAATTCACATAGAGCAGTGCAATTTATTAAAATCAAATAGTAAATTTGACTCCGAAAGACACATGACTCTAGCTAAAGTAGTCCCTTGGACAACTGAACTAAATAGGCTTCTGAAACTTAAAAATTCAGTCAAATTGCAAATCGTCACTTTATTCTCATTAAATAGAGGACATATTTTAATTTATTATCAACAAATAAATGACATGGCTTTTAATTATTAAGTTATTCCCAATAATATTGTCCCCTGGGCAACGATGACCTTCAAATGTAACAAACTTTTCATTTAACTTATTAAATAATAATTTATAGAGAAATATTTAACAGTCTATGAATTCACTGTTTATATTTTCATTCATATTTGAAAATTTTGTTAAGCTATCTGTTTTTTTTTAAGTATTTATGACAATAATGTATCTCTCAGAGTCAGGGACAAAGTGATTGTCCAGTGGACATATATGATTGTCCATAGGACATACTCGGGAATCCGAAGGAAATACTAGGATAGAAATCGCCTGTATTTGTTTTTTTATGTAAAATAAAACTACAATGTGAATGTGTCTTCAATGATGTGACTAATAAATGGAAGATAAAGTATTTTATTATGCCAATTCTATTAAAATTGTCCTAAGGACAACCAAAATGTCCCATGGACAACGGTTTTGGTTGTCCAAGTGACCGGTTGTCCGAGTGATATTTATCAGTATTTGAGCACCCTGGTAATAAATAATGATATTTTGATTTAGGTCCTACGCGCAGTAAAAATATAGACTAAATAGAATATTTTCCACTTTAATTTACTGAGATATGTCAAATACTTAAGTTTTTATGCCGGTTGTCCGGTAGACACACAATAAAGCCACCCACTTCTTCAAGACACACTCGGCCGACTGGCGACGCGGAAAAGATGAATTCGAAATGGCGGTTGGGTGAGTGCTGTCAATGAATTAATCGACTTGTTGTCAAGGCACTGATCACACCACCTGTGTTTTATTTTCGGGACTTTTTGCCGTTGTCCGGTGGACATAAGGATATTCAAATATATGAGGGACAAAAATGAACATGCCTAAAAATGGATAAAATTTTTAATTATACAAAAATTTATATGCTAGAGACATTATAGACACTGCAATAAATAATTATGTACAAGCGCAATAAATCGCCCCATATATTTTTTTTGTATAAAGTAATGTTTAATTTTACTAACCTACTGGGGACACACAATAAATCACTATCAGATGGTTTTTCGTCCGGACAACCATAAAAAATCAAGCATAATAGTGATTTTTTTAAAAATTATTTACTGGTTTATTTGCTCAATAACTGCTACATATGTCAAAAACCAATGAATTTTATTTAGAACTGCGATTATTGCTGCCGTCCTTTAGCTATAATGCCGTTATGTGACAAAACCGCATTCGGAGAAAAACGGGTTTAAAGAGCGCGAAAGAAAAAAAGCGCTAAACGAAAAGGAAAAGGTTTATATACAAGTGATATATATCATTACACAGGTATTTACAAGAGCTTTAATATGCTCAAACTCTCATAATTCTATGTGTTATATATTTTAAAATATTTTAATTTAAACGTTTTAAATCAGGATTGCTTTAGATTTACTTAATAGAAAACATAGCTAAAATGCCGCTATAGATACCTTAACGGCATTTAAGTGTTTGATTTTGAATAACTTTGATAAATTTGTAAAATGAGTTTCTATCTAATATATTTACTTAACTAAAATGCCGTTAAATAGAATAACGGCGTTTTAGCTCGGTAATCTTATTCTTGTGTCTTGTGCATTACTTACCAATAGTGCAGCTAACTGTTCATAACGGCATTTAAGTCGAGCATTTCCAACATAAATTACATTAGTTTTACTATGCATCGTTTACTAATGTTTATTACTAGACTAAAATGCAGCTAAAATCAAAACCTTTTGCCGTAACGGCATTTTAACTAAGCATTCATAAGTTGATAATTTAGAAATTACAATGTAGTGCATTTATATAAAAAGTAATAAAACTGTTTTAAATCACAATTTAAATTAAAAATCAACTGTTTCACATTTTTAAAATAAATTGAGATCAATTTGTATCAATTAATCATCAATTTAACTGAGACTGAAACGATTTCATTCAATCTTCGGCCGTAAAAAATTATAACTTGTAATAAGACGAAATCGGTATTAATCGATAGGCAGGATACCTTATCAGCTTTAAGAGAAAATTTTGCAAGTATTGACATACGAGAAATGAGATAATGGAATCGGAAAACACGACAAGAGTGAGCTAATTCCACCGGCCGGCACAACGCCCGTCAACTGTCAATGTCAGTAATAAAGACAGTCGGGTAAATAGACCATAGATCCATTTATTGGAATTGAAATCAATTAATTATATTATCATCATTGTACCGATATTATTGTTTTTTTTGCAATTGATACGACACATCACTATGTTTGAACTGTGTTGTGTAACGTTTAACGTGCATTTACTCACAATTTGGGTTTACTTTCTATTGCAAAATACTTTTTCCTGTAAATAAATCGATTAATATGAATAATCGATTTTTTTACGAAAAGTAGAATCTTTTCATATTTCTCAGCACGCAGAAACTAATTTTTAGACCATATACCAATCCATTACAATTGCGGCCCACCATTTTCAGTCTCCTTTAAAAGGTAATCAATATAAAAAGCCAATTTTTATTCTGAGAACTGCAATTATCTAACCATAAATGTATATTTGGAACATCTCAATGGAAGAGAAGCAAAAAATTATAGAAAGCTGACTATATAATTTTGTTTTTTTTACAGCAATTGCGTCGAGCCAAATAACTGTCAATAGTTTAAAGTGAGAAGTGGTTTTCCCAACAGGAACAAAAGTTTCATTAAAAACAGTAAACAGTAAAAGGATATATTTAAAGGTTTCCATTTTATGGTAACATTATGGCTTTTTCAAGATTTACACTAAAATATTTCTCATAATCATTGTTGATTGATTTGTGTTCATTGTACACGTACAGTTCCCTTGCTTTTTTATATTTTTCGCGTTGTTTAGCCCAGTCAACACAAACAGCACATTCATAAACAATACATTATAAAGTTTAGCATCATGTTTGGATTACTTTTTTGTACCCTATAGGCTTCGCAATAATAATTCCCTCTCTTCGTTTCTGAGCTGAGTAAGACTTATTTTCATATTTTTTACGTGTTTTCTATTAGATTCATAAGATACTTTTTATCTGGGTAAGTTTGAATAAAATGCAAATGCATGAGTTTTACATTAAAATCGTTCTGTAAACAGCGTGGTTGATGTTCGTTGGCGTCTGTAATGAGGTGCCAATGGGTTAAATGTTCCTATATATTTGTTAATAAATCCCGGTCAAATGGAAGCGATGTTTGATGCTTGCTGCGCTAATCTTTCGATTTTTCGGTAAAATTATCATGCAAAGGTTTGTCATTCGTTTTTCACAGAATGAAGATGATTGTTATTTTTTTAGGCATTTGTTTGATAATTTTACAGAAAAATCGAAAGACGCGGCAAGCATCAACAATCGCTTCCTTTTGACCGGGATTTATTAACGCACATATAGAAACATTTAACCCATTGGCACCTCATTACAGAGGCGAACATGATCCATTGCGACGCTGTTTACAGAACGATATTTACCAACCCCCAACTTACCCTGATAAAAAGTATCTTTTTAAACTTATAGAAATCACGTAAAAATATGAATCTAAAAGGGAGTGAATTGTGCGAAGCCTGGGTTACATAAAAAGTAATCCAAACATGATGCTAACCTTAATACTGTTCATGAATGCGCTGTTTGTGTTGACTGGGCTAAACAACGCAAAAAATATAAAAAAGCAAGGGCACTGTACAATGAACACAAATCAATTTAAAATGATTGAGAAATATTTTAATGTCGATCTTGCAAAAGTCATAATCTATAATATAAAAATGAATCGCAAAATGTGTTGGTAAGCGCATAACTCAACAACGCATGAACCAATTTGGCCAATTCTTTTTTTTAAATGTTCGTTGAAGTCCAAGGATGGTTCTTACGGCGAGAAAAAATTTAATAATTGCCGGGAAAACCCTAGAAACAGCCCTTTTCTTTTTCTCATTTTTTTGACAGGACGAAGTCTGTTGGGTCAGCTAGTTTTACCATAAAATGGAAACCTTTAAATCTATCATAATATTATGTCAACGACTTGCTGTTTAAATGAAACGTTTGCTCCTGTTGGGAAAATCACCTCTCACTTTAAACCATTGATAGTTATTTGGCACGACGCAATAAAATTGCTGTAAGAAAACAAAATGATATATATGTAGTTAGCTTATTATAATTTTTTTCTTCTCATCCGTAGCATCTCTACGTACTTCCATATTTATATTTATGGTTAAAGAATTGCTGTTCCCACAATAAAATTAGGTTTGGTTTCATAAAAAAGAATCCGAATATGATGCTAAACTTTATATCGTTCATGAATGTGCTGTTTGCATCACAAGTTTTGCGAGTTCATGTGCTCTGTGATACATCCTCTCTTTCATGCCCTTGGACTGAGACTGCGACTTCTTTCAACGTTTGGTACATAGTCGCATTATAGTTAAGTAATGTGGGTTAACCGCATTTAAGTCGTGCAAATTGAATGACAGCAAATTTATTAAACAAATTTAAAACGCCGTTATTGGACTTTAACGGCGTTTTTGTTTAATAATTTTACTTAACGGCGTTTTAGTCTTGAAATGCCATATAAACGCTTTCCGAAGAACAGCAAAACAATATTGCCGTTAAAGTACTTTAACGGCCTTATTGAGAAGGAAATTCAAATAACGGCAATTTAGTTATGTAATTTCAGTAAATTTTTAAGATTTTCAGAAGTTAAAATCCTTTAACCGCGTTTTAGTTAAGAATCTTAAGGTAACTGCATTATAGCTATGTAACCTCGCAAAAACGGGGCACTCACTCGTAGTTAACGGCATACTATCTCAGAAACTACTCAAGATATAAAAAATTGGGAAAGATGGTTAGATTCCGCATATTTTTCTCATTCCGATAGTATTCAAAAGTCAAAAATGACCAAATGTTAGTTAACGGCATTATAGCTAGAGGACGGCAGATTGGTCTGGGACACAACATAATACTGACATGACAAATAAAAGTTGATCGACCCATTTATTAGTTAAAGTTTACTCAACGTTCTTCCATAGTACGTCCCCCGTTACACGCCGGTCGTTTTTTTTAAAAAAAGTAGCGCTGGTGTCTTTCCAGTGTGCCAGCTACCTCCATACCAAGTTTTATAAAAATCGACAAACACATAAAAAATCCAATGAACCAATGGGAGTTGAATTAAAAAAAGTAGCCTTTATGTCTTTCCAGAGTGCCAGCTACCTTCATACTTATAAAAATCCATAAACACTTATAAGTTCTCCCATAGTACGATTCAACCCCCCCTCCATTAACACCCAGGGGGAGGAATTAAAAAAAAATACTATCGCTCGTGTCTCGCCACGAGACGATAGCTACCTCCATACCACACGTTTTATAAAAATCTATAAGCACGTAAAAGTTCTCCCATACTAATTTTCACCCGATTAAGCTTTTTTGGGTCAAGCTGTAATCGTTAATTTACAATTGTCATAATCGTAAGTGGCAAGTGGGGTGTACAACTTAATGTTCCACCTAGAGCCCTTGGTCTCCACGGGACTCTCACGTGATAAGCCGCGACGAAAAACAAAACACTGATTATGACTTTTCCCTCATTATCCCCATTCCATTATCGTTATTAACAGACAGGTCATCGACCGCCAACTTTTCCGATTAGGCCGCACCTGAATGCACCCCACGACCTTCGTTTCAGCTATCGGGAACCAATTATCTCGATAGTTTATAGAGTTAGCGTCTGTGCGATTAAATCGATGCGTGCTCGATTCGTTTTTGTCGAGATTAAAATATATGTGTCGTAAAGGTTTTTAAAACTGGAAAAATTTGCTGTTTGTGGTAGATACTTTGGTAGATGTTCATAGAAATAATCGTCACGTACTTGTAAATACTATAATATTTCAATTTAGGTAAGTTTTGATACTATGAAGGTAGCTATTATTATTTGAAACTAATCTGGAACATTATGTTTAAATTTTACATTTCATGCTCGCCCTTGCCAGACAGTATATAAATATACAACCTGTGGCTAACTGGTAATATGCGACACACGTCTCCTGGAAGGACAGGTGTTTAAATCCCCGGTCAACAGAGAAGAAATTGTACCTTTTCCGTTTTTCAAAAAGGCTCTCTTTCTAATGGCAAATTAAGACTTCAGTTCCTTCCCGTGCACGAAACCACCAAAAATCACAGCTGAAAAAGGCCCCCATTCCAATCTGTAGGGACTGGCCATGACTCAAACGCGTTCACGCTCCATCGGGCACGTTTATGGGTTCCTTACCTTAGGGACATTCGTTACTATCGGCTTCACGGCTGGCTGACCCACCTGACGCAGGTATGATTTAGGACCTAGACTTGGGAAGTAAATCCTAGGTCTGGATACAATGCGGCGGTAATTGAATAGGTTTTATTGGAGCGAAAGATTTCTATCTTTTGTTGGAAAGTTTTAATGGAATTAAAATCGGGTTGAAGAATAAAGAGTAATGTCTTCTTTTTGTGAATAAGTTTTAAAAAAAGAAGTATTTTTGCTATTTGTTGTAGATAACTATTGTCAACTGAAATGTATTGCACATGGCCTTGAGGGCATTGAATGAAAATTGCATATCAGTTGAAAAAAACTGACCAAGTTCAAGTCGGACTCGTGCACGAAGGGTTCCGTAGCAATTATGTCAAAAAAAATACGTTTATTGTACAGGGACCCCCACTTTATTTATCTTTTAAATTTTTAGTATTTGTTGTTATTTTTTGCAGCACAGCTGCAAAACTTCAGCTTTCTAGCGGTCATGGTTTAAGAGATACATCTTGGAGACAGACAGACGGATGGCGGAGGCTTAGTAATAGGGTCCCGTTTTTACCTTTAAGGTAATAATAATAATAAAGCCATTTATAACATGCTTTTTACAATTTTCGTTTGCGTTAGTTTAATGTTAGTATTTATGTTAGTATTGTTATGACTTATAGTTAATGTTTAGTTAGTTTAATATCATTCATTCTCATTCCTGCCCTTATCCCACGCTAAGTGGGGTCGGAGCAACATGTGTATTTCTTCCACTCGGGCCTATCATTCGTCAGCTCTGTGTCTACTCCTTTCACTCCCATATCATCTCTCACGCAATCCATTCATGTCTTCTTCGGCCTGCCTCTACCGTTACGTCCATTAACATTCATACTCATCACTATTCTAGTTACATGGCTTTCTTCCCTCCTCATAACATGCCCGTACCAAGCTAACCTTGTACTTCTCACCTTTTCTAAGTTTAATAAGTTTAATATGTGTTATGAAATATGGACTCCTGTTTGAGTAGAGGCCTCCTCCATCCTTTTCCATGACTTCCTGTCTCTGCCTGACTTTATCCAGTTGTTTCCTGCTATGTTTGTAATCTCATCAGTCCACCGTTTTAATTGTCTGCCAACATTTTGTTTTCCCCTCTGAACCTTTCCAGCGTGTAGCTTCTATGGTCCATCGCCTAACTGTATACCGTGAGATATGTCCGGCCCGGAACCCTAAAAGGACTACAAGGTAAAATGTAAGCTAATGACAATTTCACACAATAAAACTGATCTCACGAAACTAACTATTGCGTAAACATGTTTAATCCTTTTATACCGGAGCCGTTCTGAGAAGACTGATTTGACAATTTTTATTTTATATTTTGCATTTATCCTTGTTATGAGGAACATATTTAGCGAATCATAAAGAACAACTTTTAAAAATAAGACGTTATTTCAAAATGTCAAATGCACCTAATTATCTAATTATTTGTCTTTTATTACCTAAAATAATTGAATTATAAAAAGAAAACGTAAAATTTCCACTCTGTATTACGCTTTCACAAGGTTACGCCGTTTGACACGTTTTCATAGTGACGTAGTGGGTAATACTCACCAGGTATTTTTTAAAAATAGGATGAAGGATTTAATAAGTATTATATTTTAAAAATAAATATATTTATAAATAGGGAATTTAAATTCAATCTTTTGGATGTGAATTAATGTTTTTAATAAAAATTTGTTATAATTAGATCTTGCTTGGTTATAAAGTGGAAATAACTGTTACTTATATACTCCGGAAATTTTACCGTTGTCCCTCACTAGTGCAGTCAGTCTGACATGTAGCAAATCGGCCAACTTAGAGCGGCTTTGGTATAACGAGCACATAAATTGATTCAGTTTTGTTTGTTGCTTCTTAAATTTTTCGATGACAGCGCACTTCCAAACAGTTTTTTCCCAATAACAATGTTGATGTTGCTATCACGTGGTACGTTGTTTTACTAAATTGCTCGTAAATCTTTGTTAACTTTGTTTTGTTTCGAAGTTGTGAAGCATTTTTTTTTTTATACAATCCCTGCTGTTATTTGCTGGGAAAGTTTTGTTTAGTTACATGTTACGTATTAATTACGTAGATTCGTTGCACACACTAATTAAGGATTTATCGTCAACTCTACATGATCGTTATACCTTCATATTATAATGACATAGTTTCACAAGTTTTTGATAACATAATAAATTATACTTTTGGAGATATTGTTTGAAGAATTACAGAAGTCAATGTTTTTCTTCTATTTATTTGCCACTTTTTTCCCTCACTGACATACCATAATGGCTTAGAGTAGCCTAGTCATCATCACCGGACTTGCGGGGGAGCAGATGTCTCTCACCTCTATTACCACTGAATAGACTAATTCAATAGAATTTCAACATTTCTATGAACATATCAAAGTTTCTGATTGTCGAAACGATAAAGTTACAAAATTATGTAACGACTAACTTTTTCCTGTCTCTTAATACTATTCAAGGTAGATGAGAGAATTTCCTCAACCCGATTCTCTTGTGCCGCCTTCAGAGACCTTTCACCAGGACATGATTTGCCATGACCGACCTGAAAGTTCGGACCCAGGTTAGTCAAAGCAAGGAAGACATGCTTAGATGCGGATTCGCTGATTCAATTGATCAGGCCTGCGAATGTGGTTTTACGGCACAATCCATGTGCCTCTTAATGTCTTGTCCCACATGTCCAGTTTCTGTATCTATACTTACTAAGTGACTTAATGGGTGCTTCAGATATCACGATACGTGTGACCGAATACTGGGACGAACACGTTTGGTTTTGCCATCGACTCGAAAAAGAAAAAGAAAACCATTCCCAAGCATATGCATTAAAAATTTACGCATAAAATCGCAAAAATCAAAGCTGCCCGCGAAAAGAACTCCAAAGGAGACTTTTCCAGGCAAGAACACATTTCACTTGAACATTTCCTGCCGGCAATCGTACAGAATATCTCGCCATAGATAGCGTTGGATGCACGAAGGAGGCAGGTTACTTTGGCAGCTTTCCCACCGTGTGATAGGTGTATGCTTAGTGTGGGTTGCCAGGCTATGGAAAATTGTACTGTTCTATAAAAAAAATGTACAATTTTAATGAAAACTGCAGTTTTCTTCAGTTCAAACCAAGATTGTTTTTTTTTTCCTATCTGACATACGATGATGGCTTGGAGTAGCCTTGTCATCATCATCAGCGGATGGCTCTCAAACCAAGATTTTGTAGAAATTACATGTTGAATGTGTCACAATATGTTCGTATAAAACATATGGATAATGTGTGAACCATATTTCAGTATAAAATACTGAAATATGGTTCTTAATTTTGGTTGGGTAATTTAATCACACGAATTTCAATTCAAATTAATCAGAATTAACAAAAAAAAATGAGAATACTTGATTCTGTTTTACTGTACTTTACAGTGTTTCACTATCCCAACCCAGTTACTTTTCTTCAGTCGACGACTGTCTTACTGCATGCCCGGGAAATAGAGATACATTGTACAATTTATTCTGCCTAGGTACACTGCCTTGCGTCTTCGCACGCATCATTGGGCATCTCGTCTGTTCCTAGACAATTTATTTGTTCTGATGAACGCCAGCTTGTAAAGTTACGTAATGGCTGCTGTAACAATTTGATTTTGTAAATACAAATAAGGATTTTTTATTGGTTGACAATTCACATACATACATACATACAATCACGCCTTTTTCCCAAAGGGGTAGGCAGAGATCACTTCCAGCGATCCACTTTTCACCCCTGTGGGAAACGTGACGTGACGGGTTGTGGACCACGTCGCCGGTCGTCGGTCATTGCGTTCCCACGAGTAGCAAGGATATATGACGGGGGAAGGAAAAGGGGAGGAAGGATACTATCGCCTCGGATGATTTGGACTGAGTCGATAGTACCTCGAGGAGCCGGGGTCGCTTACCCGTATACCGTTCACCAACCACCGGACAGATAGTTGTGACTGGTATCCCCTGACTTCCTGAATTCACGGTCTAGGCTATGATGGGATAAGATTATATCGATTGCCACAGAGCACGTCGTTAAAAGAAAATTCGTGAGGAAGTTTTCACCGTTAGAATAACTGTCTGAATGCAGTATATGTAGTACTCCGTCACATTTTAATACGGAGTCGGTCAGGCTTGTTTGCTTGATTAGGTTTCCTGAGATGTCTGATAATGTTTACACGTACAACTACAATCACAACTTTACATAACAAGTCGATATGGCAGCATTCAAGATATCAAATTGTTGATTTGGGAGTTGATAAGATGACAGAGGGTTTAACTAAACCCTGTTAAGCGCAAATGATGGATTTTGGCTATTAGATTTGTGGTTTGATGCAAGATGGAGTTTGATTAGATTCAAAATAGGAGATTTTATGTATGTAATTTTGATTCTTTTTATGCACTTTTTCATGTTCATTTCTATTTTTCTAAAAATGTTAAGCCCAGGAAGCAATCGATTTAGACATGACGATAATAAAACATAATCTTTATCTATAATACATATAGATAAGTTCAAAAACAACACATAGGTATCTAAAAAGTGCAACCGCAATGGCATCGGCCTCAGTACCTGTAACGTGGCTGCCAAATAGCGTCGAGTTGCCAAATCACCTCGTAAGGGCGGAGAGCCGACCAGTCGCGAGCAGACTTACTGACGACATGTGTTTATAGAAAAAATACTAGAAAGTAGTTTTTCATTGAACCTGTACTCGAAGAACTTTCAACTGCCTCGTTGGTTTTTGGTAGCAAGCGCTGCGTAAGGACCGAGAGGTCCCCGGTTCGACTCCGGGGTCGGGAAATATCTGTGTGATATTTTCTGTAGTGAAATTACTAAGCCCGAAGTTAGGAAGTTGGCGGTTGAACGTCCGTGTCCTGGAAAGCATATTAGCCGGTGATCCTGTGCCCGATCTCTCGTCTTACCGAATTATTAAGAGAGTAGAGAGTGCACTTGTGTTTGAGAGTTTTTGGGCACTCAAATATTCTCCCTTAAATCTTATACTTTTCCCAACTAAGGCTTTTATTTTTATAAAACCATAGTAAGAGAAGAAAAACGAAAATAAGAGCAATGAATTTTGTTTTATTCCATAACTCCATATTATGTAACCAATTTCAAGGCAATTGATTCCATTGTCGATTTTCAGGCTCACCATAAAAGATCCGCGTATAAAATAGGTCATCCCTCCCTGGGGTCCCTTGATCAAACCTTCCCTTTATCGCGATGGGCAGCCAAGGTGTGCGGACAAGTGCCGGTGACTTAGCCCGTAAGGGCTGTTGTCCACTGCCAAGCATTAAACTATCACTCTTTTCATTTCTTCTATCGGACTAGTTTGTAAAGTGGAATTCTTCGATAGAACGTAGTTCCACTCAATCGACTGTTATGTACTTATTTTCCAAGGATATTAACTTCGTCTTCATTTGCATTAGTTTCTTCAGTTTCTTAGTTTCTAATTCATATTTTCCATACTTGCAGACATTTTCACATCATCTAAACATCCTTTATCGTTTAATAATAATCGTATATTAATATCGCTAGTTTGTTATTACCCTTACCATTTTCATCTGTTACCTATTTAATTAATCTTCAACGCTTTTTTATCAGTAAAGCTTTCCATATCCCATTTATAATGTCAAATTCCACGTCTTCCTTGCTAAAGAGGTAAAAGTACCTTGGAAGAGCCAGAGTTGCCTACTTAAGAGTCCCGTTTTTGTCAAGAATCTTGATAGAAATACAGAGACAGTAGTCATAATTCAAGTCAATTTCGACGGTGGATTACAAAAAGTTAGACGTGTTTTTCTGGTGCTCCTCGAAAATAATTCTAATAAGTGGTAAAAAGTGACTGTTTCGATTTGAAATCTATACTGGGATGTACATAAAACTACGGTCTTCAAAGTGGTGTGAATAATTTAGTAGAAGTGTCGATAAAAACTGCATAATCACAAGAAATATTGCAACCTTCGCAGTGATATTGCAAGTAGTTAACGCTTCAAAACAAAAGAGCTGGACTTTGAACTCCTAACAGCTAACACTACTGCTAACAACAGATAAGATCAAAAGCTTAATTTCGCTCACAAGATTGTAAGCTACATAGCCGAAAGGCGACACCGGTGGGCCGTGAAGTCAAGGATCCTTGGTTCAAAACCCACGAAGAAAAAAATTTTTTTATTTTTTTTTCTTTCCGATTGTTTTCGGCATTTTAACATAACTATTTTTTCTTTTTTATAAACAAAAGAATAAAATAAGACAAAAGCAATGAATTGTAATGCATGTAGAGGAATTTTGGAACCGAACAGCTTCCTACATTGCCGACTTTGTAAACACGATTACCATTACAAGTGCCTAAACATAAAGAGCAGTCAATTCGCCGCGCTTACAGAGGACTTCTTACTGTCTTGGGTCTGCCCCGCGTGCACAAATGTCACCCGACGTAACAAAAGTAATTGTAACACTCCTGTCCGTCACCATCAGCTCGCCATTACGGAACAAAGTATGAACATGTCTTATGACATGGATGTGAACACTTCTGCAACCACTGCTACCAACGAATCCTTCATAGATCTGCAACAACCGTCTGCGTCTTGCTCGTCTGAACAGTCGTCCGTAACAATGGAAAAAATCAGTAAACTCATGGACGAAAAACTCAATTCGGCGCTGTCTCACTACATGACTTCACTGCGTACTGCCCTAAGAGCGGATATTCAGGATATGGTCCGTAGTGAAATAAATGAGGCTCTGAAGGAGATAAAGAACGACTTCACTGAAACCACAGACTTTCTCAGCTCAGGGCAAAAAGATCTACAGTCAATGATAGATAAACAGAATTCATTAATACATGACCTAGAAAAAGAAAACAATGACATCAGGAGGGAACTAACAGCAGTCCAAAATAAGGTCAGCAACATGGACAACTTATCTCGCAGCCTCAACATAGAGATCCAAGCCGTCCCTGAATGCCAAAACGAAAATTTGCTAGATCTATTTCAAAAGCTCTGTGCACTGCTTCGGGTTAACATTGACGACACATCAATCAGAGCGTGCAGAAGAGTTGCAAAAATGAATGCTGGGTCCAGCCGCCCCCGAAACATCTTGGTTACGCTGGCTTCACCCCGCCAACGCGATCTGGTATTGTCAGCCGTGCATCGCTATAACAAAAATCACCCGAGTGCAATGCTTAATTCTACGCAACTAGGTATGCCACTCACTAGTGCTTGCAGAATATATGTCGCTGAACACCTATCACCTGAACTAAAAATGTTACATGCAGAGACTCGCAAAGCGGCATCAAGCAGCAATTACAAGTACGTTTGGGTTCGTTTCGGAAAGATCTACGTGCGTAAAGACGATGCATCTGGAGCTGTACACATCAAGAATGTAGACTCTCTGAACAAAATATTTCAAAAGTAGCTTCAGCTTAATTTATTATAATTACATATATATATATTTTTAATATTTTTTATGGAAGTTCTATACCAAAATGTTAATAGAATAAGATCTAAGATTTACGATATGAATATAAATATCCTTAATAGCAACTACGATGTAATATGTATAACAGAAACTAATCTCAATGAATCTATATCTGATAGAGAGATATTTGACTCAAGGTATCATGTATTTCGAAGAGATAGATGTTCTTCCTCTAACATCAAAAAGGACGGTGGCGGAGTCGCTATAGCAATAAATAAGTCTTTCAATGTAGTTCGACAATCTTCCTGGGAATCTGATCTTGAGGATATTTGGGTAACGTTTTATCCTAGCTCACCTGGTGACCACAAATTAAATGTACTTCTGTGTTACATTCCTCCGTATATATCGTTAGATGATTTGACCAAATATTACCAGCATTGCCAAAATTTAATACTCGCGGCTGACTTTGACGAGCGGTTTCTCTGTGTTGGCGACTTCAATACACCACATCTTCAGTGGACTAAATCTCCAGACTTTAACCACCTTATTCCCTCTCCAACAGCGGACAAGAAGTCTGTTCTACTACTTGACACTATAGCATTGTGCGGTTTTCATCAGTACAATGGCACAAGTAATATAAATAATAGGCAACTTGATCTAGTACTCAGTACTTTCGACACCATAGAAGTTCGTGAATGTCATCCTTTGAGCCGTTTGGACCGGCACCATCCAGCAATCACTATCTCTGTTAGTCCACACACAAGTTTTAAAATAACTAAACCCAAGTATTGTAAACGTTACAACTATAAACACTCTGACTTAGAGAAAATTAAGTCCGAACTGAAAGACACGTATTGGCAAAACATTTTGGCATCTTCAGACATTAATATTAATACTGACGCTTTTACAAACACGCTTATAACTATAATACAAAACCACACGCCCATCATCACTAAAAAATCTTACAAATATCCCAAATGGTTCAGCGCTCCGGTTATACGATGCCTGGCGGAAAAACACAAATACCATAAGCTGTACAAAAAATATAAAAACCCTCGGGATTATGACGTCTTTTCTCTGCTTCGTGCTCGTTGTAAGCGCCTCATAGATCACTGCCACAAACAATACATCAACTCTATTGAAGACGGACTAACTACAAATGTCAAACACTTCTGGTCTTTCGTGAATAGTAAACGAGGAAAGAGTAATGCGATCCCCAAAGTATTGAAGTACAATAACAAAGATGCATCCGACCTTAAAGGAGTGTGTGAACTATTCTCACAATACTTCTGCTCGGTATTCGAGGACCCAGTAGGTTGTAACAGGGCTCCCGTACGTTTACAATGTAAGACTTCTAACTCTTACCTTTCTTCAATCATATTAAGAGAGAATGATGTCAAAAGAAAATTGAAGAGCTTGGACGCTAACAAGAGCGCTGGGCCTGATCAAATTCCACCTCTAATTTCTCAAACTTTGCGCGGATGAGTTGTCTCTGCCGTTATCCTTATTATTTAATCAATCGCTAAGCTCAGGCATCTTTCCGGAATCTTGGAAATGTGCGCACGTAGTTCCCATATACAAAAGCGGCGACAAATCACTCTGCCTAAACTATAGACCTATAAGCATTTTGTCTTGTTGCCCTAAGTTGTTCGAGTCACTAGTCTACGATGATATCTACTTTCATATCAGTTCCTCACTCTCTCCTAGCCAACACGGATTCGTCAAAAACAAATCTACTCTCAGCAACTTACTAGAATATAAGAATTATTTGTGTGAAGCATTCGCCAAAAATGTCCAAGTGGATTCTATATACACAGACTTCTCCAAAGCTTTCGATAAGGTTAACCACGTCAAACTTTGTCAAAAACTACAAGCATTGGGTATGCATGGTTCACTACTCCGTTGGGTGGAATCTTATTTGTCTCGCCGAAGTCAGCTGGTTGCCCTGAAGGGAGAATTCTCGGCTCCTGTAGCTGTCACATCTGGCGTACCCCAAGGTTCGCATTTGGGACCCCTTCTTTTTAACGTTTACATCAACGATTTGATAGATAGCCTGAGTAGCCCATGTCTTTTATACGCTGACGATCTCAAGATCTTTTCCACAGTTGTTGATTACAGTAACGCAGAAACTCTACAGAGAGATCTCAATAAACTTTCCCAGTGGTGCGCTGACAACTACATGCATCTAAATGCCGACAAGTGTTTTGTCCTGACCTTCACCAGAAAAATTAATCAACTACATTACGACTATAAGTTGAATAATAATAACTTGAATCGTCAGTGTAAAGCAAGGGACCTTGGAATAATCTTCGACAAAAAGCTAAGTTTCAGAGATCATTACACATACATATATAATAAAAGTGCCAAACTCTTGGGGTTTGTGCTGCGTAACACGAAACATTTCAAGAGGCCTCGCTCAATCATATATCTTTATAACACACTCGTACGTAGCAATCTTGAATATGGTTCCATAATTTGGTCACCCTTTTACGCTGTGCATAACAATCGCATTGAATCTGTTCAGAAAAAAATGCTGAGAACTCTCTCTTTCAGGCAAGGCAACCACCGAGAGCTGAACACCTACAGTAATCGGCTAAAAAAATACAATTTACCTACTTTAGAAGCAAGACGTATGCAGACCGACTTAATATATCTCCATAAAATTGTCAATTCATTAATAGATTCCCCAACACTCTTATCTGCTTTAAATTTCAACACTGTCTTTAGAACTCGTAATCCCAAAATATTTTCCCTTCGTGTATACCGTAACAACACATCGTTCTTCAACCCGATAGTCCGTATGTGTCGCCAATACAACGAACTCGCTCGGAACAATCACGATATTGATATATTTTCTGTTAGTCCAAAAATCTTCAAGAGGGCCGTCAGAACCCTCCTATGAAGTTCAAAAATAAGAATTGAACACTATTTTTTTTTACCTACAGCCCTTTAGGCACCTTTCTCGTCTTGTTATACCGACTTTTTTTTTTATATCTTGTCATGGATACATGTTTTAGGTAATAGTTTAGCTCTTAAGTTATCACATAAGTGTGCATTGTACAACATTTTTCGACTGTTATCTGTTTTGTGTTCTAAATAAAATAAATAAATAAATAATGCTTCTGTAAATACAAATACTTTCTATAGGTAACTTTCAGTCATCGCTTTTTTATCGAGTCTGCTCACCTGTTCTCTGTTGATACCCCTCGAGGAAGTACTCAAGGAGTTGTACTTATTAATCATTTGTGCACTTCGCTGGAATGCAACACCATGTGTATCAATATATAATTGCAAAACGTCATGAGTAAAACTAACTAGTATTGGGACGCCTTATCATTAAAACGACTTTGTAACATAAAAAATGGTATAAAACAAAAATTGGAAAAATTTACAATCATGCCTGACTGGACCTCCGGACTCCGTCCAGTCAGGGATGAATGTGAATTTTTAAAATTTTTAATTTACATTAGAGCTCTGTGTAGCTCTAAAAATACAAATAAAAATAGTGTAGCACCACTATTACTGTAATGCTGCCCTTACAGCCTCCTGTCCGGTGCGGGCGATGGCGCCGCGCCGTAAACCGCTCCGCTCGCACGGAACAACCTGATACCGGATCGAGCCGGATTACACCGGCCCGGGGCGCACTGGGTGTGAAGTACACAGACTAGGAGACTTTCAACTTGCCCATGCGTGCATATGCGTGCGTTGTGCGACGCAAATCTGTTACTGCAAGCGGGCTGAAGGCTTTTTAAAGGATATAGGAGGCTAGGCTCTTTATAGGAGTGCGACTCAATATGGTCTATTGTGCCTGTCGACCTCATATGTGGATCTCACTACCGCTTACCATAAGGAAGAGTGAGGTCATCGTGTTAGCCTATTATAAAAAAAAACAATTTTTGTGCTCGGCGTAGAAGCAATATATAGCAGTGCCAACAAGTTGCCAATTACCTATTTCTTCGTATTATTATCAGAAATCATTTTACCCTTACAGATGACCCTGTGGCTGCCTGCAATTCATCAAATACATCGCGGGCATCGCGCATTTTGTTTCAGATGTATAATCATAAGAGGGTACCTAGAATCTGAGCATGATTTTGCTCAATAGGTCCAGGTGTTCCTTGTTTTGTAGAGGGGACTGTCTAATCGGGTCACATCGACGCATTGCTGGGATATTTTGATACCCTTTCAACTGCTACGTGTAACTCCCTAGACACTATTGCAAAAATATCACTTGGTCTGAATGATAAATGAAAAAATTAATGTCTATAAACCATTTGGTTTCGGATAGACAGTCCCAAGAACAAGCCTATAATTGAACAATAACACAGGAACAGGTGTTAGGTAATGGAATTCAGTCAAAAATATGTAGCTAATTCCAAATCACAACATAACCTTCTCTCAGTGTGCCTCAAATTTCTTTCGCTACCTTATTTTATGAGGATTATACGATCAGGCTCCACCTTGTCAACGTTCTTACGTACGCAGGTTGGACATATGAAGAACCACCTTTAAGCAACCCCTACAAGCACCTTAACATCTAAGGTATAAGGACCAAAATCGATTATCCAGTGACAAAGGATATTGGCCAGTTGAGTGGGGAAAATTGACTTGCCCAAGATAAGGATGGTAATGGGTGGTGCTTTTTTTTCTTTGTGGAATTACGCTGGGACGTTAACGGCCCTCTTGTTTACCTTTTCCTTGCTTATCTTTTCTTGGTACAGGTTGGGGAACTATCTTAATTGAAGATGGGCTGTTGACGGAATTAACTAAATGCTTTCCTCTGAAGGGAATATGGAAGATTTGTTTGGCGTCACAAAAGACTACCTGAAATGTACTAAAGACCAGAAATGGTTAGATTTTGCCCATTCTGTTTTCGGCTCTGGCCTTTTTTCTAGAGGAAAACTCATATTCCTGATTCATTAATCGCTATCCAACAATTATATATATATCTGGTATCTTCACACTTTACCGTAATTGATTCTGAAACGAATGCAAGCGAAGTTTCAAAACTACCAAAGCTTAGTTTTTAATTCTTATGCTTTCTAGTACTTTATGTATCTCTTCGTGGCAATAATACTCGCCTTTTTATTAGTAATAATTTCCAATTATTAACACTGACGCAAGCTACTCAATGTTTGTCAACATCCGACCCAGACAATCGAAAACGGATTTTACAAATATGACGATTACTATACAATGCAAAAAGTCCTTTTCCAATAACAATAAGCCCATACAAGGGCGCAAAGATACACATCAATTTGTAAAGTATTTCGAAGAAGATGATCACATCAAAAGTGTTGAAACGTTATTACGTAATAAAGTTTAAAATTTGACGTTATCCAGCCATCTGTTGCGAGATGTTACTTGATAAAACGAGGATAAAGTTACCAACTTGGGTAACAATTACTGGAATCATCAGGTGTATTAATAATTATTATGGTACTTAAGCACCTGTTGAGTAGCTCGGTGACATGTTATTTTGAATAAGTTTCGATGAAATTATGAGTTTCAAGCGTGAAATTAGCATGACAATTGCAATTTGTGTTAAACGATAAGGATCGGCACCTTTTTAGAGTTCCGTATAAACGGGACCCTATTACAGAGACTTAGATGCCCGTACGTGCGTTCTTCCAGACTGCCACCAGGCTTTAATCTAAAGAACTGTTAGCTAGACTGTTGAAATTTTCACAGATCAAGTATTTCTATTGTCCCTACAACAAAAAGTAATCAAAACAAAATACAACAAAGGCCCAAAAAAGATGGTGTGCCGATTTGGCCCAGATATCAAGGAGCTGGGAAGTGCTGACCTTGGATAAAGAGCGGTGGACAGGTTTGTAGGAGACCTTTGCCCAGCAGTGGGATGATACGGGTTAAGTGAAAAAAAAAAACAACAACAAATGTAATTTTTGTACAATTGGTACGGAACTCATTGTGCGTGAGTCCAACTCACACTTTCTGCTTGGCTTTTTAATTTTAATGTGGGTGTCGTAACTGCGGTTTATTTTAACCGTTAATCATATAGCCGAACACTGTCACTTGTTATAAACGCAGTCTCGATCAAAAATATTTCTACTAACCCCACACAAACTTCAAACTAACTTAGAGAATTAACTACTTAAGTAAACCACTTGCGATCGTTTCCGACGTCTGAGGTGCGTCGTTAGTTACCCGAGAGCAAACTAACCTCACGCTCTCAGCAGTCAATACGATCTAAATGTATGGGCTACCTCAAGTGGCCTGGTCTGAGATTGACCTAAGGGATTCCAGTCGCGTTTTCCAATACTGCTGACACAACAGTTTAATTCGGTAAAGTTTAAGATGTGCGAGAATCTCAATGAGATTAGCTTAGATAAATAAAATACTACTACTTAGGATAATAATGTGATAAATTTGGCCTCTCTCTTTATATCTTTATACCTTGAATCCGTTTACGATAGAAAACCTTCTTTTGCTTATTATTTTCGCTTGAAATGTGATATTTATGTTTTTATAAAATATGATTTGTTGAAAATTACTGAACAATATTTCCACTTTAGCTAATTTGAGTTGGAGTACTTATATGGACGATAAATAAATACTAATATAGTACCTAGTCTTTAATTGATTCTGGATCAAGGAGATCATTTTCGTTACCTCTATGGTAGCAAAATTATATGTCACCCAAATGCTTGCTATTATGTACCTAATTTATGATTATAATAATCATTATAGTGGTTTTAACCCAATATTTTAATCCAAATCGTCGTAACCATTGGAAAACTACCTGCCATATAGCACTCAACCGCAGCCACATGTTCAAACTACCTAATCTCCCTTTATATTTGATTGCATTTTCACTTAATTATCTAAGGCTTTGTTTAATTATATATTTTAATAGAAAACTAGAGAGATGCTCGGTTAGTTCAAAATTTTTGGGATTATAAAAAAATTGTTACTCAAAATACTACCCTTTCCGCGAAATATTGTACCCACCAATCCCTACAAAACAGTAACGCAACTATCACGCAAACAAATAAAACAGTTACCCCAAAGCGTACATACAGGTTGGGTGTGCCATGCCCCGCGTGACAAATCCCGCGGCGCGCGGCCATTATCGTCCGTCACGCGGCCATTCGCACCGTGAATCACTCACCTGCCGCGGGACTGCAAACGGCGCAATAGTTAGGGTCAATTATACCCCCTTAATTACTGTTGTATATTGCAGGTTAGGTGGTGAGTTATTGGGAGGTGACCGCGGGATTTAAATTGACATTGTTGCAACGTGGAATGCATTGTTAAGCTATGTCAAGCAAAGCCTTTAGCGCAATTATGCAATTTTGATAGAAAATTTCATTGCAAATGCGAAACAAATTATTAGATTTACAACAAATAATAACTAAGAATGCAACGTCACCAGTTCTAAAGATCATTTGAGTGTCTTCAACCATTTACTTACAACGAAATAAGGCTTGATTTGGTGTAAACATAATGTATTCGTATCTTATTGGTGCCAGTGGAACACATTTCCAAAGACAACATGCATCGTTGTCTTTAAGTCATAATAAGTCAGATTACACACAATAGAAACATGAAAATGTTCGGCATATATACCATATTGTTTTGTTTCAATGAGCTCCTGATATTCACCGGTGAACATTTCACCCATGATCATAGCGTCGCCGTTGATATCGTGCAGTATACCAAACCTCGTTGTAACATTTTTTTTACTGCCCAGATACCCAAAAGTAGTTACCACATCATATAGAGGTAGAGATACCACATTAAATAGAAGTAGAGTTTATACCCTATGCCAGTAAAGCCTTCGATCAGAGGACGATCCCAAACAGGCGTGTAAGCGCGGATTTGTATGCAAACGAGCCAGGTGTGGAGCGGACAGAACGATAGAATGAATGAACGGTTTGATTTGTCTAGTACGAATCGGTTTCTATCTGTTCCAATCTCATTGCGCTAATTGATTGGATGTTGACGTTTTTCTCATACTTGCTGGTATTGAGGTATTTAATCACATAAGGATACTTTGCTTTTTCCTTTATAACGGCTAGCGACTAGCTTTTGCTTTCGCTTTAGGTATACTAGGCATTGATAAACCTACTTCTAAACCTTTGTATAGGTATTAATATCTAGGCAAACATAGGGTATCCTTATGTTTGTCCCGCTGTCTCTACAGCGGGAACGACTTTGTTTTACGTAGTCATAAGTGCCCCGTTCGCAAAACTTACACGGAAACTGATTTGCGTCTTTAATTGTACATTTAGTAAGCAAATTTAATTATTTGACACATGTCTACCGATCGAACGAAAACATTATATAGAACATACTCATCACTACAGCATTTCGCGTAACAAAATTTCGCCCATTCATTGTTCGATCCCTGCTCATCATAAATGCAAATGACATTTGGTATTTGACAGTAATCGCCGACACCCATACTGATTGAAAGTTTTGTAAATGTCAACAAGATCTTCCGAGATTGGCGAGCGTGGGTTGTGAGACAGATGGACCGACTGACAACCGAATAAATTGGCTTTAAAATTGTGACAAACGCTGGTGTTACAGAATCATTCGTGGAAAGCATAGGATTATGTGGGTTAGGCGACCACCATAATCATTTTTATGATAGGTTGATGGATGTTCTTTATTGCACAAAAGAAAACTTATACGCTTAGCTTGCCAAACACAATACAATGTGGGCTCAATTTTGATTTTATCTATCTATCCTTGTGCTATTGTATGAAAATGAAAATTAGCGTTGGGCTAAGAATGAAGCTTGTTTTTATTGTTGTTCAATGTTCAAAAACTATTATGCTAGATGTGTCCCATCATAGGAGTGACAAATAAATTAATAGTTGGTTCTCATGTGTACTTACAATTCTAACAAGTAATACCAATTGTCACTATTTCCATCTTAGTGAACAAACTATTCGTATTTTGTACACAGTAAGTTAGAATTATTATCGGCTATGAAAGATTCACTAGGCTTACTGCTTCATACTAGGGTCAGTAAGATAAATAAATAACTAGTGACACGTCTTCGCTTCACTTCGGGTGAATTTTATATAAAAACCTTCTTCTGTAATCCCTCTAATCTATTAAAAAAGATTGCATTAAAATTAATTGTGTAGTTTTATAAATTTAAACATACAAGGGATTTAGAGACAGAGAAAGCGAATTTTTTTTATACTATGTAATAATAAAGATAATTTTTAACTCTAAAACTTTTCATAACAAGTTCTGCCAAAAGTACCAGGACAGCAGAAGTCAGTCGGAGCCAACCCCTCAGATAGCGATATCTCGTCTACGATCAGGCGGAACGCGGTAATTTATGCGGGAACATCTCGTCGCAGATTAAAAATGTTAATTCGGGAATTATTCGGAGTAATTTATTCACGGGCACCTTGGAGGTGGGTACAGGTGGTTGCGTTTTGTCTGAGTGCTGGAACATCAGATGCGATGGGATAACGATAGGTTTAAGAAGAATTAGTCTAAAATATGTAATACACTTTTTGTTTTCTGTATTCGCGCATAATTTATATTTTTATAGGAATTGTGCAGCGCTAAGCGTACCAGTGTCAAAAAAAAGCGTCGATGGCCGAGTGGTTAAGGTCGTTGCTTGCCATGCGAGAGGTCTCCAGTTCAAATCCGCCACGTAACACAGTGTTTGTCACACGCTTATACGCTTTAACGGTGAATGAAAACATCGTGAGGAAACCTACACACCTATGAAAATATTCTAAGGTTGTATAAATCGACCAACCCGCACTTGGCCAGCGTGGTTGACTAAGGCCTGGGGATCAGGCCTTAGTTTAGGGTAGGCCCGTGCCCCAGCAGTGGGGACGTGTATGGGATGATGATGATGATAAAGCGTACCTGTAGGAGTACTCGTATGTCTAACACTGTACTAAAATAACGATGTACTCCAATAAAGCCTTCCTTTAATTTTCCTGTAGTATGTACCTACTGAAGGTATTTGCTATTTTCTTATCCACAACCTTACATTTTTGGTTGTTTTATCATTGTACTCTTACATTACTATTTTACACTCGTAGGAAAGTAAGTTTTTTTATAAATATTATTATTCATTAAGTAATTGAAAGAGTCACCCTGTACCTAGCTCCGTGAGTGCAGAGTAATCACAGAGAGTAATATTCATTAATCCAGAGCGGATATCTTAATTCATGCAAACTTATGCGCAGTTCGATTCATTATAACCCCTCAAGACAAGCGCACCTGATTGCTTTAACCCCATTGAACTAATTAATTACTGAATCACATATTATTAAATGACAATCATGAAGAGGTTGATGGACGTGGATGACGCGAATGAGGTGTGCCAGGACCGTAGCACATAGCAGGAAGTGATCTCTGTCTACCCCTCTGGCAAAAAGGCTTGATTTTATGTATGAATATAATGTACAATCATGCAATATTAGGTACAAACAAACATATACAAACTTAAAATAACTGGTTGTGCATCGTTTTATTGATGTGTTCTTACAATTTCACAACTTTGTGGGCGCAAGAAACCGTTTTTTAAAAGCTTTTTTGTGTTCAAATTAATTACTTTTTAATAACTACCTAACAAATCTCGATGGAGGAGTAGTCAAAATGACCATTTCTACTTACCTTTACCGGTAGCATATTTATCGACTCTATTTAAATATCTACGTGCCCTTTGAACGCGTCGATAAAAACGATCTCTCATTCTCATAGTTCATAAACTATCACCCGCGAACAATATCCATCTAAATCATGCTCCAACAATGGTCACAGCCCATAAAGTCCCTCGCACGCCGTTCCTCAGATAAAATCAAAATAAACAGCCGTCCGACTATTTCACAAACATCAGGTGTTCAACCCTCAACCTCTGGGAATATTTTAATACAGTGCCGCGGACCCTCCGCAATCATTTTATTTTCATACAGGGTCTCGGAGGCCCTAAAGGTCTACCTCCGTGATTTGCCATTCAGAGCGCGGGCGTGATCCCGCATCAGGTATGGGGATCACTCGCAAGGGTTAAGATAATGCTGTTGACATATAGTGCGGAATTATATTGGCGGGAATCAATTTCTTTTGTTTTTTTTTTGGCGGCCATTTTGTTTGTGAAGGAAGAAAAGTTTGTTTTGGAGGTTTTTAAACATTAAATACAGTGTATCACATAACCTTCAACCTTAGACCATAGACTAGACTTTAAAGCTTGTGGGTAGTAAGTTTGATTGCCCACAATAAATTAGGAGAGAGTCAATTCAAAGTCAAAATTCCTTTTCTTTGTATAGGTACTTACTCGCACTTATAAATCGTCGGTAGAGTAAATAAATAAGTAATGGATTAGTGATTCTATCACCTCTCAGAGTCTCTAGGATTATTAAGCTTTTAATTTAAGGATATTGCTTTACCATCTCAGAGAATGTGGGTTATATTAAAAAACTACATTTTACAAAGTATGCGGCATTCTTTGTGAACACAAATTCAAAATTATCATTTGCTATCTTGAAAACTTCATAGTTTCAGTGTCTAGATTTTTACTATACTCGTATGCTGTTTAAAATTTAAGCTAGATCATTCAAAAGATAAAACAGATTTAGTTAAACTAGGAAAGTAAAGTACAACATTGTTCAAAATGGGAAAGAAAACTACAACGGATGTAAACATGAAAAATTCATTATTCAATAATCGTATCGTCCAGAGACACCTTTTGCAAATGACGGCCATAGATCACAGCGACGATTCGGGAGTCGGAACGCACGGGCCGCATAAACATACTGGTGCAAGGTGCGCCTAAGGCCGGCCGAACAAGTACGACTTTGATTTGCGAGTAGGGATACGTATTTTTTTTTTAACGTGAAAAAAAAAGCGCCGATGGATGACTGGTTAAGGTCGTTACTTGCCATGCGAGAGATCGCCAGGACAAACCCCGACACGTACCACTGTGTTTTCAATTGTTATTTTTTTTTATATAGGCTAACAAGACCTCGCTTCACCTGATGGTAAGCGGTAGTGAGATCCACATATGAGGTCGACAGTCACAATAGACCGTATAGAGCCAGTCGCATTTACCCTGAAGGCCTGCTTAAATGCCGTTTCACGTTCCACCTGAAAAGCCCGGGATTAAACTTTGTAAGTCATAACGTTAGCACTATCGATTTGAAATATAAAGCAAGGGATAAAGAAAGAAATGTATTCATTCAGTAACACTTAAAAACACACATACATTAACAAAAAAAAAGACGTGTGGCACTCGGGGACTGCCGTGGTATAGCTATTGCATAGCATTGTCCGATTTCGGAGCAGCTCGTCTCGATTCGTGCGAGTTTCGTAGAGTCGTACAATACGTCTAACCGCACGCACACAAACACCGTGCCGAAGTCTACCGAACTGAAACGACGTTAGACGATTGTGAGGTTTGTTCGTTACGGAAATTCCGTAACGAAAAACCTGGTTCGGTCGCCGCGCTCAAAGCCCGAGAATTGATATTATGGCCTTACAAAATCGTCCATGTGCATAAGGCCTACAAAGAAAAAAGTCGGATTTATTAAAGGGTTCGCACCGCAGTCCGGTCACGCGCGGAGGTACGCGCTCCGTCTATATTGAAACCTCTGAAGAGGCTATTATGGACGTGGTCTGTTTTTATCAGGGATTTTTTTCAACTGTTCCATTTCTACATATTGGTGGACCTCTGGTCTGTGGGCAGCCAGTGTCGGTAAGTGCTAAAATGTCCCAAGTTCCTAGCCCGAAGTCATAAATGTGTGTTTTCCTTACACTAAACTACCTACTTTAAATAAATATTTAAAGTTTGAAGTGTGTCTATCTACTAGTGTTATTTAAAGTTTGAAGTGTGTCTACCTACAAGAGCATTGCAGAGCAGAGCATTTAGTTTACGTAAACTTTTGGTCTAAATATAAAATATTTTTTTAGAGCGGATTTACTCTATTGGATATACAATGACTTTAGTCATTGTTGAGATATGATTCGGTTTTCGAAAAAGGAACGAAAAGTTTTACTAGAGTTCTACGTCATTTTCTACAACTTTTACAAAACCAGATCAGTACCTATAAATCAAATCATTTAATGGAGTCTTTGTGGCTTAAAACTTTATAAATGTAGAGTTCCTACCATAAATCATCATTCTCCTGCCCTTGTCCCACACTAAGTGGGGTCGGCGCAACATGTATATTTCTTCCACTCGGGCCTGTCATTCGTCATCTCTGCGTGTACTCCTTTCACTCCCATATCATCTCTCACGCAATCCATCCATGTCTTCTTCGGCCTTCCTCTACTATTACGTCCATTGACATTCATACTCATCGCTCTTCTAGTCACATGGCTTTCTTTCCTCCTCATAACATGCTCGTACCAAGCTAAGTTCTAGAGTTAGAGTTCTACCATAAATTCTACATTCAAATACGATACGCCCAACAAAAAACGCTTTGGATAAATACAATATTTATTGTTAAGTAGAGGTACAACATACAACTTTGCAATACAATATAATGGGTACACCATGGTGCGTATGGGAGGCCGTAAAACTAGTCTAGACGTGTGATTTACTGCCACCTGAAGGGAACACAGAAAAACTAGGGGAATCCCCCAAGGGCAGGAGGGCACAGATTATAAACGCTCGTTACTTTATTGTTTACGAGAGTACTTCATTTAGAAGTGTTGTTACTAAAATGTGCAAAAAAAAAGTTATAGTCATATACTTGTTTGATTTATGTTATACTCATTTATAAGAGTTTTTATATTCATATACTCTAATACGAGGTAGTCACGGCAGTCGTCTCGGATACGCAAGACTAAAGATTTCAAAAAATCGCTGGACTAGACTAAGCGAAACTGTAACTCGTAACCTACAATAGTTTGTAGAGTAATGTACTACATTTAAGTTAAATTAGGTAAAATACCTATTTACATTTATGTCCGTATAGGTAATACTACACTAGATAATAGGTATAATAAATAAATATAACACAACATCCCATACATGGATCTAATCCCGTGGTAAGTAACGCACCTTGTGTTACAGATATCAGAATCAAGAGTGGATACAAAAATATATTTAATAATAACACCAAGACACGAAACAAACACCCATGTTCGTCCCGAAACACACAAATATTTGTCCCGGGTGGGAATTGAACCCACTACTCTTGAAACCATCGAGGTAATTATTCTGGGTCACTAACCAATGTTCCACCGATCCATTTATCGGCAATACCTGGCGTATTGGCGTTAGTATTCAATCGATGTTTGTAGGGACGACTGGTTGGTTTGTTACTTTAGCCCTACTAGGGCTTAAGTAACCAACATTTAATTAAATAACAAAAGAAATATCCGGAAATTCACAAAATGTACTTATTATGCCTGAATAAATATGGCTCTACTTCGGTGGTCTAGACCAATTTTATAGCCGGGCCGATACGCAAGTGGTCGGTACCCTTATGAAAGTACGAATGGTATAGTATATGTACGAGTAGTATATATGTTATGGACCAAGTGATTAATGCGAGCATTATTAATAATGCCCGAGCATTATGTATAATGTCTAGCCCTATCGGGCCAAGTGATTAATTATTATTTCAACTTCATTATTTATCACAATGCGCGGTCGTTTTTATATGGCTATGTGATAATTGGGCAATATGATAATTGTGCGTAATTTGAGGTAAATAATTGTCTTTTGTGCTTTAAAATAATTTAATAATAAAAGAAAACGTAAAATTCCCACCCTGTATTACGCTTTTTACAAAGTTACGCCGTTTGACACGTTTTCATAGTGACGTAATGGGTAATACTCACTGCGTAATTTTTAGAATAGAATGAATATTTTTTGTATATGGGAAACTTCACTTATATTTTTACGTAATTCGATTAATTTTATCATTCGTAACCCCCGCTGCTGTGTATTGACCATACATTTATCTATGTATTCAGCCATTTTCGTACATGTGCGCATAGATTACGTTCCTCCGTGTATTTATTATTTTTTGTGACCGTTACGTTGACTTTGACGCGTTATTGGACGTTGATTTTGCTTTGTGTTTGGACTTTTGATTCAAAATGTCGGAACGAGGAAAACAATAAATAGCCAATGTCTCCGTAATCTTAATCCCCCCGCGCATCAATACTAACAATAATAATGACACTCATGTGTTCAGCGATTTTGGGTGTAAACGCCTTTATTTATATTGCAATTTTGAATAATAGCGTGTCTTACGAGTTACGCCGCCAAATTATGTCCCTTAACCCCTTTTGTTATGACATTTTTTCACGCCATAATATTTTTTAGAGGCGTAAGTACTTTTTATATGAAACTATTGTATATCAATGATTATAATGATTAAAGTTTTTTCTACATAATATGTTTCTATTACTTTGCCCAAAAGGTGATAAACATTATGTATAATGCCCGGTCAAAGTGATTATTTGAATAATTATTATTGAATTGCACTCTCATATTGGGCATTTTTCATATGGACCGGGCAGTATGAATAATGCCCAATTTATCATTTGGTCCATAACATATACACCATGAAATTTTAGTGGTTGTTTTCCCGTGGCAGAACGACTTGCCTTTAGTAATACTATCGAATCATGCAAATTATTCCTCGAAAAAAAAAATTTTATTTTCGATTTTTCAGAATAATAATTTTCCAACTCGAAAACGAGAGAAGCTATCGTTGTTTTTGAAGATGTGACGTATTCAGGTACTGCTTGCCGCATGAAATCGATGCTTAAAGCTAAAGAAGCTCTACACCCTAAGTCATAAAGCGGTTCGAACGTGTTTTCGAGTTACGGTTAAACCTTTCGTAAAACCGGCATTTATTGATTTTACCAAAAAAGAACTGCACACATCTTTTGTACTACTAAGATAGAATCATTTTACTGCGGGAAAACAACCACTAAAATTTCACGGTGTATATGTACGAGTAGTATTTGATTCGTTCCTGTTCCCGCGGTGGATTGCTTCCAATCTAATCCGTTTTACGACGGAGCCTGACTTCCGAATGGTATTAAATTTGAAGGTGTGAGGGCTTCGAAAAAGTGATAATAATAAAACTTTACCATTTTTTGCTTTGTTACTTGTCCTTACTAATATAATAAATGCGAATGTTACTGTCTATCTATTACGCGATCACGCATTGAGTAATGCACCGATTTAAATGAATATTGGAACAGATATAGTCCAGAGCCTAAGAAAGGACATATGAAGAAGTGGTTTACCCTATAAACGTCTCTACGCGGACAGAGTCGGAAAGCTAAAGTACTGTAGAAACAGAATTTTTATCCTACAACTTATTGAACTAGATCTACACACATTTTAATACAAATCGATACATTTAATAATAACCAGCTAGAATCTTAATCACACAATATTTTCGTCTCATTACTTATCTTTAACGCTGTATTGGATTTATCGACTTCTACATATTTAAGTCAACATTTTAACATGAGTTATTTACCACTGACCGTATACTTAACATTCCCGGTAAGATATCTTAATAAATAAAACTCCTAATCTACATATTTAAACCCCAAAGTATATTAAAACAAATAGCCAAGGCTATTATCAGGCTCGATGGCCGTTCGTCCCATTGAATAGCATTTCCCGGGCACGTGCCAACATCCGGGCTGTTGTCAAGGTGGACTAACTTTTGTAAAGGAAAGATAATGTAGGGACGTAACTTTTTGGTACGTGATACCAAGAAATTGGTATTGTGCTAAATACTGTAAAATGTTATTAAGCTGATAATTTCTAACACTGTAAGATTTGGATTTCCTCTGGGTTAATGCCAAACTCTACAATACCTCTAGACAAACTTCATAGCCGGGTAGTTCTTTATTGTATGGCTATTATTACAGCCATGTCATGCCAGTCGTAAATCGACATCTTTAAAGCACCGATAATAATTGCAATATTTGATTATGTGACAATCGCATAAAACTCCTTTGAATTTGACAAAAATGTTAAAACTTTGCGTACTTCCGTTTGACCAGTCGATGGAATCAAACATCGCTAAGTCGTATTCATTTAACTGCGTACTCAGAATTTCGATACCTAACCTGGTATCGATTCTTTTGACAGATCATCCCTACAGAAGGAAGAGCGAGAGTGAATTCCTTTCACCTGATAGCGCAGTTATTAGCCAATTCGATGCCCATTCCGATCCTAATAGAGGTATAATAAAAGGGCTCTCTCTCTATTTTTCCTTCATTCGCTCAAAAGGTAAAAATAAAATTTTCTTATTCAATTTGCTTCGTGAGGTGTTCGCTCCTCTTTTATTTTATTTCACTTTCTTTTAGTAACCTAATTCGGAATAAGTAGTTTTGTTTCGAGTTACTGGGAAAAAGGTTTGTTGAAGCCTAAATTCTGTTCTTACTTATTTAACGAAACATTTTCGCTAGCCGTGTTTTTTAAATGGTAATTGAAAATGTTTAACATTGGCCAAACTACGTCTTCAGAATTCTGAAAAAAAATATAACCCTCATATTGTTGTAATCTATTCCTTTAACTTTAAAACTTATAGGCCACATAATCCATATTTCACATTTCGTGAACAGGAAATTCCTAGTATTTGTGCATGCATTTCAAGTGTGCGATAACTATTCATGGGACATCGATTACTTAAATTATCATGTTTCTTTTAACTTCTTGAGAGATGCTATTCTATAACTTTATAGATACGTACTGATTCGACTCCCACCTCATAATTGACCGAATGTCCAATTGCACTTAAAACCCTTCAGCAATCAAACGCTCGTCACAGTTCCACATGCTTGGGGGTCCGGGGTTCTCGGGGGTTCCAGGGTTCCACATGTATTTGTCACGCGCCGCATGTGCGTGATAGTGAGCTAATATTACAGGTGCGCGTGATCTATGGAGCGTACGTGACGTGTGGCCGAAGGCAAGAGCAGGAAGCGGGTAGGATATTTTTATTGATAGCTTCCTATATTTGAAGGGCTAGCTTGCACGAGCGGTATCATGTTTGGTTGTCAGTCTGGCTGTCTATCCTTCCGTCCGATATAATAAATAAATAAATATTACACAACATCACATACATTGATCTGAACCCGTGGTAAGTAGCTTAAGCACTTGTGTTACAGATATCAGAATCAACAGTGGATACACAAATATACTTAAATTTATTTAATAACATACCCAGACACGGAACAAACACTGATGTTCGTCACACAAATATTTGTCCGGGGTGGAAATCGAACCCACGTCTCATGGAACCGTAGATAGGTCACTAACCACTTTTCGAACGAGCCAGTCAAATCTATTCAACATTATTAACTGCTATTCTGCGATTCTTATTGTAATAAGTGTGTTTGTCTGCAAGTTCTGAAACAGGAGATTGATGGTATCTTAAGATTTATGATTATTATTTTTTATACAATTTATGACTGGCTCGGTGGAACAGTGGTTAGTGACCCTGGCTGGCGGTTCCAAGAGTCGTGAGTTCGATTCCCACTCGGAACAAATATTTGTGTGATGAACATTGGTATTGATATTTACTATTTATTTGTTCCGTGTGTGTTTGATTATGTATTTAAGTAGGTATGTATTTATAAATGTATATGTAAGTATATCAGTGTCTGATGCCCATAGTACAAGCTTTGCTAAGTTTGGGGTTAGATGACCGTGTGTGGAAATGTCACAGATATTTATTTATTTGTTTATAGTAAGTAGTATGTGTTTCTACTACTTCTGAAACAGGAGAGCGATGGTATCTTAAGATATTGATTATTATTTTTATAATCAACGTGCTGTTTGGTGCAGGTTTTGTAGTTATTAATGATAGATAGATACGGCTGGTAGGAGCTGGATGCAAGTGGCCGAAGATAGAGAGAAGTGGCGTGCATTTGGAGAGGCCTATGTCCAGCAGTGGACAGGTATGGGCTGATGATGATGATGAGATAGAGAGTTTATTTAAAAAGCACCCGCTACATCTCAAAGCTTACAGCAAAAGCTTTGAGTCAACGACAAAAGAACAGCGGAAATATTTGTTAAACAACTCGACGCCAGCAGCCGCGGTATTGGCGGGTGATTTATGCATTTCAATAACTTCTTCATGCACCGTTCATAGCTACTGTTTATTGGAAAGCTGTGCCTAGGTATACCTGTGTTCACGTACGTTTACTGTTTTACAGAGCCAGAGTGTGTGTGCGTGTTTTTTTTTTCTTCTAACTGACATACGATGATGGCTTGGAGTAGCCTCGTGATCATCATCGGACTTGCGGGGGAGCGGATGGCTCTCACCCCTAAAGTGTCTTTGTTTACATTAGATGGGTGAGTTTTTGACCATCTGATATTAAACGATGTTAAAAATGTGACACTTTGATCAATCGATTTCTCTAGCTGTTGCACTGATTTTGATTGAAGTTTTTGAGAAAAGATAAAATAATCTGAAGACTTCCAAGCATATATATTAGTTATAGCTGTTTCACGCGGTTTCACCCGCGTCCCGAGGGAACTACTTCCCGTACCGGGATAAAATATAGCCTATGTTACTTCTGAATAATGCAGCTTTCTAATGGTGTAAAAATTATTGCAATCGGTTCAGTAGTTTTTGAGTTTATTCATTACAAACATACAAAAATACAAATATTTCCTCTTTATAATATTAGTGTAGATATATTTCTATTGTTTCATCCCCTTCCAATGCTAATATATATCATGTGATACGTAATGTAGGTAAGGCCTCATCGCCCTTGTTTAGGGTGGGCCCGTGCCCCGGCAGCGGGGACGTATATGGGCTGATAATGATAATGATACGTAATGTAGGTACATTTATTGATTTTTTTTGCGGAAGGCTTCTAGAATGACCTCTTTCCACCTAATGGTAAGCGAGCGTGAGAACCACATATTATAAGGTTAACATGGCAAAGTCTCATTTAGAGCTTAAATCTGTCACGTATAAGTATGCAATATACTATCTATCTTATTATTACTAACGAAAGACAAAAGCTTCAAAGTACAATCTAGTCCGCAGAAAGCTCTCACGAGTATTAAATAGTGTGACATCTTAACCCACATGTCGATTACACAAAAGCTCTAATCATTATCTATCACTTATCTGATTACGGGTGACGTCTATTTCTTGATCATTAATTGGATAAATAATTGGTTTCGAAGATCGGTTTGATAATACCGTGAGAGAGCTTTTTATTTATGGAGTAATTAAACAGGTTGCTATAAAAGGGTATACGTATGGATGTTTTAATAATGTCTTTCATTTGTTTAAATGATTTATGTCTTGTAAGGTAGAAGGTATAATTATGATATAACTCTTACATAACAGTCAAGGAATGTGCTGTGTGAATAATTTTCATAAGATCGATATCTTGAAGTGCCTGTCAACAAAGCAATCACGATGATACTGATAGACAGGTGGACGAATCATCATCAGCCCATATACGTCCCCACTGCTGGGGCACGGGCCTACCCTAAACTAGGGCGATAAGGCCTTAGTCGACCACGCTGGCCAAGCGCGGGTTGGTCGACTACACAACCTAAGAATTTCTTCTTAGGTGTGCAGGTTTCCTCACGATGTTTTCCTTCACCGTTAAAGCGAAGATGACGATGATGAAGAGGTAATATGGACGAATAGTACATTATTAGGAAGATCATGTATTTTATACTCTAGTTACAGTCTTTAGAGCACCTTTATTAGTCAGTCAGCTGTATGTTTATTCTTTACTAGTGACCCGCATTCGGTTCGCTTCGGATGGATTTCACATAGAAACCTTCCTCTTGAATCCCACTATTTAAAAAAAACCGCGTGAATATCCGTTGCCTAGTTAAAAGATTTGAGCGTAGCCGAGGACAGAAATAAATGGCGACCGTTTGGGGAGGCCTATGTCCAGCAGTGGACGAAAATAAGCTGATGATGATGATGGTGAGCGTATATATATAAACAGAGAAAGCGTACTTTGTTTTATACTATGTAGTGATAATTAAATCAATATCACACGTGGCACTACATATTTGTATTAAGGAAATAAAGGTAAATTATATTCAACGATTCTAGCAGCACCAGAGCAAACGTGCCAAACGTGCACGCACCTCAACTCCAATAAACGATGTAACGAAACGCGTTACCAATATTTCACGTTCAGGGTTCCACTGCACATTCCTCACCGGCCCCACCTCCGCCGCATCATTTGCACGTTATCTCAAACGCGCTCTTTTTACGACACTTCCACAAGTTTTTTGCGGACGAACACCAAAAACTTTCAATTTTCCTGTCATTAAAGGGCTCTTAACGCGTAAGATAGAGGGAGAGGGTAGCGGGCAGAGAGGGACGGACGAGCAATCAAAAATACGTTTCGTTTGATCGAGGGATGTTTTCGACTGCCGATTGCTCCTCGATTCCATAACATGGAGGTTTTTTCTATTCTAATGTTAAGTGGGCTGTGGGTGGACAGTGCAACCTAAATAATAATGGTAAAGTTCTGTTTGTACTTACTAAGAGGTTTAATAAAATTATTTGTATTCCTTAATTGGAATTAGTTTATTTCCTAATCGTCGTAAGCGAATTCACGAAGTATGCAATAACTTGCTAGCCGCATGTGTTACGATATATTTGATTAATACAGCATCTTTAACCTAACTAGTGTCCCGCCCTCGCTTCGCTTCAAGTACACGTACAAATCTTCCTATTAAATCCCTTTATATATTAAATATCCCTCTTTATATAAAACATACATAGGGACGAACGGACAAAGGAGATGACTTTTGTTTTTTACGATACAAGCTTTCCGCCCGTGACTTCGTCCGCGTAGAGACGTTAATGGGTAAAACATTACTTTCTTATAGCGCAGTCGGTTAAAAAGTAGCCTATAACCTTTCCTAAGCTCTGGACTATATCTGTACCAAATTTTTTTCAATCGGTCCAGTACTCTATGCGTGAAAGCGTAACAGACAGACAGACTGACAGAGTTACTTTCGGATTTATAAAATACACCGTGAAATTTACGTGGTTGTTTTCCAGCAGTAAAATGATTCTATCTTAATAGTAAAATAGGTTTGTGCAGTGTTTTTTTTATTCATATCAATAAATGCCGGTTTTACGAAAGGTTGAACCGAAACTCAAAAGCACGTTCGAACCACTTTATGACTTAGGGTGTCGAGCTTCTTCAGCTTTAAGCATCGATTTCATGCGACCAGCAGTACCTTATTACGTCACATCTTATATAACGATAGCATCTCTCGTTTTCGAGTTGGAAAATTAATATTTAAAAAATTTAAAAAAAATTTTTTTTTCTGCGGAATTATTTGCATATTGCATTGATTCGATAGTATTACTAAAGGCAAATCGTTCTGCCACGGGAAAACAACCACTAAAATTTCACGGTGTATATAGTAGTTATAGTAGATATAGTAGATTTCGGATATATATAGTAAGAATAATGATGAATTCGACATTGTAAACACACTTCTATTCTAATCAGGTTCTAAATCCCATAAAAGGAAGTTACTTTAAGCTTTTGAAAAGAATAGCAAAGATTCAGCCTTCAAATAAAATGCTACGAGAAATTGAATTTATGCAGAATCAATTTGCTACACAATCAAAACTTTTACACAAACCGCGAACCATAATAATTTGCATAAATTAAATCAACACTACCAAATCGTGCCAGTAATTATCTTCATAAAGGAATTTCGCAACATATCGTTTTTCTACCAACACATGACATTTAAAGACCGTTGGCTGTTTTGAAAATAATCAAATCTGTTTAATAACACGTCTAATGGATGAATAACGCTTGCACAATAGAATTGATTCGATTGTATCTGTCTATATTAGTTACGTAATAATGTGACGGACATACATACGGTAAAGTTCATTAGTGTATGTCTTCAAATTAACTGTAACGAACATGTATGACGCAATGGCCACAAATCACGTGGGAAAATATATAAGTATTCGTACATAATTATAAGTGAATGGTTCTATACTTTAGTTCGGGATTAAATGGCAATTAAACCTTATAAAACATCAAACGAATAGTAGTTTCAATATGATGTTATAGTAATAGCCATATTTTATTAAAATTTCGTACGGGAAATCTATTTCCCAGCCTCTGTTCTTTTAGGGCCAGACACTAATTGTCAATCTCCATTGGAAACAAATCATCCTTATGGTCAATTATACAACACTAGCGACCCGCCCTCGCTTCGCTCAAAAAGGCAACGCAATCAAAGTGGCAACCACGCGACTTTTTCTAATACTTGCATTTTTAAATTCGTGATATCTTCCGAAAGAAATGTCCGAATTGAATAATTCAAAAAGTTACTTAAAGGTACTGAAGCCGTCTTTAATATAAAGAATATTATTATATAATTATTTTGATAAGGATTAATACCAAGGTACAAATAAAGAGCCTTTTCAAGCGGCGACATATAAATTAAATTTTTAGAATAAAAACCTCTTACTGTGACATAACTAAAATTTTTAGACATATGCTGTCGCGACACATTTTGTAGATAATGGAGAGTTCTGCAAAGTCGTAGTAAATTATTTTATTCTATCATCAATAGTTTTCGCAGTGCACGCGACGTAAGTAATTTTTCAGATCATTTTTTACACCTTGGGTTACATGGTGGGTTTATTGGAGTTTTAGTAAGGATCCCTAATTTAAAAAATATTATATAGCCTATGTTATTTCGAATAATGCAGCTTTCTAATGGTGAAAAAAATATTGCAATCGGTCCAGTAGTTTTTAAGTTTATTCATTATAAACATACAAAAATACAAGTCTTTCCTCTTTATAATTTTTGTGTAGATTGATTTTTAAATCAATTTATTGAGTAATCGTCACTCTTATAAGGATAGGTGTAAAATTTAAGATAACGCTATTATTAATCTACCGAAGACGAGTTAACATTTTCATATGTATAAAAAAATTAGAGAGAAAAGTGTGGCCAAAACCCGATATCAGATAATTTGATAAGTCTGGGATATTTCATTTGTTTTTTTTTATTTCGGCAGTGTTGCAAGCGCCATGATCAAGGGACAGTTCAACTCATCTACGCGGTCATATTTCACCGTGAGCAAGGTGCTTGCAACAGTGCTGGACTGGAGTTTTCTAATGTGTATTAGTATGACAGTTCAAAGTTTTATACGAGTTAAAGTCTAATAGCGACATTGTAAACTATTAGCAACGGATTGAACTCACAAAAGGAACTAGCCCAAGACAGTATCACCCTGCGGGTATGTCCCTAGCCGCTGGTCTCTGAGACCACGTGGAGCCACCTCCGAGGTATCAAAGCGTCTTTGACGCCGCAGATGTAATCTCGCGCGGCGCTATCATCTACATGTGGCGTAGTGATCGATGCTCTACATTGTTTTTGGCCCAATTTTTAAGCTATTGCATAGCTTCGCGGGCTTTGAGCGCGGCGACCGAACCAAGAAATTCCGTAACGAAAAAAACCTCACAATCGTCTAACGTCGTTTCAGTTCGGTAGACTTCGGCACGGTGTTTGTGTGCGTGCGGTTAGACGTATTGTACGACTCTACAAAACTCGCACGAATCGAGACGAGCTGCTCCGAAATCGGACGATGCTATGCAATAGCTATACCGCGGCAGTCCCCGAGTGCCACACGTCTTTTTTATTTATTTATTATGGTACACAAACAGATAACTGTCATAACACATATTGGTTGGTTGTAACAATTGAGCATACCATAGAACTAGACACAATGGAAAATGTATGCTTTGCACTTCTTGTGGAGTTTCATGGCAGTGTTAAATAAGCTTAGCTTAAGCTTTTTCAGTCATCCATGAGTGCAAATTCAAGTAGGTAAGTAAGTATAGCCTAGAATGTTAGGCTTGAAAGTCAATATCGAATTAGTACATACATACAATCACGCCTTTTTCCCAGAGGGTTAGGCAGAGATCACTTCCAGCGATCCACTTTTCACCTCTGTGCGAAACGTGACGTGACGGGTTGTGGACCACGTCGCCGCCATTCTGCCTTGTGCATTGTTTTAACAAGATCATTGCGTTCCCACGAGTAGTAAGGATAGGTATATGACGGGGGAAGGAAAAGGGGATTAAGGAAACTATCGACTCGGATGATTTGGACTGAGTCGACAGTAACTCGAGGAGCCGGGGTCGCTTACCCGTATACCGTTCACCAACCACCGGGCCGAATTAGTATGTAATCTTACAACGATCAAACTGAATTCAATACACATTAAGTAAGGTGAATGCATTCACCATGCACTGTCTGACTTGACATTTATCTTACATAACACCGAATTCAACATATCGGTTGAAGGGTGATGGACAAAAAACCCGTCACATTCCACAACAAAACGCAAATACTTTGACTGCCTTTTGTCACAAGCAAACCAAATAAAAATCGCTTGTAAACATACTGAGTTAACTCCAAATCAATATTTGGCCACTACTGGTTTAAATGGAATTTATTTGTTAGCCGTGCAATGTTGAAAGATTCAAAACAATGTCATAATCTGCTCGAACAAATATATGTAATGCCTTGAGTAATTTTGTTTACTTAGCCTAAAATTTGAATAATCTTCATTAATATTTGCGTGGACATTCCTCAGCTATTTTAAGGAAAAACCAAGTGAATATAATACTTGTATCTTGCATAAATTACGAAAAGGACGTAGGTAGTGTCTTTGATATGTGATTTATTCTTCCAGTCCCTTTATTGGTCCTTGCACAAGAGGTACCTTTACCAACCTCACGCTAGCCTTGACTTCTATTGCTTTTACATAACCCTATCGTGTATCACAAATAGTTATTTATAAGGCAGACTTAATAAATAGCTGATCGTTACATTATCACCCCTAATAAGGCCAGTTAAAATTTAATCAGAGGATATCAGTGCAGTCAGGGGATATCAGTCACAACTATCTGTCCGGTGGTTGGTGATCGGTATACGTGTAAGCGACCCCGGCTCCTCGAGCTACTATCGACTCGCCCAAATCATCCGAGGCGATAGTATCCTTCCTCCCCTTTTCCTTTCCCCGTCAAAATTAAATATCCTTGCTTCTCGTGGGAACGCAATGACCTTGTTAAAACAATGCACAAGGCAGAATAGCGGCGACGTGGTCCACAACCCGTCACGTCACGTTTCCCGCAGAGGTGAAAAGTGGAGCGCTTGATGTGATCTCTGCCTACCCCTCTGGGAAAAAGGCATGATTGTATGCCTAAAATTTAATACCTATTTCAAATCCAATTTAAATCAGATATACAATGGGATGTTGCTCCGAATATCACTCCAAAACTATAAATAAATAGTTGCCATCTGCTTAGAGATCCGTAGATATAATACAATATTAGCATGAAACATCGTTATTTAATAATCAAAATGTCAAATATTCATACATATTCAAATATCTAAAATGCCAAACGACAAATTAGGCGAAAAGATCGTTCGAAAGATCGTAAACGCCCACATTGCAACCATCTTCTGTCCACGTGTTTAACATAAAAAATAAAAGGCATTATAATTTGTTTGAAAACATGGAGTTCGTAAAAAAAATATTTCAATATCTTAATTTTAATCTCACTTGTAAATAAAATGTCCTAAGTCGAATATTTTTATTTGCTTGTTGACCTCTGTGGTTAGAATGTCATAAGGTTAAGTGCAACGATTAAGCTAAATTACTAATGCCGGCTAAGCTGGTAATAAACATTAGAATATATCAGATATTTGGATTAACTTGAACAATTTATTAATGATACAGTAACCTTTCGCAGTAAGAATGAGTGATATACCCTGATAATAATTTAACGTTGTATAGTGTTGGTGGTAAACATTTGAAATCGGTATAGCCTTTGTATTGCAAGAAAAAAATAAAATGTTCTTGAGAGGAAAAACTATTAAATACGCCATCCCTAACACAATAGGTATTAAATAATAATATTTCCATATCCCTGGAGGATACTTTCATAAATTAAATAATGTTACAATATTTAAGATGTCCATCACTCGAGTTGGACCTTTGCATCATGTAAATACCACGAATTAATCTAATGTCACAATATCATGATCGCAACGTTAGATATTTACCTTACTTGTTAGACAAAATACCACTATGTCAAAACTTACTTTGCTAACAATTTCGATTTCTGGATTCAAAAATAGAATTTCTTAAATTGTGTTCTAAATAATATTTCAAAAATAAATTTAGGTAATAATTGACATTATTATTTTTCATAAATACGTATTACCTTTTGGATCCCCAAGCAATAAATTTCCTTTTTGTTCCTCAGTCTTCCACCTTAATTTTTTTCATAAGCTGTGTAAATCTCCAGCCTTATTTACCTTGCCAAAGTAATATGTTATAAAATAGTAGTGCAGAAATGGGAATCATTAGAAGTCGAAATTTCGGAGGGTATAAGGATGCCCTAATTTGTGCACCGTGTGATAGAGCTTTCCCTTTCATATGTCAAAAACTTACATGGCGCATTTTCAACTGCAAATTACTTTGAAAATAACATCTCAGTAACTTATCACTTCACTTCTCAGTGACTGGATCGGTGGAACAGTGGTTAGTGACCCTGGCTGGCGGTTCCAAGAGTCGTGGGTTCGATTCCCACTCGGGACAAATATTTGTGTGATGAACATCGGTGTTTGTTCCGTGTCTGGGTGTGATTATGTATTTAAGTATGTATTTAAAAATATATATGTATGTATATCAGTCTCTGACGCCCATAGTACAAACTCTGCTTATTATGGGGTCAGATGACCTGTGTGGAAATGTCTCAGATATTGATTTATTTATCAGTATTTTTCTATATCTATATTGACATTTACGTAACAATCTGACTGAATATTTGTCTTTATGGGTCTACACGCGTTATTAGGAGTAGCAAATACATAGCTACTTACTGCCCGACGTTTCGACTGGGTTACACCAATCGTGGTCGCTCGCGACTACTCCTAATAACGCGTGTAGACCCATAAAGACAAATATTTAGTGTAATGGAACACGAAAGTCTAAAATCATACAATCTGACTAAAGTAGAGCATCCTCCACCACCACAACAACGTATTTACGACAATGGAACTCTTTCAGCTCTTTGTGGCTGGTCCTTTGATTAACTTTGATCTAGGTGAGTGCTAGGTGTTGCGCTAATGGATTGCTGCACAAAGCAGCCGCCACCTGAAAGGCTGAGATAAAGCCAGTTTGATTCCCGGCAAGAAAGAGTTTGATGGAGAAATGTGGGAGTTCACAAAGGAATGCTTCTGTGGTAATACTGGACATTGTTGCTGGTAATTAACTTAACTCAGTTTAGATTTACTCTTTTAGTTTCGTTTATGTGTAGCGTCTAGAATGGAAGTGGCTAAAGTGATGTCAGTGTACCTCTTATAATACGTGCAGCGAAATATATACCGTGAAGTTTTAGTATTTATTTCCCGCAGTAAAATGATTCTGAATAAGTAGTAAAATTAATTTGTACATTTTTTTATGTTCAAATCAATAAATACCGGTTTTACGAAAGGGATAAACGAAAGCACGCTCGAAACACTTTATTTCTTAGAGCGTAGGGCTTCTTTAGCTTTAATCAATTTCATGCGGCAAACAGTATCTGATTACATCACACCATTTAAAAGTACCATAAGCTTCTGATTATTTTTTTTTAATTGATTTTTTTTTATTATTTCTACGAAATAACTAGCAAGAATCGATAGTACTACTACTACGATCTGCTATGGGAAAACAACCACTAAAATTTCACGATGTATATTTTAAAGAATTACAATAAAAAAAACCTTCCAGCAAAGGATCTGAACTAATTTTAAGTCGTAATACTAACTATAAATGCATTGAATACATTCATAGATTGATCCTTTGTTATTTAATAGGTACGAAATTATTCTGACAAGTTCTGATTTAGTAACGTTCTAGAAAGTAGTATTGCTTAAAGACGTTGCTTAGATGTAATGATCTAATTAATGTTTCAGTAATGTTTGTAATAAAATTGTAATGTGTATTTTATACTTGATTTAGCTTATGAAATGATTGTGATTGTTACATATTTTTTAAATGCAGGTATTTTTTTCTATATTACCATCTAATTTTGGAACTTTTATATTTCAATGTATGTGTCTTGTATGTATTGTTAATATCATCATATTATAACCTACTGTAAATAACCAAGAGCTGCAGGAAGTGATCTCTGCCTACCACTGTCTGAAAAAAGGCGTGATGCAATGTTTGTTAAACTACTTATTTAATGAGATTCGTGTAATGTAACTAATATAAAGGCATAGTAATTATGTCATCCGTTCTTCAGGTAACTATTTAATTGAAACTATCAAAAAAAGTATAGTTCTGATGATTATACTGAACACTATACATTTAACTATGTAATTGTATTAAGTCACTAATACCCTCGATCAACAGGTGGTACCTGGAGTCCTAAAAGTTCACACTTATGTTCTCCCTTAATTTGTACTTTTATCTGTAACTTGTGTAAATTGTGAAAAATATTTTTTTTTGATGAACTAAACATAGAGGTTGTGAATAAAACAGGATGTAAATCATAATCGTGTATTAGCTAAGGTCGTTGGTGGTTTAGGCCTGGGGGAGGTGGGCACCCTGGGGCTGGAAGCCCAGCTCGTTGGCGACGTAGGTGACGGTGTAGACGACGCCGTCGGGACCGGGGTACGAGTACTGGCCGCGGACCTCGATGGCCTCGTTCTCAGTGCCGACGTTCTTGAGCTGACCCTGCTCCTGCTGGGCGATGCCGTTGGAGGTCTCCACGCTGAAACAGAAGCATTTGTCAATATACTTCGTAAGATAGAAGAACAAGCGGGAGAGCAATGATTACATAAGATGATCTCACTCCACCTGATGGTAATTGGTAGTGAGATCCACATATGAGGTCGACAGGCACAATAGACTATATTGAGCCTGTCGCACTCACCCTGAAGGCCTGCTTAAATGCCGTTTCACGCCCCGCCTGAAGAGCCCATGATCATAGGAGAGAGGAAAAACATGAGCTGGGGGGACATTTCATGCCTTAATTGTTTATTGCTTTTTCAGTGCAAAAAGATGGTTACACACTTACAATATAGTATAGTGTAGGTGAAGTGGTCATACTAATTGTCAGTACTGTTTTAGTTTATGGAAGCAACAGTCAGGTACAGCAATCTAAGCTGAAATAGAAGCACCTTTAATTGTCACTTCAAAGCATGTTACATTTGATCTAACTGTCCGGTGTTTAAAAAACTAAATGAAATCTTGTTGTTTCTTTACACGCAAAGAAAAAGATTTGAACTATCGTTCGGAACTATTTCGATTCGCATATGGTAGTAGACACTTTGCATTGACATTATATCCTCATTACACATTCTCGGCACATTTCATAAGCCTCTAGAAAAGGTCATATCGTCTTCCTCAAAATTAGGTATCGATAAATCACTAATTGCGCGCGTCGGAGTGAATGGAGCGTCTTTGAACTTTCAACTCTATCGCAACGCTTCGCCTTCCTGATGTCTTTGCGACCGACTGATCAGCTTGGCTTGGTCAGAGGTGACGTCAGAGTTTGGGAAAATAAAGGAGAGTCTAAGGATTCTCTTAGTAGGTAATTGGTGTTACTGTTCCGCATAATGGTGAAGTTGTAACAATTTTACAAGCAGACTGAGTGAATCTTGATTTCTACAATTCAAGTTGAATGCGGATCAGAAATGATTATTTCTGTTCCCATATTTTGGTAATGTGTGTTATTCACATTATACTAGGGATGCAGTGTTGTATTCTTTGTAACATCAATTAATGAAGTGATCGCGTAAAGCATTACTCTTTAAGTAAAATTATTTTAAAAAGTAGCTTTCATCGTCTCTTAGCCTCCAGAGAGTCTCTACCAAAATTTACAGCAATTTAATAGAGTTTACGCGTTCGTGCGTAACAGACGGACAGTTCCTTCTCGACTCCTAATATTAGTGTAGATTTAGATCAGCACTTACGCGTATTGGAATCCCTCAACGCCAATGTTGTCGTTGACGTATTTGGTGACCTCAGCGTCCTTGGGGTCGGTAGACACGGGGACGGCGGCGGCCACGGCCACGAACAGGGCGAAAGCGACGAACTGCAAGGAAAACAATTGATTAATATGGTAAATAAATAAATGACATACATAGTAGTACAGTTTCCCCAGAGGGGTAGGCAGAGATCACTTCCTGCCATGTGCTACGGTCCTCGCACACTTTCGCCTCTTTCACATCCATCAATCTCTTTATGCACATTCGGCCATTTATTTATTTTTTAATTTATGTCTAGCTGCTTCTATAAGTACAAGTAACGGGATATCAAGTAATATGTATGTTATATTAAATTAATTCCACTAAATATGAAATACTGATAGTAGTTTTGATTATTTAACCATTATGTTTTAACAGTAGTAGAAATCAAAAGATCTTTAAACATTTACTTGAATCATCAAATGCTTCAATGTGATATTACGATACATTCCAACTATTTCGACCAGAAGCAAATATCAAATTATAATCTCTATTGTAATTTAAAAAAAAGTCCATTTTAAATTTATTTATGTAAGACATTACACCATTTAAACAAAGATCATTGACTCTATAATGGGTAAAACGTTACCGAATACTTGATTTTTACGTTAGACGATAATTTGAAGGACAGGTCAAAAACCCTATCAGGGAAATCAAATGTTTGAGATGACTCTAGATAAGCCATTATAAATTGTATGTATTTTTGAGAATTCGTCGAATAATTTCAAAATTAAATAAGAACTAAAACTGCATATATAATAATGCAAAATTCTGTTTAACTATAAAACTGGTTCGTCTCAAAATTGTTTTGATCCTACCAGTTTACGAATTCCCAGAAGTGAGATACTGCGATAATGTGGTCACTAGAATAGTAATTTTATAGTCCATGATTTGGCTACTAATATGCGTCCTGGGAACTTCGTTTTAGACATTCTAAGTTCACCTTTAAGTTTATTTTTAGTACCTTACTTCATTCTAGAAGTAACAATTCAAACGGAGTCGGTAACAACATTAAAGTACTCGATTTCGATAACCTTCAAGTGTAATTACTGAATTTGAACTTATTAAGCCAAGCGAATACTATCAATTGATCAACACATGTGTACAACAATATGAATAGTTTTACTTAGGTAAAACAATCATGGAAGTTGTACTAATGAAGATAGTCTATTTAAATCACTGTACTCGATAATTACTCATCCAATTGCACATAATTGAAAGCTTATATAAAAATCACTGTCAATTTGATTGACAAACACTTAATTTCACTTGTACATAAATCCACTAGGAAAGTTTGCACAAATCGTAACCGAGGACCATTGACCGCTAGATGATGTCACTATTTCACACAATTGGCCTCCAAAAAAAACTATTAAATACAAAAATCACTTACGGATTTCATTTTGAGTTGGTGTGGTTGGTGAGTGCTCAACGGGGAAGCTAGGACGAATGTGATGATAATCTGGATCCTCACACTATTTATACTAATATCTCGTATGACTAGTTTGCATATATTCAGAGTTTGGCATATGCCAAAGTTAGGCAAGGCTATTATTATTAAGTCGTCTTCCATCGCAGGGGAGGTGACATTAAGAATTGTGAATCCAGTTTTTGAATTAACATGTATGTGTCTGCATTTAGTCATAAAATGAATTATTAATACTTATTTTAATTTTTCGTTGGGAATGCATAGCGACGAATAATTTCAGGATGATACAAGGAGATTGTGTATGGATTTTGAAAGATATGCTAGGTAAAATTTGAACCAAAAAACTCTCCGATAATTATTTAATCTGTACAATCAGGCAAATCTTATAAATAAAAATTAATTGCTGTTCGTTAGTCTGACTAAAACTCGAGAACGCCCGGACCGATTTAGGTAATTTTGGTTTTAAAATGTTCGTCGTAGTCCAGGAAAGGTTTCAATGAGAAAATATAGAAAAATTATCAATATAGGCGGTATGAAATTCGCCGGGACCACTAGTAACAAATAACAATTACTTATTATAATATATCAATTTAACCTTACTTAAACAATGTAAGTTTGTTTGTAAAGCATTAAGCCTCTAGGGGTATAGCAATCAAATATAACAAATTTCAATTCGTATTTTCATAAATACGTTCAAACATTAATCATCATTATAATATCACTTTACTTACAATCCTATTATGTGCATTCAATATCATCATTCGATCAATAACTAATTTTAATCATCGTCTGAAGTTTATCTATAGAGCATAGATGATTCCATCCATCCTGCACCAATTACTAGTAATCAATTACTTAGATAGAATTGATTTTAGTCCATTCTAGGTGAACTAATATGCGATGAGTTTGATGATAATTAATCGAATTATTTCAGACTGCATGAGCAGCAAATCATTCGGTGGAAAGGTCAAGTTAGTCTTTAAAAGATTTTGCTAGCCTTATATAGTGTATCTGTAAAATGTTTCAAAAAGACACCAGCCTAATAAAATAGTAATATTATCTACATAACTACCTCGTTGGTCTATTGGTACCGAGAGGTCCCCGGTTCGAGTTCGGGGTCGGGCAAAATTTGTGTGAGTTTTTCTGTAATGAAATTACTCAGCCCGGAGTTAGGAAGTTGGCGGTTGAACGCCCGTGCCTCGGAAAGCACGTTAAGCCGGTGGTCCTGCGCCCGATCTCTCATCGGTCATGTCGGATTGCCGTCTCACCGAATTATGAAAGTAAGGGAATAGAGAGTGCACTTGTGTTTGCGCGTACACTTGTGCACTATAATACGTCCTGCGCACTTGGCTGATCTCAATTGAGATTAGCCGCCATGGCTGAAATTGGTCGGACACCTTATACATATTTATTATCTACATATGTGTGTATTTAAGTATTTCTTCTATTTCAATTCTAATCGCACCCTTGCGTCTTTTGGGAAAGAATTCTAGATTTACAGTAACACATACAAAAAAACAATCGTTTCTTTTTCCAGTGACTGAAAAAATTACCTCTTAGTAATAAGTTTAATATAGGTACATTATCATAAGTATTCTATACATCATACCTACACTATTCAATCCTGATGTTTCTTTCAGTAATATTCTTTAATAGAAGATTCAAAGTCACCATATCAATTAGACGGCCATTAATATCTTTATCTCTTATAACATTATCGAAGCCAACAACTTGATTTGATAATCGTGAGTAATTAATTTGTTCAGAGCAATTGGCGGAGGCTGTATACAGCCTGCGCGAACTATACTTTGCGTTGCGCATTGACACATGATTGATACCTGTGAAGCTCGATGCGTACGCGCAGTTTTGATAGGAAGTCGATTATCGAAGTTGAGTTGATCTGATAAATTATGGTGTCGAAGCTAACGCTTTTGTTCGTGATGAAAATGTTTCAGAGACTTGTCGTTGTATTAGGTAAGGTGTACATCAAGCTACATGATATAGCTCTGGGCAAGTGCCTTGATTTTACGGGTGAGTCCCATAAGTACTCACTTTACTTTGTCCCCTTAGAGGTCAATGAGAGTTTATCTTAAAAATGTCACTTGGAACCTCAAATAGAGGAAAAGTCTCTAGTAAAGGATCATGGAACAGTTAGTAATTCGAGTCGTAGAGAAGCTCTAAAGGGACAGAGTTGAGGGGACAAATGGAAATAGCCCGATGATAGTAATCTTACGATAAATGGCCTATTGCCAGTATCAAAATGTTGTACGTTTAAGCATGTCAAACTGTTAGTCCTGTGCTATACATACATGTCGTTATTCTGTCTTATTAAAATATAGCGGCCCGTCCCGGCTTCGCACGGGGGGACTTAATCATTAAAACGATTGTTATGGGTAAACTATAAAAGGTAGACATGTGCTCTTGCGGACTTTTTTAAAGATAATGTTAAGATAAACAATTTATACATAGAGCATTTTTGTATAACTTTAACTATATGCTCAGCGCACGCCACGGCAGGACTCAAAAACGATACTTTTCCCCCGTTTTTGAAACAGGTTTTCGGTTTTCGGTTACTGCTCCACAACCATACGACCTAACGTGATATTATAAAGCCTATGTTACTTCTGAATAATGCAGCTTTCTTATGGTGAAAAAAATATTGCAATCGGTCCAGTAGTTTTTGAGTTTATTCATTACAAACATACAAAAATACAAATCTTTCCTCTTTACATATTATATTAGTGTAGATGTAGACAAGAGTGACTAGAATTTTAATAAACAGTAAGAGCTACGATGTACATCTTTTGACTACTTATTTTGATAATTGAATAGCTTTTTTTTGTTACATCGTCTAGGAGTCTAGTTAAGCCAAGTTAATAGGACTCTAGTACTCAGATCTACGAAACTGATAAGTTTAACGATACCAGTGTTTTTAATTTTACAATGGTAGCCTACATAGTAACTGTGCCTACATAAAACAAGGAAATAATTGAGCAAACTCTATGCAGTCATTAAACACAAATATATTATTTTTATTTAATACAAAAATAATTATATTACCTAACTAAGAAGATGGCATAAATTAACTAGTGTGACCAAATGTCCCTTATTTCACATAAAGTCGACGAATGACAAGACATAGTAAATGATACGATTAAATATTCATAGTTAATTGATTCGTTACGGGTTACTGTATAGTGTTTACGATTATTGGCCCTCAATCACCATAAACATCACCTGCTTGGCCGAACGAACGAATAAGTGCTGATATTGAAGTGCATAATCGCTCGGTTTAGCCCATATTTTGTGCTATTGAGATGCACTTGCTAATGTTAATGTTAATTTGATTACATATTTGTTAAAAGGTTTGATTTTCGTATCGGCATTTGTGGACAATTCATAATATATCATTGTTGTTTATTTGTTTTCGTCATTATATTAACAGTAACCTCGTAGTTTTTTGTATTCTAATTATAATAGCGTCATTTTATGTGTGCAATAAAGCATCTTGGGACCATCAAATTGCTGCCGGAAACTACCTAGACGTTAAGGTAGCATTCCTGTGTTTTTATGATTCAATTTACTAGACAAACACTTGGCAAAAAATTTTATTAGAAAAAAAAATGTTCCAAATAGAACAATGCTGAATACAAAAACAGAAGCGTTAAATTATGTATTATTTATTAATGTAAAGGGGTCACTAATTCTATTCCAATATATATTCTGCATCACCAATTCATTTGTCGTCTTACGGAGCACAAGCATATTTTAGTTTCTACATGGAGTACTTATAATCATTCTCCTGCCCTTATCCCACGCTAAGTGGGGTCGGCGCAACATGTGAGTACTATATGTATAAATACGATTAAGTCAATTGAACTATTATCAAATTCAAATTCAAATTCAAATCATTTATTGCTTATCTCTACTGGAATGACATTAATCTAATTGGATGAACAATAGATCCGGATCAAACTCCCACCCGGATCATTTCGTCTTAGGCCATTTCAGTATCGGAATGTAAATGATGTTAAGAAGGTCACTGCTCGCCGGTTGTGACACCCGGGCACTAATAATAAGATTTACTTAATCGGTAAACCACGTAAGGTGACAGAACATCTGGCTAAGAGGTGCGTTTACACTGAACGATACGAGCGCAGTTGAGTAATAAATATTATACTCTTTAAACGGTTTTTTTACAGAGGAAAATGATTGATCCAATGACGAATTTGGACATGATCTTTATCTAGATTAGGCTATCTATGATGGTGAATATTCGAAGCATTTGTATTACTTAGTAAAGATAAAATGTATTACTTCCCGGATACACACTCATGTAGAGATGTCAGTGGTGTTATGAAAGGTGGCACTAACAGGATCCATAATCGGATTGCGATTAAATGTTAGAAGAAGGGTGAAGAAAAAGGTAGAGAAAGGGTGGGAGGAAAAAATAAAACCATTCCATTGAATTTCCATGTTCCTATAAAATATACAAAATAGGGCGGTTTTTTACATAATGCACAAACAGACGACCACCTATACCTGCACTGAACGACATTAGTATCGCTACGCCACTGTACAGAGGTCACTTGCAGAGGCGAATTCACGTAACCTACGTGAGAAAACCTCCACGTGTGATCGCACTCTGTAAAACCGGTCTAGAGCGGCCGGTCCACTGATCGGGCATCAAGCGACCGGCCATCTTCCTTTCTACTGGAAAGTGAATGTCAAGGTCGAGAGGCGACTGGGTGACTTCTCGCGTAACCTGCCAGTGCGTCCGATCGAGCTCACTGACGCGGTGACCTGACAATGTAGCTTTGAGGATTTTTAGCCAATTTTTAGTAATATCTGTAGGTACTCCGGTTGCGTCTAGTCGTTACGTGTTTTATGTTAGTCTCTTTTTGGTGTAGACAGGTAAAAAGTAACCTATGTTCTTTATTAAGAGTCAAGCTGTTACTTTATGTAATTACTGTACGTTAGCATTTCGATGTAGCAGTTTAATCGTTCAAGTATTTACATTTATATCATTTTTATTATAAAGCTATTATAGTGGTAAATACATTTCGTTTGTACAAAAGAGTTATGTACCTACTAACGAAATTTACACCAATGACATAACGGTTTGAGATTTATACATTAAGAATCGAATTTTAATTAAGAATCACTTAATTTTGCAACTTAACTCAGTATCTAGTTTCGTTTTATAATGCATATTTATAGGTGAAGTGACTGTATGTACTATATGGCTGACGTGTGAGAATAGACGAAAAATATTTTTAAAAGTATTCAAAAGGTCAATTTTAATTAAGAATCACTTCTGTTTAAATTAATTTTGCAACTTAACTCAGTATCTAGTTTCGTTTTATAATACATATTTATAGGTGAAGTGACTGTATGTACTATATGGCTGACGTGAGAGAATAGACGAAAAATATTTTTAAACTTATTCAAAAGGTCAAAGGCCTGATGTTGATACAGTTACCCAACTCAATGACATTTGGATCGTGATGGATAACCGATACCGGAGTGAGACAGGTACATGAGCATCAACGTCCGTAGTGTAGCGTGCGTATGCGCAAGTTCACAACTAAACTACAAGACTGTTACTCAACTAATGTACGTATAACATACAATACATGCCTTGTTATATTGCCCATTACATTGTATAACTTAAGACAATAATATGGGAGAAATAGGTTTCTTTTTTCTTTAATTAAGATCATGAGCGTACATGAAGAGCATTTTAAAAGATAGGCTGAAAATTTATGTTTTAAATCTTTTTTTCATCAGTCAGTCTAAGAAGCTATTGGGATGTGTGTTATTCTCGTGTGGCGTCCCGCCATCACTTTTTTCCATAAGTTTAGGTAGTATAGTTGCGACTATTTAAATTATGTACACCTAGCTTGCATGTTACTTGATTAATCCTAATTTAATTATAACTAGCCTAATTTAAGGTAACCTAGAATAAATATTTGATAATTGTACTTTTTGACGTACAACCATAGAGTTCACTGGGACGCCACAATCGTTTCAATCAAGTGAGGCTTGATAATGTTATGGTATGTATTACACCTTCATCACATTAATAATCAGGAACTGCCGAAAACATTTAATCGCTTATGCTATTGATAAGGTTAATCTCATTTATTTATTTCAGCAATGACAACGTTATATGAATAACAACCTGAATACGACTTGTCATTTAGAATAGACTTTTTATACCAGAGCCGCTCTAAGTTGGCCGATTTGACACTTTTTATTTTATATTTTGCATTTATCCTTGTTTAAGAAGAACATATTTAGCGAATCATAAAGAACAGCTTTTAAAAATAAGACTTTATTTCAAAATGTCAAATGCACCTAATTATCTAATTATTTGTCTTTTATTACTTAAAATAATTGAATTATAAAAAGAAAATGCAAAATTTCCACTCTGTATTACGCTTTTACAAGGTTACGCCGTTTGACACGTTTTCATAGTGACGTAATGGATAATACTCACCAGGTATTTTTTTTAAATAGGATGAAGGATTTATAGTATTTTTCATGGAATGTAATAAATTCCATTCTACGTATACAAACTGCATAGGTACATTTTTAAATTTTCTATTACATTAAATTAAACTAAACGATACTGTTTCCCTTTTAAAACTTTAAAATGATTTATTTTAATATTTTTCTTAATGACGCCGCATTAAAATGAAAAAAGTGTGCAATGAAATTATTTTCGTTTGTCAAACGTAAAATGCGTGATTCAGAACACAATGAAGTGTCACAGGGATCATCTTGGCTGAAAAAGACTATAATAAGTATTGTATTTCAAAATAAATATATTTTTAAATAAGAAACTTCAATTCAATCTTCTGGATGTGAATAAATGTTTTTAATAAATTTGTTATAATTAGACCTTGCTTGGTTATAAAGTGGAAATAACTGTTACTTATATACTTCGGCAATTTTACCGTTGTCCCTCACTAGTGCAGTCAGTCTGACATGTGTCAAATCGGCCAACTTAGAGCGGCTCTGGTATAATATGTTTCTCTCTGGTTAAACTTTGACTTTTATGTGAATACGTCTCCTACGACGTCAACTGCAATAAAATTTTCACTTCTCACTTCAGAAAGGTGTCTTAAATTCGAAGTTCGCAAAATAAAATCAAATAAGGCGTCTGACTGATTTCAGCCTTGGAGGCCGATCTCAATAGAGATTAGCCGGCTCATCATCACCCCATTACAGTCCACTGCTGGACATAGGCCTCCCCAAATGCACGCCACTTCTCTCTCTCCTCGGCCACTCGCATCCAGCTCCTACCAGCCGTCCTGCGCAGATCGTCACACCACCTGGCCTGCGGGCGTCCTACACTACGTTTGCCGAGACGCGGTATCCACTCCAGAACTCGTCTACCCCATCGGTCGTCGGTTCTACAGCAAAACCTCCACGAGATTAGCCGGCTGCGCAAGACATAATAATTATGATAGTGCACAAGTAAGCGCGCAAGCACAAGTGCACTCTATGGTCCATTACCCTCATAGTTCGGTGAGAATGCAAACCGACATGACCGATGAGAGATCAGGCGCAGGACCACCCGCTTAACGTGCTTTCCGAGGCACGGGCTGGCCAACTTCCTGACTCTGAGCTGAGTAATTTACTAACAGAAAAACTTACAAAAATGTTGCCCGACCCCGGACTTCAACCTGGGACCTCTCGGTCCTAACGCAGCACTTGCTAGCAATAGAACAACTAGCCAGTCCATATATAAAATAGGAAAGATGGAGGAAGTGGACTTACAGAAGCAGTGCTATACATAAAAGTATTTTTTTTATTTTTGGCCCCCAAAGAATTCACCTTCCAGTCTTACTCATACGTTGCAACTAAAGAGTTCTTAGTACACTCCCATTTTTTTTTTATGAAATATGTTGGCATTGGCATCCGGCATGAGTAAACATTACCGCAAGCCGCGGTTTTCGCAAAGGCGACCTTTAGCGACCCGGGGACCTTCACCTTGTTACCTAACGTCTCGATGCACGTGGATATTTGACCAGGGATGACTCTACATTAAATGTTTTAAGTCAAGTCAAAAGTCAAAGTCAAAATTCCATTATTTATATATGCATTTACACGCAGTTATAAATCGTCATTACAGTAAATAAATAAGTAAAAGATAAGTGATTCGACCACCGACACGTAATACAAGTAATCTAAACAACAAAATAAAATTTAAGTGTCTGTTTATAATTAAAAAACCGGCCAAGTGCGAGTCGGGCTCGCGCACAAAGGGTTCCGTAGCAGCAAATATAATAAAAATCAACCTATCTCAAAAACTATAAGAGATACTTTGATCAAACCAAAAATCGTTGAAAGAGTTAATTAGCATGCATCACCTCTATTTTTTTTAGAATTTTATACCCCGTAGTTATAAAAATAGAGGGGGGGGGGACATACTTTTTACGACTTTGAGAGCTGATATCTCAAAAACCGTTCACTTTAAGAAAAATGTTTTTTAGAAAACTTTATATCATTTTAAAAGACCTTTCCATTGATACCCCACACGGGTATGTACATCGAAAAAAAAAATTTCATCCCTCAGTTACATGTATGGGGGGCCCCACCCCCAATTCTTTTTTTTACTATTTAGTGTCATATTTTTGTAGCGGTTCATACAACACATATTCCCATCAAATTTCATCACTGTAGTACTTATAGTTTCCGAGTAAATCGGCTGTGACAGACGGACAGACGGACAGACGGACAGACGGACAGACGGACATGACGAAACTATAAGGGTTCCGTTTTTGCCATTTTGGCTACGGAACCCTAAAAACGACTTTGACTAAATAGGTATGAATCTATATCAGGTACCAGTAACAAACACACGTTTTAAATTTTATTTCAGTTCGAAAACAGACAGACGTTCTGTCTGTCTGTTTGTCCTCGCAAATTTCCGAAACGGCTAGACCAATCTAGCCGTTTAATTTGCGAGGACTAATAGAGTAATAGCCCCGCTGAAGTTATCTGACTTATCTGACAGTCGACTCAGTCCAAATCATCCGAGGCGATAGTATCCTTCCTCCCCTTTTCCTTCCCCCGTCATATATCCTTGCTACTCGTGGGAACGCAATGACCTTGTTAAAACAATGCACAAGGCAGAATGGCGGCGACGTGGTCCACAACACGTCACGTCACGTTTCCCACAGAGGTGAAAAGTGGATCGCTGGAAGTGATCTCTGCCTACCCCTCTGGGAAAAAGGCGTGATTTTATGTATGTATGTATGTATCTGGCAGTGGCAACCCTGTCTCCATCTTTGTTAAGAGATAGACTGTCACATTTCTTCACGTAATGCCGCATCGATAGTAAATGATACCGATGGTATGATTCGTGCTTGATTGAATAATGGATTCTGATAAATGGCACCAAATGGAGCTAATTGGATGATAAGTTCGAAAGAGCTTACACAAGTTAGGTAATTTCAAGCAAGTGTTATAGTATAATAGGTAAATCAGTTGCATTTTAGAATTTAACATACTGTATCGTATTATGTTACTTCAAAAAAGTTTTAACCGAGCCAATAAATCATCCCATTACTAAAGGGACAGATTTATTGGCTTGGTGGAAAAGTGGTTAGTGAACACTACCTACGGTTCCAACAGTCGTGGGTTCGATTCCCACTCGGTATAAATATTTGTGTGACAAACATCGGTGTTAGTTCCGTGACTGGTTGTGTTATTAAATAGATTTAAGTATATTTGTGTACCCACTGTTCATTCTGATATCCATAACACAAGTGCTTAAGCTACTTACGACAGAGTCAGATTAAAGGATGTGCTGTTGTGTAATATACAAAAAAAAACAGCTCTTCCTTCCTCTACATTCTATCTCGATTCCCATTACACAATTACTCCATTCTCTTTTACTCACAACACATTCTTTCAAAATACATTTTAATAGTAATATGGAATGAAATCACAGGTTAAACCTGAAACCTTCACCCCGATACGTCATGCGGATTTGTGGAGGAGGTGAGAGGATGCGTCATCGTGACAATTTTACAAGTCTTCTAAGAATGTTGATAAACGTTTTACCCTAAAACACTGCTTTTGGTCTGGGACGTAAGAACCTACCTTGTGAAACCTGTATGCTAGGCCCATCGAGTGTTGTCCGCTGAATCAATGTCGAGCAGTTCAATTGAAGCAATTTGAAAGGCGTTATCGTTCTTTAAGTGTCATTGGATTGCATTGATGCAAACATATTATTATTTAAGAAAATATACTATTAAGAGTTATGTTGTTGGCTTTTATCTTATGATATATAAGAGATTTAATTTAATTTTTCTTTTTAAAATTGGTAAGTATAAGTTAAGTTAGTTATATAAGTTTTGCACACACCCTTACAGGGTCATGTTTTTGTACCTAGGTTAAGAACATGTTGCAAATAAATATTCTAAATGAATCTTTTTATTTCATTCGTACCATGTGAAATGCAGCCAGAACAAAAAATGAAAAAGTTGTTTTGTCAAGACGAAAAGACTAATTGCCTTGACTTGCACGACTCCTAGTTTGTAAATAATAGATTCATTTCCCGAACTCACTTTGAACAAACAATCTGATCTTGACCTTTATGCCAGCTGAAAAATTTAAAAAAACACAACATATTTACATAAAAAAGTTTAGCCTAACAGTTTACGCATGCAAATCACTTTGTCGTGTACCTTTTTATGGTCACATTCTATTAAAATAGAATTGACGAGAATCCAATCTTACTCACTACATACATGTTCTATTTCATAATTAGTTCCCACATTATGTTCCAAATGCCACTCTCGTAAGTACTAGGCAGCGATTAGTGCTCGACATTTCGTTTTGGTTGCACTAACCAAGACATCATTACTTAGTTTAGTCTTAATTATAAGGCAATGTGAAAGTTCAACATATCGAGTGAAGATCTTAATGATATCTCCATGTTTAATGTTAAAGAGCGGGCTTCTGAGATTTTGTTGCCAAAGAACATGCTTTGAAGAGTTACTTTTGTAACATAGGTAGAGAGGTACCTAATTAGAGTGTACATCTACGTACTTACTATCAAATAGCGCAGTAGCAATGCAACAATTATAGAGGACTTTACTAAATACAGATCAATAAAATAACTCGAAGGTACAGACAAAAAACCAGATAATGGAACCTTACAATTGCTAACTACAGATAGCAATGTTATTTTCTGTACACGTTTAATAAATTCCAGAAGTCAACAAATTCATTGTTAGAATCAATTCACATGCCAATCTAGTCAAAAGCAATTCCGTTCCCAGATATTCGTCATCGCCTCGAAATACCTCTGAATTTAGGATTCCAAGGATAGTAGTGACTTTAAAATTATAATGAGCCAAGTGACACAGACGGGCCATCCCAAAGAGTAAGGCCACCCGGGTCTTAAATTAACATACGAATTAACATATATATGTGTAAAGACGAATAGATCCGCTTATGGGATGATCTTAAGTTATTCCTGATTTCGGAATTTCAAAATGATATGATTGTTCTCACTAAAGATCCTTCGTTACGATTGTGTTTACGCCTATAGACGTTACAAGCTTTGCTGCTTTGAAGATCTCGAGATATGCAAATCTCTAGCTATTATCTAATTTGTGTTCTGTATCGGGTCATATTAGATCATTATCAGAAGGTTCTAGTACTTGTTTGTCCCCTTATTTGCCGGTGGATTCTCACAAGAATGTCAAAGTTATTCAGAAGGCCTCGCAATTGTGACATCTTCGATCTTATGTAAATTTTGTAATCGGAATGGCTGGATTCTTTAAAGGAATTTGTTTCTAAATACAAGGCGATTGAATCAGTTCACTATAACGCATGTCATTGTCAATAACAACTCATATATATCTAATGATTAATGGTGATATTTTATGGAATGTGTAATGTAATTTGCTTGTGTATATGGAAATGATTAGTAGTTTAGATGTATGAAGATATGTGATGATACTGATGTGAAGATATTATGCGAAGGTACTTATGAAACTTTAATGGTAGGTACTACCGATGAGTTGTGACCACTTAGTGATGAGGATGATAATATTGAAACAACAAAAGTAATTACTAAAACTTAAATCGTTTTATTAACAACGGATCATATCACAGATCGCTTGGATGGCTTAACAAGGGAAAAGGGGGGAGTTGGAGAGTTGAGTATTTTTGGACTAGATGGGGGGGTTGCAGGGGCGGACTTAAGGGGCCTGGGGGAGGTGGGCACCCTGGGGCTGGAATCCGTTCTCGTTGGCGATGTAGGTGACGGTGTAGACGACGCCGTCGGGGCCGGTGTAGGAGTACTGGCCGCGGACCTCCAGAGCCTCGTTCTCAGATCCAACGTTCTTCAGCTGACCCTGCTCTTGCTGGGCGATGCCGTTGGAGGTCTCCACGCTGTAAGGAATACATTGTTCATTAACATTGGTCGTTGACATGTCTTTAAAGATGATGCAATGGCAATTTTTTGGATCAAAAGTTTGTTTTGTGGTAGATCTTCCATTTGATAGGTATTTTTACAGTCAACAACAGTTTAATTAATAACTTACGCGTAGTTGTAGCCCTCAACTCCGATGTTGTCGCTTTCGTAGCGGACGATGGACGCATCAGCGTCAGGGTTGGCGGGGGCGGCGACGGCGGCGGCCACGAAGAGAGCGAGAACGATGAACTGTAAAGAGGAATCACTTGATAACTAAATCCTAAAAAAAATCCTAAGGCTTTAATGAGAATAAGCCCTTCAATGGGTACAAAAGTTGAATTTGGAAGACCGTTAGCACCCGTGCACAAACACTTGTCAATAGAATTCAATTAAGATTTGAATTTAGAATGATGCAAACAATTGAAACTCATTATCCAAATTCGAATGTGATAATTGACGGTTATTTAAAATTTTAAATCCAAACTGGCACGTTACAAATTGCGTTTGAAATAGGAACACCGACAATAGACTTTATCGATTCAAAAAATGAAATCGAATTCAATCCATAGTTCGAAACGTACCGATTTCATTTTGATTGGTGGTTTTGGTTTGTTTGTTTGTAATGGATGAAGGCAATCGAGCGACTGATGCTGTGGTGAGGTCGGGCCCGGTATTTATACGGACCGCGCGTCTTCGCAAGGACGCGACATTTGAACTTAGTAACATCTTCGGCTGTAAAGGTTCCTAGTGACATGTCCGGTTGGTGGTTTTACGATCTTCAACTATTATTGAGGTCGGCTTGCCTAATAGTGTAAATAGGTCCGGGAGTGCGAACTAGATCCCGCAATATGTGCTAGACCAATTAGAAGGATTATTCAAAGGTCAATGGTACTAACTTATTTGTTGCATTTACGCATTATGCGTGCAAACTCATAAACATTTCATTTACGAACCTATTGGGTAAATAATTTTAAATTAAATAAAGTTTAGTTATGAATAATTTCAATGTCAACTTTTAAAAAAATCAGTTAAACATATTCTAAATCAGCAGGTATTTAGTAGGTTACTGTTTACACTTTAAGGTTTTTAAGAAGTATGCATTCAATAATTTTGTAAGAGTTTTTCTTTGACCCGTAGAATATGTTTTCATCTGCAATGCAAACGAAGGATGGTAATGACCGCACTAAAGTTATATAACCACAACAATATAACTTACGCAGAAAACATGACTGAATATTTAAACCTAAACTACTCACTATAACCTACTTATAGTACACGAATATTGTCGCAATTTTACTATTATACTTAAGCTTGTCCAAGCTTACTTAACTTATGCTTAATTTTCTAACTTTACTTTATCGCACAAGAACTTCTATAGTAGAGTTCGTTATGCCAATCGCATTGGTCTGTTGTTTACCGATGTGGGATATATAAAAACGAAAGTAAACCTAAGTGTAACCTGTCTATGAGCTATCTGGATAATACGCAATCGCAATAAAATCGTGTATAAAGTATTATTTTATTTATTCTTTGAAAGAACGAAAAATATTTATTCACCACACTCTCACACAGTCACACAAATAGAATTACAAAATAACATTAAATTACATTAAAATGTGCCAAAAAGACTTTCACTCAGAACCCTTCGGAACCACGAAGTAAATTTTCAGTGTTAGCCCGACGATTGGCAGGGACACTTAAATTTGGAAATAAAAACATTTATATGTATGTATACGTATATCTACTAGCTAAAAGAATGTGAATCTAAAACCTAAAGAAAAAATACCAATAAAACAATTGAGGTACTAATTTATACACTTATAAATACTATACTACACGTACTACACACAAAATTTAGGGGTGAGAGCCATCCGCTCCCCCGCAAGCCCGGTGATGATGACAAGGCTCCTCCAAGCCATCATCGTTAGTCAGTTAGGAAAAAAAACGACACACAACACAACCATTAATATGCTGTGCCATAAAGAATAACTACCTATCTATCTTAACAAATGTGCATCTGCATTCTCACCAGTGCATAGGCGCCTTTATAATGCAATTTAGGAATAGCGTTCAGGTCATAGGTAAGTATCGTCATTACGAGCTAGCTCGCCCCGCGGCGATGCTTGCCGATTGCTGGATTACATTGTAATTTTGTAACGTTTAAAAATACACCAATTTTCATGCTTGTTACTGAGGTAGATCTGGGTTTCGTGATTGCTGTTGTATGTTAGACCCAACAACATTGCAGGTGTATGTATAGAGGTAGTGGTAACACAAAAGATCCCTGAGGGTCGAAGTGAACCGGTTAGACAGTCCCCACTACTTACAAGGTAAGATGTTAGAACTTGAAACTTAATAACTTGAATGATAAGTCATGTAACTATGTTCTGAAAATCTTTGCAATGTCTGAGAAACCATAAAAAAATAAATCACATAAAAAATGGAAGTATGACAATTCTAAATACATTTTTTAATTCGCACTGTATAACAATAGTTATCTAACAATAGTTATCTATTCGAAGTTCAATACATAGTTTCATGAAGGTACCTAATATTACTGCTATAGTGTATCAAATTTTTCGCAAACATGATTTTGTTTGGGCCTTAAATTATAGCACACGATGATAAATCCATTCATTCAAATTCTAAGATGTGATATTAAATATTTTTCTTAATTTAATATTAATAAGAAACCACTTGAAATAGAACCGATTGGAAACGGATCAAGTTTCATTTGACTAATTAATAAAACTATGACGTCATTTCCACAGGTCATTCAAAAGAATAAGATCATATTATTCCTTCTAATTTTAACCAATTATTAAATCTAAAAGTATGTTAGAACTTAAAATGCTTAAATTTAATTAATACTACTACTTCTACGCTCATGTTAAGTAAATCCCATATTTGCAATACTTACCCAGACGGTAACAAGTTGCAAGTAAATGATTTAATTTGACTGAATATTCTGAAAATCTTACAGTGTATTATTATGTGCTTACGATGACTTCTCAATAATCGCTTTATGAATTTCAGAAGCCTGAAAAGCGGATATAGATTTTTTTTTCCTTCTTGAATGTATTAAGCGATTTTTTTTAAAAGGCTAACAAGATGTCTTTACTCCACCCGTTGGTAAGCTTTAGTTAGATCCACGTATGAGGAACTGAAATTAATTCATAGTAAAAATCCTCAGAGTCCAAATGTCCAAATCATCATGCTATTTGTGAAGCCCCTATTAAAAACAAAGTCCTTGTTGAAACACCCCTATACTTTGTACAAAAGCCATTTCAATACTCCATCCTGTCCTCAGTTATGACCTATGCTAGCATATGCAAGCTTCGCATTATGTCAACTCGATATAATGCAAACATCGATGTGCGTGCGAGTTGTGAATCGATTTCGCCACCCGAGACGATACCTCCGGGCTATAGCACCCAATACACGCAAGAGTGCAATGTGCTTGTAGGTCCAACCCACATAATAATAGTGTGACGTACCTACATAACGTTGGCGATGAGCTGCGAATGTCTACACTCTTTAATGATTTGAGACTTTCGCGTGCGATTTAATAATGTTTATTATGGGTCAACACCTGGTAAAACCAAAAACAAACTTCATTTGTGGACTTCACGACCGCTTGCAATTAGGTAGTGTTAGTTCATCCTGGGAGGCCTTTATAAAAAAAATGCCGGGCAATTATGTATTTGTCGTGTGAAAAGCCACAGGGAAGATTATTAAGACTGCATTCGTAGACAGAAATTAGATACAAAGGTTGAAGACATCCGAGAAGTTGTAACAAAAATTACCTTTCTCATGTTGAGACTAGACAAGGACTGTAAAATAATTATTATCTCAAAATATTATTTCGCTCTCTGTAACTGGCAACGGATTTTGAACAGGTTTTTAAATAGATAGAGATACAAAAAGATTTTTTTATTTTATGTATGTAATACACGCATTATGTCGAGAAACAGTGATAATTGTATTGCAAAAAGGGTTTAAGCCAGGGCGCGTCACTACTATTTTAAAATAATAGCAATATTAACCTTTAAGAAACTCCATGTCCACAGTCCAGTTTTGTAAAGGACTATGATAGTTGTTAGTACCAGCTTCGTCATAACTAACTAACCGTTACCGCCGCTGCGTCAGCTCTTACACGAATATTAAATAAATAAAATCGATGGTATGGTCGATACTAAAATTTTAGCGGCTTGCAACGCACACTCGCGTTATTCAAAATTTCGTCACACCGACACAATGCCTGGCGAATCTCTTGGTACAGTCGCGAACATAACATTTACGGATGTCATTTAATAAAAACTACTATTACTAAATTAATTATACCACAAAAAATCGGCTGCAAGAATCTTTTAAGTCATAAAATGTATAATATGTAGTCATTACACATAGCTATTACAAAGGTTTGTATTAGTATTTTGATGTAGTTTTTATCAAAACCTAAAATCGGTATTTTGGGTTGTGATAAAAAAAATAAAACCAGCCAAGAGCGAGTCGGTCCTGTGCCCTATGGTCTGTACCAATATTGCAGAAGCTGACATTTTCTGTATATCATGAATATTAATTAATAGTTGTTGTAGCGGCAATAGAAATACATCATTTGCGAAAATTTCAACTCTAGCTATCACCGTTCTTGAGATACAGCCTGGTGATAGACGGACGGACGCATAGCATAATCGCAATAAGAGGGTTCCGTTTTTACCCTTTGGGTACCCTAAAAATTACCAGTGTGAAGCACATTTTCCATAAACACCAAACTATGTATGTCTTAGCTCTAGCCAGTTTTTTTTAATTTTATTAATTGTTTTAGTGCCATTTAAAGTTCAAATGCGAGTTTAGAATTTTAAAAAATCGCACGACTCCATCTGAACGGTTTAAACTACCGGTCTTCAGATATCGCGGCAGCTGCTCTAACCATTGAGCTACCCAATTTTTTCACTTTCTCTCAATACACTTTCGTGGTTGTGCGTACGCGCAAGAGGGCGCGCCTCAAATTATGAGACAGGTGGATGGTTTATTGTCTCCAGCGAGAACGCCTGGTGAATTACTCATCTTTTGTTGTCGCCTGTCAGCCGCCATGTTGATCAAATTGACACTGGCTGCGATTTTTTTTTCTTGACTGACCCAGAAGGAGTGTAATGTAACCTTTGTGTAGCTTTATAGCTTGAGATCCGTAGTTCAAACGGTACAATAAAATAAAAAAAAATATTTGTTTTGCTATTTAAATATCTAAAGTAAATTTTAAAATTTGAAAAGATATTGAAAAACATTACATTCATTCATGACCCCGCCTAGACGGGGACTTGAACTACCTATCTTCAGATATCGAGTATGCTGCTCTGATATCTGAAGTCCAGTGGTTCAAGTCCCCGTCCAGGCGGGGTCATGAATGTGTTTTTTTTTTTCAAATTTAAAATACAAAGAAAATATTTAGTTCTCACTTTATTTTATCAATAGATGATTGTTAGTTAGGTATCATGATTTTTTACCACACAGTGCTTTCTTAAAGTTTTTCTTAATGCATATACTGTAGCCAAATTGAAACTTAAGTTCAACTTTGTTTTTTTTTACCTGATGACATCAACGCATCTTCATTTATTAAGTGACAAGGTTGATCGTAACGAAATGAGCGATTCCACCAAAGGTTATTATAATACCCAGATTAGGATCGGCCGAGTGACCTCATATTAACATCATGCATAAACAAGTCTGTTTGTCTGTCACGCACCGGGCAAGTGATATAGCCTGCTAGTAATGATATGGTTTAATAATATGATTTAACTGAAAGGCAACCTAGGTCTCGTATTTTGTGGTGTCTTTTTTACCCGCTCACAGTAAAACGTCGAAATGTTTAGTGTGAAAGAATTTTGAACGAGATTATCTTGTCTCCCATAATTAATTTGTTTGTGTAGCGAGTAAGCCTTATTCGACTCTCATTCAACGCAATTTACATACATAAATACATAAAATCACGCCTTTTTCCCAGAGGGTAGGCAGAGATCACTTCCAGCGTTCTACTATTCACCTCTGTGGGAAACGTGACGTGACGGGTTGTGGACCACGTCGCCGCCATTCTGCCTTGTGCATTGCTTCAACAAGATCATTGCGTTCCCACGAGTAGCAAGGATAGGTATATGACGGGGAAGGAAAAGGGGAGGAAGGATACTATCGCCTCGCAACGCAATTTAATCTTTGAATTGCCTGAACGCGCCATAGATTTCACTAACACTCTAGACTAAAGACTAGTTACCATACAATTTGTTTTATAATCGATAAGACAAATTGTCTATTTATCATATTAAATATTATCAAGTTACACACAAGATACAAAATGTAAGAAATGTAGTTCACCGCAAAAATACGCTAAACATCCAAAGCTATACCTATATGACGTCATTAATTTCTTGTTTTATTGATCCTATTAATATTAGTTAAAATTACCTTTGCAAGATCTACTGCCTACTGCCAGAAATATAAATATTTTATTTGCTGATAACCAAGTAAAAAACTGGTTAGGGAGCAATAAAAATAAAATGAAATGAGAAGAAAATCATCAGCATCATAAATCACATCACATTCGTTTGAATGTTAATTTATTGTAATCGTGATGAATAAAGACATCATTTTTATGGCGAAAATGAGCCCTCACTTCGATGGTTAGTTTTTAATTATTCATTTCTTAATTTTAATAAGATCATGGTATTATGTTCATACTTCGTATAACGCTTATTATTACAAGTATCATCATCATCATCATCAGCCCATTCCTGATTCCATGATGAGGCCTGATGAGGCCAGTCCAAATGCACGCCACTTCTCTCTATCCTCGACCACAAGCACTATACTTAAATATAAATATTACACAACATTACATATATTGATCTGATCCCGTGGTAAGCAGCTTAAGCACTTATGGTACGGATATCAGAATCAACAGTAGATACAAAAATATTCTTAAATATATTTGATAACACATCCAGACACGAAACAAACATCGATGTTCGTCACAGTATTATTTGTCCCGGGTGGAAATTGAACCCATGACTCTTGGAACCGTAGAAAGTTAGCTTGGATCACTAACCACTGATCCACCGAGCCAGTTTTATAAGGACAAATAGTTACAAAATAATACTCTAATCATCATCCACCTATCACAGTTCACTACCTGGCCATAGGCCTAATAATTCTCTACCCTAAATAGGTAAGCTATTCCAATAACCCTCACTCTAAAGAACTCATAACTAGGCTACCATATGCTTCGGGCCAAAAGTTACGATGGATCTAACAATTGACTGATAAACGGACAAGCAAATTTACACTTTCTTATTCACGCAGTCGTAACAGAATCATTGACAAACAATGTAAATAAATGTGATAGGCTTACGAACACAATATCGTCATTTATCTTTGTTGCATAAATGTATGATGGATTTGAAGCCTAGAGGCGGTTGCAGTCAATTTTAATCAGATAGCTTCTGAGCCAGTGTTTCGCCTAGTTTTGTATGTCACATAGTGGGTGTATTTATTCATTGATATTTTTATAAAAAAAGTCGAGATGTAATTTCTAATTGTTTTTCCAATAACTAGATCATAACATTATGATTATAGGTTTATTAGTCAGATTTCGTACACAGTTGTTCAAAATGACTTGTGTTACGTGACATTATTGGCAAATGAAATATACAAATAACACAGTAAAACGTGTATCGAAACCAATATTAATCTTACAAATGTTTGTTCTGAGTGGGAATCGAACCCATGACTCCTGGCAAGGGACCGGGGAACTAATATACATATAATGTCATCAAGACAGACATACTTATTGTTTTTTTAAAAAAACAGCAATACTCACCTATGACTTGTAAAATTTAGCCATTTGATTTAGTTCAAATAAAAAAATCACAATACGTTAGTAATCGGGCAGTCATGATCTTATTACCATATTAGGAGACGCGGCGACCTCGCTTGTGCAATGTGAAGATCAACGCTCGTGTTTATTGATCTACAGAAGTTATACAAAATTTTTCGTAATTAATTACTGAGCTTTTTAATTTATACGATGGAAAAATCTACCAATATGGATGGCTAATGGACATTGTGGGACGTAGATTCTCGCATTATGGTTTGTCGATTCGGAATGGACGTAATCTCGTCGACCAAGCCGCACTTGGCCAGCGTGGTCGACTAAGGCCTTATCGCCCTAGTTTAGGGTAGGCCCGTGCCCCAGCAGTGGGGACGTATATGGGCTGATGATGTAATCTCGTATTATCGACCAGTAATTTATGCACAATTGTAAATTTAAAAAATATATTGGTAATGAAATCAGTTTTACAGATACATATAGATATAAAGATAGATGCGTATAATATGATTTTAAACATAATTATTCATAGATCCAACTTTTCGGGCTCTTACTCAGATCTTATAGTCACAGGAAACTAGTCACCTACTATTAATAATCGAGCCAGCAACTTAAATCTTATGATTAATCGAGCAATCAATAGTCCATACTTTTACAAAACACAGTAGCCATGGTATGGTAGCTAACTATAATATGATTTAGGAAATTTAAGCGTATCCTTCATTGTCCATGCTTTTTGTCCCCGTAACCCAATGAGCAGACAATATGATCATATCAGGCATTACCAAAAGACAGGTAGCTTAATTCTTCAATCGAGTCCGAATTGATTTCATTATCTCAGGTCTCATCAGACGTGAGTCAGCAAAACCTGAATCACTTAGGACTTCCAATAACCTTGTTTTTAAATTGAAGATCGTGACACGAGAATAAAGTCATCATCTTGCGCTACTAGGATTATATTTCACCATATTTATGGGTATTGCGATCATCGTTTTATAAAATGATTGTTATGAGGCCGTACTGATTTTATCAATGTGTGTGCATCATTGGCATTTGGCAGAACTTTTTCTTGTTCCACAAACATCATCATCATCATCATCATCAGCCCATTACAGTCCACTGCTGGACATAGGCCTCCCCAAATGCACGCCACTTTTCTCTCGCATCCAGCTCCTAGCCTACCAGCCGTCCCGCGCAGATCGTCACACCACCAGAGGGCCTACCATGAGTTGGCTATCGAAAACATACGTACGTTAAAAACCTATCGAGTTGTTTTTTTCATACGGCCGATTTTAGTTGTAGAAATCCGCAAATATATATCGCGGTCGACCTCCAAACTACAATGTACTCGTAATAAAGTTTCACAAGCGTGCTTTCCAGACACTTAAGTTATGTGATTCAGCAGACGGAGACTCAGCTGATGAAACGACTCTGAGTCAACGGCCATCTCAGTTCAGACCAGCGCTTTCTAGAAATATGTTACGAAAGGCACAATTGGGTCTCACGTCCTCCTCGCGACTGTCAAAAGCCTACGAATTATAATCTAATCCGTAGTATTACTGTCTCTCGTCAACTATATTAGCTATTATTATAATCAACGTAATAGTACGCTTAGGTAACATTTAAAACTATCAAACATAGCTTCCTTAAAATAGAATAATTCTTCGATCCTTATTTAACGAAGAAACTTAACGGGCTTTTAGTCAATTAGAAACGACATTTATAGGGCACAATGTTCTCGCAGTTTGTTAGATAGGTGAGGTGAATTGATTTAAACACTACTTAGTACCGCTTTCTAGAAATTCCAATGGTTTGCAAATGACATTTTCAGGTCAAGTATTTTATCTACAGCCAATTATGTCTCTATACTAAAGTGGCATAACAATGATTTATTATCATTGAAGGAGCTCAGTCATTTCAATTATGTAATGTTCAGCATACGCACTTTATGGAATGTTAAGAGAAAGTTTCGTTTTGTTGCAAAAAAAAAATAACCTAACTTAATTTCATGAGAAACATGAAGCGTTTACGAGATTTACTAAATTTTAATAATTACAAGATGTGTTATATTTAATTCTTTTCATTCTTGAACATTTTATTAATTTAAATCAACGATATCGACCAAACTACATGTTAATTATACAGTATCATTAGACACGCTCAATAACCGTCCCCCAAAAAACTCTCACGATCCAAGTTCCATATCAATGTAAAACACGCAAAAGAGGAGGTTCGAATTTATCGCATCAATTGTGTATTCGCAACCAAGCCGATCAAAGAGAGGTAATTCATTTCGACGCTTAATAAATTTGCGACGCCCACAGCGGGCAATATGTGTGAGTAAAATTACACGTTGTCCTGTGTCTGTCTGTCCGCACAAATGCCGTGAGATGCACGCTTACCGGTCAGCCGTTTGACCTGCGGTAGAACCTCCATGTCCTTAGCGAAGCTATATGACGCTATAAAACCTTCACTTCGTTGGCGTCTATTTTAATTGCTTTCTAATTTTATTGGAATACAAATGTGTTTTATTGTTGTAGTGGTCAAAAATCAATTACGTGCATTCACTCATTAGTCTTGATCTCTACTTCAAAATATGTTAATTGAATTCCCAATTATTTTCTGGCTAATATATTGAAACGGCTAATATCTATTCTTTTTGCGATATTTGCAAAATGAACAACTCTTCTTCTTAGATAACCCTTCATCTTGCAAGATATTCTTAGATAAATATTTATATTTTACATACATACATACATAAAATCACGCCTTTTTCCTAGAGGGGTAGGCAGAGATCACTTCCAGCGATCCACTTTTCACCTCTGTGGGAAACGTGACGTGACGGGTTGTGGACCACGTCGCCGCCATTCTGCCTTGTGCATTGTTTTAACAAGGTCATTGCGTTCCCACGAGTAGCAAGGATATATGACGGGGAAGGAAAAGGGGAGGAAGGATACTATCGCTCGGATGATTCGGATGATTTTATATTATATTAGATAAATTGTAATATTTTTAGATAAACGGTCGCGTTACAACCGAAAAAAGTAGTTGTAACATTTGGAGATCTTATCACTGTTTAGCGACGACCTCTTCCAGAAGATTCAAAAACTATTCCAATTTATTTTTTATGATCTTTTGTTTCTGATAAAATTTTATCAAATCATCACAGCATATAAAATTCTTCTTGAATTCATACATTATATATCCTCCAGCAAAGTATATCTTGCACTGGAGCAAGGCCTCAATGCCGGCGGGCAAAGCTCACCGCAGAGGTCGTCCAGTGACAGCGTAATATTTATTTATGTTAATACTTTGCATCGCGGCGAGATTTAGGCAATTCAAGTGCCAGCTATTTTAACTACCAATCTCTTAATTTGGTGTCTTACGCAGTAATTGCGCATAGTGTATAAATTATTCATGACAATTGTCTGTCGATTGCCAGAGGTAAGAAGAAATGCATAGGCAAACTTATAAAAAACCGTTAAGATTTGTAAGTAAATAGCCGTGTGCTTAGTCAACCAGAATTGTTGGATATGACTATACTCGGATTTGTAATTCAAGATCAAAAAATCTACTACAAGGTTGCCACTGCAATAAAATATGTTTACAATAGTAAATTCTGTTTTTTTAAAAAGTCAACCGTATATAACAAATTTATTGGTAATATTAATCCTATGATTTTCAACAGTAATTTGAGTTATTTATATTCCTATAAATGCAAGACTACTTAATAAAAACATTAACATCGGTAATTTTTGGTAACAAATCTGGTATTGTACTTGTAACACTTCAGGGGTTCATAACATTTAGTGCAATATTACACCAAGTTAAGAACAAACTCGGACGCAATAAAAAATATTACATACATCATAACTTATCGGGAAAATAGTGCATACCTGGCTTTATGGTTGTTATATCGCCGCTATTTTTATCGGCCATGACACTACAATCTGCTAGGCTCAATACAATTTTGAGAACGTATAGTTTATTTCTAAATATGTGTTGCATTTAATTACTCAATATAAATGAACACTTTCACTTTACGAAACTATTATTTTATTGTTTTAGACAAACACCTTAATTATCAGTAAGTGATATTTAGTTTTATTTAGTAGTATTTATGTATGTAATAACATACATACATAAAATAACGCCTTTTTCCGTGATGTTGGTATAAAAAATAAAGAAGTACCTATGTCGTAACATAGTACAATACAACAACACAAGTACAAATTCGACAACCTTTTCGTAAAGGTTGTCGAAACCTGAGATCATCACTTGACAGTGACATAAGTGACGTTACCACTTTTGACAGTGACGTATCTGTCGTAGTTTTTTTGATCTTGAATTACAAATCCGAGTATAGCGATATTTATTTGTCAGACAGACAGACAGTTGTTGAGTAAGATTTTAGACTTTTGCGTTCCATTACTCTAAATATTAGTCTTTATTTTTAAGTAGCTATATAATTGCTACTCCTAATATCGCGTGTAGACCCATAAAGACTAATAACTTTGGTGAGTTTTCCAATAGCAACCTTTTAAACCATTTCTTTTTTTTTTTGTTCATTGACGAAATAGTCACAACCTTCTAGTAATAATTATATTCAGTGTCACAGTCAGTATGACGAATACTATGACATGTTCAAACCTGTCTCCTCACGTTTACCAGTAATACCAGTCTTTCAATTATAATCCACTTAATAAATTCCTCTCTAGGTTAGAACGAATATTACATTGTTTCGATTGAGAAGAATTCTCAAGGATGTTAAAGTTATTTTGAGTAGGTGGATCCATAGGCTGCTAAAGGTCAAATGGTCCCCGTAATCCAAAACCTTGTGAATCTTTAGAATCTGATATGTTTTGTCAGAGTGTATGTGATATAAATAAGTGGCGAGCATTTGGGGAGGCCTATGTCCAGCCGTGGACGAAAGTGGGCTGATGAAGAGATGATATGTGACAGAGCAATGTGTGATCAAAATTGAATATTGATAATATAGACAATAGTATGTAGGTATACATAAAGAGTAGTATACAGAGATATTAGTGTGTAAACAAAAAATCCAAACCTATTTGGTTTAAAAAACTTTTATGTTAGCGTTATTATAATAGATATCATCTGATTCATTTTGACCTGCCCCAGGCCACATATTAGGAAACTGTAAAATCAATAGCTTTAATTTCTCGTTCAATACTGAGTAATAATTAGAATCCATCAATAAAACACGCTCTTTTGATTTATTTCATTTTTAATATTAGCTCCGGTTCGGTAAAGTTTCTATTATTTTACGAGTAATCTGTGTGACAAAATATATTAATGATGTCGTTATTCAATTATAAACCATCATATAAAATAATAAACTTTATTTGATTACCAATCTACTGGGAGCAAAATAATTACTTTACAGCATGCCGAACCTCAATTATCTATTAAGGTGTATTTTAGTTTTTATGTGTTTCCTGTTACTCAATTAATACCATTCTCATAAAACCGCTCTAATTAAATTAAAAATAATAAGGCGTCCGACCGATTTCAGCCATGGCGGCCGATCTCAATTGACATCAACCAAGTGCGCAGGACATATTATAGTGCACAAAAGTGCGCGCAAACACAAGTGCACTATTCGGTGAGACGGCAATCCGACATGACCGATGAGAGATCGGGCGCAGGACCACCGGCTTAACGTGCTTTCCGAGGCACGGGCGTTCAACCGCCAACTTCCTAACTCCGGGCTGAGTAATTTCTTTACAGAAAAACTCACACAAATTTTGCCCGACCCCGGACTCGAACCGGGGACCTCTCGGTCCTAACGCAGCACTTGCTACCAATAGACCAACGAGGCAGCTAATTAAATTATTGAATACATACATAAAAGATTCATCCTGTGAATACGTTTTGTTATACAATTAAATGCAGATACCTTAAGCAAAATGTAGGAAGCCCTTTAGGAAAAGAATAAAGGGCGTGGTTACAAATATAATCAGCCTCCAATATTTTTTTAAATGGTTTTTTTTAATGGATTTGTATAAAAACCTTAAACTGAATGCAAATGTAAATTTAAAATAAATATTGCAGAACATCACATACATTGATCTAATCCTGTGCTAAGGAGCTTAAGCACTTGTGTTACGGAAATCAGGATCAACAGTGGATACACAAATAAACTTAAATATATTTAATAATACTCCCAGACTATGGACCCCGTTTTTGCCCTAAGAATCATCATGGAGAAATACAGGACGAAGAACACGCCTCTCCACTTCCTATTTCTGGACATGGAGAAGGCCTTCGACTGTGTTCCGCGTGCGATGATTTGGTGGGCCCTGAGGTCCAAGGGAGTGCCAGAAACGTATGTTGATATCATTAGAGACATGTACTGTGATTCCGATTCTGTAGTTAGGACCGCTGTTGGCGACACATTGCCCTTCCGTATTACCGTCGGAGTACACCAAGGCTCCGTCCTGAGTCCGTTCCTCTTCAGCCTGATATTAGACGTATTGTCAGACAGCATCAGAGACCACCATGAGCAGCCACCATGGCTACTTATGTATGCTGACGATATCGCGCTGGTGGACTCGGACAGGGGACGGCTGGTGAGACGTGTTAACACATGGAAGGAATCGCTTGAGAACGGGGGTCTGAAACTCAACGTGGCGAAGACAGAGTACTTGGCCTGCAACACTACAGATCCCATGTCCGTCCGCATAGGCGAAGACACGGTCGAGCGCACGGACCGGTTCAAGTATCTGGGATCTGTACTCCACGCGAACGGCGACATCGACTCCGACGTCAAGGCACGCATTGCTGCTGCGTGGGATAAATGGCGGGAGGTGAGCGGCGTCACTTGCGACCCTAAAATGCCGGTTAAGCTGAAGGGACAGGTCTATAAATCCATCATTAGGCCTGTTCTCTTATATGGCAGTGAAGCATGGCCATTACTTGAGCGGCACAAGCAGGAACTGCGGGTCACGGAGATGAAGATGCTGCGCTGGATGTCGGGAGTTACGCGAGCAGATCGCGTAAAGAACTCCCGTATTCGCGGCAGCCTTCATGTCCGAGACATCGCTGATAAACTGCAAGAGTGCCGCCTACGTTGGTACGGTCATGTTTTACGGAAACCGGCAAACTACGTAGGGAACAAGTGTCTAGCCATGTCGCTACCGCCGGGTCCCGGCAGAAGGGGAAGGCCCAAGAAGGCCTGGCTTGACGTCGTAGTGGATGACATGCGTGCTAACAAACTCTCCATAAAGGATGCCGAAGACCGTGCGAAGTGGAGAGTTAGGAGTAGGAAAGCGGACCCCGGGCTCCGCAAGGATGCAACCGGGAAAACGCAAAGATGATGATGATGACCCAGACACGGAACAAAAATCAATGTTCGTCTCCCAAATATTTGTCCCGGGTGGGAGTCGACCCCACGACTGTTGGAACGGTAGGTTATGAACCTGAGTCCCTAGCCACTGTTCCACCAAGCCAGTCGTAAAAGCTTTAGCCCGTGTTTACAGATGCTAACCCGGTAACATTTAGATGAGCGGTCGATCTTTATGCCTGAGTGTACATTACATAAGGGCTTTAGTAATCTACATGGTTCTCTTACATGCTGATTGGTGAAGGAATAATATTTTTTGCATACATAGACAATTTGAAAGCTTTTTTGCCTGCCTCTTTACTTGCTAAGATGTTTCATATATGTATGTGTTATCAAATTTAAAATTTATTTGGAGGTTGTGTAGTTGACCAACCCGCACTTGGCCAGCATCGTAGACCAAAGCCTGATGGCCCTAGTTGAGGGTAGGCTTTGTCTCAGCAGTCAGTGGGTGATGGGCTGATGATGATGATATGGTAGAGCTACAAGTACATAATGACTACAAAAGATCAATGTTTTGGTTTTAAGAGTCGTGGGTTCGATTCCCATCCGGGACAAATATTTGTGTGACGAACATCGGTGTTTGTTCAGTGTGTAGGTGTGTTATTAAATATATTTAAGTATATTTGTGTATGCACTGTTGATTCTGATATCCGTAACATAAGTGCTTAAGCTACTCACCACGGGATTAGATCAATGTATGTGATGTTGTCTAATATATAAAAAATAAGTCGATCCGAAGAAAAAAAATCGTGGCAGCCCTAAGACGCAAGCTCAGCTGGCCGCAAATCAGGAGTCCTCTATTACTCATTAGAATACCAATTATAAACGTGTAATTTTGTACACATTTCACACTCGCGAGTGGCTGCCATGACAGATGCGTCGACGCAATCTTCTTGCCCATCTAAAGGTCTTACTCTAGCGGGAACTTACATTTGGTAATTATTACATATTGGTGTATATGTTAAGTGTTAACCTTGTAATTAGCTTATTTGCAACTTCTACAATAACAAAAACCACAATATATAATTTTAAACTGTCATGGTTGAAAAAGTGGGTAGACCAACTTGTTTGTTCTTAGTTCTATTCTTTCATTCTTTCTATCAGTTCTACAGTTGACCCGTGACCATGGCGCAACAGTGCCGAAATAGCTCATTAAAACAAAACAACATGGTAAATATCCCGGACATTTTCAGTTTTCTAATAAAAACCACAACCAAATTGAAAATGAAAAAATATTTATTTCCTGCATAATAAGTTACAATAATAAAATTAAAACTTACAATAGTATTTAATATCTTAAATAGTAAGAAAAATATCTCAATATGGAGCCAAAAAAGTTGCCACTCAGCACGTGTCAAGGGATCAAGACAGTGGAACCTTATATTTCAGCTATCTTAAGAGCATACCGAGCATAAAAGTACCCGTAATCGACGAGCGTGCATGAAGAGGTTGATGAATGTGGATGAAGCGAAAGTGGTGTGCCAGGACCGTAGCACATGGCAGGAAGTGATCTCTGCCTACCCCTCTGGGAAAAAGGCGTGATTTTATCTATGTATGTATACCGAGGAAAAGGTCTGTCGCGTCTAAACGAATAGCAATAACTAATCGACATCCATTACCAACCATGTGCCATACGATCGTGTTGCTCAAAAGACTAATAACCATAGACTGTTTCATGTTAATAACTGTACGCACGCGCCTCGACGGAGTCCGACAAATTATCTCTCCGCCTAAGTGTCATTGTTAACATTATTAATTGGTTATATGCTTCGAGAATTGCTGACCTTTTATATGGACAGGCAATAATGCCTGATTAATATTTCTTCGTAGCTTTATCTTAAACTTAGTGATACTAACGCGGTTCTTTAAACTTAGTTACAACAACATTGAAGTTTATGTTTTGAAGAAAATAGTTTTTGAGACTACTTATAACGATCCAAAAATTAAGATTAATAATGTAGTATAATATTGAATATTTCATTATTTAAGATTTTTAGACTTTCGCATTCCATTACACTAAAATTAGTCTTTACAGGTCCACATGCGATATTAGGAGTAGCAAATTACATAGCTACTTACTGGTGGACCACGATTGGTGTAACCCAGTCGAAACGTCGGGCAGTAAGTAGCTATGTAATTTGCTACTCCTAATATCGCGCCCCCATAAAGACTAATTTTAGTGTTTTCATTATTATTATATAGTTCTTACATTATTATTTTTTAATTGCCTAATGAAAATTATTACATTAACAAACACACATATGATTTCGTCTGAATTTATAATAGCGTTATAATTTCGATTGTCTTCAATTAGAATCAAAGTAGAAAGTATCTTCGTAGGTCTTAATAAGCATCTATTATCTGACTGTCACAACCATAGCCATATGGTCTCATAGCTGTCACGATTAATAACGTTACTTAACAGATCATATAAATGGCAACAAACTACGAATGATTTTACTAGTGAATGGTATTTATTATACAGTGTTAACATCACATCATTGCGTTGTTGAGAAAACACTATTCTTTTTTTATACAAAGGTGAAAGAGATAATTTTCGCAAATAGTATTATTTTTAAGGTACGGACCCAAAGGGTCAAAATAGGACCCTTTTACTAAGACTTCACTGTCCGTCAGTCTGTCCGTCCGTCTATCACCAGCCTGTATCTAAAGAACCGCTATAGCTGAACAGTTGTAGTGAAATTTCGCAAATGATGTATTTCTTTTGCCGCTATAAAAATAAAACAAAACTAATATTAAAAGGTTATTCGGAGGGTCAATATTGGTACGGTACCCCTGACGCGAGTCAGACTCGCACTTTGCCGGCTTTTTTATTCAACTGTTTTATTTCTATACTATGCAACTTGAAACTTTGAAAACTGTCTAACACTCATCACTCGGGCGGCTAGCTAGGTAGCTAATGAATAAAGGGTTCAGGCGGAAAGATTTCATCTTAATTCTGAGTCGATATCATTTTGTTAGTTAGGTACCTACCTGCCAATTAAAAGGTCAAGTTCCCACAAACTTTATGTTCTTCTTTTGTTTTTTTTTAGTTATCTATTTAAAACATCGACTTCATACCCAATAGACACCTCATGTCAATTATTCGCAATGCAAACATTTCAGTCAACTACCTGAGGTACGCGGGGGGAGGGTGCTGAATGCTAATTGGTCGCAATAAAATCATCACAAAACATAGGGATGGGGTACATAAGTTTTCTTTGAAAATAGGTAATCGATAAATTGATGCAGTTCGTAACATAATTTAAAAATATTATAAAAGATAATTACTTCTTGGACATGTAATTTATATTTACCTACATTGAATGGATTTGATTTGATTTAAGATATAGATTATTACTATCTGGAATACATGATTTATTTATTTCTTTTACATTATATTGTTTATATATTCCATATCCAAACGGTAAAAATGGGCCCTAAACCTGAGAGGCCATCTTTGTTGATGGACGTGTGATGAACATCCGTGGTAGAGGCCTAACTTGGTAATAAATAAACGACATACAAGCATGTCTGTCCGTCACTCTTTGTATCTGATAGCTGGGTGAAATTTAAAAGATTGTTTTATTTCTATTGCGTGTGAATAACATTAGTGAAATAAGAGAATATATTGTAGTGTTACGTATAACAATTTATTTAATCGTTTTTAAAATTAATTAATTTTGTAAATATTCGTCAGACTGAGGGCTTGCGATCGACGGACTTGGATAAAAATGCAAGTCTTGTTGATACATATTTTGCATCACACTCATTGCCAGATCAACGACATAATTGGTGTCTTCCGATTGAAACTGATTTAGGTTCGGAACCCTCTAATTAGTGTTAGTGTAGACATAATTATCCCACCAATAGTGGTAAAAACAGTGAAGATATGGCAAACGTGAGGAGTCTCCAACGTTTTTTCATATTAATAAAGCAGTCTTGAGTAAAATATCGAAAGCAAATTACTCTTTACTCTGATGGTAACCAGTGTTCCCGCCAGCTTTGATTTATTTTTCTTTCACTTCACTATCTTTGGGATACCTAAAATGATAAGTTCGCTGAAGATGACATAACGAAGATTTTACAGTATCAGTTAAGATTTGTATGTTAGTAACAAATAGGCATCGAAAGTAATTTTTTTAAAGGGACTAGAAACTACTGGACAAAAGTGCTGCATTATATACCTAAATAAACTACCCTACCTACCTTCTCATCCCTGTACTCCGCGATTTTATACATATAATAATAATATGTCGGTTTAAATAATAATTTGTGAACTTTATCAACAACTTTTTTTCACAAATCCCCATCAGAGGCATCAATAGGGATTAGTGGACAAAAGTTTACTTATCCCCATTGATGGGGATTTCCAAAGGGGATTACTGGGATAACTCTTAGCTAGGTTAGCTAGCACCTCCTAGCATTTGGAGTTTCTGAGATTTGATTTGGGAATCTATAAATTGACATCACATGGTAAGAAAAAAAAATATTTATAATAATTTTATTTGATCAAAAAATATGATAAATTAAAGACAACTCTTATTAGGGGCATTCCATGCCAAGCGGACAGGTAAAAAATGTTGATGCTTCAGATTTCAATAATATTTTACTATGTTGTACCTATATAGGTCCTCAACATATATTATGAATATTTTTACTCTGTGATATATAGTTATAGATTTAGAGGCTAATGAAGTTTTGACTCTACAGCAGGAATGCACTATTTGTAGTCCCAAAAAACAATATTTATTATGTAAAAAAATTAAACTTAATACATGAATTTTATAGTTAAGTTATTGAGCTTACTTTTGACATTTTTAGAAAATGTTTTTTTTATTTTTTTGAAGAAAAAAAATTGATTTTTATTTTTTATCCTCGATTTTCTCAAACTTGGACCACTTTAATTTTTATTATTTTTTTCCCTAAAATAGCTCATAGTATGTAAATAATCCTTGCCAAGTCTCATAATGGGCCCGGGAGTAGTTTAGGAGCTAGATCAGTTACATGGCCGGAGCGCAGCGGTAGGCGCCGTGCCGCGCCTGCCGCCCGTAAGTAACAGTTTGCAGAAACATTTGATTTTATAATTAATTAATTGATTTTTCTTAAAAACATTAATAATTCAATAAACAACAGGTTTATTTACATATTTTTACAAGGTTATGAGTCTTAGCATTGCTGGTGCGTTTTATAATAACACCCTGAGCTGGACAAAAAAACTATAGTTGTCGGCAAAACCGCACTGAGTAATGATGTTACCTTCTGTAATACTCTCTTTTAACTGTCTGAAATATTGAGCTTGCTGGTCTGCGATATACGCATGTGGCTTCAGCAGTTCTAAGGCTGTGCAAAGGCTGACGAAATCATCGGAAGGAAGGACTTGAGTGGCGATGGTGAAACGATCTGTTTGCGACTTCTGTGACAATACCCGGTACAATATATGGGTGTTTAGTGTTTACCCGTGGACCCATTGGGTCGGCCCATTAACGGGTCCACGGGTAATTTTGATTCCCCGTGGTCCCATTACGTTAGGGATTGCTCTCTGGTCTTATAATTTATCGATAAAAAATGTAAACCATTAACTAAACATAAGTTTACTTGTACAAATTAAATTATTGAATTCTTAAAAACAAATATATATTTACACCTAGAAACAATAGAGAAGTAATGATGAATTATCTTAACATTTCTAATGCGTATTCGACTGATATTTCACCAGTAATTCATTCCATTAATAAAACGTTGAATTCATAACTGATACATGAATGGAATTCGAAGAAGTAAACCTATGTTTAATCAAAATGTGAATCAAAATTACCCGTGGACCCGTTAATGGGCCGACCCAATGGGGCCACGGGTAAACACTAAACACCCATATATTGTACCGGGTATTGTCACAGAAGTCGCAAACAGATCGTTTCACCATCGCCACTCAAGTCCTTCCTTCCGATGATTTCGTCAGCCTTTGCACAGCCTTGGTACTGCTGAAGCCACATGCGTATATCGCAGACCAGCAAGCTCAATATTTCAGACAGTTAAAAGAGAGTATTACAGAAGGTAACATCATTACTCAGTGCGGTTTTGCCGACACCTATGCCAGCAATGCTAAGACTCATAATAACCTTGTAAAATATGTAAATAAACCTGTTGTTTATTGAATTATTAATGTTTTTAAGAAAAATCAATTAATTAATTATAAAATCAAATGTTTCTGCAAACTGTTACTAACGGGCGGCAGGCGCGGCACGGCGCCTACCGCTGCGCTCCGGCCTTGTAACTGGTCTAGCTCCTAAACTACTCCCGGGCCCATTATGAGACTTGGCAAGGATTATTTACATACTATGAGCTATTTTAGGAAAAAAAATAATAAAAATTAAAGTGGTCCAAGTTTGAGAAAATCGAGGATAAAAAATAAAAACCAATGTTTTTTCTTCAAAAATAAAACAAACATTTTCTAAAAATGTCTAGAGTTAGCTCTATATCTTAACTTTAAAAGTCGTGTATTAAGTTTTTTTTCTTTGCATAGTAAGTATTGTTTTGTGGGACTACAAATAGTGCATTCCTGCTGTAGAGTCAAAACTTCATTAGCCTCTAAATCTATAACTATATATCACAGAGTAAAAATATTCATAATATATGTTGAGGACCTATATAGGTACAACATAGTAAAATATTATTGAAATCTGAAGCATCAACATTTTTTACCTGTCCGCTTGGCATGGAATGCCCCATTAGCAAAATATAATTAAGAATTATCCAATTAAAAATCGAAATCGAGTCGATTCTGAGTGTTTGGTACGGTACAGCACTACGTACACGTGCACGGAGAACGATAAGGATAAAGTATATAAAACTGCATGTTAATGAAAGAGATGGGCAGTTAATGACGTCGACCGACCGGCCATCTAAGATGGCCTCCGGTCAGCCAAAAAAATATAGTTTTAATTGATTAAACACATTAACCGGTGAAACGAATTGCCATCAATTTTAAAAGTTGAGCTCTTGCTATCTTTTCCACACCGTCTTATGCTACAAGGAACCATGGCAACAAGGTTTTTAATTTTTTCTGTAAGCGAGCACAGACATGTTCACGGGTCTCAGATCTGGTCGTTACTGACGAAGCATCAGTGGGCGTGGTTTAATATAAGATCTATTTATCTGATGTGTTGTCTGAAAACGCTTGTCCTTTATTAGGTGTCTATTGGGTATGAAGTCGTTGATTGACAATAATATGTCATTGAGTTTGTACTTGTTGTTAAAATAAGAACAGTCAGATTATGAGTCGAAGACTACATCATAATGAATATATATTTTTTTAACCCTACAAATAATTAATCAGTATCTCTGAATATAGAAACAATAAACGATGCTAGTAATCACTACATCCCCACAAGTTATATTTTTTAATGTTAGATGTTTAATGCTGCTAGATATTAGACGTTTTATTTACTTTTACTCTCCATCAAGTCGAGAAATTAGTTTTTTGAAACCTTTGAAACCGTTTGAGTGTTAAAAGTTCGAAACTTTATACTAGCGTTACGAACCATTTTGTCTACCACACTGGTTTCTGCCTGCGTTGTAGTCACCTTCACGCCACCTTAGAGATATAAAATATATTTTATTAATATGTTAGAACTGGTGCAATTAAATCAAGATCACATTTAGGGCCCTGACTGAAACAAATTGTGTACCATCACCAAATCTACTACGAATTCCTCAGAAGGTCACTTCCTGTTTCTTCCTCGTCCCAGATCTGAGTGTCAAGGTGACGTTACTAATCAGACTCATACTCGAATTACGTTATGATTTGATCGAATTGTCGGCTAAATTAATATTCGGTTCATCTGGTAATATTTATGGGCCGTTACAATCAATAACATCGTAAAGGTCGGTAGATAATGTTGGGATTTATTTTATTTGTAATTCGATCGTAGACGTTGCTCTACTGCCGTCGTAGTATGCCTACCGTCACAGTTTTTAGGTAGTTTATTATTTTAAGTATTTCAGGGTTCCGGATCTGAAAGGAAAAACGAAATATTTACAGGATCGCTTTGATTTTCATCTAGACTCTCTTTTTCTCTCTCGAGAACGCATAGAGGTGTCAATTTTAAATTTATACCTGATATTAATGCGTCCATACTATTGTGATCTATCAAAACTATAAAAATCAAAATACAGTCACTTGAGACCTTATTTTGAAAAATTTTTTAGGATGTAAGATTTTAGACTTTCGCGTTCCATTACACTAAATATTAGACTTAATGGGTCTACACGCGTTATTAGGAGTATGTAATTCGCTACTCCTAATAACGCGTGTAGACCCATAAAGTCTAATATTTAATTTTTTAGGATATTAAAATTTAAAGCCTATAGCGTACTTGAAATATAGAGTAATGGGATTTATTTATTTATTTATTTTTAAGGTCTGCCAACATTTTTAACACCACTACATAAAATTAACAACATTAGCCTAAAAATTATGAACATGGTGAAAACACCCTTACAGGCAAACACAACTTGCGTACACAAAAAAAATATGTATTTAATATGGAAACGAATTTTGAGAGAAATATGATTTAGATACAATTTTGTCTGGAACCCGCACAGCGCGGGTTCGACTTGCACTTAATAGGTCTCATCTTTATTAAAATTTTTGAAACGCTTTTTTTTTTTCCTCGTTTTACCAATAATAAGATTACAACTCTTGAACCGGTTGGCCGATTAATATTAAGTATCTAGGATGAGCATAAATAAAACTAGTAATTTAAACCCCTATCGGATATCGATTGAAATATCACTAACAATATAATAATAACAGCAATAAAATGCAAAGGGCATTAACGATCTAGAATGTAATTACACAAATCCTCTCTGACTGCAGAGACCCATCCGCTAAGCATCGCACAGATAACTTACATCTAAAGGTCACAGATGAGTGTTACCTACATAAGGTCAAAGTTACTACTTACTTCATGAATCAGTGACCCGAGATCCTCTACGCTATTAATAATTTTGACATTTAAAATCTAATAAAACTCGAACTTAATGGAGTCGATAAACAAATTCAAAAGATAGCTCCGATTTAAATTCTTGTTTTATTCAAAAATATTCGTGAATTGTTTTTTTACTAAGACCAGATCTCCAAAACTGGTATTGGAAGATGCGTGCACAAAAAATGATCAATATAATTTTGGCGCCGCAAAAAATTACCAGAAGTAAACGTAGTGACATTAAAAAAGATTCTATAAATTCTAGCTCAATGTTAGCAAAAACTGATACCTGCATCTCCAACAAACAAGTTTGAAGGTGAATAGAAGATTTAATTAGTGTCAGTACCAATTTAATATGGATTGATGATGTTATTTTATCGCGAAACAAATATTTATAATATTATGGACTTCAATAACAATCACTTCAAGAAGCATTAAAAATATAATGTTCTTTACACGCAACTAATTTATCATATTATTAAATAAATAAAAAGGCGCCACCGCAATTTATTCGAATATAGAAACTTAAGGACAGGACACAAAAGTACATCACTATATAATTTTAAACTGTCATGGTTACACACATAAGAAAACTGAAAGTGTCCGGGATATTTACCATGTTGTTTTGTTTTAATGGGCTCCCAATATTTCGGCACTGTCGGAGCGCCATGATCACGGGTTAAAAGTACATCACCTCTAACTGTAATTGTAAAATAAGTCAGGACAAGGATTTCTCAATCAAATAGTAATAAATAAATATTTTTCACAACATCACATGCATCGATCTGATCCCGTGGTAAGTAGCTTAAGCACTTGTGTAACGAAAATCAGAAACGACAGTGGATACACGAATATATAATAAACACCGATGTTCGTCACACAAATATTTGTGCCGAGTGGGAATCGAACCCACGACTCTTGGAACCGTAGGTGGTGAACCTGGGTCACTAACCACTGTTTCACCGAGCCAGTCGAATCAAATAGTAATCAAAAGACGACAAGAGAGGCGACCATTTGGGGAGGCCTACATCCAGTAGTGGACTGCGACAGGCTGATAATGAGAAATAAGAAGTCAGACATGCGAATATACCTACAATTTTATGTACTTAATAATATGTTACATGTTAGGTGTTGCAGAAGTTCGCATTCCTCGCAAAGATAAGTAATGACTCGGCACCGCACTAAGGGTTCACACTTTACCGAAATCCTTTTATCTCCTCGGCCCATCTCAGCGATATCGAAACGCAGATCGTGGATAAGGCTCTGCTATTCAACGTAGACGCATTTGATCGATCTATTCACGCCCGTGGTTACACACCTCTGATGCAATGGACACGTGCATACAAGGTGCATCTTTGTAAACGTGTTATGCAACACGACACATGGTCTGTTGGGAACCTTTTACAGAGGCTAACGTATGACAGTTCGAGTTTTGTAATGTTCTATGATCTGTTTGTTGTAACTCACCCTTTCAGCTTTTCATATTGGATATGTTCTCGTCCACTTTTACTCGCATTATAATTTATCAAACAATAGCTTTACGCCTATGTAGTCCTTTCTCAGGCTTCATATTTTCATATTAATAGGCTCCGATATTTTCGGCAAGATAGCTCGACAGACAGACAGAAAAATAAAGTTCCACTCGCATTTATAATGACCCGCCCTGGCTTCGCTTTAAGTGAATTTTACATAAAAACCTTCCTCTTGAATCCTTCTTTCTATTAAAAATCCGTTGCGTAGTTTTTAAAATAACGATCCAATCAAAAACATAAATGTGAAATGAGAGCCAAGTTCAATATTGCCTTGGTTGTTGACTTCAGCGACAAAAGAAGTGAGATCTAAATGGGTGCCAAGTTCAATGGTCAACCCTGAAATTTATTTATAAGTAACACTATAACATACCTATCATATCTTCTTATAACATAAGATAATGTATGGTGGTAGCCTATGAAGGTCTGTCTTGGCTAGTTTCTATAAACCTACCAACGTATTATTATGTTCGCTTGCTAGTTTCTACCAACAATCCAAATTTTCGGAATTATAAAATAAAATATTTGTAGGCTTAGAACTTGCGACGGCTATAATTCATATATGAAAACTAGCCAAGACAGACCTTCATAGGCTACCACCATACATTATCTTATGTTATAAGAAGATATGATAGGTATGTTATAGTGTTACTTATAAATAAATTTCAGGGTTGACCATTGAACTTGGCACCCATTTAGATCTCACTTCTTTTGTCGCTGAAGTCAACAACCAAGGCAATATTGAACTTGGCTCTCATTTCACATTTATGTTTTTGATTGGATATCATTACTTTTTGTAGAAAAGTATATATCATCGTAACGCCGTGGGTCCTTTGAAAAGGACAAATTCAAAACTAAAACTAGACTTTATGTAGGTACCTACCCTAAGTAATAAATATGAAAACCGACTATAAGTACCTACTCTTAATTGTAAATAAGTAAGTATACCTAAATATATACTTAGTGCTCTGCCTTCCCCGGTATATAGGCGTTATTAGGCACTAATTAGGTATTTATGTCAAGCGTTCATAATAGAACCTAACCTAATCTATACTAATATTATAAAGCTGAAGAGTTTGTTTGTTTGTTTGTTTGTTTGTTTGTTTGTTTGTTTGTTTGTTTGTTTGTTTGTTTGTTTGTTTGAACGCGCTAATCTCAGGAACCGCTGATCCGATTTAAAAAATTCTTTCACTGTTGGATAGTCCATTTATCGAGGAAGGTTATAGGCTATATTACATTTTCAAATATGTAACAATAAGTGTTTTAATCTATAATATAAAAATGAATCGCAAAATGTGTTGGTAAGCGCATAACTCAACAACGCCTGAACCAATTTGGCCAATTCTTTTTTTAAAATTTTCGTTGAAGTCCAAGGATGGTTCTTACGTTGAGAAAAAATCAAATAATTGCCGGGAAAACCCTAAAAACAGCCCTTTTCTTTTTCACATACAAACGTTTTCTAACTAAAACGTAGAATCAATTTGAGCTTTATTGCTATTATATAAAGGTCATATTAAATTACAAGCACTCACTTTTATCTGGGTGTTCCTAACGTCAAAAATTTTTACAATTTGTTTTGACAGGACGAAGTCTGTTGGGTCAGCTATTGTTCATAAAATTACTCATAGATGGCATCGTGCTTTGTATAGCATGCCATAAATGCTGTCAAGTTTGATATAACATGAGTACCTACGTGATAAGTTTTTTGGTAGTTCAAAAGATGGCACTGTGCTCTACGTATTACTTCGATATTATATTGTGGAAAAGTTTGTATGTAGGTAGGTATACCATACGTCAAATATGTGAAGTTTGTCTTTTGGAATTGATAAATTTCGAGTGCCATTAAATTACGTAAATTACCAGAAGGGTTCTGAATCGACAACATGTATCGAAAATATTCTAATTGTTGCCTTTTTTTCTATTTTAATTTAACAAAATATTGTCATCTAATTGGCATATTTTTAAGCTGTCAATATTACATAACGAGAGCATTCAAATTTTCATAATTGCCGAATTGAAGAAGGTTGGTTGTCAAAAAATTCATTGATATTAATACTCAAGGGTTTGGTATCAGAAAAAAGGATGAGATGATCACAATGCGATTAATACATTGTATGCACCAACCGGGTATTAAATATTCAATCAAATTGAACAAATTCAATATTGAGTTCAAAAAATAATATGAAAATCAATATAAAAGTATAGCATCAGCATATTTTATTTGGTAAAGCATAAAATTCGAGAAGAGAAAATGAGGGGTTTGCCGGGAAAGAACATGATTCAAGCACACAGTAAAAGCGTCGAATAATCGTACATAGGTATGAATTTAAAATTTGAAAAACACAGTGGTACGTGGCAGGGTTTAAACTGGCGACCTCTTGCATAGCAAGCAAATACCTAAACCACTCGGCCATGGACGCTTTTTTCCTCTCTAACTATAAACTGCTACCTGGCTTTGGAATAGGACGTCCTTTATTTCACTTTGATCGATGAACAATTAGGATTACTTGAAGATGATCTATTCAATATGAGGAAGCTGTTTACTATAAACATAGATTTTAGGATTTCGTACGTCGAAAAGAATAACCGAACCCCTATATGTATAGGATCCGTTTATCATCATTTTTTGTCAAGGAGAAAATATCAAACTGAAAGTTACATCAAATACTCAGGTCTACTGTCCCTTCATCTGAGCCAACACAATCAAAAGAAACATTCATTTATGCTGCCAATTTTTGTCTGCGAAGAACTCAGATTCTCAAAATTTAGAATAAAGCAACGTCAAGTACAGAGAATTGCGTAAACTTTAAAAATAAATTGCATTGTGCGAGTCCGTCTTGCACTTGGCCTTATTATGCCAATTCACAGACCACATAAAGAGCTGTGGGTTCTATTCCCACTCAGCACAAATATTTCTGTGATATATATCGATGTTTGTACCGTGTCTGGTTATGCTATTTAAATATTTAAATGTATACCACTGTTCTGATAAAAATAAGTGCTAAAGCTTCTTACCACAGGATCAGATCAATTAATGTGATGTTGTGTAATATACTTATTTATTACACGATAAACAACAGATGATGATGATGATATAAACCAAAATGATTTTGTTTTAAGTGTTTCTTCCGGTTGACTAACTTCTTAAGTGGCAGAAAAGATTTTGACGGGACTACGACTACTTTTAAGTTAAAAACAATTCAAAATCCTGTAGTTCACGCGAACGAAGTCGCGGGCACAGCTAGTAATAATATATAGCTAAAGAGTTTGTTTGTTTGAAAGTGTTAATCTCAGGAACTACTAGTTCGATTTGAAAAAATCTTTTTGCGTTGTATAGACCATTTATCGAGGAAGGCTTTAGGCTATATAACATCACGCTGCGACCAATAGGAGCAATGATACAAAGGAAAATGTGTAAAAAACGGGGGAAACGTGAACGAAGTCGCTGGCACAGCTAGTTATTAAAAAATTGCCAGTTTTTTATTTTTTCCTTTGTATTCATGTAATTACCTATCTGCATACCAAATTTTAGCTCTCTAGGTCATTTGGAACTGGGTTAGAATTTTGATCTGTCAGTCAGTCAATGATAAAAATGAGTATTTTTGGACATTAATATCTAAATAACTGTTTGAGATAAGCTTATGAAATTTAGAACACATATTTATCTCGCAAGTCACAATATATGAGCCAAATTTGATACGTTTATGTGAAATAGTTTTTGATTTATGAGGGGTTCAAAAGTGGTTCCAAATGGTTCGTGTAATATTACACACGGTGCGGCTCGCCAGTTCTGTTTCTTGAACCTTGGCTTGACACGCTACCGCGTGTCTAGATTTAAGCATACATACGAATAGGGACAATAGACATTAGAAATTTGTTTTATACTATGTAATGATTATTTAGGAAGGATTTTACTACAATACGTTTTAAGATTCTTAGAACAGGGTGATACTGACAAAAAGGATCACGTCAGCTGTCATCTTGACGTCTCGCGCACAGATGACGCGCTGACGAAACGCTGTGGCATTTACTCCTGCGTACGCGCAGGCATTCAAGAGCCAATGCCGTAGCTAGGCGGAGTGTACACTGTGAGTGAAAATAGCCCTGCATAATATTTTCAGAGGGAACTTGTCACAAGGGCCTTGTTAACTGCACTGTAATGCAATTAAGAATTTAAATTTGTTAAGGTCAAATATGGTATGATATTTTTTCATTTAATTCTATTATATTTATGAATATATTTATTTAAACTCAAGTGCTTAATCTACTTACCACCAGGGACCGAGACCGGGACCCAGGATTACTATCAGTCTGATAGTAACAAGTTTTTTTAAAGAAACTTCGCAAAGATGGGTCGAGCTTTGATTTTACCAATTTTTTGGTTTTCTAAGTTGTAAATGCCTCAAAACTAGTCTGCTTGTTGCGTACACTAAGTGAGTAAATAAATTATTGGATTTCGAACAAAAAGCTCACATTATGAACGCAGCACATCAATTAGTTGAACGAACATTAGTAATTTTATCGCTAAGTAATAATGTTCTCATCATTCTGTGTCGATTTTGACACACCTTGATTGATTAACCAGAGTTTCTATCAGAGATAACATGTTTCGTCAGATACGGAAGGGTCTGAAAGATAGCCTTTAGGAAGATACTTGCTTAGTCTTAGCTGTTCGTATACAAATGATTACCTAAACATACTATGATCGACAGACATTCACTATTACCAGACACCACCAATATTCTGAAACGCTGTTATATATTGTGTAAGCGAATAAAATGCTAAACTACTCGCTAATAATGTTAAGCTACCTTAACATTTTATTGGACCATCATGTAAGTAATCTAACATTTTATATACATAAGAGTTTGCTAGCGATCTTGATTAGTGTAACCCAGTCGAAACGTCGGGCAGTAAGTAGCTATGTATTTGCTACTCCTAATATCGCGTGGACAGGCCTATGTCCAGCAGTGGACAGGAATGGGCTGATGATGATGATGATGATGAATATCGCGTGTAGACACATAAAGACTTATATTAAGTGTAATGAAACGCGGAGGTCTCAAACTTTACATTACTCCCTTCTCAAAAAAGTCGGTTAAAAAAATTATAAATATAAGACCAGCACACGATCACATGACCCCAAACTAAGCAGAGCATGTACTACGGGCGACAGAGACTGATATACATTTAAATACATATTTACACCCAGTGTAAATATATATTTAAATATATATCAGTCACGGAACAAACACCACACCGATGCTCATCACACAAATATTTGTCTTGAGTGGGAATCGGACCCACGACTCTTGGAACCGCAAGCCAGGTTCGCCAACCACTGTTCCACCGAACCAGTAAAATAAAGTATTATATTTAATTATAGTATTTCTTAGGTCTACACAACAACTGGAATTGTGATAGCTGATGATAAATGATGATCTAATGACGGCCCCCGATTAATCCGGCGTCACATCAACATTTCTGATGACCACTGATTATGATAATGCATTCGTAAGGACGCAGGTTCATTTGAATACATTTATGTTTTGAATATATTTAAGGCAAATTTGATTTTAGCATACGGTGTTAAAATGTTCCGATGACTTGGGTATGATTAGCTCATATGTTATATTTAATTGGATGCACGCCTACAGTAATTAAGAAATTAAGATTCTCATTTAGTACAAGGTTTTTACATCCATATTGTACACATCCCAAGAAACGGAAAATGTAAAGTTACAAATCCCTATTGAGTAATGCATTTCAACTTTAAAATAAGGCGTCTGATCGATTTCGGCCTAACGGCCCACCGAATGGCGGCCGATCTTAGTTAAGATCAGCCAAGTGCGCAAGACATATTTTAGTGCACAAGTATTTGCGCAAAAACGATGTTAGAACAACGGCTTAACATGCTTTCCGAGCCATGCAACCGCCAACTTCCCGACTCCTGGCTGAGTAATTTCTTTACAGAAAAACTCACACAAATTTTCCCGACCCCGGAATCGAACCGGGGATCTCTCTGTCCAAACGCAGCGCTTGTTATCAACAGACCAAGGAGGCAGTCATTTCAACTTTAACCTATGACCGAATTTATAAGAGTACCTATAGTGTAAAAACAGAAAACTTACTGTTCGCGATATTATATTGATTGAACCGCTTCAAAACCCTTAAACCTTTCTTTCCTTTTGCATTTCCGTATCCCGCAATGCAGTGGGATATCAATCTTTTATTTCTTCATATCTTCATAACATTTCATATCATTAAGCGACATTACAACGAATAAGAACCAATGTCTCGATTCACCTAAGGCTCGGAACACACCGGCGGGTGACATTTTGTACTTGACACACACGGGCTCACCTTGACACGAGCGACCGTACACAGTTGAGGCTACAACAGCATACTATCTGCTATCTACTGTCTGATCATAGATTACTTTTATCTGCGCGAACACTACACATTTGAAATAAAACAAATTTTACGGATTAAACTCGCGTGTATTATTACCCCAACACCTTGTAAATACTTATAGAAGCAATAAACTATTGAGTATTGAGTTGACGTTCGCTCCGTTAACTCCATGATCGCCATATTCTCCTGATTGTGAGGGTGAGAGCCATCCGCTCTCCCGTAAGTCCGGTGATGATGACGAGGCTACTCCAAACCATCATCGTATGTCAGTTAGGAAAAAAAATGTATTTCATGATATCGGACCAACGATTGTTAAAGATTGAAGTAAAACTATATGAAAATAGGTAAAATGTCAGTGGTAATAAAGGAAAAATATGTATATTGTACCCTAAACCGAATAGAAGTATTGTTCTTTGCTAACGCTGCCAGGCCTAAACCTAACAAATATTATTAATTTGAAAATATCGCGCTTTTATGCAAGAACTACTAAATGAGTATAAATATAATTTGCCACACAGAAAGAAACTGAGAATGAACATAGACTACGTCTTATTTTCGCAAACACTACACATTTGAAATGAAACAAATTTTTCGGATCAAACTCGAGTGTATTGTTATGTTAAACATATTATTTAAAGAGTTCTGTACAGCGCTCGTGGTCACGACTCCTTTTTTTTTAACTTGACATACGTGTTTAAGGAAACAAATGACATCTGCATGACGATCCTCGCATTCCTTACCCGAAGCCTGGAGAAGTGGAGAAGCCTAATTCTCCTCTTGCGTTCATGACCTGTGACCCGCAGGCTCACTGCCGGCTGCTGAACTGCGCAGACGCATAAAACTGGAGCTTCACAGCCATTCACTGCCCGCGTGACGGACTGGGGGAGGTGCGCACTGTCTCACACGACACGACATAGCTACCGGAGTATTTTGAATCGAAACAATATTATTTTTAATTATACGATTATGGCTTACTTGCAGTGCACTACAGAGCGGGTCAGAACGGACAGTCCGTTCTGACCTGTCTGAACTGCCATTTGTAATACGATGGAATAAAGTGTGACACGCAGTGAAAATTTGTATTTTTTTTTATATTTTATATTATTGACACTATTCCAGTGATGAAAGTAACAAATGTCAAACGTTTAAAAATGATTGATTGTCTTAAAATACACATTTTTAATAACATTTGTTTGATTTTATGTCCGACGTTTAGTTTAATAGGTAAGACCAATTTTTTCAACTTGGTAAACCAAAAAATTGCGTTTACATAGGGTTTAATAATTAAATTACTTTCCAGACCAATTTTTTCTCGTTTGATGTTAATATTATTATGTATGTGAACGGAACTAAAGAACTTGGTAGGTACTACAAGACATACGACATCTAGACGCAAAGAGCCATAAATAAAACCTTTTAAAAAGTGGCTTACATACACGTTTAAATTAAGAAATACTTTGTTTTAACACCTATTGATATGAGCCATCCGGTAAGTTTTTTTATCAAATCCAATACTATGACATTGCCATTGGAGCCGCTCTCCACCATCTGATTTAATAAGCGATAATGTCCACCATGCATTATGCATGCGCCATTAGTGTACCGGACTTACATCGTGTGGACCAGGCCTTACTTAATGAGTACTCATTAGTGGGAAGGCTCTATTACTTCTGCCGACGTATTGCTTGTAACTATTAATTGAATATTTACAAATAGGTACATAATATCGATGAGTTTATTTTACAAAACTACTGAGTAGTAGTTAGCACCTAAGATATAGCATAAGATGGCTAATTATAGCACCTAAAATATTTTATATTATTAGTTAGTGTTAATTATGATTCGATTAGCATTTAAATGAAGACTTTAATCGTTTCAATTAATAAATTTTGAAAGTTTATCGGTATTAAAATCAATTGGTACAAAATTCACCCCAATATTCATAAAAAATCAAAAAATTCTAATATAGTACTTGGAAGTCATTTTAGCAGCCTAAAACGTTTTATGCCTACTGCTCAAAATATTTTAAAAACGAATTCCCAAAAGGACAATACTCATTAGTTCAAACTTGGAGGTTGTAATTACGTTAAGTACTTGCTACTTGACGAACTTAACCAGCTTTAACGATATGTGGAATTTGACATTTACGAGTTGGGCCTCTCTTTAGTGGCATTCCTTAGTTGGCTTCGAGGTTCAGGGTTCTATGATAATTTTATTCGAAAGTATGCAATACTATTGTTTTTTTTTTTCACGCTTTGCCGAAATAACATTGGGATTGAAGAAAGGAAGAGGCTGTCAAGACATACTTTTTTAAAGTGACTGATGATTGACAAAATCAAAAACATAAAATTCTACTTCCCGTAATAGTAGTACATTGTTTTTGACTGGCTCGATGGAACAATGGTTACTTAGTTGCCTGGCTAAGGTTCCAGGAGTCCCCCAGGCGGCAGGCGGTCTAACATCCATTTAAATAACATTTGAGTTGTTTCCGTGTCTGGGTGTGAATATGGTATATATGTAAGTACATACGACTGGCTCGGTGGAACAGTGGTTAGTGACCCAGGTTTACTACCTACGGTTCCAAGAGTCGTGGGTTCGATTCCCACTCGGGACAAATATTTGTGTGACGAACATCGGTGTTTGTTCCGTGTCTGGGTGTATTATTAAATATATTTAAGTATTTTTGTGTATCCACTGTTGATTCTGATACCCGTAACACAAGTGCTTAAGCTACTTACCACGGGATCAGATCAATGTATGTATGTGATGTTGTGAAATATTTATATTTATTTATTTATTATTTATACACCTAATTATATATCTCGATGTATGTCAATCTCCGACACCAAACGCTGTTTAGTTTATCCGTGGGTGGAGATGTCGCAAATATTTATTTATTTATTACTTCCCATAGATTCATATATCATATGATTTAGTTTACAATCAAACGCCCAATTTCTTTACTCTCAATAAATAACATCACGCAGCATGACGAAACGCCGATGACGCGATGATTCGCCCATTGTTTGCTCTTTCCACATAAAACGACAAACATATTATATTAATCACAACCCACACATGTTTTGTCACATGCACCTTAAACCAATTTAAACTCTATCTCCAACCAAATAAAGCCTAATTCAATTTGCAAATGAAGCTATTGGATATTGCGAAATGCATTTTGAATAAAATCGGTCCGAGTTAATGGCTTCATTATTTCTTAACTCGAGCGTTTATATTTCAGTTTGATAATGGTAAATTGCGATAATTTTTGTGGAATCTCGATTGGTAAAAAGTTTACCTTGATTTAAGAAAAAACTAATTGATTGCTCTTTTATGAGTGGGCCTTCGAATGGTTAAATACTACGTAATTGGTACGTATTAGTGCTTGGCGAAGCGATGTATGTAGCAATAATTTAATGAGTGATCTGAGCACATATTATACGTTGTACAAGTATACATGTTTCACCTCGTTCGAATCTCTTTAATGAATAATTATTAATCTTCTGGAGAAGATGTTTATTGACTGGAAATCATAACCTTGAGTCCGCGCGACCACAGATCCCCAAAGTATGGGACTCTACCTAGTATCAATGATACGCAAACACTTGTTTATTACTATAACTAGCTACCCGCCCCATTTTCGCATGAGTGCAATCAAATTATCACAGTTTTCCTACTATATGAGATTTTTTTTATGTTCATAAACCTTCCTCTTGAATCCCTCTATCAATTAAACATAACCGCGTCAAATCCCGTTTGTTTAAAAGATCTAAGATTACTTAGGGACACATCAAAAGCGAGAAGCGTGTTTGTATTATTCTATTTATTTAGTTATGATTGTATTAATACACTGTGCTACAAATTGTTTTATTTTAACGTGCTAATAAAGAATATATCTTCACATATCTACAACTTGGTCTTTCTACGCCAGATACAATTCGTGACATCTCAAAAATGGCAACCTCGCGTGCCATTTTCGCACCAAAATCGTCATTAGGCGAAACATCCCGGTACAAAGAGGCGGCGGGCCGCTTTGTGACGTCACGTACGAAGCACATCAAAGAGCGCCGCTAATGCAGGGATCGTGCACGTGGCAGGAGGCAGCTAGATGTCATGCAGACTGAGAGAAAGGATACCTTTATTCAAACTAATTGAATGATAAAAAACGACTTTTTTCTCTATAAGATTATTGGCTTCAAGTGGGAAAGTGTTTTCTCGCTAGTGACCCTAGAATTAAAAGTATTCGTAATCGACGAACACGCATGAAGAGATGATGGATGTAAAAGAATCAAAATTGGTGTCCCAAGATCGTAGTTCATGGCAGGAAGTGATCCCTGCCTACCCCTCTTGGAAAAAGGCGTATGTATGTAGGTATGTAGGCGTGTATGTATGTAGTGACCGGCCTTCTCTTCATTTTGGATATTATTCAACATAATTATGTATAAACCTTTCTCTTATATCACTCCAGCTATGAAGAAAAATTAAAAATTACTAATTAGTTGTGTTTGTTTAAAGACTTTAGCATACATAGAGACAGATAGTGGGAACGACTTTTTCATACTATGTAGTGATGGCTTAGCCGATGGACCTCACTTAGATTTTCCGGTTATGTAGCATATCACACATCTAAATATCCAGGACTACTATACCTCACAGTCCAAGGTTTCCTATCAACCCAATGCCTTCGGATAAGTCGTGTCGGACACAGGAACGATCCCACGACCTCGGGATCGCGTTCCGCGCACGACGCCATTAATCCGTGATCATCAGTTTAAATGCCAATCGAGTCATTTCGATCGATCAAAGATGCGTTTTGTTCTACGGCACTGGTTTATTAGTTGGGCACTGACATTATAAGATAATTTTATGATATTTCATGACGTTATTGGACGTGATATTGTCAGGACATTGTGTCCTTATCAAAAAAAATATAACATACAAAGCGAAACATTTTTATGACATGAAGAAACTGTAAACAACATACACCAAATATATGTGTCAAATATTTGTTTAACTCATATACCATAAGTGTGTCTCCTCCTCAAGTAGAGAATGCTCTTCGCCGCATGAAGAATCGGAAAGCTGTCGGAGCCGATGGAGTCCCCATCGAAGCCTGGAAGGCAATGGGTGGTCGTGGTGTGGGCATCCTTACTAACCTTTATAACCGCATACTCAGCACCGGCGGGATTCCTCGCCAATGGAGATTGAGTGTTATCACCCCGGTCTTCAAGGGCAAGGGATCAGTGCAAGAGTGCGGTAGTTATCGCGGTATAAAGGTCATGTCCCACACCATGAAACTATTCGAGCGGATAGTAGACTCTCGAATCCGTCAGAGTGCACTGTCTCTGGATGTCAATATGGTTTCCGCCCCGGTCACGGGACTATGGACCCCGTTTTTGCCCTAAGAATCATCATGGAGAAATACAGGACGAAGAACACGCCTCTCCACTTCCTATTTCTGGACATGGAGAAGGCCTTCGACTGTGTTCCGCGTGAGATGATTTGGTGGGCCCTGAGGTCCAAGGGAGTGCCAGAAACATATGTTGATATCATTAGAGACATGTACTGTGATTCCGATTCTGTAGTTAGGACCGCTGTTGGCGACACTCTGCCCTTTCGTATAACCGTCGGAGTACACCAAGGCTCCGTCCTGAGTCCGTTTCTCTTCAGCCTGATATTAGACGTATTGTCAGACAGCATCAGAGACCACCATGAGCAGCCACCATGGCTACTTATGTATGCTGAGGATATCGCGCTGGTGGACTCGGACAGGGGACGGCTGGTGAGACGTGTTAACACATGGAAGGAATCGCTTGAGAACGGGGGTCTGAAACTCAACGTGGCGAAGACAGAGTACTTGGCCTGCAACACTACAGATCCCATGTCCGTCCGCATAGGCGAAGACACGGTCGAGCGCACGGACCGGTTCAAGTATCTGGGATCTGTACTCCACGCGAACGGCGACATCGACTCCGACGTCAAGGCACGCATTGCTGCTGCTTGGGATAAATGGCGGGAGGTGAGCGGCGTCACTTGCGACCCTAAAATGCCGGTTAAGCTGAAGGGACAGGTCTATAAATCCATCATTAGGCCTGTCCTCTTATATGGTAGTGAAGCATGGCCATTACTTGAGCGGCAACAAGCAGGAACTGCGGGTCACGGAGATGAAGATGCTGCGCTGGATGTCGGGAGTTACGCGAGCTGATCGCGTAAAGAACTCCCGAATTCGCGGCAGCCTTCATGTCCGAGACATCGCTGATAAACTGCAAGAGTGCCGCCTACGTTGGTACGGTCATGTTTTACGGAAACCGGCAAACTACGTAGGGAACAAGTGTCTAGCCATGTCGCTACCGCCGGGTCCCGGCAGAAGGGGAAGGCCCAAGAAGGCCTGGCTTGACGTTGTAGTGGATGACATGCGTGCCAACAAACTCTCCGTAAAGGATGCCGAAGACCGTGCGAAGTGGAGAGTTAGAGTAGGAAAGCGTACCCAGGGCGCCGCAAGGGTGCAACCGGGAAAACGCCAAGATGGTGATGATGATGATGACCATAATTGTGTTTCCACCGACACCAAGAATATGGTAACAAGTATTCTTTAAAACATAAACTTAAGTATATCTATAATACCTATAGCAGGACCTGCCCTTCTCAAACTGACAAACGTAAAGTAGCTAACATATGCAAGCAACTAGTATCAGTTAAAGATGTAACTATACTGATACTTACTTACCTAATTTTAGGTTGCAGTTAAGCATTCGCAACGTACGCTTTTGTAAAACAATGAAAAGCCACGTTTTTATCCGGAAAACTACCGCCACTCTTAGGGTAGTCCAATCACTTCAAGACCCATCTAAGTCTCAGCTAAAAAGACGCAAAATTGCATAAATTTGAACGGAACATGGAGTTGTCTGGACGCAAAGTTGCGGGCGCGTTTTTGCCGAGCGCAGGTGGCGGTTATTAGATCGGCAGAGTTTGCCGCCGAAAAACTATCCCGATGGCCCCGCACCGACGGCTAGGGTGACTGTGAGACACACTCTCATAGGACTCGAGTCCATTATACATCATCATCAGCCCATATACGTCCCCACTGCTGGGGCACGAGCCTACTAAATTAGGGCGATAAGGCCTTAGTCAATTACGCTGGCCAAGTGCGGGTTGATTTACAACACAACCTAAGAATTTCTTCATAGGTGTGCAGATTGCACACGTTGCACATAAAATTCTTACGATGTTTTCCTTCATCGTTAAAGCGTCGAAAATCGTACATATGAATTTTAAATTATAAACACACACACACACACACACAGTGGTACGTCACTTTTCTTGCGAGGATATTCTTTTTTACGTATAAGGTTTATCGAAGTTACAGTTACATTACTTAGAACAAGATATATAGTTTTATAGGTATTAAGTTACATCACAGTTATATTCCTTTAAATATCTATCTCCAGTCCTACGATTACCAAAAGGGTCATCCACCCTAGCGCAGAGGGATCAAATTAAACTTGTCCCACGTGTTATGGCGTGTTTTTGCGAGGTGAGGAAGTTTTGTTTAGCCGATTACTGAACGAGGTGCCTTACAGGCTTTTAGGGCTCGACCCACCATGTTCCAAATGATACTTTGTACACAATAACATTTATGTTTTACTTACTTTTATGAAACCCAAATTAAATAGTACTTTCTACAAACTATCAAAGCGTTTGTATTAAGATTGTCAGAAACGAAAACTTTAATAGGCAGGTACGTTTTAGTTGCACGTATTCTTATAAGAACACATTTCTTCTCAAACGGTTTACACCAGAGTATGCCTACACACAACGTTCAATAAAATATCACGATTGACTTGTTTGTTCCCCGCCAAGATACTCATATTTCTAATCAAAACTCGCAGTTTTTTAGACGTAAACAGAGCCATTGTGTTCTCACACGTCGTCGGGCCGTGTTTTTCGATCGTAACTCATAAGTTTTATGAGGCCGGGCCCTCGCAAGCCCTCAGCCCTCAGCCCTTAGCGTGTTTATCGCGAGACCAAGCCTCAGGTGGGGACCGCGATTTATTGGACCCTCACGCTCTAATGATAATGACGGATTGCTATTTTGGCAACCTCGATTATGTAGTATGCAATAAAAAATATTTATTTTAACAGGTACAAGAGTAGGATATTATTATCTATTTTTTTCGCGGACACTTTGTCAATCATAGGCAAGATTCTGAACATTATTTAGAGACTCAACTTCTCGGTCTTTTGGTGGATATCACTGAATAAAGATCGAGTGCTCCTAGATTGGCCGCCATAGCCAAAGTCGGTTGAACATTTAGAAAAGTAAGTCCTTCTTAACATATTATTTAGCAAGACTGAAGAACTTAGAATAACAATACACGCCAGTTTAATGCGTCAAATTAGTTTTATTTCAAATGCGTAATGTTCGCGGAAATAATCAATACACTAGTAAGTCCTATTTACGACAGCTTCAATAATAAATGCCTTCTGAAATATAAGGTATGTGATACATACAGTAGAATAAACATACATACAAGTATATTCTACTAATAGCGCTAGCCATTAAGGCGGGTAAGGTGAACAAATTATCTTTCGCATTGTTTACAATTTGTTAACCCGTGCAGGCGCGTGCGAAATGGCCTCCCGTAACATAATTCCGATGCGATTCTAAAATATACGCGACCTATTACAATGGCGGTATCGCGCGGCGCCGCGGGCTTGCGTAGTTTGCAGACGGGAGACTTCATAGTGGTTATAATAATAAATGAATAAAGCGTCGATGACAAAATGCTTGCCATGCGAGTGGTCGTCAGTTCAAACGCCGCCATGTACCATTGTGTTTTTCAAATTTGAAATTCATATACGATTATTCGACGCTTTAACGGTGAAGAAAAACATCGTGAAGAAACCTGCACACCTACGAAGAAATTCTTAGGTTGTGTGTGTAGTCATCCAACCCGCACTTGGCCAGCGTGGTTGACTGAGACCTTATCCCCCTAGTTTGGGGTAGGCTCGTGCTCGACATATAAACCATGAAATTTTATTGATGACATGATTTGCTTTCAGTAATACTATCGAATCATGCAAATTATTCCTTGGAAATCAAACCACTCAAATTTTACGGTGTATAAGCTGATGGTTATCATCTAGTGGATGTGCATCATGTTGCTACAGTAACATAAAAAAATAATTAAATATTTCACAACATCACATACATTAAAAGCGTCGATGGCCGAGTGGTTAAGGTTGTTGCATACCATGCGAGAGGTCGCCAGATCAAACCCCGCTACGTACCACTGTGTTCTTCAAATTTCAAATTGATATGGACGATTATTTGACGCTTTGACGTTGAAGGAAAACATCGAGAGGAAACCTGCACACCTAAGTAGAAATTCTTAGGTTGTGTAGTCAATCACCACGCACTTGACCAGCATGGTCGACTAAGGCCTTAGTTTATCGCCATAGTTTAGGGTAGGCTCGTGCTCGACATATATATAAGCTGATGGTTATCATCTAGTGGATGTGCATCATGTTGCTACAGTAACATAAAAAAATAATTAAATATTTCACAACATCACATACATTGATCTGATCCCGTGGTAAGTAGCTTCAGCACGTGTGTTACGGGTATCAGAATCAACAGGGGATATCAAATATACTTAAATATATTTAATAATACACCCAGACACTGAACAAACACCGATGTTTGTCTTACAAATATTTGTCCCGAGTGGGAATCGAACCCTTGACTCTTGGAACTGTAGGTAGTATACCTGGGTCACTAACCACTGTTCCACCGAGCCAGTCAATACTTTAACCCTTTCTAGCACTGGTAAAGTATCCCGTGTGCGCTCGCGCAAGTGTGACCTCAGATTGTATTATTTATTGCGCAGGTAGTTTGGGCGGCCGCCAACAGATAACGCGGGCAAGATTTTTAAGCTCTTCCCCTCGTATTTCACGGAGCCGTAATTTTAAAACGCGACACGAAAAAAGGTGGAAATTTTTACTTACATTCCCCACCTCTATATCATTCGGAACTGACAACGTTTTTAGTTTAATTTGTTTGCAAATTGTTTCGTGCGAACGCTTCCTTTGTTTTGGCTCTTTGTTCCCGAATAGTGTTCTAGTCATTGTGCTGGCAATTACGAAATCTGTACATTGTGTTTTTGTGTTGCGTTTTTATACTGAGGTAGTAAATATGCGTCATCGTAATATACTGGTTTGTGTTTTTGTTCTTGATTTACTGCGTGGAGTACTTAATAAGTATTTATTCCTTCGTTTGTGTATATGAGATATATTTCATCAATTTGTTAAGGTCCACTTGTCATGTATATGGTGAGCCTCGAAATTGTAGCGCAATTCTAGCTTGAACGAATGGTTAACATTAAGGCAAACCAAAGAAATGTTATCCATAGTACGAATTCCGGTGAAAAACACAATTCTTCAAGAAAACCGACAGCCATGATTGCGAGCTAAAACTTTAATTATAAGTTGCTATAATCCCGGCGCCATAAACCTGCAGCGCAGTCGGCTGGCAACTATTGCCGGCGGCCGTAAGCCCGCCTTCAGCACCTGAGTGTAAAAGTTAACTGGGGATGGACCATTAACCCGCGATCACTGGCCTGGTTTATGCAAGAGGGAAGCAGTTTGTTTATTTGTAGTTTTTTTTCAGTTGACCTACAGTTCAATACTGTGAACTCACTTATTCCATATTTTTTTGTTTTACTACAAGAAAACTATAAAAAAATATTCTGATATTAAAGAAAGATAGTAGTACAGTTGGATTTTGTATGATTTCGCTTGTATAACACTTGGGTATCTTATTATTACGTGTAGTTTGTACTATTTGCATGGAGATAGTATTACAATTTTTTTAAATTGATGTGTGACCGAGATTAAACATTGAATTCTTTTATTGGCTGAAATAATCCTGAAACCTGCTAGAAACTCAAAAAAGGAAAATTGCTGCTCCGTGTTTTTTTTTTCACTTGACTTAGTGTTGTATTACACCATCCCCTCAGACAACAACAGGCCTACAAGGGGCAATAAAGACGCAAAGATCGACCAGTCATCTTGTTTTCGTAAACAACCCCGCTACGACTCGTAGCTGCTACGATTTCGTAGCCTGTGTAATTGCGGCACCTGCTTGCTACGAGTTAATCGTAGCGAGAATAAAATTGATTCTACTCGAAATTATTACCCGTAATAGACTACAAATGAAACAAAGGGGCATTGTTTATGTAAATCATCGAGTCATATTTTCAGAAATGTTCTATAATTCCAATGTTAAGAAAACAAACATAATCATAAGAAATCCCGAAAATAATCCAGGACTTTTATGCAGGGCGTGAAAAGGCATTCTTGCAGACCTTCAGGGTAAAGGTGACAGGCCTAATAGATTCAATTGAGCCGACCTCAAAATATGAGGTGATATTATGTAGGCCTTACGATAAGCTTAGTCCGCGTAGAGATGTTTAACGGGTAAAACATAACTTTTTTATAGAGCAGTCGGTTAAAAAGTTGTATGTTTGTCCTTTTTTAGGCTTGGACTATATCTATACCAAATTTCATTTAAATCGGTTTTGGACTCTATGTTTATTAGTGATGATTACCTTATGTTATCATCGTCTCCCATTCTGTTACTCCGTCGGGAAATAAAAAACAACAGGTAGAAAATCACTATTAACTTAAAAGTGGCTAAAAGTTTGCAACGTGTATTCATTTCCAAGATGGCTGACCGACGAGGTACCTGCCAGCCGGGCTCGCAACGCAGTAGATTGGAAAAGTTAGGAACCCTTTGTGGGCAATTAACTATCGAGGGGCAGGTGCAGGACGGGAAGAAAAGACGGTTGGGCACGTGGGAGAATTACTGAGCGCCCTTTGATTGGCTGTTAATAGCTCGGTTCAGCTTTATGGTGATAGGATGCCTTGGAGCGGAATCTGTGGCTATGGTGGTTGGGTTTTCATTGCTTGGATTATTTTCTCTCACTAAAGGGCCCACCCAAAAGCAGCTTTGAATGTAAAAAATGTTTAAACTGTGTTTAAAATATTTAGATTTCACAGATAAAATGACTGGCTCGCTGGAACAGTGGTTAGTGATCCTGGCGACGGTTCTAAAAGTCGTTAGTTCGATTTCCACACGGTACAAATATTTGTGTTTACCACATTTTTTTCAAATAAACCGTAACACAAGTGACATGTACAACTTCCTTCGGAATCATAACAATGTATGTGATGTGTAACATAAATTTATTATATATAATGTTATTCACAGGTGAAATCAAAGCCTGTCGTCTTTCCCATTAGACACATGGTTAAGTAACATCCTTGGACCATAGTAATTGTAGTAATCAACATAATTGCTGATTACTGTACACTGTAAAGGTTCGTATAAAACTAATATAATTAATAATTATAAAAGCATATAACAAGCAAGTACATTTTCCATTGTACCGTAAAGCTAAAAGGAACATACAAAATTTCACTTGTTCGAACAATGGCGTAAAATATAAGTCATAATAAAAACTAATTGCCGTCACGTGAGTGGAGCGAGCGAGCGGTCAGCCGGAGCTTTATTTGCAGTCGTTAATTATTTCCAGTAACAAGGTGTTGTCTCTTCGCTTATTTATTGCACTGTGAGCTTGCCAAAACCTATTCCATACTGGAAGAGTTGATATTTAAGCGATTATAAGCTATAGCGAACCGCTCTCGCTTGATTTCGGGTACATCTATAGAACTAATTCAAGTGTCTGTTTGAAATACTAAAATTACAACTTTTTACTAAATAGTTATGAATCTATATCAGATACAAACAAAAACATTTTTGTCTGTCTGTTGATCCCGGTTATCTCAATAAGGGCAGGACCAATTTAGACGGGACTTTCACTAATACATAGCCATTTTACATGGTACATTATAGGCTATTTTAATTTCCACGCGGACAAAGGCGTCTAAGTCGAAGTGTCTTTAATCACTCTACCAATTTTAACCAGATCTTAAGCCATTGCGTAGTTTTGACGATTCATTCAGGGAGCTCGAACTTTTGTTTTGTAGTGTCAATGGTACTCTGATTTTATGCTTCTTCAATTTATGGTTCACATGGGATACTTAATTACGATTTGAGATAATAAAAATATCTATTACTTTATTGAATAAATAATATTATTTTCTTTAATTTTCCAGTTTTGTAATCTAATCACAATTTTAACTTATGTATGACTAAAATCTATTAGATGAATAATTAGAATAATAGCCAATGGTCATTGTTCAAATGAAATGACTACATTTCCGCCATATTGTACAAACGCCCAGAGGAGCGTGGCTTCAATAACACTTTACAAAGCTTCCCTCCCCCTGGATCACAAGCCTTCAGCAATGTTTTACACCGAGCCTCGTTAGTCAGAGCACCTCGCGAAAGAATTAACTGCTGTATTTTGACACTTATTACTTACTGCAGAAATGCCTTTTTTGTTCAGCAAGATTTATCTTCGTGGCACGCGCGGAAGACTCAGTGAGCTTTCTTTACTAAATAAATGTGCTGGTTTTTACGTAGAGCTTAATTTCTATTAGGAGAGAGCTATTTGGTGGAAAAACAGTTTCAGTTTTCTATTTACCTAAATTTAACGTTATAACGAATCTAACTAATATTTTAAGTTCTTTTTTATTTAACTTAAAATGAAAAGCATAAAATAAGGTCATTAAGTCTTACTTAATTAATATGAAGTTACTTACTGATGATCGGTTTCATGGTATGTACTTGAAAGTTCTATGTAAGGTTGTGTAGTCAACCCGCACTTGGCCAGCATGGTTGACTAAGGCCTTATCGCCCCAGTGTAGGGTAGGTCTGTGCCCGAGCAGTAGGGACGTATATAGGTGATGAAAGTCCTATACACGTAATCTTAAACATGCTCTACCTATAACGACTAACGTACTACCTATGTAATATCAGATCGGCCGTAATCATTACAAATAATAAAGCTCGGTCTCCAAGTCCACGCAGTTCCCTCTGAACTTTCCTCACTTAAAAGTTTAAAAGAAAAAAAGAACTTCAACTTTTCCCGTTAGAGGTTTTCGTCAAATCGAGTGGCATGTAATTAATTTTTCAACTGCTTTTACAAAACGATCGAGTTTTAGTGTTCCGCCCTGAGCAATAATAAAATCGATTCCGGGTCGTTCGAAAGTTTAAACTCCTGTGAGTAATAAAATATAATCAAACTTGGTTTCACCCAATTTCTTGTTTTTTGTCGTATCGGTGATAAAATGGTTTGAGTGCTGTCAATATTACGACAATATTTATAACTTTAGTCTGAGAGTTTTCTCTAAGAAATAAATATGGTAGAGTCCAAGTATTAAATTATGAAATTAGGAGTTTTCCCTATCAAAAACTTTCTTGAAGAGACAATACATACATTTGGGGTGAGAGCCATCCGCTCCCCCACAAGTCCGGAGATCATAACGAGACTACTCCAAGCCATCATCGTATATCAGTTAGCAAAAAAAAGCCAATAGATTATACAGAAAAGTCATTATACAATGTATGCTTACTTAAAAAAAAAAATCAGCTGCACCTGCTAAACCGGAATAAATAATATAAAACAAAAAAAATATTGCGTAGGTGCAAAAAATTCACAGCGAAAGTTTCCAAAGCAAACATTATAGAAACCAAATAATACCCAACGACCAGCTATTGTAGTCAGAACAAAGGCTGTAAACATGTTGGCAACAATTAAGTTGGTCCAAAGTTCACCTCCCGGTCGAGGCACGGCTAATAGAGACGGGATAACTTGCCTAAACAACTCGGAACTAACTGTGTAGGTAGTCTAAAAATAATCTTTTTGTTTGTTTGTTGGGCTACAGTTAGGCGATTCGTATCGGTGTTTGTAATCAATGAAAATATCTCTGTCCCCTTCTAGTAACGTCTGTAGCCTATTTGTACCTATACTTTTGGCCAGAAATCCCGACAGACAGACAGAATTGTATTAGTAAGGAAGATTGCATTGGCATGAAGGACATTAATTTTGGGACAGTTTGCTAAAGTATGTTTTAGAATAATTTATCCATTAATGAAACAATGCGAAGTATCTTCTCATTTTAACTCCTATCTTCTTATTTCCTGTCATACGATGATGGCTTGGTGTAGCCTCGTCATCATCACTGGACTTGCTGGGGCTGACTCTCACCCCTAGGTATCTTCTTCTTTAACACTATTTGACTATCCCAAAGACATTATATGTACATGGTCTTATAGATAATGAAATGAAATGAAATAATTTATTCTGCAAATAGATTTTCATGAAATACTTTTGCACGTCATTTTGTAAATAAATTAATCACATAGGTATTACATAAAAATTCACAAGTTACATAATTAATTGATGTCCAAGCGAGCAGCTCATCATGTCCATGCATTTTTATCATTTAAGCAGTCTTCTACTTTATAATATACTTTTTTCACAAGACACGACTTAATAAAATGTTTGAAATTATAAAAAGGTAATTCAATAACATTTGGTGGGATCTTATTAAACAATTTTGTGCTTAAACCTAAGAACGACTTTCCAGTCTTTTGAAGCCTGAGCCTTGAAACGGCAAGCCTATGTTTATTTCTGGTGTTAAAATGGCGAGTACTAAGTAATAAATGTTGTTATGCTATTAAAGCAGTTGTAAATACACGTAAAAACGTATATATGAAGTCTCTGTTTCGGTTTGTCCAACAAAAAGACTCGAACACTAGGACTCGCTTCCCTGGCTTGCTGCCAACAACCTGGTACCAGGTACCGTGACGATTCAATTACGTTGCTTTAACTTAGTTATCGCAATATTCATATTACAGATGTTTACAAAACAAATCATCATGAACTTTTTTATTTATCCTACTGCAATGTATAGGTAACGTGGCCAAACGACCCGTTTTGTCCCGATGTTCCGGGGTCCCGGTGACCCCTGGGGATCAAACGGCGTCCCCATTTGAGCAAAACATACAAGTAATACATTCTACTCTACACTTGTTATGTATTTACGCTACTAACGAGCAAGTAAGGTATCGCAATCAGAAGACTGACTTCGCACAGCGAACAACGTAGTTGTGACCTGCGGAGATCCAAGAGGCACCGAAATGCAGCGCCTGCACCTCGGCAATGCACACTTCACCATCAGTCCGTGTTACCCCTTTTGACCTTTTCCTTTGTCCACTTACCATTTGTTAGATCAGTGTGGTTCTAGCTTAGGACCCATTCAAGCATTCATACTTAGGTTACATAGATTGTAGTAACTATTTTTAAATATAGACTTAAATACTTCCTACTCTACGTCTTTCTGCCCCCTCCAGCAATGGAAAACATAATTCATTTGCCTTAAAACAAGAAAAAAAATCGACTACATTACACTAGTTAAAAAACCTTTACGATTTTTAACGGTTAGCGTAATTGAGTGTAGAAATACATACAAAATGCCTCGAGCCATCGAACAATCCACAAGAAGCGTTCACAAAGAGACTTAGACTAATACTCCTAGACGTGTTATTTCTTAGCTTGTCTAGAGTCTAGACCGAGTTAATTTCCGAATACCTGGGCACAATGGCGCAAAAAGCGGAGCCTCCGCTATGCGACCTTTACTAACAGACTTATTACTCGGCTGGAGGTGGAATTAAAAGGTTGTAAGAGGAATGTGACGCGGGATGGAGGTATCTCTGGCACAAATCACTTTGGACGGTTATTGCAATTTAGTTATTCATATTGACTGTAATAGATAAACAAATAACTATTATAAATAATGCTGGTTGTGAGCTATTCTGTTTTGTTTTAGAAGTTTATGTTTTCATAAGATAGTTGTGATTTAACATCTAGGTACTCTTCCACATGCAATGTGAGCATCTGTAAAAAAATTGTATTATATTTGCTTCGTTTCCGGTATATCGGTATAACATATAAACATTCCTCCTAAATTACTCTACTATTATATAGAATCTATTGCATAGTTTCAAAGAAATACACACAGACTGACAGCGAACTTTTTTTAATACTATGTAGTGATATCAAACAATCACACGGATGCACGGCCATCAAGAGAAAAATAACTTAATAACAATTTTGCTTTGAGTAAGTTTAAACATCAGAAGACTGATCACAAAAGTGAAATACTTAGTATTAACTTAATAGTCACTACTCTCAAATCGCCTTTAGGAAAATGGATATTTTTCTCAGAATAGTAACGAGAAATTGTTTTTTTTTTAATGAACGACAATGAATTCCAACAAAAAAAGAAATAAACCTTTCATTTGTAAAACCGGATATAGGCAAAATCTCGGATTATAACTTCCTGGCCACATATAAAAGGCCCCGATCTTGCCATAAAAAAACACCACGCAATAATACGAACTATGCCAAGTGGTGCGAAGTGTTGGGTCTATCCCGGGCTTCCCGGGCTCAAGTGCCATCGGCGGCGGACGCAGACATTAAGGTGTATCCGCACGATCCCGCGATCACGGGATTAGCCGCAAAGTAACGAGACGACTTTATTAGCCCCGACACTTACCCGGAGTAGAGACAGCGCGTTTTCCAATGCTACCGACACTATGAACATGCATGCTGCAATGCAACAGACAAGTTGCAATGTAATTGAAAATTGCAAACTGTAAAATCACCATAGCGACACTGTCGGTATTGCCACATACAATTACACATATAAACCTTTTATGAAGTCCGCAGAAACCTACTTATTTTTATAATGGACTTTGCAGGTAGCGTGTGTTTGGTTTGTACAGCTTTTTTAAAGTGGAAGGCGCTCATCCTATTGTATTTAGGCCCCACAGTCCGATGATACATTTGCATATGTCCTGTTGTTTTTATGCATACATTGATGACATATATTCATCTCATACATTCAGCACATTATATTGTTTTAATAATGATATTCTACAAAATGATCAACGCTTCAAAGATTTTCCCTGCATCAGTGAGGCAAACTTGTACATGTCCGATGCGTTTCGCCTTCAGTTGTATATCAATGATTTTTTTTATGTATGTATTCCAGTTTTGTCGTGTTGTGTCTATTTCTCTTTTTACTATAAAATAGCTGTGTAGTCCGTACAACTTTCGATATATAACATAAACAAACTCTCGCCTACTAATAGACCTCTCTGTGTCGGCATCAGTGGACAACCGCCCGCCCGTGGACTGCAGACCGACCGACGAGTTAAGATGCCATTAGGGCCGACAATTACAGCCACCTTCGAGGTGAACCGCTGATTCAATAAGATGGCTGACTCCGATAGCCTTTAAATCTCTCTCAATCCGCTTCTAAGTTGCTCAAACTATCGTAATTAAATCTTCTGTCAAGAGCTTAAAAATCAGAATGAGATTAGGGAAATGTATTTTCGCATTGGATTGCATATTGGCACTTTTAAATTCGTTTTATAAAAGCGTCGATGGCCGAGTGGTTAAGGTCATTGCTTGCCATGCGAGAGGTCGCCAGTTCAAACCCCGCCAGGTACCAATGTGTTTTTCAAAATTTTAAATTCATATTACCATCATGAGGAAACCAGCACACCTGAGAGATTTTTCAACGGTGTGTGAAGCCATGTCAGAGGCCTACGGGCGATTTAAAAACTCTTGACACCAGGTTGATCATCAACCAAATGATAAGAAGAAGCATTCGTTTTATGCAAATACATTTCACCAAGAATAATCAATCGGCTTACTATTGTAACCGTAGTTAATCAACGCCAAGTCAACTGTAAATCATACTAACAAAGTAAAAAAAATCTTTCAATTAAGACTTCAAATGTTTGGCGCAAAATATTATTAATCCTCTACCAAGGTAATTGCAACTGTATAATCCAACATTTCGGTAATTAAGTAGATCATTAACTTTGATAGCCTTTTAATCTCTTTAAACTTCGTCCGTGAAATAGTTTATCAACTTCGTAGTCAAAATAAGTATTATTAATGAAGTTTTGATTCGGTTTTAATTAAGGATGATGAATGAGTTTCATTTGGACTTTGTATGTATTTACTGCGTAAAGGGTAAGGTTATATAAATAGATGTACCTTTATCATACTATGATGAGTTCGATTGAATGCAAACACAAATGAACTCTACCAAATGTATTTAAATTACAAGTTGCCTTTAGTACATCAGGCTAACCAGGCAAATATCTACGACCTATTATTATTCGATTAAAGTTAGAAACGTTATATTAAATATCAGTATTATTATCCTATGCTATGTGGTACACAACTAACAGGACCATGAACGGGTAAATTAAAATAATAGTTCTGCACCTTTTACTTGCATATATGATTACTAAGATATTTTTTTACGGTTTAACGGTAAACACCGCGTAAAACCAAGAGGAATCATAGATCGACGGTGAAGTTCCATTAAGTTTTGTGTTATTTTCCTATTTCATTATAAATTCTCTGGTGCTCTGGTATGTGTCACTTTTTAGAGAATCCAAAAAGAAAATGTAAGTAATATGATCACGGATTGCGGCGGCACTCGTGCGCACCCGCCGGCCGGAAGCGCCGCCATTTCCGCCCCCACCTGTCGCCTCTACGACTTCCGGTTCGATCTTGACCCGTCGACGCCGCTTTTAGCCGGTATTTATGGGGTTTTACAGTTCCTATTTTCGATTTAACGGCGTTCTAGAGAGCTTTTGTGAGAGGAAGGGAAATTGGAATCGTTGGCACGGGTATTGCATTGTTACTTACAGTTTGTTTTGTAGTAGACATGTCGGTAGAGCCGAAAATTAATTGGTTGTGTTATTTATCATTTAAAAAGATACCTATACTTGTGTTGTTTATGTTTTCCTTTCCATTTCTCGTTTATCATTTTCGTTACACAACTACTTCAAGTAATATCTTATGTATGTATACTTGCATAAAATTTTCGCATCATTAATCAATTGTATGTGTACATCATTTTATTTATTTATTTATTTATTTTATTTATTCATTAAATTTTTTCCACACTGGCTTACAGTTGTTACATACATGTCAAAAACTTAACTTAAGTATTCATCATCAGCATTGTCAAAGTATTGTTATTACATGTCAAGAACTTACTATAATCAAAATACAATATCATCATATCATTATCATTTGACATGTCTTACTTTACGTCCCTCCTATGATTCCGGGCTCTTCAGTCGGAGCGTGAAACGGCATTTAAGCAGGCCATCAGGGTGAGTGCGACAGGCTCAATATGGTGCCTGTTGGTGCCAGATGGAGTGAGGTCATCTTGTTAGCCTAATATAAAAAAAATATACTTTATCAGACTCGAGACCTGCCAAAACCTTGTATTCTCCTGAAAAACTGTCCCCATATTTTTCCCAATTGCAATAGTATATTATTAAAAAGAGATCCCTTACTTAGTTAGAATAAATAGGTCCGAGATGAAAGCGATATCGTAAATTTTACTAGAATTAAAAAAAACAATGGTCGCAAATTGCGTTCGTGTGTAGTGCGGTGATAAATAACGCGTGTGTCTAGACGCCTAATAGGGCACCTGACTCATAGCCTATGCTCTAACTGTGATGCTGAATATGATCAGGCATCGTTGTTTGGATACGGCATGTGGCATCGTAAAGTTACCAAATAATTTATGTCAAGCAAGACTGCGAAATGTATGTATTTCCTAGTTAAGTCTAAAATTTTTGGCCGAGTGGTTACGGTCGTTGTTTGCCATGCGAGAGGTCACCAGTTCAAACGCCACGTAACACTGCGATTTTCTTATTTGAAATTCATATGTACGATTATTCGACGCTTTAACACGGTGAAGGAAAACATCGTGAGTAAACTAACTTTTGGTTGTATAGTCAACCAACTAGCACTTGGCCAGCGTGGTTGACTAAGGCCTTGTCGGCCAAGTTTGGGTAGGCCCTTGCCCAAGCAGTGGGGATGTATATGGGCTGATGTCGACAAGTCTATAAGACACGTTTAAAATTATCCCTCCCTATATATCTCCTTCACGGTCTACTTAAGTATGTTACAAATTTCTCCCCTATTTCTTAATAATACCGCATCCTTCGCATCCCAAATCCCTGTCTAAGACAATAGGTAATGGAAGGGCGTGCCCCGCTCACCTTCCGAGGATCTATGGCGATTCCGATACACTCCCGTAAGTGCAGTGCTCCCGATGAGTATATACGACTGTACAAGAATATGTTGTAAGGCATTTAACTGAGGTGTAAGTGATTTTTCTGGTAATGGTTTATGTCCCGGGTGTGAATATGTATTTAAGTATACATTTTTTAATATATATGTATGTATATCGTTTGTCTCTGACGCACATAGTACAAGTTCTGCTTAGTTTCTGGTCAGATGACCGTGTGTGGAAATATCCCAGATATTTATATTTGTTTTATTTTATGTTCTTTCTGTGAAGCTGATGTACGAGTTTTCAATTGACCGAGTTAAATCTAATATTCTTCAAAAATCGCGTAATCTGGTATTTAAGTTTTTTTTAAAGTAAGTAATTCTAGAAAGAACGGGAGAAACTTACTACTACTGACCCAACCTAAAGAAAAAGAAAACATAGGCAGACAATATAGAAGAATATGCAATATGCGTGTAAAAGAGTGTCTTAGTGATTTTTCAGGGGTAAGAGCCATCCGCTTCCCCGCATGTCCGGTGATGATGATGACGCTACTCCAAGCCATCATCGTAGTCAGTTAGGAAAATAATAGTAACGTAACTACATACCTACTGAACTATTTTTCATTCGTACATGTACGAAATCTTTTTTAAACATTTTGATCGACAATTTCGCGCACACAACGAATAAGGTCGTTTCTTAAACACTATATTTCATGTGTGTGCAAAAATGCTTCAGCTTCGTCCCGCTATCACGTTCATATAAAGACACATCCCGTATGATTGCCATAAGACACCATCTATCATCGATGGCTGTCAAGCTCGAGACAGAGGTGAGGATTACCTCCTGCCATCCGTCAGGATCATACCTCTTGCCTCACTGAATGTCTCTATATTTACATGTTTCTTTATCCACTAAGACTTATGCAAAGACGATAGTGGAACGGGCTGATGACACCTCTTTGCTGCTACGGCAATACTTAAATTTGCTGATTAATAGAAAAACTCTTAAAAAAAGTAACCAAATCAAAAAAATCGGAATAATTTATTTACCCAAAATAAAAATCTAAAGCACAAATCATTTCTTATTAAGCATAGACACAAAAGAGATATCAATCAATTCTTACAGTGTTGGTCGAGGTATTAATAATATATTCTATTAAACCAACAAAATATATGAACCTTAAAAGTCTGGTACTTAATGAAATATTAATCTTTGTAAGGTGTAGGGATTTTAATAAAAATCTATTACACCCGTGACCCATCTTTTATAGATACCATCTTTGAAAGATAAACTAAGAAGGGGAGCACATTTTCACAATGCACAATAGCTCCATATCCAAATCAGTAAATTGTACAATATTAGAGCAATAAAACCTAGCTTACGAATACGAAAGTATCCCTTGATAAAAATCGCCATTGAGGGCGGACAATACAGAAACAGCAAACAGCTTAATCCCCCTAGCGTGAAAACATCTAACGCCAAAATCCTGTATTATCTTAAGGTGAATTGTACCGGTCAGTGGAGACAAAGCGATATAAATCGGGGGACCCTAGTACCCCGCTACCCGTCGTATGACGTTGGTCGCGACGAGCGGGGACGTTTGCACAAAATATTTGTATGTAAAGCAGAAAAGCAATCCACTTATACCGTCTCTTACCTGCAAGATGGTCGTTCGTTACACTCGCCTGTTTGCGAGACAGGGGATGCGTGGAGTCGACATCGTGACATTTTTTTATAGTTCACCTATTAAGTATTGTAGTGTATTTCAAGTTTGTAACTGAAGGGTATTTGAGTTCTGAGATTGTGTAGTGCAAAAAATGTGCAAGTATTCAATTTAAGAGTCCTAAGACTCTGCAGTTAACATTATTAGATTAAAATTTACTTCCGAAATCACCGTCAATGCTACTTACACTAATTACTGTGCTATGCATGCATATTGGAAGAAAGAGTTTAAGATAATAATTTTGAAACCCGTACCCTCCATCTAAGAAAATGGCTTAATAGCTAATCGTTAAAAATCGAAGAAATCCACCATTTTCTACGTATACATATACATTCATAAAATTTAGCCTTTTTCCAGAAGGGTAGGCAGAGATCACTTCCTGCCATGTGCCACAGTCCTTCATGAACGCAGTCGATTACGTGTACTTTTGATTTTTTCCACGTATTTTTACAGAAAACTAACTCAGCCTCTGTCGACTGTTATTCTAACACCAGTATCAATAATATTTCATTTCAATAATTTTATAAAAAAATTTACCGTCGACTCCACAGCTCCCCTGCCAACAATTTCCCGAGGACGTACCTCTTCATAAAGAGGGTTGGAATTTTTCTTTATTGTCCGGATTATTTGAGCAGCCGAAGCTTACGCGATCTCAAGATGGCTGCTATCGTTTACGAGCTCATCTAAGCTTCACCTTTATACTTTTATATTAAGTTATTGGCAAGGGAGCGGGATGTTTGCGACCGATCAATTTGGTAATGCGTATCCGACTTGATTGTATTTTTAGATAGGGATTCTCAATCCTTGTTGTATGTAGGTAGTTAGATAGATTTCGTTCCGTAAAGGAAACAGAAACAACATTATAGCCGGTATTTTTGCTGGTCTCAATATGTGTTCCAAATTTCTATGGATGAAGGGAGGTAATGAAAGCTGATTAAAGAAATAGCAATTAAAATGATCGGGTAGGGACGTCTTTTTAGATACCAATATCTTAAGTTGATAAGACGAAATCTTCACGCAGAATACCTTGACGCCTTGACGTCGAGTTGCGGATATCAGTCGGTTGCACCATTACCACCAAGACGAAAACTTGCAAATTCTACAAGTGACTTTGTTTGCTGTTCCATTATAATACTGGATAACTTTAATGCAAGATGAGTTCCAAAATCGAAAAGTGCAACCGATTTCAGTGAGACGGCAATCTGATACGGGCGATGGATGATCAGGCTTAAAGTGCAGGACTACAGACTTATCGCTTTCTGAAGCACGGGCGTGCACCCGTCAACTTCCTAACTTCGGGGTGGTTACTATACTACCATATGCAGCGGTTGCCACCAATTTGCACAGATTTCGCAACGAGCCAATCTCCACCTTTTAAAATCTCTTCAAAACCCAGTGTCTTAATACAAGGCTTAACTTTCTTCGCGTCTCGTGGACCTCATAATCTGCAACCAAAAAGCAGCCTCATGAAAAATACAACAATATCATCAGCGAGAGGTCAGTAATTAATGAGACGCCGACACCTCCCGCGGGCTCGGAGAAACACTTTTAAAAACTTTTCCACCCGAGAATTATTAATAGGTTCTTCTGAGACGCGGTAGGGATGGGGAGTGAATGGTAAGTAGGTATTCCATCGATATCGAATGTTTCTGAGAGGAGTGGTGTTGAACGATCTCTCAAATAAGTTCATGTTACTCTACCTACCCATACCAATTTCACTGAGTGACTACAAAATTCTTTTATTTAAATTTTCAAATAATCCTCAAAATGAGCAATATTGAGACAAAAATTGTGTTCTAAGTTTAGGGGTGAAAGCCATCCGCTTTAGGGGTGAGAGCCATCCGCTCCCCCAGCCATCATCGTACGTCAGTTAGGAAAAAAAGTGCTCTAAGTATAAAGTAGGTAACAGTATTTATTCAACCCCAAGTACACTAAACAATTATATCTAAGATTAGAGGACTGAAGTGTTAATGTAGAAAATTATAATACATAGTAAGAACTGTTGTTAACTTGATTAAAAGGCCAGATTGTTAAAACTCATCGAAATCGACTACTGTTCCAACACATCCCTTATGCAGGAACACCTTGGCACGATGTAAAAATTAAGAAAAAGAGAGATTTTTAAGGCGTCGGGCGTCGGCCGAGTTAGTGCCGCCACATTAGTCCCTCCCGTCGATTACCGCACCTGAAAGCCGTGGGAATAACAACAGTAGGATATCTTCGTATCATCGATCACGCAGGCTTACAAAATATATTCCAAAAGTCATCCAATCCGAAAGGAACTTGTTCTAACAAATAAAAAAATGTGAACGATGTCAATGCAATAACAGTATCGGCGACCACCCCTAGACTTTTAATAAAATTGCCGTTAGCGCGGTAAAAACAGTAACGAATACATAGCGTGGGTGTATATTTATAGGTACATCATCATCATCAGCCATCGCAGTCCACTCCTGGACATAGACCTCCACAAACGCTCGCCATCCACGTTATAAGTACAAACGACAAAAATAACGAAATACGAAAGTCGTAATGACCAACTCTAAATATTACATTTCTTCACTGTATTCTTGTTACACTGTTGCTGTATCCGGTGATGGGGCCCGTCACTGACGAGTCATCAGGAAACTTCGTCCGCGGTGAAAGAAAAGCCGATTTATATAACCCCGAGGTAATACTTCCGCTTTTATGTTCCAACTTGCCGAAGACACTCTTTCAATGTCAGGTAAAAATCCATTTTATAAGGAAACTTTGTAGCTCAACTTTTTACCAAGAATACGCTGGTTTTGAGATAAATTTTTAACAGGCTTGACTGCAGTCTCAAAATTTAGTTTTGTTTACTTGGTGGCTACTTAGTTTTAATATCGTATGTGGGTTGGTATGGTGCTATAAAATGGTGTTGCTAAACATGCCTAGAAACTGACGATATGGTTGTTCTTCTCGTAAAAATATTTCCTGAAATGATAAGGTAATCTTATAACAACATTTCCATTGCAGAGTAGTCAGTAGAATTTTATTTACTTATTAAGAATTTTCTTTGATTAACGGGAAAGAACTAATTCTAAACAATTACAGTTAGTGACGTAGGTACTATAGGCCGATAATGATGATTTTATTTATTTAGGAAGACCAGGATTTAAATTCTTAACATAGGATAATATAGTAACAATTAAAAATCACTTATAGGTATATACCTCACAAATAAAAATTGAGTATATAAAACAATAACAAAACAGTTAAGAGCACATGCAACGTCACAATGTAAGTTTTTACCTATACATAACAAAGATAAGTAATCAGAACAAAAATGTGATTATAATGATGACTGACGTCACACATAGGTAGGAATGTAGCTTAATCACGTGTTATGGGTCGTCACGTGACACTTACTGTCTGAAGGTGAGAGGCACTGTCTTGAGGTCTTATCATGATGATGAAATAAATAATACTTATGATAAAAGAGTTTGGAAATTCCACATGTAGATTTGCCAGTCACTCAATCTGCAGCCACGTTCAACACTAACAAAACACCTCCAAGTTTCTAGTATTCGTCCCTGTATCTGTGAACGGCTCGTATGAGACAATCATAGTCCAGGTCTGGTCGACAAATCAACGTCGTTTACCGTCGGGCGCGTTTTCAATTTGCCGGCGCTCGTAAGTGCACGCTGCACGCGTCTGCACTCGGCCGAGGAGCGAGGGGGGGTGGAGGTGGCATTCTATCACTAATCTAAAATATTTAGAACGAAAAAAAAACGTAGAAAGCTTTAATCAACCACATACAACAAATTACAATAATACAACAGTTACAAGAAGAGAGATTTCAACAGACACACAAATGTAAAATAAAGGTGTATTTTACCTTTACAGCTTTGCTCTTATCTTTAGAGAAATGTCCTCCATCCATTTTTTTTTCACTCTACCAGCACCTATTGTGTCTCCTTTTGTGGGCATTTTTTGCTTAAATGGAGGTTCCAAATTCACTAGTATAAGGCAAAAATATTACTATTAAAAATACACCGTAGACCAATGATTTAATAATTATTATTTATTTATTTGAGGTACATTAACAGAGTACAATTATAAAATTAATATATAGCTTTATACTAGCTTTTCTAGACAATAGTCTTTTACAAATGTACACAGCATGGTTCATATCTTAAGAGTATTTGGTCGTAACTGGATTTGTGGCAACCATAGGCGATAATAAAAAAAACTGATGAACAACAACTGTTCAGATTTTACCACTTCTATGTCGTCATTAATATCTTTGTTGGTCGATTACTGAATATTTAATTTGTTAGTGTTAAATGCCGCCTCCGCCGCGGCCCGCTCCGCGCATGTGCATCTGCCGTGAGTCCATACACTAATGATAATTTATTTGTTCCCCGCTTAGATTCGGGACGGAATTCGCGCAAATATTTACAAATACACTTCCGTGTTTAACGTGCAACGAAATTGATGTCTTTGTCTCTTGAAAGGTGCACTGGCGGACACAAAACCGTCTGTAATACTGCACAGTAATAAATTGTTGTTAGTTACTTGAAAACGATTGTAATTTCCTTTTGCAATCCGTATCCTTAGTTACTTTAACTAAATAAAAAATATATATTGAACTTATAGAAGTTACGGTAACCTTACGGCCGAGTAGATTATAGAGTCTACTCGGCCGTAAGGTTCATAGATAAATAATCTATGACATTTTTTATAAGATATCTACTTATTTCATCCCTCTCTCTCTCATCTCGGTATCGGTACGTATACGTGCCTTTCTGAAAAATGCCTCTTAATCTGCGTCTACTTTCAGCCATAATCAGGTAAGCTCTACTTCAGTACCTACACTACAGGGGAAAGCTCTCCTTCAAAAGTTCGCGATAGGTGCAATTGTCGAGCGCATTTATTTCGAATATAAATACATTAGCAACGTTTCCCGCCCACGTTTCTCACCGTACGGTTGCCCGGGGCGCCCGCCCTGAGATGGCGGAGTGACGACGACGATAAAACTTTTAAGTGATCCCGGACGCTTCCGGAGGGCAAGAGGGCGCACCTCCGAGGGTACCTGAGGTTGGCTTGAGGGGAAACGGCGATGGATTAGTCATCTTCTATTCGTGGACTACGAGGAAGACGTCATTATTGACTCCTATTAAAACACTTGAAAATCATACAGTTATTAACGTATTAAGTAATGTATAGATTGTGGACTAAAATCATAATATCCTAATTTTTGTAGGCTTCAAGAACACACAATTCGCCAATTTGTAAAGCTATGCTATGGCTAACACTATTAATATAGCTTAACGATTTACGAAGAAAAGAAAATAATGTTTAATCAATAGGTAACTAGCTGCGCGACTTTTGGTAGCAGCGTGATATTATATAGCCTAAAGCCCACAAAAATAATCTTTCAATTCGGAGCACTATTTCCGGAGATTAGCACGTTGAAACAAAAACACTCTTCAGCTTTATTATAAATACATAAAATCACGCCTTTTTCCCAGAGGGGTAGGCAGAGATCACTTTTATAGAGCTTTATTATATTAGTATAGATTTAAAGTGTGCCGGGGCTCCAGTCTCCCATACGTGTTAACGTGTAAACTGGTTGTAAACTGACTGACTGTGAGCTACTAGTAAAAACACAAGTAGTTACGCCAAACAAAACCTTTCTTGAGTGACGTGCTCCCATTTCGAGTCATAGGTGCGCGCGAACTTTCGGAGAGCGCGTCGTGTTTTGACGTCCGTGACAACAGGAAGCCGCCCAAAGCGCTTCCGCCCGATAACAGCATCCGCACAGAAGTTCCGCGGAACTCGGGAACTTCGCACAACTTCCAGAAGTTCTCGGGGGCAGGTGCTCGTTTCGAATAAAAATTCCCACCTTTTGTTGGCTACGAATCTTTTTATGGGCGCAAGTTTTGAGACGCGTCGTGTTCAAGGAGATTGCGGGTGTTAATGATAATCTCTCTTTCAAGTTGATATTAAAACTTTGACAATTTCTCGTGTAATTTCAACGGACGATCTTTGTGTTACGGTCGAGAGTGCTTGCTGAGTTGTTTATGAGATTTTTTTGTGATATTGTGTAAAGTCTGTTTTTATTTTCAATTGTGTGTTGTTTATATAACTGTATTATATTATGTTTCCTACCATGTACTGTTATCTAATTTATACATTTTAATGGTAATTACAGGTGAACTAGCATGTTTTAGTAATAAACGTAGTCTATGATAGCTTAGGGTGCAGGTCTCTACTCAACACCTTATATAGAGCCAGTAATTATACCGAGATTCGCGAGATGACCCGAACGACCTCCCAATCGCAACCCAATAATCACTCCGAACCATCCTCTATCCTGACATTTAGAGACAATCAAACCATTATAGCGTCCCGCTCATCGATCAGCGGCTCTGGACGGCTAATCTCATAACTCCGCATTAAACAACAATTTAAACAAGACTCAGGTATCATAATAAATCTTCTCAATTGCCGCTGGCAGTAACCGACTCAATATTTCACCCGACCACTCTCATTTCTGTGGACGAGCGATTGTCGACTTTAATCGTAGGGAAATAAGCTAGTTTGCATTGGATGGTGTATTATGTAATGGAGTGCAAAATGGCCGTTGGTTTACGCAGGTACACAGGGCAGATATTAATCCATCAGATCGTGATTAGATTCAGTGGCACGGAGTAATATATTCGGTAAGGTGGCGCGCGTAGTGACGGGATTGTGATGGGGATAATTCATCGATATCTGTTATTGATGGCGGGCGGTAGATGTTGGCGAATGAATCATTAGAAGCATTTGTAGTAGTTAGCCTATAATTGATTAAATTTTCATAGACTACTTTAAAGTTCTAAGTTAAAGTCAGTTTACGTCATCCAATAAATAAATGCTGGAGCACAACCTTTAGATTACCTATGTTAGCTTATTTTTTCTAACGGCATCTTAAATGTATGTACTTACTTACTTATAGTCGATAAATGATAACGTCATTCTTTAATTTTTTCGCTTTCTCTAACCCTTTTAAATTTTTCATCTTTCGTTAAAAAGCCATTTTTGTAGTTTTATAACATAAGCGAGCACCCTGGAGATATTAGGATGTCTTAAGGACTTGAATAATGTTTAATTGTTGGTTCTATTTAATGCTATATCGAGGTACACACTTATCTTTAATATTTGAAATTGACTGACTCGGCTGACCTACGGTTTCAAGAGTCGTGGGTTCGATTCCCACTCAGGACAATATTTTGTGTGACGAACATCGGTGTTTGTTCCGTGTCTGGGCGTGGTATTAAATGTATATAAGTATATTTGTGTATCCACTGTTGATTCTGATATGTGTAACACAAGTGCTTAAGCTACTTTCCACGGGATCAGATTAATGTATGTGATGTTGTGCAATATTTATATTTATATAATATCTTTTTATATCTTCTTCATTCTTCCCAGTACATTTTGGACTGTATCTTATATGTTTACAAGAACATGCAATCATTTAATAAGAAATCGGATACTCACCATTTTAACACCAGAAATAAACATAGGCTTGCCGTTTCAAGGCTCAGGCTTCAAAAGACTGGAAAGTCGTTCTTAGGTTTAAGCACAAAATTGTTTAATAAGATTCCACAAAATGTTATTGATTTACCTTTTTATAATTTCAAACTTTTTATTAAGTCGTGTCTTGTGAAAAAAGCATATTATAAAGTAGAAGACTATGTACTTAAATGATAAAAATCCATGGACATGATGAGCTGCTCGCTTGGACATCAATGCATTATGTAACTTGTGAATTTTTATGTAATATGTGATTTATTTATTTACAACTTGACGTGCTAAATCTATTTGCAGAATAAATTATTTCATTTCATTCATTTCATTTCATTTAATTTCATTCCTTTTCACATCTGTTTCAAAGGTTAACGTTTCGATACAGCTGTGTTTCGGGTCTCATCCCTCGCCGATCGTGCCGCGGCATCGGGCGGCCGTCTTAGCCGAGGTGAAACCACCTTGCGCTATCGACGGCACCCTCCGTCGACACAACTACGTGCAACGCGGCCGTCAAGATTTTCAATCACTTGTTTATTCAATTTAGATATTGTGTTGACAGAAACCAGTCGTGTATTTCTAAAAAATATGTTGGGATAATGACGTGCCGATTCTGTTATGAAGACTACTTCCAAGTGATTGGAAATTGAATTTTAAATACGTAGGACATGTAGTATTGTCTATCTATCATTTGCGCGAATTCTGCACATTTGAAATAATACTAATTTTACGGATTTAACTCACGTGTATTACGGGAAGTGATCCCGTAGCGCTAAAAAGAGCTAGAAACCTCAGGTCTCGGGTTTCTATTCATAAAATAGGTGAATTTAATCCGAAAAATTAGTTCTTAAGTAAAATTTGGTTGTATGACAAAACTTAAACATAGAGCGATTCAATTTATCAAGAATTTTTGAACTGGCACCATCATGCACCAAAAACATGAAAGTCTTCATTGTTCGACGCATGCAATTCTCCTCTTTAGTTTTCTTTTACCTACCTACTGAATATCTTTGATCTTTATCAATTTCTTCAAAGTAGATTACAGGTAGGTACCGGAATGTCGAAAATATCAAACAAACCTCAACGTCGGTAGGTACAAATATCGTCGAGCCCGTAGAAGCTTTCGACTGAACGCGACGTTGCTACTTAGCTTACCGTTATAGGCATTTCACGCAAGGGCACCAACTTTTCTTCAGCAAGCCCTCAATTTCACCCTAAAATGTCAACCGAAGGCAGATTAGCGGCGGTCCGGTGACTGCGTGTCGTAATTAGCAAGTTCGCAATCCGCTTTGCGTCGGAATTGCGAAATTAGTCACGAATTAAAATACTCTCCACCTGTCTGAGCCGGTTACGGGAATCGACGGGCTTTCACGCTCCCGTTGTTGCGAGTTTTCGCTAATGTTTAACTGCCAACTTTGAAACGTTTTATGCTTTATTTCGGTAGGTAGTAACTACCTAACAGATTGTGACATCAAAAATCGGAGTCGAAGTAAAAGCTGTGAGAAGTTCAACTATTTATAAAACATGGCTTTTCTTTCAGTCAGGTACCTCTGTAACTGACTCTGACCTCTGTATTTAAGACGACCAAGAGTCGTTTTAAAAAGAGAAGGACATTTGCTACATTCAAATAAGGATGCTTTGCCACCATGATCTATGTATTCTGCCTATTTAAGTACATACTACACTAATAATTTTTTTTTCATAAAAATTACATTGACACTTATTTCCTACGATAAAAGTATTACATATTTGTTCTCGTCTGTGAAATAGAAAACCTCCTGAACAAATATAAAAATAACGACCTTGCAGACTGTTATGTTTATACCTACTTTAAGGGCAATCAATATCACCCCTCAATTGACGAGGTGTCTGAAACATGTAATCATGCAAATCACAGAGCACTGATTACAGGCTGCGAGAGTGGACTGATTGTAGGATACACTGATAATATAACTTCATCATTAAATAAATAGTTGAAATACGTACCTAAAATATCTACCTTGTACCTCGTATACACAAAGTGTGTTTATGAGAAAGATCTTAACTAGATCGCAGCTACTTATATAAATAGGTATTTACTTTATCTGTATTCAATGCCTTCAATGTTTATACATAAGGACTTACCCTTTAATTGTATAATTAAATCTAATCCACAATATCAGATAACTGTATAAATAAACCATCGATGAACGCATTATCTATTCTTCTTGATTGTTTCGTACCCACCTACCGCGTGAGAATACAGCTTTAATCTGATTTCCAGTAGGTATTTGATAGACTTACAGTACAGGTATTCACTAGGTACACCACCCACAATCACACGTGCAACTCATTTTAAATCATAAAACTCTCAACATAAAATTCTCTCACATGGAAACAGCTTAAACAACTACACATGTCCACATTTCAAGCTTTATAAACGTGAGCAATAAAAGTCAGGTAGTCCCCACGGAGAGATAGGTACACTGTCGCAGTCGCGTTACGAGAGAACCGTTTATGAAAACACCTGTCCTTTGTAACGAGGGCCAGCCCTGAGGGCTGAGGGGCTGAAGGACCAGGCCCTGGAGAGCGCTTACAACGGTCGGAGGCAAGTTGGGAGTGATTACTACGACAACTGAGACTCGAAAGTTTATCGTTTAGTTGTGAACACTATCAGTGTTAAAATTAAAACAATTTACCAGGTTTATAATTTTGGCCCCAACAATAGCAAGTAAAAACCTCTTCATGAAAAAATCGCGTTATTTTTCTGATCAGTTTTCTGTTAAAAGTGGCTCAGATCTGTTACGATCCCGGCATATACTCGTAGGACGCGTAGTCGGGAGTAATACGCTACAATTGCTACGAATAATTGGGCTGTCGTAGCAAACACAGTAAGTAGTATTGAATAGGTAGGAAGGTACCTAGCACGGTACCTGGTAATATGCTCGATATTGTTGGTCCTGCGACCGATCCCTTCATCAGTGGGTAATTCTGTAAATGAAAAGTAACAAATAATGCAGGGGTGCCTAAAAAGAGCCAGGGACCCGAAGCAGCTAAGCATCTCCTGTCGGGCTACGCTTTGGGGAGTGGAGTTCACCTATGATAGGGTAGGTACTTCCTTAAAATAAATGCCATACATAGTTTTTTTTTTATAAAAGGCTAACAAGATGACCTCACTCCACCTGATGGTAAGCGGTAGTAAGATTTACATATAAGGTAGACAGGCACAACAACAGACCATATTGATCCTGTCGCACTTTTACCCTGAAGGCTGCTTAAATGCCGTTTCACGCCCCGCCTGAAGAGCCCGGCATCATAGGAGGGAGGGAAAACATAAGCTGGAAGGGTATAGTTGGCTGAACTTCAATAAGATTGGCCACCATAGCCGAAATCAGTCGAAGAACAATACATAATATCCATTGTTAGAACCAGGGATGTCTGTTGAACAATGTTCGATTCGAGCAAAGTATTGAACAGCTCAGCAGTCTAGCCCATTAGTAACCTAACCCCACCTGGCCCAGTGCCCCACTAAACTACCCATTTTTAGCGCACGTCGCTAAAAGGTGGCCGAGTGGCGGCGCGTGCTTGATGGCCGATGTATCGCCGTTTCAGGTCAATCGACCACTCTTGCATGCGAGCTAGGGCGGGGACACAAGGCTTGGATGAATTATCGATATTTGACGTGTAAGCGGATTTTTTTTTCCTTTCTTTTTTACTAACTGACTTACGACGATGGCATGGAGTAACCTGGTCATCATCACCGGACTTGCGGGAGAGCGGATGGCCGGCTCATCGCCGTTTCAGGTCAATCGAACACTCTAGCATGCGAGCTAGGGAAAACAAGGCCTGGAAGAATTATCGATATTTGACGTGTAAGAAAGAAATAAAGAAATCGGATCTATTCCCCTTAGACAATTTATTATAAGATAAGAAAAGAAAGGTGAACTATCTGTGTATACTATACTGCATGTGGTATCATCTGATCTATACAACTAAATAAAATTGAAGTGAAGGCGTTAATAGCACCTACAGGTCCCGGGACTCGAACCCGACACTGGTCGTGTCAAAGGGAATCAGACAAATAATTTAATATTTTGCTTTGTTTCACCAAGTCGCACCAACAATGGCTCCAAACGTGAGTAGCTGACAAATTACATTTGTGATGTTTCGGGAATGGATTTAGAAATTCACAACCGCTGTGGCAGACGAAGCCGGGCGGCGCCAGTTCGCTAGCGACCATGATTGGTCACCCAGTCGAAACGGGCCGTTAGTAGCTATGTATTTGCTACTCCTCGGCTTTGACTGCCTCGTTGGTCTATTGGTAGCAAAGCAAGCGCTGCGTAAGGACCGAGAGGTCCCCGGTTCGAGTCCGGGGTCGGGATTGCCGTCTCACCGAATTATGAGAGTAAGGGAATAGAGAGTGCACTTCTGTTTGCGCGCACACTTGTGCACACTATAATATGTCCTGCGCACTTGGCTGATCCCAATTGAGATCGGCCGCCATGGCTGAAATCAGTCGGACGCCTTATTATTTGCTACTCGTAATATCGCGTGTAGACCCATAAAGGCTAATTAGCGTAATGGAACATCAAAGTCCATAATCCATCATACTATTATTATCGATATCGACACCGGCCGCCTCCAGACGACGTGTCGAGCACCCGTCAGCGCCGAGGGCGCAGGTGCTTACGGCCCACTGCGCCTAGCGCTTTCATTTTGCTAAGCTGCTTTTTAGGTCGTTAGGGCACAGTTAAGTTCGTTTCTTAAGTGGAAACCAATACCGAAGTTTCAATTAAGCATAAATGCAGCATTTTCACTATAGATTCACAAGATGGTTTTGAAACAGAGTCTCATTATATGATTAGGGTAATCGGGCCACTTAAGCCGATAAGTCGAACTTTTTCATAGGTGAAACCCGGTTACAAACAAATCTTATATTAATATTTCAAGGATGACAAAAATTCTGTCTAAATTAATTTTCAATTTAGGCCATCAGGCTTAAATTATCTATAAGCTATCAAGCTTAGATATTTTTTGGCAAAACTTGGGTTTCCGAAATGAAAGAAACAAGTGTTTATGGAAAATTTATTCGTGATTTCGAAGTAGTAAAATAAAAACTCTACTCTCAACACACTACGTCCGTGAGACCCGCAGCCACGAATAAGGCACGCATCAGTGCAATCGGCATGGCTCGGGCGCGCGGCGATAGCGACATCCTGTCTATGGTCTATAGACCCAAAGTGTCAGTTAGGCTTACTTCCGGTCTATGGTATAGAGCCATAGAGTGAGTTATGCTCATCTACGTCCCCTTGATAGTTTTTATGTAACCAGTATTACAGAAATAGTTAAAGGATATTTTTTTTGCCAATTCACTTTTTTTTGTAATGTTTTAATGGTACACCCAACTTTGGTTTATATGATTGCATAGGAGTGGAGTCGCCGCGCAATGTGCACATTTTGAACAGTGTTAAATACCGCGCTTTTGTGACAATTTTTATCACTGTACGCTACAAAAATATAATAAATATTTTATATTATGTAGCAAAGATTTGAACTTCTCTGGAATGGCGATAACTTGCATAGTATAAAAATTGTCACAAAAAAAACTATAAAGTAATACAAACTAGTGACATAATATCTAAGTATAAACGCTGAACACAACTAATTGAATTCCGCACAAATAAATCTATAGTCTAATACATTTGTCGGTAAAATAAAATAATAATGATCACATCATTTCAAACAACAAAACCTATTTTGGACGGAGAAAAAAAAAGAAAACACACACATAAATTTGTCTTAAAATTAGCAGTCTAAATAAAAAACCGTACAGAGATTCTAAGATGTCTAATTACCTTACATGCTAATTTGTAATTTCATGATCACGAATTAAGTCGACGCGTCTCGTTTTCGTATTAATAATAATTAATATCATTAATTTAAGTGGTGGTGATAGCATGATATTTATGCCCTTATACAAATATGCGAATAGGAACTAGAAACGAACATACAAATACATTTTATTGTTTTAAGGTTGATTTTTCTTACAAAAAATAGTTACAATTTATTTAAGTTTCATTTATTTGTTTGGCCTATATATTCGTTTCTAGTAAATATTAATTCAAAAGGTAGTAAATCGATCTTTACAAAAGGCTTGATATGATCTTGTTTCAAAAAATAAAATACAAATACAATTCAGTACATTGCATAATGCCTGTTTCTAGAACAGTCAAGAAAGTCAAAATAAAAAACACAATATGGGATAAACAAAAATGTTCATTCGAAAGGCGGAATTTCGAAATGGCCTTAATTGTATAACCAATTTTTAATATAAATGAGAACTTGCAAATATCATTGATGTATGAGCAATGATTTTAGGCTATAGAAGTTTCATAGATAGTGTGAGATTCAATGTTAAAAGCGCTACAGTATTTTAGAGCTAAGATTTCTAGTGGCCGAATGGCACATTGTGGGAGAAGATTGAATTTGACGAGAAAGAGATTCTTATCGAAAAATAGTAGGAAATAATTGGCAGAAATTCATTCACCAAACAAAGGCATAAATAATCAGTATCTACCAATTACTTGGTACCGGTTCATATGAAAATATTCATAAAATTGAATGGTTTTCCCATGTTTAATACAAACATGTTTCTCAATAATGAAATCATATTTTGATGGTGATACAAAAATATTTCCAATGTTGCCATCCCTACATAAAGTGCAATTGTTTTCAGCAATACATGTTACTCATAGTAGGTGATCTTAATTAATTATAAAGCTAAATAGCTAAAATTATTAGCACTCGGATGATAGGGAAGATTATGTTTTATTATAATGGAAAAGTTATGGCAATAAGTTACCATAACAAATATTTCACTGGGTAAATATTATAGCGAGATTATCTAGATGCAAATGTAACCATTTAGTAGTTAGGTTAGTTAGGTTAGGTTATCAAAAAATTCAAAACTTTACGATATTTGATGTTAACAATGACAAATCTATCATTATCGATGTCAGTGATGTATAACATAAATTAACATTTGTGGTCAATTGCACCACCTTTAGTTAACTTTGTATGTAGTGTTCAAATAGTTTTTTTTATATTATCGTACAGACCAACAATATCTTGTAAATTGTATTAAAATATTATATGATAATACATCTGTCTGGCTGGATTGTTACACTTATAACATTCGAGTAGTATTGCGTTCATTTGTCTTGGGCACTTGCGTGATCGTTTGTAAATAATTACAAAAAAATATATAATTCGCTTATAAGTGGCACATTAGTATACTCCAAATATATTTGGAATTCAGGAGATTAAATGCGTCCGAGTATTGTGCCTTTAATGTTAGCTAGAATAATAATATTTCTAGTTAATATAGTTAGCGGCCAGAGCTGGTAAAAGTAAGTATGTAGGAGTAAATAGAAGAGATGGTCACTGTGATCTTTTACTTCTATCTTGGGCGGGGGTGAGACAAATAATAGGTATTCTATTTCCCCTCTGTTTAAACAGTATTAACCCCTGCTTTGCGTTATTACAACTCCTTTGAGTACTCGCTTAGTGCTTTAAAGCTTAAGTATCCCCAAGTTTATCGTTTATCGAAAAAAAAGAATACAAGAAACGGGGCTAGTTTCCTGGCCACCGATCGACGTCAATAGGCGGGACGACTGGGTCAAAATTTTATTATTCTATTTAGTCCGTATGCTGTTTATTTAAAATACGGAACACCTGTCTTTCGGTTTTTCAATTGATTGAAAAGTCACAAAGTTATAGCTCAATAACCTTCTGGAGTGGGGGCTCGTGACGTTACGTTTAGGCAAAAATTGTACCATAACGTGACACTATTCGAACCTTCAAAGCACTATATCTTCATAATTTCTCGTTTGAGAAACAAAACAAAAAAATACGAGTAGAATATTTTTAAATAAATTAAATAACGGACTAATTAGATGTTTTTAGTCGTCTAGCCTATTAAACAAAATTAAGATACATTCTGTTGCAGTGTCCAGCAGCGCATGTGTAGGTGTGACGGAGGCTGGTGTGTGGTTATATGAAGAACTCTCTTCGCTTCGTCACGCGCGGGCCCGTGGCGCCCGCCAGCGCCGCCGCGTCCGCGCCCGACGCGCCCTCCGCGCCGCGCTCCTCCTGCGGGACAACAGTTATATCATACATCTATCTTGACTGGCTCCGGTGGAACAGTGGTTAGTGACTCAGGTTCATAAGCTGTGGTTCCAAGAGTCGTGGGTACGATTCCCACACGGGACAAATTCTGGGTGTGTTATTAAATATATTTAAGTATATTTGTATATCCACTGTTGATTCTGATATACTTACCACGGGATCAGATTAAGTATGCGATGTTGTGAAATATGTATATATATATATATCTACCGCCTCGTCCGGTCTACTGGTAGCGAGCGCTGCGTAAGGACCGAAAGCTCCCCGGTTCGAGTCCGGGGTCGGGCAAAATTTGTGTGAGTTTTTCTGTAAAGAAATTACTCAGCCCGGAGTTAACGAGTTGGCGGTTGCACGCCCGCGCCTCGGAAAGCACGTTGAGCCGGTGGTCCTGCGCCCGGTCTCACCGAACTATGAGAGTAAGGGAACAGAGAGTGCACTTGTGTTTGCGCGTACACTTGTGCACTATAACATGTCCTGCGCACTCGGCTGACCTTAATTGAGATCGGCCACCATGGCCAATCGGTCAAACGCCTTATAACACTCATAATTCAAATATAATATAAAATATACGTGTACATTTGCACCATGACCCTATGGAAGCGAACGCGCTACCCTATCTTCATAATCATAAATTATTTTAAATAAATGTGTCTACCGACTATTCTCATTAAAGTTTGACCTATGAAAATCCTACGATAATTACCTGAGTAAGGTATTCTCCCTTGTGCCGCGACAGGGCGCGCACCAGCACCACGGCGACGATGACCAACAGCAGGAAGATGAACGCCAGCACCGCTACGAATGAAACACAACACATAAGAATTGAACAAACAAAATATAATTATTATATTACTAATACTTGATACTTCCGCTCACCATCAGGTGGAGTGGGATCATCTTGTTAGCCTATCTATAATATAAAAATGGATCGCAAAATGTGTTGGTAAGCGCATAACTCAACAACGCCTGAACCAATTTGGCCAATTATTTTTAAAAAATGTTCGTTGAAGTCCAAGGATGGTTCTTACGGCCAGAAAAAATCTAATAATTGCCGGGAAAACCCTAAAAACAGCCCTTTTCTTTTATCATACACATTTTTTTGACAGGATGAAGTCTGTCGGGTCAGCTTGTTATTAAAAAAATCGTATGTATGGTACTCACTGCCCAATATCGCCTCGTCGGTCTTGTGGTAGTCGAGCTCGGCTTGCAGGTCGGCGTCGGGCGGCGGGCGCGTCTCCACCGGCTCCGGAGGATGCGTCACCGGCTCCACCCCGCAGAAGTCCTCGTGGAGGATGCTGCCTGCGAACGGAGCGTTGTCGTTAGTGTACTGGCGCAGACTGCCTCGTTGGTCTATTGGTAGCAAGTGCTGCGTTAGGACCGAGAGGTCCCCGGTTCGAATCCGGGGTCAGGCAAAATTTGTGTGAGTTTTTCTTTAATGAAATTACTCAGCCCGGAGTTAGAAAGTTGGCGGTTGATCGCCCGTGCCTCGGAAAGCACGTTAAGTTAATTAAGCACGGTGGTCCTGCGCCCGATCTCTCATCGGTCATGTCGGATTGCCGTCTCACCGAATTATGAGAGTAAAGGGAATAGAGAGTGTACTTGTGTTTGCGCGTACACTTGTGCACTATAATATGTCCTGCGCACTTGGCTGATATCAATTTAGATCGGCCGCCATGGCTGAAATCGGTCGGACGCAGCTTTATATTATTATTTACTGGCGCAGAATGGTGAAAGGAGTAGACACGGAGCTGACGAAAGTTACGCCCGAGTGGAATAAATACACATAAAGCTCCGACCCCACTTAGCGTGGGACAGGGGCAGGATAATGATGATGATAACTGGTGCTGAATATCATTAAGACTTTGCTGGTGATCGCTGTTTTATAGCAAACTAGTGACCCGCCCACGACTCCGTCCGCGCGAAGCCTCAACAGGTAAAACATTTTTTTAAAAAAATGTTTTACCTGTAAAACATTCTTTATAGCTCAGTCAGTTAAAAAGTATCTATGTCCTTTCTCAGGCTCTGGACTATATCTGTACCAAATTTCATTTAAATCGGTACAGTGGCGTGATTGCATATCAGACAGACTTACTTTCGCATTTATAATATTAGTAAGGAAGTAAGGATACGGATGAGGGTTTCCGCGTCCGATAGATACGTGAGCTGCAACATGCGTGTATATTTTGACGTGACATTGACGGACATGACAATATTCATCAATCATGTCGCAGTTGGCCCTCATATTCCTCATACCTACGTTCTGCTCTCTAATATATTTCTCATACGCGAAAAACTTCATTAAAGAAAAAAAATAATGTGACGGGATTGGGCTGTAGGGCTCTCGCCGGCGCAGCTGCGGCCCGAAATTCTGCCCTTCTTCCTACTTTATACCACTCCTCCCTTCCCTGAGCCACTCCCTGAGTCACTGTCCGGTGCACTCATTTAGGGGTGAGAGCCATCCGCTCCCCCGCAAGTCCGTTGATGATGACAAGGCTACTCCAAGCCATCATCGTTAGTGAGTTAGAGGTGAGAGCCATCCGCTCCCCCGCAAGGCCGGTGATGATGACAAGGCTACTTAACTACCAAGCCATCATCGTTTGTCAGTTAGGAGGTGAGAGCCATCCGCTCCCCCGCAAGTCCGGTGATGATGACAAGGCTACTCCAAGCCATCATCGTTAGTCAGTTAGGGGTGAGAGCCATCCGCTCCCCCGCAAGTCCGGTGATGATGACAAGGCTACTCCAAGCCATCATCGTTAGTCAGTTAGGGGTGAGAGCCATCCGCTCCCCCGCAAGTCCGGTGATGATGACAAGGCTACTCCAAGCCATCATCGTTGGTCAGTTAGAGGTGAGAGCCATCCGCTCCCCCGCAAGTCCGGTGATGATGACAAGGCTACTCCAAGCCATCATCGTTTGTCAGTTAGAGGTGAGAGCCATCCGCTCCCCCGCAAGTCCGGTGATGATGACAAGGCTACTCCAAGCCATCATCGTTTGTCAGTTAGAGGTGAGAGCCATCCGCTCCCCCGCAAGTCCGGTGATGATGACAAGGCTACTCCAAGCCATCATCGTTTGTCAGTGAGAGGTGAGAGTCATCCACTCCCCACAAGTCCGGTGATGATGACAAGGCTACTCCATGCCATCATCGTTAGTGAGTTAGGGGTGAGAGCCATCCGCGCCCCCGCAAGTCCGATGATGATGACAAGGCTACTCCAAGCCATCATCGTTTGTCAGAGGTGAGAGCCATCCGCTCCCCTGCAAGTCCGGTGATGATGACAAGGCTACTCGAAGCCATCATCGTTAGTCAGTTGGGGTGAGAGCCATCCGCTCCCCGCTAGTCTGGTGATGATGACAAGGCTACTCCAAGCCACCATCGTAAGTCAGTTAGGGTGAGAGCCATCCGCACCCCCGCAGTCCGGTGATGATGACAAGGCTACTCCAAGCCATCATCGTTAGTCAGTTAGGGTGAGAGCTATCCGCTCCCCTGCAAGTCCGGTGATGATGACAAGGCTACTCAAGCCATCATCGTTTGTCAGTTAGAGGTGAGAGCCATCCGCTCCCCGCAAGTCTGTTGATGATGACAAGGCTACTCCAAGCCATCATCGTTAGTCAGTTAGGGGTGAGAGCCATCCGCGCCCCGCAAGTGTAGTGATGATGACAAGGCTTCTCCAAGCCATCATCGTAAGTCAGCTAGGGAGGTAAGAGCCATCCGCTCCCCCGCAAGTCCGGTGATGATAACGAGGCTACTCCAAGCCATCATCGTAAGTCAGTTAGGGGTGAGAGCCATCCGCTCCCCGCAAGTCTGGTGATGATGGCAAGGCAACTCCAAGCCATCATCGTAAGTCAGTAAGGGGTGAGAGCCATCCGCTCCCCCGCAAGTCCGGTGATGATGACAAGGCTACTCCAAGCCATCATCGTTTGTCAGTGAGAGGTGAGAGCCATCCACTCCCCCGCAAGTCCAGTGATGATGACAAGGCTACTCCAAGCCATCATCGTTTGTCAGTTAGAGGTGAGAGCCATCCGCTCCCCCGCAAGTCCGGTGATGATGACAAGGCTACTCCAAGCCATCATCGTTAGTCAGTTAGAGGTGAGAGCCATCCGCTCCCCCGCAAGTCCGGTGATGATGACAAGGCTACTCCAAGCCATCATCGTTTGTCAGTTAGAGGTGAGAGCCATCCGCTCCCCCGCAAGTCCGGTGATGATGACAAGGCTACTCCAAGCCATCATCGTTAGTCAGTTAGGGGTGAGAGCCATCCGCTCCCCCGCAAGTCCGGTGATGATGACAAGGCTACTCCAAGCCATCATCGTTAGTCAGTTAGGGGTGAGAGCCATCCACTCCCCCGCATGTCCGGTGATGATGACAAGGCTACTCCAAGCCATCATCGTTTGTCAGTTAGGGGTTAGAGCCTACCGCACCCCCGCAAGTCCGGTGATGACGATAAGGCTACTCCAAGCCATCATCGTTTGTCAGTTAGAGGTGAGAGCCATCCGCCCCCCGGCAAGTCCGCTGATGATGAAAAGGCTACTCCAAGCCCTCATCGTTTGTCAGTTAGAGGTGAGAGCCATCCGCTCCCCCGCAAGTCCGGTGATGATGACAAGGCTACTCCAAGCCATCATCGTTAGTCAGTTGGGGGTGAGAGCCATCCGCTCCCCACGCAGTCTGGTGATGATGAACAGGCTACTCCAAGCCATCATCGTTTGTCAGTTAGGGGTGAGAGCCAACCGCACCCCGCAGTCCAGTGATGATGACAAGGCTACTCCAAGCCATCATCGTTTGTCAGTTAGAGGTGAGAGCCATCCGCTCCCCCGCAAGTCCGGTGATGATGACAAGGCTACTCCAAGCCATCATCGTTTGTCAGTTAGAGGTGAGAGCCATCCGCTCCCCCGCAAGTCCGGTGATGATGACAAGGCTACTCCAAGCCATCATCGTTTGTCAGTGAGAGGTGAGAGCCATCCACTCCCCCGCAAGTCCAGTGATGATGACAAGGCTACTCCAAGCCATCATCGTTAAGTGAGTTAGGGGTGAGAGCCATCCGCGGCCCCGCAAGTCCGGAGATGATGACAAGGCTACTCCAAGCCATCATCGTTGGTCAATTAGAGGTGAGAGCCATCCGCTCCCCCGCAAGTCCGGAGATGATGACACGGCTACTCCAAGCCATCATCGTTAGTCAGTTAGGGGTGAGAGCCATCCGCTCCCCCGCAAGTCCGGTGATGATGACAAGGCTACTCCAAGCCATCATCGTTAGTCAGTTAGGGGTGAGAGCCATCCGCTCCCCCGCAAGTCCGGTGATGATGACAAGGCTACTCCAAGCCATCATCGTTAGTCAGTTAGGGGTGAGAGCCATCCGCTCCCCCGCAAGTCCGGTGATGATGACAAGGCTACTCCAAGCCATCATCGTTGGTCAGTTAGAGGTGAGAGCCATCCGCGCCCCCGCAAGTCCGGTGATGATGACAAGGCTACTCCAAGCCATCATCGTAAGTCAGTTAGGAAAAAAAAAGTTAAGAGCCATCCGCGCCCCCGCAAGTCCGGTGATGATGACAAGGCTACTCCAAGCCATCATCGTAAGTCAGTTAGGGGTGAGAGCCATCCGCACCCCCGCAAGTCCGTTGATGACACAAAGTTAAGCCATCATCGTTAGTCAGTTAGGAAAAAAAAAAAAGAAAAACCAGTGCACTCACCCCCCAGGCTGCGCACGTTGGGCGGAGGGTCCTGCTGGAACAGTAACTTCAGCGGGTAGATGTCGTCGAACTCGACCCGGCTCACACAGCCCACGAACCCCTCGCCCATAGTCTCGTTGCGGCCCATGTACATGTACTGGATGTTGTTGAACTGCGCGTCGGCGGACTCTTTGATGTTGAACCGGTACTCCTGCGTCTCGTAGTTGTCCACCTGGGAACGGAGTTTATTCCTATTATACTTCTGCTATAAAAAGGAAATGTAGGTTCGGTAACTTTTCAAATGTAAAGTCATGAACTATTTTACTGCACACAAGTACAATAAGGTACCTTATTGTACTCAAATGTCCCAGATATTTATTTATTTATTTACTAGGACTGTCTAGTGTGTCTACCTATATAGTATATTCAACTTTACTGAGAAATTAGATGAATTGTAATCACAGTAAATCAATAATCATATAAAATCCATTTAATAATCGAGCCCGCGGCGGCAACAGCTGAGCCCCTTGCCTTTGTCTCACCTGTTATTGTTAGCTATGTGTCCATTCTACCATGTTGTATTAATTAATTAGACTTTTTTTTTCTTTTCTTTCTTTCTTATCTTTATTGTTGACAGACTACCTTTCCCCTTTAAATCAATACCATAAAGATAAGCTTCGTAAACTTTATACCAGGTGTTTCAACATACAACCTCTGATTTTTTAATTTATTAAATCAATTAAAAGTCCTCAGGCATCTAGTTAGCGGCTAATAGCTTACCTGTAGCACCATGGTGGCGCCACTGTCCTTCCTGGACAGCCGCACGTCGTGGTACTGGCCCAGGCCGAAGTGCTTGCCCTGGAAGATGATCTCTTGACGCTCGAAGCCGAAGTCGAAGACTACACGGAGATGACCTGGGCACAAGGGTTAGGATAGTTACACCATGATATCTGTATGGAATGGTTGACCTGCCTCGTTGGTCTATTGGTAGCAAGCGCTGCGTTAGGCCCGAGAGGGCCCCGGTTCAAATCCGGGGTCGGGCAAAATTTGTGTAAATTTTTCTGTAATGAATTTACTCAGCCCGGAGTTAGGAAGTTGGCGGTTGAACGCCCGTGCCTCGGAAAGCACGTTAAGCCGGTGGTCCTGCGCCCGATCTCTCATCGGTCATGTCGGATTGCCGTCTCACCGAATTATGAGAGTAAGGGAATAGAGAGTGCACTTGTGTTTGCGCGCACACTTGTGCACTATATAATATGTCCTGCGCACTTGGCTGATCTCAATTGAGATGGATGGATGCTTTCGCTAAGAGTCGCTAAGGCTGAGGGGAATGGGACTTTAGGTTAATCGCTTTTATTGTATGATGTAATTTGCTCGCTAACGATAGGTCAATTCGATTCATATTACTATTACATTTGAAGCCTACAAATGAAAAGTTGTATTAAACTTTAACATGTTTTAATGTCAAAAATGTTGAGAAGTCAAGATTGTTGATAATGCCAAAAATGTCAAGAAAGTTGAAAATGTCAAGAATATCATTCAACATACGGGTAAGCGACCCCGGCTCCTCGAGCTGCTATCGACTCAGTCCAAATCATCCGAGGCGATAGTATAATTCCTCCCCTTTTCCTTCCCCGTCATATATCCTTGCTACTCGTGGGAACGCAATGACCTTGTTAAAACAATGCACAAGGCAGAATGGCGGCGACGTGGTTCACAACCCGTCACGTCACGTTTCCCACAGAGGTGAAAAGTGGATCGCTGGAAGTGATCTCTGCCTACCCCTTTGGGAAAAAGGCGTGATTTTATGTCTGTATGTATGTATCATTCAACGTTCCCGACCTCTCTTTAGGCACTTTCAATCATGTCTCTTCGTATCCTCAGCAAGACTCACCAGAATTGGAGACCATCAGCGTCAGATACTCGCTGGAGATGTTGGAGTAGAAGCCGAGCAGGAAGCCCTTGGGGTTGGTGGTGGTGAATCCGACGCGGATCTTCTCCGCGATGGTGGACCGCCATGAACCCAGGAAGTCGTACTTCACCATCGAGTTGGGACGGAGGTTCACGCCGATCTCTGCGATATACACAAAGTACGGTTAGTAAGATGTGATTTTAGAAAAAAAATGTGTTAACCCGCAGTTTCGCTGCCGTTTAACCCTTTAACCAGTATACTATTTTGAAATTCTTATTGCTTTTGGACATTATTTTGAGAGAATAATGTTTTAATTATGGTGGCTATATGGTTGCCATTACCAGTTAAAGAGTTAAACATTTAGCAAACAGAGGGATATCAATTACCATCAAATTCAGGACTTTACTCACTTGACATGAGGCCCAAAACCAATAAAAAAATTCAACCCGTCAAAGTCAAAGTTTTTATTGCGAACTAAGTCTTATGAAATGAAAATGGGAAAAGGACACTCCCTCCGTATATTTCTACTTGTCAAATCTAGATAGAACATCGTGGAATCTCTGTGTGAAAAACATTCATTTCCACTTTACCTAATCAGCTTCATTTATTAAGGTTAATCAACTGGATTTGTATCAAAGAATCTGTTAAAGGGTCAATAAACTCACCATCAGCACAGATCGGTCCCTTGAAGGCGGTCCAGCGGCAATCGCACGAGTACGAGTCGTACCCCTCGAGGCACGTGCCATTGTTGAGGCACGGCGACGACTGGCACTTGCCCACACAGCCTTCCGTTACTCCATACAGTCCTAAGGAATAAGGCAAGTTGTTGAATAACAGCTGATAATGGCTTTGGAACGGTTATTACTAGACTTAAGACTAGATGTACTGATGACATCATCTATTATTTTTATTGGTCCTCCGAGCCGGATCGGAAGGCAAAAGAGCCGGATACGATAAGACACGAATGGACGACTGCTACAAGGGCGGAGCGTTGAATTGTTGTGACATTTATCTCATATTTTTGAAGGGAACCTATTCACTAAGTAATTCTGTAGTCTATGTATGATATCATTCCAGGTTCCGTAGACAAAGTAACAATATCAAAACGATAACAAGGATCGCGATAAATCACATGGTCAATCTAATGTCAATCCAATACATTTTATTATTTTCGAACTTCGTTATCGTTTTGATATTGTTACTTTGTCCAAGCCCCCTGGACAGTAATGTGGGAGCCTGGGCTGAAATTTCGACATTTTTGAGACATTCCAATTATGCTTTTTAAGTATAACTTTTATATACGGTCTATGAATGATATTCCAGGGTCACAAGGTCCAGTTCGGCAGTGCTCAGTCAACAGACCTCTCCTCGCGTACGACAGCAGGTCGACGGGGCGTCCGTTGAGCAGCAGCGCGCGGATGCAGCCCACGAAGCCGTCGCTGCGGTCCAGCGCCGCGCCCAGCGCCAGCGCGTGCTCAGGTGAGACAGTGCTCAGTCAACAGACCTCTCCTCGCGTACGACAGCAGGTCGACGGGGCGTCCGTTGAGCAGCAGCGCGCGGATGCAGCCCACGAAGCCGTCGCTGCGGTCCAGCGCCGCGCCCAGCGCCAGCGCGTGCTCAGGTGAGACAGTGCTCAGTCAACAGACCTCTCCTCGCGTACGACAGCAGGTCGACGGGGCGTCCGTTGAGCAGCAGCGCGCGGATGCAGCCCACGAAGCCGTCGCTGCGGTCCAGCGCCGCGCCCAGCGCCAGCGCGTGCTCAGGTGAGACAGTGCTCAGTCAACAGACCTCTCCTCGCGTACGACAGCAGGTCGACGGGCGTCCGTTGAGCAGCAGCGCGCGGATGCAGCCCACGAAGCCGTCGCTGCGGTCCAGCGCCGCGCCCAGCGCCAGCGCGTGCTCAGGTGAGACAGTGCTCAGTCAACAGACCTCTCCTCGCGTACGACAGCAGGTCGAGCAGGGCGTCCGTTGAGCAGCAGCGCGCGGATGCAGCCCACGAAGCCGTCGCTGCGGTCCAGCGCCGCGCCCAGCGCCAGCGCGTGCTCAGGTGAGACAGTGCTCAGTCAACAGACCTCTCCTCGCGTACGACAGCAGGTCGACGGGGCGTCCGTTGAGCAGCAGCGCGCGGATGCAGCCCACGAAGCCGTCGCTGCGGTCCAGCGCCGCGCCCAGCGCCAGCGCGTGCTCAGGTGAGACAGTGCTCAGTCAACAGACCTCTCCTCGCGTACGACAGCAGGTCGACGGGGCGTCCGTTGAGCAGCAGCGCGCGGATGCAGCCCACGAAGCCGTCGCTGCGGTCCAGCGCCGCGCCCAGCGCCAGCGCGTGCTCAGGTGAGACAGTGCTCAGTCAACAGACCTCTCCTCGCGTACGACAGCAGGTCGACGGGGCGTCCGTTGAGCAGCAGCGCGCGGATGCAGCCCACGAAGCCGTCGCTGCGGTCCAGCGCCGCGCCCAGCGCCAGCGCGTGCTCAGGTGAGACAGTGCTCAGTCAACAGACCTCTCCTCGCGTACGACAGCAGGTCGACGGGGCGTCCGTTGAGCAGCAGCGCGCGGATGCAGCCCACGAAGCCGTCGCTGCGGTCCAGCGCCGCGCCCAGCGCCAGCGCGTGCTCAGGTGAGACAGTGCTCAGTCAACAGACCTCTCCTCGCGTACGACAGCAGGTCGACGGGGCGTCCGTTGAGCAGCAGCGCGCGGATGCAGCCCACGAAGCCGTCGCTGCGGTCCAGCGCCGCGCCCAGCGCCAGCGCGTGCTCAGGTGAGACAGTGCTCAGTCAACAGACCTCTCCTCGCGTACGACAGCAGGTCGACGGGGCGTCCGTTGAGCAGCAGCGCGCGGATGCAGCCCACGAAGCCGTCGCTGCGGTCCAGCGCCGCGCCCAGCGCCAGCGCGTGCTCAGGTGAGACAGTGCTCAGTCAACGAGACCTCTCCTCGCGTACGACAGCAGGTCGACGGGGCGTCCGTTGAGCAGCAGCGCGCGGATGCAGCCCACGAAGCCGTCGCTGCGGTCCAGCGCCGCGCCCAGCGCCAGCGCGTGCTCAGGTGAGACAGTGCTCAGTCAACAGACCTCTCCTCGCGTACGACAGCAGGTCGACGGGGCGTCCGTTGAGCAGCAGCGCGCGGATGCAGCCCACGAAGCCGTCGCTGCGGTCCAGCGCCGCGCCCAGCGCCAGCGCCGTGCTCAGGTGCAAGGCTCGAGCTGGATCGGCCGGGGCGCGGATCTCGTTCTTTAATGCTCCGTCTACTACGACGCGGGCTTCTTTCCTAAGAAGGGCCAGTATTGAGTTAATGCAATCAATAAAGATACAACAAGGAACAACCCTCATACTTGAGAGAGCGCCGGACAGCGTAAATAACAGCGGCAGTATCGTGTTTACTTCTATGCGCTAGGACAGGGAAGTAGGAAAATGTTCATTCCATCATTACTTCCCTGCTCTAATGAATCTATTGTGAAACATACTTAAAATAAAAACGCCTGAACCTACTCCAAAACCGTGAACTAAGATCGCATCATGTGATTCATGTTGAGTGGCTTACAATTTAGGAAATCCAAGCCAATGGTAGCACTAATTACTTTTTACTCAAACTTTGGAAGATTCACAATAACAATACTAGTTAAATGACCCTTACCTGTTCCTCTCAATAGAGACGGAGTGCCAGCGGTTATCGGCCAAGCGGCTGCTGGTCTCGACCGACACGCCCAGGGGCGTATCGCCCACTTGGAATTGGAACTGCAGTTGGTCTCCACCGATTATGGACAACTTGATGTAGTCTTGAGGTCCCTAGAGAAGACAGAGATACAATCACGATTCACGACACCTCAAAATAGACATTTATATGTGGTAGTCAAAATAAATCTAGAAACTGTTGGATTTTAACTATTCCTTAAGTAACTTAATACATAATCTTGAAACATAATTCACTTCAATATTATCACTTTCGAACTTCCAATTAATAAATTCTCAAATCATTTTGGCTTACGTCACCAAAACAATGGACAACACTAACAAATCACGTCTTTTGCTTTTATTTGTTGTTTTGAATGTATTTTTAAAATTTGTATTCTTTTTAATATTTTAAATTAAGTCGCGTCTTCTCAAATACAGTAGAGCTCTTACCTTTGAATGTAGCAACACAGCATTCTCCTTAGTAGTCTTAAATTCGAAGTAAATGTCGCCGCTGTGACCCAAATCGAAAGTGGGTAGCGAAATGATTGAGTCTGAGATTCGGAACGTCACTGCATTGCTGAACAGATCTGCAAATTAATATGAGTTATAAACTATTTTCGACCGTATTCTTTAGGTAATTAAGTGGTAATTTTAGCAGCAGATAAAATTATTAAAAGATAATGTGTTAATAATCATACCATCCCCTTCACACAGCAGAGGGCCGAGAGTGTACCGTCCCTCTTTCTCGTCAAGATGGCTGCCGGTGTCGCCGAAGCGTAGTTGTTTCACAGGGAGGAATTCCTTGTCCGTTATCTCACCGCCGTCCGATTGGAATTCTAGAGAAAAGTTTTTTACATTGTAGATATATTTCACAAATATTATTACCATGCCATTAGGTTTCAAGTATTATGGTAAAAAAAAAGAAAACTATCTACCCGGACTATCTGTCCGGTGGTTGGTGAACGGTATGCGAGTAAGTGACCCCGGCTCCTCGAGCTACTATCGACTCAGTCCAAATCATCCGAGGCGATAGTATCCTTCCCCCCCCTTTTCCTTCCCCCGTCATATATCCTTGCTACTAGTGGGAACACAATGACCTTGTTAAAACAATGCACAAGGCAGAATGGCGGCGACGTGGTCCACAACCCGTCACGTCACGTTTAATGAATGATAAAAATGTACACTCGAACATTATATCTTTTGTTTTCTTTTCGTGAACGTGAGTCTTATGCGTGCGTATGTGATTCGTTTCCATGTGTCGGCACGTGTAAGTCCGAATGTGTGCGTATACTTGCGTATCTGTGCTCATTGTAAAAACAATGTGATCGTATTTAAATTGGATTAAATTGAATAGATTACTTATGACTGAGATGAGATATGTACTCGCGAGCCCGTGCGTTCGCGTGTTTTTGAGTTTGGTTATTTTTACAGTTGACTTTGAAGATGACCCGACTCCGCCTAATGGTAAACGGCTATAAGGCCCGTCCCTCATCCTGACAGCCTGCATAGATGTTCTCCAGCCTCCCGCCGATCCATACAAGTTTATTTTTTGTTGTGAACTGCGTATACAAGAACCCATCGTAAGCGTGCAGGTCCGTATATCTTATCCAAGTACCCCGCGTATCAGTCCGTACGTACGCGCAGGTACATACCGGCGGGGTTGAGAACGATGGCCAGCCGGCGGTGGGTGTGGGGACACGCCGCAGCGGCACATGCGGCTGCCCGCCCAGTGGTCCGTACGTACGCGCAGGTACATACCGGCGGGGTTGAGGTGCGCATGCTCGGCGTCGCAGTTGCACCACTTGGTGGGGTCGACGCAGGAGCCGAGCACGCCGCAGCGGCACATGCGGCTGCCCGCCCAGTGGTCCGTACGTACGCGCAGGTACATACCGGCGGGGTTGAGGTGCGCATGCTCGGCGTCGCAGTTGCACCACTTGGTGGGGTCGACGCAGGAGCCGAGCACGCCGCAGCGGCACATGCGGCTGCCCGCCCAGTGGTCCGTACGTACGCGCAGGTACATACCGGCAGGGTTGAGGTGCGCATGCTCGGCGTCGCAGTTGCACCCCTTGGCGGGGTCGTCGCAGGAGCGGGGCACGCCGCCGCGGCACATGCGGGTGCCCGCCCGGTGGTCCGTGCGTACGCGCAGGTGGACACCGGCGGGGTTGAGGTGCGCATGCTCGGCGTCGCAGTTGCACCACTTGGTGGGGTCGACGCAGGAGCCGAGCAGGCCGCAGCGGCACATGCGGCTGCCCGCTCCAGTGGTCCGTACGTACGCGCAGGTACATACCGGCGGGGTTGAGGTGCGCATGCTCGGCGTCGCAGTTGCACCACTTGGTGGGGTCGACGCAGGAGCCGAGCACGCCGCAGCGGCACATGCGGCTGCCCGCCCAGTGGTCCGTACGTACGCGCAGGTACATACCGGCGGGGTTGAGGTGCGCATGCTCGGCGTCGCAGTTGCACCACTTGGTGGGGTCGACGCAGGAGCCGAGCACGCCGCAGCGGCACATGCGGCTGCCCGCCCAGTGGTCCGTACGTACGCGCAGGTACATACCGGCGGGGTTGAGGTGCGCATGCTCGGCGTCGCAGTTGCACCACTTGGTGGGGTCAGACGCAGGAGCCGAGCACGCCGCAGCGGCACCATGCGGCTGCCCGCCCAGTGGTCCGTACGTACGCGCAGGTACATACCGGCGGGGTTGAGGTGCGCATGCTCGGCGTCGCAGTTGCACCACTTGGTGGGGTCGACGCAGGAGCCGAGCACGCCGCAGCGGCACATGCGGCTGCCCGCCCAGTGGTCCGTACGTACGCGCAGGTACATACCGGCGGGGTTGAGGTGCGCATGCTCGGCGTCGCAGTTGCACCACTTGGTGGGGTCGACGCAGGAGCCGAGCACGCCGCAGCGGCACATGCGGCTGCCCGCCCAGTGGTCCGTACGTACGCGCAGGTACATACCGGCGGGGTTGAGGTGCGCATGCTCGGCGTCGCAGTTGCACCACTTGGTGGGGTCGACGCAGGAGCCGAGCACGCCGCAGCGGCACATGCGGCTGCCCGCCCAGTGGTCCGTACGTACGCGCAGGTACATACCGGCGGGGTTGAGGTGCGCATGCTCGGCGTCGCAGTTGCACCACTTGGTGGGGTCGACGCAGGAGCCGAGGACGCCGCAGCGGCACATGCGGCTGCCGCGCGGGGCGCCGGCCCAGTGGTCCATGCGCTGCCCGGCGCGGGACACCCACCACGCGTACGGGTGGAACGTGCCCTCGTCACCTGTGGATGAGAATAAAGTGTTCAAAATTAGACTGATAATAAAGCTAAATAAAAAATAAAAATAAAAAAGCGTTTATTGCTTCATAAATTGTACATACTGTCTTACAATACTAAAATGAAGGTGAGCAAAAGGAAACATCTCAGCAAGGCTTATCTAGTAAACCAGATAATGCTGTTTTTCAGATGTTCCTATTCTTCTATATTACATATATTATATGAAGTAAACTAAGTAGATGGAGGGAATAATGACCAGATAAACTAACTAACCTACTAGTACACGCTTCTAAGATGGAAATAGGCTACAAAGTAGTATACGCGTGAAGTCAGTGCGCTAATATTTTCCGACTGAATTAAAACTTTACTAACTAAAACGAGAGCATTACTTGCACTTTAAATTACTGGCGGGATTTGATTCCGACGAACATTTAACCATTATGATAAAAATGATGGTGGGAGAATCAGAGTTGACTTGGACCTTTGACCGACAGTCGTACCGATGTCTTGCCTGCGTCCGCCCCTCCGGAACACTTACTGGGCGAGTTGAGCAGCCGCGAGTGCCGGCACATGTACTCGAGCCGCTGCGAGCACGAGCGCGAGCGGTTCAGCAGCGCCTCGAGCTGCGCGCGCGACGCGTCGTACCGATGTCCTGCCTGCGTCCGCCCCTCCGGAACACTTACTGGGCGAGTTGAGGCAGCCGCGAGTGCCGGCACATGTACTCGAGCCGCTGCGAGCACGAGCGCGAGCGGTTCAGCAGCGCCTCGAGCTGCGCGCGCGACGCGTCGTACCGATGTCCTGCCTGCGTCCGCCCCTCCGGAACACTTACTGGGCGAGTTGAGCAGCCGCGAGTGCCGGCACATGTACTCGAGCCGCTGCGAGCACGAGCGCGAGCGGTTCAGCAGCGCCTCGAGCTGCGCGCGCGACGCGTCGTACCGATGTCCTGCCTGCGTCCGCCCAGGAGGAACACTTACTGGGCGAGTTGAGCAGCCGCGAGTGCCGGCACATGTACTCGAGCCGCTGCGAGCACGAGCGCGAGCGGTTCAGCAGCGCCTCGAGCTGCGCGCGCGACGCGTCGTACCGATGTCCTGCCTGCGTCCGCCCCTCCGGAACACTTACTGGGCGAGTTGAGCAGCCGCGAGTGCCGGCACATGTACTCGAGCCGCTGCGAGCACGAGCGCGAGCGGTTCAGCAGCGCCTCGAGCTGCGCGCGCGACGCGTCGTACCGATGTCCTGCCTGCGTCCGCCCAGGAGGAACACTTACTGGGCGAGCTTGAGCAGCCGCGAGTGCCGGCACATGTACTCGAGCCGCTGCGAGCACGAGCGCGAGCGGTTCAGCAGCGCCTCGAGCTGCGCGCGCGACGCGTCGTACCGATGTCCTGCCTGCGTCCGCCCCTCCGGAACACTTACTGGGCGAGTTGAGCAGCCGCGAGTGCCGGCACATGTACTCGAGCCGCTGCGAGCACGAGCGCGAGCGGTTCAGCAGCGCCTCGAGCTGCGCGCGCGACGCGATCGTACCGATGTCCTGCCTGCGTCCGCCCAGGAGGAACACTTACTGGGCGAGTTGAGCAAGCCGCGAGTGCCGGCACATGTACTCGAGCCGCTGCGAGCACGAGCGCGAGCGGTTCAGCAGCGCCTCGAGCTGCGCGCGCGACGCGTCGTACCGATGTCCTGCCTGCGTCCGCCCAGGAGGAACACTTACTGGGCGAGTTGAGCAGCCGCGAGTGCCGGCACATGTACTCGAGCCGCTGCGAGCACGAGCGCGAAGCGGTTCAGCAGCGCCTCGAGCTGCGCGCGCGACGCGTCGTACCGATGTCCTGCCTGCGTCCGCCCCTCCGGAACACTTACTGGGCGAGTTGAGCAGCGCCTCGAGCTGCGCGCGCGACGCGTCGTACCGATGTCCTGCCTGCGTCCGCCCCTCCGGAACACTTACTGGGCGAGTTGAGCAGCCGCGAGTGCCGGCACATGTACTCGAGCCGCTGCGAGCACGAGCGCGAGCGGTTCAGCAGCGCCTCGAGCTGCGCGCGCGACGCGTCAGCTACCGATGTCCTGCCTGCGTCCGCCCCTCCGGAACACTTACTGGGCGAGTTGAGCGGCCGCGAGTGCCGGCACATGTACTCGAGCCGCTGCGAGCACGAGCGCGAGCGGTTCAGCAGCGCCTCGAGGCTGCGCGCGCGACGCGTCGTACCGATGTCCTGCCTGCGTCCGCCCAGGAGGAACACTTACTGGGCGAGTTGAGCAGCCGCGAGTGCCGGCACATGTACTCGAGGCCGCTGCGAGCACGAGCGCGAGCGGTTCAGCAGCGCCTCGAGCTGCGCGCGCGACGCGTCGTACCGATGTCCTGCCTGCGTCCGCCCAGGAGGAACACTTACCTGGGCGAGTTGAGCAGCCGCGAGTGCCGGCACATGTACTCGAGCCGCTGCGAGCACGAGCGCGAGCGGTTCAGCAGCGGCTCGAGCTGCGCGCGCGACGCGTCGTACCGATGTCCCTGCCTGCGTCCGCCCCTCCGGAACACTTACTGGGCGAGTTGAGCAGCCGCGAGTGCCGGCACATGTACTCGAGCCGCTGCGAGCACGAGCGCGAGCGGTTCAGCAGCGCCTCGAGCTGCGCGCGCGACGCGTCGTACCGATGTCCTGCCTGCGTCCGCCCCTCCGGAACACTTACTGGGCGAGTTGAGCAGCCGCGAGTGCCGGCACATGTACTCGAGCCGCTGCGAGCACGAGCGCGAGCGGTTCAGCAGCGCCTCGAGCTGCGCGCGCGACGCGTCGTACCGATGTCCTGCCTGCGTCCGCCCCTCCGGAACACTTACTGGGCGAGTTGAGCAGCCGCGAGTGCCGGCACATGTACTCGAGCCGCTGCGAGCACGAGCGCGAGCGGTTCAGCAGCGCCTCGAGCTGCGCGCGCGACGCGTCGTACCGATGTCCTGCCTGCGTCCGCCCCTCCGGAACACTTACTGGGCGAGTTGAGCAGCCGCGAGTGCCGGCACATGTACTCGAGCCGCTGCGAGCACGAGCGCGAGCGGTTCAGCAGCGCCTCGAGCTGCGCGCGCGACGCGATCGTACCGATGTCCTGCCTGCGTCCGCCCCTCCGGAACACTTACTGGGCGAGTTGAGCAGCCGCGAGTGCCGGCACATGTACTCGAGCCGCTGCGAGCACGAGCGCGAGCGGTTCAGCAGCGCCTCGAGCTGCGCGCGCGACGCGTCGTACCGATGTCCTGCCTGCGTCCGCCCAGGAGGAACACTTACTGGGCGAGTTGAGCAGCCGCGAGTGCCGGCACATGTACTCGAGCCGCTGCGAGCACGAGCGCGAGCGGTTCAGCAGCGCCTCGAGCTGCGCGCGCGACGCGTCGTACCGATGTCCTGCCTGCGTCCGCCCCTCCGGAACACTTACTGGGCGAGTTGAGCAGCCGCGAGTGCCGGCACATGTACTCGAGCCGCTGCGAGCACGAGCGCGAGCGGTTCAGCAGCGCCTCGAGCTGCGCGCGCGACGCGTCGTACACTATGTCCTGCCGGAAGCTGCCCGGCTCCTGGAAGCCGTCCACCACGGTGCTGCCGGAGGCGGAGTGCTGCACTGACGTCACTACGCGACCGTCCGCTGGAAATTAATGATTACATTAACATGTATGGCGACGACAGAATAATGGATTCGTTCGAGTTGGGACGGGAATTTGGTTATCCTTGGATACAGTCGAATCATCCCAAGTTATTCAGGAAAGTCAAGAACTTCATTATCAAGATACAATTAGGCGCCCTAAATCGTACAACAATATCAAAAATATCAAAATGTTGATTGTTTTCGCCTAAATTGCCACTTATAATGTTCCAAATCAACTCATAAGATGGTTAGTATTTTCCAATGACCTTGTTTTGTGAGTTCGCTCGCGACCACGATTGGTGCAACCCAGTCGAAAAGTCGGGCAGTAAATAGCTAGATAATTTGCTACTCCTAATAACGTGTGTAGACCCATACAGACTAATATTTAGACCTTGTCATGGGTTGATAAATCTTATACTTACAGAGAAACTCGCAGGTGACCGGGAATGAGGGCAGCGGGCCGGAGCCGTCCACGTCAATGAGGATGTCTACGGAGCGCGACACCGACATCACGTTCTTGTACGCTTGGCACGACAGCGGGTGCAGTGCTGGAAACAACATAATATAAGTAAGTCCTAAGTTAGACTTTACTTAAGACTCGTAATTCTGTCCACTGCTGGACATAGAAATGTGTTCAACGAAATTATAGAAAGCAAGCCATGAAACACAAAGAAGGGAAAAGGAATAGGGATAGCAATAGTCTAGAACCCGAAAAGTTTCCAACTACGCGTTACACAGGAAGGCGCTATTCTAAACTGCGTGCTTTAGAATAAAAGAGTCAAGAAGATTCTACGCGCGTAGAATTCTCCAGGACAGGGGGGACAGGGGCTAAACGACTCCACGCGGTCGTCGTGACTCGCGCAATCGGAGTCGTGACTCGATATCCGATATACCGATACTCGATACTCGATTGAAATTCATATGTACCATCGTTCGACGCTTTAACGGTTAATTAAAACATCGTGAGGAAACCTGCACACCTAAGAAGAAATTCTAAGGTTGTGTAGTCAACCAAACCGCACTTGGCCAGCGTGGTCGACTAAGGCCTTATCACTTTAGGATACTTCAGGTCTTAGGTACTTCAGGGTAGGCCCGTGCCCCAGCAATGGGGACGCGTATGGGCTGATGATGATGATACTCACAGGTGTGGCAGACGGCGCCGGCGTACCCGGAGCCCTGGCAGTGGCACGTGAACTCCTCCGCCGTCTGCGAGCACGAGCCGCCGTGCATCTGACGATACAGGACACAGATACTCGGTACTCACAGGTGTGGCAGACGGCGCCGGCGTACCCGGAGCCCTGGCAGTGGCACGTGAACTCCTCCGCCGTCTGCGAGCACGAGCCGCCGTGCATCTGACGATACGGCCCCCAGATCCTCGGTACTCCCAGGGCTGGCAGCCGGCGCCCGCGTACCCGGAGCCCTGGCAGTGGCACGTGAACCCCTCCGCCGTCTGCGAGCACGAGCCGCCGTGCATCTGACGATACAGGACACAGATACTCGGTACTCCACCAGGTGTGGCAGACGGCGCCGGCGTACCCGGAGCCCTGGCAGTGGCACGTGAACTCCTCCGCCGTCTGCGAGCACGAGCCGCCGTGCATCTGACGATACAGGACACAGATACTCGGTACTCACAGGTGTGGCAGACGGCGCCGGCGTACCCGGAGCCCTGGCAGTGGCACGTGAACTCCTCCGCCGTCTGCGAGCACGAGCCGCCGTGCATCTGACGATACAGGACACAGATACTCGGTACTCACAGGTGTGGCAGACGGCGCCGGCGTACCCGGAGCCCTGGCAGTGGCACGTGAACTCCTCCGCCGTCTGCGAGCACGAGCCGCCGTGCATCTGACGATACAGGACACAGATACTCGGTACTCACAGGTGTGGCAGACGGCGCCGGCGTACCCGGAGCCCTGGCAGTGGCACGTGAACTCCTCCGCCGTCTGCGAGCACGAGCCGCCGTGCTCGCAAGGGTTCGGGTTGCATCTGACGATGACGGAATTCATATTAGTTCATTTAATGTTTTTTTACTGTCCCCGTATTTTCACGGCGATCATAAAAAAATATAATGAAAAAAAACAATTAAACTAATTAATATTCTCGTTCTCTTTCTCTCTCTCTTGATATCATTGAATCTCTTGATATCTCTCATTCTTGTCTCGTACTCTTCCGATCTCACTCTAAACACCTTCCTTTTAGAACCAGAGCTAAGTTACGCAAAAAGGTTTACATACAGATGAACTAAGTTGGTTTTATAATACGGAATGAAAATTTACGAATATGCATCCTATGGTTAGCATTAAAACGACTACTGGGCCAGGTAACATTCTAATGACCATGTCTCATGACCAGAATCGTCTTGCGCCCAGTTTTTATACTTTCTCTATGCTTTTATACCTCGGCTAACATTAAACAACTTCTGAGCCTAGTAATACTCCTATCAATACCCTCAAAACATATGAGAGCCATTAGAAAACTGAAAACGTCCGGGATATTCACCATGTTGTTTTGTTTTAATGAGCTCCCGGCACTGTTGCAAGCGCCATGATCACAGATGAACTGTAGGACTGCGAGAATGCCGGTAGGTCTAAGGGCAGACATATCGGTCTACCCTCTTTCTTAGTCTTTTACTACGCACGACACCGCTACCACTGTCCACTACATTTTCAGTTTTTTAATATGTGTAACCATGTCAGTTTAATATTATACATCTTAGAGTCAGACCAAAATCATCCGATCAATTCCAAAGTCAGACATACCTGTCGATCATCTGGCAGGCGTCGAACACCACCTCGTTGGGGCAGCAGTACTCCTCCTTCTTCCAGTCGGTGGGCAGCCGGTAGTTGCCGTCTATTGCGATGCGGCGCATGCAGCCGATGAAGCCGCGAGGGGGCGCTTTACCTCCTGTGAACACGAAGGACGACATAAAATTATTTTAGTACATATTTTTAACGATTTTTTTTTTTTAAATTTAGATAGTGGTGCCCCTGGAGGGCAGGTCTACTTCTTAAGCGTCCCCAAGAAACAGCGCCGCCTGGGATAAGTGGCCCGGTTTGCACCCTGTAGACCCGGACCTAGCTCTATTTGTCCCCTTCCAATCCCCCACAACGCTAAATGGTCCCCTACTGCCACGATGAGATATCTGAGCTGCTCACAGCTGTATGTCTTACCGGCTATGTAGTAGGTGAAACTGCCGCCCAGGGCAAGTGGCCCGGTTTGCCACCCTTAGATCCTGGCCTGGCTCCATATCGTCCCCTACCAATCCCCCACTACGCTTAAGTGTGCCTTCACACTAGCGTTTGCCCAGCGTAGGCGTTTGATGTACGTATGCGCAGCATCTCTTCTCGACCGCATGAACACGCGACGAATGCTTCGAACGCGCGGCGTTAATGAAGTCTGCGCCACGTTATCATAATAGGCGTGACGACTGGGTCAAAATCTTATTATTCTATTTAGTCCGTAAGTTAGTTTATACAAAAATATGGGACACGTATTTTTTTGTTTTTCAATTGATTGAAAAATGTCAAAATTATAGCTTATCAAACTTCTGGAGTGGGGGCTTGTGACGTCACAGTTACGCAAAAATTGTACCTAAGCGTGACGTCATACGAAACTTCTAAGCACTACACCGTGAAATTTTACTGGTTGTTCTCCCGCATTAAAATGATTCTATCTTAGTAGTACAATAGATTTGTGCAGTTCTTTTTTGTTAAAATCAAAAAATGCCGATTTTACGAAAGTTTTAACCGAAACTCGAAAGCACGTTCGAACCGCTTTATGACTTAGGGTGTCGAGCTTCTTCAGCTTTAAGCATCGATTTCATGCGGCAAGCAGTACCTGATTACGTCACATCTTATAAAAAAACGATAGCTTATCTCGTTTTCGAGTTGGAAAATTATTATTTTGAAAATTTGAAAAAAAAATTTTTTTTTTTAAAAGGCTAAAGGCGAATCATTCTGCCACGGGAAAACAACCACTAATATTTCACTGTGTATATCTTCATAATTTCTTGTTTGTGAAACAAAATAAAAAATACGAGTTCAATATTTTTAAATAATCGAATTAACGGACTAATTATATTTTTTTAGTCGTGTCGCCTATTCAATTACTGCAAAGGTAACAAGGACGCACGCGTCGCGTTGTTGCAACGTCTGCGCTGTGCAGACGTCCATTGAACGCCTACGCCGGACAAACGCCAATGTGAATTCGCTCTAATGGTACACGGTGAGTTATCCGAGTCAGTCCCTCACCGGCTATGTAGTAGGTGGTGCCGGTGAGGAAGCGCAGGCGCTTGGTGGTCCGCACGGGGCGGCGGTCGGCGGCCAGCACGAGGCTGTCGGGCGCCATGGTCAGCAGCAGCGAGTGCCAGCGGCCGTCGTTGAACGTCTCCTACCAATCCCCCACTACTTAATGGTCCTCTGGCACGGTGAGTCATCTGAGTCAGTCCCTCACCGGCTATGTAGTAGGTGGTGCCGGTGAGGAAGCGCAGGCGCTTGGTGGTCCGCACGGGGCGGCGGTCGGCGGCCAGCACGAGGCTGTCGGGCGCCATGGTCAGCAGCAGCGAGTGCCAGCGGCCGTCGTTGAACGTCTCCTACCAATCCCCCACTACTTAATGGTTACTGGCACGGTGAGTCATCTGAGTCAGTCCCTCACCGGCTATGTAGTAGGTGGTGCCGGTGAGGAAGCGCAGGCGCTTGGTGGTCCGCACGGGGCGGCGGTCGGCGGCCAGCACGAGGCTGTCGGGCGCCATGGTCAGCAGCAGCGAGTGCCAGCGGCCGTCGTTGAACGTCTCCTACCAATCCCCCACTACTTAATGGTTACTGGCACGGTGAGTCATCTGAGTCAGTCCCTCACCGGCTATGTAGTAGATGGTGCCGGTGAAGAAGCGCAGGCGCTTGGTGGTCCGCACGGGGCGGCGGTCGGCGGCCAGCCCGAGGCTGTCGGGCGCCATGGTCAGCAGCAGCGAGTGCCAGCGGCCGTCGTTGAACGTCTCCTACCAATCCCCCACTACTTAATGGTTACTGGCACGGTGAGTCATCTGAGTCAGTCCCTCACCGGCTATGTAGTAGGTGGTGCCGGTGAGGAAGCGCAGGCGCTTGGTGGTCCGCACGGGGCGGCGGTCGGCGGCCAGCACGAGGCTGTCGGGCGCCATGGTCAGCAGCAGCGAGTGCCAGCGGCCGTCGTTGAACGTCTCCTACCAATCCCCCACTACTTAATGGTTACTGGCACGGTGAGTCATCTGAGTCAGTCCCTCACCGGCTATGTAGTAGGTGGTGCCGGTGAGGAAGCGCAGGCGCTTGGTGGTCCGCACGGGGCGGCGGTCGGCGGCCAGCACGAGGCTGTCGGGCGCCATGGTCAGCAGCAGCGAGTGCCAGCGGCCGTCGTTGAACGTCTCCTACCAATCCCCCACTACTTAATGGTCCTCTGGCACGGTGAGTCATCCGAGTCAGTCCCTCACCGGCTATGTAGTAGGTGGTGCCGGTGAGGAAGCGCAGGCGCTTGGTGGTCCGCACGGGGCGGCGGTCGGCGGCCAGCACGAGGCTGTCGGGCGCCATGGTCAGCAGCAGCGAGTGCCAGCGGCCGTCGTTGAACGTCTCCTACCAATCCCCCACTACTTAATGGTCCTCTGGCACGGTGAGTCATCCGAGTCAGTCCCTCACCGGCTATGTAGTAGGTGGTGCCGGTGAGGAAGCGCAGGCGCTTGGTGGTCCGCACGGGGCGGCGGTCGGCGGCCAGCACGAGGCTGTCGGGCGCCATGGTCAGCAGCAGCGAGTGCCAGCGGCCGTCGTTGAACGTCTCCTACCAATCCCCCACTACTTAATGGTCCTCTGGCACGGTGAGTCATCCGAGTCAGTCCCTCACCGGCTATGTAGTAGGTGGTGCCGGTGAGGAAGCGCAGGCGCTTGGTGGTCCGCACGGGGCGGCGGTCGGCGGCCAGCACGAGGCTGTCGGGCGCCATGGTCAGCAGCAGCGAGTGCCAGCGGCCGTCGTTGAACGTCTCCTACCAATCCCCCACTACTTAATGGTCCTCTGGCACGGTGAGTTATGAGTCAGTCCCTAACCGGCTATGTAGTAGGTGGTGCCGGTGAGGAAGCGCAGGCGCTTGGTGGTCCGCACGGGGCGGCGGTCGGCGGCCAGCACGAGGCTGTCGGGCGCCATGGTCAGCAGCAGCGAGTGCCAGCGGCCGTCGTTGAACGTCTCCTACCAATCCCCACTACTTAATGGTCCTCTGGCACGGTGAGTTATGAGTCAGTCCCTCACCGGCTATGTAGTAGGTGGTGCCGGTGAGGAAGCGCAGGCGCTTGGTGGTCCGCACGGGGCGGCGGTCGGCGGCCAGCACGAGGCTGTCGGGCGCCATGGTCAGCAGCAGCGAGTGCCAGCGGCCGTCGTTGAACGTCTCCTACCAATCCCCCACTACTTAATGGTCCTCTGGCACGGTGAGTCATCTGAGTCAGTCCCTCACCGGCTATGTAGTAGGTGGTGCCGGTGAGGAAGCGCAGGCGCTTGGTGGTCCGCACGGGGCGGCGGTCGGCGGCCAGCACGAGGCTGTCGGGCGCCATGGTCAGCAGCAGCGAGTGCCAGCGGCCGTCGTTGAACGTCTCCTACCAATCCCCCACTACTTAATGGTTACTGGCACGGTGAGTCATCTGAGTCAGTCCCTCACCGGCTATGTAGTAGGTGGTGCCGGTGAGGAAGCGCAGGCGCTTGGTGGTCCGCACGGGGCGGCGGTCGGCGGCCAGCACGAGGCTGTCGGGCGCCATGGTCAGCAGCAGCGAGTGCCAGCGGCCGTCGTTGAACGTCTCCGCGTAGTTGTCCAGCTTGACGCGCGGCGAGCCCGGCAGGTCCAGTTCCACTTTGATCTTGCCTTCTTCTAGGAACACCTGGAACAAAATGTGACGTAATTAGTGATTAAGCGCATTTCGCGCTCCTCCTTATCTTTTTCTCTCTTTCTAAATTCTCTATCTAGTGCAATTAAATGAAATAATTTATTCTGCGTTCTTTCCTTCTATCTCTCTCTCTCTCTCTCTCTATCTCTCTATTTCACTCTCTCTATCTATTTGTCCCTCTCTTTTTCTATCTGTTTCTCTCACTATCTTAATCTACTCTCATTCTTACTCTACTTTCTTTCTAGCTATTCTCACCCCCTTTTTTTACTACTTATTTATATCTTTATCTTTATTCGACTTACTCGCTCTCAAATTTTTGTCGTTTTTTTTTTACAATACCACCAATTTTCCTTACTCTAATTTCCAACCTATACAATAATTCCCTCTATGTATCGCTAACCCACCTTGACGTGTCCCTCGGACTTGAACTTGTGGTAGACGAGCAGGCCGTGGTTCTCGTAGGTGCGGAACTCGAGCGAGACGTTGAGCGCGGCGCCGCCGCTGTAGCCGCGCAGCTTCGCGTACGAGCCCTCTTTGAGGAACGTCACAGGGACTATTAGCGGCTCCTGTGGATTAATAGATCACGTGTGAAGACAACTTAACCTTAACCGTGACCACGAGCGCTGTAAAGAGCTCGAAACGTCGGATCTCTAAATAATGTTTAGAATACCAATACACGCGAGTTTAATCCGTAAAATTAGTTTTATTTCAAATGTGTAGTGCTCGCGCAAATAAAAATAGACAATACTATGTGTGAACATGTATAACCTCATCATCATCAGACAAGACTTTTATCTACAAAACGCGACTAAATATACAGTTACTTTCACATAAACATAACATTTATGCAATGACTGGCTCGGTGGAACAGTGATTAGTGACTCTGGCTGAGTTCCAAGAATCGAACCCACGTCGGGTTCGATTCCTGCCCTGGACTAATATTTGTGTGACGAAAATCGATGTTTGTTCCGTCTGCTTTACAGCACAGTCGGTTAAATAGTAGCCTATGACTTTCTTTATTTTATTTATTTATTTATTATTTAAGGCACATCTACAATGTAAACACAAACATTCTTAAATTAAGCATGCATTATAAATATTCTAGTGCTTACATCTATTACAGATATGCACAACATGGTTACATTTTAGTTAGGTAGGTATTCTAAAAATGTATGGCATATTAAAAAAAATAGTAATTTAAAACAAAGCAGGTACACAGATTTCATTTTCATACTTATAAAAAAACGTTATTTATGCAAAAGTTTGTGATCAACGCGATCAAACGCGCTGGAAAAATCAGTGTAGATGGCGTCAATTTGGGTATTCATGTCAACTTTTTCTAAAATCGGGGTTATATAAGAAATCAGATTAGTTGCCACAGACTTCTTTGCCTGGAATCCATGTTGTTCGGACCTAATATGAGCTTTCGTGTGAAGGGTTATGACTGGGCACAAAAGGGCTTCAAATACTTTAGAGAATGTAGACAAAATGGAAATCGGCCTGTAATTTTTTACATTGTTAATATCACCCTTCTTAAAGACAGGAACAATGCGAGCTCGTTTCCACTCAGAAGGAAAGATGCCACTACTTAAAGATGCATTAAATATGAGTGTAAGTGGATAAGATAGAGGCCCTGCACACCGTTTAACAAAAAGTGGGGGAAGGTTGTCAGGTCCAGCACCTTTATTTGGATTCAGGTTCTTTAGATGTTTAAATACTTTATGTTCATTGAATCTAATATTACTCAGCTTGTCGTTAATGCTGATATCGTTATCCAACCCTAAATCTAGAAGACCCGTTGAACTATCCGATCCATTAGAGTATATCGAACCGAAATGAGATGCAAACAAGTTCACTATATCACCACCACTAGTTGCAGGATAAGCACCATCCAGGTGCATAGATGAAGGAATGCCATTGGTAGACGAAGATCCTTTACTCTTCATGTAAGCCCAAAAAGCTTTTGGGTGTGTTTTAATTTTACATTCTATAGTATTAATATAGTTTTTATAACATATACCAAGCAAATTGTCACATCGTTTTTTTATAATTGTAAGTTCATATTTGTCCCTTGGGTTATTAAATCTACGTATTTTCCCTCTTAACTTCTCCTTCTCTTTTATGATATGAATTAAGTCAGATGTGAACCAAACTGGATAAGCATTTTTACGTGGCTTGCGTTTAGGAATCCATTCCCTAATAATATTATGTATATTGCTATAAAATATTTTGACCATACGTTCAACAGTTTGACACTTTTCAAAACATTTAGACCAATCTATTTCACACAATTTCGTTATAATTTAATCGTAATCGGCTTTAAAGAAGTTGTAATCTGAACGAGGTACGTCATCAAGACAAGACTTGGATTCAAGATTCAATGTTACAATCAGTGGTGGATGGTATGGGTCTACCTTACTTATTACACAATTACATTCAGATACATCACATGGTAAGTTAGTCAATACAAGATCGAGGATCCTATTATCACTGTTAGTTACAGAATTCATTTGGTGCAATTGTGTTAAAGAGATGAAGTCATTTAGTGCAGTGCCAAGGGCATTTTGATAATTCACTGCTGATAGCCACCCTTTGTCATCAGACTTAGACCAACCAACGTGACCCATGTTAAAATCACCGACAATAAGTATATTATTTAACTCAATTGCAACTACAGACGTATTTTCTAAAAAGGTATTTAGTTCATTTAATTTATGATGTGAAGAGCTACATACGGTATATACAGCACATAATCCTACTTTATGACATTTTTTCTTCCCGTCTATTAATTCTAAAACCACCCATAAGTCATCACAAGCACTTTCTTTATTGAACATACGTATACTTTTGATCGTCTTTTTAACAGCTATCAACAATCCACCGCCATCAGACTTAGAATAAAATATAGAATGCGTACGATCACGTCGATACACCTGATACCTTGAATCTATGAATTCATTATCGTGAATGCTGCTTTTCAACCAGGTTTCTGTAAAAATTATTATATCATAATTATTTTGGGCGATATTGTTGTATATATCATTAGTTTTCGTACGCATTCCTCGTAGATTTTGGTAATATAAGTATAACATGACGACTCGTAAAATCCAAAACATTATAGATGTAATTCGTATATTATTGGAGTGTGCTTAAGAGCTCATGGCTGGTGACCAATTTGGCAGGAGAGGACTCTGTTTTGCTTAAATAACGACGTTTAACTTTCCCAGGCTCTGGACTATATCTGTACCAGATTTTATTTAAATCGATTCAGGACTCTATGCGTGATTGCGAAACAGACAGTTACTTTCGCATGTATAATATTAGTAAGAAAGTAAGGATTTATTAGTAAGGAATTATTATCTCACCGGACAGGCGTACAGAGTGTTGACCTTCTGGTACTTAAAAGGCTCTCCAGCGTCGTATCCGGCGTGCAGCTCTCGAATGACATTGGTCGCGTTCAAGTACACATTCTCCACACAGCCCGTGAAATTCTGGTTGACTACCAGACCCTCTTGGAAGTTGGGCACGCCGCCTATGTAAAGCTGGAAGGGTAATCGAAGGTTAGGTTTTGTTTGATTGTAGAAGAAAATTGGGTCAAAGTCTACAATAAGAGCTTTTACACATTTTAAGTAAAAAATAACTCGAAGACCTAAACTTGAGTTCCAAGACTCGAGTCTTAAATCAAGTCCAAAAAACGAGTCCTAAATCTCAAGTCCTAAAATGTCTTCGAGTGTCCATTGAGTGTAGAATATTTATTAATTTAAAAGCCATTTCACTAGTAATGCTCTCAGTGATCATATCTTAACTGTGATAACATTAATTAAAGTGACAACATAATATTTGTGTTCCAAAAATGGTGCAATATGCGGACTTGTAAAAATGTAACACCTTTTTATATCATTTTTCTAACAAATAAACATATTTCTATTTCTATAATAATTAACAAGTTTTTTTAAGACAGTTTCCAACATTTCGAAACAGTCAACGCAAAGAAACGCGAAAGATGAACCTTGATTTCCATTATCTCCCTCCAGCCATAAGTAATACTCACCGCCCTATTAAGGTTGAGCCTAGAGAACTCCCCCTTGATCCGATCCTGCACCACAACCCGGTCGACGGAGAACAGCACCTCACGGCGATTCCTCGAGATCACCACGTCGTGCCAGATGTTGTCGTCCAGCAGACTGCCCACAGACATGGAGGTGGGCGTGCCCGAGCCTAGGAGGAAGGAGAGGAGTTTATAGAATTTATGGACTAGAAATTGATTTATTATTATTAGGAAAGCCAACAATAAAAACACTGGTACATATTAGTAGAAATGAATCAAAACAACATAAACTTAAAGCTAAGTGCGAATATTAATTAAAGGTCACGGCCAGGGCTTGCAATATGTCTATAGATGACTAAAGGGGTTGCTAAAGCCGTTACTCGTTGTATTTGTGCACTATGGTATGGATAGAAATGACTAGAGATGAAAAGTGCCTGCAGACAGTTGCAAACATCGTAGGTCAAGGCATTGTCTAATAATGTTGACACCTATTTAAGAGAACAATGTCTGCAGACACAATCATACAGTCACAATACTGTAACTCTTAAACTTTTTACAATCAAAACGAGGACATACATTTAACATCGAAGCAATCCATAAGCATTTTTTTCCTAACTGACATACAATGATGGCTTGGTCAATCATTACCGGACTTGTCGAGGAGGAGCAGATGACACTCAATTCATAAGCCAGATCTGTCTAAACCTCGTTTAGCTATCGTATATTACAACAGAAGGATTACACCGCGCGATTTAGAACATTGTTATTTAGTTTCTTAGAACATCTATGTCTTTGAACACCTATGTCTCTATAAGACAGGTAGGTATGACACTCACCCAAGTCAATATTCAAGACGAGCCTATTATCTCTCAGCTGTAGAGCTAGGTAGTCTCCTTGAGTTCCTCTTGAGTACATGAGGGCGCCGGATGCTGCGCTGGTCTTGAACCGGAAGCGGATGGCTTCCCGGGACGCGGAGATGGGGTCCCGAAGGAGGTCCACCTTGACCAGGGAGGAGCCGTTGAAGTAGAGGGTGTCGGCCACTGGGGAGGTGACATCATAGTTTAGTCATCGTGTAGTATTTGCGAGAATACTACACGTTTGATTTTTTTTAAAAGTAGGGTCTCCAAATCGTATGCTTAGAAAATAGCATTACACGCTAGTTTAATCTGTAAACTTAGTTTTATATCAAAGGCGACATCACATTGACCCAAAGGTATATACCTCGCTCGGTACGGACAGGATACCTTAAATATTATTATCAGTTACCGCTCAGTATTTTTATTAGCCATGATTGAACCTTAACGTCATAACAATACGTACCATACTCGCATCCGTACACCTCGACTCGCATGGAGATCTTATCCCGCCAACGCATAGGGTTGACCCTAATGAACTGCGCTATGATCGGCACTTCGAACTCGTTCCGATGTTCCGTGTTCCCGTCTTGGTTGCCTTCGAACATCTGGGGACATAAGTCAAGGGGTATAAGGTCTTGTATTGTTGGAATTGAGACACAAAAGTACATAAGTCTTATAATTATTGGAATACTAGTGGCCTCGCTTCGCTAAGGGTAAATTATAGGTACATATACGATCCTCTTGAATCCCTCTATCTATTAAAAAAACCATCAACTAGGCAACCGTAGTTTTAAAGATTAAAGCATACAGACAAACTATGGAAGCGACTTTGCTTTCTATTATGTAAGAATGTAAAGATACTACCTACGGAATCCGCGAACCTGCGATTATAATCAGAAGTTATTTTTATCGAATTGTAACGTCTAGAGAGAAAAGCGGGATTTTCATACTTATTTTCAAAAATGTTATTTATTCTTTGGTCTTTACCAAAACTTAATTTAATAGGCTTTAATAATTACCTACACCAAACCATCAAAAATCCAGTAAAACCCTAAATAGGTAGTATCATGTAAATTCGTTACATGTAAAAAATTTCCAACACAAAAAATCACGCTTCATTGAATACCATATTTGGTTTTGGCTCTCCGCGGTCTTAACCGAAACTTACCACCCTTTTTACAATGATCCTTGTCAATACAAAGGTCCCCTTACAACACAATGTGTTTTGAATAGGGCATTTAGTAGGGTGCAGCACTCATTGTTATGATGAGAATTTCCCTCCTGACCTATTTTCAAAGGATTACATTACAACCCCTGCTTATTGAAAACAAAATATGTACCCATTCTTATGATTGTCTATTCGTCATATCACACTTAGAGAAAAGATTTTTGCCATATTCATAGTAGGTGATAGTAGTGGGTAATATTGTGGCATTTGTGGCACAACTATCAATTATTTGCATTTACTAATACTTGAACTAGGTACCTAACCTATTATATAGCCTTAATGAGTGAAATACTTCATTACTACGAATGATAATAATAAAAATCAATGTTAAATTACTACATTAATTAAAGATTGCAAGGCCAGATATACCTAAATGCTCTCATGTAGCTTTAAATGATCAACATGTTGCCGTTATTTGTTTACAAACTAACAGTTTATGACTAGTAGTAGCAGCATCAAAGAGATTTAGATACAGTTGGGAATTCATAGCATAAACATAATATTTTCGTAGGGCTCTTATTCTGATTATAAACAACAGTATTTGAATTGTAACATACACATCATTGAATGTCATCATAACGGATTATATTCAGTATCATTACCGATTACTTTAATACTTTGGGCATAGTTTATATTAATATGTGTCCTATATAAATAATTTTCCCCTGTTTTTTATACATTTTCCCCTGTGTCTTTGCTCCTTCGTTTCATAAATGGTCTATCCTAAACAAACATAATTTTTCATTCCTAACCAGTAGTTCCTGGGATTACCGCGTTCAAACAAACAAATAAACTCTTCAGCTTTAATTATAATATTACTAAAGATTTAAGTAGTCGGGAATCGAACCCGGGGCCTAAACAGAATGATTTGCATTATAGGCTTTTGAAATAAAGTTCAGCTAGATACTAACTACTCCATATCAAAAGTATCAACCCCTCTCCTGCAATGTAACCGTATACAAACCTGCGGATCCCCATCAGCGGTTGACAAACTCCTCCAACTCTCCCCATCGTCGGAATACAACAGCATATACTCTGTGACGTATTCGTTCGTGGCATACCGCCCCCTGGTGACTATTGACCGAAGCTCCTTCCTCGATCCCAGGTCCACGGTCAGGTGTTGGTAGTACGAGCTCTCCTGCGACGTCCAACTGGATGTCCCTTCACCGTTATTGGTTAGTTAGTGCTGTACACCTTATACCGGTCTACTGAACATTGGAACTGTGTTTTGGTGAGACCAACGCTAGATGGCGTTGTGTCGGAACGATTTAAATCGGTGTTATTATAGGTGCCACAAATTATCAATTTTGAGGCATCAAAAAAGTTTGTTACTATCCTGACCATCATCATTGTGGCCAGTTAGAAAGACAAGTAAAACAGCAAGAAGTTTCTGCCTCTTGAGTTGTGAGACAGTTCTAACTTTCATATAACTAAGCAACCATCGCCATAGAAACGATTCCCTCAATTTGAGGTTTTATCGTTAGATCGAAGTAAACTTTTTCTGTTCCGCGCCGATCGCCATAAGAACACTGTCCCAATTTCAGTAGATTAGATTTCGTCGTGAATTAGTATATTACTTTGTTAAACTGGTAGTTGATGATTAAAAGTCTATATGTTAAGTACCAATATGTTCACCCAATGCCATAATTACATTGTATATTGTATGTACAATGCTGTATGTATAATCGAATATACTGATATTAGACATTACTTTTTCAAAATTTGTTAATTATTTTAAACCAAATCCCCTTTACATCCACCCCAAATGTTCAGTATGACTCCATAAAATATTAATACAATGTTATAATTAACACAATTACCATTATTACCCAAATAAAACAATCTACGAAGCGTAAAGCAAACTATTTGCGTAAAACGTGCATGTTATGTGCCTAAGCCCTGCAAGGACCTTGTTATACAACCTAGCCGGTATCATTACCTTGACTTCTCCTCCCGCAGCCTTGTACTGTACGTAATCGAGTCCGTTCGAGCCATAGCTAATCCTATACTCCTGCACGTACTCCTGAGAGTGGGCGCGGCCCTGGGTCGTGATCCGGGTGATGTTCTTCACCGACCCCAGGTCAATGACCAGCTGCTGGTCGAAGTCGTTCTCCGACGCCGTCCACGCGTTCGTACCTTTTAGTAAATCAACATTCAAGCCGTTGCAAAGCTCTCTTGTTAGTACCCGATGGTATGTTAGCTCGTAAATGAAGTGTCAGCTCTGTATTTTAAGTATTTATTTAGAAAACATGCCCGCTATGACAATGACCACATGAATATCCTAGCTTAAGCCTATGTTCAAACACAAAAATGCCACATTTAATTAACTTAACATTGCACACTAAACCACAAATTCCCATTAATATATAAAATAAAACAAACATAGCTTATAATAATAAGACACTTTTCAGCTTTTTCTTCATAAAGTCTCTACTAAAGCTAGCGTCACTTTCACATATTGGTTTAACATCCTTGACCACATCCTCAAATGTCAAAAAAGTGTAAGGTGAAACAGAAATATCATCTGTCGACCCCCTCTGTATGGATACAGCCACTGCATACTTATCATCCAATAATGTCTCCTCAAACACCCAATCATGTTTCAGAACACCCCTTTCATATAAAGTGGTATCAACTACAAACTGACCAACATTCAATGTCAAAGTTTTTATATCGAAACTCAGCTCTTGCAAAGGTACAGTAATCCCAAAACCTGTGTTCTTCACATAGCTCTCTTTCAAACACCATAGACGATAGAAACAAGCTATTTGTTCCATTTCCGTTCTGTAGGAACGTATCGTTTCCCACTCATGGGTTGAGAACTGCTTATTCATGAGACGGAAGAACTCTGGTATATCCTTGTTAACGGGTGGTTCAATCTTCATGATATCTATTCCAATGTTCTTAGTTGCATTACCCGCTAACACAACATAGTCCCCTTGATGGGAAACGTTAAAACTGGTAGTTGTATCACCTACGCCCATTAGGTACGGTTTCCCATGGCCATCTCTTCCAAACTTGATCTCCACATAAGGGATTGTAGTTGACATATGAATGAACTTCCTCATCAAAAGTCTTCCGATCAGGGAAGACTTAGCATCTTCTTGAAATACAAATCTAGATATTCTCTGCTTCTCTTCGGGCTGTATGCAGCTAGTGGCCAGTAAGATGTCTTGTTCTGTTGGCTTCCAAGCCTGGGCATTGAATGCCCACCTTACATTCTGTGTGTTTTGCATTGTGATGCCGGATATAATTCTACCAGAAATATTTCTTCTCCCAATATTATTAACGGTCCAATTATTCAGTATTTTACACACTTTGTGGACCTGTTGAGGAATTAATTGATATGATTAATTCCTCACCAATATTCCCTATTATTTCCATATTGATAAGCACTTTATACAATTTACATTTTTACACACACATAAGCTTCTAAATGGCAAAAAAACATGGCGTCTAATAATATTAACACATATGTAGCACTATTTTCATGCAAACATTAAAATAAAATATAAATTTTAATCTGTTCTTAATCATAGGCATGAGTAGGCAAATAATAAAAAACACAGTGCTCTGGTGTATCTAATTGAAAATTATTAAATTTTGACCAAAGCCAAATTAATGTGGCACATCTACAAATCTATAACAATGAACAATCTAACTGGATATCCATCATAATGCCCTTGGAGATTACTCCTAAAGTAAAAAAAAAATAAAGAAATCCTTTAAAAAAGTAACAATCTCTATTTAATTATGCAATACATGTGTGGGTATTACATACAAGTAATTTTGACTATTCCCATTTTTTTTTTTTATTTCATTTAGTCATCTGAATCAAATTCAGATTGGATATGAATCCAATGTCATCCACAGTATGCTTTTCTGTAGTTATAGTGACATGACACAGAAGAATAATTTAATTAATGTATTTAATTTATTTGATGATACATTTTGATTTTTAACATAGTACACATATAAATAAACAAGACATGTTATTAATTGCATTGTCACTAATTACAATAAGACACATGTTATACTCCTTAGTCAAACACACCTCACAGCCTTCTGTTGCTTTTATAATCATCAAATTCAGTATTTCATAAACTTATGAAGAATTTGGTATATTTGTTTTCTTGACATTTCCTTGAGGCATTATGATAGAATAGTCAAAGCCAAACATAAAACATCTTCAAACACTTCTAACAAGATTTATACCTAACATATTAAAGTTCTTACCATACAACTTGGCATTTTCTGGTCCTCTGTCTCTCAAGCTGGATGTGGCTGTCAGCTTAGAACTAGCAACAAGTGGCTCATTGCATTCATAGTCATAATAGTACCTTCCAGAATCTGAAACAAGGTGTTAGGCTGTCATTAACCCATAACATTTTTCCCTCTCCCTAATGACACTATATTAGAATCTAGTTTGATCTTGTAAGCCTAGTAGTCAATGTTGGTGTGTATGGAAAAATATCTACCTTTACAATCAATATTCACTATATTTTTAAATAGTTAGTTTAATTTACAACTAACTAATAAATTTTATCATTTCATGAATTACCATGGTAACATTCTAATTAATGGATATATATTTCTAATTGAAACATATTAATACTATCGCATCATATTGTGAATTAATACAAAAAAATATCTGAATAAGAACAAATTGATCAATTTAAATTGAGTCACACAAGACATTTTCTGGGCGAGACCCTACTAATTTGTAACTGAAAAGGCTGTTTGCTTGGAAACCGCTCGGTGTTGATACTTAATTATGGCTAAACTATTGTTCAAGAAATAAAGTATAGCGCAAAAGCTTCCTAATACCGGAAAATTATTAAATTAAGCGTTACTAACCTGCATTCGATTTTGACGTGCTATAACAGAGCAACACAAAAAAATAATACACAAAATTACTCATCATAATTTCATAATTACTTTGATATTTTCAATAGAAATAGTAACAGCTAAATCAGTTGGAAATTGAATTAAACTGTTTGATCATTACGTTAGCGTTGTCACAAACAAAAGTCATCAAACCGCCGGACAACACCCTTCAAACTAGTGTTGCCCATTTGTCGAAATAAAATGGGACGGAGCACTCACTACTGAGATGGCGCGCATATGAGTGCGTGCATATAAAAATAAATAATAATAATAATGATTTCTTTATTGTCCAATAATTTTAGCCTATTCAACATTTTGGATTGTGCAAGTACAGTGTTACAAAAATACTCATTTAATTTATTATTACAATCTTTTAAGGGTGCATTTACATCAAACGAGCGAATGCTCATTCTATCTCCACTACATCAAATTTTTCTAGTGTAAACAGGCGTAGAGCATTCTTTCGTTGTTCTTAGTGTAGAATATTCACTAAAAGAACACTAAAGAATGCTCTTATTGAGCATTCGCTTGTTTAATGTAAATACACATGCACCTTAATAGCTTTGCAGACATTTTTAACATTCAAAATTTTTAATAGATTTTTATGTGCATATAATAATATTCTTAAATCTAAAATGATACAATTCTTTTTCGTAAAACGTAGTTTTATAGCTAACTTTAGAATGAAATTAATACTTGTAAAATATACAATACTGTGGTAGTAACCCACCCTGGCTTTGTTTCAGGTGAATTTTACATAACAACCGCCCATTTGAATCCCTCTTACTATTAAAAGACCGCATCAAAATACGTTGTGTAGTTTTAATCATTAAACTCACAAAGTAATATAGGGACAGCGAAAACGACCTTATTTTATTCTATTAAATGAAACTTCTAATAAAATAATATTACTAAATTTTCTAAATAGAAAGCTAGAAAAATAATGTCATATTATCAAAATTACATTGTATTATTTATAAACGTGGAATATTTTTGTGTCAATTCACTGTAAATATCTTTTATAGCAAATGTATTTTATTATAAAATAATGATTTAAAAGCATTTATAACATTTTCAATAATTTGTTTTTTATATTTTCTAGGGTTGTAAATGGGACAAAATTCATAAATGGGACAAAGTTAATACAAATTGAAAATGTAGCAACATTTGTACACAATCCTTTTTGAAAGATGTCTTATGATTGGTTGGTTTAGACGTCAAGGATGTTTTACACCAATCAAAAGAGAACTTGCCTTGTCCCGTAAAAACACCGATTCGTAAAATGTAGTGATTATATTCTCTTTGCCGATTCGTTTCAAGATGGTTGTCTAAATAACGGGTGCTAAATCAATCTACACGACTTTATAAGATCTATCTATCATAATTGTAATACTTATACTACCTTTTTTTGCTAATAAATAAAAAGATAAATCTGTACGACTTATTGGATAGGTACACTGCTGTTCCAAAACGTACCGCCACTAATGATACCGCATTGGAATATTATAATTTATATAGTAGAAATTCTCAGCATTTCATTCATATTTTATGAAAGTTTTTATTATCAATAGCGCAGGCAGGCATCCCGTATGTTGAAAAATAACACAATGAATAATGTTGTTTATCTTTCACAAGTCGAAAATATATTTTTTTCATTTTAATAAAATCGTGACCACCATGTTTCTTTCGATAATTTGGTAGGAAATTGTAGGATTTGCAGAGAAACATTAAATTTTTCTACCAAGTTTTGAGAAGTGATGTGCGGCGATTGATTACTTTCTCCAAATTACCAAATTTTCCTTAATTTTGAAGACAATAATCGTGTTTCCTGCTTAAATCTCTACAAGATTAATTTGTCTATAAAATAGTGTTTTATTTCTTCGTTAATAGTTTGTGCCTTTCCTCCACATACATATCCCGTTACACATATTTCTTTGCTGTGCCACGTTCCGTGGGATTACTTGTTATCCTGGAAAGATGTTGATTCTTCTTTGAACAGTAAAACCACGATAAATTCAAGGTTTGTACATATACAGCTAAATAAATAACGTCGCCGTATGAATCATAGTGTTTGATGACATCAGACGTGCCTTCCTATTGGAATGGAATCCATTTTTCTTTCCATACAAGGCATAACGATGGAATCCTTTTGATATGTTAGCAAGTGTTTGGCAGCTGTTCAAAAGACTGTACCCTCTCTGTCAGGCCAGCCCCATGGAGGCTCTATTGGAAAACATATCAAACTTATTTTCCTTTAATTTAATTTTCATATTAAACAACAAATCCTCCAATATGTTACACAATATCCAAGATAGGACCTAGCTGTTTTAAATTAGATTTTCATGAGAGCTTTTATAAGAGTTTAATTATTTTTAGTTACTTAATACCAAAATTCTTGTACTTGAGAGAAAGTATTTGATTTTTTATCGATATCTACTGGTTGTTTATTCTATGTAGTACCTATGATTGTTTACAATCACAATAACAAATATTTATCTGAGACAAGAACATCTGCAACTTGGTGGATTAGACTACAGATTAATTTCTGGACCATAGATGCAAAAAATCAATATCTAAGTGGTTATACATTTGCAATATGAATGAATAAAAATAAAAGCATTGTAAAATAAAAAAAATTGTAAGTATTCTTTATTGAATCAACCAGAACAACATCATTTGCAGACATCACCATGTCTACCATGTGGGATCGGAAAGAGGAGCTGGCCAGGAAGAAGGCCAAGCTCCAGGCCCTTCGTGAGGAGAAGGACCGCCGCAGGAGGGAGAGGGAACAGAAGGATGCAGAGGAGGCTTTGGTATGTATGATAAGTATTTTTATGACATGACATGAAACATGTTAGTCCAGTCATTTAAGCTTAAATTAGGTAAGAATCTCGGAATTCGAGATACCCAGCTGTAAGTCTGTAAATACTTAGATATTGACACCCTAAAAGTGGTCTCAAAACCTACTGGTAGGGTGTACGCAACTATTAAATTTTCAAGGTCAAATGTCAGAATTAGCAGTTTTAGGCACTTTTGAGCGAAACGGGAAGTTTTATCATAAAAGTGTGTAGTAGGAAATTACTTATCATCTATTTATCTATAAAATTTGTCTTTACGCTTTATTCCTAAGATTTACCATTTCAGAGATACAGCGATGCAAATAGTTGAAAAAGTTGTATTTTCAAAAGCTTCCAGACCCCCGTGCGATTGTGCTAGACAGTTAAAATTTTCACGAATGATGTATTTCAATAGCTTCTATAACATCTAATACTAGAAAAAGCTTAAAACCAATGTTTAAGTGGGTTCTAATACAAAAACTATGGTTTTTTTTTCTCGCACTTGGCCGGTTTTTTACGTGGTTACCCCAGTAAAACTATTCCAGGCGACACCTTTTATGAGTGAAGAACACGTTGTTCATATGAAAGCCTAGTTCAATAATTGTTTTATGTTGTTTTTCTGTACATTCAAACTGCTTATTATGGGTCAAAAAGTACGAAATAACTAATTATTACAATTTCTGTTTGAAGTATATCTGCAAAAAAGACATTTTAAAAATGTTAACTGTCCATCTAACTCTATTATGAACGTAAAGATCCATATTAACCAAATTTAATTTAATGAAACGCAAAATTCTTAAATCTTCTGAATACTAAAAACAACACAAAACTATTATTTAACTAGGCTTTCATATAAACAATGTGTTCTTCACTTATAAAAGGTGTCACCTGGAATAGGTTTACTGGGGTAACCACGTTAAAAACCAGCCAAGTGTGAGAAAAAAAAAACATAGTTTTTGTATTAGAACCCACTTAAACATTGGTTTTAAGCATTTTCTAGTATCAGATGTTATAGAGGCTATTGAAATACATCAGTCGTGAAAATTTTAACTGTCTAGCACAATCGCACGGGGGTCTGGAAGCTTTTGAAAATACAACTTTTTCAACTATTTGCATCGCTGTATCTCTGAACTGGTGAATCTTAGGAATAAAACGTACAGACAATTTTTATAGATAAATAGATGATAAGTAATTTTCTCCTACACACTTTTATGATAAAACTTCCCATTTCGCTCAAAAGTTCATAAAACTGATATTTGTGACATTTGACCTTGAAAATTTAATAGTTGCGCACACCCTACAATATGTAGGTTTTGAGACAACTTTTAGGACGTCAATATACAAGTATTTACAGACTTACAGCTAGGTATCTCGAATTCCGAGATTTTTTCCTAATTTGACTGGACTATGTTCTAAGTAAATGTCACACACTGGCCAGACTACTGGGAAAGGCCACTCAGACTTAGAGACATTATTGCATTAATGCTATAATATAAGATTGAATATCTTCATGAAGCAAGTGTCTTTATTTTATTAATTCTAATTTTTTTTTCCTACATCTGGCATTCATACATTTATTGTGCCAGTTACAAAACAGAGAATAAGGATAAGAAAACATTTATTTTCTTTTAAAAATTCAAGTAGCATGCGTGAGACAAAAGGAAGGAGCTCAGGCTCAGTAGGCTGATGTTTCCTCGGGAATGTATTTCCTGGCAATGCTGGTGTTCTACTACTCCTCTGTGCTCTAAGAAGTTGTTTGAAGGCTTAGGTACATAGGTAGGTTAGGTAGGGGGACGAAGGGTCTGCAAGATCAATTACATGCATCAGGACATCAGTTTACTAATTTGTCCATCATATTGCTCAACATCAACAAAATTAACCCTCCAGCAACGCGCGTCAGCGGCCTCCAGCCTAGACAGCCGCCGGGACCTGGACGAGATGCTCTCCTCGCTCGGCGTGGCCCCGGTGAAGGATGTGCTGTCATCACTCTCGTCGATGACGTCACTGACGCCGCCGCAGACCGCGTCGCCGGACGCTAGTCTGCCGCACACCGACAAGTCCAGCTTGCCGTCGCAGGGGTGAGAATACTTGTATCATTAGCCTCATCAGTCTATTGTAGTCCACTTGCTGGGTATAGGCGTCCCCAAATGGCCCTTATTTCTATCATCATCATCATCATCAGCCCATATACGTCCCCACTGCTGGGGCACGGGCCTACCCTAAACTAGGGCGATAAGGCCTTAGTCGACCACGCTGGCCAAGTGCGGGTTGGTCGACTACACAACCTTAGAATTTCTTCTTAGGTGTGCAGGTTTCCTCACGATGTTTTCCTTCACCGTTAAAGCGTCGAATGATGGTACATATGAATTTCAAATTTGAAAAACACCTTGGTACCTGGCGGGGTTTGAACTGGCGACCTCTCGCATGGCAAGCAACGACCTTAACCACTCGGCCATCGACGCTTATTTCTATATGTCCTGTCTATTCGCCTGCTCGCATCCAGCTCCTACCAACCATCCTGAGCAGATCATCACTTCACCTGGTCTGAGGGCGGCTACATTTGCTGAGACGCGGTGTTAGCTCTAGAACTTGTTAACCCCAGCTGTTGTCTGATTCCATCCTGAGAATACTGTATGCATCCTGAGAATACTTTACACAGGCTTAATCTTCTAGCTCAAAGTGGGTTTGTTGAATGATTTTTTTTGCCTTACAGAGAACTTGGTGGACTCAGATGAGATAATGAGGCTATCGAAATTCACAACAGTAATAGCCAATAAAATTCCACCAGTAACCACCATCAAATAATTTAAAATACTCACATGTTCCCTTCCCCTTTCCTATAACAGTGGCCCCAAGAAACCAGCAGCGCTGCAAGTGGTCTCAGTGCAGTCCACTGACATACCACCCAAGGAGAATGTCACCTATGCGAAGCAGACCCAGACCACTGCGTCGGGGGTCACCGAACTCAGAGATGGTAAGTTATGGCTTCCATCTGGCTACCATAGGACTAGGCAAAAATAAGTTATATTATAACTTGATACTTTTATGGTTACAAATGTTCAAAAACATATTATTAACTGGATATTCAGTTATAAGGTCTATTGTGTGTGGACCTCATATGTGGACCTCACTACAGCTTACCATCAGATGGAGTGAGGTCATCCTGAACGATTTTAGTTTAGTTTTCAAATCCTGAAAGTTGTTGATTTAAAAAATGAGTTCCAGATATTTTGCAAGTGACATGATTGTTATCATTGGAACTAATGGGACAATGCAATAGTTACTAACCAAAATATTATTAGAAAATACAGTCATCTGTTTTGAGAGGCTGATATGTTAAAAAGTGAAAACAGCAATAGATTTACCAATGTTGAAGAAAAATGTAATAATAAGGGTCCTCTTCATCTAGTATGTAAAATATTATACAATAGCCTGTTATTTTTATGTCCAATAATATTGAATAACATATACCAGTCCCTAGTTTAGTAAAATATTTATTACTTAATTCATGCAAATTCTCGAAATATATTGAGTTTCTAATATTTATTGTGTTTGCTAATCAATGATATTATTGTGTTACACATACTTTATTATTATATTGTGTGATTTCAGTCAATTATTATTTTATCTTCTTATATTATATGGATCTTTATTATTTTCCAGACTTATATTTGGACAATCCCATGTACTTTTGTATGTCTTTGCGTTTTTTTTTGTTCTTTATGATTTGAGAATTTGCATTTACACTGTGAAATCTTAACTTGATTAATTGATTAACTGTGATGTCTGGGTGTTGGTTTAACCGTATCATTTGCAAAAAATATACAACTGATATTGTTTTTAAAATTTGGAATATTTTAATCACAATATCTTAGTTCCTTACAAAATGGTCTAAGAATTAAACTCGCAATAAATTGACGACGAGAAACAAACTTTGGTTTGTGTTGTTGGTTTGGGAAACATGTGAATAACAATATTATGTGTAATTTCAATGTGATTTAACAGAGTTCTCAGTGTTATTTGCGAATGGTTTTATCATTATAACCAATGACATCTGTAGTTATTGCGACAGTATTTACTTTTCATTCATTATTATTCTTTTTAATTTGGCCTCCAGCTTGTTGCCTGAATTTATTTATATAATAAAAAAAAGATGACCTGTGTAACTAATAGTAACATTAACACTAACTTATACACAGGTGACGATTTTACATTTAGTAAAATATTAATCATGACAATTTTTTTAATGACTAATGATTTCTTCTTCATGAAACTTTCTATAGAACACTAATGCAAAGTAAAATAAAGTAACTTTTACAGTTGCAATGTTTTGTTTTACTTTGCATTAGTGTAGTATTATCTTTGACAATAAAATACCTATTGTGCCTATTTCCTAGTCCTAGACTAATAACTATCTAACCTAAATTCAGGCTACAGCTCCTAGTCGACGCTGAATTTTGTTTTACCTGTCAGCTTGATATACGCTGTCTCTCATTTCCACGCCTCCTCACTTCGTCTTGTAACGATAACAAAAGTAAATACTGTATGAGTTTTGGTGCAATGTTTGTGTTTGTGCTACCATAAAAAAAGGCTGCTCTTCCAATGCCTCACCGCTTGCAGGATACATGGAGGACTGGTGGCGGCCCCGCAAAGGTAATACCAAACTCATTAACTTATTTAATTTAATAGTAACTGAGCACCTTACTGCTGGTAGCGGAAGAGGTTCGAAGTATCGTAAAGATCTGATATTCTTATATTTGTTATTTAGAGTGTGATATGGTTATTCAAAGAAGAAAGAATTAAGAAATTCTTAAGGTTGTGTAGTCGACTGACCCGCACTTTGCCAGCGTGGTTGACTAGGGCCTTACCGCTCTAGTTTAGCCCATGCCCCAGCTTTAGGGACGTATATGGGCTGATGAAGATGTTGGTTATTGTATGTATTGTATAGTGACGACACTACCTGACCCTATAAATATTGCTTACAACTGCAGTAGGATTGCCTCCAATAATAGATCAAACGGTTATAGTTAATTATCTCCCCTCTGGAGGGTAGATAATTTATAGAGAAAAAATTAGAGAGAGTTAGATGTACTTGTACATTTACGTCCACTAATAGATCTTACGATACCCTGAACCTCTAATCCGAAAGTTAGATTTATATTTACGAGAGAGCTGTATGTTTTACGATGGAAAATGCGTTACATAAAAGGTCCTGTAAGATACAAAATGTATGATTCGTATTCGTTACGTCTCTCGACACGTCGGATGAATAGAAATCTATCAAAAGGCAGTAAGAGTGTACTTCAGAACTACATGAGTGAGGAGGAGACGTAGGGGTTGCTTCATGGGATGCCACAACTCATGTCACATTACTCTGAAGCTTTCACTCTAGTTCGCTCCTGGCACATGTAGTTAGTTATATAAAATACCTATAAGAGCAGCGAGCATATACCTTATGAAAGTGGTAATAGGGTCTGCCACTTCCGATTTCAATATATGATTTCTTCCATTCAGAAGAATCTTCAAATAATGCCACTTTTATGATTGTAATGGGTATGTGCTTACTGAGTAAAATAGGTAATACTATGAACAAAGTACCTGTAAAAGATATAATTGATGGCCAGCTTGGAGTACTGAGAAATTATAAAGGTTTGTACACACTTGAATAGACTAGGGGTGAGAGCCAGCCTCTCCCCCGCAAATCCAGTGATGATGACGAGGCCATCACCGTATGTCAGTTAAAAAAAAAACCTTGAATAGGCGATTTTATGTTCTCATAGTACTTTGTTCCTGGTAAAACGTCTTCAATATTGTTCATGTCTAAAATGGTTTGGTGAAAATATGAAATAAAGATATAATTTTAATATTGTTTTGCCAAATTGAGTATATGAAATCAAAGAAATATCGAGAGTGCTTTTACAATAATATTTTCTTATTTCTTACAAATTATTAATTTTCAAAATAACTTGTGTAACAACTACATATTTCAAAAGAACCTAACCTATCATTTCTTCAAAAGGAAAATGTAATTTCAGACTTTTATCAGTTTGGCCAGGCACATATTGCATGCACTTTAAATTCGCAACAGAATCACGTGTGTGTTGGGGTTTACATTTTTGGAAACGATTAATCGAATAATTTGTCCAAGCATGTTCCATTAACGCACTGGAAACATTTGCATGGGCTCATGATAATTTGAATTAACAAATATCCTACTCATCATTGTTAATATCATCGAGATTTTTGTTCGGTATAAATATCAAGTATTTGTGTAAATATATTTATATTACATTGGTTTATTAAGGGGGTTGTTTGAAAGAAGAAAGTTTACTTTAACTGTTCAATGTACAAATATTGCAGTATCATAATTTAAACTGACGGAATGTTTTTATTTTGTCCTTTTTTAGCACACGCAACCGACTACTACGGTAAGTCATTATTCCTCCCGGTTGCTTCCTATCGTTTTATCTTACGTTACCTCTTTCATGTCAGTATAACATGGTGTCGGTTGTAACTTGTATCCCTCATCTCGGTTAGACCTGTACATAGTGTCCTTTCTGTCACGCTTCTAGAAGTTTCTACTAACAAGGACTAGGTGCGTTTAGCAGATTACTTGATAAATCATTTTTATTAGATTGAATGGTTAGTGAGAATAGATCATGATATCATGTTTCATTGTTTTTTTTTTATCAAGAAATCTGGATAGGTTTGCAACGCAGGGGTTGAGTGACACTCAGAATTAATGCGAGTTTGATGTGATGTCCATTTATAATTAATACAAAATATAATGTGGCCTTCCAGAGTTCTCCACGTGGCTTCCGTTACGGAGCCATTGAAAGTACGGCCGCAAAATATTTTAAAGGAAATTGATATAGATATAGAATATCATAATTATATTGTGTATATCGTTTATGGTGGTAGTATGGGGTTCGCCATATCATCTCACGCTGACTTACCCTTCCGATTCTACTAACAAACACTGCACAGGTCTTAACACATAGGCTCGGTGCTTGTGAAACTTGTAGACTTAACATCTTTGAATATAATATTACGTGTAAGCTCAAGATTTATGTTTCCCAAAAAACGTTAATTATCCAATCAAAATTTACAAATTTTGGTAATCTAAGATCTCTAATCACATTGTTTTATGAAGAAAGTCGTTGCTCTTTAGTAGATACGGATTATTTTTTTTTTATTACAATTTGGTTAAATGATAAAATTGATGGATCGGATATTAGATTGGCACAAATAAAATATTTATGACACATATTAATGTATGGGTTTCTTCTAAAGACGTGTGTTGTAGACTTAATATAATATTCAATGGTAGTTGCGTGACTCGGCATTCCCAAAGGCCGCGCTCAGAGTCTTCAGTTTCACACACGGGTCTCGTTAGGTCATGCTGTAAATTTATAAAAGCACTGTGGATATGCTAATCTATGTATAGTCTGAAATATTTTTATATATAATGGTCAAAAGATACTGACATTGTTTTTTGTTTTTCCTCCCTTTTTCAAGATGAGTACAATCTAAACCCGGGTTTAGAGTGGGAGGACGAGTTCACAGGTAGGTTTCAAATCCGAAACATATAAACAATCATTATTGAACTAAATTTGCCCTTGTAGAGCCTGTGCCACTGTCACTTAGCATGTTTTGTTTTGTTACTTACCTTATTCTTCATATATGTAACGCTATTTATGAGTATAATAGCTAACAACAACATTTAACTCTAGCACATAAAATATTAATATCTAATATTCATATTCAGATCTTATACAGGTTGACACAGCGTTAGCCCTGGTCCGAACAGTTATAACTTAGTATTAAATTGATATGCTCCTGATAATAGCAGAAAGTCCAGCCATTATTGTATATGAAGGTGCCATTATCTCTAAATGGTTTTAAAATAATCAACCTGTATACGATCTTAGTACAAAAATCCAGCCCTGACAAGTTACATTTTATTTCATTCTAACTTATACATGTATTGAAGTATATTCACTCATTTTTTTTTCAAGTAGTATTAGTAAAATGACCTTGTCAGCCCTTATATTAAAACCAAAAAAATATATTAAATTTTGATTTCCTTTATGCATGTGACAGAATTATTTTTCATGTGTGTATGCATGAAATGTACCGTCATCATTTATGTTCAGTCGAGTAGACAATGGTTTTATTTTATTCTGATCATATTTATTTGTTATTATGAGACATGTACCTCTCTAGTGGAGAGCTCGGGAAGTTGTGATTTTTTGCATTTTATTAGTGAATACAAAGCTTTCTGTCACTATTTGCGCTTGGTCATAATACTGTGTGAACTATATGCGTATGAGTAATGGCATCGTAGTGCTGTACTATGATATAATGTGACATTTAGATCCCATCGCCCTATGGTCAAGAGTAATCCCAGATTTCGGTATTGCTAATAACAATACTAGGACATTCAGACACATGTTTTCAGTTCCCCATATCTACCTGAGTATTATGTAGCAATTATAACCAAACCATACCAACCCAAAACCTTTAGTCGACTGTAGAGTAAAGGTTTTGTTTGAAATTTAAAATAAATTGGTAGAAGAATACTTGGCTTTATTTTAAAGTTAAATGTTTTTTTTTATCATTAACATAAAGTTGTAATTTTGTTTTTAAAGTATATGGGAAACTGAGTCAATATAACTTTTTAATATTGAGAATTATAGTTACAGTAATTTGCTTTTCATTCAATGCTGCTAATAATAGAAGGTATAAATGAAACGTGGTATGATAGACTACAACATCCAAATTTTCCTAATGCATGTTTTTGTAGTTAAGTAGAATTAGTTGTTGAAGAACTTAATTTTATCTTAGAATTAAATTTAATAGTTTAGACTATTGGCTTTTATGATGATGTTGCTATTCTAAAAATTATTAAGGTAAATTACCTTTATGGAAATCTTTTGAGTGTGTTAGTTTGATTTGAGAGTTTTTCTAGTTAAAATGATTTAAACTTAAGTAATGAAATGAAAGGTTGGTGTAGCATTTTGATTGGTTTGTTTTGCAGTTACCCTATATTTTGTTACTGTAACTATTAGTCTCATCATCATACAGAAACAAACATATCAACTTTCGCTTCATTGGCTACTAGATCTTGTTATAATCTGTCAAATAAATTATTATTTCAATACACACAAACGTATTTCATAAAATAATAAATATAAAATGCTGTCTAATGCTTACCTTACTGGGTAAAATGTATTACAATTGAGATTTAATGAGGATTTAAGAAACCAGTGTTAAGCAAAATGTCGCTGTATTTTGCTTTGATATTCTAGCCAAGACTGCAAGTTAAACTTTAAATAAACTTAGTGATCATTTAACACAACACATTATGCAAAACATAATAATGTAATTATTTTAAAAACTCAAGCTATAAGTGTAGAAAGTGTGATATCACATTACCTTCAATTAACTCATTTGACTATAGAAAATCTTTGAAATGTTGACAGATTATAACAGTTCTCGGCAGTCGTGTTCGTCTAGACTCGCGCTTTTGTTGTGCTAATACTTTCGATCATCATAGTCTAATACATAAACATACAGTACATTGATTGATACATTCATTATCACCATCATTCATGAACACGTAGTTATTTAGCCTGGATAATGCGTAAGCAGTTTGTATGTATAGGCAAGATTAAAACAAGACATGTATAGATCTACGCTGTAGCTGTATACCTTCATTTTATTACCAGTTGGTTTCTGCTGCCAGATCCATAAAATCATAGATTTTAGTACATTAACAGCGCTACATGCAGTGTAGTGAACATTATTCAGTTATTTTCATAATGAAAATTGATGAGTAAATAAAAAAATTAAAACTATGAGTTCTTTTTTTTGTTAACAAACAAAAACCAATTATATTCTGGACAAGATTATTATTCGTCGCCATAGAAAACCTAACAGGACTGGTTCTGTCCTGGTTTAGTTCATGATTTCGTTGCAATTAAGACTTATGGCGTAACAACCTACTAATTGTTATAATATTATTTGCTTTTGAATATGTCTTTTAATAACAAAACCTTTACTGCTTACACATTACCGGCTAAAGTCATCTTAGTTAGGGCACAAGTAGACTCGTATGTAGTGTGATGATTGTTACTTACACATTCTTATTTCTATGAAGTTTACATTGAATTAGCAAAAAAAATTAGCATATTTACCAGATTTAATTGAGAAAACTTATGAGTTCTAAATAAATTTTATAAATCATGAGAAACTTCATAGAATTATAGACAAAACACTCAGTGCGGCTGATTAAAATAAAAATAAACTTTCGGTTTGGTACACAATTGAAAGTATGGTATTAATAATGTATGTAATAATAATGCTAATGTAATTTTACCGTGATAAGTGACAAATATCAGATATCTTATTAAGTTAGAATAGCACAATCTACCTATGAGTTTAGTCATGGTGATTTGAAAGAAATTTTAGTTTAAAGTTATTAAAGTTCTGCAATTCAGTACAAAAATTCTGATTACATTTACCTACCCAATCTTCATACAAGCACTTTTTAATCTTTTCCCAATACTTCGAGATATTAATTGAAATGCCAAATGTACTAAAAATATTCGAACTCATCTAGTCTAGGAATAATATAACGCAACATAAAGCGTATATATTTGAGTAATACTCAGTGCCAGCGACTTCCTCCGCGTATTCCCCCGCTTTTTACTTATTTCCTACTGTGTCTTTGCTCCTATTGGTCGCAGTGTAATGTTATGCTATGTAACACAAAAATAATTTTTCAATTCGAATCAGTAGTTCCTGAGATTAGCGCGTTCAAACAAACCAATTCTTCAGCTTTATAATATTGGTATAGATTTGACAAAACATCTCTCCTCTGTCCATTATAATACCATACCGTACCAACCAACTCGCGCGTCACAAGTCTCGACCAATCAGCCGCGCTCAAATGCGCACGCGCCCCGCGGCCGCGGCAAGGGCCATTCTTATTCACCGTCCAGTGCTTACATTCGACGGTGACGCCGCGCGGCAAGGCGACGAAGAGGAAGCGGCGTTCCACGGGAAGCTGCCGCCGGGCATCCTGCCTCACGGCCTGCCCACCGTCAAGGAGGTCCAGCCGGCGGTCACCGCGGCCCCCCAGGAGAAGAAGGAGGAGGAGAAGGAGAAGAAAGGTCAGTGGAGTTGGATATTGGTCGGTAAAGTTAAAGTAGTTTGAAGCTGCCGCCGGGCCTGAAGACCGTCAAGGAGGTCCAGCCGGCGGTCACCGCGGCCCCCCAGGAGAAGAAGGAGGAGGAGAAGGAGAAGAAAGGTCAGTGGAGTTGGATATAGGTCGGTAAAGAGCTGCCGCCGGGCATCCTGCCGCACGGCCTGCCCACCGTCAAGGAGGTCCAGCCGGCGGTCACCGCGGCCCCCCAGGAGAAGAAGGAGAAGGAGAAGAAAGGTCAGTGGAGTTGGATATAGGTCGGTAAAGAGCTGCCGCCGGGCATCCTGCCGCACGGCCTGCCCACCGTCAAGGAGGTCCAGCCGGCGGTCACCGCGGCCCCCCAGGAGAAGAAGGAGGAGGAGAAGGAGAAGAAAGGTCAGTGGAGTCGGATATTGGTCGTTAATGTTAAAGTAGTTTGAAGCTGCCGCCGGGCCCGAAGACCGTCAAGGAGGTCCAGCTAGCAGTCACCGCGGCCCCCCAGGAAAAGAAGGAGAAGAAGAAAGGTCAGCGGAGGTCGTTTTGGTCGTTAAAGTTAAAGTAGTTTGAAGCTGCCGCCGGGCCTGAAGACCGTCAAGGAGGTCCAGCCGGCGGTCACCGCGGCCCCCCAGGAGAAGAAGGAGGAGGAGAAGGAGAAGAAAGGTCAGTGGAGTTGGATATTGGTAGGTAAAGTTGTAGTTTGAAGCTGCCGTCGGGCATCCTGCCTCACGGCCTGCCCACCGTCAAGGAGGTCCAGCCGGCGGTCACCGCGGCCCCCCAGGAGAAGAAGGAGAAGAAAGGTCAGTGGAGTCGGATATTGGTCGTTAAAGTTAAAGTAGTTTGAAGCTGCCGCCGGGCCTGAAGACCGTCAAGGAGGTCCAGCCGGCGGTCACCGCGGCCCCCCAGGAGAAGAAGGAGGAGGAGAAGGAGAAGAAAGGTCAGTGGAGTCGGATATTGGTCGGTAAAGTTAAAGTAGTTTGAAGCTGCCGCCGGGCATCCTGCCGCACGGCCATCCCACCGTCAAGGAGGTAGTGGAGTCGGATATTGGTCGTTAAAGTTAAAGTAGTTTGAAGCTGCCGCCGGGCCTGAAGACCGTCAAGGAGGTCCAGCCGGCGGTCACCGCGGCCCCTCAGGAGAAGAAGGAGGAGAAGAAGAAGAAAGGTCAGTGGAAGTGGATATTGGACGTTAAAATTAGTTCTTTAAAGCTGCCGCCCCCCTAGTGATTAAGGAGGAGAAAGAGAAGAATGGTCATGGGTGTAAGGTTATGTTTTATATTGATTTTAGGTCCTAAGCAGAACTTACAAGAACTGACTCCAAAAGTGTACCAGTTGCTGGCTAAGACGGTCTAGGTGGCGTTCATCACTCCTCATCTGTGCCAGTGGAAGAACTTAGGTTACTGCATCTCAATATGAGTAACTGCCGGTCAAATCACTGGTTTCTGTCGGTTAAGTATAGAAGGAGGAGAAAGACGAGACGTATCCACACACTGCTGGGCTTTTTACGAGGCTCATCCAATCGTCAAGAGAACACGATGGTGCATAACATCATCAGTGCAGTTGAATAATATTTCTGGAGTGTGCTCCTTAGCAAAGGAAGCACTTGAAGTAGCAGTAATTACTCGAAGATTAACTGTCAAATGTTCCGTTCCAGTCCGCGAGCTAAGCGTGGACGAGAAGCAGACGATCATGCTGTCGGCCGAGTTCCAGCGGTTCATGAGTCGCGCCGGGCGCGTCATCGAGCGCGCGCTCGCCGAGTCCGTCGACATCTACACCGACTACACCGGCGGCGGCGACGCGGAGAACGCGCTGTGAGTATAACAGAACTTTAGGAGTAAGAGCAGTGACTCTATTCGCAATCTCTTTCTGAAATGTCAATTCGTAAGATTGATGTAAGATTTTAGACTTTCGCGTTCCATTACACTAAAATTAATCTTTATGGGTCTACACGCGATATTAGTAGTAGCAAATTACACGTTTACAGTAACGTCGGGCAGTAAGTAGCTATGTAATTTGCTACTCCTAATTGCGTGTAGACCCATAAAGACAAATTTTCGTATAATTGATGTTTATAAATTGACAGAGCATCGGCAATTTTCTGAAAGACGTCGTGAATAGGTAGGGGATCGTGGAGACACTTCCACTGCGGCTTTCTCTAGTGATGCTGATTCATGATTGGTAAAAAAAAGGACAAAGCAATACTTACCGCACAAGTGGCGATCTCATCCTTACTATCGATTCAGGGGTGAGAGCCATCCGATCCCCCGCAAGTCCGGTGATGATGACGAGGCTACTCCAAGCCATCATCGTATGTCAGTTAGGAAAAACATAGCTATTATCGATGTCAGCACCTGTGTAAAAAGTCGATGTGAGAGAAGTATTTCAATATAGGTGTAACAAAGTTGAGTTGAGCTCCATACCACGGTACCACCTGACAAAGGAATATTTGTTGTGTATCTAGATTTGTTAATGTCTTATTTAGATGGTTAATTGATCACCATTAACCGTCCACCAATGGTTGATAACATCTGAAAGCCAAAATGGCAGGCGACTTGATAATCAGTCAGGGATACCTGTCACAACTATCTGTCCGGTGGTTGGTGAACGGTATACGGGTAAGCGACCCCGGCTCCTCGAGCTACTGTCGAAACAGTCCAAATCATCCGAGGCGATAGTATCCTTCCTCCCCTTTCCCTTCCCCCGTCATACATCCTTGCTACTCGTGGGAACGCAATGACCTTGTTAAAACAATGCACAAGGCGGAATGGCGGCGACGTGGTCCACAACCCGTCACGTCACGTTTCCCACAGAGGTGAAAAGTGGATCGCTGGAAGTGATCTCTGCCTACCCCTCTGGGAAAAAGGCGTGATTGTATGTACTTGATAATCCACATGTTTCTACTTCAATCTTCAAGCGTAATCCGTTCTCCACAGCGACGACAAGTCAGACGCGCGTCTCTCCCTCGTGCGAACGTTCTACGACGAGCGCTGGTCGCGAGGCCGCTGCGTCACCTGCCTCGACTGGTCCTCCGCCCACCCGGAGCTCATGCTGGCCTCGTACCACAACAGCGACGACGCGCCGCACGACCCCGACGGCGTGTGCCTCGTGTGGAACACCAAGTTCAAGAAGAGCACGCCCGAGGACATCTTCCACTGCCAGTCGCCGGTCATGAGCGCCACCTTCGCCAGGTGAGTCCGACGGGGACTCGACTGGTCCTCCGCCCACCCGGAGCTCATGCTGGCCTCGTACCACAACAGCGACGACGCGCCGCACGACCCCGACGGCGTGTGCCTCGTGTGGAACACCAAGTTCAAGAAGAGCACGCCCGAGGACATCTTCCACTGCCAGTCGCCGGTCATGAGCGCCACCTTCGCCAGGTGAGTCCGACGGGGCCTCGACTGGGCCTCCGCCCACCCGGAGCTCATGCTGGCCTCGTACCACAACAGCGACAACACTTTCAGGCCGACGACCAGGTGAGTCGCAATGTCTCCACTGGTCCTCTCCACTTTGGAATTATAGACCACATCATGAACATCAATTGATGTCTGTAGTGGCGTTCTGATTCGACAAGTCACTGGATTTGAGAGTTGGGTAATTTTTGTCCTATGACAAATCCACAGGTGGCAATATGTGGGTGTGAGGTCCAACTGCAGCACGATTGGTTTTTCTTGATGTGATATTGATAAGACTGTCAATATTCACCAATCTATTAGCAGACCTCATATCGAAATCTTGCGATCTAGTGGTGTTCTCAAACGCATACACCTTTAATTGATGTGGTGGCACTCCCAATTCGGCAAGTCACTGGACTAAGCAATTGACCTTCTAACTGGACCTAAAGCTGTTGAGAGCTATGTACTTTTCCAAGAATCTCACACGATCAAATCTCGAAATAAATACAATAAACCTTCGAGAAATAGCAGGTTCCTGTTACCAAATTGAATTCCTGACCTTCCATATTAGTATATTCTAACCCAGTGTATGTTTTACAGGTTCCACCCCAACCTGATCCTGGGCGGCACGTACTCCGGCCAGATCGTGCTGTGGGACAACCGCGTGCAGAAGAGGACGCCCCAGCAGAGGACGCCGCTGTCTTCGCTCGCACACACGGTACGTAGCTTTAGATGTGCACTAACAAGATGCCCACTAAGCTATGTATGATATTTCTTGCTGTAAGGATTTATGTAGAGCACCACGGTTTATCGTGGTTGGCCTATAGATCTATTCTTGGTCAATTGTTAATCATAATGATCTATTTGTCAAGAGTACGAGTATACTTCACCTGTGTGAGTGTCTTTCAGAAGATTCGATAGTTCTTTACTTCGAAAATAGTATAATTTTATATATAGAAAAATTGGTTGGCTAGGCAACGTGTAAATTTTGTGCCCATTCTTCAAGTTTTGAACTAATACGACATACTTCTTTTACAAACATTCGAAACTGGTACCTCCTGGAAAATAGATAAATGGTTTGACCCTATATCGAGGAAGTCATAAGCAGCCGTTCCCATTTCTAAATGCACCATTGTCCACAGCACCCAGTCTACTGCCTCTCCGTAGTGGGCAGCCAGAACGCGCACAACCTGATCTCCGTATCCACGGACGGCCGCATGTGCACATGGTCGCTGGACATGCTGTCGCAGCCTCAAGAGACGCTGGAGCTGCAGCATCGCCAGAGTAAAGCCGTCGCCGTCACCTGCATGGGCTTCCCTCATGCCGATGTCAACAACTTCGTGCTGGGCAGCGAGGATGGGAACGTTTATACTGGTAACATACATACATATATAAAATCACGCCTTTTTCCCAGAGGGGGAGGCAGAGATCACTTCCAGTGATCCACTTTTCACCTCTATGAGAAACGTGACGTGACGGGTTGTGGACTACGTCGCCGTCATTCTGCCTTGTGCATTGTTTTAACAAGGTCATTGCGTTCCCAAGAGTAGCAAGGATATATGACGGGGGAAGGAAAAGGGGAGGAAGGATACTATCGCCTCGGATGATTCGGACTGAGTCGATAGTAGCTCGAGGAGCCGGGGTCGTTTACCCATATACCGTTCACCAACCACCGGACAGATAGTTGTGACTGGTATCCCCTGACTGCTTATACTGGTAAGTTGTTGGGAATGCTTGATAACTCTCTCTGTGGTCGCTGGACATGCTCTCGCAGCCTCAGGAGACGTTAGAGCTGCAGCATCGCCAGAGTAAAGCTGTCGCCGTCACCTGCATGGGCTTCCCTCATGCTGATGTCAACAACTTCGTGCTGGGCAGCGAGGATGGGAACGTTTATACTGGTAAGTTAGCTGAGGCATGATAACTCTCCGTGGTCGCCGGACATGCTCTCGCAGCCTCAAGAGACGCTGGAGCTGCATCGCCAGAGCAAGGCCGTCGCCGTCACCTGCATGGGCTTCCCTCATGCTGATGTCAACAACTTCGTGCTGGGCAGCGAGGATGGGAACGTTTATACTGGTAAGTTAGTTGAGGCTTGATAACTCTCTCAGTGGTCGCTGGACATGCTCTCGCAGCCTTAAGAGACGCTGGAGCTGCAGCATCGCCAGAGTAAAGCCGTCGCGGTCACCTGCATGGGCTTCCCTCATGCCGACGTCAACAACTTCGTGCTGGGCAGCGAGGATGGGAACGTTTATACTGGTAAGTTAGCTGAGGCATGATAACTCTCCGTGGTCGCTGGACATGCTCTCGCAGCCTTAAGAGACGTTAGAGCTGCAGCATCGCCAGAGTAAAGCCGTCGCCGTCACCTGCATGGGCTTCCCTCATGCTGACGTCAACAACTTCGTGCTGGGCAGCGAGGATGGAAACGTTTATACTGGTAAGTTAGCTGAGGCTCGATAACTCTGCCCCGTGGTGGCTGGATATACTCATGCGGCTTCAAGGAATAGCAGGATTTCTCAAGGTGTCGTTCATCGACCTTTGAAGATCTGTATTAACATAATCTTTGTAAAGACATAATGTACGTTACTTCTTTTTGAGAGGTTACTAGTGACATTACATCTCATTTCTATGTGATCGTATTATTATCTTCGCTTATTTGTCGACTGGCCCAGGAGAGAGATTTATTTATTTATTATTAAGGTATACACAACAGGTTACAATCATAAATTAATTTGAATAAAAACATTTAAAAAATTACAATTCTAGATTATGACCCAAAAACGTGTACACACAGCGTGGTTAAACAATAGTGCGTAAACTTATATTACATTTTTTTTATTATTATTACATTTTTATAACAAACCAAAGGAAAAGGAAAGATATTGTGAGAAAATTAAGGATAGCTTAGTTGAGGATACTTTTCACTTTATGCCTAAACTTAATATATTTAGATGTGGCGTGCATTTGGGGAGGCCTATGTTTAGCAGTGGATCTGGTAATGATGATGATGATTTATCGATTGCGTCATAAATCAATAAAATGTCAAAACTGTTACATGAAATATTGTTTACATTTACCATCACTTATCTCCAAACCTTTCCCCCGCAGGCAGTTTGTACGGCCAACGCGCTGGTGTAGCGGAGTGCGTGGAGGCGCACGCGGGCCCGGTGACGGCGCTGTCGTGCCACGCCGCGCCCGCCGCCGCCGACCTCGCGCACCTCTACCTCACCGCCTCCGTGGACTGGAGCGTCAAGCTGTGGAGCTCCAAGGTGAGCACACTCCTACTCGTCCAGTAGCGTTACCTTTTTTTTTTTTTCCTAACTGACTAACGATGATGGCAGCGATTTGTAGAGCTTGCAAGGAAGAAATGGAAGACATGAAGCATATTTTATGTGAATGTCACTCACTGGCCAGACACAGGCTCAGACTTCTGGGAACGGCTTATCCGAAACCAGAAGAATACAGGCACCTCAGACCCAAGGATGTTATTGCATTAATGCATTTGATCTTCAGGGAGTAGGTGTATAAAGGTAGGGGAAACACAAAAGATCCCTGAGGGTCGACGTGAACCGGTTATACGGTCCCCGCGTTAAGATAAGATAAGATAAGATGATGGCTTGGAGGAGCCTTGTCATCATCACCGGGCTTGCGGGGAGCGGATGGCTCTCTACCATGAGTTACCATGAGCTATCGAAAACTTACGGGTCGGTTGCGTTATTCCTCATTTGCGATTTCACCCGAAATCGACTTTCCCTGAAAATCGTCCAACACACTGAAAACCACACTACATATGAATAAGTTAAAATACAGCAAAATAATAATATCACTATACTATACAATATCATAGTGACTTATTTTTATTGTTTAAAACAACAAATGTCCTATTTAAAGCTATAATGTAAGTTTAAGAAAAAAAAAAACGTATCCATGACCCCGCTTGAACGGGGACTTGAACCACCAGTCTTCAGTTATTGCATCTGCTGCTCTAACCCAGTGCTTATACATGGGTGGGTAGCTCAGTAGCTACCCACGTGTTAGGACAGTGACTTATTTCCGTATCATGTCTTTACTTTATGTGTATATATCTTTTAACTGCCTCGTTGGTCTATTGGTAGCAAGCGCTGCGTTAGGACCGAGAGGTCCCCGGTTCGAATCCGGGGTCGGGCAAAATTTGTGTGAGTTTTTCTGTAATGAAAGTACTTAGCCCGGAGTTAGGAAGTTGGCGGTTGAACGCCCGTGCCTCGGAAAGCACGTTAAGCCGGTGGTCCTGCGCCCGATCTCTCATCGGTCATGTCGGATTGCCGTCTCACCGAATTATGAAAGTAAGGGAATAGAGAGTGCACTTGTGTTTGCGCGCACACTTGTGCACTATAATATGTCCTGCGCACTTGGCTGATCTCAATTGAGAGCGGCCGCCATGGCTGAAATCGGTCGGACGCTTTATTATTTTATATTATATCTTTTACAGGAAAACAAGGCTCTATACTCGTTCGAGGACAGCGGCGACTACGTGTCGGACGTGCGCTGGTCGCCCACGCACCCGGCGCTCTTCGCCGCCGTGGACGCGGCCGGCCGCCTCGACCTGTGGAACCTCAACCGGGACACAGAGGTACTTCAAGCGTTTCACTAGTTTTATGGGTGACAGAGCTAAAAAAAAATATATGTTTATTTCACCACAAAAAAGTATACAAAACTTAATAACTAGCTTAAACTAAGTAGATACTTAACTTTATACATATGAACCTCTGTTGCTGAGCTAGGCCAGGGGCCTGTGTTACAGCAAACAGCGCCATAACCCCTCATATTTGACAATATAATTACTTGTCTAGGTACTAGTACAGGAATAAAAATAAATACTTATATTGAAACTAAAACTAAAACAATTAACAAAAACACAAGTATAAACATAAATATAAGAAATCCAAAGATATGAGTTGCAACTGAAAACATATATCAAATTCCAAATATTGTTCTCGTATTGTTTATTTTGTTTCACAAACAAGAAATTACGAAGATAGTAGTGCTTAAAAGTTTCGGACGTCGTCACGATAAGGTAAAATTTTTGCCTAACTGTGACGTCACAAGCTCCCACTCCAGAAGTTTGATAAGCTTTATTATTGTCATTTTTCAATCAAATGAAAAACCAAATGCCTATCATTTGGTTTTTCAATTGTCCCGGCAGGACAAAGGCCTCCCCCAATTCACTCCATGTTTGTAAATCGGTAGCAAGAGATGGCCAGTTTGTGTGTTGGATGTCAAGATGATCGCACTATCTCATTTTTGGTCTTCCCTTTAGCTGACCGCTCGGCTGCCACTCGGTCACCAATTTTGCCCATATCCCAGTGTTCATCAGTGAAAGGGTTAACAATATATTTTTTTAAAATTACTATTTGTATATGCCAGGTGCCAGTAGCATCGATCCAGGCGGAGGGCGGCGTAGCCTTCAACCGCGTGTCGTGGACGCCGGCCGGCACGCACGTCACCGCGGGCGACGACGCCGGCAAGATATGGGTCTACGAGCTCGCTGAGGTATACATACTTACTAACTTATAGTACTGTAGTCGACTGGAAATGTCATGGGTCACATAAATTTTTCAAATTCAACGATTTAACGGTGAAGGAAATCATCGTGAGGGAACCTGCACATCTGCGAAGAAATTCGGCCAGCGTGGTTGACTAAGACCTTACCACCCTTGTTTAGGGTAGGCCCGTGCCTCAGCAGTGGGGACATATATGGGTTGATGATGATGATGATAACATAAATTGGTCATCATAAGCTTTGCAGCAAGTATAAATGCATCATTTTCATCACATAATTTTTTTTTTAGTTTAAACCGTTTCTTTGATATCAAAGAAACGGTTTGACTTTGGAACAAAGAATCCCCATATGGCGACTAACATACGATTTCTCTGTTTTGCAGCACGTCGCTCAACCGCGACACGACGAGTGGACCAAGTTCGTGTACACGCTGCAGGAGCTGCGCAACAACCAGGCGGACGAGGAGAGCGACCGGCTCAGCCTCGCCGCCAGCGGGCCGCCCTCGCTCACCTCGCACACCTCGCTCGCCTCCAACCCGCTGCGGTGAGCACGGCACAGGGACACGAGCGAGCAGAGCGACCGCAGCAACAACCGGCCGGACGAGGAGAGCGACCGGCTCAGCCTCGCCGCCAGCGGGCCGCCCTCGCTCACCTCGCACACCTCGCTCGCCTCCAACCCGCTGCGGTGAGCACGGCACAGGGACACGAGCGAGCAGAGCGACCGCAGCAACAACCGGCCGGACGAGGAGAGCGACCGGCTCAGCCTCGCCGCCAGCGGGCCGCCCTCGCTCACCTCGCACACCTCGCTCGCCTCCAACCCGCTGCGGTGAGCACGGCACAGGGACACGAGCGAGCAGAGCGACCGCAGCAACAACCGGCCGGACGAGGAGAGCGACCGGCTCAGCCTCGCCGCCAGCGGGCCGCCCTCGCTCACCTCGCACACCTCGCTCGCCTCCAACCCGCTGCGGTGAGCACGGCACAGGGACACGAGCGAGCAGAGCGACCGCAGCAACAACCGGCCGGACGAGGAGACCACGTTAAGCCGGTGGTCCTGCGCCTGATCCGTCAGGACGGATTTTCTCGTCTATCAATACTAGGATATTTCCACTCCACCTGTGTTTGCACACTCTGACACACACTTGTACATTATAAAATAGGAATCTGAAAATCATAAATAGTCTTACAAACCCAGGACATTCAAAATAGTTTTCTTTAATCAATGGCTCCTGTGGATATGACAGCAATTTATCCCGCACCACCTCTTCTCATACATAATATAATAATGGCTAACCAATTATTTTTATGTTTCCACAGATAAACAAGATAAGTGTTACTTGGAAGATCATAAGCCTGGCTATCAAATCAAACAAATTGGTGTCTTGATTGTGATAGAAGTTGAGGTAATTTCTTACACATGATGATGGAATAAAGGACTGAAAATAATAAATCTAAGATTATTCCAAATTCCAATACTCAAGTATGAAATTATATTTGGGACAATGTAATCTTCTTCTTATTGTGATTGAGATTAATAAAAAGACTCAATAACGTAATTTCATTATTGGGTGTTGGACATACTATGTTGGAACTGTGATGTGCATATGTCGATGTTTGGCCATAAATATGTAAACATTTGCTGGTCTAAACATCAACATAGCTGTGAGATTAATCAACAATGTTACATTGAAATATAGATTTCTGTGTGGAATGAATACATTTTTTTAACACTCCACTAAATATATGCACAGTTCAATATTATTATGCGAGTTTAGCTAAAATATTCCATAGAAAATAGCTCTCAATGTCTATAAAATTAAATAATATTAAATATTTTCTTGTGTTTCACTGAAAAGTTTAACATTATTAAAATAGATAACTTATTATGCGACTTAATTTGTGTAAGGTTGTTATCATTTTCAATTAAAAGTATAATGTAATACATAGATGCAATTGGTGAACTTATACTGTAAAACATAAATTAAACATTTTAGGTTTAAAGTTTAAAGAACTAACAATATATTGGTCAAGATTATAATTCAGTGGTATTTAGTTTATAACTGGTGTAATACTTTGTAAATGTTTTACATAGAATATTTATTGAAAGACACATGTTAGAAAGTATTATGGAGCATGAAGCAGATTTTTGTATAATATTGCTTTATGGTATAAATAAAAATGCTTACATTTTTACTTCAAGACTTTTATTTTAAAGATATGTGTATTTTTATGTTTTTTTATTCTATTTGTAGAAGTTGACTTAGTAAAATTTAAATATAGCCTAGCTAGGTTCATCATGGACCCCAATACTGTTGGAAAACAAATCTACTAATTGAAACAAACATCTTTGACTAGTATTTTATTCTGGGTGAAAAGGTATAACAACTTTTCCTTGGGACATGTTTACTTCTTCCCAACAAGTGCACATCAGTGTCTTCCGTTCCATCAGGTCGGTGAATAGTTTCCCTTCCAAGTGATCCATCTCATGCTGGGCTATCCGGGCTGGCCATAGTTTGAACACCTGGGATCTGCATTCACCATCTTCATTGTAGCCTAGAATGATTAAAGATTTAGGCATAGTATGCCCATTATTTTTATCATCTTGTAATCTGTATTTACAAGCATGGCATAGAGTTTACCTGTAATTTCTATCTCTTTGTATCTTGGAACTTCAGCTGAATATCCCTGCACGCTTTCACATCCTTCCATGAATATTATTTTCTGATAGTCTATCACTTTTAATTTAGGATTTATGAAGACCTGAAAAAGACAAAATGGGATTTGAATAAATATCATATCATATAGGTTTTAATTTTAAAATCTAGTTATAGTAATGTTAAATACTCACTCACAGTGAACGGTACAACGCTCATACCCTTCGATTTGATCACATCGCTAGGAACCGCAGCAATCTGCTTGGCGGTGTGTCGCATCACAAACAGGCGCATGTTGACGCCCACCTGTGGGGCGGACATGCCCACGCTGCCGTATTTGTCCAGCACTAGCCGCAGCTTCCGCACCACCTGACGAACCTCCTCGCTTTTAATCTTCTCCACAGGCACAGGGTCGCAAACTTTACGTAATGTAGGATCGCCGATCTGAGCGACGTGCTCGTACGGAGGCGCGACTCGGCCCCGGCTGGGAGACATGCGGGCGTACCAATTGAGCACTTTTCTAGTTACACCCATTATTGCGAAGGCTTGTTTATTTGGTTTTTGGAGAGCGGCGAATATTCTTTTTGTAGGTTAGGTTGATGACATTTGCATTTCGTTTTAGCTATTGTGGTATTAACAAATCGTTTTTTTTTGTTACGAAAGCTGTATGAACTTTGTTGTGTTTGTTTGACTATTACAAAAAAGTAATTATGACAGCAACTATTGACAATGAATGACAACATGCGATGACAGCAGCCATATGCCAGTGACGTTTGCCGACCGGTTCGGTTCGTCTGAAATATATAAATTTTTATTACATTAAATGCACTCGAAAACAACGTACGTTTTACCTACTCTATTGTCTATCGCATAGTTACATATTCATATGCATAATTGTAGTCAACAAAACATTCTAAGTGTTGCCTAAAGTAATTATAAACATTCAAGGTAAGTTGGAATCGAAGTGCGCTTTAGGTAATGATTTCGCTACAATATGTTTTGTGTAGTATTTAATCAACGAAGATTTGATTCTATTGGTGTGTGCTATTCAAGGTTATTAGTGAATCGCTTATTCAAATATCTCGTTATCTTATCGGTCACTGACGAACTATTGCTAAGTAAATAGTTTTTAGCGTATCGAACCTTTGATCTCTGTCCCTCGTTTGAGCGTTATTTAGATATTACATAAATTTTAATTTTAATATTGAAGATGAATATGTTTTGTACTAATTTAACAAACAAATTTCCAACATGAAATACAAAATCAAATGCACCGTTCATTTCAGATGTTCAAATTAGGTATAAGCGTTTCTAGAAACACATCATTAGCACTTAAGCGCACAATGTCTACCCAAGAATCAGATGTGCTATTCGAAACATTGAATAATGCTGGCATTATCACTCTGAACCGACCAAAAGCATTGAACTCACTCAACACTTCCATGGTCAGCAAATTGCTGCCACAGCTTCAGGAATGGGAAAGCCAAAAGTCTCTTGTGATCATAAAAGGGGCAGGAGAAAAAGCATTCTGCGCTGGAGGTGATGTCAAAGCAGCTATTGACAAAGTTGAAGGTCCTATATTCTTTAGAACAGAATACAATGTAAATAATCTTATTGGTAATTACAAAATACCGTACATAGCGTTTATCAATGGCATCACAATGGGTGGTGGTCTTGGTGTTTCCGTCCACGGGAGGTACAGGGTTGCTACTGAGAAGACAGTCATAGCTATGCCAGAGACTAAGATTGGACTGTTCCCTGATGTGGGCGGATCTTATTTCTTACCAAGGCTACAAGTGAACTTGGGTCTCTACTTAGGATTAACTGGTAAGTTTCATCAATATATATTCTTACAAAATTGGTTCCACAGATTCATGTTTTTAAATCATACCTGTTATAATTTGTAATTCTTGCCACCTTTTGGACTTTGGAAGAGTTTTTAATAACATATTCCTTTTATTCTTTTTTATTGCTTTTGGACCTTAAGTCAAGTAATTAAGGTCCAAATTTTGGTGGAAGTTTTTGCTCATCAAATTCCTATAATTATTTTAGGTGACCGACTAAAAGGCAGTGATGTAGTCACAGCTGGTATAGCAACTCATTATGTGCCCAGTAAACGTTTATATGAATTAGAAAAGCTTCTGTCAAGATGCACAAATGATCATGAGGTCAGCTCACTCCTGACCAAGTTCCATGAGCCTGCGGACGAGTTCTCGCTAGCTGACCATATCAAGCACATAAACTACTGCTTTGCCGCTTCCACCATTGAAGAGATCATTGAGAGGCTAGAGAAAGTACAGAATGATTGGTCTGTGAAGACACTCCAGGTATGAATTGTACCTAAATAATATCATTGCTAGTTCCACACACTTCTTGTATACTAACGTATATGGAAATTTTTATCACATTGTTTAATCATCCAATTGTCCAACGGACACCATAGGACTGTCATTGTACATGAATACAAAAGATTTTCTATTGTGTTTGGTCACATTGGCACACTCATGTTGCATTTCAGTAACAATGCTTGAAATTATACAGTAAAGTAGATGCAATTATAACTATTATTAAGTGTAATGATCACGTATTAAATATAGAGCCTCTGTTTCCATGGAAGTTATAAACATTTTAACAAAAAATATAAAAGAAAAATAAGAGGCGATTAAAATGAAGAGCTAATAAGTACATGAGCTTCATTTGCCTCTCTCCACAATAACAAAAAAATAGAGAAAGAACAGAGTATCTTTTCTTTTAATAGGGCTCTAAAAAAATACAACTCCGGGATCGCCTAAGGAGTTGACCAATTCTGAGTATAGGGTCCCCGCATAGGTCAGGGGCCCATGATAATTTACCAGCTCGGCCAAGCTATAGTTACGCAACAGTCTCGATTGTACTAAAGCCTAGGTAAGGTTTAGGTGTAAGAGCCATCCGCTCCCCCGCAAGTCCGGTGATGATGACAAGGCTACACCAAGCCATCATCGAAAGTCACTTAGAAAAAGAACCTGGGTAATGCACAAGTGGTCTGTGACTCTACATCAATACATTTCTCGCCTCTCCAGACCCTGCACCAGATGTGCCCGGGCTCGCTGAAGATCACGATGCGCGCGCTGCAGCGCGGCGCTCAGCTGTCGCTGGACCAGTGCCTGCGCATGGAGTTCCGCCTCGCCTGCCGCGCCACCGAGCACCACGACTTCCCTGAAGGTATATTTGACTGGCTTCGTGGAACAGTGGTTAGTGACCCACTGCCTGCGGTTCTCAGAGTCGTGGATTCGATTCCCACTCGGGACAAATATTTGTGTGACGAACATCGGTCTTTGTTCCGTGTCTGGGTGTATTATTAAATATATTTTAGTATATTTGTGTAACCACTGTTGATTCTGATATCTGTAATCCAAGTGCTTAAGCTACTTACAACGGGATCAGATCAATGTATGTGATGTTGTGTATAAGTACTATATATAAAGTACTACTAAACTTGCGTAATTCCTAAATGAGCAGTTCAATTGTAATTCTTCACCATGCAAGTCAACTCTTGTCTCTCACTCTTTCTTGTCCAATGCAGTTCACTGTGTTATTTACTTCACCTAGTTCAATTGAGTGATATAAAGTAAAAGGAATGAAAATACATACAACGTACGACCCAGAAAAAAAACGTCGGTGGCCGAGTGGTTAAGGTCGTTGCTTGCCATACGAGAGGTCGCCAGTTCAAACCCCGCCACGTACCACTGTTTTTTTTTCAAATTTGAAATTCGTAGGTATGTACGATTATTCGGTGCTTTAACGGTGAGGGAAAACAGGGCGAGGAAACCTGCACACCTACGAAGAAATTCTTAGGTTGTGTGTGTAGTCAATCAACCTGCACTTGGCCAGCGTGGTAGTTCAATTCACCGAACATCTCATACCTCTTTTACTCGCAGCTACACACATCACGCTGAGCTGATCTTATAATATCTTACTCTTCAGGAGTCCGCGCCCTTCTCATCGACAAAGACAACAAGCCCCAGTGGCAGCACAAGAGCCTGGCCGAGGTGGACGACGACTATGTCGAGGGATTCTTCAAGAAGATGCCAGAGGATAAGGAACTCAAGTTCGTTGGCGCTAAGCTCTAGATTCGTAAGTCATATGTGATTAATGTAGTGCTCGCAAAATATGTTGACCGCCCTTTAGGGCCTTAAGTTAATTAATACCAGCAATAGGTTATTGTAAGAGACAGATAGCGGAGTTTTGACGTGTGAGTGAGATAGCCTGCTCCACCATTTTGTGCAATAAATCGACTATTGCGATTGGCTGTCGTTCTCGCCAATCAAAGAACAGATATTTTGCGGCACTATGAGTAGAGGTTGATTGGTCTAGCTACTGTTGTGGCATAGGTGTTGTCCAATATATTGCATCGCTGTTACAGTCAGCATACACCATTTTAAAGTAGTTTTATGGTCTGTGGTGTTAACCACATCGGAGGTTCCTATTTTTAACACTCCTTATTTTTGGCATTCCCTATCTCATGAAAAAATTTAACACTCCTCAATTATCTCTGAGGTCCACCATCACCACCACTAAAATGTAGGTAGGATTTCCAAAATGGTCCACATTTTGAAAATCCTACCTACATTTTGGTACCTACAGGTTACCATTTAAAAGTATGGACTGATGAAAGATTGTAAAATTGCTGCAAGTATTGTCTGATAGCAAATTGCAACTATGTGATTTATCTGCTCTGTTGGTACTACATTGTTTTGATTGATTGGACGCAAACAGGGTATCGATAGAGATATTACAGTAAACTGTTTTATTGCGTAATCAAAGAAAGATCATGTAAGAAATATACTTAATAAAATGCATTACCGACGTACAATACCAAATACATACGCAAAACATGTAACCTTGTCGTTATTCTCAAAAATAATATGTATCTGAAAACAGGGTATTATATTTTTTTTTATAAAATTTTATGTTTTATGAGTCACCCAAACTTAATAGCGACATAGTTTTATTTATTGTTATTTTGTAACGACATTTATTCATACACGTAAGTTAAGTTTGTGGAGAGGTCTCGATATTGTAAAAAAATTGTTATACAACTACCTACAAATATACATGAGTTCTGTTTTATTTGTTTAAAACTACGTTACTAAAATATGTATGTATTCGTTCGTATATAATGTGTAATTTGTGTCGCATATAATTGAAACATGTTTCTGGTCGTTAGTGCTCGATCGATATTTACTAGGTACTTAAGATTAATTGAATTTAGTTGGGTTTTCAAGTTGACCTTACAACGCCTGATGGTAAGCCGTCATGAAGTTGACGAGGTCGACAGGCACAATAGATCTTACTGAGCTTGTCGCCCTAACCGTAAAGGCCTGCTTAGATGCCGTTTCACGCCCCTACTTTTTACGATTTTAGTAAAGTCTATTTATTTATTTATATATGACACACCAACAATACATGCATAAACATAACATCCAAAAATCACTCAGTGTAACTAGGTTCTAATACATAGTAAGTCTAGATTAATAGTAGAAAAGTAATGGTAATTTTGCTGAGATGGCGGTGAATATTCCTCTTCCATTTAATAGTTAGTTCTAATTAACAGCGGCAATCAAAGGTGCATTCTTATTTCGATAAGTTTAATATATATTTAGGAACAATGTGCCATTTTATGGGCATTAAATTAATTTTTACCGTTTATGTATTTATTTATAATGGTTTACATGATTTGAACAATTTAGAACGTGTCTAGGTGTTACTAGTTACTTACTTATTACTACATACTAATTTCGCGTATGTTATACTGTGTGCCTTAATAAAAAATGAGTAGCCTTGCCAACTATATGTAAAACTAGTGTTTTTGTAACCTACATTGTCACGGCGGTAATAATAATTAATTACTTCGTGTAGACGTTATCAGACTTTCTTATTTTTCCTTTTTCTTAAAAGTATCGCAATTGTAGACAATAGGTAAACGTTGCAGACAATAACATTAAATGCATTTATTTTATTTAACTTTTATAGCTATGTACAAGTTTACCTTTTTTATATAAGAAGTCATACTTCGAATCGTCTAAACTATTTTGATACTTATATGACTAAATATTAGGAGAGTGGTTGAATATGTGATATGTAATTATCTGTTGAGACTTGTTTGTATGTTTAAATAATATATCGTATTTGTATTAATAGCGCATTTTATTTCTAAATCCTGTGTTTGATATGCATTCAAATTTAATACATGATTCTAACAAGCTTCTTCTATGCTTAGATTTGCGTAATAACTTAGTAGAGAACTGAGAATACTGAATATGATGATTTTACTATCTGTAACACAAAAAATGCTGATTAATAAAGTTAAACTTCAACGATTATAATGCACCTACCTTACATGTAATAAAAAGATTATAGATGGGTAATTAATTCAGTTATGAGATATTCGTTTTGAGTTTCTATGTGTTATTCTTACCGATACGTAAGATCCGTATGAGAGCTCCACAATGCCAAAAGCCCACAACTTCACTGGTGTCTGAAAACGAGTAAAGGTTCAAGTGAACATTAAAAACACAACTACAATAAGATGATTTTGGATACACATAGGCCTGGTAAATAAATAATACACGTGATCGCAAGTAATAATAGAGCAGTGCTAGTAATAACCTGAATGTATCTATTGATAAAGGGCCGATGCCATCGACTCGATGGCCGAGTGGTTAAAGTCGTTGCTTGCCGTGCGAGAGGTCGCCAGTTCAAACCCCGCCACGTACCACTGTGTTTTTCAAATTTGAAATTCATACGTACGATAATTCAACGCTAAACATCGTGAGGAAACCTGCACACATACGAAGAAATTTTTAGGTTGTGTACCAACCCGCACTTGGCCAGCGTGGTTGACTCGCGGCCTTATCACTCTGGCTTAGGGTAGGCCCATGCCCCAGCAGTGCAGACGTATATGGGCTGATGATGAAGACTCGCTGAGCGGGTTAGTAGAGCACTGTAGCCGTAGCGTATAGGTACTCGGACGAAACCCTCGATATCACTTTTGAAGACCTATCCATAGGTAACCCACACGTATGTTTTGATGAAAAAAAAAATTGAGTTTCAGTTCTAAGTATATGGAGCTCCCAATATTTATTACTGCATACCTGCGCCTGAGTCATAGTGATGACGACGAGGCTGCGCACGCGGCGCGCGGAGCGGCGGCAGCGCTGCCAGCCCGAGCCGTACAGCGCCGTCGGCATGCCCGCCGCCTGCGCACAAACCATCTATTAACCAGGGTTGCCAAATACATTTTTTGCCAAGTCTGGATTTTGGATTTTTTGAGCGGGATTCTTTTGTCGGAAGCACGACATAGTAGAATAAACGTAGGTACATATATGTATAATCAAAAGTTTTTCAATATTTATCTTTATTTCTATTCTATTATCTTCATTACGCGCCGGGCAGGAGGCCAGTCAACACTTGTGTGCCACCCGTCTGTGCTTTCTCAGTACGCTGCACGCACGTTCGATTGTTCCTGAAAAGCGGGACTGAGCCTGTCCCGCCAAAATCGGGACGTCTGGCAACGCTGCTATTAAATGACCCCCAACCAAACAACAAACACACCCGTCTAATAACAACTAAATAAAACTGCAAACTGGACTCGGTAGAGGTGGCTCGCGGGGCATTACACACGACACCACACCACTACATACACAGTAGACATGCTTCAGTTTATATCATCCATAGGCTGGAGCGGCAAAGACAGATTTAAAAAATATCGTGCGTGCGGCCATGCACGTTTTGGGGGGGGATTCAATTTAAGTGCCACTTGACCGACACTGGTCACGGTAATCAGGGAGTGTTGTTCCTATACATACAGGCTATACTAGAATCCGTAATTCGACGGAGCGGTTTGACAACTCAAATCGCATTATGTTGCCAGATTCAGCCTAGTGTTGTTTGCGTCGATAATTTGTGATCCGATTCGATCCAAATAAATAATCGATTTATTTTTTTCGAGTTTCATAATTAAAACGGGGATAAAAAAAATTAATGTGGATGTGTAAGCCCCATATCGTAAATGGGCTCAAGCGAAAGGGCATGTGGCAAGACACAACGTTGGAAGTAAAACAATTATTTTTGGACGGGCTTAACACAATTACACCAGAAAGGTGGTATAAATGCGTTAGCCATGTATTAGAAACAGAAAATAAAATTAAGGATTCTGGTTCCTGCGATATAGTTTAGTGCAGTGGCCGTTGCCTAAATGTGTAATATTGTTAGTTTCAGATGTCTGAGAGTTAATTTAGTTTGTAAGTCTTTAAATGTATAAACTAACATTCCTTTCATTAATAAAATAAATATTATTATTATTAGATCACCAAATAAATTCTATATCTGTGATAAATTTATTATCAATCTAAATAACGATGACGAAAGCGAAAGTGATGATTCTAAATAAATTACTGATGAAACAAATTAAATTTATTTCATCAGTAATTTATTCATCAAAAAATTCGTAAGCATTGAATATACCGTTTTATTTAGAACTCTTATAATAATTGTTCATTGTAATTTCGTCGTTTATCTAATAAAACCGCCCGGTTTTCACTTTTGGAACATCACTGAATAAAGTTTTCTTCCTGCATAAAACTACAATGATCTTGCGTTATTCCACCAATCAGGGCTTAAATTCCAACATTTTTAAACAATAACTCTGAAAATTGAAAACATGGCTTAAAAATTACGAAGTTTTTTTTCACTCTCCAGTAAAATTCAACGATTTTTACTTAGACCGGATAATTCTGTCGATAAATAAATTACCATTTACCTCATCACTATTTTATTTTTCCCACACATAGTAACACTCTAACTGTCAAACTACTCCGTCGAATTATGGATTCTATACTCGGATTTGTAATTCAAGATCAAAAAACTACGACAGATACGTCACTGTCAAAAGTGGTAAAGTCACTTATGTCACTCTCAAGTGATGATTTCAGGTTTCGACAACCTTTTCGTAATATAATTCTTATGCCAACATCATTTATTGATAATTAAGGCGTATAAAATAATAATTTCTTAAAGTAAAAGGGTTCATACTACCTATATCTAATAATTAAATGCATTATTTAGATATCTACACTAATATTATAAAGAGGAAAGATTTGTATTTTTGTATGTTTGTAATGAATAAAGTCAAAAACTACTGGACCGATTGCAATAATTTTTTCACCATTAGAAAGCTGCATTATTCAGAAGTAACATAGGCTAGATATTTTTAAAAATTAGGGATCCTTACTAAAACTCCAATAATGTAACCCAAGGTGTAAAAAAATTACCTGAAAAATTCCTTACGTCGCGTACGCTGCGAAAACTATTGATGATAGAACAAAATCATTTACTACGACTTTGTAGAACTTATCATTATCTATAAAAAGTGTCGCGACAGCATATGTCTAAATATTATAGTTATGTCACAGTAAGCGGTTTTTTATTCGAAAAATTTAATTTATATGCCGCCACATGAAAAAGGCTATTTGTACCTTGGTATTAATCCTTATCAAAATAAATTACTTTATATGCAAGACGGCTTCAATACCTATTTATGACTTTTTGAATTATTCAATTCGGACATTTCATTCGGAAGATATCACGAGTTTAAAAATGCAAGTATTAGAAAAAAGTCGCGTGGTTGCCGCCACCGCGCTCAGTTAGCCAGCATGCGATGTAGGCTCCATGTAAGCATCACTGGGGTACGGGGGAGTCAATGTACTATGTAATATAATAATATTATAAAGAGGAAAGGTTTAATTTTTTGTTTGTTTGTTTGTTTCGAATAGGCTCCGAAACTACTGCACCGATTTGAAAAAATCTTTCACTGTTGGAAAGCTACACTATCCCTGAGTGTCATAGGCTTTTTATAGATAAAAATAGATTTCTCTTACGGGGTTAAAATATATTACATAGAGATAGAGATATCCCCGAAGCGAAGCGAGGGCGGGTCGCTAGTAAATTATACGTTTTCAAAATTGTATTGAGCCTGACTTACTTACGTATTATAACTTCTAGAAAAAAACTTTATTATTAACTCATGTCTAACTAATTTTAAGAAGACATAATTTTGAGCAATAGTGGAGGAGTCGGGAAGATTAATAAAATATTTTCTTTGTTATGGATTTAAACAACACAAACTTAACACAAAACATAAACTTAAAACAAAACAAAATCACCACGGAGAAAAACATTCGAACACTCGGAACAGTTACGCATTATGTCCCGATTAGTTATGACGTGTAATATATTAATTGCGTCCGAGTATGTTCTTAACTTAGCTTGTAGTTTATTGCACCAAATGTTATGAATCCCTGAAGTGTTACAAGAACAATACCATGTTTTATTACCAAAAATTACCGATGTTTAAGTTTTTATTAAGTCGTCTTGCATTTATGGAAATATAAATAACTGGAATTACTGATAAAAATCATAGGATAAATATTACCAATAAATTTGTTATATACGGTTGTTTTTTGCAAAAAACTGAATTTACTATTAATAAAAATATTTTATTGCAGTGGCAACCGTGTAGTAGTTTTTTGATCTTGAATTACAAATCCGAGTATAGTATAGTAGTCAATCACAACGATGGTTATCAGGTAGGTATATAAAACTGCCTCGTTGGTCTGTTGGTAGCAAGCACTGCGTTAGGACCGAGAGGGCCCGGTTCGAATCCGGGGTCGGGCAAAATTTGTGTGAGTTTTTCTGTAATGAAATTACTCAGCCCGGAGTTAGGAAGTTGGCGGTTGAACGCCCGTGCCTCGGAAAGCACGTTAAGCCGGTGGTCCTGCGCCCGATCTCTCATCGGTCATGTCGGATTGCCGTCTCACCGAATTATGAGAGTAACACACTTGTGCACTATAATATGTCCTGCGCAATTGGCTGATCTCAATTGAGATCGGCCGCCAAGGCTGAAATCGGTCGGACGCCTTTTTTTTATATAATACGTTGAAGGTAGGTATTAAATCTGTATTACCTCGACGGTGATGTCGCCCGCGTTCCACATGAAGAATGCGTTGCTGCTGAGGATCGAGCCGCCCGTCGTCACGATCGACAGCACCGACTCGAGCGTGCGCTCGGTCATCTGAAGCAGGCAGAGGGTCTGTTAAAGCACAACCCTTAGTTCGAAACACGTAGTTGACATAGCTGTCAAAAGATGTCTTTATCCTGTTTTAAATCGCGGTATCAATGTTTTCTCCGGTTCTATAAGTACCGGAGCCTTTCTTTCAATAAATGGGTCCACTAATTAACAGTGTCTTAGTTCTATTTGGGTCATACCCCTAAAATTGGTCCTTCGAGCCGGATTCTTATCAGTTCAGAGTCTTGGTTGGATAGTGGCTCCATTGAGTTCGGATTCTTATTAATTTCAGAGTCCAGGATAGACCAGTGTGTCCAGTACCTAACCGGTGTTTTAGTTCAATTTGGTTCATTCCCCAAACATTCCTAGACGACGACGAAGTAGGCAAAGCTATGCTCAAAAATTGTCTTCAAACTGCGCCCCTTTGTAAGTTATTTTGGAAAGTAATTATAAAACCTTCGTATCAAAAAACAACTTGTCTGGCTCGGTGAAACAGTAGTTAGTGACCCTGGCAGGTGGTTTCAAGAGTGGTGGGTTTGATTCCCACTAGGGACAAATATTTTTGTGATGAACATCGGTGTTTGTTCCGTGTTTGGGTGTTAATATGTATTTATTTTTTATATATTTATGAATATCTATGTATTTTTATCAGTCTCTGACGCCCATTGTGCAAGTTCTGCTCAGTTTGGAGTCAGATGACCGTGTGTGGAAATGTCTCAGATATTTATTTATTATTTATTTATCAAATATCAAATTTGTTGACCATTATCATGCAAAGGTGAGGACTTTTGCTGCCTCTTCAAAAGTGCCACCACTACGCCAAGTGTAAAGAACAGAGATGAAGGCAGAACCTTACCACCATCTGTGCCATGAGCGAGACCAGCACGGAGATCACCATGAACACCTGGCAGCTGAAGATGACGCCGTACGTCGACTGGCACTCCTTCGTGCACCTGCCAACATCACAAACTTTGATGGTGGTGGTGAGTAGCGTAAGCACGTGTTCCGCAATACCTACTAATAATATCGGAATCAACATTGGATACACAAATAAAGTTACAGATAAGAGTTAGATCAGAATTATAAATAAAATACTCATATACAAAACAGACACCGATGCTCATCCAATTGGGAATCGAATCTAAGACGCATGGTACAGGCTTTATCTGGTGCGCTATTCAGCCAATCATTCACTAATGTACCTTCTAGATTATTAGGCCAATAGTTTTGTTAGAGAATCACAAGTTAGAAGAGGAGATTGGTCACGTGGGATTTCGGTATAGTTATTCGGCGTAAAAGCCTAAGTATCCATTCAGTGAATTTTAGCAGTACCTAAGTATAAAACTATAACTGACTGTGGATAGTTATTATTACACTCACCACAGTGTTTGCGAATGCATCCTCACTCCGACCTTAAACGCGGCCTCATACTTCCTCTCCTTCTCTTCCTGATCCAAGTCCTCGCTCCAGATCGCTTCCAGCGAGTGGAAGTAACTCTGCACGTTCCTGAACTGGTAGCTAAGGGCAACGAGGATGGCCAGGACAGCCACGTACACGCAGCAGACCCTGGACATGAAGACCCACCAGTGCAGGTAGAAGCCGATCCTCGCGGCTGTGGCCAGCGCCGACCGGTCGTGGACGTCGGGCCAGAAGGTTATCACTGTGGTGAATGTTCCTTCTGTGGAGTTGGTGGTGTTTTGATTAGGGTTTAAAAGGTACTAGTAGTAGTATAAGCAAATCTGATGTATTTTCCAAATAGTAAGATGTTGATTTCGTTTTTTTGTTAATAAGCTAATAAGATGACCTCACTCCACCTGATGGCAAAGCGGTAGAGAGTACCATTTGAGCCTGTCGCACTCACCTTGAAGGTCAGCTTAAATGCTGTTTCACGCCCCGCCTGAACAGCCCGGGATCATAGGAGGGAGGGAAAACATAATCTGGAAGGGCATTCCATGCCTTAATGACACGTTTCAGAAAAGAGGAACTAAACCTCTTAGTCCGAGCCACCAGTGCCTGAAATGTATGTGGATGGCAGCGCTGTCCAGCCAGCGCGTATCGTTCGGGAGTGGAAAGAGGAGGGAGGAGGGAGGGACTAGCCCTTCAGAGCCAAAGTCAAAGTCAAGTGTCACATTTTTGCTTATTAGCTAAGAAACGTGTAGGCAGTCTTTTAAGTTAAGAGTATACTAACAGTAAGAACTTTTGTAGAATAGTCATAATACGCCGTAAACATTACCTTCAATAATGTCTTAATTACTCTGAGTAGGTATTTATTACTTTGTAGGTAATAGGTTGCAGTCAGGTATGTCTTTAGCCTAGAAGTACTTACTTACCTGTCTTACAGTGGAAATACAAAAACATACAACATGTTATTCTACCCACCTCCTCGAATGACCTGCACCAGGCTGTCATACCCGTAAAAAATGAGCGCCATCATGAACAAACCCGAATACCCGAAGCCGCTGAACTTGACTTTCCTCACCATATCGTCTTCCACGGCCCGATCGTTGTAAACCTCCTTTAATACCACCGCCACCTGCCTGTTGAGGTTCTTAATACGATCCGTGTGCCATTCCGCAACAGCTATCCACGTGAAAAGAATAGGGTGTGACATTGAGAACATCACTAAATCCCCTCTCTGCTTCTCTGTCAAATCATTTTGTGAGTACAACGCTACCCATTCGAAAATCATGAAGACAATTATCGTGAAGGTCGTCACTGGCCTGTAGACTCTGTAGAACCTTTTAACAGTGTCAGGATATGGCAGGTCCTGTATCCAGGTGTTAGGGAGGCCAAAAATGAAGCCTATTTTAGCAATTCTCTTAAAGAGTTCTGCTGTTTTGTTAGGTACATCCGCCATGGTCGAGAAGAATGAGTAATACCAGGCGCAGGCAGGTATCAATTGATCTTTGCGTTGAGTGTCACAGTTACGTGTAAAAGAGTGAGGTGTAAAACGCACGTTGCAGATCCGAACTCAGGATTATCAGACGGTACATAACATAACTGCATTAGTGGTGAGAGCCATCCGCTCCCTCGCAATTTCGGCGATGATGACGAGGTTACTCCAAGCCATCATCGTATGTCTTAATTAGAGAAAAGAAAAAAATTCTGCAGAAAATGTGTAACATGAATATTTCAAGGGAATATTTTTGTTAACAAGGTATCTGCTACATAAATATTTATTTGAGTTGGTCCTCAGCACTATGTGTTTATGCACTACTAAGTATACTCTATAGGTACTAAACGTCACAGTAAATAAATAACTATACTATACGTGTATTCAATACGTGAGTGGTATATATGGATATGCATTTAAGAGACCTACCCGCACTTGGCCAGCGTGCTCGACTAAGGCCTTATCGCCCTAGTTTAGGGTAGGCCCGTGCCCCAGCAGTGGGGACGTATATGGGCTGATGATGATGATGATGATGATTTAAGAGTTGACATAATTTTCTTAGTTAAAACCTGTGGCGACATCCGATAAAGAACTTCGCACATCATCCACCAGATGGCGCTGACATACCATCTCCAAAATAATATGTTATTAATATGACACCTACATCTCACTTCAAAGTTATTTGGGTGACTAACTATTTATAGGGCAAAAACCAAAATGGTATACCGGACCACGGCCCCGAGCACGATCATCCAGCTCGGCGGAAGATCTTCCCTTTTAGGATCACTCCTAAAACCCATAGGAAGAGGAAAGTGCTTTTGTACCTACATAAAAGAACCAGTGACCCGCCCTCGCATTGATTCGTATATATTATACTGAAAAACCGTCCTCTTTAATCTCTCCATCTATTTAAAAAAAGACCATCAAAATCTATTGCGTAGTTTTAAAGATTTAAGCATACATAAATACAGACAGACTCGAGAAGCTTTATCCTATGTAGTGATAAAATAGGGCCCTGTCGTCCTATAAAATTCATGCCACATAGGTAGGTCACTAATGATGTTTCGAGTTACAATTATATTAATTATTCCTAGCTATTATACATAGGGGCTTACTTTATGCATATAAGTAATAGTCATAAGATGATGGCTCCAATTTTCAGTATTAAGTAATTTGTACCCTCACTTAAGGCCTGACCACTTCCAATTTTCCATTGCTCAATTAAATAATTTGCTACAATTTACCCTTTGATTACTTAACTGGCATGGTGTAATTAAAATGAATGATATCATGAGTACTCGTATAATTGGTAATATTTTGTATTCATACTAACATTGGGTGAAAATTTACTTTAATCTAAGTACTTTTATTATTTTGTCGTTGTGACTTCTATATGATAATAATTGGTAGGTATTGAAGATGCATCTGTTGACCCCCATCTTTAATACAATACCGTGAATATACTGTAGGACGACCTTACGATCTGAAAAAAGAAGGAAAGAATTATGAATAATTTACCTGATATTTTTCACTTCTTACAGCACAGCCAGAAAAATATTGTTGCCCTAAATAGCTATTACACATTTTAACATTAAATTTCCCATTATATCTCAGAATGCTTGAAAGGTAACGATTTTAGTTTTACAGTCAAAAATAGGAATGGTATCTCATAATTGGCATCTATACAACTTAATAAATAAATAAGTGCTTGTACGGACAGCTAGGTATATCTCACCGTAATAAACGCTCTGTACGAAATTTTTACCACTCCAAGACCTTTGATCACTACTGGTTTCTGTAACAGTAAAAAAATACATTTGCTTTATCATCACCATATATATCATCCAAAAGTCCCCTGCTCACACAGCGATCGTATTCGTCGGTGGATTTTGTAGAGAGCCTAAATAATACTAAAATAAATATTCACACCCAGACTCGGAACAAACACCGATGTCATCCCACAAATGTTTGTCCCGGGAATCGAAACCACGACTCTTAGAACCGTCAGCCAGGGGATTCTGAAACGTAACTCCGACAAACGTTTCGGTGCCGGATGACCCGCCGACAGAATGTTTCGTTTATGAGTAGTTCAACGACAGAACCTTACCACTACGAACGTTTCGCCGACAGAATGATTACTTAACGGGTGAATCGTCGACAGAATCTTTCAACAAAGAACGATTCGTCGACAAACCTCTTAGGGCATAGTTTGACACTAAAAATAATCACATTAGCGTTTTGTCCCGTTTCGATCGATTGATATATAATCCTTGGACAGAGTAAATTGACGACATAATTTTTCAACCTTCATGCATTTACTACGTACTTAAATAAAATTATCTTGACATGTAATTAAAAAAAAATAATTTTAAATATATAAAATGTAACTTTGGATCATAGTTATTTGAATCATCATCATCAAGCACATTCAATGATATATTGTTTTCGCCCAGCCCATCATTTTACCTATATATGATGATTTAGAATTACATAATTAAAATGTACAATGAAAGCTAGTTTCATCGTCATAACAAAGACATATCTGATATTAATCGTATTAGATTATTTCTGAACGAAAAAAATTAAACCTCTTAATGTGGGTAGTCCGCAGTTCTGTAGGTAAGTATCTGTCAACAAACCTCGCACTTTCTTTTGTGTGTTCGGAATCAGTTACCAATGTGATAAGATAAATTTTTTTGTTAAAAATGAGTGAATGTGAAATTGTAAAGTCAAAACGCGGTAAAAATATATTGATTCACGAAGGATATTCCTATCATTTAAATAGAATACGAAATGAGAAGTTCTACTGGCGGTGTACGAGAACAGCTTCTGCTCGGTGCCATGTAGCTATTTCAACACAGTATACGAATAATTCACATATTGTTGTTTCGAAAAAGTTGGAACATTATCATTTACCGGACCCCGAAAAACAGATAGAATTAACTTTAAAAGCTAACATCAAAGAAAAAGCCCACCATTCAATGGATGCGCCCTCACAAATTGTTCAACGGTGCATGCAAGATGTACCTAGTACTAGTGCTCCTTACATGCCGAACAAGGACGCCATGAGAATGATGGTTCATCGGGTAAGGAACAAGAATTTACCAAGTATACCCAAAAATTTACATGATGTTGTGATTCCCGATGAATTAACCAAAATTAATGGCGAACATTTTCTTATCGGTCACTACGTTCATAATGAAGAATCAGTGATCGTATTTGGTACAAATGAGAATTGCAGACTGTTAAGTGTCGCAAATTATTGGCTGATGGATGGTACCTTCAATTGTTGCCCTTCTCCGTTTTACCCAAATTTATTCTTTACATGCAATAGTCGGAACACGAGACGGCACGCATAAAATACTTCCCTTAATTTATGGATTACTTTCACACAAAACTGTAAAATGTTATGAAATATTTTTAGAAATCATAAAAAGGCACACACTAAAAAACTTGAATATTAATTTGTGCCCACAAATAATCCTTACCGATTTTGAACGCGCAGCAATGAAAGCCATAAAAATGGTTTTCCCAGAATGCTTAAATAAGCTTTGTTTTTTTCACTTGAACCAAAGCATATGGCGTCACATTCAATCATCTGGTCTAGCTACGCGTTATATCAGTGATCCTGTATTTGCGCATAAAATGAGACATATTGGTGCACTGGCATTTTTAGAGCCAACAGAAATTTCTGATGCCTTTGAAATAATAAAAAATGATATAATACCCGATGAAGGTAAGAAAGTGATGCAATGGTTCGATAAGTTTTATGTCAATGGAACATCGAAAATTATAAAATCTATTAGCTCGAAAATTACAGTAAAGCGAATTCCACCAACATTTTCTCCAAGGATGTGGTCAGTTCATGACAGCCAACAATGCCATATACCACTATCTCAAAATGCATTGGAGTCTTGGCACAACAGGTGGAATACCTTATTAGGCAGGCGTAAATGGAACATATTCAGAACTATAGTGGAGTTCCAGAAGGAACAAAAGCACACAGAATGCACTATCGAACTGATAAATTCTTCGGATCCAACACTTAAGAGAAAAAAATCTAACTATCAAGAAAGGATAACTCAGCATATGTCAGAAAAAGATGATATGGACATTAAAAGTTACTTAGATGGCTGGGCACACATTTCTCATTTAATTAACACGAAATAATGTGTTTATGAACTTAAAAAATGGTTTTGTTAATTTTTGTTGATTTGTTGTTTTTGTTTTTGTTAAAATCATGTTGTGTGGAAATTTTTTATAATAAATGTTATTTTCATTTTCAGATATTTTTTATTTAATCTTTTCTAACCTATAGAAACCTATGGCGCTGGACGCACATAAAAAAACGTGAGACGCAGACGGGGCGCGGACATGACGCCTCATGAAGGTTCTAAAAATGTTTAATGAAGTCCTTGTCTTACGTCTTTTCTATCAGCTTAGCCTCTATGTCTCTTCCGCGACCAGTTAATACAAAATATATAGTTTCATCATGTCTGCGACTCACGTCTTTTCTGTATGTCCAGCTCCTTAGATCAAGCAACCTTAAAATTATCAATGCATGAAAGCGTAGTAACTCAGTGGTCAAAGTTTCGCTATCCAAAAACTAATAAAAAAATATGATAAGTACATTAAAATTATCAAGGTAGATAATTGATTCATTTTTGAAGTATTTTTAGAATAACGAAGTACACTGTGTTACTTGCATTAAATACCGACGACACCGCCTTCAAAAATGAATAAAATTCCTACCCAGGTAATTATTAATGTTCATGTCGGTCACGGATTGCCGTCTCACCGAATTGTGGGAGTAAGGGAATAAAGAGTGCACAAGTGTGCGCGCACACAAGTGCACTATCTATTCCCTTACTCTATAATATGTCCTGCGCACTTGACTGATCTCAATTGAGATCGGCCGTCATGGCTGAAATCTGTCGGACGCAATATATATTTAATTCACCTAAGAGTAGATTCACTTACGGTCTATACTTTGTTGGTAATAGGTAAAAGGTATAGACAGAAGCAAATAGATGCACACCCGACTCCACGTAGTCATGTCTGTAACTGCATGGCATGGCTGACAAGACATGGACATAAAACAAAGGTAGTACCCTTTGTTTTATGTCCATGTCTTTGTCCCGTTTCAACCAGAAACGGGACAAAACGCTAATGTGATTTTTTAGTGTCAAACTATGCCCTAAGAGGTTTGTCGACGAATTGTTCTTTGTTGAAAGATTCTGTCGACGATTCACCCGTTAAGTAATCATTCTGTCGGCGAAACGTTCGTAGTGGTAAGGTTCTGTCGTTGAACTACTCATAAACGAAACATTCTGTCGGCGGGTCATCCGGCACCGAAACGTTTGTCGGAGTTACGTTTCAGAATCCAGCCAGGGTCACTGACCACTATTCCACCGAGCCAGTCAAAAAATATACACCGTGAAATTTTAGTGGTTGTTTTCCCACACTAAAATGATTCTATCTTAGTAGTACAATAGATTTGTGCAGTTCTTTTTTGTTAAAATCAATAAATGCCGCTTTTACGAAAGGTTTAACCGAAACTCGCAAGCACGATTGAACCACTTTATGACTTAGGGTGTCGAGCTTCTTCAGTTTTAAGCATCGATTTCATGCGGCAAGCAGTACCTGATTACGTCACATCTTATAAAAGAACGATAGCTTCTCTCGTTTTCGAGTTAGAAAATTATTATTTTGAAAATTAAAAAATGCATGATTCGATAGTATTACTAAAGGCAAATCGTTCTGCCACGGGAAAACAACCACTAAAATTTCACAGTGTATAAAGTAGTCCTGCCCACCTGTGCTTGCGCCATGGCCACGGTGAGCAGCCGGCGCACGCGACCGGCGCTCGCGCAGCACTGCTGCCAGCCCGACCGGTACATGTCCGTCGACAGGTCGCTCGCCTGCAACACAAATCTTTGGGGTGAGCCACCGTATGTCAGTTAGGAAAAAAATGCAACACAAATCACTTACAGTTCCAATTCTCATCAAAAATATCAGCCCCTTAACCCTGGTGGTCAATGAACAGTAATTAATTACATTAGTGTAAGAGCGAGTGAGTCGTGAATCCGACTCCTTTCCTTTTTCTGTGCACACGGTTGAAAATATGTTCAGAAATTTCTTTGACAGCATAGCTCTGTCAGGCAAATTTCCGTCAGTCAGTCAGTCTCCAAGATGATGTCCTAACATAATATTATTATGGCCGAAATAAACCTAAAATTATTACTTAATACTATTGAATTCTTCGTAATTATAAGGGGTTTATTTTAGACGTAACATTCCGCGGTATGCACTTATTGATCACTGGATTCCATGCCGACGATAATTTAAATCCATCTTCCCTATTGAAATTATCGTCGGCATGGAATCCAGTGATTAATAAGTGCATACCGCGGAATGTTACGTCTAAAATAAACCCGGGTACAGTGAGTGTTGTGTGTCGGACAAATGTGGGTAGCTGTACAAATGACATTAGTGCTACAAGTTCGGGGGTGGATCTAGAAATTCACAACCGATGTGGCAGACGAAGACGGGCGGCGCCAGTTCGCTCGCGACCATGATTGGTGTAACCCAGTCGAAACGTCGGGCAGTAAGTAGCTATGTAATTTGCTACTCCCAATAACGCGTGTAGACCCATAAAAGACTAATATTTAGTGTAATGGAACGCGAAAGTCTAAAATCGTACATTATAAGAGTCGTTTCACTAGCGAAATGGCAAGTCAGTACCTCAACAGTAACGTCACCAGCAGTCCACATGAAGAAAGCCGTGCTGATGAGCATCGCGATCGCGGTGGACACCACCGTCACCACGCTGCCCACGGTTCTGTCCGACGTCTGCGAATGTAACAGAAAACTACTAGCACGCCTATACATACAGATTGTGTCAGAAAACCAAGCAAAATCAAAGAAATTTCCTGATTCTCAACTAGGTACTGATTCCGACGTGTCGACATCGTCTTGCATGACAGTTAAATAAATAAATAAATATCTGGGACATTTCCACACACGGTCATCTGACCCCAAACTAAGCAGAGCTTGTACTATGGGCGTCAGAGACTGATACATACATATATATTTTTAAATACATACTTAAATACATAATCACACCCAGACACGGAACAAACACCGATGTTCATCACACAAATATTTGTCCCGAGTGGGAATCGAACCCACGACTCTTGGAACCGCCAGCCAGGGTCACTAACCACTGTTCCACCGAGCCAGTCAAGTCAAGCCAGTCAGGTTAGTACGGCTACGGTAGTTATAGCCTCACACAGGCCCGTCTTAAGTCTATTCTGCGCCGTGGTGCGGGATTCAGCCTGCGCCCTCTTGTTTTTACACTACAGCGGCCCACGCGACCTTTTTTATTTAGCTCTCACATAAATTGCGCCGAAAGCGTAACAGAAGTTTAAAAAAAATTGTTCATGACAATTTTTCAAATCAAGGGCCCGAATAGGCGCCCCCTGGTAAAGACGGCTCTGGTCTCACAGAAGGAGGGCCTCCGCAATAGACCAAATGATGCATTGCTTCTTAAAAATATTAAGCTACCTTAGCACTAACTCACCAGCATTTGGGACATGAGTGACACAAGTACGCTAATATTCAGCAAAATTTGCAGACAATAGATATTGCTACAGGTGTCCTGGGCTAGCTGAACACATCTGAAAATAATTAAGTATCATGATAGTTAAATTAACTGTTTAGAATAAAATTGTAATCAGTCGAGAAAGTTATATAACTATTTCTATTAGGAAGAATCATATATGATTCTTATGATTCGTTCTGCACCTATAGGTGCAGAACAAAATCCTAAATTAAGTCTATTTTTACCCTCTCCATCTACTGTTTTATAAAATAAATCTGTTACAGTTTACAGCTTCAAAATAAAGTTATTTAAGTAACACTTACCTCAGAGTATCAGAATGCAGTTTGATTCCAATTTTCACTCGCTCCTCATACTTGATCTCCTTCGCAACTTGGCTCAAATCTTCGTTGAAGATCAGCTCAAGATTTCGGAAGTACACCTTCAGGTTCTTGTACTGGTGTTCGAGAGCCACCATGATGGTCAGCACGATGCTGTAGGAGGCGAAGACGCGAGTCATGAACACCCACCAGAGGATGTAGCTGACGCCCCTGGCGATGTCTGCCGCAGTACTCTTGTCATTTACGTCAGGCCACCCTGTCACTACTGTGGTGAAGGTTGCATCTAGAATACCAATCGTTATACCATAGTAGAATCACATCAGAACTCTAAGGTCCTAAGGTCCACTGCAGTGCGTAGGCTTCAAAAGTTACAGTAGTAAGTTAAATTGTAATGTAAACCCCACGTTGGGCGCCACATTAACGAAACTGTCGCCCAACGTGGTGTTTCAAGTGTTTTCTCTATCAAGTCTTCAAGCAGTTCTGTAATATTACGGGATTGTACAGCTATTACCTGTCTTGATAAGAAGAAGGAGCCCATTGAAACCATAAAATATAAGAGAAATGCTACAAATGGTCGAAAACGCGATTGAGCACTTTTTCGACTTCCTTATCATTTCCCTCTCCACTTGCTCATCGTTGAACTCCATTTTCAGCTTCACGAATAAGCTGAACACAAGTTCTTTTATCTCCTCCTGGTGGAATGACATTATTACCCTATACGAGAACAGGATGGGATGCGAGTAGTTGAACAGAAGACTATCTGAACTCTGTTTTTCTGTCAAACTGTGTTGAGTGAACGTAGCGGCCCATTCGGAAATTATGAATAGGTACAGAAGGAAGTTGATACATTTCGAAAAGTAGTTGTAGTATTTGACGAATCTCTTCGAGTAGTTTAGTTGGTCTACCCAGAAATATGGGAGCCCTGAGAGGTAGACAAGGTGACAAAGTTTTGAGAAATACTTCGTGCTACTGTTGGTAAAGTATACTCTTTTTTGTTCATCGCCCATGTTTAACGGTTGATATCTCGGACGAAACCAATATATTGGGACAATTTTCTTTACCGATGTGAAAGATATTTTTTATCAATTTAAAAAAATATAGTATCCAAACGTGCCCACGGCCTGATCTAAAGTCTAGGCTGGACTATCAATCGAACAACAAATCAATTACATACTTATTATCTATTTAAAGTCGAGCTATGATTGAGAATATAAATTTTGTATCAAGTAGTGTAACCAATTAAAAGGAAATCTTCTTAATTGGATCACATCTATGAATAAGTAAGTTATGTAGGTATGACAGAAATATTTAAGTAGATCATAACTCAGTACCTTCCTACTTATAGGTGTATAAACATTACTACTTACTGCATGTGTTCGGTCAAGTACCAACTAAAATGTATTTTTATTTTGATGGCAGGCGCATGCTAAGGATTTTTTAAATAGCTTCCTAATATAAATATATAATTTAGCTAAATGAAGTACAAATGTGAGGGAACAAACCAGAGTGCCAGAATCATACACGTTATTTATCCAAGTGACTCGTAAAGCTTTATAGGATTTATTCCTTTAGCGCTACCATGAGTTTAAAAGTTACGGACTAGATATCGCCTACGTAAATATGTCTATGAAAAACTTGTACAGCGCCCCTGGTGGTTACGCTAAGAACTAAAATCGGACGTATGAAAAAAAAACTCGGTTTTTAACGTACGTAAGTTTTCGATTGCTAACTCATGGTAGCGCTACTGTGCTGCCCTGTCAAACAGAGTGACAGACCGACAGACGTTAAATTAGTAAATCAAATGTCAACCGGATCAATTATTCATATTTCGCTTTGTTATTTAAAAAATGTATGATTTTATGTTATTTATGAACAAATTTAAGTTATATAAACAATAATAATAAGTTTTCATGTCGACTGTGTTATTAGTTACATAGTTATTAGAGGATGTAGGTAAAAAAATGTACCTACATAAATTGGTTAGTAGAATACGTATAAAATGAATTAACGTGAAAATGTGATGTTTTGATCGAAAGTATCAATATTAGGAGAAAACAAATCAGATTCTACATCTACATCATACACAGTTTCAGCGGCTGTCTACCAAATCGTACTCGTAGAACTTCGTTTTACCTGGTTAGGGGCGAAGTTTTCTAAAACCCGTTCTTAGCGGATGTTTTCACCCTATAAGGAATCTGGCTGCCGAATTTCAAGTTTATAGAGTTAGTTTCTGAGATTCAATCAGTGAGCGGTATTCGGTTTCATATAAAGACTTTGAAGCAACCAAGACACAGTTTGTGTGAAGATGCGCACGTACACGCGCAAGAGACCGGAGTACCAGGTGGTGGACGACGTGGAGGAGCTGTGCCGGCTGTGCCTGCGCCGCGCCTGCCCCGCCGTGCCCATCTTCACTGAGGACACGGCCGGTGTCTGCACTACACTCCCCTTGAGGATCATGATCTGTGTCGGATTGGAGGTGAGTTCCAAATAGAAAGATATTCTTTTATTGACTTTCACTAAAAATTTTATAGGGTTGGCTTTCCCATAAAACCAACAATTTATAATTGACTCCCTGGGGCAGATGAAACATTTTTTATTGTCTCTATGAGTCAAGTACAAAGTGATTGTTTTATTTTACCAAATTCTTCCTTATGGTACTTTAAATGGCGAGTACATATTTATAGGTACATATTTGGGCAGTATCATATTAGTGCCCCCATATTATAATATTTTAAAAATTATTTAAATAAAAATGTGATTGAATATCACATCTAGACACTCTACAAATATAAATACAAACTACAAATGTAAGTCATATAATTACATACCCCCTTTAATTCATACAGATAACTCAAGAAGATAACCTGCCAAACAACATATGTGAAGAGTGCTACAATGAACTCGAACGTTCCTATGCGTTCCGTAAGAAATGTGAGATGACATACCAGAGGCTAAAGTGCCACGTTATAGCGGTGAAAGAGAAGGAGTTCAGCAAAGCCATGAAGGTGACGGAAGACAGCATGGCGAAGAAGGAGGAAACGGAGCCGCAGCAGCGTCTGGTGTTGACCATAAACGAAGACCAGCAGGTGGAATTAGTCAATGTAGTCAATTTGGACAGTGAAAAGTTGGAAAGTTTAGAGGTGAGCTAAGTTTTCATATATTTTTTTCATAATCTACCTTTTGGTTTCAAATTTTATTTCAATTTGTCTGTCTTTTACAAAACTTTTAATCAATAAGTTTATGTGTGAAGTCCTAGTGCAGAATTAGCTGTCATTACAATTCCTTAATATCATATTTTCAGGAATTATCAGGAAGACTAGAGAAAATAGATGAAACTCCAGAAATCCTGGACCAAGAACCAAAAACCAAAGAGGTTCAGGTATTTATTTAAATTTTTAAAATACATTTTACCTTATATTTGGCTATCTACTATATGTATTTTTAACAGACTTCAAATAGGAGGAGCTTTCAAACTTTCTTTTTTTGTAAACACCACAACAGCCCATGTTGTATTATACAAAATGTGCATTCTAGAATTGAAACTCCACAGATGCAAGATGTAACAACAACTACAGCAACATCATCAACAGCAAACTCGTCATTATCACTGGTGCAGGTTGTGACATCGTCATCGGACATAAATCAAATCCTGTCCACGATGTTGGTGGAGCTAGGAGTCATGCGGGAAGAGGAGAATGGGCTGGTTCTGGCAGATGATAATCTCAGGACTATAGAGCTGGAGGGAGAGAATGACACCAAGGTAGTCTTGCAGCTGGTGGAGGAAGATATTGTGCAGGTTGGTGATGGCCATGACATTTGTGTATTCCCCTGTTGTGTTTGATGTCTTCTTAACAACAGTCTTAAGTTTCTTGACCACAGGTACAAAACATAATCATACAATCATATTATATCTGTCTTTATAACTCTACATATTAACCATCCATTTTGATCAAGTTTAATCGGGAAGTATTCTCCCCTACTTTTTTATAGTTATTAATTAAGGTAGTTAATATTTTCATTTATCACATTACAGATACACATAGAAACTGTAGAATGCCCCACTGAGGAGAGCCAGCCAGCCCCGCAACCGAAGAAACCACAGAAGGAGGATCTCTTGCCCATCCCAAAAAAGGAGATCAGCTTAAGTGCGGACGAAGTTCCGGATGGTAAAACGTAAGTACATTGGCTGGCGACTGGCGTTAATATTACTGTTCAGTAATGTTTAGAAACACTCAAGCAATTCCAAGTTCGGTGATGATAACGAGCCTACTCCAAGCCATCATCGTATGTCAGTTAGGACAAAAAGAAAATACCCAGACTCGTCTGGGCGCGATTCTCAGAAGCACAGGTGTTCGAGTACCCCGGCCGCGGTGAGGCAGTTGAAAGTTTTTCCAGCATTTGAAATATTAAAATAGCTAATGCAAAATTAAAGACTTAAAAAATTATATACTGACATGTATATTGCTCTTTGAAAATTACAATATTTCGTTCGGGACCATGATTGGTGTAACCCAGTCGAAACGTCGGGCAGTAAGTAGCTATGGATTTGCTACTTCTGATAACGTGTAGACCCATAAAGACTAATATTTAGTGTAATGAAACGCGAAAGCTTAAAATCATACGCCATTACTGTAATGTTCTAACGATTGTTTTCGAAGTTTTATAATGTCTATTCTGTAAATTGAAGTACTGTATGTGATATTATTTTAGATTACTGCCTGTAATATACCTATCCCCCCCCCACCCTTTCCACTCCCGAACGACACGTGCTGGACAGCGCTGCCATCCACATACAATGCAGGCGCTGGTGGCTTGGACTAAAAGGTTTAGTTTCTCTTTTCTGCCACGTGTCACTAAGGCATGGAATGCCCTTCCAGTTCATATTTTCCCTCCCTCCTATGATTCCGGCTTTTCAGGCGGGGCGTGAAACGGCATTTAAGCAGGCCTTCAGGGTGAGTGCGACAGGCTCAATATGATCTATTGTGCCTGTCGACCTCATATTTGGATCTCACTACCGCTTACCATCAGGTGGAGTGAGGTCATCTTGTTAGCCTATTGACTGGCTCGGTGGAACAGTGGTTAGTGACCCTGGCTGGCGGTTCCAAGAGTCGTGGGTTCGATTCCCACTCGGGACTAATATTTGTGTGATGAACATCGGTGTTTGTTCCGTGTCTGGGTGTGATTATGTATTTAAGTATATATTTAAAAAATATATATGTATGTATATTAGTCTCTGGCGCCCATAGTACAAGCTTTGCTTAGTTTGGGGTCAGATGACCGTGTGTGGAAATGTCCCAGATATTTATTTATTTTATAAAAAACAATATATTAAATAGATTTATCCCCCAGTCGCAGCTCGCTGGGCCCCTTGCGCTGCGGGCTGTGCGGCAAGCGGTTCGCGTCGCGCTCGGCGCTGGCGCGGCACGCGCGCGCGCACGCGGGGCAGCGGCCGCACGCGTGCCGCGTGTGCGCGAGGCGGTTCGCGCAGCGCACCGTCATGCTGCGCCACGAGCTGGTGCACAGCGGTACGTTGTGTTCTCCTTCTTTTTGGCAGCGATCATCATCATCATCAGCCCATATACGTCCCCACTGCTGGGGCACGGGCCTACCCTAAAGAAGGGGGATAAGGCCTTAGTCAACCACGCTGGCCAAGTGGGGGTTGGTCGACTACACAACCTTAGAATTTCTTCTCAGGTGTGCAGGTTTCCTCACGATGTTTTCCTTCACCGTTAAAGCGTCGAATGATGGTACATATGAATTTCAAATTTGAAAAACACATTGGTACCTGGCGGGGTTTGAACTGGCGACCTCTCGCATGGCAAGCAACGACCTTAACCACTCGGCCATCGACGCTTTGGTAGCGATGGCAAAACACTTTAAATAAGTTCGGCCCAGAATGGAGAATGTTACCGTGTCTCAATTTCATATGCAATATTATGTATTGACATAGTGAAAATATATGTGGATTAGATTTTAATATTTGTTATTTTTTGTTAAAAGATTTAGTACTTTTTGTTTAAGTTATATTATTACCTATTTTATAAAGATTGTCGATGGAAAGTGACAGATGGGAGATGATGTCAAGGAATGAAAAAAGAATGATGTAAATGTTTTTCTGTAAATAAAAGTGAAGATTTTCCTCTAAATATTTGTTTCAAGCCACATCCCACAACTTTTTGGGGGCTCGTCCGGGATAAGAAACAATATTTGAAGAGAATCTACGATGAAAACTGAAGAGTCATCTGCAAAAAGTGCCGGTTCGTGAATGTTTGACTCGCCATTGCAAATTGTTCTACCGACATTGCACCGGTAACGATGATGACGCGTGAAGATAGTCAAGTATAAAAAATATTCGACTAAAATGATGGTTTATGAAGATTTTCTGAATTAATTTATTTTATGAAGACTGAAGACTGAATTAATTTGAAGATTTATGACTACCAACAGACCATCATTTTGTACGAAAACTAAGAGAAGATTTTCACAGAGTTCCAAAGCTAACACTAGTTTAACTACAACAATGCCTCCGAAAAAAGATGAGAGATCGAGTGAAGACGAAGATGTGGAAGTACAGATTTCTTTTAAAGATTTGGAGAAGTCAATGATGACATTTACTGGAGACGACACCTATCCTGTTGAGACGTTTATAGAAGACTTTGAAGACACTGCTCAGCTTATGAAGTGGACCAAGATAGAAAAATTGATTTATACAAAACGACTTTTGGACGGAACCGCTAAACTTTTCCTGAGATCTTTAGGGAGAGTAAAAGACTACGTGACATTGAAGAAAGCTCTTAAAGATGAATTCGGCCCTAAGGTTAATAGCGCCATTGTACACAAAAAGCTTGCCGCGCGGAAAATGAAATCCGATGAGACTTTACAACAATATTTCCTGTCTATGAAAGAATTGGCACTCCATGGCAAGGTTGAAGACGCTGCCTTGATTGAATACGTCATTGATGGTATCCGTGACCTAGAGACTAACAAAGCCATTTTATATGGTGCCTCAGATTTAAAAGAATTCCGTAGGAAATTGGATATCTATGGTGACTTCAGAAAGAAAGTAACAAGCAAACAAGCACAAGTTGGACATACGTCTGCGCATCATCCATCTCGCAAGATTATCCCTCCTGCTAAAAGATGTTTCAACTGTGGCGATTTAGACCACCAATCGCCATCATGTTCAAAGGGAATCAAGTGCTTTAAATGTAATGAGTTTGGTCATAAATCTACTGACTGCACAAATGACCAACCCAAAAAGACGATGAACATTCAGACTAAGAATAAAGAAGATGATGTATGCCCACAAATTAAGGAAGAAGATATCGATAAACGGAATAGAATTTACATGCTTTATAGATGCTGGAAGTGATGTCAACCTTATAACAAAATCAGAATTCGAGAAAATTAAACATAGTATCAAAGAATATAAAGCAAAATCTGTATGGCTTACCGGTATAGCAGAAAAAAGAGTAGATACGGAAGGAATATTTACGGCCGAGGTTGAAATTGATCGATGCTATACAGACATGAAATTCTATGTCGTAAAGGACCACGACATACCGGTGACTATCCTTATTGGGAACCCCATATTCAATGATTACGAAGTTCACTTTACTCCTGAAGGTGTGTATATGAAGAAGCTTAAGCACCCAACTCTTTTAGTCGAAGGAAATGAAGCTAACCATCAATATGACATTGAAGATTCTAAAAACGCAGAAGAAATTGACAAGATGTGCAAAGAGTATAACCCGAATGAGCAGAAGAAGACTAATAAAGTGGAACTAAGAATTGTACTCGTCGATGAAGATCCTGTGTATCAAAGCCCAAGACGTCTGTCGCCACTGGAAATGGGTATGGTAAACAAACAAATAGAAGATTGTTTAGCAAAAGGAGTTATTAGACCTAGTAAATCTGATTTTGCACGTCCGATAGTACTGGCTCACAAAAAAGATGGTTCACGCCGAATGTGTATAGATTACAGAAAGTTAAACAAGAAAGTCATAAAAGAAATATTACCACTGCCAATAATAAAAAAACACCACGTAAGAGAATATTTTGGAGTTTCAAAGACTGAAGAATTGATTAATAGAAAGAAAGAAAAAAACATCCAAATGTTCAAAAAAATTAGACTAAAAGTTAGAAACAAGGCTAAAGAATCGATTAAAAAAATACAAGAGGAAGATTCAAGAGGTTATGATAAGAATAGAAAAGAAGCAGTTGTTTACAATATTGGAGATATTGTTGCAATCAAAAAGAATGACAGATACGCCGTTAAGAAAGTGGACTATGGAGAAGGGCCCATCAATACCTCAACTTCAGCGGACATGATGAAGCCGTGGACTGCGCCAGAAGAAGAAAGTTCATCTGAGGCAGATGAATGAACAGGATGACCGTGTGGATTAGATTTTAATATTTGTTATTTTTTGTTAAAAGATTTAGTACTTTTTGTTTAAGTTATATTATTACCTATTTTATAAAGATTGTCGATGGAAAGTGACAGATGGGAGATGATGTCAAGGAATGAAAAAAGAATGATGTAAATGTTTTTCTGTAAATAAAAGTGAAGATTTTCCTCTAAATATTTGTTTCAAGCCACATCCCACATATATGTATAACGAATTTATATTCTAGAACGTAAAATTACAAAAAAATATTTTTTGCAATGTACTGGATGTTGTGGTGTGACGTCATATCACAACGTTCATTTTGTATAAAAAGTGCAAACGGTCAGAACTTTAAACACGTATAACTTTTTCAATTTTGATTGTATGTCGAAATTACACATGTCGATTTAGATTATCAAACACTTCAAAGATGCCTAATTATTTAAAATGATGAACGAACATTCTCCATTCTGACACCCGGACCGCGCTTGCTGACGCGCGCACAGTTGCGTGTCAGGACACGCACAACATGAAGTTTTGTTAGCGATAGATTGTGGTGAGAGACCACATAGGCACGCGAGATCCTCCTGTCCAGTCAACCCCCACCTAAACATATTATCCCTGGATCCGTGGATTACGGAGTCTGATCATATGTTTAACTGGGACTTCTGTTCACAGGGGCGTTGGGAAAGACGTATTCGGAATATCTATGCTCTTTAGCTGTCAATGCAAATCACTCATTTGTTAACCGACTTCAAAAAAGGAGGAGGTTCTCAATTCGTCAGGATCTCTTTTTTATGTATTGTCGATGTAAAGATTTAAAAAAAACAAAAGATTTTAAATATGAAACAAATATGGTAAATATCCAAGACATTTTTTCTAGTGTGTACACACACTGACACCATGACAATTTAAAGTGATGTAAATACTAGCGCCTTTTAACACTTTAAAAGATTTTATTAAGGAGCAATCTATGGTGGTTGATGAACTGTGAAAAGGGCAGGGAGATGTCTTAAATTTCGAAGCCAAGAATGAATTGTGGATACATGAACTCACTGATAGTCCAGTCATTTAAGCTTAAATTAGGTAAGAATCTCGGAATTCGAGATACCCAGCTGTAAGTCTGTAAATACTTAGATATTGACACCCTAAAAGTGGTCTCAAAACCTACATATGATAGGGTGTACGCAACTATTAAATTTTCAAGGTCAAATGTCACAAATATCAGTTTTATGAACTTTTGAGCGAAACGGGAAGTTTTATCATAAAAGTGTGTAGGAGAAAATTGCTTATCATCTAATTATCTATAAAAATTGTCTCTACGTTTTATTCCTAAGATTCACCATTTCAGAGATACAGCGATGCAAATAGTTGAAATAGTTGTATTTTCAAAAGCTTCCAGACTCCTGTGCGATTGTGCTAGACAGTTAAAATTTTCACAACTGATGTATTTCAGTAGCCTCTATAACATCTAATACTAGAAAAAGCTTAAAACTAATGTTTAAGTGGGTTCTCATACAAAAACTATGGCTTTTTTTCTCACACTTGGCCGGTTTTTAACGTGGTTACCCCAGTAAACCTATTCCAGACGACACCTTTTATACATGAAGAACACGTTGTTTATAAGGAAGCCTACTTAAATAATTGTTTAACTGTCTAGCACAATCGCACGTGGACCTGGAAGCTTTTGAAAATACAACTTTTTAAACTATTTGCATCGCTGTATCTCTGAAATGGTGAATCTTAGGAATAAAACGTACAGACTATTTTTATAGATAGATAGAAGATAAGTAATTTTCTCCTACACACTTTTATGATAAAACTTCCCGTTTCGCTCAAAAGTTCATAAAACTGATATTTGTGACATTTGACCTTGAAAATTTAATAGTTGCGTACACCCTACAATATGTAGGTTTTGAGACAATTTTTAGGACGTCAATATACAAGTATTTACAGACTTACAGCTGGGTATCTCGAATTCCGAGATTTTTTCCTAATTTGACTGGACTATGACTTAACGTAATTGATGGAAAAAAGTTTACAACTAATAAAGCTATTTTACGATTTGGTTGAGAAGAAATAAGTATAGTTTCCGAATACGTTTATGTTTCCTACGCGCTGTGAAAATAGGAACTGTTCTATAACTTCTTATTTTTTATCATTGCGAGGAAACCTACACAATAGTTGCGTATTATGAAAGCATGTTAAATTGTTCAAATACTTCATTAAGTTTAGCTAATCTATTTTTTGTGTACTAATCAAATGTGTATTGTTGTGTATTTTATTCTGTACCTAATGCTGCAATCGTGGAGGATCTGTGGAAAGAAGGTTTTTGTAGTTTTAAGAACCTATTTCAATTTATTCTGTGTCATGGTCTATTTTCAATTTAAATTTTCTGTCGACGCATAAATCAAAGTGACTGTAGCGTTCACCATTCGTGAATAGTTGTAATTATTGGTTGACTTGAAGTCGCATTGAATTGTGTTCTTGTCTTGCACCAGGGATCTAGTGGTTCGATTCCCACTCGGTACCTCTGAATCGGTAGGTACAATATAATGGACGTGAAACTTAATAGTTTTTTTATTAAGAAATAGGTTTTACATTTATTTTGCTATATTATTGATCACTGCAGCTCCAAATTTTTGAGGGCACTTGTCGCATAATTTGTCCCTTACAAATTATTATGCGACAAGTGCCCTCAAAAATTCTTCTTAATTCTTTCAATTTAGACGTTTCTATTCGAACCGCCGCGTGTAGTACGCACCGAAGCGGTGTTTGTCGTATGACGCATGTAGGGACATTTCTTTCATATGCCGTCTGCCGTCGTATTACCTAGGCGTGAGAGCCATCCGCTCCCCCGCAAGTTCTGTGATGATGGCGAGGCTAGGTACTCCAAGGCATCATCGTATTTATTTATTTATTTTAGGATGACAAATCCTGGTCTCCCACATTTTAACATAGGATATTAAAGTAACAATAAATCACAATAAATCGTCAGTTAGGAAATAATAAAAACGGGAACGGACCTCGTACCACAAACACACCGCTTCGGCACTACAGCAGTCCGATACGAAACGTATACATTTAAAGCGCTTTAAGAGGGTAACTGTTAAAAGTCGGGTTAGGTTAGTTAGGTTTAAAATTTTTTTTTTTCGTCTGGTACCACCCGCTCCAGTTTGACACGTCTGAGGGCAGTAGTCGCATAGGCTTAATAGGTTTCGGGTCGGACTTCGCAGTGGAGCGGCCGTTCCGGTGCCCGGAGTGCCCGAAGAGCTTCACGCAGCACAAAATATTAGTCTTTATGAGTCTACGCGCGATAATAGGAGTAGCAAATGCGTAGACCCGAAAAGACTAATATTTAGTGTAATGGAACGCGAAAGACTAAAATCTTAGCAGGGTTGAAAGTCGGGTTAGATTAGGTTAGGTTTACAAAGATTTAACTCTTACCTGACTTAGTAATGGAACGCGGGAGTTTAAAATCTTAGCAGGGTTAAAAGTCGGTTTAGGTTAGTTAGGTTTAATTTTTTTTTCGTCTGGTACCACCCGCTCCAGTTTGACATGTCTGAGGGCAGTAGTCGCATAGGCTTAATAGGCTTCGGGTCGGACTTCGCAGCGGAGCGGCCGTTCAAGTGCCCCGAGTGCCCGAAGAGCTTCACGCAGCGCGGCGCGCTGGACGCGCACGCGCGCACGCACGCGCACGCGCTGGCGCTGCACCGGTGCCCGCACTGCGACAAGGTGTTCCTGTACGCGTCCGGTGAGTGATACTAATGTACAATGGATTTTATGGTTCCGTAACTGAACGGTTAAAACGAGACCCTGTTAATAAGATGTCACTAGGCTGTATCTTGTTCTTGAGATATTAAGAACGGCTATAATCCTTACTAACATTATAAATGCGAAAGTAATCGTTACGCAATCACGCTTAGAGTACTGAACCGATTTAAATAAAATTTGGTACAGATATAGTCCAGAGCCTGAGAAAGCGACTGCGCTATGAAGAAGTGATGTTTTACCCGTTAAACGTCTACGCGGATGGAGTCGCGGGCGGTATTAATAGTGGTAGTAATAAATAAAATCTTTGTTAGTAAACTTAGCTCAGAATATTAGATCTTAAAGTAAAAATCTTTACATTTAGAGTTCCGGGTAGCAATATGTGTGCCTGAACTAGGATTTAGGACTGATACTAATGTACCATGCTTTTAAGGGTATCTGAAGAGTAAATTTCGTTGTCCGTTCGTCCATGCATACATACTAGGCTGTATCTGTGTTGCTTAAATACAAGAACAAGACGAGACATAGACAGCCTTAGCCTTGGTCTTGCGCCAATGCACCCAGTCTTGGTATAGCGCTCCCAGTCTTGGTCTTGCAGCAAGAGTCTTGCAATTATCTATTGGTCTATTGCTTTTAGTAGTTAGTATTAAACTTTACTTCAGATCTTCGAAAAATCATAACAGAGCGATCTAAGCAATTCATGCTGATGCTCTTACCAATTGAGCTGTTGTAGGTATAATGTATATCGTTTCCCACGAGAATCAGTCTGTTTTATAATAAACGTTCATGTTTAATAAGATTACCTACATGTGCTAGAATATGGTTTAAGCATACAAAACGCAATCGCATGGGTATGCCTTCTTATCAATTTGTCATTGTTTGTCAAAGAATAATTTAACTCTCCCCTCCCCCCTCAGGTCTAAGCCGGCACCTGGGCACGCACCGCGGGCGCGTGTTCGCGTGCTCGCTGTGCGCCAAGACCTTCCGCGACACCAGCTCCCTGCGGCGACACACCCTGCGCGCGCACCCCGCGCCCACAGCGCCCGTCGGGGCCGTGCACCCCGCACCCGTCGGGGCAGTGCACCCCGCGCCCGCCGCCATCGCGCCAGCGCTCTCTACTGGCCTATGAGCGACTAATAGTGAGACTAGTCAATAAATAGTTGGTAGATTTAAGCTGATTTTTGAGTCGCGCTGACAGCACGTTGACCGTCAATGGTGAAAGTCACTGGACCTTCAGCGTACTGATGCGTATGCCTTCTCTATGCATAGTGATCCAGAGATATAGGGACCGTGTTTAAGTAACGCTGACCGGTACAAAGATCGTGAGATGTCGTCAGCGCGACTCTAAATCCAGCCTTATACAATTGAGTTACTTCTCTTTTCCCCGCTGAAAGTAGGTACCACGAGGTATGTTCCCAATTTTTTGAGGAAAATTGATATAGACTCTGCGGGTTCTTTTTTATACAAAATAAATCAGAAATTGTACCTTTAAAGACACGGAATTGCACATGTTGCCTGAAGTTTATCCGTGTGACAGAGACACACCTCCTAGAATTTGCTTTAATAATACTTACTTCCGACCGATTTCGGCCATGGCGACCACTTCGACTCCTAATTGAGTCTGCGCTGATGCGCACGAAGATGACTTACATAGCCGATCTTCGCAGCAAACTCTCGTGCACAATGTGGGCACGTTAGTTTGCCGTTTACTGTATGGTAGGTAATAGCTGCGGGTGCACGGGCTTTGATCTCGTTGCGTTTAGCGTCGAGGTCAACTTGACGCTGTTCCTCGAAGACGCGTACTTGCCGCTGCACATGCTCGCGCCATTCAGGCCGTTGCGCTGCCAAACTCTCCCACAAAGAGGGCTCTATGTTGCATCTCTTCATGTGACGCTTCTGAACATCTTTGTATCGGAGGAGTTGTCCGCCGCGTTTCCGCTTGCCTTCCTCAAGTTCAGAATAAAAGATGCGCTTCGCCACTCTTTCCTCCGCCATACGGGATACATGACCGCACCACCGAAGCTGACGACGCATTATGTAGGCCTCAATGCCACCAACAACTTTAATAATAGTCTAGGTCGACCACCTTAGTTGAAGAAGTTGATGGATGTGGATGAAGCGAAAGTGGTGTGCCAGGACCGTAGCACATGGCAGGAAGTGATCTCTGCCTATCCCTCTGAGAAAAAGGCGTGATTTGATATATGTACCTATGTTGGTCGACCACACTTACCAAATTTATCAGCTCTTGTGTGGAAAACACATACTTGCTAGGCCGGTTATAGTTTCCCATTAATTTATAAGTCAGCGCCTGTCCGATAGGTGAGAACAGTGAACTTACGATCTCTCCTGAAAGAGGCAACTATTTGTAATTTTGATCAAGAATTGAACACAATTGAGCTTTTAGTGTAATGTTATTGTATACTAATATATCTTAGTAAGAAATCAATGAAATTCTATGTGTAGATATGACTATGTGTTAAATTACAGAGGTTCTTGCTTTGTAGATTTCGATGTTTTATTTATTAAATTATTAAATTCAATCAATGATTTTCTAAATGAAATAAAATTTGAACAAAGTTAATGAGTAATTTATTTTACTGTTGTGTACTTTTAACTGAATAATAATGTGATAAAAATATATTCGTAGGCGATTGCTAATTTATAGGGTAGATTAATTTAATAATGTGATAATGTTAGAAATAAACCTTGTATAATGCATAATATTATTGTCAAATAAAATGTTCACATTCATGAAATATACATGAGTGTAATTATACTTAGAATGCGGGTCGATATTCGAATTACCGGGTTATTCCCCATTGATGCATATGATGGGGATTTGTGGAAAAAAGTTGTTGATAAAGTTCACCAATCCCCATTATATAAGAAATGAAATTACGGGTCCTATTTTGAGACCTTACCTTCAACATTCCATTGGTAACTCATTATTCAGCTGTGTGTTAATCAATCCATATGTCGACATCTTGAATTTGTTTTAATTCCGGTATTTATTGTATCCTCACTTCAGTGTTTTTCAAATCTACTTAATAGTCACATTTAGCTAAATAGTAAGTCATGTTAATCGTTAACTGTTTCTCATTAAATTGTAATCTATTTATATGCCCAGACGATTAGCGTTCCTATACATAACATACATAATATTAGGCAGCCGCCATTACACAGTATTATTGATTGAGTGTTTAAGTTGTAAAATACACTTTTCTTGGGTCATTTAGCAAACTTTTGATTTTGTACTATTCTGTGTAGATTTAGATGTGTGTATAGATAAAATGTTATTTTTCTATGAATTGTAAAATATGTTTAAATGTTGTATATAGATATTAGTAATGGCAATTTTCAAATAAAACTCAACTTTTATTTACTTAAAACATTTTATTGGAAAAAAAATTTCATCCTAAAATTTGAAAGGCAACATGGTATTGTATATTTTAGAAAATAATGACAAGATACTTAAGTCAATACTGTTGTAAGTGCCGGGCGGCCGCGCGGCGGCGGATGGCACTCGAGTGAACAAAACGCAAACTAATTATTGCAACTATTTAATTTTCATCAAAACCAAGTAAACGCCACCGCATAGTAACTTATGGAATGCCTTTTATTTCACTTAAAAATTAAATCATACACTTCCTATAAGCATACAATCGAATAGTTTAGTAACTATTTCAAATTTTGTTCAAGTATTATCAAGTGACAGTACTGTAGGCCGATCACATGTGTTGTATATATAAAGTAATATCAGCATACATTTACAGAGCATCAAGATGAACAACAAAACGGAACCGGAAACGATAATTACACTCGAAGCTCTAATTCGACTCCTATATCTAAAATATAAATGATTATAAAAATAAATATGGGGCGGTGCCCCCACCCTTTCACCCCTACTCGATCAGACAAGACACTTCGGACATTGTGTATTTACTGCTTTTGAGCAACTCCAACGACGAGCGTCGCTCAGCGCTCGCCGCCGCGGCGCGGTCCTGCGGAACTTGATGTTATAATATCCTTCATGAAGGACGTGTACGTCTGTCTGTACGTCTACGTATGGAGGCCGAGGACTCCGCGCTGCCGCGGCGAGCGACGCGACGGCACAACTACAACTCGGACCATCGATAGAAACATTGTCCAAATACAATACGACCCTAAAATAAATCAACAGGCGATCTATATTAAAACGAATCTACCGAATATAAAAATATTGCTGATCAACTCGAAGCACACAGCTCTCTAATTTATGACTCGCATCCGTCCAATACATATACAACATAATAGGTTATAGAATAAAATCCGAATCGCTTAAAAATAAATTACAATAATAATAAAAACAATTATACTCGCTCGACGACTCACCCGCGGCGAGAGCGAAATATATACGAATATAATCGCGGAACACGACCGAAGGACGACGTATACATTACTCGGTTATAGCACATTATGGTCTAAAATAAAATTACTATTAAGTAATAATCAATATTTACATTTACAGTCCCGACTGCGTCTCCGCGCGGCGCGGCGCCCGCGCCAACTGACCCGTGTTCCCGTCGGCCCCCGGGGATCGATGGGAATTCAATTTTTCATCGTACTGTCAATATTAACAGTCGATCGAATAACCTTATAAAACAACAAACTACAGAAGTTACAAAAATTAAAGTCAAAGTTCAGAACCAATTAGCACCTCCTATCCACAAGGCTTCGGAATCTAATTCGGAAACTATGCTCTGTCTCTTTCACAACCTAAGCCATTAACAGTGACTGAGCGTAGATTTACCGAATCCAAAAGCCTTTGTCAATAGGGGGGCGGTTATACGTATCTAATTCGAGGTATAGCAAATCTATATATAATAAAATAGTGTTGTAGATATGTATGTCAGTTGGGCGGTCGCGCCGCGGCCGCGGGCCGGTGTGTGTATGCATTATAACAGTCGATCGCGGACTCGGCGCGCGCGCCGCCATACAATTATAAGCTTTAAATATCTCGTGTAAAGACTATAATTGTATCATAGTTGCGTCGGCGGGACGAGTCGTTTGTACAACACAGATTCCAATAAAGGAACAGAATTGGGGAATTGTTCAATCTTACTAGTAGAATGGTATTAAATAAATGCTTTTTCATTATCTCAGTCATACAAAACATAGATGTCACTAGTGTCACATTGCAAAAATATTAAGTAGATTTTTATTTCGAACGCTAATGCAAGATTTGATCTCGATATGTGTTTTTTTATGTTGGTAAGTCGTGTAAGACTATGGCGTGTATTCGGCCGTACACGAACGACTCGGCCCGCACGGACCTACCAAGTACCTTACTCTACCGGCGCAGCGACTGCGCGGCTCAGGACGGGAAGACACATTACTCTCCGATATGACTAAGCTTGAATAGAATAAGACATACTATTTTGGCACGCAAGCAAAACTGTTAGACATTTATGTTTGCGTCTAAATTTTAAAAAATATAGCTCGGTCTTGGTTGTTCCACTGTGCTCTACAGAGTCGCCTCACAAAAAGCAATATTTTCTCTTTCAGCGGGTCGGTTCGGTGGGGCAAAGTGGAATAACTCTTCGGTCTTAACGCTTCGAGACTGGTCAAACGCTTTAGTACCGTAGATCTTACATTAGTACGGCTAGAGCACACTGGTGATTTTCGTGTTGAAAATCAACAGTGAGCGCGTAGCCTAATGAAACATCGCAATGTGTCGATTTCATATCCTACACGCGGCGACATTGTCAAACGAATCATAGATATTAATGTTAGGTTTATTCCGAAATGTCACCTTTATTGTAAAAGTATTTTTTTCCCTACGTGTTGCTTTTTATAGAGTTCTACAGGCTGCCAGCTTTTGAGGAACTAATAGGGTGATAGATACTTAGATTTTGTAGTGGTGTGACAACATTGCATGTTGCTATGTCCATCGGAAGTGTAAGTAGGTAGATGACATACGTACGTACACACGCGTGTGACGTAGTTTAAGTTAGAATATAATATTTGTAACACCACATTCCAATGTCTTATTCAGTAATGTTAAGGTATTCTACCTTAACGGGACAGTTCTACAGCCAGCTTTTGAAGAACTACGGGTGATAGTTAGATGCCTCACTCTATCATTCTCCCTTACTGGGGAGAATAACAGCATAAGTCATCTAAGTAGACATCTAACAACGTAGGCGAACATCTCGGAGTATCTCCTTTCACCTCGTGTCGCCGCCGCCCGCACCAGTCGCCGCTGCGTATTCCAGCCACACTACATATTCTCGAACTGGTCAACACGTCGCTTGGTGTTCCCTTTGCGGATCTCGCGCAGCGTCTTGTACTTGTCGCGGCCCTGGCGCACGTTCTCGCGGTGGATCTTGTCCATCGCCGTCTCCTTTGTTTCGTCGCGGGATTGCGCCAGGTCTTGTTTCAGCGCCTGTGGGACGATCATAGTGAAAGGTTAAATATGAATTTAAAAAAAAAAGTGAAAGTTATTTTTTTATAATAGGCTAGCAAGATGACTACACTCCACCTGATTGTAAGCGGTAGTGAGATTCAAATTAGAGGTCGATAGGCACACTATACCATATTGACCCTGAAGTCCTGCTTAAATGCCGTTTCACGCCCCGCCCGAAGAGCCCGGGATCATAGGAGGGAGGGAAAACATGAGCTGGAAGGGCGTTCCATACCTTGCAGAAAAATAATCAGGATTTTTTTGATTTAACTGTCTGAAGCCCTAGTATGGCTCATGTCGGAGGTAAGAACTGGATCCGTCAGTCATCCAGTCGTGTCCGCGGTCGACTCGCAGCCTTATCGCCGTAGTTTAGGGTAGGCCCGTGCCCCAGCAGCGGGGACGCGTATGGCCTGATGGTGTAGTGCCCTCAGCCTCAGCCTCTCACATGCCGGTGTGTGACTCACGTTGAGCTGGTTGTGCAGGCGCTCGGAGCGCTCGGCGAGCGTGCGCCGGTCGGCCACGGGGTCGACGAGCCCGTCGGGCGCGCCGCAGAGCTCGCCGCCGCCGGACTCGGAGCCGGCGTCGGAGCCCGCGTCCTCGCCCGAGCCGGCGCCGGAGCCCGCGCCCTCCGCCTCGCCCACGTGGTGGTGCTGCGGGGTCGTCGCCGCCGCCAGCATGGCCGCCGCCTCGTCCTGAATAGAAGAACACCGATTACTTATAAAATAGAATAGAATAGAATAATAGTTTATTTGTATCAAGAGACACACATACATACAATATCGGAAATTAAAAAAAAAACAAATAGTAAAATAAAAAAAAAACAGAATTAAAACTAAACCAAATAATAAAAAAAAAACAGAAACTACAAAAAAATTAATACTTAACCAGATTAAAAACAGAAACTACAAAGAAAATTTAAACTTAGACTTAAAATTTAAAAAAAAGAAAATTTTGTCTATTATTTGCGCGAACACCACACATTTAAAATTAAACTAATTTTACGGATTAAACTCGCGTGTATTGATAATCCAAACATATTATTTAGAAATCCAACGTTTAGAACTCTTTACAGCGCTCGTTGTCCTGAGACGAAAGTGTTGCCTGTGACCGTAAAATTAGTCTTATTTCAAAAGAAAACATTCAATAACCTAAACACGACGCAACAGATAAATCACAAAAAAGTAAAAAAAAGTTGTATGACACAACACAAAAATCGCCACTAAGTCATCAAAAAATTCACATTTGAGTTTTAAAAAATGTAATGTAAGTGAAAAAAACTATTGCTAAACTATTGTTAAAAATCTTTTACATGAAGAACATCAAAATGAATACTGCAAGCGAAATTTAGCAATTTACAAGAGAAAATAAATCAATTACACATAATAGTTTGTATAGAAAATATTTTTACGACCTATCGAAAGCATTTGAATATATCAACTATCATTCTATCTTTCCACAAATATAATTTATTGAATTTGTAAACATTTTCAATGTTTTTGCACTGCTCTCATAAACTGAAACATTAATGTTAATACAACTTCTATCATCAGAATTCCAAGTTACAGTGATAGTTCCTCAAGGATCTATATTTGTTCCTATTCTTTTCACAATATACTTGTTCTTCCGCAGTTTACTATCACATCAGAAATAAAACTACAGTGACCACAAGCATTGCAATGAGCTCGAAACGACGGATTGAAATAATTATGATAAATATCATAATATATACTAGATCCATCAATAAATTTTGATTTATTTCTATTTACTAAATATCAGTCTTTATGAGTCCAGACGGGTATATTTAGTGTAATGGAACGCGGAAGTATAAAATCTTATTTCTTTTTAGATAGTGGTAAGTTGAATATGACATGTTCCTGCAAATGTACACTATTGCATTGTGTCAAGTTTTTACTCTCGACCCTGTTACTCATCGCTCGGCCGCTCCGTCTGTCTGTAGGTGTATTAAAGCTTATAATGACATGTTCCTGCAAATTTGTATTATAGCATCGTGTAGAGTTTTTACCCTCGACCCTGTTATTTATCGCTCGGCCGCTCCGTCTGTATTTGTATAAAAGCTTTTAAAGGCATGTTCCTGCAAATGTTTACTAATGTATTATCTCAAGTTTTTTCGTGACCCTGTAACTCATCACTTAGCCGCTCCGTCTGTCCGTCTGTCTGTCTGTCTGTGTGTGTGTGTGTGTGTCGCTGACCTGCTTGCGGCGCGCCTCCTCGACCTCCTCCTGCAGGCGGCGCGTCTCCGTGTCCTTGGCCTCCACCTCGTGCTGGATGCGGGACACCTCCTCCTGCTTGGCGCGGATCTCCTCCTCCAGCTTCTGGCGTTCGGCCGCTTCCATGTTCTGCAATTGGACAGGTGGAAATGGTTATCAGGTCTGTAGGTGAATAGTTGGGGGTGTGAGCCATCCGCACGCCCGCAAGTCCTCATCATCAACAATCATCGTAAGGAAAAAATTAGGACAACTAACAAACATACCCTGAAAACAATTACATGGAACAATATTAACTTACCAATAAGTAATATTGGTAATTTCAATGAATCAATCGAATCAATTCATTTGTATTTTTCTAAATTAAAACTACAGAACCCTAAGTGAGTGTCAAAAATCATCAAAAATTGCGTTGCGTAATACTTGAACGCTCCCGAACTGCTAGAGCGGTCGGTGTATGGCGGGCCCAAGCCGGTAGTACCTTGGTCTCCTCGAGGCGCTGCATCATGTCGTGCAGCTCGTTCTGGCGCCGCTCCAGCTCCTCCTTGGCGGCCTGCAGCTGCCGCAGCTGCTCCTCCAGCCGTCTGATCATGTCCTGCGCTTCTAGCAGGTTAGCCTGGAACACAAGAGGTGGAGTTGTTAGATGATAGGAAAAATATGACGTTTCCAAACGTCGTTTTTCTTTCAACCAACCGGCACTTGGCCAGTGTGGTTGACTAAGGCCTTAGCGCCCCAATTTAGGGTAGACCCGTGCCCCAGCAATGAGGACGTTAATGGGCTAAATAACGACTTATCAAAAAGAATGTTGCCTTAGTATACCTGGCGAAAGCTACATGGTCTGCACTGGCCAAGACGAAAGTGCACCACAGTCTAAGATTGGTGCTTCTGAATGCCTATATAAATATCTTTTATTTAAATTTAAAATTTGAAAAATTCGCATTCATTACCCCGCTTGAACGGGGACTTGAACCACCGGTCTTTAAATATCGCGTCTGCTGCTCTTATTAACTGAGCTATCCAGGTATTGAGTCACCAATGCGAATGTTTATATCACATTTTACCCATTAGCCACGGGTGGCGCCACCACCGGTGGTGATCAAACACGATCGGTCCGCAAAGATTTCTCTATAGAAATGTTATACAGAATGGTTGCACTCGGCAATTATATTTTTATTTAAAAAATAACTTTATTGGTTTGCCTTTTATTTGCGCGAACACTAAACATTAGAAATAAATCCGTAAAATTAGTTTTATTTGTTAATAAGAATTTCGTAATCCTAAATATTTGTCTTTATGGGTCTACACGCGTTATTAGGAGTAGCAAATTACATAGCTACTTACTGCCCGTTAGCCACGGGTTTTCGTAATTTCGTAATCCACCCAAAGTTACCCAAGGAACAATCAATTCTCGACCTTATTCCTCCAACAATAGAGTACAATGTACCTGCGAGCGCTCCATCTCCTCCTGCATGTGCCGCAGCCGGTCCTCGTACTCTTGTTGTTTCTTCTCGGCGCGCTCTCGGGCCGCGATCTCTAGCTGGAGCTTCTCCCTGTAACATACATAGGAGATTAATAATGTACTTTGCTTTTGGGTTATATATGGACGGTGTATGATTGTTTATTTGTACTATAGTATATATGTCACCGTAAAATTGCAAATAAGGTTAGATTGCAATCTATCTCGCGAGATTGTGAACTGTCGAATAATTGTGAACCATAACATGATGCTTACAATTTATCGTGTGATTATTCATCTGATTGCAATCTATCGAAGTGAAACTGATAAATTGCGATCTTAAATATGTCACTTGTCAATGATGTCAATGCCTGATTGGTCGGTTATAGGCATAGCCTATAGCCGACCAATCAGGGACAGCCTTCGGACGGCTGTCCTAAGGCTTAAAGGCTGATTGGTCGGCCTTAAAGTCAACCGTGAACTATAGTTCACAATTATTCGACAGTTCACAATCTCGCGAGATAGATTGCAATCTATCCTTATTTGCAATTTTACGGTGACATATAGATCGCGTAGCAAGCAGTAATTCATGAAAGTAACTATCAACATGTGTCTGAATTAATCTCCACTGACAATACATAACTCTGGACTCTATAGTACCAATTATCTCAATAGACAATTAATTGATACAAGCTACATTATACTACTGTGTTTTATCCGCGCGAAGGACTGATGAACAGTTCTTTTGGCGACAGAATCGTCGATTCAGTCTGTGAAAGTAAAAATAAGATCGATGATAACTTTATGGATATGCCTGGTGTCAATAGTAGCTTAGAAATCTTTGATATACTAAACTGATCTGTGAGTTAGCTATAAAATCACGATAATATCAATTATACATTTTTAAAGTTATGATAATATGGATGGACTCTTCATACAATATAAAATCTTATATTATGATGTCGTATTCCAACAGGAAAACTGTAAATGTAGTTCGTTTTGTGTATGGGGGGGGGGGGTACATCCCTCTGCACGTCGATGGTGTCGGGCTTGCGCCGGCGCATGTACAGCTCGTGGTTGTGTACGGAGGGAGGGAGGTACATATGTCCTCCCAGAGGGTGCAGTAGTGTACCGACCTCTGCGCCTGCTTGGCGAGCTTCTCCTCGCGCGCCTGCGCCTTCATCTGCTGCACGTCGATGGTGTCGGGCTTGCGCCGGCGCATGTACAGCTCGTGGTTGTGTACGGAGGAGGGAGGTACATATGTCCTCCCAGAGGGTGCAGTAGTGTACCGACCTCTGCGCCTGCTTGGCGAGCTTCTCCTCGCGCGCCTGCGCCTTCATCTGCTGCACGTCGATGGTGTCGGGCTTGCGCCGGCGCATGTACAGCTCGTGGTTGTGTACGGAGGGAGGGAGGTACATATGTCCTCCCAGAGGGTGCAGTAGTGTACCGACCTCTGCGCCTGCTTGGCGAGCTTCTCCTCGCGCGCCTGCGCCTTCATCTGCTGCACGTCGATGGTGTCGGGCTTGCGCCGGCGCATGTACAGCTCGTGGTTGCCCATGCACAGCGCGAGGATGCGCTTGTTGACGCGCACGCGCGGCGCGAAGAACACGAAGTCGGGCGCCTTCTTGTCGATCGGCTTGATGATGAACTTGCGGTCGTTGAACGAGATGTTCCGGATCTCGGACCACGGGAAGCCGATTTTCGGGGTTAGCCTGTGGGGAGAAGTTATTGTTTAGTTTTGCATTTTTTGTTCCGTTAAAATCTAACTATAAAATTGCAGATCAGGGTCTCGAAGTCCGATTATGACTATGTTTGAGAAAGTTATGCTTTAAGTGATAGGCAGTTTACATGTTCAAAGCACTTCCTAACATCTTTTGTTATTCAAATCTATTAGCTGATAAGAAAGAAAAGGGAAATGGGGTAGCGCAGGGGTGTAAACATAATACTGCGTTTGCCGCAAAAGTATTTAGGGCGATATGGGAATGTAAACATAATACTGCGTTTGCCGCAAAAGTATTTAGGGCGATATTTCCTACATCAGTATGGAAGTGTCTGTGTAAACCAGGAGTACAAAGGTCAAACAAATCAATCACTCACTTGTCATCCTTCTCGTAGATATTGAGCCCTAAAGCGTCGACACCCAGCCAGAGCTCGGTGTTCTTCTTGTTGCGGATCTCGAAGTAGTTGACGCCGTACATCTCCAGGTCCTGGGCGATCTTCAGGTACTCCATCATGGCGTCCTCGCGCAGCATCCCGCGGTGCTCCTGCCACCAGTTCGTGATGCTCTGCTCCCACTCCTCGCGGGACATCTGGACATGGCGATGGAAATCGTGTTAAGTAATAGACATTGGCAGTCAAATGCGCGAAGACAATTCAGATCTAAACGTCACGTATGCTCCGCCCACTTTCCATTGTAATCGCCGAATTTGCAGCAGCTTTTCTAAAGCAAATTTTATGTCATCCAATTTTTCTGTCGTGAGACAGGCAATTCTAAAGTCTTTAAGGATTGAACTAATAAGAAAATGGAGCAGATTGATAACTACTGATAACCAGGTCAGTGGGAGATGTAGCTAGCTAGGCAGACACCTGATGGTATTGGCTCAGCTTGTTCATCAGTGCGTATTAATATAATAAGGCGTCCGACCGATTTCAGCCAACAACAGCCAACTGTGCCGGACATATTATAGTGCACAACTGTGCGCACAAAACAAGTGCACTCTCTGTTCCCTTACCCTCATAGATATAACAGATCGGGCGCAGGACCACCGGCTTAACGTGCTTTCCGAGGCACGGGCGTGCGTCCGCCAATTACCTGACTCGGAGGTGACTAATTTCTTAACAGAAAAATTCACACTGCTCGACCCCGATGGCTTGAACCGGGTAACTCTCGATTCTAACGCAGCACTTGCTACCAATAGACTAACGAGGCAGCTCCGGACGACAAGCTCTAACCAAATCTCACCTTGTGCTGGTCGGTGACACGCTGCGGCAGCAGACGGTCGTTGGCGAGGAAGCCGGGCCCGTGGAGCGCCGGGTTGTGGTCGCCGTGCCGCGCCTGCACCGCGTACGACGCGAGCAGCACCGACGTCTCCGGCGGGCAGTAGATCTCGTCGGAGAGGATCGCGTTCTTCACCTGTTGAAGAAGGTTAGGTTACACACAGCAGAAGCAGAAGCGTAGCGTGGCTTGGCAGGAAAATTTAAGAAGGTCTAAGGGCCCCCAAACAAATTTAAGGAAAGAAGAAAAGCCATTTTTTTTATTCATTTGTCATTTTAAATATTGGGATGTTTTGCTTACGCACTTTGTGGGCCCTCTGATAATTAATGAACCCCCGAAAATAAAGGTAAATACGCTACGCTACTGACACAAAGTAAAGTAAACAATTGACTTTCGAAATACCCCTCTAGTTATTCTAAAAATCTAGCTACAATCTGGTAACTACTGCAGATAAAGAATGACTGCAGATGTAAAACACACAAAAAAACATGTGACGGCGGAATCCTTTAAATGCAAGACAAACAGAAATTAAAAACGATAAGGTTTTTTTAAAGCTGGAAAACTTTAATGCATTGTCATCACAGATTTTGGCAATTCAGGCAATGAGGATGTTTGCGTATAAGATATCCACTAGATGGCAAGACGCAGATATGAGGTCTAACTGCTTCGTGATTGGTGAATATTGACATGTCTGTCAATGTCACGTCAAAAATAACCAATCACGCTGCAGTTGGACCTGACGCCTACGTATTGCCATCTAGTGAAGTTCTTATACGCGAAAACCCTCATTGAGAAGGATTCAACTAACAAATTGCGAAGCGGCTTTAATGTCGTTTAAATTTATAGACTTTTATGTAATTATGTAACAAATACATACTATGTGTACGCAAATACACATTAAAATCTGATTTCACAAAGTCGGGAAATACATAATGTGGTCTCAAATGCCGTGTTTGTCGTTTCATGCGAGATAAGTGTGTGATAACAGATGCATCATTTGTTTATCCGCTATCTCCTCGCACCTGTCGCGTTTAATCTGCGATATGCTGAATGAGGTTCTTGTCTGATAACGAGGTGGATGCTGTTGATCTCAAATGTTTAGGGACCAAATAGATAGCCTAATCTCAAACTGAGGAAGACAACACCTGATGGCAGACTGAGTTTGAGACATGTGCATTGTTACAGGCAGTCGTTTGTCGTTATGATCAGTTGAAATTTGATTGACAGCAGATGTACAGTTCCATTTTGGGAAATCTATTGTAACAACCTTAGATGTCTATTAGTTGTGTGTTGTTTTTTTAATTGCGCGACTCACTTGAAGGTAGAACAGTTTGAGTGTGATCTCCTGAATAAGCTCGTCCGCGACGTCTTCCGGGTAGAATTTGGCTCGGAACTTGAACTGGAGCGGGTTCTCTTTCTTGACGTCCTGTTGCATCACCTGCAAATAAAACAAATTCGTTAAAATTTCTGTTCAACATTCCACATTGCGACTAACTACGTGAATGTCATTCCAGATTTTTATTAAGTGGATTAGATTATCTTTCAATAACTACTTTCACAATCACACGTAGCCAATTATTGGCTTAAGAAATCAAACATGAAATACAATTCGAAGAATCCCCGATTTGAGAATTTTCTCATGGCTTACATTTTCAGATAGTTACTTGCGATGAGTAACTGATGACTACCAAAAATATCAGGGAGTTTTCGTACCGTAGCAGTCATGTCATAGTTGTTTATCCACAAATCTTACCCATCTGGAGAACGGTAGCGACCCTGACTTCGAGGTGTGCCGACCAAGTGATCCAGGGGAGCGTTAAAAAGGCAACAATTAATTACAATTCAGCACCAGTATCTGGCTAATCATCCGTGAACGTTCGATACAAATACATACATAGCGAGAGAAGTAATGTAGCTGTATTATCGTCAAGTAGTTAGCCATTCGAAATCTAGCTCCAATGCTCATATAAAATTGAAGGTAAATTGTCATAGTACATTGTTTCCAACAACTACAAATTAGAAGGTCACATTATTCTAAGCTTTTCAAATGATTATTCTGGCAGAGGTCAACTACAATGTTTGCTACGAAACATAAATACAAAAAGAACAGAAACAAATCACACGATTATTATGTGGAATCCATTTAATATTTCCGTTAACCATCTACAGCAGTAAATTAATTTTGCTCATCAAATAGATGACATTAATAATATCAACATCGCCTAAGACGGTCGCCACGAGACAGCGGATGATGTCACGACTCTGGTCCTCATTGAAAAATCCCATTAGCCGAGTTGTAGTCGTCTCCCAAATTAGTGCGATCGTGTGGAAGCAGGGCGCCATAATTATATAAACGATCTCCAAATTACCGGCAATTTACGACGTTTTTCGGACAAATGCGTGTCAAAAGATGTTTAGAGTTATGTCATTGTTATGGGAAATAGACTGACGTACGAAATCGAAATCCCAGACAATTAAAAACCTGATTGTCATCGTTCACTGTAGATTTACTATTTTATGTAATGGTTTGACATTTTTTTGTGGATTGTCTGGTATTCTATGTCTCATTTTGTCCTTAAGGACTTCGCTTAGATGTCAAAGTTACAGCAAAAGACGCATCGCAATCCATGAAAAGGAACAAGCGTTATTTTCAGCCTGTTTGTGGCATCTGGCTTTACTGCCTGCCTAGTGGTGTATTCCCCAAAAATGTAATGACGTGTCCCCAGTAGGTTCTCAGTGGAATCATTGTGTGCACATCGAGCACATAATGCTGGCGACCTTGCAAGAGGCGGGAGCGGCGCCGGCCGCGCGTGACGCCGCGCCACCTCACTGCCCCGCCGCTAATATATTAATTAATTAGTATGTTTATTTATCTCGCTACGCACCTAGCGGGAACATTAGAAAAAGTCTCTATCGTTCGCTTACTTACTTATTGTTTACTCATATTCATTTTAGATGGAAACCCTGGGACGGCAACTCAAACAACGCAAAACCACTTTGGGTTCTGATTCAGAAGTATATTAGGATTTTATTAATATTTTTAGGCGTTTAGACTGAAGATAGTTCTTTGAAAAAATAATCGGTAGTTAAATTAAGAAGTTATTCTTAGAATTCCAAATTGTAGTTTTAAATTTGATACAGCATCGGGCCGACCGTTGCCACAGTAACAATCGAAATATCATAAATATCGTATAGCCGTACAATCATTAAACGTGAACAGGAAGAATTAATTACTGATTAGATACGCATCAGCATTGTTTGATATTCGCACAAATCGTACTGCCAACGGTTCAGACAGGGAATATTTGCAATTTGATGTCGTTTGTGTTATTAAATCAAATCTTAGAGAGAGGTCAAATCAAAAGTACCCGTAATCGACGAGCGTGCATGAAGAGGTTGATGGATGTGGATGAAGCGAAAGTGGTGTGCCAGGACCGTAGCACATGGCAGGAAGTGATCTCTGCCTACCCCTCTGGGAAATAGGTGTGTATGTATGTTGTGTATGTTATTATTTGGCGTAGAGTTTGCAACGATTCCGTGATAACCGATAAACAGCATTGGATGAGCGTCACTCGATGGAGTGGTGTAACGTTGTGTAACCGCGGCTGAGATCAGCTGATAAGATAACCGTGATAGCAGTGACGACAGTCTACCGAGGACAACTTACGGAAACTTTTGCGAATATATAAAAAAAAATATATGCATTTTTTCTTTGTACCTATTCTTGGCTTTTGAACTTTTACAACTAACGTGCATTGTTAATTCATTGAAAATCTTGTCTGCATTTAGGTAACAACATCCGTTTCTTACGGCACTGTCTCCCACGTTGATAGAAAATTCACAATATTAAGACTGACGAAGATAATTTTTGAAACTATGTATGAATTTATTGTATTCGGTACCTACCTGATAGGTTAATATTTTAGTAACTGGACTTATGTTCAAAAAAAATATTATAGCAAATCAGTAAAAGTATGAAGTAAGTAAAACATAAAATAAGTAAATAACTTTCGCTTTCATTCCCATTGTTTGACTTACGTCATCTAATATAATAATAAGTGTTTTTGTCGGGAAAATTCAATATAATTCTGAAGATTTGTTTTTTCAAGTACGAAACACAACATGGATACAAAACAGATGGTTCGGTAAAGCGCCGTGCATAATCGCGAAACTAAACGTATCGAATCTGCCCCACTCTGAGAATACGAGCGAATTAATGACACAATACTGAATATTATTTAAGTTTTTAAATATTACCATACATATGCAAAAACATATTGTTTGTAATTCCTATATCTTGTCTATGGTATGTTTTGATATAGTTCTGTCAACACTGGCTGTGAAATTCCATAGGAAATGAATCGGATGGTAATGATGTCGCTAGAAAGTAAGACGAAGACGTTGTAAGCATTTCTACCAAATATACCTTCTGTATTTAAGAATTTACTTAGCAATACATTTTCTAGCGCGTCTACTAGTAATATCCTAGCTTCAACCACTCCAGTTTTTGGGATTACCAGGTCTTCCCCCCTATCGTAAGCCGCTTCTTCGTCGTTTTCTTCAGGGGTCGACAGTTTCTTCACCGTGCTCGTGATAAATCTTGTTGTTTTCTCCACTATGGTATCGGGCTTTGACAAATAAAAATTATGTTTACGCAACATAGTTATTTTGACAATAATAAGTATGAACACAAATATAACACAAAAGAGCAAGGCTCTTCTAAATATAGACGGTGATTACAGAAAGCTAAGTTGACTCATTTCAAATTTACATCTTACATAATTTACAACCATATTCATTCAGCAAAAGGTTTGTAATTAAATCAAACCCTATAATATCATACAAATCAAGACATTTCGATGCAGCAGGTGGTGTTTGTGAAACCATGACACATGCTATTTACAAAGAGACCAAGGCACAACACACATAATATCAAGATGAATCCACGTATGAGTCAGCTGCATAAAGATGATCTTAGGATCATAATATGATAAGTCGAGTGGTCAAATAATAATTGTTCAGAGGTAGTTGAGAGACATTAATTAGCAGAGACTTGAGGCCTCACACAACAAGGATTGAGCAACGCAGCAGTCTGCCGTGGGAGCGGCGAAAGTACGGTCGTCGACCCCGCGGCCGCGATCGCTGCACAATCAGCTGTTCTTGTTTGCGCATACGCAGAATACACCCGTCTACCCTGATCACTCCCAAGATTTCAGCGTCATAACTCGGCTTAATGAAGTTGATATCTGATTCACGCGTGGGAAAGCAGGGGTTGGAAATGATGTGAACGCAATAACGTGTGAGGTGGAACGCAAATTCATCGGCGTGGTGCGTACGTGATCGCATCAGTTTAGATTGGGTGAAACGCAGAGACATTTCTCGCCGGCGGTGGGTCTGGTACCTGTCGCGCGACACAGATGCCGCTGCGTCTCGCTGCGCGCTAACCTAGTTCGAGCCACGCCATGCCATCTCGCTTGACCCTTCGTTACTCCGCCACAATTATATTCATTATGCTGCTAATTCTATGACTGTAAGCGCTAGTCGTGTTTAATAGAGGAAAATTTTGAGTAATAATTTTCCTCAAGTGCTGGCTTTCGGATGCGGTAATGATGGTGGTCTGGGAACCTGTTGGGGTCGTGACACGCAGCCCGTGCAGGTGCAGGCACCGATTCGCGCGCGGCTACGCAAGGCCGTCTCGGGCGCGTCCGATGCCACTTTCACCCGTCTGCGACTCCGAGCCACTCCTAACCGCATATTTTACGAAATCACAAATACGGCCGATGTGTTCGACAAGTACTTACATGCCGTCATTCAATTGCTTTGCGCCGCCGTAAGCAATTTGACATAAGCTATAAATGTATCTGACAAGTCATCGCAACGCAATCTTTTGCGCGAAGCAAATATTTTTTGCTGAATGTGTTAAAAATTAATGGCTATCATAGTTCATTTGGATAGTCAAAGAAGGGAATGTGGCCGTAATGCGAATACAGATTTTATCAATATAAAATGATGAGTATTATTAAGCCAGTTAATTTCCTTCGTTCTACCATGGATTTTTGTGACGCGCTATAATCCCCACGAGGTTACCCCATGACTGAGCTGCCCATCCAGCTAATGGGTCTACGCGTGGTGCGTTTATTCGCACTATGAAAGAATACACACGGCGGGTGTTATCAACTGCGGTGAAAGTTAAGTCTTGGGTGCCTCCAAGTCCCATCCCAGTTCTCCCCAAGAGTCACGAGGAGAAGAGGATTTGTTGGAGCAGTCAAGGACGCGGTTATTGTTCGACATCGAGGCCGTGGTGGTCGCACCTGGCCGTGGGAACGGGGTCACGCGCATCGTCGCGCTCCGCCGCCGCCCGCGTGCGATCTGATCAAACATCAATCTGCGCTGCCCTTCCGACTGGTGCCGATTCACTATCGAACGTCTGGGAATGTTGTTGCATGATTGCTGACTTAACAAGCGTAAAAAACAAAAACTTCAATAAGTCAATCATTCGAGTAAGAAATTAAGCAAACGTTATCTATACATTTGGCTGACATTACTACACTTTTAACAAAATTACTCTCACACGCCATGCACAGAGGCAAACAGAACTACAAAACAAGTACGTACGGTACTGTGTCGTCATGAACGAGAATAGATGCATTTATTTTTGCAACGCTCCACTACAAATAGGTCAACGACAGGTTTGCATGAAATTCCATTGATATAATTGCGCGACATTAATTGTATGTTCGCGACGCATTAGGCTCCACAATAAAATGAAGATAAAATAACAATGCAATTACAGAGTTCATAAACAGGTAATGATGAACCTTGGGAGTAAAACTATGTTGTGGGTGCTTACTGCTTATTGCAAAATTGTTGCTATGGTAATTGATTAGCTGATCGTGTCTTGTACAAGTCAAATTATGATTTCCCATTATGTTGTTTTTATTATACCTCGCGTAGGTGGAGTTACGACTTTTGATGTATTATTTTTGAACTCTATTTGCCACAAGTTAAGATACACTATGTAGTATGAATAAAAGCAATGACAATTCTGATATCTTGGGGCTTTTTGTTAGTTAATTGTAGTTTGTCTTTGCTATCAGAGTTCACACACTCGTCAACTTCAACCTGTGGAGGTATCTTCCATTGTTGGACGAGCGACAACTGTAACTAGATCTACTGGGCTTCTAGAACTGCACTGAGAGCAGCGTGTAAAGTGGGGTTTGCTTTTTGCTTAATGCCAAAGAAGGGCACTGTCATCAGTTAGTTTTGCAACACTACTGTCAAACAGACAAAACATACTTTTACTACTGCATAAAGATTTTTACACACCAGATGAATCCAACTTGGCTTGTAAGTTCCAACTAATCGATCGTGTATGCAGTGCAAATGTTACATACATACAACTCTTTCAGTCATTACAATTTCTAACTGAGCCACATAGATGTGAGAGCCATCCGCTTCCACGCAAGTCCAGTGATGATGACGAGGCTACTCCAAGCCATCATCGTAGCTGAGTGGCGTCCATTTCAGTGGCACTATATTATATTTTGTTTATGTACTGAATCTATTTTTAATGCTGGGAATAAATTAATTATCTTTCTCTCCTACTAGTCAGTCAGTAAAAAGAGCTAGCGCAGCCACCTTCGCAAAGGTAGATCAGTGACAAAAACTGTCTAAGAAGCAAAGATAAACTCTGTTGCAGCCAGAGCGCGCGCGTCAGTCGCCGGTCGCACGCGATCTCGACGCAAGCGTGCTCGGAATTCTGCTTTTTGTCGCCAGCGATTACCGTCAAGACGCGGCCCCAATACTGCGAACAGTGGCGGCGACAGGGACGTAGCCAGGGAACTAAGCAGGGTAGATGGGCGCTATCTGGCAACTTCTTCCTGATATGAATCTTTAAGCAGTCAGGGATACCAGGCGCAACTGTCTGTCCGGTGGTTCGTGAGCGGTATACGGGTTAGCCCCCCCGGCTCCTCGAGCTTCTATCGACTCAGTGCGAATCATTCGAGGCGATAGTATCCTTCCTCCCTTTTCCTTCTCTCGTCATAATATATCCTTGCTACTCGTCGGAACGCAATGACCTTGTTAAAACAATGCATAAGGCAGAATTGTTGTGGCAAGACAGAATGGCGGCGACGTGGTCCATAACCCGTCACGTCACGTTTCCCAGAGAGGTAAAAAGTGGATCGCTGGAAGTGATCTCTGCCTACCAGTCTGGGAAAAATGCGTGATTTTATGTATGTATGAAATGAGGAATCTGGTCGCTAAAGATATCACTTTCTACGTAAGTACCCAGTTGCGTCACAGACCCCACAGATGGCGTCCCGTTCGCTCAACGTGTGATCTTTCACAAATCGTGGGCGTAACGTAACGAGGTGCCGGGGAACCGTTTCCTGGGAAACAATTACTGCTAGATGGTCGTAATGTCTTCATGAGGTAATCTTTTACGAGTCACGAGCGATAAACCGTAGGAGGTGAAGATTGTTAATCTTAACATTGGAGAGCAACTTTATGTGTAGCATTTACGACTGCATTTTGGAACAAACAGATATCTCAATTACCCAAATATCAGGTAAACATCTTCATATTTTCTAATGCAATACTCAAATCAAATAAACTTATCACATGTATAATTATAAATGGTTATCGTCATATAGCACAGTACTGATAACAAATATAGTTCAATCATTTGTGAACTGAAATTACAATGCTATGGACTAAATAATCTATGATTATATTTTATTTTATATTTAAAATAAAAAAAATTAACTGACGGACTAAAGGCTGAAAATTTTTTTACGTAAAATTGAAAGCTAATCAATGGAAACGTTTGCCAGTAAACGAGTCTAGTCTTTATCTTTGGCATTGAATGAAAGCAAGACAAACAAGGTCCAAACGAGGTTTTAATAATGCAAAAGTGGTCATTGGAGAGCGAGAAACCTTCGCAATTAAAGAGTTAGTTTGGCGATTACTCTGATTAACATACTGAATCTAGAACAATGTGCCGGGCCTTGTTTTTACCGAGTGATCTCACCGCGCCATGTGGGCTAGGACTCAGGGTTGCCATACTAATGATTAATTGTTAAAATAAATTCTAAACAGGACCTTTTTTTGTCCTAACTGACTACGAAGATGGCTTTGAGTAGCTTCGTCTTTATCACCGTACTTGCGCAGGAGCGTCTAAACAAGACCATCGCCAATTCTTGAGTATTGTGGTTGTAAGTTGCACTATTCTGTAGAATTTTTCTCGTTTTATGTAGCTAATACTTCAAATAACCGTTTGGTTAAATACCACATACCATCATTGAATGTGGTTATTGGTGCAGGGACAATACTAGAACATGCATTTCTTTAATAAGACAGTTGTACCAAAATAGCTAGTATTTCATAATTAGCTAATGTCTCTGTACGTGTAAATCTGACAACCTTATTAAGCCGTGAGTGAGTAGCTTGTACTGGCATTATTTCTCCATGAGCCAACAGCTTCACAGTTCCACAGAAATCGTAACTTGACGATAATAAATGATTCACCTTTACATCTGTGACGGCTTACTACAGCGACATTATATTTCCGTGTTACTAATATTTGTGTACCTTTGAATTGAAAAAACATCCTATCATAAATAATTGTGCAAATGTTACAAATACCCTGTAGGTTTCTCGTTATTCCATCCCTACAAAAAAATCTAATGAAATAAAATAAAATGGGCGCATATGTATTGGCCATTGGATATGGGACTAACTAATTAAAATACTGTATTATCGCGTCTTGTTAAACTTTTCATTAGTAGAAACATTATCATGCGGGTGGTTTACCGATGTTACACAGTTACACTAGACGAGATTGACGTAAAACTAATGAATGGAATTTAGTAATCGGCTTTAAAGAAATAACTTTTAAAGGTTACTAACAATTTTACGGGAAATGTGATTGTCAAAAGCCTTATTTCAGATCTGTTTATTGTAGCATTAGCTGTGATAACCACAATTTGCCACTGCATTCGTAATGAGCATCTATGAGTGATGATCGCTGATCCAGTCCGAGTCATCGGAACACGTCACGATCATTCGACCATGGCATTTTAGCGTTGGACCGGTGCGCGAAACTTGAATGGCTACAGCTAACATCCCAACCATCTGACGCCCGTACGTTACTAATGTAACAGTATGGAATCCACTTCATACACACAAACACATGCCCACGTGTTGTGAAAACTGTATTAAAATGGCTGCGAATCAGAAATAGTACTACACTGATAAGGCTAACATAACGGTTACTACTATAACTTGCTGGGAATTGACAGCTAACCTTGACTTTGACATAAGCCTTGATCTACACGTCATTATCCATTATGGTTGGTGGAAAGTTTTGGTCATTTTAGCGAGTAAGTAAACGTTTCGAATGGAACACTTTAAACTACACTAACACTTTAACCCATTTACGCCCTCTGGCCCCAAATGAGAACGCCAAATAAATGATTTTTAATTTTAAAATTAAAAGATTTTTACCATTAAACACAGCGAATTTGTACAGTATAATAGTGCATCTCAATAATAAAAAATATAACTTATCGTTCACAAGCCTATTATTAGGATTTTTTGAACTGTTTTGTGGGACTTATTTTTTTGGAGATATCAGCAAAACTAAATATTTTATAATTTATTTATTTAAGTAATGATGACAGTTTTTTTCGTTTATAAATATTAGTTTATATTATATTCTTTATATATTAAGCATAATAATCAATATTTTATAGTATTTTGGTACTTATATTTTACTATTTATAGCGGTGTCCCCAATTGGGGCCAATGGGCACATAAGACCTAATATTTTCGTATTTAAAAAAAAGAGAATTTCATGTAAAATAAGATGTGAACGACATCCGGCGTTGTCAAGAGATTCAAGAAACTGTGGAGGCTGAGTTAGGTGAAGAAAATTATGAAACGGAGGTAGATTTAGTGATGCTGCTTCCTGAACCAAGGGTCTTTATCGAGGAAGAAGAAGCGTATGATGACAACATCCAAAGAATTAACATGCCTTGAAAGGTACCTTCCGGGTAACATATAATTGATTGTTCGAAGAGACGAAATTGTAGTGACGGTAATATGGAGCTTCCAGCATCCAAGAGACAATCTTCAGTCGTCAATCGACAAACCATGTTTGGCGTAATTGTGAACCAACATATGAACCTACGATGAAGACGACTATGATTATTCTCTATTACTTATGTATAACCGACTTCTAGTTGCCTATTGAAGAAGTGAAAACATTCTTATCGTGACTGGATATCATGTACTGCCTTCGCAATACAGATTTGAAACAGTCAAGTCAGTCAACAAAATATTTTTTTGTTCGATGGCTTGGGCTCCAATTCTGGTGGTGCCCACCCTCTGGGAAACATGCTGTATTTGGCAGTTTCCAAAACATGACGTGTTCTTTCCTGGCCAATGATAAAAAGGTAGATCAATTCCAGTTTCGACACTATATTGCCATTATTTACGGTTCAAAAACTCCCAAAATCATTGCACATTCCAAAATTTGCTGAAAGATGGTGTAGGATACTATATCTAAAAGCTGTCTTAACAGCTGCAATGTGTAGTGTACCATAAAAAACGCATTTGCAACATAAACATGTTTGAAAACACTGTGTGTTGAATTCCTATATATCGAATTTTTCTATACTACATGCGCCCATTGGCCCCATTTGAGGACGGCTTTTTTTTAGATATATAATATACATATATTTTTATTTTTTTTATATTTTCGTGTTCTTTAGGCTTGTTTCCAGCTATTCACAATAAGAAATATGTACCTTTACCACTGGGTTTGATTTGGGCGTAAATGGGTTAATGCCGAGACAGTAACCGCTTGTTACATTCGTTTTATTTCAAGTCACTTTCGCTTCATAATGATGTGTTCTCTGGATGCCTCACTGGTCAATTTCTTAAACTATGATTTGAACACTGGTTGTGTTTAAAGACTCCGATGAGCTAATGCTGTATGGGCGTTGGATATTGATTGTAATAAAAACTTTTTGAATTATAATAACATAACATAGCAAGAGGTCGACGACATTTTGAATTTGCGGCTGGTGATGCATTGCTCTTATTATAGACAATTTATCAATAAACTGATGTTCGATCATAATATGTGATACTTGTGGATGGAGGTCTTTACTGCATAGCAATTATCATACTACACGCTTATCACATAAAACAAGTACGAGGTGTACTATAATAAATTCCTAGCTAGAAAGTGTTTACGCATCCTAGTCTTGTTCTGTAGTTCCATGTTGTTGAGTAAATTCTAGCATAAGCAAACGCCTGTGGCTTAAATACTAATACCGATACAATACCTAAATTTTCCCTGATGAATATTTCATCTTTATCTTTATAGAACTTTGTTTGAGTGACAGCTAAATAAAGCAACAAGTTCAGAAGTAATATTACAACAATTTTTCAACCATCGCCTGTTCTATACTCTCGCCTGGCACAAACAATAACAACTCATATAAGGTCTTGCAAATCACGTATGACGACGATCCACTTAATCTTTCATTGAAACTGCAGCAGTGGAAGTGTGTACGCGTGACAGTGCAATCAGTGGTCGCGGAGAAATCTGGCGGCTTTCGACCGGCCGCTAATGAACGCGTGGCCCCGACGATGATAATGAACCGCTGCACTGCCAAGTGACACCAGGTGACACCACTTTATGGTCAACACAATCGATGTATTTGCTTTATTTAGCCGCAGAGGCGAGAATCAGCTGGAAAGCTTGGACTATGAGTAGCACCGTTCTTTATAAGCTAGACATATCACGCAGCAGACGCGAGAATAAATGGGCTATTTTTCTTAACCCTCCAGTTTGTACGTATTCAATGTGTCAATTGATGTGCCATTCAGATGGTGTAACAGTGCAGTGTATAATTGAATTGATACTTAATAAAATCACTTTCTTTGTATGTTACAATGTTTACTGATAACACTGGTCAACAAAATGAAAAAAAAAAATTGGTGCAGAGATAGTGTTAGGGGTTTTTGACAAAGTGTCAACTGGTAACACTAAATTAATGTTTCTTTTTTTTTCCTACGTGTAGTTTTCGATTTACCCACAGTTTTGAATATTGCCTGTAATCCGTACTTTAATGCGCTTTTTTTGTTAATTCATCGGTATATTTCTGAAGATAAGTTTATTTTAAGATCATGTCTTCATCGCGAAGAAGTTTTGGAAATGAGCTCAATGTGTTTTGTTACATCTGTGGTGAATACACAGTTAAAAAATATAGAAAACCTATAACAGATTTTGTAAAAATTTCAAGTTGAAAATTGTGGATGATTACAAGCCCTGGATACCTCAAATTGCTTGTAAAATGTGCTGTGAACACTTGAGACAGTGGGTTAACGGCAGTCGAGTGGATACACTAAATACCCATGTTTTTATTGCCTGTGGGATAGTCATGGCAAGCATCAACACTGGGAAAAAAGAGATTGGCCAGTATGTGACACGATGGAGGTAGGGAATCAGAATGTCATCAACTCACTTTTGGTTTTAAGAGATAAAATTATATTGCCCCCCTTGCACATAAAATTAAGCTAATGAAACAATTTGTTAAGGCGCTAGATAAAAATGGACAATGTTTTTTTTATATATATAAAAAAATTACTGGTCTAAGCATAGAAAAGTTAAAAGCAGGGATTTTCGATGGTCCGCGGATAAGAACATTAATAAAAGATACTGATTTTTTAAGTTCAATGAATGATTTGGAAGGAGCTGCGTGGACTTCGTTTGTTGAAGTTACTAAAAACTTTCTTGGAAATTACAAGGCAAATAACTACATACAAATCGTAAATAACATGCTAGAGAACTTTAAGAACTTAAAATGTAATATGTCCATCAAAGTACACTACCTCCACAGTCATCAGTATTAATTTCCAGAGAATCTTGGGTCCTATAACGAAGAACAAGGGGAGCGGTTTCACCAGGACCTAAAAACCATGGAGGAGAGGTACCAAGGTCGATAGGATAGTCATATGATGGCTGATTACTGCTGGGGTATGCAACGGGATTGTCCTAATACATCTCATTCACGAAAGTCGCGAAAAAGAATTTTTTTATGTACATAATACTTTTATAAATGCTGTTTTTCCTTAAAAATAGTTTTTTTTTATACATGTAAATATTTAAAAAAGTACACGTAGGAAGTAATTTTTTTGGTATTAATGTAATCAGGATACAGTCGTAAGTTTATATAAAAATACAGGGTAATGGCACCAAAACTAGTGTTGACCAGTGTAATTGCATGGGTCCATGGTAAAAATACAAATATCAGCAACATTGAAATAGTACATTTTTTAAAATAAGTTCGCAGTTCGGTAGAAAATAGTTGTATGTGTTATAGGCAATGTGTATAATTCAGGCATTCTATACAATGCCTAGGAAATGTATAGAATGCCGAGGTCGCTTAGGCAATGTATGAAATGATACTCAATGTTTGAAGTATTACACACTTTACCTAGGAAATGTATAGAATACCTAGGCATTGTATAGAATGCCGGTTGAAGCTTAGGTAATGTATTTAATAGATTTTTCTTCTCCGTAATTTGGTTAGTTAGATAGCCATCTGCCTCGTTGGTCTATTGGTAGCAAGCGCTGCGTAACGACCCGGTCCTCGTTTCGAGTCCGGGGTCGGGCAAAATTTGTGTGAGTTTTTCTGTAATGAAATTACTCAGCCCGGAGTTAGAAAGTTGGCGGTTGAACGCCCGTGCCTCGGAAAGCACGTTAAGCCGGTGGTCCTGCGCCTGATCTCTCATCGGTCATGTCGGATTGCCGTCTCACCGAACTATGGGAGTGAGTGCACTTGTGTTTACGCGCACACTTGTGCACTATAATATGTCGTGCACACTTGGCTGATCTCAATTGAGACCGGCCGCCATGGCTGAAATCGGTCGGACGCCTTATTTATAGTTAGATAGGTACCTACTGATCTTTTGAGAGCTTATCCTAATTTTAACTGTCACAAGCAGATTAAACAAGAGAGAGAATCTGATTAAACATATTGCATTTTATCGGATGGTGTTTTTACGTAGAGTGCGTTTGACACATAGGAGTTCTAAGAAAAACTAGTTCGGCCTAAGCCAAAATAGTTTTTCCGTCAAAGGTATATATGAGTGGTTTAAAAAAATTTAACACAAAGAGGACTCTTTTTTAACTCAGTCTAAGGTGCCGGGAAGTCCCGAGCCCGCAAGTACTACATAGTTTATCCAAAGCTATACGAGTTTGTCCTAAAATCGGGTTTGTCCGGTAACATGTATGTATGTGATCAACAAATTGCAACTACATATCTAGCTATCACTGTTCTTGAGTTAAAGCCTGGTGACAGATGGACGGACGGACCATTCATGAGTTAACGGATGGACTCAAAACCAATGCTACCTAACCCCTCTACGAAAAGCAATAACATATTATACAAACCCGTTCAAAATCAACATTTTGAACTTGACATTAACAGGAACATTACTTTGTCTGAATAATAAATAAAATAAAAATGTTTAAGGTCCTACCCGTGGTCGTTCATTATACACATTACCTGATGCACTTCGGGCATTTTATACAATACCTAGGAAATGTGTGAAATTGATCGTATTATACACATTGCCTGAACGTTTTAGGCATTGTATAGAATACCTAGGTATTCTATACATTACCGGATTATACACATTGCCTATAACATATACACTATACAGTGATTGTTGAGGAAAATACTTATCTATATGACGTCAGCGAATGATGCAAACCCGTGGAATAGTATAATTAAATCAATATATACATTTATATCTTTCATTCGGAATCCTGCTTTATGCCATCAAACCGGAAACTCAACGAATCAAACTGAGTTTACACATGTGTCTTGTTGAAACGTGGGGCGGCAGAAGGTTGAGTGAGCACTTTTGAGATAAGAGCAAATAAATTAAAACTAAATGTATGCAGGTATCGTTTAATTTGCTTTTCAACCTTTGAACCTGATCGAAGTAGTCAAACATGTCAAGGTGGAGGAAACATGTCTGTGAAGGACACCCATGATTTTGATGGTACAACTCGGCACCGAATGTTGCATAAATACTTTTTTTCGAAACATTGATTTGAAATTTCCGTGTAATACGGAATAGGTACAAATGTTGGTGACATGTCAATGATATGGTATTCAGTTCAAGGCTGCGCTCGCCTAAGCCGCGGTGTTAGCGGCAGGTGTCTGCCGATAGAAGCCTGACCGGACGACGGGTCGTCATGTAAATCGGTCACTACGCATAAACGTGCGTGTGAGGTGTTCTAGTTTTTGTAGGATGAGATAAATTACAGTGTCCAAGAGTACGACCAGTAAAGGTACATGTAGCAAATATTTCGGATATGTGGACTCTGAACTCCACCTTTGCTCTCTCAGCCCGGTCAAATGTTATTGGGAGGGATCATCAATGGAAACAACGGGTCGATGTCAATGGAAACGAGCAACACAATCTTAGCTACTGATCGCCTAGCTTCATCTTATCAGGCACAACCAAAATCTCTTCGGACGTTTATCTGAGATGCGGATGTGCGTGGGTCAAGGTTATGTACCACTGGCTGGTCTAACGGCAGGTGTCGCCACCGGCACGGTCGGACAGCGGCTCGTGTAATTGGGTCGCGGTCTCAAGCCGGCTTCGATAGCGGATGAGCTATCGATTCACGTGGACGGACCATCTGTCATCTACGACGTTGCCTTTGTCTGTGTTGACGTCAACAACATATGCACTTGCTAATTGATATCCAGATCAAAGATCTTCAGCAATCTATTGAACGATGAGACGAACATAACAGCGAGAATTTACAAAAGGTATGATTGAGGAGTAGGAGGAAAATAGTATCAAAAATATCATGAGGATACATGTTCTTTAAATGGAATCATATCGAAAAGGGCATCTTACATCACTCTACCACATCTTACTCACTGCACTCTCATTACTGGGAATCCAACCTCAAAAACACACAGATTTTCCGCAGTATCGGTGATTACGCAACACTCTAGATTGAAAACAGATTAAAATTCCATTTCAATCGAAGCGGTGAAATAGGTACGATTACGACATTATTCGGTGCTACTGACGGAAGATGGAAACATGATTTATGTATCAGCTGACATGGAACGAAGGCCTCACATCCATTGCCACCTGTGATGCGGGCGTATAAAGAGGAGGCATTATGTTGGAATTAATAAAAAAAAAAACATGCTTTTGAAGTATGTAATTTAATATCAATTCAAATACAATATACGAGCTTAATAATCGTAGTCGTCAAACTTAGTATCAAAAATAATATTAGTAGTCCTTTTGATAATAGAAAATCAGCATAATCCTTTGTCCAGCTAATTTCCAAAAAAAAAAAGAGCTGAAGCTAAACCTTGTGTATCTCCTTTCTATTATTCTTTATGCATACTAGTTGCAAATATCAAAAATGTTGATCTTGCGTCAAACCCTACATACTATAGGCACTTAACATGGTTATAGTGTTTACGCTTACGAGGATACGAAGGAAAGCGCACGGGTCGCCATTGCCACACGATGATTATCATACTCAGCACGAGGCCACCAGCCTTACGTAACGTACACGCATCATAACGTACTGTAGGGCCACATGTTATGGTCACCGTAGGACAAGTACATGGTTATTATGGTGGCCTGATCTTTGATCTCGTAATAGGTGAAGAAGGGGTTTAAGGACGCATTTTAATTCGCCACAATGTGCCGCTGTATACTGTATTCGTAATGTTATATTCCAAATAATGAGCTCTAGTGACCTTGAAGATAACTCCGCTAGTTTTAACCGACTTCAGAAAAAGGTTTTCAGTCTTGCATAGTAAAATCTACAATTTGAGGCAGTTTTGTGCAATGCAAACTTCTAGCGTAGTAAGAGTCCAAACTCTACCTTCCTTTCAAGGAATTACTTAGTAGAAATTGTATGTATTTTCTTACTGTGGAAATATCCCAATTGCTACCAAAGTTTGGCTGTTCTCTACCGAACCGAGACACGTCGGAAACCCGTACCAGAGTCGTGCGTACGCGAGTTACACTTGTAATACCAATTAGCGTGAGGTGTCTCGAACGGACGGCAATCCACCGGCGAACGATTATGGTGTATTTGTGGAATTGTCGTTCAGCACATCCGCTTCTGATACATTGCTGTTTTGTACCAGAAAATTCTATAACACTTAAGCCCGTTGCATCGTAAACTATGAAGCGTTATTGTTAAAATTATTATGTGTCGTGTATAATGTACATCTCATGAAACGTCATCTTTTGTTCTGTCAGATAAATGTTTTATAATCTGTTGACATTGACCGAACCCTGTAACTCTTTTTCAAATTAAAATCCGCTCTCTCTCTGAAAGCAGCCGTTGAGTAACATGGTCGTTTGATTGAATCCATCCACAAAATTATAATAGGTTATGGGCCCAGTCCCTTAGTTAATTGAAGAGTTGATAGTTTTGTAATTAGCGTAGGAATCGTGAGTGCACAAAAGACGATTGCGCGATTTGTTTTGTTTCACTGTCGTGTACTAACATTGCGGTGCACGTGTTTGGACAAAACGCCGGTTGTGAACAACAGATATGGCTTTAAGCATGAACTCGTTTATTGCAAATGTGCCGAAACTCAAGGGCCGAGAAAATTATAGCGAGTGGGCGTTTGCAGCTGAAAATCTGCTAATACTCGAAGGAAAATTAGATTTTCTCAAGACTGAAGGAGCCGGCACAAATATGGCGGAGGATGCTATGACAAAAGCCAAGTTGATTCTTACAATAGACCCGTCGTTGTATGTGCATGTCAAGAACGCTGCGACTACAAGAGAACTATGGCAGAAATTACAACATATGTTTGACGACTCGGGTTTTTCGAGACGAATTATGTTGTTGAGGACTCTAATCTCAATACGTCTCGAAACTTCGGATTCTATGACAAGTTATATTACTCAGATTATTGAAACGGGGCAGAAATTATCAAGAACTGGATTTTTGGTAAATGATGAGTGGATTGGCTGTCTTATGCTCGCAGGATTGCCTGAAAAGTATTTCCCAATGTTGATGGCTATCGAACATTCGGGCATCGCCATTACGGCGGATGTTGTAAAATCAAAATTACTTGATTTGGTCGGAAGTGAAGATTCAACGGAAACAGCATTGTTGACTAGAGGGCGGCAGCAGCATGTCAATCGGAAACCTACTTCATTCCAGTCCGTTCATTCATTCAAAAATGGCCAAACGTCAAATGAACAAAACAAAACAAAGTCATCAAGTGTTATCGATGCAAACAGATCGGACACTATAAGAATAAGTGTCCACAAGCTCAAGATACGAAGACAAATAATTCGAATGCGTTTTCTGCAGTGTTTTTAAGCGGAAACTTCAGTAAGAATGACTGGTATTTGGATTCTGGTGCGAGTACACACATCACGTCAAATGTAAACAATATTCGAAATACATCAGAAAACACGTGTATCAAGGAGATAACAGCGGCTAATAGAGGAGTCATGCCTGTGTTGTGCTCGGGTGATGTTGATATTGTCACAATAACGTCGAAAAGCAGAAATAATATCACAGTAAAGGATGTATTGTGTGTGCCTACTGTTGCCACAAACTTGTTGTCAGTGAGCAAACTAATTCAGAATGGAAACAGAGTTGACTTTCGGAAAAATGTAAGTTATATCTATAACAGCAGAAATCAACTAGTTGGAGAGGCCAGATTGGTCAACGGTGTTTACAAACTGAATGTGGAAGACAACAGACAATGTTTGTTTACAGTACCTGATAGTATCAAGAACGAGTTATGGCATCGAAGAATGGGTCATTTGAACAGCAGTGATCTTAACAAAATGAAAGATGGTGCAGTTGTGGGAGTGGACTATAAAGATACAAGCGAGATCAGCAAGAGTACATGTGTAGTGTGCTGTCAAGGCAAGCAGACCAGATTGCCATTCAACCACATGAGCACTAGGAGCGATGAGGCGCTCAGCATTGTACATGCAGATGTGTGCGGACCCATGGAGGTGACATCAATTGGCGGCTGCAGGTATTTTTTGATCTTTATAGATGACCACACTCGCATGACCTTTGTTTATTTTTTGAAAGCCAAGAATCAGGTGTTTAAATATTTCAAAGAATTTAAAGCCTTGGTTGAAAATCAACAGAACAAGAAAATTAAAATATTTAGAACCGACAATGGCCTTGAATTCTGTAATGCAGAATTTGATAGTTTCTTGACTGAGACAGGCATAGTGCACCAAAGAACTAACATTTATACACCAGAGCAGAATGGTGTTAGTGAACGCTCAAATAGAACATTAGTAGAAAGAGCACGTTGCATGCTGTTTGATGCTGGGCTGGACAAAAGTTTTTGGGCTGAAGCGATAAATACAGCAGTTTACTTAAAGAATAGATCACCAGCATCAGGATTACAGAATGCAACACCATTTGAGCTTTGGATGAATAGGAAACCAGATGTTAGTCATGTTCGGGTTTTCGGTAGCAGAGTTATGGTGCATGTCCCGAAAGAAAAAAGACATAAATGGGACACCAAGTCAAAACCGCACATCTTGGTTGGCTATGCTGAGAATGTCAAGGGGTATAGGATATATGATCCAATCAAGAAGAGTGTTTCTGTAAGCAGGGATGTAGTAATACAGGAAAACCTGAAGAGTAACATAGATGATAGGATATCAGTTTCAGTGGGGAAATCTCAGAAACGCAACAACAGAGTGATATAGATGAGTCGGTTGATATAGTTGCTAATATAGAACCTGAAGATGATGTTAACCCAACAGATAATATTGACCAGGCTAATAACTCTATATTGCAGAATGTAGAAGAGATTCCTTCCCCACAAGAACCGAAGAGGATCAGGAGACCTCCAAAGCGCTATGGTTTCACAAACTTATGCATGCAGTCAAATGCTGAGAATCAATGTGATCCAGTTAGTGTCCAACAAGCACTACAAGGCGCCGATAAAGACAACTGGGTCGCTGCGATGAAAGAAGAAATTCAGGCATTTGAAGAGAATGATGCATGGGCAGTAGTGAGTGAAGTACCTCAAGGAAAGACATTAGTGCAGTGTAAGTGGGTCTATAAAAAGAAGTTAGGCAGTGATAACAGTGTTCGATATCGTGCTCGTCTAGTGGCAAAGGGGTTTACCCAAAAACCCGGTGTGGACTATGATGAGACATTTTCCCCTGTAGTTCGTCACTCCACCCTAAGAATGTTGTATGCACTCTCTGTACAATTAGATTTAAAAGTCACTCATTTAGATGTTAAGACTGCATTTTTGAATGGTATATTAAAAGAAGATATTTATATGTTTTATCCACAAGTTGATATGGAAAGTAATAGTAACAGAAAAATTGTTAAATTGAATAAAGCTATTTATGGATTAAAACAGTCGTCAAGGTCATGGTATGAGAAGGTTGACCAGTGTTTGACAGAATTAGATTTTAAAAGAAGTGAAATAGAACCATGTGTATTTACAAAATTTCATAACAATGTTAAAGTTATTATTGCTTTATATGTGGATGATTTCTTTGTGTATTCAAATTGTAATGTAGAGACAGATAATTTAATTTCAATATTGAGTTCTAAATTTAAAATAAAAGATCTTGGACAAGTAAAGCAATGCTTAGGAATGAGAGTAAATATTGATAGCAAGAATAATATTTGTACCTTAGATCAGGAACAATACATAGATCAGTTATTAATAAGATTTAATATGGTAAATTGTAAAGAGGCTAGTACACCTATGGAGTCTAAACTAAATATTGATAAAAATGATAATGTTAATGATACTAGCATCCCTTATCAACAACTAATAGGGAGCCTCATGTACTTATCTGTGTTAACAAGGCCTGACATAGCCTTTAGTGTTAGTTTTTTAAGTCAGTTTAATTGTTGTCATACTAGCACACATTGGAGTTATGCTAAACGAATTCTCAGATACTTAAAGAGAACTAAGCATTATTGTATAAGGTATGTAAAAGGAAACTCAGATTTATTAGGATTTGCTGATGCCGACTGGGCTAACAATGTTATTGACCGAAAATCATATACAGGGTATTGTTTCATAATGTCAGATGGAGTCATATCATGGGAAAGTAGGAAGCAAAGGACTGTTGCCCTTTCCAGTATGGAAGCAGAGTACATGTCAATGGCAGAGGCATGTAAGGAGTCCATGTACTTGAAAGTTTTGTTGTCAGAGGTTACTAACCAGGATGTAGGTCCTATTACCTTATATAATGATAGCCAGAGTGCTCAAAAATTCATTGGTAATTATGCCTTGAATAGGAAAAGTAAACATATTGATATTCGTTACCACTTTATTAGAGATGCTTCAAATAATAATATTATAAAGGTGGAATATATGTGTACCAATGATATGCCAGCAGATGTTCTCACAAAAGCGCTTGGTGCAACTAGACATTATAATTGTATTGAAGCTCTAGGACTTGGTAGCTAATTTGTATAAAAATTGTTTTTTCAGGTTTCATGTGATGTAGTGGGGTGTTAAAATTAGTATCTGTCGTGTATAATCTACATCTCATGGAACCTCATCTTTTGTTCTGTCAGATAAATGTTTTATAATCTGTTCACATTGACCGAACCCTGTAACTCTTTTCAAATTAAAATCCGCTCTCTCTCTGAAAGCAGCCGTTGAATAACATGGTCGTTTGATTGAATCCATCCACAAAATTATAATAGTTATATTATAGTACTTTGACGTATGTTATCATGTTTAAAATCCTATCTGAATAATAATTTCCAGTTTTACATGTCATTGTGATCAGGGAAATTAAATGAATATCATAAAAATGTTTTTACAAGGATATTATTTCATATGCTCGCAGAGCCCGACCGAAGCAGACGTGTTATTGGTTATTTTGTCATAAGATCATAGATATTATCTGTCATAGATTGCATAATACCTGCTCGTGGGCCGTAGGCATAATAAGTGCAATAGTCGGTACGAAATACTGTGAAACTCTCCATTATATCAATAGAAACCGAAAGGTTCCCATTCTCCGAATATGGCCAAGTAGTCGTAACTCCCCAGAACATAGCCGTTACTCAGAATTTTAAAGATGTAACAACAAAGTAATTCAGCACATTTATAAGCGTGCTATTTTAAGACGATGACTAATACTACTAACTTACGCGACTTATCTTTATAACTTTCAAAAGCTGTAATCAACCGATTTCAATGAGGCTAAGTACACAGCCTTGAATAACCGAGCAGATTATAAGAAGTCCCAGTTCTGCCTGATACAACAGTCTATATTTATGGCTGAAGTAAGATGGAACGTATTTAGGTAAACAGATGACGTAACGACATGTGAATACTAAATGTAAACATTTGTCATTAGCTACATGTAATAGTGAAATTACATAACAGACTGGTTATCTACCGGTGGAATAGGACATAATAATGGACATAACGCAAAATGCAAATGTTCCTAGAAGCGATTCGTGAATGCTCACGAGGACTCAATAATATTAACCCTATTGCAATGGCATAAGGTCCTATTGCAGCCAAGTGATGAGTCAGAGTCAGTGATGTGACTGTCATTCACTTTTAAGAATGATGTATGTATTACATTAGGCTGCTAGATAGCACAAATGCCAGAATTACATGTAATAAGCAATTTGAAAACTCTACATTGTGCTTTAGGATTTTTTGGGCTTTGACATCGAGTTATCATTTAATAACATCACAGGTAGTCTAAAGGCAGCTCGTGTAGTTTCTTCCTCATAAAGGTGAAGGGTTTCAACTAGGTCATCAAGGTTCTCCAAATGAGTACGTGTCTTGGACGTGCGTGCGTACGTAGAAGGCATTATGTCATTCTGTTCCACCGACATAATATTGTCATTAACACTTTAACATTGATCGGCAAGGTTAAACAACCAAAGATCACGGCCAAGGATTGGTATTGGTCGAGCACTTCAGGTAGCGTACCTTTCTGCTTAAGGCTACTGCGGCATGATATCAGTTAGCGATAACGGAATATTAGTTTTGTCAACATTACGTACGTAAGCACGGTTGCTAGTTTAGCAAGATAAAAATAATTTTGAATCAAGTTAACAATTGTCGAGCCAAACGATGGCTTCGTGTGTTCTTGATTCATGGGCATAGCTTATTATTTTTTCATTCTATACATCGTTAAAATAAACAAAGGACCACCTTAGTTATTAACAGTTACCACATGGTATACATACATTCTCGCTGTAACGTCGATCGTAAATTTGATTTTTTGTTCTAGACTAGAAGGCTGAAAATCGGCGATATTTTATCGTCTGTTAGCCATATGTGATTAAATTTGAATTCGACCGTTAACGGCCACTGTGATACATCGCAGTATAAATGCCTCGCGGTGAAGTGAGTCGAGCTTTTAAATTGGAAGTCTCTCTGTTGACTTAAGATTTAGAAGATTGGTTCATAGTATGAACGAATAAAGGAGCATAGAGCATAATATATTGCTCTTAGTTCAAATATGTCGTTTTTGCGTTAAGAAGACAACGACTGTTTTTGCATTAAGAAATCTTCATGCTAGGAGTACTGCCTCTGGAAGCATCAACGCTCCAAGACCTCAAGGTCACATGGTCCGTTGGTTCCAACCCATTGTATGCGTATGCGCCGATATCGCTGTGACCGGTGAGTCACAACGACTCTTTATCAGTGAAATGTAATACCGAGCCCGGGTGCTATTCGCACGCAATCATCGTAATGCACACGAACATTGTAAGACACGATTGAGATTGTACCGATGCACAGTACTAATGCTAATAAGATGATTTAGTACAATTTACAGAATTTACTACACTTAGACATTAGGCAACATGAGAATATGGCCAACAATACCAGTAAATGAGTAAGGTAACATGCCAGTAGTTTGTGATTTGTACTTTTCCCTTGGAATTTGGATACCACATTTGAATTTCTGTACAGCATTTACATTTCAAGACTGTTTAGAAAGACAGTGTAGTAGAACATAACATATTCTTCATATGTTACGTTATACATCGATCGTTTCTCAGACGGCAATTTTCTTTTAGTTTTATTTGTACAACGACGCCAAGAAAAAATGAAAGTAGGTACTGCAAAGCGGATGGCGGTTCTACAACAAGCACTGCTAGATCAAGTTCTTTAAAAAAGGCAATATGTGGACGTTTGAAAGCGAACCGTTGCGCATACGCACGCCCGGTGACTCACTCACTCCCCACAGCAGAAATAACTTCTATAAATGGAATATTATATTAAGAGCATATATTACTGCTTTAAGGAACATTTACTAAAGTGAGGCATAAATGTGAAACCCATTTTAGGCGAGAAATAAAATAAATAGCCATGATACTTCACTTTTGAAGTGACAGAAACGTATTCACGGAATATGTCGAGTTCAATTCAGCGCAATAAACTTATTTATACATCGACTAATGAGTTAACTGTACTACTGACGTCTCGTTAGCCAATGTTTCTCTAATAATAATGAGTATTGGTGGGTTAGATCTATAGGCGAGCAATGTCCGATGCCTGTATCAGAGTGGTTTAAAAACTCCTACACAGAGCAGCCCACATTGCCCACTACGATACTATTAGCTGTTGCCTTAATTAATCGACTTAATTCAGGAACATCTAGCTAGTCAGTCACATGCTATCTCAATCTAACAAATTGATCCCTATAGCATCTTTTCTAAACCAGTGAGAATATAGATAGCACAAGTAACTTAGTTTAGTACTAAATCTGTATTCTTATTAGATCCATATGGTCGAGCATCTTTAATGAATCCATTTAAGATAATAGGTAGATTATGAAATCCCTCGAGCTTAGAAGTACGAGGTTGAATCATGAAAGAAGACGTACATAAGATCAATTAAATATCTCATCGTAATCGCTGTACCGACCGCGGGGTATTGATCGTTAAAAAATAGGTTTCCACTTAACAACGGGCGTTAAATTTAGTACTCGTTTTCCTTTTGCGATTATAGATCATTGGCGGTTTTTACGGTGACAGGGCGGATTGCCGCTCTCTATATAACTCAATATTTTATAGCATATTCTGATTGGCGCACATAAATGGGATCGAACTAAAAGTGAAAGACCGTTTAGAATATCCCAGATGTAGTGACCTAGATCTGTTTAGTCCGGGTGTAACGAAATTTTTATTAAGAACTAGTGGTCCCGGCGAATTTCATGCCGCCAATACTATGTATAAACCTTCCTGGACTATGACGAACATTTTAAAACCAAAATTACCTAAATCGGTCCGGGCTTTCTCGAGTTTTAGTCAGACTAACGAACAGCAATTCATTTTTATTTATAAGATATGCACGTAATTCTATACATGAATCAATAAGCTGTCAGCAATACATCGATTATGTATAGTATGCGTGCGTCTACTAGTATTAGAAACGTAAACTTTACTGTTTTAACACTATAGGAAGCTAATATCGAGTTATTTTTTTATTTTGGTCAATATAAAATATATCGCAAACATTTTACCTACATGGCTTCGGCTCGAAAGTGGAAATGGAGCTTATATTGCATTGAAACGAGTGATAACTATTATATTAGCATATTTTGCAAATAAACGTATACATACATATATACAATTTTAAATAAAAAAAAAATACATAAATAGTCATTAGAATGCAATAGAAAAGTGATTACAGTACTGGTTGGCAAGTTTGTCATGTCGGCACGCAAAATATTCGACGAATTACGAGTTTACGTAACAAACACTTGATTTCTATTGGATGATAAATGAGGCATTGTGATTACATTAGTCACAACACGACGCCACATTGTTTGATTGTTTGTCATTAGTCGAATTAAACGAAACGGCGTTTATGTTACTTTAACAACCAGTCTTCGGTTTGATAGCCACTTGTGACCACTAGAGCATTGTCTTTCTAACACGTACTTCCGTTTTTATTAGCTTTGTTATTTTACAATTTCTTCCGAAACTAAAAGACAGAAGAAGCAAACATATTGAAACTAAAAGAATAAGATTCATGGGCAATTCTATGAAATTCAATTCACGCAAGTTATTACTACGCCTTGTACTTTAAGGACATAATTCAAGAAAGAAAACCTCGTCCTAACAATTTTTCTAACGGATGAGTTTGTTAGCGGTCAACAGTCAATTAAAAGATAAGGATTAAGCCGTGGACCTGTTTGACATGTCGCTAGCCGGCGGCGACAAATATGCTAATGGCACCGTGGGCCGACTAAACATTCGGTCCACCGTTATAAGAGGCAAACTGAACAACGGGACTGATCAACATTATATCTGAAACATTTCTGAAAGTACCTAAACCACAAACAAAAAGTATGTGTTGGAGACGCGCCTCAATTTGAAATCACCCTTAGCATCAAGAATAGCTAAGTGTTTATTGAATTTCGTCGAGTTTTCCCAGTCTCCCACATGAGTCATTTGAGGTCACGTACCTTGGGAAATCCTTGTGACTCGCTGCCTAAGTACTTTCCTTAGAATAAGTTATAACAATGCTGGCATGTTACAGACATTATGACTAAAACTTTTATGAAATAAAAATATCCTACTGGATGTGTGAGACTTCAACTTCATTCTCCTGCCCTTGTCCCACTCTAAGTGGGGTCGGCGCATCATGTAAACATCTTCCACTCGGGCCTGTCATTCGTCAGCTCTGTGTCCAATTCTAAACCATCATTCCAGTTACAACCCGCACTTGGCCAGAGTGGTTGACTAAGGTTTGATCGCACTAGTTTAGAGTAGGCCTGTGCCCCAGTAGGAAAGGACGTATATGGGCTAATGATGATACCAGTTAATTTCAATGTAAATGATTTTACGATTACACTGTTCACGTGAATTAATTAACGTATTTCGGAATAACCGGATTTAGACATGAGTGTTGGCGTTTAGGCACGTTATCATAAAGTGAAATGACAAGCTCATGATAAGATTACAATGTACGTGGAATCATTGATTCTTATGAGCTATGTTTAATTATTCGAGGTACTTTTTGACGAGCCGTGCATGATAAGTAGATTCTACTCGGATTATCAGCGGCTTAAGGATTTTTTGAAATATTGGAAAATAAAACTAATTTTATACTTAACATGTTATTTAAAGACCCGACCTCTCGTGCTCCTTACAGCGCTCATGGTCACGGGCAGGACTAAAGGTGACATCTTTTCTTGCCGCGTGAACAATACACCCGAGTTTAATCCTTAAAATTAGCTTTATTTCGAATGTGTAGTGTTCGCGCAAATAATAAACAATACTATGATTTTTAATACACAAATATTTTCATAATAATAATATAACAATTTAATATAATAAAAAAATAAGCTAGCATATTTTAATACTCGTATCTTTTTATATAGCCTTTTCCTTTTAGAAGGGGTTACAAGACCACGATGAAAGACAATAGTAAAACAGTCACAACAATCCCATTTAACATACTAGGTAAATCCTAACACAATTCACGTCCATTCCCACGTGTCGCTATAATTTACAACAGCAATAATTTATTTCACTATAACCGTCGATAAGGCTAAGTGTACTAGCACAATCTCGCTGGCGTGCCAAACAAAATTCCTTAGACGATCGCCGATATGATAAGTTACCTAATCGCGGTCGCTGATAACGCTTATCGGATAACAGTAAAATGTATTCACTGTATCTAGTTATTTATCATTAAATAATAATTTAATAGGTTGATCCCAATGCTATAATTATCACGTGTTACCATGATTGTACAGGATTGCTCAATGTTAGGATTATTTTGAACAGCATACGTACGTAAGTCACTACATATTATAAAGCAAAGTCGCTTCCCGCGTCGTCTGTATGTATGTATGTGTGCTTAAACCTTTAAAACTACGCAATTTTTAATAGATAGCGATTCAAGAGGTGTGTTTTTTATAATATATTCGTAGCAAAACGAGGGCGGGTCACTAGTAGATAATAATATCAAGTAAGACTGATATAAAAACAAACTCTGATGACCTTACACAGCTACTTGGTTAAAGTGAACTAAACTGATTGAAGAATCATCACTATTGCAAAACTAACTCTAAAACGAATGAGAAATGTCAATGATACAGGTACGTGGTAAAATGAGGATGACTTTTTTCTTTTTAATAGTTTATTTTTTCAGCATTCTGAAATAGTGTTCGATGCCTAAACAATGAAGAGTGGACTACAAGTGTTATCATAAATCTCTAGGATGCAACGTCGAAGTACAATTTGTAGTAACTGGCCGCGATAATAGTCATCATTCGTTTCTAAGGTAGTTGATGACGTCAGAATAATTAGCCGCGGTAAGTCAAATCTCACTTTCGTATTGCCAGTGCCCCGCCATAATTGGTAGGCAGCTGGCATGGCGCGCCGAGAGAACTGCCAAAGAGCTGCCAATGATGCCAATTTCTCTTCGCATTCCTGGCGTTATCGAAATCCAGTTCCGTAAACCGTGCTAACGCATTTCCCGTTCTCGTTATTTCTGCATGTCTCGGTCCAATGGCAGGGGTAGAACGGAAAATAAACGATTTGTTTATACGTTCAAATATGGATTTCTTAGTTTCACGTTTCTGTATGATTTTAATATTGATTTAGCAACCTGGCATCACATAGTAATTTGATTTGTGGTAGTAATCTATGATAAATTGATAATCTAGATAATTAAGTACCAAACAGCTAATATTTATAAAACACGACTTTCAAACTAAAAATCAATGAATAAAATATCCCTTAACTTTTAAGGTATCTGATATTTTTAACCAATATTAAAACTAAATGTTATGAATGTTTTAAAAACTAAAATCGTATTTTAAAAAATTCATAACTAAGACCAGAACAAATTGTTAAGAGTTTAGGGGCTAAGCATCGTCTAGACAAGGTCGCTAGCTATCGAGTCTTGAATATTCATGCGCCTGTATTGAAATTTTAACTTGTCGTCCTTAATGAGAAAGATATAGGCGTAACCAGTCAAAGTTAGCGTGGGTATTTTTGTACCCAATTCGTTTCTCAGTCGAAAAAAAAAAATGATTCGATGCATGCTGTTGTTCGGGTCTTTTTTTCGAAGAAAATAGAGTTCACGTTGGAAGTTGGTTAGTTACGTAAGAATTTCATTTGTAGTACTTAAATTATACGCTGCAACGTACATGCAATGAAGTCTAGAACTTCATTGATTTGCATAAAGTATGATACGTCGATAGTAAGTACGTCAACAAAAAGCAATCAAAGTGATTGAATTTTAGGACCGAAAACGTACTCTAAAATTACTATTAATATCCTCACCGAATGCCCAGTGACGGGTTAAATGTTGTGTACTTAACACATGACATCATCGCATTACCGGGTCAATGTCACCCGAGGATACGGAGTGAGGAAAACAATTTCACAGAACCTTATAGGTGGGAACGACGGAAACGCGTCGCGAATCCAATGAGCCTGCGGGTTCGTCAAGGCGATTTGAGGACGCAAACTCTACCTAACTAACTTTAGAGGTTGCCGATTAAAAGATTACACGTCAGGTGGCAAAATTAGTGTCTTTGTTAAAGGATGTGTACTTTGACGAGAAGCAAAAGGACACATTAAAAGAAAGGTCGGTTAATTGCGAGAGGCCTCACGTCTTGAAGGTTCTGAACAACAACGACAGACTATGTGCATTTGTGCAACTATGTGCAACTATGACAAACTACTATATACGTATATATGCCAATTAATGCTTCCAATTGTGAGCATTCGAGACACAATATGTTTAGTTTCTATCTATAGCCAAAAGAGTTATTATACAGAATTGAATTGATAAACTATGTAAGTTAATTGTAATGAATGAGAATAATTAATTCGGCAGACATTACACATTATTACCTATCTTATACATATTGGCTGTAGTTTTAACTTTTGTTTGTCGATAATCCACAGAATCCACTAATTAATCACTAGAAAAAGTGTTAAGATCAAAGGCAAACATACGTTCAGATAAGAATATCAAGGTCTACCGGTATTCAAGACAGTAGTATAGAGTTATGCGAAATTTCGGAGACATAAACTTTTAGTAGTTCTACGGCTGCTTCTAAATTAAAGTTATATGTTTTGCCTATTGGCGTATTTATCGTAATCCAAGTACTAATTTGAATAATTCGGCTATCAAGGATCAACCATATGTTTGCATACTCAACCCCTACCTACTTGTATGTACAAGTTCTTGAGTTATGTAACTTCATATGTGAGGTCAATTGGAAAACTCATATTGAATTATGCAAAGACCATGATCATCAATGTCGAGTATCTCTATCATCGCGTCGGAATGTTAACTTTAGTTAATAAAATACTTGTTAATGTACGAAAAGTAAACAGACAAATAGTATAAACAAACTTGAACTTGATCGGAGCATCGCAATCGTGTCGGTTCCGCTAAAAATAATCGTTACATCGCTGCGCCCGCGCCGCCAACGCTCGCGGACAGGCCAGGGCTGCCAGCGTTGCGAATTTAGATTTAACTTTTTAGTTACAATGGCTTAATAAATATTTATTTAATTAATAGTAACTTGTGCGTCTATGAATGATCTACTTTTGAATGAATTATGTATTTTTTTACCCACCAAAACAAGTTAGAAAACCACAATTAGTAAGGTTTTTTGTGAAGCTCACCATTGTAACAATAGAGATTTGAGAATCTAGTTTAGTTTTAGATAAGAATTTTCATAGACAAATTAAAATTTGGTACCCTATGCAACATACAATGTCATCTTCGGGACGATAGTGTACAATCACGAGTAGAAACACGAACGCAACTCTACATTCACATCAGCGCTCACTGCTCAGCCATAAAGCCCACGCAACATTGTATCCACACTTACAAGTTACTTAGTATCGATAATCGTAGGAACATTTCCTACGAGAACATGAAATATGCAATAATGTAAACCTTTAGCTAAAATAAGGAAAATACGTATAATCAAGTTAGAGTTTTCCAAAGTTAACTTATTATTACTACAGTCATAACGAGCACAATTAGTAATAATTGGAAGAGACACATTAATGAAACTTGAAACGTTGCAAAACAGTTTTCCTAGAACGTGGCGCTATTTATGCGCTAACGATACAAACAAACAACCTGTCTTATCGTGTTTAAGCTGTAATTTTAAGGCACAATCCAATTACCATGGCACAGTTCAAGGATGAGCGGTTACAACGAACATGGCACTTACATCCTTCACCTGTTGGATACTTTTGTCTTTGTATCTGTCAATTGGCTTCCTTCTATGATGACCTTTATTAGATAGTTTTGTACAATAGACTTGATTATGAGAGCTATTCCCATGATGTCACGTGTTAGGGTATTATAAAATCTCAACAAAACATTAATTTATGATTTGACTTTCATCAAAATGGTGTCTTTTATTAACATACATTTTTAAGCTATAAATACAATAACCGCTTCCTTATTTTTCATTAAACTTATGGACAATTATGTCAGTATTATTTATCAGTCTTAACATCAAACTGACCTAACCTCAACAAAATTAAAGTTGAAGCATACATTGTCTGTGCAGCTTAATTTCTGTACAGCAGTTGGCAGTCAATACCATCATTCTCTACTCCTTTACGCTCGAAACATAACAATACTAGTAGTTCTGCTCCTACAAACACAAAACGACAGCACTAACCTTCTTATAGAGCTTGATCCAAGTGAGATCTCCCTTGGAGTCGGTGTACTGGAGCCCGAAGAACCAGACCTCGCGGAGGCCGATGGTCTTCACGACCTGGTCGAACAGCTGCTTGCCGGTCGTGGTCTGCTGGATCGCGAACTCCAGCTCCGCGTCCATCGTCGTCACGCGGACGTTCATCTGGAAGATAAGGGTCTGGTTAGTGGATGTAAGATTTTAGACTTTCGCGTTCCATTACACTAAAATTAGTCTTTATGGGTCTTCACGCGATATTAGGAGTAGAAAATTACATAGCTACTTACACACCAATCTTGGTAACGAGTGTGTAGACCCATAAAGACTTATTTTACTGGTTAGTGGATATCTTCTCTTCTTCTTATCGTACGGTTGATGAACAACCTGGTGTCAGAGTTTAAACCGCCCGTAGGTCTCTGACATGGCTTCACACACCGTTGAAAAATCTCTCAGGTGTGCTGGTTTCCTCACGATGTTTTCCTTCACCGTTAAAGCGACGAATGATGGTACATATGAATTTCAAATTTGAAAAACACATTGGTACCTGGCGGGTAGTCAGTGGATGTGAAGAGGTTTAACTCTTTAACGGGCATAACATGTTGAAATTTTTCCTTGACCTAGTGTCAAGTGAATTAGGTTCAGAATTTGGTGGAAATGTATTTCCCTCTGCCCGCTAAAGGGTTAAAGGTTGACACACCATGCTTGTAGGCTACACGAACATCTGGATCTGACTAAGTATCACTTTTATCGGATTAAGTTACTTAACTAGGACTTAAGATACTTTCACAAATAAAGGAACAAGGTTATTTAAAGGGTAATGAGGATAGAGCTACCTTGGCGTCGTTTTAAGGTGTCGATTGTATGGGTGCTACTTTGGGCAGAAAATCCTATATTAAGGGGCAGGTTGTCATCAAAGACATTAAGCATAAAGCTTGTAAACCAATCAAGCACTAGAAAGAATAGCATTATACTACATTCAATCCAGGGATACTGTGTGTTTGATGATAATGATTATGTTATTTATTGTATCAAATATTAAACATTTTGTAAAGCGTCCTTCTGCGCAATGTATTTAAGTTCACAATAGACGATTTCAAAAACAAATCACAGAATGCTTCAATTCCAGCTATGCAGGCTATTACTATGCAAAACCATCGATAATATTCAACAAAAGCACCACACGAAGAAATAAATGGTTTTACAGAAACTATTTATTTATCATACAAACCACATTATGATAATAAAATATTTTTTACAGTACATACAAGCAAGTGACCTTGGGCATGACCGCAAATAAGATAGTGACCTTAGTTCAAATATGGCGAAAGAAATGTATACTTGCGCAGAAGCAAGTTTACTGATGTTATTCAATCTGAAGATTTATGAAAGATATATCAATCATTTACGAATGATTTCCAGAAAATTTCTAAACGCGCCATGAATCTTAAATCGTCATTCAAGTCAAATACTAATCGTCTTCAGTTACTCGAACAATAGATAATTAAACGATCGATGAGCGAATCAGCTGATACATTCCAAGAATGTCTCTAAGTAGAAAACTATTGCGATAAAATTGTCGTGGAAGAAGCGAAAAATAAAAACTTAATTATAGCTCCCAACATTAGAAAGCGAATGACAATAAAACGATGGGCGTTCAGTAAAAACAGAAAAACGAGACATTTGTTTGGATCTAAAATTACTCGATGCTGCTGGGCCGCTGCCAAGCGGATGTGATCTTCCGGGGTGATTATGTCATCGGCAAACTAACCACATCTAGTATTATATTTTTCTGAAATTGACTCTATACAACATTTACGATGAAATATTAACATTGACTATGATTCCTACTACGAATATGAACTAAATTTAAACCTTTGTAGTAATAATTCCAGAGAGGATAAACATATGCCTCATTCGATAAGTTCCGATACATTTAATGTGCCTGAACTACTCACGCCTTGTTTAATCGATTGGTTAAACGTGAAAAAATAAAAGTCAAAGCTTCACAGCGTCTCGCACATAGTAAATACAATAAAATCCACGCATAATTGTAAATTTGCATTCACTGTGAACGAGGATGTCTGCAAAGCTATTAACAATAGTAGCTTGTCATGCAACGATCTTATCTTCGGGATGCTGTTAACAATGGCCGTATAATGCGCGGTACGTTCATTCATGCCGCTATCGAGGTCGACGATGCCTTGATGCACCCTATTTATAAGTTATCAAGTCGCCCGCATGCATGGCATATCATTGTCGCTAAGTGTTCTGCGGAACGAAGGTAACAGCTGATAGGCATTATTAAGTAAGTACTACCGACAGTACAGAAAAACAAAGTCATCGGACAGCTAATGTAAGGAAGGGAGCAGTGGGTGTAAGGAGGTTTCATTGATGATTGAATAGTTCAGAAATTCGATTGAATCATTAATAATTTTTATCGCTCAAGGTTGAACCGACTTAATCAATATGTTCATTGAAACAAGTGAGATCACGACCGGTACCTAAGTTTATGTTATATGCGTCACAAGGAATTTATTTCGTCATCGCGATTCGCGGTATGCTACGCCTTTCAAGAATAGACTGGCTTTAGGCGATATGGCTTGTCGGCTCTATCTGCATAACTTGAAATATTTTATTGTATCAGCTCGGAATGTTTACAAGCGAACTATAAAATCAATCCAAAAGGATAAGGATTTTATTCTTTTTGATTGAGTTTCTTACAATAAAAAAATAGTAGAAGTTAAAGGTCTGAAAGATCCAGAAATATCTATTCGTTTTGGATCACGTGCAATACATGATGATTACCAAAATAAGGTATGTATTGTAATGAGAATTAAAATGAACCAAGAATTTGAATTGAAACTTTTCAATAATCATATCATATTAGAAATTGTAAATAAACTTGTCATCAAACAACAAACAGACACAACTACTAATCCAAAAGAAGCTAACGCATTTCGGTAAGATTCAGTGACGATAAGATACGATATACCAATCAACGGTAAATTAGGTGCGTGTCTCTACAAGTCCGGTACTCAGTACGTAAGTGAAATAGTAATAGGATGTGCAGGCATGAATCAGCAGTGCGATTGAGAAACTAATTCGTGATAAGCGAAGGCGCGACGCGGCCTTATCGCTGCGCTAGCGGCGGATGTTTGCGCCAGTATCAACTGTATACGCGTGCGCTGGAATAAGCCGCCCGGGCGCTAATGACAAGAGGTACTTGACGACTTCACAACGTTCGGTCATATGGATGAAGAGGTGGTCTACTGACTATCACCTGTGGCTGTGGGACTCTACCTACAGCCCAGATTTGAATTTCTATTGAGACTTCTTCTCGGTCTGTGAATCAGTTAAGGGACTTGAGATTTGCGTGTGAAGTACAAAAGTGCATAGCATCAGTAGTATTAGGGCATCTTCCTTAGATGTTGTAAACTCTACTCTCCTTATCATCCACAAAAATATACATTGTTATTGAAAAAAAAAATGGTTTATATTACTTTGTACATAGCTTGCATAAGGATATGGCTGTTTTCAACTTTTAAGAAAGACTACTTAAAGTGTAAGTAATCATTAAGCAGCAGTATGTAACTGGTTAGCTTATCAAGGGCAGTAAACCTTGGCCTAAAATAAGTATAATTGGATAACTTTTTAGTCCGGCGGCGGTAATCAGCAAGAACAAATTCTCGTATACCTGTCAACAAGTTTGAAGGCAAAAGTAATGACATTTCTCGCGATTATTTTTAGAATTCACGCAAACGCTACAAACATGGCTTTCATGGCTGTCATATTTATCACGAACTTTATTACACTGCAATATTTGTTTGTTGCACTAAACTATTTTATTCAAAACTATTTCCTTTCAATATTTTTACTTTATTTTTAGAAAATATCTAAATATTTGGACTTCTAAGTTGCAGTACCTTAGTGCGGTGCACCTCTAAATATTTCCTTTCGTAACTAGTACAGAGCGATACGAGATCGACCAAGAATTCCTCGTATTCTCGTCGCGTAAACTTGCTACAACGCGGTTGCCTTACGTGTTATACCTGAGCCGCTCTAAGTTGGCCGATTTGACACATGTCAGACTGACTGCACTAGTGAGGGACGACGGTAAAATTGCCGAAGTATATAAGTAACAGTTATTTCCACTTTATAACCAAGCAAGGTCTAATAGGGTATTCGACTGTGGTTGTTATGCTTGCCATTTTTATGAAAATCAGTAAGCCTTAGGTAAATCAACTTTATTAGTGCAAACGAAATTTAAATTTTTATCGCAATGAGACCACAAAAGACTATTACAGGTTGGGTGGGCAATTCCTTTCCGAAATTGCGAGAATCAATTAACATTTCTTTTTCATCTTATTAATAACAGAGTTGGTCACAGCGAACATTATAAAAACATATCAATAAACGCAACTTTTGATGAACCTACCGAACAAACTTCTTAGGCGCTGCATACAACAAACTAGCGTGTGACGTCACACGCCAGTCGACGTTTGTATGGAGCATTTTTGAGCTCGACCAATTAATGTGCAATTAAAATTGTAATATCTCGTTGAGTTATCCAGATATCAAAGTGATACTTTCAACAGTGTCTTTGTGTTCGAGTGGTCCATCCAACTATATCAAAATAAAAAAATAGTCAAATACCCTATTATAACATTTTTTTATTAAAAACATTTATTCACATCCAGAAGATTGAATTGAAGTTTCTTATTTAAAATTATTATTAAAAACAATAATTATTAAATCCTTCATCCTATTTCTAAAAATACCTAGTGAGTATTACCCATTACGTCACTATGAAAACGTGTCAAACGGCGTAACCTTGTAAAAGCGTAATACAGAGTGGAAATTGTACGTTTTCGTTTTATAATTCAATTATTTTAAGTAATAAAAGACAAATAATTAGATAATTAGGTGCATTTGACATTTTGAAATAACGTCTTATTTTTTAAAGTTGTTCTTTATGATTCGCTAAATATGTTCCTCTTAACAAGGTTATATGCAAAATATAAAATAAAAAGTGTCAAATCGGCCAACTTAGAGCGGCTTTGGTATAATAGTTTCGCAATATTTCAGTTTAAAACCTCCGTAGGTGATACTGTCACCTGTATAAGAGGAGGTGACAGTTATAAATAAAACATTTTTAAAAAATAAACGTGAGATGTGAGCACGATAAATAGTACGGATTTGAACAAATTCACACTTCAATTTCAACTCCTACATTAAAGCTCTACGGAATTTCAATGTAAGTGATGATGACGTAAGTTTTACTTGCCACTGTTTTCATTTAAGGCTGTATGAATGGGCGCGACGCCATTTTTAGGGTTCCGTAGCCAAAATGGCAAAAACGGAACCCTTATAGTTTCGTCATGTCCGTCTCTCCGTCTGTCCGTCTGTCCGTCTGTCCGTCTGTCACAGCCGATTTACTCGGAAACTATAAGTACTACAGTGATGAAATTTGATGGGAATATGTGTTGTATGAACCGCTACAAAAATATGACACTAAATAGTAAAAAGAATTGGGGTGGGGCCCCCATACATGTAACTGAGGGATGATTTTTTTTTCGATGTACATACCCGTGTGGGGTATCAATGGAAAGGTCTTTTAAAATGATATAAAGTTTTCTAAAAACATTTTTCTTAAAGTGAACGGTTTTTGAGATATCAGCTCTCAAAGTCGTAAAAAGTATGTCCCCCCCCTCTATTTTTATAACTACGGGGTATAAAAATCTAAAAAAATAGAGGAGATGCATGCTAATTAACTCTTTCAACGATTTTTGGTTTGATCAAAGTATCTCTTATATTTTTTGAGATAGGTTGATTTTTATTATATTTGCTGCTACGGACCCCTTTGTGCGCGAGCCCGACTGCACTTGGCCGGTTTTTAAAAGCTGCGGTAGGTATTGTGTCAATCCATATATTTTAAGAGCATAACATAATAATTGATACGTAATACTAAATTAGATCATCATTTTCATCACACAAACTACCTCCTTCATAGACGAGCACGTACCAAGAGTATTTGAAGGCTTACAAGGATACTATTGGAAGCATCCTGACGTAGATATAGTTTTAATAGTGGTTTTACAACATCAAAGATTGAATAAGATCATAACTATAATATTGAAATTCATAGAATAAATAGTACTTGGAACGTACTCATGTTTTCATGTTCAATATTTTACATATTATCCGTAAACGAATGACAGGGTTAAGGTTAAATGAGAATTTAAATTTAAAATATTTATACAATTACTAGGCGTACATAAAGATGAAGAGATGTCAAATGGTTCCCCTATTAGCATTATAGCCGGAGAGTATTGAGGGGCCGAGTCAGGCGCAGCGATCGGACGGAACAATAGTTGCGCGCGCGCAACTGTGCAAAGGTGCAGCGCAGGTGCGAGCCGCGGCTTAACGGACGCGATACGATTGTTGCCGGTAAACTATCTTTGGTATTGTATAGAGCTGAGCAAGCTATAGGACTGATTGTGCGATCATTAGAGGCTGGCGTCTTCCTGAGTTGGTCAAAACTTTAACAGTTTTCAAGTATTAATTGCTGCCCAAAGTTCAAATGCGATTTATGATTTCGACAGTTCTAAAAGCATCTGTAGTTAAATATACAATCCCTCTAGGGGTGAGAGCCATCCGCTCCGCCGCAAGCCTGGTGATGATGACAAGGCTCCTCCAAACCATTATCGTTAGTCAGTTAGTAAAAAAAAATATATATATACAATCCCTTCATTGGGCAAAAATAACTGTATCATCCAAAATATTGCTCAGATTCGTGTGCACAGAGCGGTAACATCGTACACCTCAGTATTTGTTGGAATGTCGTTGACCTAGGAGGCCGTATGCGCAAATATGCAAGCACAGATACCCTACAGCTAAGCTGCGCTCGCTATTGAGTCCGCGACAAACCAGATCGCGCAAGGCCGCCCTACGTCCGCAGTGGGACATCGTACGGTCGCAGACGCCGTAACCATTCACATTAGTCGACCAGTGACCAAAACGATTCCATGATACCACTTTTAGTGGTATCTCTAATAGTTGGATGTACTTTTGGCTGCAAAACCGAATAATTATAGGACATTTGAGACATAAATAAACTTTTGTTGCAGTATTACAATTTCTCTGTTAATGAAAAAACCCGAATGTAGTAGTATAGCAACAACTTAAGGTTTCTAGGCTGGATGGAGCATGGAACCTTAGACACCTATGCAACTGCAGATGAGATAATCGTTGACAATTTCAACATGCTTAAACGAAATGTCAATATTCTAATAAATCATGTTCTAAATTACAAGCAATGAAGTTTAAATCATATGTTAAGAATTTATCTATACGCACAAAACTTTCGAGGAAAGTCATAAAAATGAAGTACAAAGGTATTCCCCCTCAAGACTCGTTTTGCAATATCTATTCTAAGCAAACAGGTAAACAGTGATATTTTTCGACACGACGACAAGATTATGGTTGCCATGATAACGTTGGCGGTTGAGTAAGTGAGTTACCACATGATGTTAAGGAGTATAGGCGTGCTCGGCGACTCATACGCAAGCCAAGTGCGTATAGCTGAGAACATGTCGACACGTTTAAAATGTATGCCACTTTGCGAAAGTCATCATTGGAATTTTGAACGGATGCAGAAGTCAGTGTTCAATTGATCATTAGTAATATTGTAGCTTAATAGCTCACCATTAACGGAACCCACAGAATTATTGCTTGTGAGATGGCGATCTTCGAATAAGGTATTTTCTAAATTAAAAATTATAGCATGTAGATGTCCTTATTTTACTTTTAAGACTTCAAAGTTGTGGTGAAAGGAATTACAGTGTTTGAAATAACTAAATGAAAATTATGCACAATTGATGTTGATATAGGCACTAAGTTAATTACTTACATGAAGCAAAATTTATTGAAAAAACGTAGTAATACCACAGGATAAACGCTAAACCATACAAAATCATCCCACGAAATACGTGGATTGGTGTATTTTCCTAGTATAAAGAGCCTCTCCAAGTTTCTTCAACATTTTCAATTAAATAAAAGTGTTAACTTTATAATTACTCTCGGATGTGTATTTAATACAGACTGCAGTCGCTTTCGTAATCTACTTTTTCAAACCGCATGAATATATTCTAATAAAAATGTATGAAGTGAATGACCTAGAAAATTAAGGTAATGAGATTTCGAAGACTACATGACAACCGACTGAGGATAGGAGTTACTTTTCAAATTGTTGTGAGCCGAGATTTTTACAAATATCGCTATGTTAAGCTGATGTAATGTTGTGTACGTTACTCCGTCCTAGTCGAGGAAACCTAAGAAATGTTAATGAAAGAGAGAGCTAGAGCATATATGGGGTCACACTTGAAAGCATTACTCTACTTAGTATTAAATGAATATTTAAGCATATGTTGTAATTATCATCGAATATTGGATACGAGACCTTTGACGGTAACTCTTTGTGCGGTAATGAATTTTCTCTTCTAACTGTTACCAGGTTCTGTGATCACTACATAGTATAGAGGTAAGTCGCGCGTCTGTCTGTCCTGTATACTTAAATCTTTACAACGGATTTTGATGCGTTTTTTTTAAATAGATCACTAGTTTTTATACAAATCGAGCCATGAAACTAGTGTTAGTTGTTTCGCGACTTCTGACCACTCGTTGGTCGGTTAGTTTGCATATGATAAAATTAGAACAAGCTGAATGCGAGCATATTGCAAATTAATAATGCACGCGACTAACACCGGCTAATACGGCGATGACATCATGTGTAACCACAGCATGAGCACACCCCATAAAATATAACAATAGTGATAAAAGATAACTATAGTACGTGCTCTATGTTTCACCCGTCCTTAGATACAACAGCTGTAGTTGATAACAAGTATAATTTAACACTACTTATGATAGTATGGAACAGTAGCAGTAACTCATTCACTTTATAGGTATCCGTCCATAGACTAAAGAACGTGATAAATATGGCATTTAATTTAAGCAAACACTCCAAAAAAGTTCAGTAATGTCGTTTTCACGTCTTTATGAATTACATGTAAGAGGATATGACATGAGCGCTTTCTGACATTTCAGATTAAACTAATTTATGTTTATTTTTGAAGGCGAACAGCCTTTTTTAAATTATTTTTCATGAAAAACTTTAAGTGTACTTGTTTATTAGAGATGTACATTTGTGTTCAATACGTAAAATTGTCAAGGATTTCATGTTTTTTTCTCCGAAACGACATACGATCATGACCTAGTATAGTGCAACACCGGAATTGCGAGGAAGCGGAAGGCTCTCACTACTAAGGATTAAAATGATAGCGTCAGTTACGTTAACATCCCGGATTAAGACTTTGCAGACAGTGTTGCTAAGCCGTTAATATTATTACCACTTCTGTAATTCGCGTACAAAACACTCTGCTGCTAAGAGGTCGCCCAAGGTGAACAATATAATAATTACAAGGAAACATTTCCTTGTGCATCTAATGGCGTAATTTATAGTTGAACTTCAGTAAACCGTAATTGCTATGGATTATGGCGACTGCAAGGATTGTGACTTATTTACAGCCATACTAATATTTATAAATTACTACTCGGCCACCAATAGCAACCTCTATAGATAACTAGTGGTGACCACTTAATTCTCCCCATTCGTTTTTCCAAGAGTAGAATTTATCAATACGCAAATTGAATGCTTTACAAATATATTTATCAGCAGCTAAACTGAAGTTAAATTTGTGTAAACTTGATATTAAGGCTTTTTCTCGAATGAAAGTAAACCACTCTCACTTTTTCTATTAGTTAAATTTAGAATAGCGTCATACCTATTAACACAATTAGAATCTAGTGCAAGGTATTCATAGAAGTCTTGCAGTAAGGATTACTAAAATCTTTTAAATTTGTATGCTGCAAGTTTACTCGACAATCTTTCAATAGGACCATTTAATGATATCTCAATTTATGAACTAAGAACTCTATGAGCTAGGGCAAGAAATCCTCAAGTAGATACTAAACAAAGCTACACTCCTCATTATACCCATATTATTAGAATATACATAGGTGAAGTGTGTAAAAATGTATCACAAGCACAAAATGTTTGAGTGTCATCAGAATGCATTAAGGATTAGGGGTTGAAACGCATCTGTTGTGCAACAGGTGCCACGGCAGGTGTGGACGACACGTGTATCTTTTTTAGGCAGGATAGACCCCGCAGTTGACTTTAATCTCGCCTGATGGTGAGTGAGATACCTATTTACTCATGCCGAGGTAATTTAAAAAGATGAAATCAGGAAAAACAGGCAAGGAGGTCCACTCTCTAGCAATTCCCATGACGATGCGGATGCAAAACGATTGTATTTCGTATTTCGATAAAAAAATTACCCATTTGTAAAAGAAATATTTCAATGGCATGCCACCACAACACTTGATTCAGACAGGCTCTGCATAAATTTACTACAAGTGCATAAATTATTCGAACTGCTATTTCCAGTGGGAATTTCTAGACGTACTGAGAATACCCTACCCCACAATTTCCTTAGTTGTCTGGCGATACCCAAGGGATGAAGGTGTAAAGGAACTCTGTAGTATACGAATATAACCAACTTGTGTTAAGTATGATGGTTGTAACTCATTGTATTCTAAATACGGAAAAACATATGATATTGATTGTAAGCTAGCTAATAGTAAATTTGAAGTAAGCGAACCTAGCATTTTAAAGAATAGAGAAACAAAGATGAATATGCTCTACAAGCGAGCGACAGAAAGGGACTAGATGTTCAAAATGTAAAATTTGACGAGCCTGATGTGTTGATAGAAAAAGAAATGCGCCCAACAGTTGTTAGAAATCGCAACGTGTGAGTGAAACGAAGTGAAACGGCGCTAGATGGGCACGGACCATGTCGACCGTCAAATTAATACCAAGTACGGGTGCTGTGTCATGAGTGAGTGACGAGGGGTGCTTAGAGCATCTCCCTCCGTGAGAGAGCTGAACGAACGATGATCGGGCAAACACCGACTGGCGAATGAATACCAAGTACGGGTGCCGTGTCATCATGAGTGACCGACGCGGGGCTTCTTGGAGCTTCTCCCTCCATGAGAGCGTTGAACGAATGATCGAACAAGCACAATAAATATTGAACTTCTCAAGCTTCGCCAGGCTTATGATTACAAATTGGCTGCAGTCGGGCTGCGCTAATGGATCGGATTACAAACTGCAATTGGTAGCTTATGGCCTTTGAACAGTAGAACTTTAGAACCGTATGCCTTATGCAAATTTAGTGCACCAAACTAAACCTCAAGATAAAAGACAACGATGAAAAGTTGTCCAAATTCTTGAGCAAATTATTCTAGTTACTCTGAAGAATATTTGAAGGCAATTAAGTTTAATTAAATACAATAAATAATTAAAAGAGAAAGCGAAATTTTTAGCACACATCGTTTTTTCCCTAAAACAAGAATTATGTTTTAATGAATCCTGCAGATTTTGCTACTTTGTACTTACAGTTCTGATTTCTACATAAACAGGGAGACCTAGTGCATAGACGTCCTATCAGTTCCCGCAGTTAACAAAAATATTGTGATGGATTGTATCTTGAGTAAATATTTACTATCCATTTCTCTATACCCAATATTGACTTGCTCTCAATCGATAACGTGTGTTGACGTACACCAAACACTAGAAATAGTATTGCAGATTAATACACACGCAACCCTTGAGTTTAGATTTCAGTATTGGAAGTTATTTATTTGCAATGTAATCTCGGTATGATGCCAAGCAATAATGGATGGGAATCCCAGGTCTGGCGCCACATTAAAGTACTAAAACAGCATATGTTTTTAGAGTTTAGAGTTGCTACATTCAGTTTTTTATGCACTTTTTTAGCATCTTACAATTAATTACTGATGATATCAATGGTTATTCTGGCAGAAATATAATTGTAGGTGAGACGTACATAATAATTATAATTTGTTTTAATACCTACGTTGTTTGTTTGTTAAAGAGGAAAATAAGACAATACGTAAGTACTTGTTTACTCATTGCCATATTTATGAATCATCTTTAAAATGGGATATGATACTGTTCAAAAGGATATTGTGATCATATGACACAAAATAGAAGGAAATTAATCATACAACCTTATAACTAGGTAGAGGTATAATATTTTACCTAGAAATTACGATATCTACACGTAACTGGTATTATCGATATGGCTAATCGAAAACAATAATGTGGCTACAGATTTTACCACGCTAATTATAGATTTGAAACGGAAAAACCTTGAGGACTTCAACGGACTGTAATTTGAAATGAACAAGATAGGCAATTCTATGTCATAAGAACGAGACAGCAGCTCATTATACCGACGCCATTGTTCGTCTTCAGAAACGTAGACGTCAACCATGTAAAATAACTATTAGCAAATTATTACAATGACAATCAAGAATAAATTATACACGCCGAAGGCGTTATTCTCAACTATTATTCAAAATTAGGAGCCTCATTGATACATCGCGATTTAGATAAGATTATCAGTACCTATTAGTCAGGTATCAAATTTCCTTAACGCTTTAATCACTGATGCATGATATGGCGTTATAGACGGTTACGTAAGTGCGATTTTGCGAATTAATTTAACATAAAAGAAGCCGTGCAAGGAACAGCCAAGAATTGGCGCGTTATAAAACTTGCTCGGGCTAAATTCGAATCGAAAGCGAAAGTCAGGGACCCTCGCTTCGGGGAAACAGGAAAAGGCATCCGTCCCGCTCAGATGGCCCGGGTGGACAAGGACGGGGAGCGAAAAGACGGTTACGACCGTTTGCACCATGCAAAATAAATAATAAGGCGTCGCGCCAGACTCCGGCCGCCTCGGATGTGCGCGATGACATCACCGTAACTTATGATTTAAGTCAACAGAACTAAAAACTTGTACAAGTAATTTATTCGTTTGACGAGGTGTTGTGATGGACGACTGAAGCCTGTTGCTAGGCGGGCTAAACACTTGAGTGTTTACTTGTCGATAAGGTTTGTTGCTTGAAGTACTAAGCATTGGTTTCGGAAGTTGATTTGAAAAAAAAAAAAACACGAAAAACACTGTTGTTGCATAATACCTGTTTCCCTCCTGCAACCATGGTGATATCGGTAGTCACAAGCACAGGTCAAACAGTGTTAGCACAGGCACTGTGTCACTGGGGGTGGGTCGGACGCACCGCTGCCGCGTCTGCCGGGCGCGGCGTTAGAGTATGAACTGAACCGGCGCATGCGCATCCCCGGACGCAAGGCTTGCGCGGCCTTCAGGTGCCCAGGTAGGGCTGCCTCGAAACGCAAAGCTGCCACAGCCTACTATGTGCTGTGTGTACAAGGTAATAAAGTACACATTTGCAATGTCAAGCGGCCGAACTATTAGCAAAGTTTCGACTCCAAAAAAAAATTCAAAAGTATTAAGGATGTATTACTGCACATACTTCAAATATTCACAATAAAGCTTGAAGCTGCAAACTTAATATAGTGCTTCTGTGGCATGACCATTGACCAGTACTGTTAAAATATATTTGTGAGTTCCCTACTTATCTACCGAACTTCTAAATAATAGTGTAATAAATAATACTATTAAATGCGTAATTATGCTTTCGAGTGAAGTTATCAAAATTATCGTGAGAATAATGCATGATTTGCAAATATGTTTTTTGATAATACAACACATGTAATTTCATTTCATGATGAGATGGCCAAAGTTTTTTTTCTAATGAAATTGCCGTTTCATATTTGCAAATATCACTCATCGCATAACTTCAACCCTATCTCGACAAAATCAAAGTTCGTCCTTTTGTTCAACCTTTTGGTAGCACAAAGTCGCATCCTTGGTCGCGAGGTAACAATGGCAGCCGATTAGTGACGCGGGCGCCTTCGGTTTCGCTATCTTTTTTACCTGCCTCCGCATCTCCAAATCGAATCGTGATCCAACCGATAAACATATAGCTTACAACGTTACGTGTACGAATAAGAAATATATGAAGCATTGACGGTTTTTCGTTACAGTTTATGGTTAGACAATTTTGAGATATTATTGGTATAATAATGTCTCACTTCTAGCCGAATAGGTTTGTTAATCCCGATTTACAGCCAAGACTCCAGTTTTAGCTTAGCCTAAAGAGGCATTTTTCATGTTTTGAGTAAACATTGTAATTTATTTATTTATTTATTTATTCATAAGGACATCCAATGGTTGTTACATTTGTAATAATTTGGAAATGTCAAAAAGAATTTACTTAACACGATTTTAATGTACTTTTTTCAATTAACGACTCATTTTATTTTTCGTGTATCTAATAGTGCAAGCTAACTTTCAAAACTCAAAACGATCAAATGATCTCGACGTTTGCCGACAGGTACACATACTGGCATTTCCCTGGCGCGTGTCCAATCAAACGCCACTTGCCACAAGGGCTCATAATCGCGTTTGCGCCTTGCAAGTGTGCCGGAGGAAGGAAGTGGGAAAGTGTGTCGCGCTTTATCTGGTTACTGGCCACTGCACCCGGGTCGCGCTGCCCGCCAGACGTACCTGTCCATAGCTCATTGCGTTCCTATGCATCGTAGATTTGCAGCTAGCTTGTCAATACTCGACAGGAGTAGAACGCGGCACCGATTTTTAATTTATTTCAATACTAGTGACCCGCACTCGCTTCGCTTCGCGTAAATATTACATAAAAAATTTCCTATTGATCCTTCTATCTAATAAATAACCGCATCAAAATCCGTTGCGTATTTTAAAGATTTAAACAAGCTTACGGATAGAGGGACAGAGAAAGCGACTTTGTTTTATACCATGTAGTGAAGTCCTCACATAATGTCTGTGACACATAATGTCTGTATAGTATCATAGAGTGGGCCTTATTTGGGACTTAACATGATTTGCAGATCAAACAGAAAACATATATTGAACATTTCAGATCAAATTAGCCATGGCCTAAGAGCTAATACTAATTGTAAGGGAAAATTACAACATTCAGAAATATTATTTATTCTACAAATAGGTAACTGAGTTGGTATTCTACCTGTGTAAGCATAAATTGCGTCATTGCCACTTATGTTGCTGACCATAGAAGTTAATATTACGAAATAATAGCATAGTGATAAGAACTATAATGAAATTTTTTCAAATGCTACTTTGATCTACCCATTCAGACCACAGACAGACTTTGATCCACCCATAAATTGATTGATATTTTTTCCGAATGTATCATACTTTGTCATTATTAGTATATACCTAACACATTAATTTAACAGTGACCAAGGTCAATTATGTAGATTAATAAGTTGATAAATTTTAAACTGAGAGTATCATTATTAAACCCACATATTTCAACCAAAATAATTCATGCTCAAAAAGGGGTATTCAACAAATTACCTTAAATCACACTATAAATTACCAAAAAAATCGTATCAATAAAAGCCACATGCTGCAAATGATGTTAAGTCTTAATTTACTACAAGTAGGTAAATAACAATGTTGTTTCTTTACTCTTCAGGTACAAATGACACAAAAAATCTACTAATAATGGGTTGAAAACATTTGACATTGGGGATTATTACTGAATGTACATATAAAAACTAAAATAAAATAGCACAAAACTCATGCTAAAGTCCTAGCAACACCACCCGGAGCCAACAACAGATCAAAGGAAACACAATCAAACACAAACTGTGACTAACCGACTCATTGTTACCGGAGTTTAAATCAAGTGCTGTGCTTATATAATTAAATATCTGAAAAACATAATAACAATTATGTTAAAACATGTAACATATTAATTTAATCATTAGGTCTTGTGCTTTGGAAATTTTTCAATAATTGAATTGAAAATTAAATGTATACTCAGATTTGGTGTATTAAATTTACCTTCTTAAAATAAAATAACTAAAAGCACTATTTCAATATTAAGATAAAATTATATAAAGTTAATAATGTTTTCAAACCATGGCAAAACAAGTTGTCTAGGCAAATATCTTTATATGGCTGTAATAAACTGATGGCATTATTTATTTATGATCAACCTAGTTTTAAATAAATCATGAAGATAAATATTATACTACCTCAATAAATGCTGATTTATTTATGAGATAACATGATATTACATCTGTAATATTCACATTATCCCACTAAATACTAAGCATGTCATTTAAAAAATAATAAATAATCATAGCCAATTAGTTTTAATAATTCTAGGGACCTTCATTACTGAAAACTATGTCATCCTACTGATGACTAAGTCAGTAACTTTGTAAAGTGATTGTACGAACAATGTCATGAATATTATTCATGGCATTCTCAATTGAGTGTATGAGATATGGTGTAAATGAAATCTTTTCATTACTTATCAAGGGCAACGGAAATAATAGGTGATATTAACAATTAACAGGATGTCTTTAGCATATTTTGCAATGCACATAATTTTGATAAGTGACAGAAAGACAAGACTTTATATAACATGTTTAGGGTGTAATATATCAATTCTTAATCAACTTTTCACTATCACTAATTTGGAAATACTCAATATAAGCATAACTTTGTGTCCCAATATGTCTAAAGTGGGTATATCACATCTTATCTTTTAAAGGTACTTTGCTGATAACCTAATACTATGATGTTACAACATGTATGTACTATCTTCACACTTTTACTTTTAAAACGTGAAACAAGCTCATAGGTTCATTGATATCCAATTAACCACTCACTGCTATGAGAAAGTCCATACAAGTGTTTACACACAGAAAATGTTGCTAGTTTTCATCAGTTTTAATGTCTCCACGATGACTTAATGTGTTGTCTGATCACATTGCGAAGGTGAAATCAGCAAAATGACGCAGGCACGACCAACAAACTGCATTCTGCCTGGCGCGGGCATCGGCGCGATTAGCGCGAATAACGAGTAAATAAATAAACACAAATGCAATACTCACAGATTTCGGCATGTTGGCGGTTTGGGATTACTATCTGCAACCAAATAATTACAAACTTAAAGTAATGGACTTAAAACTCCGTCGAGACTCGCGACTTAGCACTGACAAGAGGTTCTGGGCGCCGCGTGACATTGCATGTGAAATTGTGACTGAACCAGCGATTATTCACGCGTATAAACTATACGAGACGGAATATTTCCTGTCGTTTTACATATATTCTTATAAAATAGCTACAATACACCAATTACATTAAAATTACAGTCACCGGCGGGCGACTCAAGTACTGAAACGATGGGTAGAAAACTTTGGTAGCGGAGGAGAAATTGATAGTGATATTTTTTTAACAATAATTGGAATTGTTTGAATAGTAACTTACCCAGTAAAAAAAAGAATATCACCTAATAATCCACATATGTAGCACAACACACATAAAGAATGCACACACCCTAAAAGAGCCACAAAAATATCGCGATGTGACAACTGCCTGCGTGACGTGGTAGGCGATGTTGTCATTTTACAAATAAGAAAACTACTATTTTATTAATTGCTAGATTTAAAAATGCTAGTCGATTAGGTTTTATTTTCGTAATTTTTTTTACTTTACTTTTTCAACTCATATTTTATTTCAATATTTAGGACCTCTGCAAATTGCCTCACGTTAATTAAATAAAATATAATAATCTGCAAATGGTTTTTTTTTATATACCATATTTTATTTCTGAACGAAAGATTATTTTATTAGAGTTCCGTCAGCATTATTCAAGCTTGATATAAAACCAAGAATCCACTAATGCAATTTGTTGTTGGAAAACTGCTAAGTTTCTTATCTAGAACCTAACTATACGTAGATAAAACTTAAGCGTTAAAATGAGAAAAACCAAGTATGTAAATGCCAATATTAATTATTTATTAACAAGAAGATAAACAAGGTTTCCTATCTTTTTACAGGAATGTACCTAACATTACAACTAGTCTCAGTTATATGAAAACATAAAAAATCATCGAATGTTTTATTATTATTTAAGAAGTAGAAGTAAAATTTACTTCTAGTTTGGAGAAAAATAATAATATACGGAACCGGTCAAGGATATTTGATTAGCAGTTTGGCATTTGACATTGACAGTGAATTTTAGTGACAGGTGGTAGGCTAAACCAATTGTCAAATATTGGTTTCGTACCGCTCAGATGCCGATTTAGTAAAATAAAGTTCATCACAGAAAATTATAATGTTATGATGGAACTTTACTAGTGCCTTAGTGATATTCTTTTTGTATTTCAAGAGAGTATTGTTTTATATTATGACTTCGTCTCCCATTCGAAGACTGTGTCATTGGGGTCCCATTGCAGTTTTAGGTAAATATCATAAATAAAATGTGTTTATTTATTTCCGTAATTCAGTTTTATCGTGTATAGACCCACTTTTCGTATTTTATTACCCTGTTATACTTGTAAACTAATATTTTGTAATGGTTTATTACTATTTTGCCCAAGTGATTAAGCATCTGTCTGTACACTTACCATAATAATATTAGAATATCTTACCTCTGGCCAATGGAAATTTAAATATTTTAGGTGTATAACTTGTAGATAAATATAAAATTTGTAATTTGTTAATTCTAGTTTTATCTCAATTTCAGGTATTATAAAGCTAATAACATGGGCCATGGTGCATTTATTAGGCATGTGGTGGCCACCACATGCGTCTCTAGGAGCTGCGATACATGCAGGCATATTCCTTGCGTTTGCAGCGGCAACATTATATTACTTCCTACAATCACTGCTTGAGGGACCTGGCTTTGTGCCGTTAGGGTGGAAACCGGTATGTATGATTTTCCGACATAATGTCTTAAGTGTTTGAATGTGACTATTTGCCTGGAATAGCCTCTGAGTCTAGGTAATGTCCCAAATTATTAGGAATTTTATGCTATGTTACTCCTAAGCTTCTTGCAGGATAAATTAAAACCTATATTACTCAGTATTTTCATTTTCTTTATTTAAGGAAAACAAACAGCAATTTTACAATTCACTTAATATTAACACACATAAATGTAACACACTTGCCCAAAAAGTTTCCACGACTAATTATTACATGGTATCTTAAAAAGTTACACTACATATTTAAATACCTAACAGAGGTATAAAAATAATCATTTTTATATTTTGGACAGCATCTATGTCAGCTGCTGCAAAACAACACCAAGGCTGACTGATAAAAGTTACAAAAAGTACCCAAACTCATTTCTTGATCGTGTGCTTAAATTTATCTAGTCCAAGACCAAAAATATCTATGTGGCAATATTTGGAGTTATGTAGTAACTATTATTGTTAAAATGTTTAATGACTTAATGAGCTAGCAGCAACCCCTGCAGAATAGACAAGAATAATACTTATATTGATTACACATTTTCTTTTGAATCAATCAACTGGCTCAAGATAAGTCTTGACTGTATTTCTTTGCAAATGTTTGTCATCAAGTTAAATTTTTCACATTCCTAATTCTTCATCATATTTACTTGTTTCAGGAAAAGGAAGAAGACACACAGTATTTACAATTTTGCACAATATGCAATGGTTATAAAGCTCCAAGGTCTCATCATTGCAGAAAGTGTATGATATTCTCATATTGTTTATTGTTATTATCCTTATCTTATAACTTAAATTGAAAATTTTTATTGATTTTTCTTTGGTTAATAATATTGTCTGTTATCGAATCAAATCAAATCAAATTATTTATTTGCTTACTAACTAACTAATTTGCTTACTTGCATGAATTTCACTTTTGAATTTTACAGATTTACTAGCTAATCTAAGCTAATCTAATCTCTAAATTTTAGATATACTTTAAAATTCAACTACTCGCGCGGCACGCCATAGCCAAGTCAGCCATAAAACTGTCCCATTAACTGTTAGAGTAGTTACTGGGCCTTGTACCCATTTGACCTCATGTTTGTGACATTTATTTATTAATCTGGACTTAGTATGTGAGCACAATGTTATACTTTCCTTGATAAATATCTATCCAAGCATTTCTAAGAACTACATGAACTACTTAATCATGGTATCATTGTACATTTTTGTTGCTAGGTGGGCGGTGTGTAATGAAGATGGACCACCACTGCCCATGGATCAACTGCTGTGTAGGTCATGCGAACCACTGCTACTTCCTCATATTCCTTACGTCAGCTGTCATTGGTTGCTTACATGCGGCTATTGTAAGTATCTCAAATAAACAATATTCTTACAGGGACCATGGAAATATTTTGTTTGCATGAAGAGAAATAATGAATAATTTTAAGAATGCTATCTCTTCTGCATTGTAGACATTTTTAAGTTACCACATGAAAAAATTCAAATGAAAGATGTTAGAAAAAATGTTAATAATTTGGTTGAAATTATATTCCTATTAACAGAACAAAACCTACAAAGCTGTATTTTTCTACATCGGTTTAACTATGGCACCTACGCTAGAAACAAATTTGTATCTGTGTAATCTTTATTTCAAATTCCAAAACAAATGACATACCTTGCAATCAGAACTGGCAACCTCTGTATACGATACAGCTATTCCATTGCTAACGTATTTGTTGTTTCCATTCCAGGTACTATCAATATGTACATACCATGCCATAAACCGTGTGTGGTACATCCACAACGGCACCGGCCGAGAGCCCATGGTGTACCTGACGCTGAGTACTTTGCTCCTCACGCTGCTGGCGGTCGGCATGGCGGCCGGCGTTGTGCTGGCTGTAGGCGCGCTGCTGTACTTGCAGGTTAGACGAGTACAGTACAGTACGGTACAGTACAGAGGGCCTACCATGAGTTTAAAACTTACGCGCTCGATATCGCCTACGCCCTCAGTACAGTACAGAGGGCCTACCATGAGTTGGCTATCGTAAACTTACTTACGTTAAAAACCTATCGAGTTGTTTTTTTCATATGGCCGATTTTAGTTCTTCGCGTAACCACCAGCGGCGCTGTACAAGTTTTTCATAGACATATTTACGTAGGCGATATCGAGTGCGTAAGTTTTAAACTCATGGTAGCCCCACAGTACAGTACACTACAGTGGGGCTACAATGAGTGGCTATCGTAAACTTACGTACGTTAAAAACCTATCGAGTTGTTTTTTCATATGGCCGATTGTAGTTCTTCGCGTAACCACCAGGCGGCGCTGTATATGTTTTTCATAGACATATTTACGTAGGCGATATCGAGCGCGTAAGTTTTAAACTCATGTTAGCCCCACAGTACAGTATAGTACAGCAAGATACAGCTCAGCTTGTTTAGAAATGTATTACAGACCCTGAATTATTACACAATAGCGTTGCTATCATACATTTTGGTATGTTAAATAGTTCATGAATAAGATGTGTCATGTACAGTTACTTATAATCATAAAGATAATTAACAAATATTCATATACATAGTTATTAAATTAACATCTTTAAAATGTTTTATTTCAAAACATTTTATATCTCTGACATGGCAGGAAAATGGTCCTGTCAGTAAAACTATATCATAGAGCCTAAAGATAATTAAACCTTGTTGCTTTAAGTTTATGTACATTAGTGTAGCAGGTGCAATATAAATATATAATTAAAAAATACCTATTTATGTTCCCAGCTGAGCGGAATCCTTCGCAACAAAACGACGATCGAGGAGTGGATCATGGAGAAGGCGGTGTGCCGACGCCGGGCGCGCGGTCTGCCACAGCTCGAATACCCGTATGACCTAGGCTGGAGGTATAACCTAGGTCTAGTGCTGTGGGGACGGTGCAATGGCATCACTTGGCCGCTGAGGGAAGGCTCTGGACAGTATGACTTGACTGTAAGTACTTGAAGTGTTACTGTTTTAAATGTCATGCCTTAAGTGACTGACCTAAATTTAATATACTATCTTTAGTCAATAAAGGTTATTAGATTGTTGGACTTATTTGTATTCATCAACGTATCAGTCGAAGGACGTTCTTAAGCCACTCCTGGACATTTCCTGGTTTGATCATTTTCCTTATTGGTGCCCCTACGGTCTTGACCAAAGCGAAGTGAAATTTGCTTATTGTAGGCGCCAATAAATACTAGCTTTATTAAGCCAAATTATTATTTAAACTTGTGAAATGAGAAAATACATGGTGGGATCGTTTATATTGACTGCGCGATGTAGAATTGTGTACATTGGTGTAAGAATAACGTTTCACTAAAAGCGCCATAATGTCGGTTAAATGTGGAACTTTATTGTCAGTCTTTACAAACATTATATTTTCTTTCTCAAGCTTTCTGCTCACGAGCAGCAGGCTTAGAAGCAGGAGAAATGTACTTACCTATAGAATTCCTTAAAAGCGCCATCTATTGTTCACGCAAGGAACTTTCTCGTCAGCCTTTACGACCATACTATTTTTCAACCACATCGCGATCAGCAGGCTTAGAAGCAGGAGAAACGTCTCTGCGCCCGCCTGTATCGTACGTGCACTGAGTACTCGGGGAGCCTATAGCAATTCCTTAAAAGCGCCATCTATCGGTCGAGCGCAGAACTTTCTCGTCAGCTTATACCTCCGTTCTACTTTTCATCCACAGCGCGAGCAGCTAGCTCAAAAGCAGGAGAAACGTCTCCGCGCCCGCCCGTAATGCGAGTGCGCTGAGTACCTGTAGCAATTTCTTAAAAGCGCCATCTATCGGTCGCGCACGGAACTATCTCATCATCCTTTACCACCGTACTATTTTCATTCACAGCGCGAGCAGCAAGCTCAAAAGCAGGAGAAGCGACTCCGGGCGCGTCCGTACCGTGCGTGCGCGGTTTACTCGGGGCGGTGGGCGCCACTACTGGCGTACCCGCGCGCCGCGCTGCGCCCGCCCTGCGGTGAACCACGCCTGCCGCTGCGTCCCGGCGACCGGCTGAGGGTCACGAGGCAGAGGAGGTAATGGATTTGGACCTTATATGAGGTTTACCTACATTTCTTTTTCCCTAACTGACATACGATGGCTTGGAGTAGCCTTGTCATCATCACCGGACCAGCGGGGAGCGGTTGCCCCTAAAATTTTACCTACCTACTAATCCTAGAGTGTGGGTTGGTCATCTACATCATCTCACATAGTGTAAGATTTTTTTTCATAAGTGTGTGGTTCCTCATGACCTTAACTAACCCATCGTAACTCTATCATCTGGGGCCCGTGGCAAATTCTTTTTATGGGGCTCTTAAAATAGCAACCCGGGATCTTCTAAGAAGTCGCTATTTGAGAGCACGTGGACGTGCACGTGGACTGCACGTGTCTCTTGGACAGTGGCCCCTGGCCACTGACCTTTACCTTTTATGATTTGAAAATACATCAGGCTTTGTACTGGCTACCTCTCTCATAGAAGCAACACTCTTTACTACCTATTGTGAATTACAAGGGCATTCTCAGTATCTGGCCTAGGAAGGGTCGACGTGGAGGAAGGGTTAAACGGTCCCTTTAAGATAAGATTAGATCTGGCCTAGGGGCGAATAAGCCAGGGTAGAGAGCTTCCTTCCCTAGTTATATTCATTTGCATTTTTCCTATTTTTATAATGTATTTTCTAGACATTTTTATTTCTCTAAATATTAGTCTTTAATTACGCAACATTAGGAGTAGCAAATACGTAGCTACTTGAGTTCGCTCGCGACCATGATTGGTCTAACCCAGTCGAAACGTCGGGTAGGAAGTTGCTTTGTATTTGCTAATATCGCGTATAGATGGAGACTAATATTTAGTGTAATGGAACGTGAAAGTCTAAATTTTGATTTATTTCATGTGATTACAACAATATGTTTGTTATGTATCAAATGTGCAATTCCATTCTCCTCAGTCACTGGCTGTTCGGTGAGAAGGTGTCGGACGCAGGCGAAGCGGAGGGGGTCCGTCTTCCCCGCGGCTGGTTCCCGCGCGCCGCCGCCGAGCCCGCGGCGACCGACCCGACCGACCCGACCGACCCGACCGACCCGACCGACCCGACCGACCCGACCGACCCGACCGACCCCACCGACCACTACAAACCCGACTAGCCAGCACCGGTACAAAGTTGCGGTAAGTGTGCGAAACTACGATACGACTGAATTTGATTTGGCCGAAGCTGTATCTGTACTATATGGTTATGTTTTCCTTATGTTGGCAATACACCGTGAAATTTTAGAAGTTGTTTTCTCGCAGTAAAATTATTCTATCTTAGTAGTAAAATAGATTTTTGCAGCACGATTGATCCGTCTTATTACTTCGGGCTTTAATCATTAATTTCATGCGGCATCTTGTAAGCAGTACCTGTTAAAAAAACAATTGATTCGTACGCTTTTGAATTTTTGCGAAATTAAAAAAAAAATTCACAACGTAACTAGCATGATTCGATAATACATCTAAAGGTAAAACATTCTGCTTCAGGAAAACAACCACTAAAATTTCACGGTGTATAAAGTTCATCTACCTTAGAGAAGAGGATTCTGTATAAATAATTGCTTTTGGATATGTCACTATCGTTTAAATCGTTAAAGTTTTGAAAAAAGTCCGCCAAATATCGTTCACGTTGAAGCGACTGGTCATTGTCGCTTTTATAAAGAGAATGTTTCCAAATAATTGAGTGTCACTTCATATATTTTGAATGGAGATGTGGATAGAAGTCCACATACCTATTGTTATTTATTACCCATTATGCTGTGTTCGCGTCGGCTCTACTGAGAAAAGTTTTTTTTCAAACAAATGAATTTGCTAAACACTTGGCTACGTGCAATGTAATCTGTTCACTTTAGAAGTTAAGTTTCGAATTTATATTATTTCTTGAATTATTTAAACCGAATTTATTTTTTACTTCATCCAGTGACAGTTTGTTCTCGTTAGAATTTTTTTCGTTTGTAAAAACAACCTTTTGTTATATGAAATTATTCAAGCTAAGGCACAAAACCTTAATAAATATAATTTTTTTCACTTTCACACATGCTGTTGCATGTACAAAAAATTGTGCAATTTTTTTCTACATAGAAATAATTATTATGTAACACTATTTCATTTCTTTATAAAAAGATCATTATCAAGTCATGAATCATCTGCTTCCTGCTAACTGATACATGTACTATTAGTTTAGTACATCAAAGACCAATGTTCGATCTCAAAGTTATCTAGATCACAAAATGTATTAATGATTAAGTTATAGTTGTTCAAAATGTAATCTTGTGAATAACATGAGCAGGTCTCTTTTCGCCGTGCTATTTCTGGATTGTATTGTATAGTCATGTACATAGTCCTAGGTTGGAAGAAGACGACGTGTAAGTAAAATATTTGTATAATGTTTTATATGCGACTTTATGTACAGTTTTTACCTTAAATAAAATAGGTGTATAATGATTCTGTTGTATTATTTTCCTTAGATAGATATAAGTGTTTTGTCGCTAAATAACGATAGCTTATACTAATATCTCTTTTAAGACCTTGGTTGCTTGGACCTTGACATATGTTTCAGGTCTTATATCTCAAGACTTATTTTGAAAGGACATTTTCAAAGAAACGAAATGTGTTAATGTGTAAAAATTTATTGTGCAATAAATTATATCCTCAAACATACAAAATTCCGTCTTCATCAGAAGCACAATAAAATAAAAGATCTCAATAAGTTAGCTTAATCGTATTACAAGAGGACTTAGACTAATTCATTATGAATGTTATTATCACGAATTTACCCTTTCGGCGGTCAGCGATCACAAATAAAAACTACCTTTTATTGACCATTTCTGATTGACAAGCGGTCCCTTTATCAGTGAAAGTAAAAGGGTATTTCCAGTTGTGGTCTATAGCATCCGAAAGGATTATTAAAATTAATAATAATAATAATAATAATAATAATAATGTATTTATTTACAAGGAACACGGTACATAATAAGGTGTTAACATTAAACATTGTTTCACATGTTTCGCCATCTATGTGGCATGTAAATATTAATTTTAAAATATAGTGCTTTCTTAAAAAACAAACAAATTATGAAATAATGAGATCATTAACACTATTCACTAAAACTAAAAAAATTAACAAATTATGAATTATGGATAAATGGGATCATTAACACTATAGTTACACTATAACTAAAAATACAAATTATGGATTAATGAGATCATGAACACTATACACATTATTATCTAAAAGCCATACATATAATTTTTTTGAGAATACAGAAGAGTCTAAGGTTTTTAGGTTTTCTGGAATTTTATTGTATATTTTGAGACACATATTTAAACAATTTTTCATGTATAGAGTAGTTCTTGGAGCAGATTTAAGTACCAGTTTATTCGGATTTCTACGGTTTCGAGGATTGATGTCGCCGGCTCTATGGAATAAGTACATATTATTCTTGACAAATTTGCAAATTTCAAAAATGTATAGGCTTGGCAATGTCAATAGTTTCAACTTTTGGAACAGAGGTCTACAAGTTATGTAAGGAGCCACACCACTTATTGCTCGAACACATTTTTTTTGTGTTACAAATGCTTTATGTACATTGACACTATTTCCCCAAAATATTAATCCATATCGAAGGTTGGATGCAATATAGGCATGGTACGCATTAAGGACTGTAGTAAGATCGGCAATATGTCGTAGTCTTCTCAAAACATATACGAACCGATTAATTTTATCGCATACATTTTCTATTTGTGATTTCCAACTGATATCTTTGTCTATAGTAACACCCAGAAACTTTACATGATCTGCTTGTTCAATATATGTTCCATTATACTCTATATTTAGTTTAATTCTATTAATTTTGTTGAATTGTATTAATTTAGTTTTATTCAAGTTAATTTTTAAGTTATTTCTTTGAAGCCATTTAATAATATCAGCAAGCGCATTGTTCAGATCTGTTTCATGTTGAGTTAAGCCTTCTTTTGATTTAGTTGCAACAATTACGGATACATCATCAGCAAATAGAATAGTTCTATGTCGTGTTATGTTTATTATATCGTTTATGTATATTATGAACAAGAGAGGTCCCAGTATACTACCCTGAGGAACTCCTAATCTGTTATGTCTGTATTGTGATTTATAAGTGTTTATTATATTAGTATCGTCAGTTGTTTTTGTAATCATAACACATTGCTGTCGGTCACTTAAGTAGGACTCAAACCATTTAAGAGGAGTACCTCTGACACCGATTGATTCTAGTTTTTGCAACAATATTGAATGATCAACCAGGTCAAAAGCTTTGGACATGTCTAAGAATAAAACCGTGGTTAAATTTTTCGAGTCTATGTTAGTTAACACTTCATTAAATAAGGCAAATATTGCAAGATTAGTTGATTTATTCTTCTGAAATCCATATTGGTCTCTATTTATTAATTTCAATGCTGAGCAATAATGCATCAGTCGTGTAGCCATACACTTTTCATATATCTTAGCTATAATAGGAATAAGTGTTATTGGTCTATAATTTACAATGTCGCTTTTACTACCCTTTTTGTGTATAGGTTTGACAACCGAATGTTTCAAACGCCTGGGATATTTACCACTTTCAAATGTTAGATTAATAAGATAAGTTATTAGAGAAGATAATTCGTTTATACAATATTTTATAACTTTAGTGCAGATACCATCAGGACCTTCAGAGTTAGTATTTTTTAAAGATAACGCTATATTTTTTACTTCATCTTCGGTCATGGGCATCAAGTACATAGAACGTCCTGATTTAACTGCATCTGATTGTTTTACATTTTTATCGTACAATTTGTTTTGTGTTACATTTTGTGAGGAGTCAATGAAATAGGAGTTAAATGCTGTAGCTATTTGTATAGGATCAATAATTGTATTATTTAAGTAACAAATTTCATCAATAGTTTCTTTATTTACATTGCAATCTTGACTTTTTATGATTTGCCATGATGCTTTACACTTGTTATTACTTTTTTGTATTAGATCGTTATTCCTGTTTTTATAAGACTGATGTATACATTTTTTTAGTAGTTTAGAATATCGTAGGTAGTCATTTTTTGTTTCATTATTTTTATGTTTATAATATTTAATTCGAAGTGCCCGCTTGACTTTGCAACTTTTTTTAAGACCTTTAGTTATCCAACTTTTATCAGCATTAGGTTTTCGAACTTTCCTTTTTGTTTTAGGAAAGCAGAGGTTGTAAAAAAGCAAAAATAAGTCATGAAATTTTTCAAAAGCAATATCAGAGTCTTCTTCCATATACACTTCGTTAAATGATAATTTGCTAATACTCTTTTGGAATAAAATAATATTTTCATGACTGTAATCTCTTTTGTAAATGTAGTTTATTTCATGTTTTTTACGTTTATTTTTAACCGGAAAATATAACATTTGGGCAGTTTCGTGGTCTGATAAACCTAAAGGTAATACAGCTGCTGTGGCATTTTCAATGTTGCTTAATATTTGATCAATACAGGAAAGTCTTCGAGTAGGTTCGGTAATGTGAATTGTTAAATTGTAGTTTTTAGCTAAATCTTTTAAGATGCCTGTTATTTTATCAGCTTTCAAAATATTTATATTAATGTCGCCAAGAATAACTACTTTTTTCTTTTTATGTCTAGTCAGTTCATATAGAACCGTCTCAAGAGTGTGAAGAAAGTTAATCACATCAGATGTGGGTGTTCTGTATACACAAACTATTATTAAATTATTACTAGGAATCTCTACAGCACAACATTCGAAATCTTTAGGTCTGGCGTGTTTGCATAAGCTGTCATATTTTTTTAATGCCAGTCCCCTTTTGTTAAGTATACATACACCTCCTCTCTTATTTTCTCTACTAAAGCAAGCAGCCATATCATAGTCACAAAGTTTGAAACTATTTTCATGACCAGCCTTTAAAAATGTTTCGGTCAGACAAATTATATCCGGTGTACTATTAGATTCTTTGAGATCGGCTAACATTAATTCTAGAAAGTCTTTTTTAGACAACGCACTGGCTATGTTTTGATGTAAAATTCTAAACTTATCATTTTCTATATTATGAACGAAAAAAATTTTTACTCTTAGGAGTTGTATTGACATTAGTTAAATCTACGTTATCATTATAGTAATACAAAGTATCCTCAATTAGGTATTTTAGGTCATTTAGTACAATTTTCATTCCAGTATTGTTAATAGCATATCGTGCTTCACTGAACATATTAAAATCATAGGAAAGGTGAAGGTTAGAATCAAGTATGAATGCGTATTTATACTCTTGTATATCATAATAGAGTGTTCTATTAAATATTTCAATTCTCTTATTGAAAAGACCCGAGTATTCACCACATCTGAATGTAGGAAGGCAAATAATTATATTGGTGTGTTTAACTGTTGACAGTTTATTCCTTATCTTTTTTATAAGGGCGTTGTAGTTTTGGGATGTTTCAAAATCCTTACTTCCAATCAATAACACACAAGAGTCGTCACGCGTAAATAGCTTGATTTTTTCATCTATAGTATCTAGTATTTCAGCCACACCCTTATGCGGTGTTATATAATGACAGATTTGAAAGTCTTCTTGAAAAGTATTGAGGGCTTCTTTTAGGATGTTATTCCTCGTATTTGTACTAAGAATACAAAGATTGCTTCGTTTTTCTAAGTATTGGGAATGGTTTTTTTCATGGGATGCTGATACAATTTTTTCTAGATTTTCTTTCACCGGTCTATCGGTTGTTTTTTCTGTTGAACCGGTAATATGATGGGTCAACAATTCCTTATCTAATTTGTTATGAGTAATCGGCTGTGTGGATTTTCTCTTATGTTTATTTATTGGTGTTGCGGTAATAGATTCTTGTATCTTATCTGTACTCGGAGAGTGTTCATTATCAGTTAAGTTGTTCATTTTAGATTTATATTCTCTTATTTTCTTTTTTAAGCTGAAGTTTTCCGATAAAAGCAGGTCTATCTGATGCTCTGCAGAATCATATTTTTGTTGAAGGTTGTCTATTTTTGATTGTAGAGCTTCATAGTTGAGATGGCTTTTTATTGTTATATCCGGACAGCTTCTACTCATTTTGTTTTTAGGTGTATTGCTATCAATTACTTCATCTTGAGTTTCTTCAAAGTCTGTTTGAAGTGAGTCAAATGAGTTACATGTGGGAAAGTTTACTTTAGAGTGCTTTTCTTGCATGGAAGATTTCGTATTTTGCGTCGTCTCTGGCATGGAAGTTAACAAATTCGATTTGATATTTTCACTTTTATTTTTGGTTTCAAGTTTGGAAGGCAGAATAGGACTTTTGTTGTAGATATTAGTAGTTTTCCGTACTTTTGTACATACTTTCTTTACTGAATTTTGACTTATTTTCTTTACCGGAATGCTTTTCTGAGAACTTTGGTTACATTTAATACATACCCACTTTGTTCTCCTTTCTTTATCCATAAGATTATATAATTTTTCTCTATTAGAACATTTCAGGTCGTAGGAAAGATTACAACGTGAGCAGGTAAGAAAATATTTTTCTTTTATTTGAATTTTGCATTGGGCGCAAATTTTCTTAATGTTATCCATATTCAAAATTTTCATATATGTTATTTTCTAAATAAAAATAAAGATTTCATCCTTCAGAAGAATTTCAGTCGAGTGACGCATCTGTAGTATTTACTCTATGACGAAGCAGCAACAGCGCATGCGCGAAATTGTGTCGCGTGACGCGGTGACCGGTGCGGGCGAATATGGCTCTTACGCTCAGCGCGGAACGGTGAGAAAATGGCGAGATTCACCTGTAGTGCTGTGTCGCTCCGGCCGGTAAACAACAATGGCGACTCGTCGACTGCTTCACGGAGAATGAATTGTTGTTTTCGTTTTTTCTTATAATCACTGAATTTGATGACACCACTTGTTTTATTTACTGTATCTTTTATCTAATAAAATATTTGTAATAAATATATGACTATTATAACAGTTTTAAACTACTTTTTGAATTTATTTCTTAAGAGCTCCTACGTAAACAAACTTTGCCATTGCCCGCGCGGCAAAGATAAATGCATCAAACCAATTACATATTATTACTTGCGTTCAAACACTGTTACAGATCTTCAAACTTTGCATTTCACATTATGAAAGTTATTTTCCAAAAGTTTGTACTGTTAGCAACCTCACACTCAACCAAGCTCACATGTTCTTATAACTATTACTATAAACCTAGTCATAGGTTTATATTGATTTTAATTGATCAACTCGATTATTTTTAATTAAAGATCTTCGTTTATTTGTAAAAGTAATAAACTATTGAACCAAATTGACCAATTTTACAATTAGAAAATGTCATTGTTACTGTTGTTAAGGTAATCGCACCAATTTGGAGACTGTCTTGGAGCCAAAGTACAGTAAATTACTATCTTCGATTGATTAATGAAGACGCCTTGTAGCGTGAACTATAGTAAGCCTTATCATAGAATGGGTTTACACACGTTCTTATAAAAATTTGCCATGGTTTATGTAAGATCTGAGGTCATGGCTTGTCTTCTGCTTTAAACTATGAAGATACACCGTCATTTCACTGGAAGAATATAAAAATCCCCGCAGATTCAAATAAACCGAGGTCGTCCCGCAAGGGTGTATTCTGGCTCCAATACTTTATACGTTGTTTAGTACTCATTCTCCTCATCGAGTTCTCCCTCGGTGGAGTCCACGCCGACCTCTTCGTAGTCCTTCTCGAGAGCTGCCAAGTCCTCACGCGCCTCGGAGAACTCTCCCTCCTCCATACCCTCGCCCACGTACCAATGGACGAAAGCGCGCTTGGCGTACATGAGATCGAACTTGTGGTCCAGTCTGGGAAATAATTGATGGTCATAAATATATAGTCGGGTAACATTCCGGTCTTAAGAGTTGTATGAGTCGATAGTGGAATAATGATTTTATTGTAAAATAAATTATATAATTTCAGTTTTAAGTCGATACAGAATCTTGAATAAGAAAGATTAATTTGTGTAAATAAAGTATTCTGACATAATGCTGATGGCGGTTAATCTCAATGAATACCAGTAAGTTGACTTGGCTAGCTGGCCATATTATATTACGTATTACATATGTGCATACACAGATGCCCTCTTTGTTCCTTAACTCTCATAGTTTTGTGAGGTGGAAAATGGTAATGGTAATTATGGGTATTCCTGTATATCATCATCATCATCTTTGCGTTTTCCTGGTTGCATCCTTGCGGAGCCCGGGGTCCGCTTTCTTAATCCTAACTCTCCACTTCGCACGGTCTTCGGCATCCTTTATGGAGAGTTTGTTAGCACGCATGTCGTCCACTACGACGTCAAGCCAGGCCTTCTTGGGCCTTCCCCTTCTGCCGGGACCCGGCGGTAGCGACATGGCTAGACACTTGTTCCCTACGTAGTTTGCCGGTTTCCGTAAAACATGACCGTACCAACGTTGGCGGCACTCTTGCAGTTTATCAGCGATGTCTCGGACATGGGTATTCCTGTATATCATTATAATGTAGTTACCTCGCCCAGGCCTCGGCGATGGCGGTGGTGTTGGACAACATGCACACGGCGCGCTGAACCTTTGCCAGGTCACCTCCCGGAACCACCGTGGGTGGCTGGTAGTTGATGCCCACCTAAAACATGGCTCATGATTAGACTACAGGCTGTAGAAGGGTAATTTTATCGAACAGAACGAAGTTTGCGATTTTTTGGAATTATAAATAAACTCCAAATCTACTTCAGTTAACTGTGTTTCGTGTTTATGCTCTTGTATGAGAAATACGCCCTTCCACTGGATAACATACATGATTGGTGTAACCCAGTCGAAACTTCAGGCAGTAAGTAGCTATGTATTTGATACTCCTGATATCACTTGTAGACCCATAAATACTAATATTTAACCCACCTTAAAGCCAGTGGGGCACCAGTCTACGAACTGGATGGTCCTCTTGGTCTTGATAGTGGCGATGGCCGCGTTCACGTCTTTAGGGACCACGTCACCTCTGAAACAATAATAATTTGCCTTGTTACAGTTAATAATAAAGGGATTGTAGATGCAAACTTTATAAGCAATTAATGATAAGATCCCGCAAATATTACGCTTATTGCGTGGAAGTTTACCTGTACAACATGCAGCAAGCCATGTATTTGCCGTGGCGAGGGTCGCACTTCACCATCTGAAAATAAGGTAACAATCATAATGTAGATCAGCGCAGGAGATTTCGCACTTTTACACTATGACGCTTCGGAGGACTTATGTTAATTACCTCTGCCCTTTTTAGTATTTACAGTCTTCTGAAATTCGTATTCGATAAATCTATGCTCTGTCATGAATTAGAATTACGACGCAGTCGAAGTGAATAGGACGGTATCTTTGTTACCTAAAATTTTTTTTTATTTCTAGGTTTCGTTCTACTTAGTGGGATGCTTAATCGTTCACCTGGTTGGCGGGCTCGAAGCAAGCGTTGGTGATCTCAGCCACGGTCAACTGCTCGTGGTAGGCCTTCTCGGCGGAGATGACGGGCGCGTAGGTGGCGAGCGGGAAGTGGATGCGAGGGTACGGCACCAAGTTGGTCTGGAACTCCGTCAGGTCCACGTTCAGGGCGCCGTCGAAGCGCAGGGACGCTGTGATGGATGATACGATCTGGAAGTAGGAACAGTGTGGAGATTAAGAGATAATCAAGCCGTACTACAATGTTTTGTTTATCGGTGATAAGTTCTAGAATCATTTATAGAGATGGCAGCAACTTTGGCATCGTCTACTAAAGATTTTGGTTCAATGTACCTCTAGATTTTGAAAAATTTTACATCTATCTTTAGAGTGAAAGGAATATCGCAACGATACATATTGGAACTTATCCTACCTAACCAAAAGATACCAACAAGTCAGATCGTGATCTGTCAATAAAGTTGGCTTAGACAAAGTAACAATATCGAAACGATAACGAAGTTCGAAAGGAACAAAATGTATGGGATTGACCACGTGATTTATCGCGTCTAATGTCAATCCCATACATTTTATTTTTTTCGAACTTCGTTATCGTTTCGATATTGTTTCTTTGTCTACGAAGCCAGATTTTAAAACTTACTAATAACGTACTAACTTACCATACTTAGGAACGAAAAAAACTAAACACATAATGATAACTAACTACTTAGTTTTTTCGTCATTATACTATAGACTTCTCGTATCAAACCCACCTGTCCGATGAGTCTGTTCAGGTTGGTGTAGGTAGGCCTCTCGATGTCAAGGTTGCGCCGGCAGATGTCGTAGATGGCCTCGTTGTCCACCATGAAGGCGCAGTCCGAGTGCTCCAGGGTTGTGTGGGTGGTCAGGATGGAGTTGTAGGGCTCCACCACCGCTGTCGACACCTGTTAGAAGGAGACAAAGCTAAGCCATGTCGTTCCAATCAATGTAAGCAAAAATCTGACTGTTCCTCCATGTCCATTATTGTCCATAAATCCCGGCATGGACACGGAGAACACGGAAGTACGTACACGTTTGGTTGAAATAGTAGGTATGTGTACTTTCATCGATGAATTTATTTTTAAGGTAGGCACAAATCCATGTATGTAATCTGTGGCAAATGATGTTGGTGTCAAATGTTTAATAACTGTTTAATATTATTATTATGTTTTAAGAACTCACCTAACAGAGACCAAAAGAATTTACCAAGAAACAAAATTAATGAATATCAAACAATTATATAAATACAACACTTGCATTTTCGTTCGCAAAACACTCGACAAAAAATTACATTCAAACTTGCAGTTCATGCGTAAAAAGGTTGCGCGCCCGTGCACGCGTCGCGCAAGCTATCTCGTTCTGCCGAAGCCTCGTACGAACTTTGGCAAAACGATGATAACGTTCGCAGGCGCACAGATGTTTAACCGACTACCTTCGGATTTAAAACGTGTAAGCCCGTTCAACGCATTCAAAAATAGACTTTATCAACATATATTAGCGGATATTTCACAGCTGTGAATGCGTTGTACGGGCGATATTTTATTTTATTTTGTAATGTTGCACTGATTTTGTTTTTGTAAGAACTCACTTAAGACGACGAATGATTAAAAATGTTTTTGTTTAGTTATTTTTCTCATGTAAGTGATTTATGTTAATCTTAATGAGAAATAAATGTCTTAAACCTTAAACCTAGAACTCTTAGATTATAGACCAAACAATAAAAAGTAAAATAATATAGGTACAATGAAAAAATAAGGGACCCTATAAAATTTCTGCATTACACTAACCTCACAAGTTGGTAAACGGCACCAATTAGTGAATGAGAATGATAAACATAACCGGACAAATAAAAGTGCTGATCACCTGAGGCGCTGGGTAGATGGAGAACTCGAGCTTGGACTTCTTGCCGTAGTCCACGGAGAGGCGCTCCATCAGCAGCGACGTGAAGCCGGAGCCGGTGCCGCCGCCGAACGAGTGGAACACCAGGAAACCCTGGGGCAAGACAACAGTGTTTATTATACTACGATGCGCTAGTTAAGCCGTTACTATAAATCTTAAAGCCGCAACAGTTTGCAACAGTGCCGAAGTATCGGGAGCTCATTAAAACAAAGCAAGATATTAAATATTCCGGACATTTTCAGTTTTTCTAAATCTTAAAGCCGTTTTGGATTCTTCTCGTTCACATCTTTTTCTACTTTTCCATTCAATGGCAAATTGAATGTGTTCGGCCCAGTACTCAGTGACGCGAATCGCTTGTTCCGTCTCGCGTGAGACCACCTGGTAATGACGAAGAGCTACTGCAAGCCATCATCGAAGTTAGTCATGGAAAAAAGCTTTCCCGATAAAATATCCCGGAGATATTAATGTGTGTGTAACTATGATAGTTTGAAGATTAATAATTAATTATTGCTACGTTAGTAGATCTTGTAGTGTCTGTGTTTCATCGAAATTTTAAAATATTCTGCAGCTCTGCTTCTGCATTTTTGAATTTGTAAGTATTTCACACGATCTGTAAATGTGATCAACTCGCGATACCTAAGCAGTATCTTAAGGCGTTTAGCAATACAGACAGGTAAACAAATGGACTTTAATAAACTGAAAATGACCAGGATATTTACAATGTGGCTTTGTTTTATTGAGCTCACCCGTGATCATGGCGCTTGCAACAGCTCCAAAATATCGAGAGCTCATGAAAACAAAATATGTAACATGGTAAATATTCCGGACATTTTCAGTTTTCTTATGTGTGTAACCATGACAGTTTAAAATCGAATGGAGTTTGTTACCTGGAGCCCAGTGCATTGGTCGGCGAGCTTCCGGATCCTGTCGAGGACGACATCGACGATCTCCTTGCCGATGGTGTAGTGTCCGCGCGCGTAGTTGTTGGCCGCGTCTTCCTTGCCAGTGATAAGCTGTTCCGGATGAAACAGCTGCCGGTAGGTGCCGGTGCGGACCTCGTCTGGAAGGACATCATCATCACCATCATCATCAGCCCATATGCGTCCCCACTGCTGGGGACGGGCCTACCCTAAACTAGGGCGATGAGGCCGCGAGTCAAAGAAAGAAGGAGATGAGAGTTCTTTATTGTTTGACTAGTGACCCTCGCTTTGCTTCGAGTATAATATACACATAGAAAACTTCCTCTTAAATGCCTTATCTATGTAAAAAACTGCTAGTTTTAAAGATTTAATCATACATAGGGTCAGAAAGACGCGAAAAGCGACTTTGCTTTATACTATGTTGTGATATAAAAATTTTCTTATATTTAAAACGTGTGATTCAAACGTGTGATTCCGTGTGAGTCAGGGGATACCAGTCACAACAATCTGTCCAGTGGTTGGTGAACGGTATACGGGTAAGCGACCCGACATCCGAGGCGATAGTATCCTTCCTCCCCTTTTCCTTCCATATATCCTTGGTACTCGTGGGAACGCAATGACTTTGTTAAAACAATGCACAAGGCAGAATGGCGGTGACGTGGTCCACATCCCGTCACGTCACGTTTCAAACAGAGGTGAAAAGTGGATCGCTGGAAGTGATCTCTGCCTACCCCTCTGGGAAAAAGGCGTGATTTTACGTACGTACGTACGTATGATTCAAACAGTTTTATGTTCTGCAGAAAATGAGAAATCAGCCTAACTTTCACAATTCCATTGTTGAGGGCATACGATTCAATTGTTGTTGCTAGAACCGGACGTAGTATATTGTAAATCACTGCAATCAAATAGACAAGTAAACGCGCTAGGTATAAGGTTGGTAAGATGGGTAGATTTAAATATCTTTTATTTTATTTTATTAAAGACGAATTGGTTTTCAAAACATACCTTAGTTAAGAATTCATAGTTGTTCTCTCTTCGAGATACTTCAGAAGTAAGTTATAATGAGTCCTATAAAGGAGAACCACCATTTTGGGCCCAACGTTACAGGATTAAATTATATATCAAAAATCGGTCTATTTTTGTAAGTTAACTTATAGAAATCTTAGCCAAAACAGCAATGGCCAACAGGGAAAAAAGCAGATTTTTTATTTTCCTTATGTTACTGGTTTTGTAAACGTTCATTTACATTATTTATTAATAACGTAGCTATCTTCGCAAACGTGATACAGAAATCTATCCATAGAGTATAGTAAACAGAATCTACTTGTGACATTGATCGATTTGATTGATGTCGATTAATAATTAAAATGTTTTATTATTTATTATATTTATTTAGATCGTATCCGAAATACCATCATTCGGAGACGTACCGGAGTCGCGGACATTACATCGATTGTGACGAAGTTGAAGTGGACATGGGCCGGACATATGTGCAGAAGAAAGGATGGCAGATAGGCACGCAGAATTGCCGAATGGAGACCTAGACTCGGACGGAGAAACGTTGGGAAACCACCTATGCGCTGGGCCGATGACATCACAAAAATATTGTGCAAGACGTGGATGCGAGCAGCAAAAGACCGGGTCAAATGGAAAGCACAATCAAGAGGCCTATACCCAACAATCGGTGATACAGGGCTGAAGAAGAAGAAGAAGACGCACAGTTTTTACATGCTATTTTTTTTTAGATGTATTATGATGATAAGGATGAATAAAATAATTTATTATTATTTTGTAATGACCTGCTTTTGTTACATTTATTTTTTTATACTGAACTGCTCTGTCCAGCCATAAACAAATATGCATTTAGAGTTACCTAGTTCATTATTCACTTAAATGAAATATCTAATAAATTGGTTTTATAGTTGACTGGCTCGATGGAGCAGTTGCTAGTGAATTCTGGCTTCTAAACCAAGGGTCATGGGTTCGAATCCCACCCAGGATAAATGAGGAGGAGACTGACACCCAGGAGAATGTCTAAGAGACTTTGACTTCATAAGTCGAATGATTGCAATATCCATAGATTTATTCTCATTACCTACTATGTAGCGTGCTTGCGTGTGTGCGCGGTGCAGTGGGGCGCAGGGTTGACCGGGCATTGCGCCGTCAACGATGCTTAGGAATATATGTTGTTAATATTCTGTTATTAATATTCAGAATTACCCAACAACTTAACAAATCACAAAATCATATTTCACGGACACATGCAAGGTTCCCTGACCAATATAGATGACATATAGCCTATGTCTTGATACCATTTTACCACTTTATCTGTACTGTTGGATAGCTTGTATACAATCTGTAATGCAAAACTTAAAAAAGAAACACCCTACAAGCTTTCTTTCATAATAGAAAAACAGATAACCTCAAAATATTCACTGTATTTTTAGTGATTTGGCCATTGCGGATCAACATGAAAATTCGTCTCATGGAAACGAATATGCTTTGTCTGATGGCCAACTTTCAGCTTTGTAACGTTGGGCCCAAGTTTGTATGGAATCGGGTGTTCTCCTTTGCAACGCATATAGGTAGTAGTCGTGTTTAGTACTTGAGCGAAGAAAGCTGCAAATACGTTCCATCAAGATAGCGATGGGGTCCGCTAATTGGGCAGATGCGTCTGGAGAGATCTAATTCAGGATGCATTGCTGCATGCGGCCGCATTCAGATAATGACTGCACTGTAGGGCTGCATCGTAGGGACCTTAGGCAGCGCCATACTCATTTGACTCATTGCAGTCTGATTGAAAGGATATAAGGTTATGCTTGGCTGGGTTTGAGATCAAAAGTAAGGCGTCCGACCGATTTCAGCCATGGCGGCCGATCTCAATTGAGATCAGCCAAGTGCGCAGGACATATTATAGTGCACAAGTGTACGCGCAAACACAAGTGCACTCTCTATTCCCTTACTCTCATAATTCGGTGAGACGGCAATCCGACATGACCGATGAGAGATCGGGCGCAGGACCACCGGCTTAACGTGCTTTCCGAGGCACGGGCGTTCAACCGCCAACTTCCTAACTCCGGGCTGAGTAATTTCATTACAGAAAAACTCACACAAATTTTGCCCGACCCCGGACTCGAACCGGGGACCTCTCGGTCCTAACGCAGCATTTGCTACCAACTGACCAACGAGGCAGGAGATCAAAAGTACATCATTTATAAATCGACCGTACCGCTTGTCATGTTAAGTCTATAATTATTTTTATTCGGCTACTTGTTCTCAAAGGACCTTATTTATTTAGAAACAGATTTTGATTAAAGTGACAGGAGATCTACTTAGGTAATACTAAATTGAAATTAGCGACTACCACGCTTTACAATATGATCAAATGCGAAAAAGGTTTTTCATAAGGGTATTTATCTAAAATCTAATGTATAACATAATCTTCGAACTTTAAAGTAAAGTACCGTCTGTTGAAGCAAGTGAAGCTACAAGCAAACAGCATAAAATTGAAACTAAATCTGATGAAGATTTTAAGTTTCTTTAAGACACCTACGAATAGATGATGAGCTGATATTTAATGGTTAACAAACCAATTTTACATGTTGCTTTCATGATGTTGAAAGTATTGGTTCAAATCAAAGTGGTAAATCAAATTTTCCAAAATACATTTGTCAAGACTAACTTTAAAGTAATTACAGTCGTTTTACGTTTATTATATTTTACATATTATTTATAATCCCATGTTTCGAGCTTATTACATGGCTTCCTAAAAACGAGCGGTAGAGTTAGCGCAAATATGTCCATTATAAAATGTCGCCCATACGCCCATAACCTATGTAAGCTTTACAAGCATGGATAATATAATTTATACCATTGATGAGATAGAAAAAAAAGTGTGAGAACAACCAATCCCGACTGAGCAGTGTAAAGTGAGAACGGCTGCGCAGGAGTCGGCGGAGCGCGCGAGGCGGCCGACCGGCACGCGATCGAAGCGTACGCTAACGAGACGGATTTACTCCCAACGTTCCAGGTATTGTAATGTAATGTAAGGATACATACATTACAGGTGTATTCATAATTTGTCTTTATGACGGAAGGGTTCTATGCAACGCTTTGTCAATAATTGTTTAGGGTAAGCGTCATAGAAGGCAGAGCAAATGCAAAGGTAAACCCGAGAGAGGACCGCTTTTTGAACAGACTATAACTTTTGGAAAAGAGAAGTGAAAAATATATGCGTACAATAATGGTCAAGAGAGGTCTTAGTATATGGTTGATGCAGGTTGTTATGGTATTTCAAGTACACACAAACGTGGAAATAGTAAAAGTAGGAAGGTTAAGAAATAAGCAGTGTAGGTCAACTAACCCGATTTCCGTGTGACCTGCGGCGAACCCAAACAACCATTATTTTCGGCTACTGATAGCATCGCCGCCTATTAAACAGGCTAAGGCTACCCCAGGCCAGCCGGCAACACTAATGGTGCTGTGTCGATGGTCCGTAATGACAGGTTGGGGGTCATCGACCCCGCGCTCTTGACCGTTCGTTTTTAACATTTTTTGTGGCAGCAGCTGTACCTATTGGTGATTCTTGATAGGAATTCGGTTGAGTTAACGCAGACGATGGATGAGTCACATCAAGTTGAGTAATGCAAGTCGGGCTAATTGCTGGTGGATTTGGTTACGCCTGTTTGCCGAAGCGTTGCTATAAATTTTATCCAGAATCGCAAATACAGTTTTCATTTTTATGTTGTTCTTAAATCGAATCTTTATATTGTAATCTTAAAGAACTGTTTGAAATTGCGCAATTTAAAAATTCTCATCACAGACTTATTGGTTCGATATTTATGTTTATGTTTACTTATTGAATATTTATTGCAAGATTTTATGACATCAGTAACCAACCATGCATAAAAGCTTAACCAGAAAATGTTTCAATGGAAGTATAAAGTATTGTGCGATAATTTAAAACAAATGTCAAACAGAAAACAGATGGTAGTTTATCAGCATTGTATCAAGTCGAGATCATCACGTTAAGTAACCAGTCGAAAAAAATCAACAACATACCAACAACAGTAGGCTCCAAGTCCACAAACACGGCTCTTGGCACGTGCTTGCCAGCGCCGGTTTCGCTGAAAAAGGTGTTGAAGGAGTCGTCTCCGCCGCCCAGGGTCTTGTCCGAGGGCATCTGCCCGTCGGGCTGGATGCCATGCTCGAGGCAGTACAGCTCCCAGCAGGCATTGCCGATCTGGACGCCAGCTTGGCCGATGTGGACGGAGATGCATTCCCTCTGCGGAAGACGATTGAAATTAGGAAAAGTTGGTTTAGTAAAGCTATGACCCATGGCATGAGCGTAGATTGCAGTACGTACTTCTCGTTTATCGATTTTAGCTATGGCGTCACTTTTAGTCATTCGTATTTTTGGGCTGATTTGCTTTCTTAGTAAGAAAGCCAGTTTTCGGAGTAGGAGTTGAATTATTTATTCACTAGAAAACCTAACACACGTTTTCGGGTTAATCTGAAGTCTGAATACTTAATCTCTGTCAATGGAAAGTCTATCCCTGACGAAATCAGATAAGAATGACGGAATATCTACTGTGTTAGCAGATAGGAAGGCATCTGAAATGGAATCTTTTCCCCATTATTTCGAGGGTTAAGTCGTATATCATTTTGTAAGAACCACATAAAAATATAGAGATAGAATTTAAACTGTTATATTTCGGGGTATCAATATGAGTAATATTTAAGTACGGTAAGTATACGTTAAAATACCTAGTACAAAATTAATTCTGAATAATATTCCTAGCTTACAACAACGTGAAATTACGGTTAATTTACCCAAATTAGCCACAAATTAAGTTCTACGCTCCTAAATACCCATAAATACCTAAGTAAAATGCCACAGTTCAAGTGTTGACCTATTGATGGGTTTAATAATTCTTAAGCACTAAGTAGTGCCTAATTCCTTTGTAAGAAATGTATTATGGAATCGTGAGTCGGAATTAGGTCTTTTATAGCGTTGAATGTGTGATTAATGATGTTGTCAACTATACATACATGTTCATGACGCCTCGATTTTACTAACTTCTTTCAAAAGCTTAATTCTTGCCGATTAAAGGCCGATTGTTTAGTTCACAAAGGATATTTATTGCCTATCCAATTCTAAAGCCTTCTTTCTCGCCATTTGTCGCTTTAATTACCTATAAGTATTATACGTATATCTATTAGCTATTCAGGTTAGACCAATTAAAAAATATATCTATTATAGTTAATTTTTGCATTGACCTAATTAACACATAGTTATCTTTTTATTATTTAACTAGTGACCCACACTCGCTTCGCTTGCGGTATACTATAAATAAAAACCTTCATCTTAAATCCTCTATCTATTAAAAAACACCGCATCAAAATCCGTTGTGTAGTTTTCGAGATTTAGGCATATAATAAGGACAGCCAGACCGCGGGAACGGCTTCGTAGTGATAATATAAATATATAACTTTATTCATCATCATCTTGATGCAAATGTCAAACACTAGGTGTTAGTTGCAAAAAGACTAAGCTCTAAATCTATCCTAGCTAACCCAAACATCAAAAATATACCAGGACTAAACGTGCGTGTCAATATTTGGCACAACCACCAGAAATTGGGTTAAAGTCGTGATCGAAACCCCCGGGCCTTTGCCCCCGCCCTCGCCTCTAATTAAGCATACCACGGATTGTTGTGGTGATGAATAGAAACGTGTATCGATCAGAGGAACAATAAATGGGTTCAAAGATACGATTAGCTGGCCATTGCCTGGCAGAGCAATGGGAATTGACTTGAGAGTTTAGAAAGGGCTTTTAAAACATAAGCGCTGTACCTAATGTTGGCTGTTAATCAAACATTTGACACGCCTACGCATCGAACTACGGAGATTAGGGGTTGGTTTAGAACGCTGAGGTCTAATTTAATTTATTGGGACTAAGAAAGGTCAAATGTAGATTCACCTATTATTACAACGTACAACACTCCGTGTTCCAAAAATCAGCTGGTATTGTAGTTAGAGTTCGCGGAGTTATAGGTATAGGTCAACCTGTCTTGTTGATTTCCTTTACCTTGAACCTAAAGATTAGGTCTTCTCTTAGAAAAACAGTTTTAAAAGCTATAGAGGACCTATCCTAAGGAAGTGCATTTGGTGCCACTTAATCAAAAATCATAAGCTAATATATTCAGGGGCTTTCGTATACACCGTGAAATTTTAGTGGTTGTTTTCCCGTGGTAGAACGACTTGCCTTTAGTAATACTACCCAATCATGCAAATTATTTCTCGAAAAAAAAAATTTTTTTTTTCGATTTTTCAGAATAATAATTTTTCCAACTCGAAAACGAGAGAAGCTATCGTTGTTTTTGAAGATGTGACGTATTCAGGTACTGCTTGCCGCATGAAATCGATGCTTAAAGCTAAAGAAGCTCTACAGGCGGTTCGAACGTGCTTTCTAGTTACGGTTAAACCTTTCGTAAAACCGCCATTTATTGATTTTACCAAAAAGAACTGCACACATCTTTTGTACTACTAAGATAGAATCATTTTACTGTGGGAAAACAACCACTAAAATTTCACGGTGTATAAAGTTAGCTTTTCACAGCCATTAATCTCAGCCACACATATAGTCAAGTCACGGGGTCACAATAGTTTCCCAGTCTGCCCCATTCGTCTACGAAGCCTCGCGTTCAGGAGCTGCGATAGCGCGTACCGGCCCGTCCCGTCGCGCCCTTGTCTCATCAATCACTGAAGCCTAAGTTAATGATGGCTGGGAATTTTTAATACTTTTGGCAGCCTTAAAAGGTAGTATACTTTATTAACGGGCGTGACATACATATTTTTCCAAATTAAAGGATGTTTTTGAACGCTTTTGCAATATCCCACAGCATTACGGCTATTTTGTGTGGTATATTTTAGTTTATTACTCTGTAAATGTAAATGAAACAAACTTACCCATACTTCAAAAGCCGGGGAAAACCTTAAAAGGCACAGTTACAAAAACTGCAAAGCAAGACCTAAATGCTTTCAAATTCGGTTAATTTCACAACACGTAAGCGAGGCTAATATAAAAAGAAGAAAATAAGTAGTTATCTGAAGTTGGTACAAATAGATTCCAACAAGTTTAATACATAAGCTAATTTCCGATATGAAATGGTAAATGTAATCGTACTCGTAAAGGTATGCCTGATCTGTTCATTATGCTTCTATTTCCGTTTTCATGGGAAGGTAACTATAAACAAATCGTTTACTCGTTTAATATTACAGAAGAACCGAAGTAAAGAAGCTAATTTTATTTCTTATTATTTTATAACGTTCGTGATACTAAAAACGAATCGTAAAAGTAAATTATGCTCATTACAGATTCCCATGGCATTACTTCGCCCACATAGGTATGATTACAAGATTCTTGATTGGACAATAGATTGGCCGATTTACAAGCGAATTGGTGCAATAAGTTACCGAATGAAGGAATCGGATCGGGGGCGTTGGATTGCCTGTCCTTATATGTACCAAATACGCGACCAATTAGAATTAGTCGGTTGTTTCAAGGCTCCGGGTTCCGGGTTCTGTATAAAGGCCGTTAACCACAACATATGTGATGTTGTTATAGGAAAATAGAAGTATTCATTGGTAGAAAAATCATTAATTAAATTTAATTAGTTACCAATGAATAAGTACATTGTTGGAAAGTGCTGTTTTAATAGAATTTGCGGATTTTTTATGAAATCGCTTATCGAAACTTGATTACGAATTACCTATATGATATGACAGACATATCCGATTCATGCCTAGAAGAATCTAAACTAGGTAATTTTAAGTTCTTACAGCTGTTTTTTTAAAGCGCAGCAGTACCTATTTTAAACTATACTTGAACCGAACGCTTAACGGCTAACTGGAAACGTATTATTGGTATTTTATCGTGTCCAATAGGGTAGTTTCCTAAGTCTGATTTTACATACAATTTCACAATTAACAGTAACATATAGGTAAATCAATAACATAAGTGAAATCGAAAATTAAATTTCTTATAAAATGAGACAATAATAGGCATTTGAAGTTAGGTGGGAAAGTCCATTTCTAAAGTGCGAAAATTCAATTAAAATACTATGCCATATTATAAATTACAGAATTGGTAGTAACTTTCACTATGAAAACATATTCGTAAACGCAACATTTGATATAGCTGCTGAACAAAGTTCTTACGATATGCGTACAGTATACAGAGCGGTGACGTCATAGCTCTGTGCGACATTTGTATGAAGCGTTTTGAGCTCGCCCAAATGATGTGCTGTTGAAACTGCAATATCTCCGAGAGTTTTCTAAATATCAAACCATTCTTTTAACAGCACCTTTGCAATTGTGTGGTCCATCCATTTATCAAAAAATAAAAAAATAGGAAACTACCCTATTACGTGGCTAAGACAAATGGCGACAGTTACGCACCACGGACAGGACACAATGGAAGCCCGATCGAGCGTGACCGTGCAGGGGCCAAGATCTTATCTGGCTCGACTCTTCATCAACCACTTATAGGAACTTGTAACGTAATAGCCGGGAAGTTACTGCCTGATTGATGTGTTGGCATTTGGAACGCCTGAAGATTTGTCTAGCTCAGGTTTGCGTTATTCGTTATTTATATTTGGCATAGACTCCTCAAGACCGTGAGGTACAGATTTAAGATCAATGGCGATGTCAAAAATGCATGTACCCGCGTTCTGTGTTAATGGAGCGACTTGTGACAAATATTTTGTATCTGATATCATTATTGTGAATTAAAAACTAGAGAGGACCCAATATAGAGCCTTGTGGAACATCATCTTAACTAGCTGTGGGCTGATTAAAATATTTATTTATACTGTTAGATTATGTAATAACAATGTCATATCACATCTGTAATAAAGAACAATAATGATGTTTCTTATGTAGGTTTTCACCGGAAGTGTTTACTTCCTAATATTTCCCGAAGGATTGCGTGAGGTCATTATGTAAGTTCATTCCGTAGCTTTAATATTGTAGCTATAATAATAATAATTTGTGAAACTATGTCAGACCAGCATTAGTCCCAAAATGATTAAGGAACCCCTAACGACTTGCAAGATAGAATCAAACTTATGTGGCTCATTTTCGCTACTATTATAATCGCATTGTCATTATTTGAATTAGCAAATTACCTCGTTAGTGAACTCTATAATCCTCCTAGGAGATTACTGGCGTAATACCTTTATTTTTTGTGTACTGGCCGACCCGGCGAATATCGTTTCGTTTAATAGTACTAAGTTAAATATAACAAATACTAAAACTAAAAAATAAGGATCTACTTATTGAGTGCGGAAGTTATGCTTACAGCATACATTTCGGCAAATAGTTAACGACAAAATTATTAAATCGATTTATATAGCATATAATTTCTATTACTCACTATGTACCACGAGTCCACGAATCAATATGCGTGTAATAATGAGTTTAATATCATCTCTATGGGTGTCTCAGGAAAATGGAAATAATGGCATTCATTTATACATCAACAATAAAAGATTGTAATATTTCTTAGAAAACTGAAAGTGTCCAGGATATTTACCATGTTGTTTTGTTTTAATGAGCTCCCGATATCATTACCTATCCCGTCATTCTCGCAGTCCTACAGTTCACCCGTGATCATGGCGCTTGCAACAGTGCCGAAATATCGGGAGCTCATTAAAACAAAACAACATGGTAAATATCCCGGACAGTTTCAGTTTTCTAATGTGTGTAACCAGGACAGTTTAAAATTATATATTGTAATAGTTCTATTACTAGAATTCTTTTTCTAAATTGTTGATGTGAACAACAAACCATTAACTTTCCATATTCCCGAGACAACTAATTCATATTGTGACTCGGTGCCGGGGTGCGAAAAATTAAAGACCTGAGTCTTAAACACTATTCACTAATACCTAAAGCACATGCGTGGTTTCCGCGGACACCCTATCCCCATCAGGAAGGGCTAAAGTTACGCTAAGCACTAGCTTCCCCGATCTAGGGTTACTTGAAAGTGTGAAGTTACACACTTATCGAAGTACACGGCAATGTTCAAACGTAAAATGTAAACGAAGTAAATTAGGTAAAACAATGAACAGCAATGAAAAGGTACAGCAATGAACAGTTAAACTTATTTAACTTGCAATGTAAGTTTTTCAGGTAGAATCTTGCAATTCATTTTAAAGCAGGACAACTTTGACAGATTGAATTGAGTGAAGAAAACTAATAATACGGATTAAACTTAACTGAAGTATCGGTTTAGTGAATGCGCTCTTAGACAACCAGAGTTGATCTTTTTGTATTTATTAATCGAGAATATATCGAGAAATGCTACATGTATGCCTTTTAATTAATGCGGGTAAAATCAGGGTCCATACAGACAGACAAACCATTATAATAACGTTATGTTATCTGTGATAATAACCGAAACATTTAACTTTGTAATAATCATTACTTGAAAAGGTTTAGTTTTTGTCAATAGTTAATTGTTCCAACGAGTTCGCCGACCGCATTTTCATACGGCACAACCAAAAAAGTACTGAAAATGCGATGCGCTCATTGTAATTTGCCCGCCCGTATCATTACACCTATCGTATGCCTTGCAATAAAGCAGACACAATTTGTTAGTGCCAATGCCATTACATGATTGCATAGACGGGGTCGTCGAACTAACACCAATTTCTGGCGTGCAAAAGAAAAAAATATCAGCCAGTTTGATACGCTCGGAGATCGCACGTGTCCGTACGAGCTTAATCATCTTCTAAGAACTTTAGCCACAGCTGAATTAGCTCGGCGAATGGACGATGGAGCTTTTAAGACCCGCTACGCAGACGCCACGAAGCTACTGTGTTGTATGATTAACGATATCTTTTGTATTGCTGCGAGTTTAACTAGTAGCCTCATGTAAGTATAGCGGTATACCTAATTGCACAGTAGTCGTTTAAGTAAAAAATCGTAACTACTCATAGAATTTTTCCTTATTTTTTTTTATCCACCAGTAATTCTGTGCTCATAAAACAAAACAAAAACCACTGATGATTACTAATCTGCGTAACAAAATAAAAACGTTTAAAATACATAAATAAATGAAACACGCATATAACCATAAAGAATTAAACGGAACAATTGCTAACTCGAAAAAAAAACTACACACGTGAGTTCTAATTACTTCCATTAGTACTATGTGTCCCTAGTCCCCAGGGTAGGAGGTAGGTACTAAAGTACATTAGTCCTGTTACGTCACCGGCGCTCCCGGCTGAGTCACCGCCTAAAAGCTCCCTGTTTGAACAGCCAGGCCATTGTCCAAGTACTTACTATCGTTTGGTAATCGGAGAGCTTATGGCAGCGGACGATTGGGAGGACAAATAGAGCATGTATAATAATTGTGCTGTATAAAGTATCTTATTCATTTTGTATAATATGTTCTGGTAAGAAATGATATAAAGTATATTATGGCCGGCCGACTTACGTTTGGTTGTGGATCTTGCGTGTGGTACCTAACTGTAACATGCTTATTTCACGTAGTTGTCAACAGATTGTTTGTATAATGGAAGATGCTTCAAAGCTTTAATCGATGAGAAGCTTATTATTATTTTAAAAGCTTTTTTAAACTTTGACTTTCGATTACGGCGTTGTTGTGAACATTACTTCGACTTCCTCTTTTCACTTAGACGTTCACTCCAAAAAACTATGTATACCTGTGCCGTAAAAAGTGATTGAGAGTATGTAACGGTGCTTTTGTAATTCCATTTATTTTCAACTCCGAGCTGAAGCTGTCAAAAATCGTGAGGTTTTTTATGAAGCCATTTGTTTTATTTTTTGCTTTTGTCTTGACTTGACTGTTAATTAAAGCACCTGGAAGATAACATTTATGTATTTTACAATTAAAACGTTTTGTTTCCTAGATATCTCATCTATAATGAATGACCTCTAGAAGTAGATACTAAAAATACCGGTCCATTGTGATACATGTAAATTTTCATGAAATCCTCTCATAGGCTCAGAAAGGAAATCTTTTAGTCCGAATACCGAAGAAGCGATCATTATCTTTCTGATTCTGAAAGTAGCAGTATATTGAATAGTTATATCAGCACCAAATCATTGAAACGGTATACGATAATTTTTATTAAATTCCTTCTGTTTTGTTCCCGTTTTTTCTCCTCGCGCAGGCCGCGAGTTGCCAACACCCGCCTGTGTCTGCTCACCGTGAAGTGCAAGTTCAATGAATTGCCGAAAAAACTTGAGTCATTGTTCAATATACAACAGCCTTGGACTTGAAACTGTGGGTCTAGCTTACAACGCTGACGAGCAAGTGTGCTTGCGATCTGATAAGTAGAAACGACTTTGAAAAAAGTTATCGAGCGAATTAGATGCGATAAGGATGAAGGATGATATCTTTTTTTTAATTCAAAACAGATTTAAAACCCCTAAATAACCGATGATGAAAGATGGCAAGACGTAGATATGAGGTCTAATTGCTATCAATCACTGATTGATAGACATGTCTGTCTATGTTACGTCAAAAATTAAGCTGCAGTTAGACCTCTCATTGAATTCTTGTGAATTTCTGATACGTGATTATCCTCAATTTCAAAGTTTCCACGGATTGTCGCAAGTACACATTGATACCTTCATAATTCAATTATACCAAACTTTTATAAAATGATGAATTCATTTTGCAAATGTTTCCAAACCCAGAAAGCTATGTAAATCACAATTCGCAACGCAGCGGCTTAAAATAAATCAATGTCACAAAACGGAAGTCAAAATTGTAGACTAATTTCTTCAAAGTTCCCTGGATTCTTATGCTTCGAACAGTCACCGTATCGCATTCGTAGTCTTGTTTTGGCTGTATTATTCATGCTAGGTATTAATTTCGGATTCTCTTGGTTCTTGAACTTCTTTGTGAGCCGATGAATCACCCTATATCTAGATGTATGAGTCGTCTACAGATCTCAGTTTACGTCCAAACGTCGCGTTATTTTGATGCAATTATTATTCAAATTCGGCTGAGTCATTTCTCTTTTTACCATCCGTCAATCATTGCTATTAAAACGTAGTTAATGTGCGTGGCGTATTATTTTCATCCACAGTTAGGATGAACTCCGAAGAAGTATTATGCTTAGATTTAGTGTAGTTTTAAATGATTATAGCACTTACTTCGATTATGTAGTAGGTATTGCCAGAGCTTTCATTTAAGCCACGCCTGAATTGAAGGTTAAGGAACTTCGGTTATTTATATCAGTTTCGTCAACAATAATAGTGCAATAGAGTTACTCTTATTGTCTTAGAAACGACGTAAATTATGTAGGTTTCTATAAATAACCTAAATAGATGCGATCAGTCAAACTTACTATCGAATGCTTATATTATAGGCTTTTGTGTTTGAAATCAATTGCGTTACCCTATTATTCCTGCCATATGTGAAGGGGACAGGTAAGTAAGTAGTAATTTAACAGCGTACCTAGATATTTAGACCCTTGTGAATACGACAGTCGCGTGATTGTTTAATGATATGCGTGATCGAAGCCATTTTGACACATTTTTATTGCGATTGGTCCAATGTCAATTTAATCTTCTTTTTATCATAATGAAGTCGTGTATATTAGGACATAACTTTCAGAAAGGAAGGACAAACAGTTTGATAGGTATTGCTCTACTTGATAAACCACTAATCACCTAAAGTGCAGAACCGAAAATAGGAAGTATCGTAACCTAAACTAAAACATTGAGTTCTATAAAATAAAACTAGTACAATAGACAAACAAAATTTAGAAACAAAACTAAAATAATGGTAAGCTTGATTTCATTTGATTACAACATGAAACATTACCACGAAACACAATTCAACAGCAATTAGAGGTTAGAGACATAAATATTTAATTAAAACCTTTTAGGTCACTGAGGATCATCCCTACTAAATGCTAAAGTAAGACTGTCTGTCGCACCCAAACTACAGAATTAATTAAATGAAATATGCTACACAGAATCTAGAGACTCAGTGAGGATATAAGCAACTTTTTATTTTGCGATTTAGCTATAAGTGATAGCAATTAGGCTGGTGCCACTGAAAATCAGCGTCATGGCATTCTATGCCGTGGCATAACCTGAGTGGCGTCCATTTCAGTGCCATTATTTTTTTATATTTTGTTAGTATGTTTCTTTTCTGCTCTTTACCTTAATGCTCTGAATAAATTTATTTTTTCTATTTCTTCTTTCAATTGTTTAAGCTAAATTTTATTTACGGACAGAGCCGCGGGCGGAAAGATAGTTAGTTACCCATATTTTAAAGGCTTGGTGTAGGGTAGGGCGTAATGGCACTCCCGCCATTGTTCCTATGATGAAGTAATGTCCTAATTATATTAAACCATAACTCAAATTATTAGTAGCAAATGTAATATACATTTTTTGCCATGACAAACCTAACTTTATGACTTGGCTGGTAACGTTTTGTTACATAGTTAAACATAGCAAATATCGAGTTTATTTCCGAAGCCTTTTTGGTAGAGTCGGCATTCCGAACCGGGATAATCATACCTATTGGTGTATTAACTATTAATTATTTGGACATAAAAGACAATACTCAAAATAAAGTATCTTGAGTATTGGCTTTTATTAAGCATTAATTGATATGTCCTACTGGTTACTGATGGCATTGATGGAATTGAAGGCATTGATGTCACTGCCCTAAATCATGATGTTTTTAAATGTGGAAACGGATTAGAGATATCTAGCTTTGTCAAATACTTATTGAAGCTTTGCAATGCCTATAGAATGTAGATAATACATAGTTCGTTATTTTCACAAAAGCTTAATCTTTAACCGAAGAACCTAGATTTGTTACAACCGCTGTTGTTGTTACAGCACATTCAATTTAGTTCAGCGATGAGCTTCTGCGATTTGCAGTCATCGATAAAACCTAATGATATTGTGGATTCAGTCCAGGGTACAAGAAGCGCGGATGATAAAATAAAATTTAGTATAGGTGTGTTATTGAAGCGATTCAAGATGATATACATTGATTAAACAAGTAAATTTATACTCAATATAGATAATAAACAAAGATAACTGCCCGCGCCTACATAAAAAGTTCAATAAGCTATTATGCAAATAGTGTATGAGCAACACTCAGTATGTAATTGAGTTTTCCACCCGCCCCCGCTTACATTGTCGATTCACTAAGAACAATACGCCAATGTAATCTCCCCTTTACATGGGAAACATGATGTTCGCAAGTGAGCTTTAAATAGACCCTACGATGCATATGCAATATGCATGCATGCTACATGTTCACGTACGGCTAAACAGCCATTTGCATGGTTTAAGTCCTATTAGAGCCTACACTTATTGGTTTGTATATTTAATTCAACTCTTTGTATGTTAAAGGCAAAAATAATAATCGACTCCTAAGATAGTCGTTCATTTTATATTCGTAAGGAAGAATTAAAAACGATTATCTTGTTAAAACTTTACATAGAAGACAGTATTCAATTATTTTTTCAATACTAGTGGTCCCGGCGAATTTCATACCGCCTATACTGATTCTTTTTCTATTTTTTCTCATTGAAACCTGCTCTGGACTTACGAACATTTTGAAACCAAAATTACCTAAATCGGTCCGGGCGTTCTCGAATTTTAGTCAGATTAACAAACAGCAATACATTTTTATTTTTAAGAAGATGATTCGACCAAAGGAACCTATTTAATAAATTGGCTGGTGGTTAACTGACAAATTCAATTAGATAAGTAGGTTTCGTGTTAGAAACTGCAGTTCAAATTTTGAAATGACGACTTTTCAGTACGCGGTCTTAAATCACATACAATGCAAGTTGCATTGCGGTAACATGTAGGTGGAAAATTAGCTTAGCTTAGCTTTCACAACGGACTTAACGGAACCCCGAAGTTATAACCCTAAAACCGATTGTTTCAGCTTACGCTGTAGCAAATACAAGAACAAAGGAATCGCTTCGTAGCTGTGGGTCAGTAGTTATTTACTGCGATGTACTTTCCAATTTCATTTCACAGGTATTAGATATAATTAAAGGAACCGTTATTTTAGATGCGGTTGGAACAGTCAGTAGGGTTGTTGCAGGATTGCATTTTTATGTATCTCTTGATAAAATAATTACATCAATATTAGGAAAATCATTTGTCTCACCATGAGAGTAAGGGAACAGAGAGTGCACTTGTGTTTGCGCGCATACTTGTGCACTATACAATAAGCCCTGCGCACTTGGCTAATCTTAATTGAGATCATGGCCGAAATCGGTCGGACGCCTTATTATATTTTAACCTGGCAACTTTACCTGCTTGCGATAGGAACTTTTCAATTGCCTACTTTCGTTCACTGTTTTGGATAAGCCACGAAGTAGGTTACACGGGTGAGAAAATTGCCTAATAATCATTATTACCTTAAACCACGTAAACTTTTCAGTGGGACGGTAGAAACCACTGTTTGAGATTATTGATACATTACTATAAATATGTTTGGTAGGGTCCATTCAGTCAAAAGTCATAACATGAATTTTAATTAAAGTTTAATAAAACAAAAAAAATATAAAAGTACCTAGTACCTACCATGGGAAAATCAATTTATCACCAGTTAATTTCGGATATAAAGGTCACCTCAATGAAGGTACAAACTCAGGTTCCTTCCCTGTTCCTACTAACTGACTCCATTACATACGACCTATGTTGTACCCTCCTTTTTCGCCAAGCACGAACAAAATCGTTTAATATTTAGACGGGAAGGCGTTTTCACCCAAAAACAAACCCAGTTCATTTACGATCCTAAACCTAGTCCATACGAGTTGCAACTGTAAACCCTAAGTGCAATCTCTGATTTGCGAGTAAATACCTAGTGACCGGTAATTCGGGAGCTATTTGGCTCCGCTACGCTATCACGCCGCTACACGAAGCCATTACTTTTTGTCCATCAAGCAATGCACGACCAGAGGAGTGACCTGTATTTCAGCCAATCTAGAGAATTCTAGCACATTCTGTGTTCAGGCAATCTAGAGAAGTGTTATTACGAGCTCGATTTAATATTCGCAATTAGATATAAAATTCAAAATTAATGTAGATCATTATGTTTATTATTACTATAGGTTTGTGTGTGTTTGTTTGTGTTTTTTTAAGATTAGGTTTAAACAATAAAATCGCCCTTGAAATGATTACAAGTTAGTGCTATAAAGGCTTAGAAAACGCAAGACAATTTTTCCCTGGATCTTGATATGAATCTACGTTGCCAGTTAGTTATGTATGTAAGGTTAATTTGTTTTTTTTTTCAAATAAGTAGTCTGTGAAGAATTTTCGCGAATCTCATCTGAATACATAAAAAACATTTTTGAAAACTGAATGATCACGGGTCAACGCATAACAGTGCCGAAATATCGGTAGCTCATTAAAATAAAACAACATGGTAAATATCCCGGATATATTCAGTTTTCTAATGTGTGTACATAGTGTTTAAAGTAACAAAAACATTTAGGGGTGAGAGCCATCCGCTCCCCCGTAAGTCCGGTGATGACGACGAGGCTACTCCAAGCAATCATCGTATGTCAGTTAGGATAAAAAAATGTACATTTGAATATGCAAGTAAGTGTGTTTGTTCTAGATGCATCGCAAGTGCATCGCTAGACAACAATAAACCTGTCGTCGCGTCGGAATCAGCGCATTGTATTTAAATGTATGCGTGCGTTTAACACTTGTTTGATAAATAATTAATAGCACTTTCCCATAGGCGACGCATATACGGGAACGATAATTAATTGAGTGTATTATGGGCTGAGTTTGAATTGAAAGATTCCATTTGACTACTACTATATGTCTTAGAGACATTCTTTAACACTTTGCTAAGTTTATTTTATAAAATGTTCACGGCGACTTCTCTATACTCTTTTTCAGCTAAGATGATCCCTGTGACACTTCATTGTGTTCTGAATCACGCATCTTACGATTGACAAACGAAAATAATTTTATTGCACACTTTTTTCATTTTATTGCGGCGTCATTAGGAAAAATATTAAAATATTTTTTTTATACTTTTAAATGACAAACAGTATCGTTTAGTTTAATTTAATGTAAAATAACGTTTAAAAAAATACCTATGCAGTCCGTATACGTAGAATGGAACGTAGTAACTCTGACTAAGTTGTATTCTACGTAATACAAACTGCATAGGTATTTTTAAAAAAAATCTATTTCTTTAAATTAAACTAAACGATACTGTTTCCCTTTTAAAAGTTTAAAATTATAAATTTAATATTTTTCCTAATGAAGCCGCAATAAAATTAAATAAGTGTGCAATAAAATTATTTTCGTTTGTCAAACGTAAAATGCGTGATTCAGAACACAATGAAGTGTCACAGGGATCATCTTAGCTGAAAAAGACTATAGTTTACCTTTAACCTTTAAGGAAGTATTATAATGTTGCAGCCCAAAACCATTGAACCGACTTAATAAAATTTGTCACGCATTAACTAAAACCTGAGAAACGAGACACAATTTTTATTATCAGCGTTCTAAGGGAGTTATGTTTCACGCGATAATCTTCTTCCCGGGGAAAACAAGTTGAAGATACGTAATTTAATTTAAGCAATTGTCGATGGCCGAGTGGTTAAGGTCGTTGCTAAGTACGTTGTTGTAAGACCCGTGCTCCAGCAGTGGGGACGTATTTGGGCTGATGATGATGATAGCAATTTTATCCAGTGTCCGCTACTGTTTTGGCGGTTCGATCTAACTGATGTCCCAGTTTGATAATGATGACAGGACGCATCATAGCTATCAGTTAATAGGCGATGTCGCCTTATCGGGACACGGGACTCGGGAAATTGTATTTTTTTTAAATTATGAAGGCACAATGGTGTCCACAAACATGCAGGGAACCTAATACCTGTTATTTTCCCTTCTAAAACTTAATTGCCAACTATATGCCCCTGCTCTACAGGGGGTGAACGATTCTATTGAGTGGGGTTTAGTAATTTCCTAGGGATCCTATAATTACGCAGGTGACCTATGTGAAAAGAACCAAAACTTTTCCAATATTCCGTAATTGCTACGTGTTTCCTATCGAATGGAACTTGTTGTAACTTAGCAATTAAGCCATGTCCTAATTCTAGAATATCGATAGCAATTTTTTATTCCATCGGTTTTGTTTCGTATTAGACATTATAATAATTATTATCTATTATTATGTGTATCGGAACTGTCGACTTTAATAATTTTACTCATAACTTTCAGTATTGTTTACGCCCATAATGTTCAGTAGGAACTAATTTTCGATTGGTTTCGTAATAACAGGCAATATAAGTAAATGGGTTCGTGGGTGAAATGACCACAGTAATTTGTGGAAAACCCAAAGCGCAAGTTTATTGCTATAGAATTGGAAGTAATAATCGTACAAATAACAATAAATATGGTTTTAATACATTTTTACTACATTTAATTTTGTTCCTTGATTTTCTAATCTGTTCTTCCGTTAAAAAATTACTTCGGAAGTACCTAATACAAAGCTTAGTTAAAAATTTAATTCCCTAAGTAGGTACTATAACTTAAGAAAGGTTTATTTGCTCATAAATCTTATAAAAGTTTAAGTTACTAGAACTCAGCCTTCAAAATATGCGTTTTCATGCCTGAAAGTAATTTCAGTAAAAGTTGTACGAAACTGCAACTAAGTTTGATCGCGTAATGACTGCCGTGACGGGCAGGACTGCAATGCTGAAAATGCTAATCAAGTTACGAAATTCATCGTCGACTTTATAATTATTTCAAAAAAGGATAATATGATTTTCTATGCTTAGCATAAGAATGAAACCCACCTACATATTTGACCAATCATATTCATTTTAAAATTAATAAAATTTACATTCCTGAACCCGCCCATCTATACGGGGACGTTGACTTTTTTCAATTTTATTACATAGATATTCATTAGAGCTTTAAATTGCATTAAACAAAAAATAAGCTTCAATTTCAATTAAATTAAGGATATTAAAAAAAACCTGTTTAGAAAAAAAAATCATAGTAAGATCAATATTAGTTGAGCAAGTGTTAAGTACTGAACTTTTATTAACTTTTGTGTAAACTTATTAAAAGTTTCAAATAAATATACCTATATTATTTATCAATTGAAAGGAATGAGAATTCCGACGTGCTGGTAGATGTCAACGGAACAAATAAAAACAAAACCTTTTCTTATTGTCTCCCTCAAATGACTCCTGAAATAATAACAGTTGCATGATCGTGTTCTGTTTTCCATATAATTTGAGCTTTTGCTGAAAATACCGTATTTTACGTGACTCAAATCAAATATCCCTCGTCCCGATGCGTGACACGGGAAAATTATCCCAGGGCCGGCGACTGGCGAAAAGCCATAATTTACAGGTCAAACAAATCAAGCGAATTCTCTATCATTTGCATTCATTTCGCGGGACATAGAATACTGTTTGGATACATACATAAATGCTTTTTATAGGTAGGTAGGTATATTAAACTTTGAAATCTTTTCCGATCCGATTCAAGAATAGGTACCGATAGCAAATATAGCAAGTTATTTTGATTCCTTGAAACACTGACTTTTGTTTTTTTTTTAATTATCTTAAAAGGAATTTTAATTTCAATAAGTTTAAGTTAAAGTTAAGAATTTCAGCATATAAAAGATGTAATTATAGCTATTACTGAAAATACATATTTAAAGAAATTTTCTGTCATTAATTTTTACTAACTACTTTAAAGCTTTTGTATATTAATTCACGACTGGAAAGTCAAAATTTAGACTCTAACATCATTTCACTTGGCCTGAATTTCACATTACTGAAACTAGTTAGAAAAATCTTTAAATAAAATGGGACTTATAATAAAAATAGGCAAATGTCATTGAGGCAGAAAAAAAACTTTTCAAGTATTTATTTTTTACTCGAAAGCTCTACACTTTTTTTTCAGGGGGTGTACGAAGTTTAAAAAGTAAGTTCAAGCTTTAGGAAATACGAAAGCTCGACGTTTAAAATCTAGACTTCCTATACTAAGCTGATTAGACTCACCATGATTACAGTTGTTTGTTTGCTGAGTAGGGCAGGGGCTTAGGCGTAGTGGTTCGTGAGGCAACGCACCGGGCCGGACTGTGCCGATCGCGCCGCCCGCGCGCTTATATACCGTGCCACAGCGGAGCCCTATTCTGATCGGTACTCCCCTTGGTGGAGCGTAGAGTGAACTTTATTTTTTTTTCTTTAGGGGTGAGAGCCACCCGCTCCAATGCAAGTCCGGTATGATGACGAGGCTACTTACTCCCAGCTGTCATCGTTAGAACAGTTAGGAAAAAATGTTTTCACCAAATGACTACCGACCGAATACTGAAAAGATTATTAAATATTTGACAGTTTACGCTAAGGTTAAAAATTTGTATGGGATTTTTAATTTGGAACAACTAGTAATTCATCGGCAAATCAGCGTTCAAATATTTCAATTTTAGTTTCAGTATTCGGCCGTAACTCGAAGATTCTGCCAGTTTAGGGTGGACTTCATGCTGTAGAGACTATAGAGTGGAATAAATTTTTAAACTTTTGATCAGAAATATTAAAAAACATAAGATTGTGTACTACATCAGAAGCTTTTCGAAAGCTCATAAGGATATACCTCTATAATTAAACGAACGCAAAAAGCTTAAGAAATATCCTTTTGCATTGTAAAAAATATGTATTAGTAGGATACGAGTAGGTATATTCTGATACAACAATGTTTTATTTAATTTCTGTCAAATGTCACTAGATTTTTTTAATAAGTAGTAGGTATATATATCCCCTAAGTATTTAAAACACTAACCATATCTTCTTACCTTTCATTTATTTCGCAACAAACGCGTCTTAAAACCATTCGATAAAAATAATTTTGTAAAATGAACATGTTTCCAGAATACTCCCTCTGATTCACCGCGCGTAGTGCGACCGTTTGTTTTTCAGTCTCCACTTTTGGCTTTTAGATAATAGTGAGTAATACTTCACAATAAACCTCTGAATTGGGAGCTATTTCCTTTGAATTAGACAATTAATTTATTTTTACTGTAAAATGTGTTTTGTGGTTAATCCGTTCTTGGGTGGGCATTTCTATCTACCCACAGTAAAATAAGGCGTCCGACCGATTTTGGCCATGGTGGCCGCTTTCAATAGAGATCAGCTAACTGCGCACTGCGCAGGTTATATTGTAGTGCACAAGTGTACGCGCAAACACAAGTGCACTCTCTGTTCCCATACCTTCATAGTTCGGTGAGACGGCCATCCGACATGACCGATACGCGATCGTGCTTTCCGAGGCACGGGCGTGCAACGGCAAACTTTCTGACTCCGGGCTTAACAATTTATTAACAGAAAAACTCACACAAAGACCCGACTCCGGACTCGAACCGGGAACCTCTCGGTCCTGACACAGCATTTAGTACTAATAGACCGACAAGGCAGTCAGAACAGCCACATATATAAAAGAAGTAACTATCTATGTTTGTATGCTGGCAATGTTTTGAGAGGGTTAAACTGTATTTGCTTTTATTACCCCCTGGGGTCAAGGGCAGTCTGACATGTGGGGGAGACTAATTGATGCAATATATATCTATAGTCTCGTGTTTTGTTCATCTGGGATTAAAGCAAAAAAGCTAATACGATTTTCTTATTTTGAAGTAGGTCCAATGTGTGATTTATGGTAATATTTGATGGTGGTAAAAATCCCGTGTCTTGCCAGGGTAGTCTATCCATCCAACCATGATATTTGGCTTATCCGCAAATTAACCTGACCTTCAAGTAAATATATTTAGTATATTGGATTCGCAACCAGGCACAAGCATTATGTTCATTCTTTTTCCTCAAATATAATTGTAATTCCACCAAGATTTTTCATCAAAGTGAGGTAACAACAGATTAATAGGTAAGTATATTATTTTTCTGTACTCTTTACTATGAACAGGACCAGCTCAAAGAACAAATTTTGAATAAGCTACTTGCTTAATTAGTTTAAAGCACCATTCTTATGACTCAGACTGACTTAATTCGATCAGCCCACGGGGCTGTTTCATTTGGTTATACTTATAAACTTTTAAACCTTATTGTGTAAACATAATGTACAATTAACCTACTCATTTATATTTGTTGTTTTTAATACCATTAAAGCGCAATGTAAATTTATAATTTGAAAAAATTAAAAATAAATGTACTCATTCATATGAGTATTTTAATGAGTAATTGGAGTAATTCTCTAGGTGGACTCTCCTGCGTGACCTGTGTCATTCGGATAAAAATACATATATAATATTAATACGTACTTATGTATTTTTATCCAAGTCCAGGTAATGGTTGACAGAAACTAATTTAGGTTATTACCAACCCTACCAATTCAAACAATCAGTGGCGTAACTACAGGGTGGCAAGTCGGCAAAATGCCACGGGCCCCCACCTGGTAGGCCCCAGCCGAAAGGGGCCCCGGTCATAGCAGAATCTCAACTACTAACACACATACACATTAAGGTAAAAAAAGAACCTGGTGTACACGGGGCCCCATCCGAAGAATTTTGCCACGGACTTCAACGGGTATAGTTACGCCACTGCAAACAATCTATGTTAATATAATAATACTATCCATACAACAATAATAATATGACAATGCCGCGACACTATCGGTGCATTGTCATCGAGATCAATTGGACTTGGAGTAGAAAGAAATAATTATTCTGTGAGATAGGTACGTCGTACTATTCAATATACATAATATCTATGAAGCATCATTAAAGAAGTTACATAATAATCGTGGTTGCTACAATATTTCGGACTGAAAACTGAATAGGACGATTTAATACCCATATCTACGAATTTTTCCTATATGAAACTATAAAAATCTACGTAGCCTGTTCCTGCAATGGTTAAAAGTCTAATGGTTTTATATGTAAGAATCATCATCATCATCATCAGCCTATATATGTCCCCAGTGCTAGGGCACGGACCTACCCTAAACTAGGGGGGGTCTGTAAGATTATGAGCTCAGATCAGTCCAATTATTCATAATTTCTTACGATAAACTTTTTAAGGATGAAATTATGTTTTCTTACTGTTACTACCCAAAATAATTTAGCCTGAGCCTAATTTCTATCACTATGGGATCGAGCACTTCAGTTAAATTACCGCCGGAGCAAGGTCACGTCGACAGACAAACGCATACGACCTAGACAGGATTTATGAGTAGTACTTACAGTAAAAACGTAATGGCCGCAGTCGGAGCCGCGGGGCAGGGCCGGGCAGGGCTCCAGTCGGGCGTGTAATGGCGTCTAGAGTAGAATCCGGACTCCTTGGGCAATCATAATCAGCCCATATACGCCCCACTGCTGGGGCACGGGTCTACCCTAAACTAGGGCGGTAAGGCCTTAGTCGACCACGCTGGCCAAGTGCGGGTTGGTCGACTATACAACCTTAGAATTTCTTCGTAGGTGTGCAGGTTTCCTTACGATGTTTTCATTCACCGTTAAAGCGTCGAATGATGGTACAATGAATTTCAAATTTTGAAAAACACATTGGTACCTGGCGGGGTTTGAACTGGCGACCTCTCGCATGGCAAGCTTACGACTTTAACCACTCGGCCATCGACGCTTTTTCAAAATTCGCCTTGGGCAAGGCGAGGTGGTAAAGTAATGCAGAAGAACTACGCTAGAACTAGATGTTTCTTTCCCTAACTGACTATGATGATGGCTTGGAGTAGCCTTGTCATCCATCATCACCGGCGTTGCGAAGAAGCAGATTGCTCTCACCTCTAACTAGAACTAGAGTTATAACTTGGACCCTTCTTACACAATGCTACGCAAATCTGCGAGACATTAAATGACATTACGAACATCAATGTTTTGTGAAGCGATTGTCGCTTAAAGACGAAAACTATTGAAAATGCTAAGTTTTGTGTGCGAATAGTTTCACGCAGAGCAGGCGTTAGAGTATGGATCAGTACCGCTACCATGAGTTTAAAAGTGACCGACTCGATATCGCCTATGTAAAGATTGTCTATGAATAAATCTACAGCGCCCCTAGCGGTAAGACTAAGAACTAATATATAATAATCGATAGTATGAAAAAAACAAGGGTTCGATAGATTTTAAACGTAGCTACCTAAGATTTCGATAGCTAACTTATGGTACCGCTACAGTTGAGCGATCGTCTAGGGCGCTAAACACAGTCACATAAACGGGAAAATTGTGACTTATTACCGGTCAATCTCACGATAGGAAACTAACTTTGAGAGTAAATGAACAGTAGGTAGGTACACATGTGTTATCGCGCACATTTGTATAATGTAGGCACTGCGCAATGGAGTGATTTGATTAAGATGTGGACAGTGGACTGATTTGATTTTTTTGGATTTGTTTCTCTACATTCTCTACAAATTGATAGGTCCATCCATTTAAATTCCCAGACAAACATGAAACGCAAAACAATTTTACCGATGACGTAGTGAAACAACACCCTAGTTCCATAAATTTAATTCAGTAATTAAGGCTAAATTAAAACTACATACGAAACTATAACCCGCCCAGTTTATCAGTTGTCGTGCGCTGCGTGCGTGAGTGCCTGCTCCTATTTACATAAACAAATGTTTGGAGCGACCGCATTTGCTGATAGTTTTTGAACAGGCGAAATTTACTTCTTCCGAATTCATGAAACAGATACTGAATTATAGTAGAAGATCCCGTTATAGTACGATTTTCACCGAGATGCTTATTTAATGAAACGTATTTTATATTTAATTTTATATGTCAATAAATATCATCCATATGGGTTGCCTAGCAAATTTCAGTCCAGAGTAGGTATGTTTAATTAATAATTAAAAAAAAATTTAAACATTTCACCGGTATGATTATTAGTTAAATTCTATACCAATCGAAAGTATGAAGCTCATAGAATACACAAACGTTAGGTTGCCTATATCCGCTCCCCCGCAAGTCCGGTGATGATGACGAGGCTACTCAAAGCCATTGTATGTCAGTTAATAACGGGATCTTAGACTATTAGGTCATTTCGTCAAGTTCTTTGCATTGCAGTATCTTCCCTCAAATGTGTCTGTTAGAAAAGATACCTATCTAAAATTATAAATGTGTGGATTTGCTGGTAGTTTTTGAACAGGCAACATTTAGATAAAGTTGCTTCTTAAGAATTCATGTAACAGACACTGATTAGAAAATCACTCTCGGACAGCTATGTTATTCTTTCAAGTTCTTTGCTGTATCTTTCCTCAAAGGTGTCTTATATATTTTTTTATTGCCAATGATACCGCGAAAAGATTCTGATTTGAAGAGAATAAATATCTGGGACATTTCACACACGGTCATCTGACCCCAAGCTAACCAGAGCTTGCTGGCTACACGGAATAAACAACGATGTTCACAAAAAAACTGAACAACAAATACTGTACCTACCTACTTATCGTGTTTTAAGTTATTGATACATAAAGATGCAATAATATTATTTCCGTTAGAAGGACGAAGAGGGAAAAGTTACTAATAATGCATAAGGTTTATAATTAATTTATTAATCTACCTACTCACATGGAAATGAGATGTTGCATCAACATTCTTACAAATTAGTCATTTGGTATTGATCTAATTAAACATTCACAATGGCACAAAAATACCAAATATTACGACTTAAATAAAACACAACCAAACGCATACATGATCTAGGTATTCCTATCTTAAGTGTAAGTATTGTAGCAATGAAAAGGTAAGTTAGGTCCATATTGTAAAGCCTATTTGTAATTTTAAGACCTATTTAACGACACAAATGTGAAAAAAGCAAACAATAATAACGCAATTTATTAGGTAAAAACGTTTTGATATCTTAATGAAATCTATATAAGGTCGAAAATCTTTTACGTCCTAAATGCTTATTTACAATGAAGTATTTTAACTCACTCACATAAATTATAAACTGTACAAGCAGTATTCTATATAGATAGCTAAATGACGAAGGCTTTGCCTAACCTATAGGTCTAAGTAGTAAGATTTTTAACCATTACGAACATTACAATGGTAATTACGTACTTCAAAGGTTTTCATTAGTGAAATGTATTTCTTAACAAATACATCGAAATTAAACGTCAAAATTAGACAACATTTACCTACTAGCGTAAGTTTTTAGACTTTCGCGTTCCATTACACTAAATATTAGTCTTTATGGGTCTACAAACGATATTATGAGTAGCAAATACATAACTACTTACTGCCGTGAGCATGATTGGTATAACCCAGTCGAAACATCGGGCAGTAAAGTAGCTATGCATTTGCTACTCCGAATATCACGTGTAGACCCATAAAGACTTATAATTGACATTTGTTAGCAGAAATAAAAGTGGGTAAATCCGGCTTAGAGTTTCATAAATATTTTTTGGAGGTTGGTGAGGTCTACATATCTACTATGGAACCTAAATAACATATCACACTTATGTTTTGTCATGGGTCTTGTTACGGGTCTTTTTATAAGTAGGGAGACTGAGGGGATTTGAAACAAAGGTGAGTTGAAACAGTACCGATTTCTTGGAACTCAAAACAGTTAGACAGTTGGCAATGTCGCTGTTCATCTATATCCTACCACCCGCAGACGTGTCAGTTTGCGTCCGACACGTAAGACCCGCGGTTGTGGAGTTCTACGTGCCATATGACAAAAATCGTGAAAAGTAAATTTTTAACGTATTTTTATGGTACCTATATTATGATAACGGTTTTGTATTTTGGTTAAAGTTATGCATTTTACGAAAGCTTATTAACTAAGGATTTATAATATATATGTGGTACAAATGGTTTCTGTGTATTTGATTTTTTAGAATTGATTAAATAAAAAATGGGAGGTTTTTTCTTACTGAGGAGATTTGAAACAGGCTGTTTCATCTCTCCTCGTTTTAAATTTTACCTTACAGATCCATACCGGACTTAGGCCAGAAAATACTGAAATATTCTAGGACGCTAATTCTCTTCCGAGTCAGGTTACTGATCGACCTTTGGCAACTTCCAGTAGTCCTAGTCTATTCAGCTGTAATTAACTCTTTAGGATTTGATTATTTTTATTACAACTGCAGTTACCTACTTACCTGGTAATATCAGTACAAAATATTGATAAAAACATTTCTTTTGAGTTTTAAAAGTTTTATTACAATAAATACTTCTAAATTATATCAACCTTTTAATTAAATAGGCCTTAATATTTATTTTAAACCATATGTTTCAACTCTCCTCGACCTCTGTTTCATCTCACCTCGGTATGAGGGGAGTTGAAACAAGTTGACATGTTTCGGTAAAATCGATTTTTCACTACAATATTTGACGCTTACAATTTCTTTATGTTAGTTATCCGCAAGTTTAATAAATTACCTAGCGATCGGTACTAATATCATCATCATACTGTCAACAGCTTTTGATGTATGAGACAAAATGTCAAAATTGTTTCAACTCCCCTCGGTCTCCCTAAGCATCTGTACTAAGTTAATCAAGTTAGTTCTTAAAAATCGATAAATTAAGTACACTTTTACACCACTTAAACTTGAACTATCGAATGAGACAAAGGCGTATGGGAAAATGGATTTGTGTCAAAAAGTTCACAAAGAGTTCTGTCAAAGTCAGTACATTTTGTGTCAAATTAATATTAAGTTTAGTTTTTACTGCAAACCTTGCTTTCTAAAGTATAACTGTAAACCAATAAATTGTACCTAGTTGCATCGCTTTATCTCATACCCAATGTCTCATATCACCAGGCCCTTTGGTACTGCATAGATCAGGGATCATAGGCGCCATCTTGTACACCAGTCTCAAGGTATGCCCGGGAGTTCTTCGAGGTGAAGATGTAGGGCGCCTTGGGGGATGGACACCGGAATGACGTCATCAGAACTGGGGGAGAGTTGTCTGACTTGTTGCCCACTGGCTCCAGGAGGTTGTTCCAGAGTAAGTTTGCAGCTGGGAAGGAAAAGGAAGCATGTTAATAATTTTAGGAGCATCAATATTGCAGTGTTGTAAGTGTCAGGCGTATTCCTGAATGTGGTTCCCAGTCTAAACACAGATGTTGTTGTATTCTCGCCGACGTAGCTTTTGTTCTAAAAGTAACCTGAATCTCTCTCTGGTCGGTCCTTCATGTCTGAAGATCGGTATTATGGTGGGTTGCAAGTCGTGACCGGACGAACTGTTTCCAACGGCCCCTGTCAGTTGCAATGGCAGCCACCGTGTAGAAACTTGGTGTGTCGGGATTTTTCAGTTGGTCAGACCATCTAGTCGGCGAGCGGCATCTGGGTCTTTTCCCCTCTGTGTTCCCAACGATGACCATCTTTTCAAGGCTCTCGTCGCCGCGTCTCATTATGGTATGAAAGTAACCTTTAGTGCTTCGTATTTGAGGAAAGCCTTTACGTCGTAGTTTGGGTGATCACAACGGCCCAAACTCTTCGGTTCTAAATTTTCTTAAGAGTCGGGTTATCTTAGTTGCGTAATTAGAATATGTACTCTTCACACCCATCTACAATGTTACTCATATTTTAAGTGCTGTCAGTGGTAAGGAATCATTTAGGAGAGTGTTCTACCTACAACAATGACAAGTTAGAACTAAACAGGTCACTCTAAAAATCGGCTTCAAGGACTCTATCTTTATTATCGTCTTCTTTTGAATTCATGAAACAGACACTGATTAGAAACTCACTCTAGGACAGCTATGTTATTCTTTCTATTTCTTTGCTGTATCTTTCCTCAAAGGTGTCTCATATATTTTTTATTGCCAATAATACCGCGAAAAGATTTGATGAGAATAAATAAATATCTGGGACATTTCCACACTCGGTCATCTGACCCCAAGCTAACCAGAGCTTGCTGGCTACACGGAATAAACAACGATGTTCACAAAAAAACTGAACAACAAATACTGTACCTACCTACTTATCGTGTTTTAAGTTATTGATACATAAAGATGCAATAATATTATTTCCGTTAGAAGGACGAAGAGGGAAAAGTTACTAATAATGCATAAGGTTTATAATTAATTTATTAATCTACCTACTCACATGGAAATGAGATGTTGCATCAACATTCTTACAAATTAGTCATTTGGTATTGATCTAATTAAACATTCACAATGGCACAAAAATACCAAATATTACGACTTAAATAAAACACAACCAAACGCATACATGATCTAGGTATTCCTATCTTAAGTGTAAGTATTGTAGCAATGAAAAGGTAAGTTAGGTCCATATTGTAAAGCCTATTTGTAATTTTAAGACCTATTTAACGACACAAATGTGAAAAAAAGCAAACAATAATAACGCAATTTATTAGGATAAACGTTTTGATATCTTAAAGAAATCTATTTAAGGTCGAAAATCTTTTACGTCCTAAATGCCTATTTACAATGAAGTATTTTAACTCACATATAAATTATAAACTGTACAAGCAGTATTCTATATAGATAGCTAAATGACGAAGGCTTTGCCTAACCTATAGGTCTAAGTAGTAAGATTTTTAACCATTACAAACATTACAATGGTAATTACGTACTTCAAAGGTTTTCATTAGTGAAATGTATTTCTTAACAAATACATCGAAATTAAACGTCAAAATTAGACAACATTTACCTACTAGCGAAAGTTTTTAGACTTTCGCGTTCCATTACACTAAATATTAGTCTTTATGGGTCTACAAACGATATTAGGAGTAGCAAATACATAACTACTTACTGCCGTGAGCATGATTCGTATAACCCAGTCGAAACATCGGGCAGTAAAGTAGCTATGCATTTGCTACTCCGAATATCACGTGTAGACCCATAAAGACTTATAATTGACATTTGTTAGCAGAAATAAAAGTGGGTAAATCCGGCTTAGAGTTTCATAAATATTTTTTGGAGGTTGGTGAGGTCTACATATCTACTATGGAACCTAAATAACATATCACACTTATGTTTTGTCATGGGTCTTGTTACGGGTCTTTTTATAAGTAAGCATCTGTACTAAGTTAATCAAGTTAGTTCTTAAAAATCGATAAATTAAGTACACTTTTACACCACTTAAACTTGAACTATCGAATGAGACAAAGGCGTATGGGAAAATGGATTTGTGTCAAAAAGTTCACAAAGAGTTCTGTCAAAGTCAGTACATTTTGTGTCAAATTAATATTAAGTTTAGTTTTTACTGCAAACCTTGCTTTCTAAAGTATAACTGTAAACCAATAAATTGTACCTAGTTGCATCGCTTTATCTCATACCCAATGTCTCATATCACCAGGCCCTTTGGTACTGCATAGATCAGGGATCATAGGCGCCATCTTGTACACCAGTCTCAAGGTATGCCCGGGAGTTCTTCGAGGTGAAGATGTAGGGCGCCTTGGGGGATGGACACCGGAATGACGTCATCAGAACTGGGGGAGAGTTGTCTGACTTGTTGCCCACTGGCTCCAGGAGGTTGTTCCAGAGTAAGTTTGCAGCTGGGAAGGAAAAGGAAGCATGTTAATAATTTTAGGAGCATCAATATTGCAGTGTTGTAAGTGTCAGGCGTATTCCTGAATGTGGTTCCCAGTCTAAACACAGATGTTGTTGTATTCTCGCCGACGTAGCTTTTGTTCTAAAAGTAACCTGAATCTCTCTCTGGTCGGTCCTTCATGTCTGAAGATCGGTATTATGGTGGGTTGCAAGTCGTGACCGGACGAACTGTTTCCAACGGCCCCTGTCAGTTGCAATGGCAGCCACCGTGTAGAAACTTGTTGTGTCGGGATTTTTCAGTTGGTCAGACCATCTAGTCGGCGAGCGGCATCTGGGTCTTTTCCCCTCTGTGTTCCCAACGATGACCATCTTTTCAAGGCTCTCGTCGCCGCGTCTCATTATGGTATGAAAGTAACCTTTAGTGCTTCGTATTTGAGGAAAGCCTTTACGTCGTAGTTTGGGTGATCACAACGGCCCAAACTCTTAGGTTCTAAATTTTCTTAAGACTCGGGTTATCTTAGTTACGTAACTACTCTTCACACCCATCTCCAATGTTACTAATATTTTAAATGCTCTCAGTGGTTAGGAATCATTTGAGAGAGTGCTCTACCTACAACAATGGCAGGTTAAGAGACTAGACAGGTGGATCACTCTAAAAATCGGCCTCAAGGACTCTATCTTTATTATCGTCTTGTATTACACATGGGAGTGTACAAAAAACTTGTAAGCTGTATTGAATTTTTATATTTTTTGTATTTGTATTTAATCTATAAATTTTTTAACATCATTCCAAGGTTCTGCCAGAATAACAGCGCTGTGCTGTTAGTCTATTAGTCTACATGCTGAGGCAGAACCTAATGATAACTTTAACTATATTTGTGTTTGTTTAATTACTTAATTGTGTATGAGTGATCATCAATAAAAGTTTTCTTCGTACCTAACGCATGTCCCTTTTGCGAGAAGTGGAAGCAGTCATGCGTGATGTATGACTGGTGGATGACGCGCGTGAGCGGCGGCCGCGCAGGCAGAGGAGCGTTGAACAGGCGCATGAACGGCTGGATCACCACCGTGAAGTCGTCGCGGGTGTCGTAGCGACCGCTCTCCACCTGGAACAAGATAACACATGCTTTCATCTGGCTGAGAGAGATGATATGGGAGTGAAAGGAGACATAGAGCTGACGAATGATAGACCCGAGTGGAAGAAGTACTCATTTTGCGCTGACCCCATTTAGCGTGGGGTAAGGGCAGGAGAATCATGATGATGATGCGTTTATCTGGTTCTGAGCTGCCACTGAACTGAGCTTGAGGGCTTGAGCACAGGCATATCTGTCCTCACCTGGATAAATATCAAACATCACATATGTATGTGATGTTTGACGCGATGAAACAAAGACAGACTCTAATGAATGTTCATTAGCGTCCGTCTTTTTTGTTTCATTAATTCCGATTTGGAAAAAAGACCTTCCCCAAAACCATCTGTATCTGTCGTTTCATCCTACAGTTCTGAGTATAGTCAATGATAAGGTTATGCGCTGACTTGTGGTCCACAGGTCAACTCATGACCTGAAGTGGGTTCCAACCACGGTCATTCGTTCGTGGACCATAACATTTTTACAAACAAAAGAGAGAATTCCCGTGAGAATTTTGGCAATTCCTGTCTTAGTGCACCTCTACGACACCTAAGCTACGTTCCTTCCATATTTCAAGTGCCTACGTTTAGCCGTTAAGGCTGTGCGTTTATATGTCAGCCAGCCAGTCAGTTTCTCCTTTATTTAGATCTACTTACAAGCATCGCCTCGGCCTTCTGGTAGAGCCGCGCCATCCGCACGAGGTGATCGAGCTCGTCTCCGCCGCGGTGGAAACACGTGCAGAACAGCGGGTGCATCAGCCGGCACATCAGCGGCCGAGACACGCGCAGCGAGACCGACACGTCTGGGGATTAGGATAAAAAAAAAAATCTTTCACAACATCACATACATCGAACTGATCCTATGGTAAGTAGCTTAATTACTTGTGTTACGGAAATCAGAAACGACAGTGGAAATACAGGGGATACCAGTCACAACTATCTGTCCGGCAGGGGATACCAGTCACAACTATCTGTCCGGTGGTTGGTGAACGGTATACGGGTAAGCGACCCCGGCTCCTCGAGCTACTATCGACTCAGTCCAAATTATCCGAGGCACTAGTATCCTTCCTCCCCTTTTCCTTCCCCCGTCATATTTCCTTGCTACTCGTGGGAACGCAATGACCTTGTTTAAACAATGCACAAGACAGAATGGCGGCGACGTGGTCCACAACCCGTCACGTCACGTTTCCCACAGAGGTGAAAAGTGGATCGCTGGAAGTGATCTCTGCCTACCCCTCTGGGAAAAAGGCGTGATTTTATGTATGTATGTACATACATCAATCTGATCCCATGGTAAGTAGCTTAATTACTCGTGTTACGGAAATCAGAAACGAAAGTGGATACACAAATATACTTAAATATATTTAATGCATGGAACAAACACCGATGTTCGTCACACAAATATTTGTCCCGAGTGGGAATCGAACCCACGATTCATGGGACTGTATTTAGTAAACCTGGGTCACTAACCACTGTTCCACCGAGCCAGTAAGAGTCAGGGTGTTACATGACATCATCATCATCAGCCCATATACGTCCCCACTGCTGGGGCACGGGCCTACCCTAAACTGTGGCGGGTTGGTCGACTACACGACCTAAGAATTTCTTCGTGGGTGTACACTTGTGCAAGTTTCCTCACGATGTTTTCCTTCACCGTTAAAGCGTCGAATAATCGTACATATGAATTTCAAACTTGAATAACACATTGGTACGTTGCGTGGTTTGAAATGGCGACCTCTCGCATGGCAAGCAACGACCACTCGGTCATCACTTACGTTATTTTTTTTTATGTTACATGACGTCACTACATAATGTCTGAGTTTGACGGAACTGAACTGGTCAGAACTTGAGGTCACTCCAAGACCACGAGAAATAATCAGGGGTGACGTCACAATTCGTTGAGTTCGAAACATCGTTTGAACGTCTACAGGACTACTCATGATGTTCAATGATGTAGTGGATATACGAACAGAGACGCGATCATGACGAGACGTGGCATACGAGGTCACAATTTATTTTCAATTGCTATTGGGGTAGGTGAGAGCCATCCGCTCCCCCTAAGTCCGGTGATGATATTGAGGCTACTCCAAGCCATCTTCGTATGTCAGTTAGGAAAAAAATCTGGGCGAACTGATGCCCGATGACGTCAAACCACATGACACTACCCTAGAGACAGTTTCGTAGTGCTAGAGATATAATATAGAAAATAATTATTCGTAAGTAAACTGCAGAGTTTAATCTTAATTTTGGAGTAGTTGAGCTTCGTATAATTTTGCTATGTACTTACCTAATACTGGTACTAAATTGACTATAGTCCTGGGCAGGTTGGCGTGTAGGTAGTCCAGGGCTTTGGCTAGTTTCCTGGCGTGGGCCGTGGGAGACCACGCGATCGGGGACAGGCAGGACGCGGAGCAGAGGTCGTTCGCGCCCAGGAATATGGTGATCATCTTCCAATCGCTGGAGATGTCGATGTCCGGCGCTGCCCGCATGCGTGCTACTATTATCTGGAAATAAAAGGTAGATCTGATAAAAGATAACGTATGGATAGATGAACTTAACACAAATTGTAATGTGGTGGGAGGGTACAATTTTTTCATCATCATCATCATCATCATCATCATCAGCCCATACTTGTCCACTGCTGGACATAGGCCTCTCCAAATGCACGCCACTTCTTTCTATCCTCGGCCACTCACACAATCACAATCACATTTTTTTATGTTTCAAGTAATTTTGCTAGGGTGTGTATTGATTGCTTGCCATGGTGATCAGTCAGCTGCGCCGGATATTACGTATCTATACTAATATTATAAAGCTGAAGAGTTTGTTTGTTTGTTTGGTTGTTTGAACGCGCTAATCTCAGGAACTACTGGTTCGATTTGAAAAAATCTTTTTGCGTTGTATAGACCATTTATCGAGGAAGGCTTTAGGCTATATAACATCACGCTGACCGACCAATAGCAGCAAAGATACAATGGAAAATGTGTAAAAACGAGGGGAAACGCGAACATAGTCGCTGGCACAGCTATAGTGCATAAGTGCAGTCTTCCCTCACTCTAATAGTTCGGTTAGAAGGTAATCCGACATGACCGATGTTAGATCAGGCTCAGGATCACCGGTTTAACGTGCTGCTCGAGACACGCGCGAGCATCCGCTAACTTCCTGGCCCCGCGCAGTATGGGCTGAGTAATTTTCTATTCAGAAAAATTCACAAGAATTTGGCCTGACCCCGGATTCAAATCAGGACGCACTTGGCCATATGCAGTGCTTGCTACCAGTACACAAACGAGGCAGTATGTTAGTATGCCGGCTACATTGATGATAGATAAGTCACGATTTATAATGCCCGCATTTCGCATCAGGGTCGCTCCGAAATTTCTCCTGTTTCACAAAGCGCATCGCGATCGGCGCTAATTATGAGTTGCATCATTCAACTTCGCTTCAACACTCGCATTTGCTGAGCAGAGTTCAACTCAGCCCGTCACGATTTGAACAATTGCACATCGTTATTATGTTATTTTGACATACCTAACCTACCTAATAGGCTAGGTCAATTTGTTAGTCGCCTTTCTAACTTCCTAGATTTAAAAAAGACGTGTGGCACTCGGGGACTGCCGCGGTATAGCTATTGCATAGCGTCGTCCGATTTCGGAGCAGCTCGTCTCGATTCGTGCGAGTTTCGTAGAGTCGTACAATACGTTTAACCGCACGCACACAAACACCGTGCCGAAGTCTACCGAACTGAAATGACATAAGACGATTGTGAGGTTTTTTTCGTTACGGAATTTCTTGGTTCGGTCGCCGCGCTCAAAGCCCGCGATAAAAGCAATGCAATAGCTTAAAAACAAACCAGACGGTCGAATAATAAATGCAAGAATGAGTGACAAGACATGTTCAAGACAAGATAGGATTATACTTAATGTAAAAGCATTCAAGCGTCTTTTTTTTTAATCGCTATGAAATGAAATGGACGACCAAAACTTTAATGATAGTTAAAAAATACTCTAACCTATTTAAGATTGGTTGAATTTCAAAACAACACATTTTTACCTATTTAATGCTATAATTATTTCTGTCACCAAACGCTTCAATATCAATAGAATTCTTTTACATGTGAAATTATGGCCATAAATATAACAAAAATGTTTTGTTATCAGAATGAGGTTAAGCATGCCATCAACTTTATTTCAAAGTACAATAATAAGGTTATTGAACTTCCCATCTGATGAATTAATCAACGAAATTCATGAGCAATTCTTGTGTAAAATCATGTCCAAATGAGTTCACTTTAAATTTACCAATGTAATTAGTACTTAAAGACTTGATAGCGTGCCAACAATCATAGTTTAGAAATAAGTGGCGTTTGGCATATAATTAATCAGTCCCGGTGTTTGATTCATAATGGCATGTATCGTAGTGTGATCGGTTGAGGGTAAAGTGTAAGATCGCAAGATAGTCAAACGGTTACATTTGAAGAGAGAGCCTACGGTATACAAGAGCCTATAACTAGTGTAGGTACCTACTACAATAGTTACTTACCAAGTGAACCTTACTAAACTCAAGAAGCTGACTAGAGAGACAGACATATAGCAACATAAAATACTTTATGGCAAAGTAAGTACTATGATTAAAATTGTATCATCAATTTCCATCAACTAGCTCTACATTTAGTCACTTAGTTAACATTTAGTAGTTACAATTCTCACAATATAAAAATCACAAAATATAATGTGAAGTCACTAATTTTTATTACAGCTAGATGTTATTTACTTCAATTCGTTTACCAATAGATATTTTTATTAATCGTAGAACGTGTGTGTGAGTGATTTATTGAAAATAGTTTCGACTACTTCCACTGGAGAGGTCAGGGATAGCGAATCCGGAATGTGGTAAGGTGCTTCATTGCGGGCATCGGTTGCGCAACTACCAACCTCATTGATATGAGATAACATGTAAACCCTAATAGTGGAATCGAGATCGGAAGCGGCACTTGCTCAAATCGGTCAAGTTCTGCATTCCGCGTGACGCGCCGCGCGCCCAGTCTTGTGTGACCGACTTAATACAGGCCCAGTTGCGTAAATGATACACTTTTTTCAAAGATGAGTCAGAATGGCCTTGAAGACACTTTCGCATGCAAAGTTTAGTTAGATCTTGCAGAATATGTGAAGACTGTGTTTGGAAACAGAGAAAAAGTTGACTCGTGTTATAAATCACCGTAGGTTCAATAATGTTCGTTTATTTGTCTTTATTTATTTATTCATAAAAGACAGCAATCATTTACATCATCGTCTTATTGAGCACAACCAGAGGGTTTTCGTTTTCCATGAATGTTTACCTATTTATTGGGCACATCAGCAATCCAAACATGTTAGAAAACTGAAAATGTTCGGGATATTTACCGTGTTGTATTGTTTTAATGAGCTCCCGATATTTAGGGACTGTTGCAAGCGCCATGATCATGGGTGAACTGACTGTCATTAAAACACTAGAAAATGGTAAATATCCCGAAATTTTTTAGTTTTCTAATGTGTGTAACCATGACAGTTTAAAATTAAATAATAACATGATTACCACAACCAGTGTAAAGCGTGTTTTACTGTTACTTATTAATTCAGTTATACAGAAACTGCATGCTACTTTACTGCCAAAATCGTTACGAAATTGTCGTGTCATCGCCAAAAACCATGATAACTATCAGTAAGCTAACCATTCGTATCGCAATCAGTCGATTATCATAATGTTGTGAGTGGAATACTACTGATAACAGGTTATCGCGTCACGTCGTAAATAAATAAATCTGATACACGCATCGCATTTATTTTTATCGCCAAATTTTCTTACGGTTCTTTACACACAATGTCTTTACTATTCGTTTTACTTTTTTATTTCCGTGCCTCGGAAAGCACGTTAAGCCGGTGATCCTGCGCCCGATCTCTCATCGGTCATTTCGGAGTGCCGTCTTACCGAATTATGAGAGTAAGGGAATAGAGAGTGCACTTGTGTTTGCGCGCACACTTGTGCACTATAGACATATTATACTGCGCACTTGGCTGATCTCAATTGAGATCGGCCGCCATGGCTGAAATCGGTCGGACGCCTTACTTTTTCTTTAATTTGTTACTTAATGTTTATGAGTGTGCTATATTTTGTTACAAGTTGCTAAAGAATTAAGGAGAGAACCCTGCTGCCAGATTTTGTTAACTTATCATCATCATTCGGAGTAGGCATAACAGCTGCAATGGCCGATCTATTATTAGATAATACATGTGTGGACGCACGGCTATCGTCGATATAAGTCGATAACACCGTTTTATTTAGATGCCTATCGGGGATGCCCCTTATCTGGCTGTATACTTTACTTGTAATTACATAAATCTGCTACAGGACTTGGCTATGAACTGCTGTACTGCTTTATCTGACAAGTTGAACACTTAAATGTTGTTTATCTATTGTCTGGTTTATATTAATAGCCAAGTGCTGTCTGGCGCGACTCAGTTGTCATTGGTACTTGCTAAAAGACAGACTACAAAGTAAGTTATTTTTATTACATAATTTTGTATGTTTTGATCGTTAATTATGTCACCGAATACATAATAGGTAATCAATGTTATCAGTGTTATTTACAAGTTTTTTGTTGAGCTTATGTGGATTATCAATTGACCTTCAGATGACCATTCGCTGGGGAATCGTGAGTGCCGGCAAGATCTGCCATGACTTCGTGACCGCGTTCAACAGTTACCCTGAAGTGGGAGACCAGGTCATAGCAGCGGTGGCTGCGAGGGACAAGACCAGGGCCACAGAGTTCGCGAAGCTCCACAAGATTGGAAAGGTGTTTGACAGTTACCAGGCGTTGGCTAAGAGTGATGCTATCGGTAAGTAACTTTTGTTGCAGATAATTGACTATCTTTTTTTTGTTAGCAAAATCAAGCAGTAGGTACCCTAGGTAGTTTGATAAACAATATTGTTTTAAGAATCTGAGTAAACAGTTAATTTTTAGATAATTATGTTTTTCATTCTTAAGTAGGTATCAACTAATATAATTATGCTCTCTTAGAGATAAGCTTTTGTATTGTGCAATAAATATAATCATGTTTGTGTGTTACCATCCCTCTTTTGATACTTGATAGAGTTATTGATTAGATTGAATGGGCAGTTGCATTGATTGTTTTTGCGTGAATAAAATGAAATTCATGTACGATTATTCTTCGCTTTAACGGTGAAGGAAAAAAACGTGAGAGAACCTGCACACCTACGAAGAAATTCTAAGGTTGTGTAGTCGACCAACCCACTAGATTCCATTTGACTAAGGCCCTATCGCCCTAGAGTAGGCCTGTGCCGTGCAGCTGCTAATGATGATGACATAGCAACATTTTTTTTTAAAACAAATGAGGCTTTCAGGAAAGTATAAATCTTAGATGTAGCCAGTGTTAGATAAACATAATATTATTTGAAATTAAAACAAAAAAAAGAAAAACAAACCAAAAAAGTTTGCATCCTAAACTGTACAAACATTATTTAAAACTTGGAGAAACTATTATTAATTGCACATGTCTTTCCTAGATATCGCATACGTCGGAGTCCTCAACATGGACCACTACAGCGTGGCCAAGCTATTCCTGGAGAGCGGAAAGCACGTACTCTGCGAAAAGCCTTTATGTCTCAATGTAAAACAAGCCCAAAGCCTGATCAACCTCGCCAGGGACCGGAAACTGTTCCTAATGGAGGCTGTATGGTCCCGGTTCTCTCCAGCCTACAAGGCTCTGCAGAAGGAAATCCAGGATGGAAAACTGGGGGATGTCAAGCACGTCGATGTGAACTTGGGAGCGGCCATCCAGACCGTTGACAGGCTTGCGTGAGTAGAACATGGATTTCTTTCTAATAGGGTTCAATTCACCAGGTTTTGGTACAATGGAAATCCTTTGAAAATAATTTTACTACATAAAACATCATTGATCATTAATCGCCTCTTAGAATCAGGTCCAAATGTAATTTTATTTTATCTGTGCTCGAAAGGCATACTCTTTTAGGAGTGATCCTAAAAGGGAAGATCTTCCGCCGAACTAGATGATCGTGCTCGGGGACCATGGTCCAATTACCATCTTGGTTTTTCCCTATATATACTGAGTGGCCCGAATAACTTTAAAGTGTGATGTAGGATTCATACATTAGGCACACTCTTGTGGAGATGGTGTGTAAGCGCCATCTGTTGGTGGTATTGCGAAGTTCTTAATCGGATGTCGCCACACTCTAACTACAAGTTGGATAGGATAAACTGTGTAGTACCTGATGGCATTGTGTATGTTTCGATATCGTTGTTGAAATTATATTTTTAGCATTTCGGAATGATTACACTATGCAAAGGTAATTTTTCTTCAAAACCTTTATTCTGTTGCTGTTCTGGCACTTCACAAAATATAAATTTAATCATGTGGGTTATACTTATGATTGTGAATCTAATAAGTCATTGATATTTCAAGCTACACGTAATCTCGTATGTGGACTATAGGACTGTCAAACATAATCTCCTTTACTTTTCCAGCAAAAAGGAACTAGGAGGCAGTGCAATAATGGACATGGGCATCTACGCCCTGCAGTTCGCTCAGTTCATCTTCAAGGACGAGCCCATCAAGGTGACAGCCGTGGGGACCCTGAACGAGCATGGTGTGGATGCCATCGAGACCGTGGTGCTGGAGTACGAGGGCCAGAGGAGGGCGGTGCTGAACATCGACTCTACGACTAAGCTTTGGAATAAGGCCACTGTTGCTGGGACTAAGGGCAGGGCGTCGGTGAGTCTAAGAAGGAATTCTAAGAAAGAAGTTTAGTAAGAGAGCCTAAAGAAGCTCTATACTCTCTTCAAATTTGTAGAGCAAGGAGTTCGATAATTTTGAGACAACTTTTCGATGGTCACTGATACAACCAGATACTGGATCTATTTTCTATAGAAAATGACAACTGAATTAGTCGTGAGGCTGCTTATTTTTTTTAATTTCTTAATGCATGTTCCCTATAAGTTACAGCTAATGCAAGCATAAGTCAATGTAAGCATTGACTTCTAAGAATCTATGTAATAAAAAATCTAATGCAATTTAATAACTTAAACGTCTCCAATTAACTATCTTTTTCTCCCACAGCTCGAAGAGCCCTTCCACTTCCCCCTGGGGCTGATCCACGCCGACAACAAAGTAGAGAAGTTCCCCCTTCACACTTCAGAAGTGCCTTACTTCTTCGAGAACAGCGCTGGACTCGTGTTTGAGACCTTGGAAGTGGCAAGGTGCATTAAGAATGGTAAGATTTTGTTATAATAATGGACGACACCAATGACGTCCTTGTTTAAAAAAAACTTATAAGAGTCCATAACTTTTAGTAACCAGTTGTATCAAACTGTGTTTCTGGATAGTGAAAAAAGACCTAAAACCTAGTAGACCTGATAGTAGTAGCTACTTTTTCTAGTATCCTGAAATCTTGCAAATATTTGGTTATGCTACTACTTACTAAGGAGGTTTGGATTACTTTATTCCATTATACACATCCTATTTTATTATTCCAGGACTAATTGAGTCACCGTTGATGTCACACAAGGAAAGTCTAATCTTGGCAAAACTAGAGGAATCCGTCCGGAAACAACTAGGAGTTCATTACGACGTGGATGATCAAGAGTTCCCTTAATTTATATGATAATTTTAATTAATTCTATAAACTGATCTACAAGCTCTAAGAAACTCTTTCATTTAGCAATTCAAGACGAGTTCTTTCAACATATACTCTGTGGTTTTACCTCAAATTGGAAAGGCTTAGAAGGCCACACTGAAGTGTCTACTTGCGAGAGCTTTCGAAGTACCTACTATTGCAAAAGCTTAAGCGCTGCACTTATCCTTATCCTGGTTCAAACATCTTACTGCGTCATTTTAGGATTTTATAAATTATAAACTTTACTGTTACTAGATACTAACAAAAATCGATTAAACGAAAAACAAGGTAGGCAAGAGGAAACTTATTGCAACAAATTTATTTGTGAGGTATCCTTTCAGTTTTTTTTACTTATTGACATAAATAAATAAATAACCTAAATAAAAATAACGGTGATGGCTTGAAGTAGCCTCGTCATCATCACCGGACTTGCGGGTGAGCGGATGTCTTTCACCCCTAAATGGACCTATGAGTAATTTCTTTATGTTACTTTTTTATCCTATGTTAAAAATGTAAATCTTGGTCTTCTTAAACTAAATAAAAATAATGTAAACGTAGATTGATGAACGTAGAATAATAAGCTATAAGTTAAATTTCAAATACCTATGTTGTTTATTGTCCGAATAGAAGACAAAAATTACACTATGTTAGGATCTATATTTCAAACATTAATTAGGTACATAGGTAAATCACTCTCAAATATTTCATAGGACCTAAGCCTTTCCATTATTATAAACGCGAAAGTCTGTGAGCGACGTGTGGATGGATTGATGGATACAGGACGTTTGTTACTAATAGGTACTCACAAAAACCACTAATTGGATTTTAATGAACTTTACAGTATTATTTATAGATATTAAAATACAAACAAGCTAATTTATGCCCAATTGCAAAAAGAGAAACATATTTCATGCGGTAAACGACTTTTTGAACGGAATCTTGGAAAGAAGCTAGGGTATCATAATAGAGCATTATGGTCTAATAACTGTAGTCATATTATAGGAGTGAGAGCCATCCGCTCCCCCGCTAGTCCAGTGATGATAACGAGGCTAATCCAAGCCATCATCGTATGTAAGTTAGGAAAAAAAATCGCGAGTCGTAGTCATATCCAATTTTGAAGCAATAAAGTAGTATGTGGTGAGTCACACTAATCGTCTTATCTATTTTCAAAGATACATCTTAATAATATTATTTTAGTTAATTGGGATATAATAAAATTATTTCCTAAAATATAATATCTAAGGGTCTGGACTGGAGGCTGTACCTTCCAATCGTCATAATTCTATTCAAGCTAACTTCATCCTAATGCATCACAAAATAGAGTCTCCAGTTGTGTACCTTACTCTACGTCACCTGTTTGGAACAATAAAGAAGATCATCTGGTGAGATTCTTCAAACGTCTTAACTCAATTCAAACGATTTTCATCCTAATCCTTACTAATATTATAAATGCGAAAGTAACTCTGTCTGTTACGCAATCACGCATAGAGTACTGAACCGATTTAAATGAAATTTGGTACAGATATAGTCCAGAGCCTGAGAAAGGACATAGGCTACTTTTTAACCGACTGCGCTATAAAGAAGTAATGTTTTACCCGCTAAGCGTCTCTACGCGTACGCAGTCGCGGTGCCAGTTAGTAGTACATCATAAAATAGAGTCACCAGTTCTATACCTTGGCCTGCTTGAAGGCGTCCTGGTCTGAGGCGACGGGGAAGGCTACATTAAGCCTCGCATTCCGGGCCAGCCACTCGCCAGTGCCGGTGGAGTACCCGCGCAGCCCCGGGTTGAACTCCTTCAGGACGTTCGGCAGCGTCAGAAACTCGCGCCAAGTGCTGTCGCCACCTGGAACGGGAACAGGACTAGCTATAGTCTTGGTTGGAGACTCTACCTTCCATTGACTTAGTAGGATTTTAGGGACTAGCTGTAGTCTCGGTTGGAGTCTCTACCTTCCATTGACTTAGTAGGATTTTAAGCTGGTTATACGGGTAGAGTCGCGCTGATCACATGCTTACCACCGACGCGGGCAGATCAATCGGCTTGGAGGCATTGAGAACGTATTGGGTTTTAGAGTCGCTGATGACACACTGATCATCGGCGCCGATAGATTTTTGTATCAGGCGTCGGCGCCGACCGGTTAGTGTTACTTAAAAACGGTCCCTATATCTCTATGCATACTGGACCTTTAGAGCTGATGGTAAGTGCGCGGTCAGTGTGACTTGAGAACCAGCCTTAAAGTTATGCATACGGTTAGCGCCTATACTAGGTACCAAAGTCTGCCAGTAGGAGCCATGGTCAGCATGCGGTCACCGCGATTCCAAAATCAGCCTTATCCTTAATTATTTCATCAAAAAATTATTTCGCTAAAGCAGAATTATCCTGATCCTGGCCAGTGAATGACATTCGCCAAGTAGGAAAACAATCCATTGACAGACAACGCTGCTCTCAACTGATAACATCATATGGGTAGTTGAAGGCGAGATGATATGAGAACTCTGAGCATGATTCTGGCCAGGGAGCGAAGCCACATTCGCACAATAAGTAGCCCGTCCTTCACTACTGATGCTGCCCTCGATTTTGGCATGAGGCTCTTCTTAGCACATCACAAAGGCATTAACTAAGAATTCTTGACACTCACCAACACACCAAGACACGCCCCGGTACTCAATGAAGGCACCAAGGGCGAACTCCTCCAAGGCCCCGTTGCCGGCGACCAGGGAGTCTCCAATCGCGGCTACGACGTCGATGTCCCCCGGACGCAGCCGGTGCACCGAGGCGGGCGGGGCGCGGCTGCGGCCGGCGCGAGCTGCGTCTGCGCAGGGGAACGGCGTGGTCGCCGGGATCGCGCGCTGACGACGCACGTAGGTCTTGCGCGACGGGTAGCGCAGGTACTGGGGACAAAATAAATAACATAAATAAATAAATAAATATTCCACAACATCACATACATCGATCTGATCCCATGGTAAGTAGCTTAAGCACTTGTGTTACGGAAATCAGAAACGACAGTGGATACACAAATATACTTAAATATATTTAATAACACACCCAGACACGGAACAAACACCGATGTTCGTCACACAAATATTTGTCCCGAGTGGGAATCGAACCCACGACTCTTGGAACCGTAGGTAGTAAACACCGAGCTAGTCTACATTATGTACTGTTGTACTGCGATCTTTAGGGCGTGAGAACCATCCGTTACCCCGCAAGTCCGGTGATGATGACGGCTACTCCAAGCCGTCGTCGTCATAAGTCAGTTAGGAAAAAAAAAGATCGTGTTTAAGCTGATGCCTATCCTTCGATAGCAGAGACTTTATTTACTGTCGAGAAGATTAACCGTGCGTATTAATTTGCGTACGTACCGACCGTACCTATCTCGATAGGGTGGGTCGACAAGTAGATAGCAGAATAAACTTGATTGAAAATGATTTTATTAACTGGTATGTTTATTAGGATGCCATTTAAATATCAATTCGTCAATCTGTGAGAGATACTCGGTAAATGTAGGTAGGTATGTATACATATATCTATTTATTTGTATACTGGCCGAAATTTTCTTTTTTTGGCATGGACAGCCCCTTTAGCGCCCCTATGAAACTGTCACCCAGGGCAAGCGGCCCGGTTGGCCCCCCTAGATCCGGGCTTGGTCATAGAAAGCTAAAAATTAGCATGCACACACGAATTATACGATTATCTTTGATTACGTATTTACTCACATAAATCAACTAATATCCTGTTAGCCAAACATTACATAATTCAAAATCTATTGTAACTGTGCTGTTTGATATTTAAACATGAATTTTGCATTGAAACAAATATTTAAGTTCAATTTTATTAGCAAATAGATTTTAATGAAATATCATAGAAAATAAAGTAGTGTCTATTCTATTGCCGGCTTTAGTCATTAAATTGTGTAATTTCTCTGAAAAAAATTTAACCGGTAACTAGTTAATAGTTAGGCGGATTACAAAAAAATAATAAAACATATCATCCTTATTTTTAAAAGTAAAAAAGCAGTACGTAATTAATACCCAATTAAGTTTGTCCCAATAAAAAAAACAATTAAATTGAGAATCTCCAAAGGTTTTGTAACCGACCTTCTTTGATAACCCAACAATAGGTAGCCCTAAGCAAGTGAGTGTAATGTTGCACTGATGGCGATGCCGGGCGCGTGCGCACGCGCAAGTGCCCGCGCCGCGCATGTCAATGAGGTTATGTCATACGGCCGCCATCTTTGTTTTGCTTTCCTTCGCTCTTCGCCAGGACCTTCGATGGGTTTGCGTGTCGCGTGACCAGTAGTGTCAGTATGGGGGTCATTAGGTAAATGTATGATATAACCCCTTTGTAACCTTCTAATATTTAACACTTAAAAGTGCTAAAGATTTTACGAGAGGTTTAAAATATTTAGACAATTAGAAAAAAATTATCTTTCGACCTCATATGTAGACCTCACGAGCGCTTGCTTACCATTTCAGATGGAATGAAGTCATCATGAGAGCTTAAAAAAAAAAGAAATCAGCTCCTAAGTTACTCCTGCAATAGTTGCCCGTCTGAGTATTGCATTTGAGAATCCCCATTTTAAGAACATACGAGTGAATGCATTTATTTACTTAGTAGGATTCAAAAACCATTTGGTTTGTGCTATGATATGATACGAATCAGCATGAAAACATCGGTAAGGTTTCCCTAAAGGTGTGCCCCCCAAACTCTCAAAAAGTCAATGATCTAGGTTCTACTTTAGAAAGAGTAAGTCTATTTCATAAATTTAATCCTGGTAGGCAAAAAGACCAAGAATATTTTTACTTACCTTTCCTTCAAGAGACAGTTACACAGATTTTCCAAGAATTGGTGTTATCTAGAATCTCTGTGGAAGGACCAGGTAAATCGTAAAGATTTTTAAGTACAGCTCATTCTTAAGCAACAAAATGTCAACTTGACTTACAGTATAAACGTTGCGCAACCTCACCTAAGCAATACTTTAAAATAATTGTCGAAATTGCGTACGAAATACAAATACTTGAATATTTATACATCGCACAGCTGATTCACGAGATGTGATCCGGACGTGGGACCCGCGTTGTGTTTGTTCTGGCGACCCGGAGCCGAGAAACACACCTTTCCAATGGATCTGGTTCTTATCGTGGTGTCCACATCTTAACTTTTTTTCTTGAAATTTAAAATCCGAATTGAAATAACAATTCTGAATTGTAACTAGAAAAAAATATGAAATTTTGAATCTATATCTAGGTCATTTCCACACACGGTCATCTGACCCCAAACCAAGCAGGACAAGCTCTGCTAAGGGCGTCAGAGACTAATATACATACACAGATTTTAATAAATACATACTTAAATACATATTCGCACCCATGTTCATCACACAAATATTTGTACCGGGTAACCAAACCCATGACTCTTGGAACAGCCAGGCAGGGTCATTAACAACCGTTTCACCGAGCCAGTCAATAAAATTTTTTTAATCGACTTAATTACATTAAAAACTTGTAAAGATTCAAAATATGTGACTTTAATAAGTAGGTTTGTAGAGTAGTTCACGGAGTCATAATAGCGAATCGGTGGTAGAGTCATGTAATATATATGTTGTTTGAAGCTTATATGTTGTATGACTTCTTAACTTGGACTACAGGAGGTGTCTCTTAAAACACCAGGCGAGAGAGCCTATAAGAAAAGTAAGTTGTGTAACAATTTATGGGCAGGAGGAAGCAATAAAAATGTGACGCAATGAATAGGTTATGGCAGACAAAATTTATTATTTTACTTTGTAACAAGGCGGACATAGTATTTTCCTAAAATACTAGACGTGGAGCTATAACCTAAGAAAAGTCCAATAGGTACAATTTTGTCATCATATTGCCTCCTCCATTGGATATATGATCGTGGGTCGACGTGGTTATTTGTTTTGTTTAACAACTTATAAAATACACGCAAAATGTTTACGACTTCTCAGTTTGAGGCGAATCCGTTGACACCGATATGTCATCGCACGTTACGTGTCCCTGGGAAAAGTCAATAAGCCATCGAAAGTTTGAGATTAAGCTATTGTGGATAAAAAGCTTAATCTATTCCGTGTTTTGTTTGAAAGGAATATAAAAATAATCCGTTAGGTGGGCCATTCTAAGATTTACTTCTTTTCAATGTTTCCTGATTTATAATGTAAACTTTTATTTGTATAACATAATACGTATTCCTTACAAGTACAAGTTGAGTCACAAATTCTATCCGTAACACATTTACTTACCTATTGGTGAATTCATGGTTTAAAATAAGTATTTTAGCTGGGTGGGCGGACGTAACGTCCTCAATATCTACACAATTTTGCGATTTCACTATTTTTAAGACATAGAGACATCTATCAAGTGTCAGGTTTGGAACAAACGACCCCCGGATCAGAGGCCATAGTGCTTCATCCACATTAATTTTGTGCATAATTTATCATAATTTGGATTTCAGATTTGGGGTATGTTTTACGTAAGACCTATTCCACACACGATCTCGTAATTAATTAGCATTGTAAACCTTAAAATAATTTAGTAACGCTGTGGTTCATTTTCGTAAAATTTTCAACATACAAAGCCACTAAAATGCGGCGGCATTAATTAACTCATTAAGATGTGCGCACAAGCCATAGGAGTTCAAGGTATGTCTGTCATTGGCTACGGTAGAGCTACTATTATTTCAACATGGTAGTTAATCCCTGCTCTTTAATCTAGTTCCTTAATGTCAATTATTACAAAAGGATTCACAAATTGCATAAATGTTATTATGCGTTCCCCTGATGACAATTTTCCTAACTGTAGTCTAGTTTTTTACTTTTCATCATCATCATCATCAACTTATATACGTACCCACTGCTGGGCACGGGCCCACCATAAACTAGGCGATCAGGCCGTAGTCAACCACGCTGGCCAAGTGCAGGTTTGCTCATGATGTTTTCCTTCACCGTTAAAGCATCAAATAATCGTACATTTGAATTTCAAATTTGAAAAACACATTGGTACGTGGCGGGGTTTGAACTAGCGACTGATCGCATGGAAAGCAACGACCTTAACCACTCAACCATCGACGCTTCAATTGTCCAATGGCCAATTGTCTTTGTTACACATTAAATAGTACAACTAATCAAGTTATTAGATCCAAGAACATGTTGAAAGAGTGTTTAAGCCGTGCTAAAACTCGATCAGACATTGTTGCAAAAACAATTCAGAGTAGGCATTAAAACTTTTGTGACAGTATGACGTATAAGTCAGGGTTTAGCAATATAAGCTTTTGTCAGATGTGACCTGGTGGTCACGGGTATCGTCTCGTTATTGTGCCAACAAATGAACGAATAATATGGAGTGGATAATATTGAATGGTGATATGGTCCTTGCGCGGACGCGGTCACTTCGCTCATCAATCTTCAACAATACATTACGTAAAGATACAAGACTACACAATAATATGGCGTTAAGGTTGAAAGATACCGGTTTATTATTTCACACTCATCAATCTATCAATTATACCTGTTAATCTTTGTTCTCCAAGCGCTTTTTTTATAAAGAGCTTTTCGTGTTGTTTTCGAGTTATCTGATTTACATTTGTCTCCAGATGTCGATGAACCAAGTATTGCCTAATACGAAAAGGAAGAAGTGATCGGAGAGTGAAAATATTATCATTCTTGTGTGAATCTTAGGCCCGAAGTTCAAGTTAAATTAATTAATTGAATCCAGAAGTTGCTACATACTCGTAAAATCATCATCATCTGTTGGCCGACCGAAAAAGACTGTTAAATTTTTCATTGTTAACCATGGAGAGAGAATAAACGATTTATTTATTTATTATTTATTTAAAAAACAACAGTAGCCACGTGCTTTGACAAAAATATCAAAGTCGAATATCTGTGCTGTAAGGATTCTTCAAATCACAATTATGAGTTAGCATATGATACTGGTAGGTACAGTCGGCAGCCTATCTCTAACATTCATTAAATACACATTAATCACAATATCAGTAAAAAACAACGGTTTAACTTGATCGGGACGCTTCATAACCATCTTTATTGATACTCGTGCGCACGCACATTACTAAGTAATGAAGTCAGTTTGTTGAGGCGATGACCGTAAAATTTAAACTGCGATTAGTGTCTTGAACACGATACTCACATATTACATAATGACGGCGAGCCAGATTGTAAAAAGGTTTCTTTCAAAAGTTAAAGAAATTCTTGATCAATTTCATATTAACACTAGCTGTGCCAGCGACTTCGTCCGCGTCTTCCCCCGTTTTTCATTGTTTCTTTGCTCCTATAGGTCTCAGTGTGATGTTATATAGCTTATAGCCTTCCTCGATAAATGGTCTATCCCACACAAAAATACGTTTCGAACCAGTTGTTCCTGAGATTAGCGCGGTCAAATACACAAAAAACTCTTCAGCTTTGTAATATTAGTATGAATTTGTGTGTTTTTCTCCTTACTGACTACGATGATGGCTTAGAGTACCTTAAGCCTTGTCATCATCACCGGACTTCCGGGGGAGCGAAAAGCTCACATCCGTAGTAACATTTGTGCGTGAATCGTTCAGAATTAATACATGACCGACCAATATATTATATGTGTTTATTCGAGATATTTAAAGCGCGTTGTTTATGTATCTTGCGTGCGGTAGTGACTTTACATACTTAGAACTTCCTAAAACAAGACAACGAAATGAAAAAAAAATATATATTGATTTAATTTAAATTTATTTTGGTACTTAACCAAAATAAGAAGGACATTCTTATCGTAGTGTGGTAGTAGTGCCTGTATTTTCCAACGACAGAATGCCCTCGACCGAGATATCTCTTCAGGGAGTGAAGGTTGTGAATTTCATTCTCATTTTCATTGACCTATCAAGATAAACGTTTACTGTAATTCACCCATCGATCCTACCCTTTATGTAGAAGAAAAGCATCCAAGTTCCAAGGTATCGAAGCTTCGGAGCTGTCGAGTCGAATCTAATGCGAATTGAATCTTACACTACACTACACTTTTTTTCCCTAATTGACATACGCTGATGGCTTGGAGTAGCCTCGTCATCATCACCGGATTTGCGGGAGAGCGAATGGCTCTCACACCTAAAACACTACATCATAATTTTATGTTAAATCTTCAAATACATTAATTACTTACATTCCAGGATTTTTTTAAGGAAAACAGAAATGAAAACAACTGCTTAGACGAATTACGAAATCGTCTACCTAAAACGAAAAATAACTCACGATACGTAATGTTATGTTTATTTAAATAAACATGAGAGATAGAAAATTAATACCTTAAACATGATTTAGGATCCCCGTGTAGAAGGTATTTACTTTGAAGTGGAATTTTTACAGTGTTTTTTTTTTGTTATGCAATGAAGATGAAATATGGAGCTTTCTACTCATGTTTGACCTTCCTCAAGCTAACTGTCGACGCCGGTAGATTAAAAACGCCGATACCCCCAACCTTGATGAACACATCTGATTAAAACTAGTCATACGCATACTAAACTTTTGGTAATTTATATTGGTTTAATCCACTTGTTTTACCTCTTAACCGTGGGCATTGAACTCTGATTTTAGGCGAAGTACCTATAGATAAAATATTTTTTTTTAAATATTATACGTTACATTTAAGTTCATTAACAACATATAACACAGTATATGAAAACAAACTTACAAAAACATATCGTTATTATCCATCCCAAGCCTATCAGAAGATATTGTATTCAAATGTCGTGATGAAATGTACCTAGTTAAAAAATAATCATAATTAAGTTTTTAAGCTATTGCATAGCTTTAATCGCGGGCTTTGAGCGCCGCGACCGAACCAAGAAATTCCGTAACGAAAAAAACCTCACAATCGTCTAATGTCCTTTTAGTTCGGTAGACTTCGGCACGGTGTTTGTGTGCGTGCGGTTAGACGTATTGTACGACTCTACGAAACTCGCACGAATCGAGACGAGCTGCTCCAAAATCGGACGATGCTATGCAATAGCTATACCAGTCCCCGAGTGCCACACGTCTTTTTACTGTACCTATCAAATTTATTAACATTATATGAATAATACAGAAATAACATTAATTAACACCCTGTATACAGGGTTAACACTCGCATAGATCAAAACGTCGTAAATGATGAATGTAGCCTACTACGGAAGGTTCCACTGTACTCAGAACCCAAGCGAAGCCGCGGCCCAAGCCGATGCGATCGTAAATCGTCGGTCTATCGGACCCGTCGCCAATTTACATGTTACGTCACAACCGGTTCCGTGGACCTCCTGCCTGTGTAATACATCAATCCGTGGAATTGTTCGGTTCACGGATTATTAGTAGGTAACTATAATATACGTCCTGTCACTATTATTTTAGTATTGTCTATTATTTGCGCGAGCACTACAAAGAAATAAAACTTATTATATACGGATTAAACTCGTGTGTACGCTCGGGAAGACCAAGAAAGACCTTTCATGACCAAATAGGTCAAATCTTAAAGAAATGTCAAATCAAAAGTACCCGTAATCGACGAGCGTGCATGAAGAGGTTGATGAATGTGGATGAAGCGAAAGTGGTATGCCAGGACCGTAGCACATGGCACGAAGTGATCTCTGCCTATCCCGCTGGGAAAAAGGCGTGATTTAATGTATGTATGTACGCTCGTGGCCACGAGCGCTGTAAAGAGCTCGAAACGTCGGAACTCTTAATAATATGCTTATAGTTTTATTTTTTTTATAAAAAAAGTATTCTTCATGTACTTTTATACTTTTTAGAATGCCTACCGCAAATATATCGGTTGTACCGAATGCCAGATATAATCGCTGTCACACATCGCAAACAGTTAAGTAAACAAATTGTTAAAGAAATAAATTACTACACAACCGAATAAACTACTTTTTCTAATAAAACAAAACAACTAATTTATTCGCATTCGAAATTTCATTCAAGATTGGCCTTGACTATAAGTAAATAAGAATCGACTCTTTCAATGTTATGCGCATAAAAACTTGAAGATAAATAAATATATGCCCAATGAAGACATATTAAAAATTTATGCAACATGATTATACCATAAATCTTGCAAACTCTTTGAAAATTAAATTTCGTTGGACACGTCTTGGAGGTTTCTTTGGCCGATTGAATGGCAGTTAAGTAGTGGCCGAACAAGCAATAAAGATCATCGACTAATACCAATTAACCATAAGAGTATCTGGCATGGGAATTTGAGTAATAAATAAATAATTATACTAGAAGATATACCAATTTCCTCGAGAGTAACGGCGACATCACCGATTTGTGTCGTAAGCTGCCAAGTATATAAAATTATTATTCGATAAACAAGAATCTCGGACCTTTTTTTGACTTAATTAAGATTCATTGGTATCATTACTACGATATATAGCTAGCTAACTTAAAAGTTAAGTTAAAGATAAACTTCCTAAGTAAATTATAGTCGGCTACGGTGTCTTAGTTAAACCATTACCATTAACAATTAATCACTTGCATACAATAACTGAAAGCGATACAGAAATCTTTCATGGAATCATGATTTATATCAATTAGAACATAATCTGCACGCTAATTTAGCTTTTGTTCACCTGCAAAATCAAGTTTCAAATGCCGCATAGTAAGATTGCATTAATTATAAGTTATCACGGGTCATATTACCTTAATTCAATTTTCAATATAAACCGTAGTAAGTGTTTGTGAAGAAATTTGGCATGCAGGTACCTTAGTTTTAAAACTTACATGCAACAGGATATTGCCAAATTCCCACAGGAACGGGATTAGCCGTGAAAAGCTTTTGTATGAAAAAAATTAAACCGCGTAAGATAGATGATTGAAATTTGGCATGCAGGGCTCAATGAACGTTAAGCTTACTCTTTAGGGGTGAGGGCAATCCGCTCCCCCGCAAGCCCGGTGATGATGACAAGGCTCCTCTCAGCCAGCATCGTTAGTCAGTTATGAAAAAAATAAGCTTACTCTACTCTATATTGCAAAACTTCCACGGAACGGGAGCAGTCAAATCCTGTAGTCCACGCGAACGAATTTGCGGGCACAATTTAACAGGTAGTACAATTTAAAACAATATAATCTTTCCAGTAGCGGAACCAAAAATTGGCTATCGAAAACGTACGTACGTTATAACCTATCGAATTGTTTTTAACATACTACCGAATTTAGTTCTTAGCGTAACCGCTAGGGGCGCTGTATAAGTTTTTCATAGACATTCACAAAGACGATATCGAGTCTGTCACTTTTAAACTCATGGTAGCGCTACAGATCCTTAGATCCCCCCTTGCGCATCTCACGCGCTGCGCGGACGCAGGCGCAGTGCAGACAGCATTCGCTACGGAGCTCGTAACTCTTGACCGGTTTCGCTGGTTCTATTCAATTTTCTGTATGCCGGTTGTAAACAACATTTTCCCAAGAGACATGATGACACTGTGACATTTTGAAACGTTTTTAATTTCACCAAAACGACCCATCTGCTCGCTCACTGAAGTAATTATTTTGACATTATGAAGATCACCTTTTAAATATTAAATTGTGTAATAACTTGTACGATTATGTGTCGGATGGCTGCGATCAGAAGTGTTAACATATTATGAACGCCTGTCAAATAACTTCAAATTTACGTGCGAATATTAGCCATTAATTAACTTTCCATAATTACAAAGCTATAAGAAACGCGGTTATGAAATTTGGACTAATACGAATGCAGTTTAATCAAAACTACTAATAATTCAATTAGGTACAGCCCTGAATGTAGGATCGAGTAGTATCTTAGACTTTAAACCGATTGTAGACCGTCATGTTTAAATAATTTCCCCAAAAGTTACATAGTTACAAAAAGAACTGACCTATTTCTTGTACAAAGACGTCATGGGAAAATGATACTTAATAGGAAAATGTGGAAGAGATTACTCCCTATACGAGTATACTGAACCAATTAATGACCACAAACGCTGATGATCATCTGCTTCAAAATAAATTTAAAGCGGTTTTAAAATTATCCTACTTGGCTACAACACAAAACCAGGTAGATGTTCACCACAAATAGCTACGCGGTTAAAGCTTACGCCGATCAAAGATTGTGTCAGAATGGATGTGACAGTTAGGTACGTTACAAGTTAACAAGAAGTTACGAGAGAACGATTGATGCTAGGATCCTTAATGGAATTCCTGTCGAGACGCCAGTCCTTAAGATTGATTGTCCAATAGAAGATTGGCTAGTCAAATAGTTTTGTTTTAAAAAGACTATTATATCTAACGTGTCAGCCTTGAGTGACAGTTAAATCCAACGTCATTTTTAACTTGAAAACACTGGCGTACTTGATCTCATGTCTCTCCTTACGAATATAAAACGGAGCATATAACTAATACCTATCTTATTGCGCAAATCGTTAAACGAATACTGAATGTATCCATGATTGAGTTATTGCTTAATAAGTTTTATCACCGTATTTATAATTCAGAATTAGCGGTGGTTGAGAAATAACTACATACATATAAAGTTTAAGCAAAAGTCTAATCGGTTGTTTCCATGAAATGTAGTATTGAGGGAACGTAAAATGACGAGGATAAAAAAATATGCAAATAAACTTGTGAGTGAATAAGGCCTTATCGCCCTAGTTTAAGGTAGGCCCGTGCCCCAGCAGTGGTGACGTATATGGGCTGATGATGATGATGATGATGAAACTTGTGAGTCTGCAAATACCCTAGTACAATTATGATTTTTGCGACGGATAACAAAAATATGTCTTTGCCAACAGTATACTGTTTGAGCTTTAACATAAATTGTTAGATCAAATTGCGGATAGCCTCGTTTTACCCCATATTGGGATAGGGAAAACAAAGGATTGAATATTTAAAGAAACATCTTAATCCATACAATGTATGGCATCTGATAAATGATCAGGTAATTTATAAAAGTAGAGTCGTATTCGTAAAAATTGGATTACTAAAAACTACAAATTTAACCTACTGTCGATTTCTTCTGCAAATAATCATTGAATGTGCAATTAATTTACTGCCCAAAAATAATTAGAAAGGTGTTGTAGCAGTTACAACAGATTAAAGCCAAGAGTTTTTTTATTACTATAGCCTCCAAGCCACAAGCAAGGATAACGATTAAGGATAACTGAGTAAAAGTACCTAAGTTATAAATATATGAAGGTAAACTGCTTAAAAAAAATCCGTCAGACCGCTGCTCAGTTAATTAGGTCCAGTTTCATATTATATGACTCAATATAATGACAGCAATCCAAAATAAAAATATTTTTCGTTGAAACTCTACCTCAATGTCAATTGTGAAAAAACTTAATCTACGTCTAAGGCATTCGCGTAACAGATTTCTTAAACGTAAGTATGCCAGAACAACCGCAGTCTTCCTCCCCATACATATACCTACATCTTTACTAGTATCTGATTTGTGTCTGAATAATTTAAAGTAAGCAAGAATGCGTTGGTTACCTACCTAATATAATATTCAATAAGATAACAAAAAAAACACCGCCCGCGAAAAGAACAATAATTACAACAAAAAAAACTTCACTGATAAACACAACACTTAGAAGATGTTCTTATAAATATCTGCAACTGTATTATTACCCCGACAAGATTAGTGTCACAATGCTGAATTAGTTGATACACATCAACAATAAAAGAAAATCTAGTAAACGAACTATTAAAGTTTTTTACTGTTGATGTATGTATATATATGTATAGGTAATAAGCCAAGAACAAAAATCCCATTACTCCGCACCTAATTGTGAATTGTGACACTTTACGTGCCGGGTTGCGATGTCATGTTAGAAAATCAAAATAACCTCAATAAAACTTAAACTTAGAGGACCTTATTAAAAAAGGTGAAGTCAGCTTTTGGAAAGTACTTTTTAAAACACTAAAAGTAACGAAGGTCGCGAAGGAAAAGGAGTGCCTGTTAGTGCTTTAAGTGTCCTTGTCCTTGAGCATAAAGGAACAAATAATAAGTCTGTGTACTGTGTACACTGCGCAATAGCAACCATATACGTATTGCGTCCACGGATGTCTTCTATCCTGCAAAGGTCTTGTTTATCAAATACAAGTATTTACCCACCAAAAATTGCCATGCATGGTCATTGCAATCCTTTGTTGCTGTACAGGAAATTTCAAAGTAATGGTGTAGTTTTAAAATGGTCGATTATTTATGTAGAGTAGAGCTAATCGATTAATGGTAGAGTGAGTCACACTACAATCTTATATCTTGATAAAGTGATAAATAGCGCACAGTGAAATGCTAAGTAGAAAAATATTTTGACTAGTATGTGCAAGCCCCTTTATAACTCTTTTGAAGCTGTACCGACATCTCAATTAATTAAGACCCAACCAATAAAACATGGGAAAATACCTATTAAATAGTAAGTAGTATACCTATTTAACAAATCAGCAGCAAATTCCAATAAGCCGACAATAAATAGGATTTTAAATTTTATGATTTCAAGATATCCACTATTCAACTTATTTAACCTGATTGCTATGAAGACCTATGATCCTTATCATTGATGCAACTGCGGTCCTAAGCTGGCGACCCAATGTTGGACAAGTATATAACTCTTATGTACGGACAAACCGCGGAATTACGTGCGTATATTCACCGACAGGGTTTAGCACATTGCCTCTTTGAACATAGAAATACGACACAAAATGACATGTTGCCAGCCGGACCACGTAGGTACGACTGTGGCATTTCCACACTGATGAATATGAAATATCTTAACAATTTGTATTCTGGCGGTCGTTCGCTCTATCAGATGGTCCTAATTTCCTACGCTTTCAGATTTTGGAATGACGTTTGCAATTTTTTGCGAAATTTTACACATGAGGTCAAGACAACAAACTGTATTTGAGTAGACAGAGCTGGGGTTAGGGCAGGGCGCGACAGGGCATAACATTAGTTACTATTTTGGCTAGTCTAGGTCTAATAACTTTGAAAAGAGGTAAGTGCCACAGACAAAAAATCGCCCGCATACTAATGACACTAAGAAGGCTTAAACGATGATTACCACGATGAAAAGTAAAACCAATATTGAGTCCACGAAGTAATTTACACTGAAATAACTCGTTCTGTCCTACGTCGATGCCTAGGCACAATGCATAGTTTAAAAAAGTGGCCTGCTGTTAGTGCCAGATGGGAAATAGTCCGGAACGACCTATCAATAATGCATTATTTTAAACATATTGATAAGCCACAATACTACCTTGACTTATGATTGGCTTAATATTAACTCACCTATATTTGATTGCAGGTAAAAAGGTAGGTAAGTAGTTGACGCACTTTCATTCTACTGTGACATTTTTATCAAGCAAATAAATGCTCGTGAAGGGATCCCTAACATCAATAAAGAATAATAAAGAAAAAAGAATGTTTATTTGCATGTTACATTTAGTAATTACATAGGTCTTATTAATAAATTTGAGTCTACGTTTACGTAGAGTCATGTCCGAATATTTTTTAAAATAATCTGGATGTGATTCAATATTCGATGTGGGTACCTATTACAATAATAAGTTAACATACCGATATTTACGATTCGATTCGGAATATCAAATTATTTATTAAGGTTAAAAGCCGTGGTCTTCTTTTACTGTGAAAAGTGTAAGTTCGCTCACTGTCAACAATGTCGTTCGCATTGTACCCAATCCACTTCCCGTCATACGGCACCCTTGAGATACTTCCTTTCCGCAACGGACATTTTAAAGTCCTTCCTTTCCTTCTGGTTTCGGGTAAAGGGCACGACCTACAGTTAAAGAGCCTTAACAACTAAAGTCTCACCCAAAAGGGCGTAGGTTTGACGAGACAATCATTTCAGGGTCATTGGTAGAGCAAGATACTCCTTGCCATTTAAACACTTACTGACCTGAAAGTATTTTTTTTTATAAAAGTAATACGTCACTTTTAAATAACAAATCAAATTACTGCTTTCTTGCATCCCAGCCGTATGAGTAAACGAATTGCATGAAACTTTCATAAGTTGATATTTGAGACTTAACAATCATTTCATATAAATTTATAAGAGCAAGTAGGTAAGTGGGTAGTGGGCAATCGATCACGAAACTATAAGAATTAATACGCTCATGCGAATTACGGGTCATGCAAATACTGGTAATGGTCTGAGCTATGAGCACACACGTTGTGCAAGCGAAGACGTGCAATTAAAACAATATTTTGGCTTTAAATTCTAAACGATCGGTGTAATAGCCATTACAGCCGTTCGGAAACCGTGGCCGAATACATCAACCAGGGCTGGCATAGCATTGTTTTAGGCTTCAGAGAAACACAACAATGGTTGGCAATCAATACAAAATGATCAACTTGACTAATCTACCTACTGAATGTACTACAAATTTGCCGGCTATAGGGAGTTAACTGATTTAGTAATCACTTACTATCCAACGTCTTGATCGTAACAAAGGGGTTTCAAGCAATTTTAGTAACTGAGCCCATGGCATATTCACCCGTCCCATATTATATTAACCTATCAAGAATAGCGGATTTTGCTCTCGGCTTTACTTTATGAAGTGGTATAGACTAAAGCTGTACTTCATGCAATTTTATTGACTGAATATCAGTTACCATGGTAACTTAGCTACAATAGTTCCTTAGCATATCATATGCAGCCAGCACAAAGAAAGGAAGTGAAGCAGGGGACATCCTTGATTCGCTTCTAGATCTCGCACGTAATCAATCAGACACGTAAGCCGCGACCCTTCACATCACTATTGTCTGTCTGTTATTTGACTTTACGACTCGTTGTAATGTTAGTTATGTTACCCACTTCTTCAAGATTGGGGTTACCGGGTGATGTCTGCTTTCATACTCTTAATTTACCATTTACATCAGTTAAGAATATAAAGTAGTTTCAGGCGTATAAGTAAGCAAGAAAAGATATATTTGAGCAATGAACATTAAGAGAGCATTATATGTAAGGACAACGATTTTTCGATTTTGGGTTAGAGTCCCCGAGCCGCGGTAGAGCTGATAAATTTTCTGTTTTTCTAAAAAAATTAAAACAACTGGTGCAATCATTAACACTTTAAATACGAACATAACCTAAATAATTAGAAATTTTATAAAACCTGTTTCCTGAATCCGACACAGTATGTAATTTACTAATTAAATGATTTACGAACGCCAAAGTTCGAATCAAAACGAATGCAAATCTAACAGTCCTTCTTAAGTACGAATACGGGAAGAAATAGGAAACTTGAGAAGGGCCCATAATGTACACTGACACGAAACAATAAACAATGGAAAAATCTAAATCGCAGGAAAAGCATGATAAAAAGATGTTAATATTTTTAATTTCATATTGGAACGCACAAAATAATTCACAAAATTGAGGGTAGTGATAATATTTTTTAGACGTTGTCATCTTTAGTCTCCCCGAGACCACGGTGGTCAAATGAACCTTGAAGAGCTAGACAATGGACATTCCTCATTGTCAAAACTTCAATTTAGCACAAGCTGTTATTCATCGCCACAAATGAGCATGTTAAAGCCACTTCATCTTACACACCATTTACCCTACAATACATGAGTGAACTATGTAGTCACATTTTATGAAGCCATACAAAGCAAAAGACATTTGCCACATTTACAGCACCAGTACTGAGGGCCTACCATGAGTTGGCTATCGTAAACTTTCGTACGTTAAAACCTATCGAGTTGTATTTTTGCTATGGCCGATTGTAGTTCTTCGCGTAACCACCAGCCGGCGCTGTACATGTTTTTCATAGACATATTTACGTAGTCGATATCGAGCGCGTAAGTTTTAAACTCATGGTAGCCCCACTGTACAGCATTCCTGAGCCGTTTGCTAATACTGTTCTGTGAATATTATATTATGAATTGTTTGGCGCGCGTAATTCGGTGTTTAAAGTTCTAAACTCCACTACATAAAACCCCTAGATACTTTCTTACTACCTATGTATCTACAACCATAAATGTGTAAGTAACTTTGTCTGTAAGAGAAACATATCTATCGCGTTTTCACGCCATGACCTATTTTAAATGAAATTTGGTACATACCGAGAAAACATCATAAGCAAATTTTTAAGCGACATCGCTACGAGACTCATTTGACGTTATAATCGATTCACACGGACGGAATCGCAGCGGAAATAATTAATGATTGGAAATTTCTAAAATCTACTATGTACTTAAACTTGTAAGAAACGTAGACTTTTCAAACTACTAAACATACGTCCGCTTCAATTAACAAAGCCTGAACTGGAGTTTATTACCCACTGTTTTAACATTATTGCCGTTATTGTGTATGTGCTATTAATATTCAAATTTACTAATTAAAATGCGGTTGTGCCTACAAAATGAACAATAATTACACACGATTTATCGTTATGAGAGCGATGATGACTAGCGTAACCCGAACTCTTTAATCATTCAGAATAATTCTACCGAAGAGATCCAAATTAAAACTTAAGAAAACTAGGTTATTATTTCCTATAAAAATTAACCAACCTAAGAACAACAAATTTCAGCATTTAAACGCATAAATTTGTAAAAATCTGATTAGCATTTCTTTGCTAAGATCGTGGCGTAAGGCTCTGCCAATGCCCAATATTATTAAATTCATAATTACCTATCATTTGTTTTTAATAATTATTTCAACGAGAGGCCAGCATAATCAATAGCTCTTACTTTTAATACTTTTAATAGACACTATTATGACTTTGACTTTTTGTGTTTCTCTACCCTGTAGCCCCTATCGTGCTCGTGACATATAAAGCCTCCGTTAAAATATTCTCCCTTTAGTTTTTCAGCACGAATCCCGACATGACAAGATTATCTATTCTGAAATAGTTTCCGTAAAAATACAGCCATTTTACATTGCGTGGTAGTATTGATAACGTGGTGAGCTATAGACATAGGGGCAATAGGGAATATTTAACTAGGCGAAATATCGGTTACGCTTAAAAATCGATACCTGTTTGTTACTGTAAATAGTATGTAGCACTGACATCTTCAAAGGTTTGAAAACTTACCATATTTAATAAATACAATGTACTACTTTTACGCCCATTTAGTAACTAAAGACTTTAGATATTGTATCTGCATAAAATTATTAAACAAAATCATATTATTGCATAAAATGTAGGTATTAATGATCAATTCCATTGTGAAATGAGAAGATGACTTAAAATTCACGATTTGTGATATTATTATTACGTATTCAAGTGTAAGTAAATTTAAATGTGACATAAAACCGGTACTCTTCAAGACTTTATTTTGCTGGTCTAACCGGAAATCGAATTCGGGTACTTTACAAACAACATGCATAGCAGTACTGCCCTCATGCCCTTAAAGCATTCCATGTAAAACGCAAGGTCACCCCGAGATGGGACGGTGCGGTAGTTGCGTGTGCTTACCTTTGAGTCCCATAAAATATTCATAGTAAGGGAAAATCGTTGTTGCAACAAATTTTAAAGGTACGTCAATAACGTAACTCATAGGAAACAGTAAAATTGTGAGTTTTTATTGCGACAGCGAAGGAGCGTTAACCAAAGAGCGTATTCAAATGTTTCTGTTTATACAGGCTGTGTTAAATTTACTGAAGTTTGATTTATTTTCTTAACTCACATACGATGATGGTTTGGAGTAGCCTCGTCATCATCACCGGACTTGCAGGCCAGCCTTACTAATGTGAGAAAAGTTTAGAAGTGCGTGTGACACTTGAAATCCAGTAAAAGGGATTATAAATTATTTTTATAAAAGGTTTTCATGTTATTATTGTTTGATTTTACTGATCTGCATAAACAGGAATAAGATGGTTTTCTGATAAACATAATTCTAAACTTAGAAAACGTCGTAACACTATTTCTAGAAATTTTCCTATTATTATATCTACGGCTTATTCTTGGGCTTATTGCAAGTTTAGTTGCATCTACATAAACAATGGGAAGTAAAGTTACTTGGTAATCACTGCCACTTCAAAGAGACAGGACCCAAATATTGTGTTATCGTAAACAGTGCCAGAGAGAACTCACCGCATCCTGAGGTCCACCGGTGGTCAGGCTGGTGTTGAGGCCCTGCGCGCAGGCCTGCGCGATCAGCAGGAGCCCGAGAGCCGCCCACATGCTGCGACCACCATCACACCACGCACCACACCGACAAACCCTAGCTCAATTTTCAAAAAAAAAAAGAACAGGGCCTAACAAGCTTGATATCACTGACTTTCCAAATTAAAAACAATTAAGCATACTTTTTTAAAAATATTTGACACTTTTGGCAGACCGGTAATTAATAACAAGGACCAAAGACACTTTAAAAAAAATCCTAGCCCTACTTTCGATTAAGAAATAACGGCAGGATTTACACAAGCCATTCCTATCTCAAACTTTAAATAAAAACTTTTTGGAAAAAAAATTGCCACGAAAATATTATTCTTTTTTTTAGGACGCGACTTGGCACGCGCGGCGTTTGGCGGGAAAATGTTTGCGCGCGCGCACCACCGACCCGCATGCGCCATATTGCCCAATAGAATTAAACGCGCGAGTCGACCTCTAATGGAATCGTTTGATCGGACTTGTCCTACGGAGATTAACCCGTCCCTGCAGCCCCGCGCATTGCTATATTACAAATTTCATAACTTTTTGCTTCGTTTTTTTTCGATATATTACGTGTACTGAAACAAATAATTAAAACACCAAGTCCTACAATTCTCACCGTGGTACAACTGTATTTTTTAGGAGGAATATGTGATTCGAAATATATTCAGCTATCTAGGTTAACAGTTAAAATAAATTTCCTTAGGGACGAGCTGATGTTTTTTAAAAAAGAGGGTTTTAGAGTAGAAAGCCATCCGCTCCCCGGCAAGTCTGGTGATGACGAAGCTACTCCAAGCCATCATCGTATGTCAGTTAAAACAAAAAAGACCAACGAGGGATAATTTAACTCTTGTCTTGAGAAAATAGCAAGTGATATCATAAAAGTATATAACACTGCCTTCGCCACTTTATCTTTCGCCTTAGGCAATACATGTGGGCGATAATCGTACATACAACTTGTGGGGGATTAACCACACTTTTGGAATGCTGATGATGAGAGGGTTTCAGGGATGATAAATCAAACCGCTCTGGTTGAGTGCTGCTAATACACTGATTTAATGATCAAACTTATGATATTGTATAAAAAACTGATGCGTTGACAAAATCAACTCGCGGCGATGCCGACACATAAAGGCGCCGCTACACATACATGATTGATGCGCTTAAAGCGATACTACGCTATAATATTTTACATAAAATAAAAATAATGTACGATGGCTCGTACATCTTGGCCATCAAAAAGAGAAAATAAAAACATACAAAAAAGTTACATGATTAAAATAGTGTAAAATAAAATAAATCGAAAAAATTATCTTGTCCATTAATTTGATATTTTATTTTAACGCTCACTCTTGATCTATTACTACGGTTTCACTGGGCACAATAAACCGAACTGGTCGGGCCACCATAGGAGAGGTACCCTGATTGACACTTAGCACGCTGCGAGTGCGTGTTACATTTGCCATTTCACTATCACTGACACTTGCTCTGCGGGGGCGGAGAGCCTCCGCCGCCGGCTCTCCCGGCTGCTGCTGCTGGGCGCCTGCTCCGTGCTGCACGCCTACTCCTTATCTTTGTGTACACAAAGATGCTGACGACGACCAGGATGATGAAGATCATGACGTAAGAAATAGTGTAGTGATGCACGTCATGTATGGTAAACTGACCTGACTGTGATTTCTTCAGTGTTTCAAGTTCATCCTTGATCTGATCATAATGATGATCATTGCTTTCAAATGTCGGATAGTCGTGCTGGATACTCTGCATAGATGTGTTCAAGAGTTTGTTCAATGCTGATATTGTTGGGACTCTTTATCTCCTCTTCGATGCTGATTTTGTTATAAAACTTGTTGTGAGCGTATAACGAAAAAGAATCACCCTTTAAGGTGCAACTTTGGCCAATAGTTATTATTAAGTTTCCGATGACTGAAACGACGACAGGTCACACACCGCCTTCGCTGTTTTTTAACCGTGCGCATGCCGTTAAGTACCCAATAATGATCTCTGATATAAGACAGGGTCAGTCTAGGACCTCCGTGTAGAGTGGCAGCGTGCGCTTGATTAATGATTAACTCTGTGAGTCGGCCATGATTTGATAATATGATGGGATTTTTCCCCGAAACATTTGAGTTTGATAATCGCCCACCGACTCGCAGTAAGCCATCCTTATCCAAAAAACGGATTTAACGTAGATAATCTGCTATTAGTTTGTACTGTGCGTTTAGATTTTAAGTTATTTACGTCGTCTTTAAAATCAGTTGCTTGAATTTCTTTAATGATAAAGTAACGTGCATTCTTTACTTCTGTTGACGACAGTGCATTTGCCGACTCAGCATTCTGCTGACGCCGAGCGCGCGCAATGAAACGCGATACCCAAGCGATTATCTTCGCCGCTCGAGTGATTGAGTTGTTATTGTGTAACAATTCTGATATGATAGATGATTCATTTTGATGTAAGGCCGTGCACACACTAGCCTTTTTTGCTTCTAAGTTGGACTGTTGATATTTGACATTACGCATATGGCCTAATTGCTCGTGTTCGGCCATAAAGTTGCGATATGGTTTAGCTAAGTTTTCATTTTTAATTAATTTTTGTTCTAACTGCCGAAATTGTGCTACCGATTTTGATTTTGACAACCCTAGCTTCTCTTCAAAGTCGGGTTTCATAGGGATGGCAACTTCGTATTTTCCACACTCCAATCTCCTTGTGGTTTTCACATAAAGTTCCTCGCAATATTGATCTTCCCTACTAAAAGAAGTATCAGATGTTGAGACGTCCTCCATCTCCCAGTACTTAGAGATGTCACTTAAATTATTAATGATCACGTGACAATTGAATGCTTTCTTCACGTTTCCCGACAAGATCCATCCTAGCTTGGTTTGTTGAGCTATGGGGGTCTCTTGTGCTCCTTTGATAAGACCGCTCATGATAATGTTAGAGTAGACATTAGCGTCCAAGAGTAGGTCAACGGGGCGTGAGATGTTATAGTCTGGATCTGCCAGATTGATGTTCTGAATGTGTGGCCATGCTTGCTGATTAAATGAAGTATATGGCAGATTATTTATGACTTTCGAAACTACCAATGCTTGCGTAGAAAAGTCGTAATCTTTGTAGATTGATTGACATTCTATGGTTACAATGCCTTTGCTCTGCTTACAGCCATTACCAATACCTGATATAGATGCTGAGTATTGATGCCGTTTAAGACCTAGCATCTGCGCGGCACTCTCTGATATCAGGGAAATTTGGGAACCCTGATCTAAAAGCGCGCGCAACGTGATATAATATCCCTCTGTTGTTTTAATGCTAAGCAACAGCGTAGTAAGCAAAATTTCTTCGTCATTGCTTGCGACATAATTCACGTTGTGTGGCTTATGATCGGTGTGTGATTTCGCTGAATTATAAAACACAGGCGGCGTTGACTGAAGAGGCGGCGTTGACTGAAGAGGCGGCGTTGACTGAAGAGGCGGCATGCTTAAGTTGGTTGAATTAGACACCGGTACATATGCGTCATGTAGCAATGTATTGTGTTCGCCGTTACAGTCTTTGCACCGCTTCGCCGAAAAACATTTATTGTTAGAATGATTGTACAGACAGTTTTTACACAATCGCAATCTCGATATTGTTTTTAGCTTTAAGTCCGACGTCATGCCTAAAAACTTTTTGCATCTGTACAAGTGATGATCCTGGAAGCATAAAGGACATTTTACATGCGTAGTAGCGATTGCTTGATAGGGTGTCCTTTGTTGATATTTGCCTGGATAATTATAAGGCTGAGGTTTGATAAATGTTGGCCTTGCTGGGTTATGGGTAGGCCTTGTTTGATGAGAAGTTGATGATTCACGCTTATGAATTGGCTCCAGGGCTATGAATTTATTTTCTAAGAACAGCATAAATTCGTCTAAAGCTGGTAGATCGCGCGGATTCTTGCGTGACTCTTTATAATCACAATACGTTTCCTGATCTAATTTTTTTGATAAAATATGAACAAGCATCGGGTCCCAGGTGTTCGTGTCAACACCCAGGTTATGGATAGCATGTAGCGTTTCCATGCTGGTGTCGTAAAGCCTTTTGATTTCAAATGATGATTGCTTTTGAATATTCGGTTGATTAAGAAAAGTCTCTATTTGCTTAGTAAAGAGGACCTGAGGGTTATTATAACGGTGTGATAAAATATCCCAGGCTGTATCGTAATTCTCGGCTGATATATTCAAATGCTGTATAAGGCGCTCAGCATCTCCCTTGATTTTTCCTTTTAGATGTTGCATTTTTTGGGCCTTGCTGAGTGCATTATTATTATGTATTGTCTCAGTGAAAAGGTCGAAAAAGGTAGGCCAGGAAGTGTATTTGCCAGTAAATACCGGAATCTCTATTTGAGGCGTCACCTGATGAACGTGAGCTGATGAAACAATTTTTTGATTGATAGCTCTTTTTATGCGCTTGAAGGAAGATTCGTAAGTGATAAACTCATCTTCGTAATTTAGGTCTCCACCTTGCAAAATATTATCTATTTTCAGATGTAAACGATCTATGGCATTCCAACGATTTTGTACGTTTCGTAACTCGTCTTCTAACTCCCATCTCTCTGTCAAGTCTTCAACGTGTATGCTACTGATAAGTCGCCGTAATGCTCTGAAGTTCGTTCTTTGCTCTTTCAGAAACTCGTCTATCTGCCCGCTGGGAATAGTGCCCTTATCAGATTTTTCTCTCTGATCATGTTCACCTTGCTTTGATATACTTGCACCTGCTTTCATATCTTCTTTTGGCTGCTCTAACTCCTCTAAGTATGGTTTAATCATGGCCAAAGTGACTTGATAAATGCTAAATGCTGATTGAAAAATATCTTTTGCATAGTAAGGTTCCGTACTCGCGACGGTTTTATATTCGTCTAGTGCGGAATGATTACGCTCAAATTCAGACCAAAGGTTGTGAAGTCTGCTTACACGCTCTTGAAGATACTCTAGTGTTTTTCGACTATCCGAATCCTTTATAAAGTTGGTTTGTATCTGCTTAAGATTTTCGTAAAGCTCTGCTTGCCGTGCAATAAGTTCCTTCATGATAAATATGATGTGTTGTTATAAAATAAGGAACAGTCTTACTTGCTCTCTGATGATAGTTGTAGGTAGACACAGTCAGGATCAGTTACCCTTCGCTGCGACGCTGCGAGCTTGCCCGCCCACAGAGTGATGAAGATGATGATGACGACACGTAGCGTGTGATTGTAACGATGATACACAGCGTGGCGGTGTAAGCCACTATCGCACAAATAGTCACTTTGTCACTACAAACTGAGTTGATACACCTCAGTTGATAAAAAAGTCAAATGATTGATATATATATATGATAGCAAAACTTCGCGCCGCGAATAATTTCGCAAAATATGATACGCGAGGTCCTGCAATGAACCAAAACCGCACGCTAGGTTCAATGCTCGAAGGACCAAAAAAAATGTGGGGATTTACCACACTTTTGGAATGCTGATGATGAGAGGGTTTCAGGGATGATAAATCAAACCGCTCTGGTTGAGTGCTGCTAATACACTGATTTAATGATCAAACTTATGATATTGTATAAAAACTGATGCGTTGACAAAATCAACTCGCGGCGATGCCGACACATAAAGGCGCCGCTACACATACATGATTGATGCGCTTAAAGCGATACTACGCTATAATATTTTACATAAAATAAAAATAATGTACGATGGCTCGTACACAACTAAAGAGATCATAATAATGCTTCCATTTCTGTATTAAGTCAGTACTTACCGCTCAGGGCTTAGGCAACCAATAAAAGCTCCTATCTTTATATGCGCGTGGGCAAGATATGACCTACTGCCGTTCAAGTCCTAAAACCGATTTAGGTAAGTTAACAAAAATGCACCTCCATTTAATACAGATTCGATCTTATTATGTACAAAAATAAACAAACCAAAATTAGTAGCTGTAAAACAATTTAATTTACCTTCTAATTAGCGATTAATTTATTAATTTTTATGCCCTTATTAAATTCGGAGCGCCGCTTACTTCATAGGACATTTCATAATCCGGCGAATCCTCTTCCCGGCAAATTTAATGCAAAATCAACATTCATTACTTGTAGAGGATAAACATAAACCAGAATTGGTAACATATTTGTATCTGTGTAAATACTTCCTCGCCAAACGAGATTTCAACGAAACTACAAACTTTCAATTGTCTAATTGAACTGGTTCGCAACGCAAAGTATCATTTGCGGAAATGTACCTACACATTAACACATTATGTTACAAGCTTTCTTCTTAGGTCTGCTGAGAACTTATTTCGCACATAACATCTGATCGGATCGACCTCCCTTAATCCCACAGCGAAAAAGACAAACTACTTCCGTTGTTCCATTTTTTATGCTAACAGACTAGGCATGTATATCGTGCCATAGCTATCTGAAATAAACTCAAGCATTTATTCATACTCATTCTTTTGGTTACGTTCGTTTCACTTCCGACGGTATTTGGAGCCCTGTCTCTAAAGCCAGAAGGCGTAGCTTTTAGCCTCAAATACCATTATTATTTAGGCAAATGGAGTGCTGTCTTTATCAAAAGTTGCATATAATTACAAGCGAATTGAAAGTTTGAGTTTAAGATAATAAGTAGGCAGTGGGCAGGGTTTCGTTAAATAAAAGTTACGTGACATCTTTAATTGGCATCTGCAATTAATTGCCTAGCATTGTCTAATAGTAACAAGCAAATTGTTTATGAATATTTAATTGATAAGCAGATAGTGTAGACATCGTGACTTATACAACAATGCTGGTATTGTTTCCTAATCGAATTTGTTTAATATTCTCCTAACCTACATCGTGTAAAGCATTTACCATCAAAATCTCTTTCTCTTTATCTGTTAAAAGAATAATGATCGATCCTTCGGGCTAATCGACAACAAATTATGACCGATTTGATATTCTTTATCTGGCCATACCGCCAACCCATACTAACTATTGAATGAATAGTTGTGACTATGGTTTATGGTAAATGTAGGTAGGTATAATTTAAAAATATTTTGCTAACTAAAAGAAAGTTGACCACATGCGTTAGTAACATGATTAATGTGGGTCGTGACTTTGCCGTCCAATTGTCTCCTTATAAGGGTAAGTTGAATGTAACCAAACCGAATGACAGCTATATGTAATTCAAGACAAATCTATTTGTATGATTTTTCCAGCGATGTAGTCTAGTATCATCAAAATTTAATGCCTAAAGCTTTTCAAGCTTGTCCTTTATATATAATACCTTCCCAAATCCCAAGTGCCGTGAGATATTTAGGCAATAGTTATTTACTAATAAGGTTAATGTGGTGGTGCTGTTAAATCTTACAATCAACTCGCAATACAAACCAGCAAGCAAACTCGGTCCCTAATAATTTAAAAAAAAAACTGCAATTTTCTGTTGTATGTTAAATAATATATATATATCACACAACATCACATATATTGATCTGATCCCATGTAAGTAGCTTTAGCTGTGCTTCAGTACTTGTGTCACGGATATTCGAATCAACAGTGGATACACAAATAGGTATATGTACTTAAATATATTTAATAACACACCCAGACATGGAACAAACACCGATGTTCCGTATGTGCGTCACACAAATATTTGTCCCGGATGGGAATCGAACCCACGACTCTTAGAACCTTAACTGTAGGTAGAGAGCCTGGGTCACTAACTACTGTTCTACTGAGCCAGTGAAATCAATATATTATTTATTAAAAGTTATGTATAAATTTATGTAAAAGTCAATATATGTATTTTGCGTTAATGGAGAATGTTACTGTCTCAATTTCCCAATGGAACATTATGTATTGGCACGTTGAATATACTTGAAAAACTTATTTATATTTTGGACGTTAAATTACGAAAAATATATTTTTTCAATGTACCTACTGTATGTTGTAGTGTGACGTCGTCGTAACACTACGTTGATTTTGTGTAAAAAGTGCAAACGGTCAGAACTTTAAACAATTATGACGTTCTCAATTTTGGCTGTACGAGCGAACATAACATATCGATTCAGTTTATCGAAGATTTCAAAGCTACGTATTCATGAAAAGTAAAGCTGAAACAAACTGGACCCACATCAATTATATGAATAGCATAAGTACCACATACCGAGCCCTAAGTTACGAAACAAGTGCTGTTTACTTTTTTCGAGTTATTAACTTAGTGCTTATGTACCGATCCGTACTCCTAGCACCCTTATGCCCTTATAAGGTATGTTAGATAACTGCACCGCAGTAGATGCGCCCGCGCAAGCGACTTCGCGTCGAGTGCTCATCATCATTAGAACCTGTCCACCGAAACGGTTCTAGGTCACTCTTTGTGATGTGGCCATGACTTTTTTCTTTTGTTCGGCGTACTAGACACTCACCATAATACTTAATAAGTATAATTACTTTACTTACACTATTTTATACATACTACGTAGCCTTGAATATTTTCATTCTTCTATTTCTCATTGAATATCCTATCTTGTTCATTTATGTTAAAGGATGATCTTACCTCCAGATTCTTAACGACTGTTAAGCAGCACCGCAAATATATTCGAAAAAGGTAATCGATGATAATTAAGCGTGCATCTGATTATATTTATTTGTTAATGTATTAAACCAGCTCCTTTCAATGGAATAATCAATGTTATGACTATGTATTTAATAGAAAATGGCTATCGTGTTTAATACACTAGTCCCGGTGATATTCGCCACTTCAATCTGTTATAAAACAGAATAGTTATGCTAAAAAGCATATAAAATACGTAAGTCCCAACGTAACGGTAACTGTGTGGTCACCGCAGTCTTCTTCTTCTTATCGTGTGGTTGATGAACAACCTGGTGTCAGAGTTAAAGCCGCCCGTAGGCCTCTGACATGGCTTCACACACCGTTGAGAAATCTCTCAGGTGTGCTGGTTTCCTCACGATGTTTTCCTTCACCGTTAAAGCGTCGAATAATGGTACATATGAATTTCAAATTTGAAAAACACATTGGTACCTGGCGGGGTTTGAACTGGCGACCTCTCGCATAGCAAGCAACGACCTTAACCACTCGGCCATCGACGCTTTTTACCACCGCAGTAGTTTACATTATCTCTTTTGCTTCTGCATTGCATCGCTCACTCGAAACCTAATAGGATGAGTGATTTGTGAATTCTGTTGTATTATCTAACTCATTTCCCAAGAGGTTTCTCAAAAATTTGCAACACATCAATATGGCGAGTTCGACCTCTCGTGCAACCCCTTAACTTTGGCAATAACCTGTCACATTTTTTTGCGGTTGAAATCTGCGGCTCTGCACATTTAATTAATATTTAATGCATTAAGGAGAATGCTTTTGTTTATCACAAATACGTTTTGTAGGACGACGAAATTCACAAATATGTTAATTGAGATTTATTGAAAACTATTTGACCCGCCTAAGTCCACCTCACATTTATTTTTCCTGAAAAACAATTACTGTAAAAAAACAAACTTACGGTAATACATTTTTTTCGAAATTATCATCATATCATCATCGAATTTGGTGGAGTCGTTCAGGAGTTATTCACGTAGGTACCTACATACATTTCAGCGATATACTCTATAAGCTTCTATTTTTAGAGCAAAAGACATCAACGACCCACATTAAATATTAAGTAAATACATAGCTCATCTCATCAAATTACTCACTTATCAATTTACTACGTTACAACTTGATGGGCCGTCGTCGCGGCGAGCTTACGAAGCTGCCTATCATAATACACGTCGCTAATTGCGGAAAGAAGCCAATCAAACATGATACCTAGCCGGAATCGACCAGAAATGGGCCAGTGTTGCAACCAGGGCTCGCTGCCCTAACAGGTTTAATGGCGTTACCTAAGCTGAGGCTTTACTTTCTTATATTCACCATGAGGCGACGTGAGCCGATCGCTTAATTGCGACATACTAATCAGAGCACGGTTTGGTCCTGTGATGGAGCTCCTCAACGATCTGGTTTTAATCCTTTGTGATTCTTAGAAGGCAATTAATTTTCATTTAACCTGTTATTTGGATATTTCTTTTTTCTTAAGCGTACAAAGTGACGGATAAGCACGCTCTTACTTTTTTAGGTTACAAATACCTTGCCGGATTTCGTTAAATTACTTTTAATGAAAGTGACACAGATATAGGCAGATCCTGCACATTACGCCGTCTCTTAGAACGCCCAAACTTGTTTTCACTTAATTATGTACCCATAAGTTAATCAATAGTAAAGATTAATATGGTTAATAGGCGAGATTAAGTTGGTTAATTGATTAAGTTTCCTTTTATTATATACCAATGTCATTTACGTGAACCTAAATTAAGTACAGTAATGGATATTTCTAAACTGTTTTCGAAGTGAAATACACCAACATATTACCAGTACGCAATTATTCAAATAAGGTACAAACCAATGGATAAATCCTTAGATGGCTTACCTTATTAGCCTTCACCCTTAATCGACTATGAATATGCCGCTACACTATTCATTATTAACTTTATCACGAAACTAATCATACAATTTAGTTAACTACAAGATAACAATATGCAGACATGCAATCCCTTTTTAAATCTCAATAAAAACTCAATAAACTTGCACGCACGCCTTGTAACATCATAATATAGAGTACCTAGTACTGTAACTAGTACAAATTATGTATTGTAATGTAATAAGCCTGATGTGCGTGATTTATGGAATTTGTAATAATTAGTTACATAGAATGTCTACTTATCGAATCTGCAATTGTTTGGGAAGTCATTATCTGTAGATCGTAGAGAGTAGATAGATAAGTGCATGTTATAGGTAGAAATTAGAACATCCCCAAACAAAAACTCAGATTAAACTTTTTTAATTATGTTGGTAACGTAAACCATGAGTAGGTAATGATACCTACCTATTTACCTATCATAGACATGTAAATTTATAAAATTATCATTATCATTCGCCTTGGTCTGAGCTGCAACTGGGTGCATACTAAATAATTGTTCCTATCGGGCCCTATAGGTCCTCAATATGCACAAGCCCCATTATCACAGGTAATTAAAACAGGTGACATAAGTGGATCCACGTTAGGCAACGCTTACGCCACTAGAAAGCAACGCCGGGTGCACACGTATGCTCCCGTCGTCTGGCTGCATGTTGGCATTCCTTGCACATGCCCTGCTGAAGTCCTAGCTGGAATAAAGTGATATTTTTTTAAATATTCTATACGTCCTTGGGTTCAATTCTGTAATGCTTAATTACTTTTTTCATAAGGATCATCATGTAAACTTTATAATTTATTTAGCCTACTTTTTTTAGGAAGAAATATTTATATCATACCTTTTTTAGTACTATTACTAATTGGCATGAAGAGGGCTTCATAAGTGTAGATAGGTAGGGTGGTTTATATTGAAAAGATCGGTCATAACAATCTCAACTGCAACCCATTTGATGTTTTACGGACAACTCCGACTAATCAATCATTAAGAAACGTAAACTAAATATCTTATGTCATTCGCAGAAACGTTCAGTAGATTGTAGCTAGATACCAGGAAATCCAATAAGACTTGCAAACAATTTTATTTAAACATACAGAACCAATTACAACACCGAATTTAGACGTAACAGCGCGCCGAGTTGGCACGCAGCGGCCGCCGCGAGTACGTGTGAGGTTTTAATGAAGTCAATGGAAGACAAATTGCCCATTACATTCGGCCCAGGCCCACTTACCCACTAACTACAACCCGATGCCGCGAATTAGTGGTCAATAAAGATAGCACGATATGCTAATCGTGTTTAATGGCCACATTCATCTGCTACTCTATAAACATCGAAACACGTGATTTGGTATTGATTAAATATCAATAATCGGCATTTAATTTCGAATTCGTACATGCAAAGGGGGCTATCGCCTGTGAAAAGTCACTGTTTTCGTCTTTTAAGCCATGAAAATCTAATGTTGAGTATAGGCACAGATAACATAACTATACAGATACCCCATCCCATACATTGAAACGTAGACATCATAACTCGGGCATCTCACGCGCCATGTCTGTTTTCCGTCTTGCACACCAGATGTCGCTAGAGCGAGCGAGCCATTCCCATCCAGTGTAAACGCATGTCGAAAAAGCACATCAAAAGATGTCGCTGTAAAGGCTCCCAAACAGCTTTGACGTCACAGGGTCGCGGAATGACAATACGCACGCGCGAGTAACCGAACCTCACACAAGAGCAGGGTTGCCTCTTTTTAAGGAAAACGTCTCGCGCGCAAAATGCAAAGGGCTGTTTACTGCGACAGTGCGAAAGTGTACCAAAACAATATGTTCGTGAAGTTGATATTGCTTTGAAGCTGCGTGTCACTTGTACAAAAGGAGTTGTGAGGGCCTTTTTCGATAGAACAATGATTGTTAGGTAAATTATTTATTAGAACATTTTAATCAATTATTATTATTTTTAGTTATTGTATTGAAACAGCTAAGGTAATTATTAGATATTGAATTAATAAATATTGTTATGTAAATTATTACATAACAATAATAATTTAATAATTTACATCACAATATTTATTAATTCAATATTGATGAGTCATTATTATTGTCGTTTTAATTTAATAAAAACGTCAATAATAAAATAGCAGAGAGCGTGCCGTTAATATGTAACAGCGCCGTGTGCGCGCGGCAGCCCTCTGAGCTTTAGAGCAAGCGCTAGTGATTATATTCTCTTTGGCGCGGCCCGGTTGTCGGTAGGCTATCATCGCGCGCAAGTAGGTACATCGTGCCGCGCGAGAGTCCGACAAAACTTTAGGCGTTGTTAAAATGTATTTAAAATAAAGTTGTCATTTCATTATGCGTAGTGAACCAATTGATTTATTTCAAAATGTAATGGTGATTTATGACAATACAGCAATATCTAGAATGTACTTACGAAACGAAAACGAGAAGATACCTACTTAAAAGTTCACGATAATGTATGAGTTAAATAATTTATCTATATCATGTAATTAAAAAATTATATCCTTTCTTCTCTGTATGGCTGATTGGCTCGATGGCGTATTGGATAGTGCCCCTGTCTCATGCGTCAAGAGTCGTGGGACTCGTGCGCGTAGGTTCGATTCCCACTCGGAACAAAAATTTGTATAATCGAACATCGGTGTTTGCGCCGTGTTAGTGTGTGCTATTTATATACGTACACAAATATTTGTTGTCGACACACCTCTATCGGCGATTACCTTTCTTCAATACAAGGGAGCGAGGTCGGAAATGTCGTATATTTAAGTTTATTTGTGATACAACCACTTACCACGGATCGGAACATTAAAAGTGATGTTGTGTGATTTTATTTGAATTTATATATTTTTTGAACCAAAACTCGTAAGTAGTTAAGAGAAAAGTATTTAATATAAAGATTTTTATGCCCGAATATTGATAGTTGAATATTTTTATTTGTTGTTTTAGTGCTATTCAAAGGTCTATGTAACTTTTTACTAAAACCCCGTTGCGGAACGTGGTTTTATTATTATTTTTAAGTATTGTATTGAAACAGCCAAGGTAATTTAATTTACATAACAATATTTTATTAATTCAATATTGATGAGTCATTATTATTGTAGTTTCATTTGAAGTTAAAGTAATTCCGAATAATAAATAAGATACGTACTTGCTCAAAATACTTAATATAAAAACGTCAATTATAAATTAGCAGAGCGTGCCATTGTGTGCGATTAACTGATTCTGCTGCACGAACGTTCGTCCAGCAAAATATTTTTTATATATTTTTAGTCTAGCTGGATATAAAATATGCAAAAAGATAACTTACATACGGCTGTAAATGTGCCGTAAAAATGAAATTTGTGCCTCTTAAGATTTAAGAGATATTAAGTTTGGGCGAACGTTTTGGCGAATGCTATATATCGGAAACGGTTGGACCCACGTCCCACAGTGATGATTTTTTATACAGATACAGTATATTTGTGCTCAAATTTTAATAATCATGACTAGCATGGTTTAGGAGGTATGATTTTTTTTCCTAGGAAATGAAAAAGACGAACATGACCAAGGACTTCGCGTTAGTGCCGACAGGTACCTATTATGACGTATTCTCACGATCCTATAAAGTTTTGCCGGCCTGCTACATATCATTGGCGAGTTATTAACAAAATTGTATTTTTTTGAGTTTATTTTGATCCAAATTACTTAGAACAGGAAAACGCTATTTTTTATTTTATTTTTATTTTTTATTTATTTATTATTAAAACAGAATGAGTTAGATAACTATTTTTACATTCTGACCCACGCAACACATTTTCTGTGAGCTGGCTTATTACATTCTTAAACAATAATTTTGCCTTATTTTAAGAATACGTATACAAAAAATCAGTTCATTATACCCATTAGATTAGACAAAAACGATAAAAAACCATCCGAAATACTTTTGGTAGATTAAACGACCAAATTCGAGTGAACATTAAAGATCGGCCTCCCGATACTTCAAGCTTATGTTCCTTATTTGATGGCGTTGTAAAGACATGGGGTCTCATCCCATACATTGAAAATCATATTCCCAAAAACTACAACAGATGGCGACACGAGTATTCATTTGTTGATGATGATTATGCAAATCCCAGAAAACGATAAAGCCAACCATTAAAAATATATAAGGTAGTATTTAAAAATATGATAATACATAACCAAATAAATTAAAACCCTTTTAGATGAATATTTTCATAAATTTAAATTTGCAATAATATTTGTAGTTTTCGTGAGTGCTAATCTGGTAGAACGCCATCTAGTTCAAAAAATGACTACAGTCCGTCATCAACTAGATGGCGTTGGTCGCGGATATTTTATATTGGATAAATTATAATTCTAGATTATTTAATTTCTTTTGTTAAAACAAGAAAATAATATGACACGAATATAAGAGTTACTTAACTATCAACTACAAGAATGATTAATCTATTCCTTAGATTAATATTTGGTAACATTTCTCCGAATTGTAGTAATAAATATTCTCTAACTCAACAAAAACGATTCAACTATCTAGTTTAAAAATTGGAAAGAAATCGCATTCTTGACACCGCCTGAACAGGGTCCTCGTTTAAATAGAAATTAGATGTTTAAATTTACATAGAGATTTGAATAGCACTAAAACAACAAATAAAAATATTCAACTATAAATAATATTGGTCATAAATTTTTTCAAAATATTTTTCGAGTTTTTGCTTCAAAAATATATTTCAAATAAAATAAATATCATACAACATCACTTTCATTGTGTTCATTCAGTGGTAAGTAGTCGTATCATAAATCACAAATAAACTTAAAAATACGTATATAAATAGCACACCAAACACGACGCAAAACAACGATGTTCCATTAAACAAATATTTGACCCGAGTGGGAATCGAACCCACGAGTCCCACGACTCTTGACGCATGAGACAGGGCACTATCCAATACGCCATCGAGCCAACAGCCATCCAGAGAAGAAATACTATATTATAATTTTTATATGAAATAGATATTATTAACACAATAACTCGAATTTCTTCTATCGTGAACTTTTAAGTATATTCTCATTTTAAGTACATTCTATATATTGCTGCATTGTCATAAATCACCATTATAATTTGATTTAAGTCAATGGTTCACTACGCATAATAAAATAACAACTTTATTTTTAATACATTTTAACAAAGCCTAAGGTTTCGTCCGCCTCCCGCGCGGCACGATGTACTTGCGCGCGATGATAGCCTACCGACCAACGCGACCGGAACTCGCTTGCTCTAAAACTCAGAGAGCTGCCGCGCGCACACGGCGCTGCTATCAAAAAAATAATGATGCAGATATTCTGTGCCTTATCTCGAGTAATTGTTCCCGAAATTTTAAATTTGTGCCTCCAAGGGTTCGGAGTTATTTAAGATAAACTGATTCTGCTGCACGAACGTTCGTCCAGCAAAATATTTTTTATTTTTTTAGTCTATCTGGATATAAAATATGCAAAAAGATAGCTTACATACGGCTGTAATTGTGCCGTAAAAATTAAATTTGAGCCTCTTAAGATTTAAGAGATATTAAATTTTTTGCTGGGCGAACGTTTTGGCAAATGCTATATATCGGAAACGGTTGGACCCACAGTGATGATTTTTTTATACAGATACAGTATATTTGTGCGTATAATTTTCATAAACATGACTAGCATGGTTCAGGAGTTTAATTTTTTTCCTAGAAAATTAAAAAGGCTCTAGCCCTCGAATGAACATAACCAGGGACTTCGCGTTGGTGCCGACAGTTACCTATTATATATTCTCACGATCCTATAAAGTTTTGATTATTGGCGAGTTATTAACGAAATTGTATTTTTGAGGTTATTTTGATCCAAATTACTTAGAATAGGAAAACGCTAGTTTTCTGTGAGCTGGCTTATTACATTCTTAAACAATAATTTGTGCCATATTTTAAGAATACGTAAACAAAAAATCAGGTCAATATACCCATTAGATTAGACAAAAACGCTAAAAAACCTTTCGAAATATTTTATTAATCGACCAAATTCGAGTGAACATTAAAAAGCGGCCGCAGGATACTTCAAGCTATCCTTCCGTACTTGATGGTGTTAATGAAAATAAAATACTACAGATAGTTGCATAATTGTTAAGTTAGAACATATTTTATTAAAATGTGATATTTTTTCATTAAAGATATATTAATTGTTCTTAGACAACCGCAAAAAATCTGTTTGTGTGTATACCCGTTAATTAAAACAATAATGATGAAGAACCATTCGAAATGTTTTTTATAGATTACCCGAAAAATTTGAGTAGACATAAAAGGCGACCTCTTTGTTCAATCTGCTAACTAGTTTATTGCGTTGACTGACGCTTTTTCAATAAAATTAAATGTTCGGTCTAATTTATTCAATGAATGTCGTCATTTAATGAACGCGCTAGGCATACAATCAAATAGCTGATTACGGACAATTAATTTGTAATATATAATAATACACTACAAATTATAGTGTAGGTATTATTATTAACAAAAAAAACACATGTTATTTAATGTCTCTATTATAGAATATGTTCCAACTTAACAATTCATCACGCATCTGTACTGTTTAAATATCTTTACAACGCCATCAAATAAGGAACATAAGCTTGAAGTATCGTGAAGCCGCTTTTTAATGTTCACTCGAATTTGGTCATTTAATTTACCAAAAGTATTTCGGATGGTTTTTTATCGTTTTTGTCTAATCTAATGGGTATATTGAACTGATTTTTTGAATACGTATTCTTAAAATAAGGCAAAATTATTGTTTAAGAATGTAATAAGCTAGCTCACAGAAAATGTGTTGCGTGGGTCAGAATGTAAAAATAGTTATCTAACTCATTCTGTTTTAATAATAAATAAATAAAAAATAAAAATAAAATAAAAAATAGCGTTTTCCTGTTCTAAGTAATTTGGATCAAAATAAACTCAAAAAAATACAATTTTGTTAATAACTCGCTAATGATATGTAGCAGGCCGGCAAAACTTTATAGGATCGTGAGAATACGTCATAATAGGTACCTGTCGGCACTAACGCGAAGTCCTTGGTCATGTTCGTCTTTTTCATTTCCTAGGAAAAAAAATCATACCTCCTAAACCATGCTAGTCATGATTATTAAAATTTGAGCACAAATATCTGTATAAAAAAAATCATCACTGTGGGACGTGGGTCCAACCGTTTCCGATATATAGCATTCGCCAAAACGTTCGCCCAAACTTAATATCTCTTAAATCTTAAGAGGCACAAATTTCATTTTTACGGCACATTTACAGCCGTATGTAAGTTATCTTTTTGCATATTTTATATCCAGCTAGACTAAAAATATATAAAAATATTTTGCTGGACGAACGTTCGTGCAGCAGAATCAGTTAATCGCACACAATGGCACGCTCTGCTAATTTATAATTGACGTTTTTATATTAAGTATTTTGAGCAAGTACGTATCTTATTTATTATTCGGAATTACTTTAACTTCAAATGAAACTACAATAATAATGACTCATCAATATTGAATTAATAAAATATTGTTATGTAAATTAAATTACCTTGGCTGTTTCAATACAATACTTAAAAATAATAATAAAACCACGTTCCGCAACGGGGTTTTAGTAAAAAGTTACATAGACCTTTGAATAGCACTAAAACAACAAATAAAAATATTCAACTATCAATATTCGGGCATAAAAATCTTTATATTAAATACTTTTCTCTTAACTACTTACGAGTTTTGGTTCAAAAAATATATAAATTCAAATAAAATCACACAACATCACTTTTAATGTTCCGATCCGTGGTAAGTGGTTGTATCACAAATAAACTTAAATATACGACATTTCCGACCTCGCTCCCTTGTATTGAAGAAAGGTAATCGCCGATAGAGGTGTGTCGACAACAAATATTTGTGTACGTATATAAATAGCACACACTAACACGGCGCAAACACCGATGTTCGATTATACAAATTTTTGTTCCGAGTGGGAATCGAACCTACGCGCACGAGTCCCACGACTCTTGACGCATGAGACAGGGGCACTATCCAATACGCCATCGAGCCAATCAGCCATACAGAGAAGAAAGGATATAATTTTTAATTACATGATATAGATAAATTATTTAACTCATACATTATCGTGAACTTTTAAGTAGGTATCTTCTCGTTTTCGTTTCGTAAGTACATTCTAGATATTGCTGTATTGTCATAAATCACCATTACATTTTGAAATAAATCAATTGGTTCACTACGCATAATGAAATGACAACTTTATTTTAAATACATTTTAACAACGCCTAAAGTTTTGTCGGACTCTCGCGCGGCACGATGTACCTACTTGCGCGCGATGATAGCCTACCGACAACCGGGCCGCGCCAAAGAGAATATAATCACTAGCGCTTGCTCTAAAGCTCAGAGGGCTGCCGCGCGCACACGGCGCTGTTACATATTAACGGCACGCTCTCTGCTATTTTATTATTGACGTTTTTATTAAATTAAAACGACAATAATAATGACTCATCAATATTGAATTAATAAATATTGTGATGTAAATTATTAAATTATTATTGTTATGTAATAATTTACATAACAATATTTATTAATTCAATATCTAATAATTACCTTAGCTGTTTCAATACAATAACTAAAAATAATAATAATTGATTAAAATGTTCTAATAAATAATTTACCTAACAATCATTGTTCTATCGAAAAAGGCCCTCACAACTCCTTTTGTACAAGTGACACGCAGCTTCAAAGCAATATCAACTTCACGAACATATTGTTTTGGTACACTTTCGCACTGTCGCAGTAAACAGCCCTTTGCATTTTGCGCGCGAGACGTTTTCCTTAAAAAGAGGCAACCCTGCTCTTGTGTGAGGTTCGGTTACTCGCGCGTGCGTATTGTCATTCCGCGACCCTGTGACGTCAAAGCTGTTTGGGAGCCTTTACAGCGACATCTTTTGATGTGCTTTTTCGACATGCGTTTACACTGGATGGGAATGGCTCGCTCGCTCTAGCGACATCTGGTGTGCAAGACGGAAAACAGACATGGCGCGTGAGATGCCCGAGTTATGATGTCTACGTTTCAATGTATGGGATGGGGTATCTGTATAGTTATGTTATCTGTGGTAAAGATATTTAAACAGAACAGATGCGTGATGAATTGTTAAGTTGGAACATATTCTATAATAGAGACATTAAATAACATGTGCTTTTTTGTTAATAATAATACCTACACTATAATTTGTAGTGTATTATTATATATTACAAATTAATTGTCCGTAATCAGCTATTTGATTGTATGCCTAGCGCGTTCATTAAATGACGACATTCATTGATTAATTAGACCGAACATTTAATTTTATTGAAAAAGCGTCAGTCAACGCAATAAACTAGTTAGCAGATTGAACAAAGAGGTCGCCTTTTTATGTCTACTCAAATTTTTCGGGTAATCTATAAAAAACATTTCGAATGGTTCTTCATCATTATTGTTTTAATTAACGGGTATACACACAAACAGATTTTTTTGCGGTTGTCTAAGAACAATTAATATATCTTTAATGAAAAAATATCACATTTTAATAAAATATGTTCTAACTTAACAATAATGCAACTATCTGTAGTATTTTATTTTCATTAACACCATCAAGTACGGAAGGATAGCTTGAAGTATCCTGCGGCCGCTTTTTAATGTTCACTCGAATTTGGTCGGTTAATAAAATATTTCGAAAGGTTTTTTAGCGTTTTTGTCTAATCTAATGGGTATATTGACCTGATTTTTTGTATACGTATTCTTAAAATATGGCACAAATTATTGTTTAAGAATGTAATAAGCCAGCTCACAGAAAACTAGCGTTTTCCTATTCTAAGTAATTTGGATCAAAATAACCTCAAAAATACAATTTCGTTAATAACTCGCCAATAATCAAAACTTTATAGGATCGTGAGAATATATAATAGGTAACTGTCGGCACCAACGCGAAGTCCCTGGTTATGTTCATTCGAGGGCTAGAGCCTTTTTAATTTTCTAGGAAAAAAATTAAACTCCTGAACCATGCTAGTCATGTTTATGAAAATTATACGCACAAATATACTGTATCTGTATAAAAAAATCATCACTGTGGGTCCAACCGTTTCCGATATATAGCATTTGCCAAAACGTTCGCCCAGCAAAAATTTAATATCTCTTAAATCTTAAGAGGCTCAAATTTAATTTTTACGGCACAATTACAGCCGTATGTAAGCTATCTTTTTGCATATTTTATATCCAGATAGACTAAAAAATAAAAAATATTTTGCTGGACGAACGTTCGTGCAGCAGAATCAGTTTATCTTAAATAACTCCGAACCCTTGGAGGCACAAATTTAAAATTTCGGGAACAATTACTCGAGATAAGGCACAGAATATCTGCATCATTATTTTTTGATAGCAGCGCCGTGTGCGCGCGGCAGCTCTCTGAGTTTTAGAGCAAGCGAGTTCCGGTCGCGTTGGTCGGTAGGCTATCATCGCGCGCAAGTACATCGTGCCGCGCGGGAGGCGGACGAAACCTTAGGCTTTGTTAAAATGTATTAAAAATAAAGTTGTTATTTTATTATGCGTAGTGAACCATTGACTTAAATCAAATTATAATGGTGATTTATGACAATGCAGCAATATATAGAATGTACTTAAAATGAGAATATACTTAAAAGTTCACGATAGAAGAAATTCGAGTTATTGTGTTAATAATATCTATTTCATATAAAAATTATAATATAGTATTTCTTCTCTGGATGGCTGTTGGCTCGATGGCGTATTGGATAGTGCCCCTGTCTCATGCGTCAAGAGTCGTGGGACTCGTGGGTTCGATTCCCACTCGGGTCAAATATTTGTTTAATGGAACATCGTTGTTTTGCGTCGTGTTTGGTGTGCTATTTATATACGTATTTTTAAGTTTATTTGTGATTTATGATACGACTACTTACCACTGAATGAACACAATGAAAGTGATGTTGTATGATATTTATTTTATTTGAAATATATTTTTGAAGCAAAAACTCGAAAAATATTTTTAAAAAATTTATGACCAATATTATTTATAGTTGAATATTTTTATTTGTTGTTTTAGTGCTATTCAAATCTCTATGTAAATTTAAACATCTAATTTCTATTTAAACGGGGACCCTGTTCAGGAATGAGGGTCAAGAATGCGATTTTTTCCAATTTTTAAACTAGATAGTTGAATCGTTTTTGTTGCGTTAGAGAATATTTATTACTACAATTCGGAGAAATGTTACAAATATTAATCTAAGGAATAGATTAATCATTCTTGTAGTTGATAGTTAAGTAACTCTTATATTCGTGTCATATTATTTTCTTGTTTTAACAAAATAAATTAAATAATCTAGAATTATAATTTATCCAATATAAAATATACGCGATCAACGCCATCTAGTTGATGACGGACTGTAGTCATTTTTGAACTAGATGGCGTTCTACCAGATTAGCACTCACGAAAACTACAAATATTATTGCAAATTTAAATTTATGAAAATATTCATCTAAAAGGGTTTTAATTTATTTGGTTATGTATTATCATATTTTTAAATACTAGCTTATATATTTTTAATGGTTGGCTTTATCGTTTTCTGGGATTTGCATAATCATCATCAACAAATGAATACTCGTGTCGCCATCTGTTGTAGTTTTTGAGAATATGATTTTCAATGTATGGGATGAGACCCCATGCCCATGGTATAGGCATGGGGTCTCATCCCATACATTGAAAATGATATTCCCAAAAACTACAACAGATGGCGACACGAGTATTCATTCGTTGATGATGATTATGCAAATTCCAGAAAACGATAAATCCAACCATTAAAAATATATAAGCTAGTATTTAAAAATATAATAATACATAATCAAATAAATTAAAACCCTTTTAGATAAATATTTTCATAAATTTAAATTTGCAATAAAAATTTTAGTTTTCGTGAGTGCTAATTTGGTAGAACGCCATCTAGTTCAAAAAATGACAACAGTCAGTAATCAACTAGATGGCGTTGTTCGCGTATATTTTATATTCAATAAATTATAATTCTAGATTATTTAATTTCTTTTGTTAAAACAAGAAAATATATGACACGAATATAAGAGTTACATGACTATCAACTACAAGAATGATTAATCTTTTCCTTAGATTAATATTTTGTAACATTTGTCCGAATTGTAGGAATGAATATTCCCTAACGCAACAAAAACTATTCAACTATCTAGTCTAAAAATTGGAAAAAAATCGCATTCTTGACCCCGCCTGAACAGGGTCCTCGTTTATATAGATAAATAAATAGAAATTAGATGTTTAAATTTACATTAGAGCTTTGAATAGCACTAAAACAACAAATAAAAATATTCGACTATTAATAATTGGGCATAAAAATCTAAGTTTATGCTCAAAAAATATATATTTAAAATAAAATAAATATAATACAACATCACTTTCATTGTGTTCATTCCGTGGTAAGTAGTCGTATCACAAATCACAAATAAACTTAAAAATACGTATATAAATAGCACACCAAACACGGCGCAAACAACAATGTTCGATTAAACAAATATTTGACCCGAGTGGGAATCGAACCCACGAGTCCCACGACTCTTGACGCATGAGACAGGGGCACTATGCAATACGCCATCGAGCCAATCAGCCATCCAGAGAAGAAATATTATATTATAATTTTTACATGATATAGATATTATTTAACACAATAACTCGAATTTCTTCTATCGTGAACTTTTGAGTATCTTCTCGTTTTAAGTACATTCTAGTATATATAGTATTTGACTATTTTTTTATTTTGATATAGTTGGATGACCACTCGAACACAAAGACACTGTTGAAAGTATCACTTTGATATCTCAATAGCTCGACGAGATATTACAATTTTAATTGCACATTATTTGGGCAAACTCAAAAACGCTCCATACAAACCGCCCCTGAGGGCCTACCATGAGTTGGCTATCGTAAATTTATGTACGTTAAAAACCTATCGAGTTGTTTTCTTTTTCATATGGCCGATTGGAGTTCTTCGCGTAACCACCAGCCGGCGCTGTAGAAGTTTATTATAGACATATTTACGTAGGCCACATCGAGCGGGTAAGTTTTAAACTCACGGGAGCCCCACTGACGTGTGACGTCACACGCAAGTTCTTTGTATGCAGCGCCTAGGAAGTTTGTTCGGAAGGTTCATCAAAAGTTGCGTTTATGGATATGTTTTCATAGTGAAAGATGTTGCTAATTCTGTTATTTATAAGATGACAACGAAATTCTAAATGATTTTCGCAATTTTGAAATGGACTTGCCCACACAACTTTAAATGTCTTTTGCTGTCTCATTTCGCCAAAAATTTAAGTTTCGATTTCATTAATATTGATTTGCTTTTTAAATCTTACTGATTATTATAAAAATGGCAAGCATTACAAGATTACAACCACTGTCAAATACCCTATTGCTGCATTGTCATAAATCACCATTACAATTTGATTTAAATCAATGGTTCACTACGCATCATAAAATATCAACTTTATTTTAAATACATTTTAACAAAGCCTAAAGTTTCGTCCGCCTCTCGCGCGGCACGATGTACTTGCGCGCGATGATAGCCTATCGACGACCGGGCCGCGCTTGCTCTAAAACTCAAGAGGGCTGCCGCGCGCACACGGCGCTGCTACACAGATTAAAATATTAAGGGCACGCTCTCTGCTATTTTATTATTGACGTTTTTATTAAATTAAAACGACAATAATAATGACTCATCAATATTGAATTAATAAATATTGTTATGTAAATTAGTAAATTATTATTGTTATGTAATAATTTACATAACAACATTTATTAATTCAATATTTAATAGTTAACTTAGCTTTTTAAATACAATAATTAAAAAAAATAATAATTGATTAAAATGTTCTAATAAATAATGTACCTACAATCATTGTTGTATCGAAAAAGGCCCTCACAACTCCTTTTGTACAAGTGACACGCAGCTTCGAAGCAATATCAACTTCACGAACATATTGTTTTGGTACACTTTCGCACTATGTCGTAGTAGACAGTCCTTTGAATTTTTACGCGCGAGACGTTTTCTTTTAAAGGAGGCAACCCTGCTCTTGTGTGAGGTTCGGTTATTTGCGCGCGCGTATTGTCGTTCCGCGACCCTAGTATAGCTGTTTGGGGAGCCTTAAACAGCGACATCTTTTGATGTGCTTTTTCGACATGCTTTTACACTGGATGGGAATGGCCCGCTCTCGCTAGCGACATCTGGTGTGCAAGACGGAAATCAGACATGGCGCGCGAGATGCCCGAGTTATGATGTCTACGTTTTAATGTATGGGATGGGGTATCTGTATAGTTATGTTATCTGTGGTAGAGGTATGTATTAATAGTTTAGATTTACAATTTACAGTTACAATTAATGAGTGTTTAAAAGCAAAGTTAAAGCAAATTCCTATTTCTCCATCTTTTGAGTAAAACGGTCAGCAAACACGGCCTGTGTGGCAGAATTCCGACTATATAAGAATATAAAATAAAACGGTACCGAGTAACAGTGTTGCTTGGCCAAAATGTTAACGTTCTCCGACTTTGTTTCTATAACAAAGTTTTAAAGCCATATTTGTTAACGACCTTACTTTTACCACTAGCGTTGCTTGGTACGCCAAAAATGTATTTCATAAGATTAAGTCGATTGAATTGTGAATAGCAAATACATTATAAAACCACTGTGATTTAATACCGGAAAAGAACGTGAAACATCGCATGGAAATAAAAAAGTTTTTTAAAAGATCCCGCTCCCACAACTTTTGATGTTATTTATTATACATGATAGATGGCGGTGTTCAACCCTGATTAAACTAATAACGTAATTTTTATTGATTGCTTTGATGCTTGCGGCTTGCTTGCTTGCTTGACCAAATGCATATGAACTATTCTAACATATTATTTATTTAGTAACTTACTTATAATAGATTGATCGAAATTTTATCATTCATTTATACATTTCAGAACGTACTATTGATTTCACCGATGCCGTCATCGGTCATTATTCGGCCCTGTCACTGTCAATGTCAGCCAGTTGTCTCGGTAACATATTTTCGGTTTTCGTCTGACCTACTGCAAATAAAATAATCTGTTTTCTACATTAAAATGGCTTATTTAACCCAACCAGATTACGTGAAATACATTTGTTCTTGTGGGCAACTCAAGCCGATAACAAGTCTTTATTTCTGTCGGCACTGTCTGAAGATACGTTGCGGATTCTGTATTTGTCATGAGGTAACATACTTTTACCGCTTTAAAAGGCATACAAATTTTCCAAATGGTCAATAAATAAGCTACTGGCTTTATGGAGAAAGCTTCCGACGAAGCATATTGTCTGTATTTATCGTCTGTGTGTAGTATTGACAGTTTGTATGGGCTCTGTAGGCGCACCTTTGACGCACCTCCACCTTTATTCTATTGTATTCTATCGGCTGTATACAACTGTAAATGTAAGGAAATGAGAACAGCTTCTCAACATAAATAAAAAAATGGTAGGAATTTTGATTGTACTAAATTGATTTAGTTTATCCTCTAAAACAAATTATGCTGTTTGATGACTCTGTGATGATGAGTCATAATATTCATGAATGTAAACAACGCTTAACTGTGAACCTGACCAAATAAAACAAACATATTCACTAGCATTGATTGAAAAATTAAGTAATAGTTTTGAAGCTGATATTTTCATGGACAATTCACATGTATCCAGGATATTATTATCTGTGCTATGACACACATCTGTACAATACAAATACACTACAAATAAAATATAGCTTAGCACAGGGTAGGCGAACCAATGGCACGCATGCCATCTGTGGCATAATTTTTTGGGCATGTCGCCATTCCTAAAAATCCTATTATGTAAAATATGTGTAGAGGTATTTTTTGTGACGATCGAACGTTGCCGTTATCTATACATATTTTCCAAATAATGAGAAAGTCCAAATTTTATATTTATATTTATTTATTTAAAGGTTTGCCAACCCTGGCTTAACACATTACTGTATGTTTATCCAGGTGGACTCCCATTACTGTGCCAACTGTTTGGAGAACATGCCATCATCGGAAGCCCGGCTGAAGAAAAACCGTTGTAGCAGCTGTTTTGACTGCCCCAGCTGCTTCCACACACTCTCCACCCGGGCCACAATGGCGCAGCCCCGACAGCCTCCTCAGGATCCAGCGGGTGGAGACACCAAGGTTGAGAATAAACAACCCAAGAAGATGTACTACTTGTCTTGTTTTAATTGTCGGTGGACTTCTAGGGATGTGGGCATTCCGGATCAACCTGTGGGTGAGTAAAAGATTTTTTTTTAGACAACATAACAAGTTAATTTCAGATTCCAAAGTAAGTTGCTTAAGCACTTTTGTCCCTGATTTCGGAAACAACTGTGGTATTACACAAATATGCTTAAATATATTTAATATCACACCCAGAACAAAATACAAAATACAAAAATATTTATTTCCAACAAGTAGAATTACAAATAGGTTTACAATGTGTGTGTATTCAGATATTTATTAACCTACTTAGTTGTATTTTTTTACAGCAGTTTATCTGTGACACCTACACTAGAATATGTTCTGTATTATGGTGAACAAACAAAAACCAATATTCATCACACAAATTTTTGTCCAGGGTCGGAATCAAACCCATGTCCCTTGGAATCATAGCCAGTATCACTAACTACCATTCCACCTAGTCTAGTTTATTTATTCTTCATAATCAAAATAGAAAAATGAAATATAGATTGTCATATTCATGTACACAGATTTCATTAATTAATTTGTAGTTTACTAATAGTAATGATGTTGGTTTTTCTATTGTTACAGCGTCTGGTGGATGGCCAGAAAGGACAAACCCATTCCTGTCCCGTTTCAATCAGCTCTTGGATTATTATAAAGCGATAGCACAACAAGAGAAACAGGAAAAACTGGAGAGGGAGAGGAAAAAGTTTGCTATCAGAGGAAAATACATCACACTGACGGTGAGTATATTTTGCAGTTTAATGTATTAAAATGTAATCATTATCAGCCCATATACATCTCCAGTGCTGGGGGCACGGAGCTACCCTAAACTAGGGTGATACGGCCTTAGTCAACCACGCTGGCCATGTGCGGGTTGGTTGACTACACAACCTCTTAGCAGGTGCAGTGCAGGTTCCTCACGATGTTTTTTCTTCACCATTAAACCGTCGAATAATCGTACATATGAATTTCAAATTTGAACAACAGTGGTATGTGGCACGGTAAATGTAAAGCAGTTTTATTCATGAACCGAATTGTTTCTGGTATGCTCGTCAATTTCTGAAGAAAATATTTGGATTGACTTCATATTCATCTCAGTTAATCAAAAATTTGCCTTTGGTCAGTCACAAATGCTTGCGGTACTAATTTTGTATTTGTACTTAATCCATGGACATGATGAGCTGCTGGCAATATTATTATATTCTCCATTTACCCAAGACTACTATTGCATACTAGATTTTTTTTCCATTAACTGACATACAATGGCTTTGAGTAGCCTCGTCATCATCACCGGACATGCGGGGGAGCGGATGGCTCTCACCCCTAAACATACCAAACCCTTGTAGAGGTCCTTCTTTACCAAAGATTGCGGCGTTGCGCGGAATGCTTACTGATGCAATCTCCCATACCCTATTTGCTTCAGGATAAGACGGGTCTGACGGGTGCGATGGCTCGCAATATCGCTGGTCTGCCGTCCAGTGACGCGGGCTCGTCGGCCGCCATAGCCGGCTTCGTGCCCTCCCAGGCCTCCGAGGAAGTTGAGGAGCTGCCGGACGATATTTACACCAGTGAAGTTAATTTAAAGCAGAGTGAGTTGGCTATGTTTTGTTAAAATATAAAGGAGGTATAAGTAACTTGAACCGGACAGAATGAGTAAAATTATTTCATTGGTCTTTGTGTTCCAAGTTCCGAACATTTGTTAAAAACGGATTACCACAGACAGCTGAGGTTGTAAATAAATTTGTACTTTCGGTGTTTTGACAACATAATTATGCTGGCGCTGGCTGGCTGAGACTGGCGCAGGATTAAAATAACCCATTCAAATCTAATGCAATCAAAAAAGATCATTTGTTTTATAATTTGTTGTATTTTATTCCTTGCAGTGGGATATAGTAAAAACCTAAGGGCATATTCAAATTAGCGGTCGTCACAGTCTCACATAGTACCTAATAAAAATGCGCTGTGTGTGCTACACAGCGTTTATTACTATGAGAATACAGTGTCGCAAGGCTGCAGCGCTGCACTTTGCGGCTAATTTGAATACTCCCGAATGATATACATGTATGTTCGTCAGTCACGAGCATGCCGCAGCGGCTGGCGGCGCCGGAGTGGCAGCCGGCGGCGGCCGCGCGCCTGCACCCGCTCGCCCGGCCCCTCAGCGTCAAGCGCTCCCAGCGCTGCCGCGCCTGCGACCACAACCTCACCAAGCCCGAGTACAACCCCGGCTCCATCAAGTTCAAGATCGAGCTGCTGGCCTAGTGAGTACAGCGACACGTTCATATGTATATATGCTCAGCGTCAAGCGCTCCCAGCGCTGCCGCGCCTGCGACCACAACCTCACCAAGCCCGAGTACAACCCCGGCTCCATCAAGTTCAAGATCGAGCTGCTGGCCTAGTGAGTACAGCGACACGTTCATATGTATATATGCTCAGCGTCAAGCGCTCCCAGCGCTGCCGCGCCTGCGACCACAACCTCACCAAGCCCGAGTACAACCCCGGCTCCATCAAGTTCAAGATCGAGCTGCTGGCCTAGTGAGTACAGCGACACGTTCATATGTATATATGCTCAGCGTCAAGCGCTCCCAGCGCTGCCGCGCCTGCGACCACAACCTCACCAAGCCCGAGTACAACCCCGGCTCCATCAAGTTCAAGATCGAGCTGCTGGCCTAGTGAGTACAGCGACACGTTCATATGTATATATGCTCAGCGTCAAGCGCTCCCAGCGCTGCCGCGCCTGCGACCACAACCTCACCAAGCCCGAGTACAACCCCGGCTCCATCAAGTTCAAGATCGAGCTGCTGGCCTAGTGAGTACAGCGACACGTTCATATGTATATATGCTCAGCGTCAAGCGCTCCCAGCGCTGCCGCGCCTGCGACCACAACCTCACCAAGCCCGAGTACAACCCCGGCTCCATCAAGTTCAAGATCGAGCTGCTGGCCTAGTGAGTACAGCGACACGTTCATATGTATATATGCTCAGCGTCAAGCGCTCCCAGCGCTGCCGCGCCTGCGACCACAACCTCACCAAGCCCGAGTACAACCCCGGCTCCATCAAGTTCAAGATCGAGCTGCTGGCCTAGTGAGTACAGCGACACGTTCATATGTATATATGCTCAGCGTCAAGCGCTCCCAGCGCTGCCGCGCCTGCGACCACAACCTCACCAAGCCCGAGTACAACCCCGGCTCCATCAAGTTCAAGATCGAGCTGCTGGCCTAGTGAGTACAGCGACACGTTCATATGTATATATGCTCAGCGTCAAGCGCTCCCAGCGCTGCCGCGCCTGCGACCACAACCTCACCAAGCCCGAGTACAACCCCGGCTCCATCAAGTTCAAGATCGAGCTGCTGGCCTAGTGAGTACAGCGACACGTTCATATGTATATATGCTCAGCGTCAAGCGCTCCCAGCGCTGCCGCGCCTGCGACCACAACCTCACCAAGCCCGAGTACAACCCCGGCTCCATCAAGTTCAAGATCGAGCTGCTGGCCTAGTGAGTACAGCGACACGTTCATATGTATATATGCTCAGCGTCAAGCGCTCCCAGCGCTGCCGCGCCTGCGACCACAACCTCACCAAGCCCGAGTACAACCCCGGCTCCATCAAGTTCAAGATCGAGCTGCTGGCCTAGTGAGTACAGCGACACGTTCATATGTATATATGCTCAGCGTCAAGCGCTCCCAGCGCTGCCGCGCCTGCGACCACAACCTCACCAAGCCCGAGTACAACCCCGGCTCCATCAAGTTCAAGATCGAGCTGCTGGCCTAGTGAGTACAGCGACACGTTCATATGTATATATGCTCAGCGTCAAGCGCTCCCCAGCGCTGCCGCGCCTGCGACCACAACCTCACCAAGCCCGAGTACAACCCCGGCTCCATCAAGTTCAAGATCGAGCTGCTGGCCTAGTGAGTACAGCGACACGTTCATATGTATATATGCTCAGCGTCAAGCGCTCCCAGCGCTGCCGCGCCTGCGACCACAACCTCACCAAGCCCGAGTACAACCCCGGCTCCATCAAGTTCAAGATCGAGCTGCTGGCCTAGTGAGTACAGCGACACGTTCATATGTATATATGCTCAGCGTCAAGCGCTCCCAGCGCTGCCGCGCCTGCGACCACAACCTCACCAAGCCCGAGTACAACCCCGGCTCCATCAAGTTCAAGATCGAGCTGCTGGCCTAGTGAGTACAGCGACACGTTCATATGTATATATGCTCAGCGTCAAGCGCTCCCAGCGCTGCCGCGCCTGCGACCACAACCTCACCAAGCCCGAGTACAACCCCGGCTCCATCAAGTTCAAGATCGAGCTGCTGGCCTAGTGAGTACAGCGACACGTTCATATGTATATATGCTCAGCGTCAAGCGCTCCCAGCGCTGCCGCGCCTGCGACCACAACCTCACCAAGCCCGAGTACAACCCCGGCTCCATCAAGTTCAAGATCGAGCTGCTGGCCTAGTGAGTACAGCGACACGTTCATATGAATATGGCTCTCACCGCTAAACTGTGTGGTTCTGGACACCTTGAATGAAATAAATAACTTATTGGACAAAACCTACAGGCTAATTTATACTGTATGTAGGTGTATTTAGAGTTAAATATTGTTCAACTAAATACCTCTACCAAATACAAATCACTACTTTTATTATTTAAGGCTTGGAGTAGCCGTATTCATCATCAGACTTTCCTTCGAGTAAAACGCTCATTCCATCTCTTAAGCACACACAGAAACGCAAAACGTTTCGTTTCCAGCTACCACGTCCCCGAAGTGAAGATAATATCGTACGAGCCAGTGAAGCCGGGCGAGACGTCGACCGTACTCCTGAAGCTGAGCAACCCGACCGGCCACGAGATGACGCTGAAGCTGCTGCGGCCCGAGGACCTGCCCCCGCCCGAGGAGGAGGCGCCGCCCGCCGACCGCCTGGACAAGAGCCTCGACAAGTCGCTCAACATTGACAAGGTATCCGGCTCGAAGGACCATTCTCTATGTAATTAGTTAAGATCGACGTTGTAACTGCCTCGTTGGTCTATTGGTAGCAAATGCTGCGTTAGGACCGAGAGGTCCACGAACGGCGGTTCGTGTCCAGAGTCGGGCAAAATTTGTGTGAGTTTTTCTGTAATGAAATTACTCAGTCTGGAGTTAGGAAGATGGCGGTTGAACGCCCGTGTCTCGGAAAGCACGTTGAGCCGGTGGTCCTGGGCTCGATCTCACATCGGTCATTTTGGATTGCCGTCTCACCGAATTATGAGAGTAAGGGAATAGAGAGTGCACTTGTGTTTGCGCGCACACTTGTGCACTATAAATGTCCTGCGCTTTTAGCTGATCTCAATTGATATCGGCCGCCATGGCGCCTCAGAGTAGTACTCTTTGTCACCCAGGAGCAGTCGTACGTGTCCCTGGAGCGGCGGGCGACGCCCCCGGCAGCCACGTGCCGCGTCATCCCGCCTGAGGACAGCTTCACGCTGCCGCAGCGCGACGACGCCGCGGAGTACGACGATGCGGCACAACATGCCGCTAGCGAGTGAGTACCACGGTTGTCGATGGAGTGAAGTTGATTTTTGAACTGATATATTACGATACTGATATATTACGAACACTTGGAATAGCCTATACTGACTAGTATTATCGGACTTGCAAGGGAGCGGATGGCCCTCACCACTAAACGGATTACTCTCACTCCTAAGAGAAGTTGATGAAAAAATGCTTAATATAACGGCTTACTGTCTTCGATGGTTGTCTTGATTAAAAATTTTGCAAGAAAAAATTTAAAAATAATTTTGACTTCAATTATTTGGGGATCCATACCAATTTCTTTTGATATTTTTTTAAATAGGTATGTTTTTTTTAAAGCGATACAATTATTAAGTGTTTTTTTGAATTGCAGCTTCATCCTTTGGCGCAAGTCGAACAAGCTCGCGCTGCGGCTGTCGGTGCAGACGGACGCCACGGCGGCGCCGGGCGCGGCGGGCGTGGCGCTGCTGGCGCTGCAGTACTCGTACCGCAACACCGTGCCGCCCGCGCCGCTCGCTCACCACGCGCTCACCGCCACGCTCGCGCTGCACCTGCACCAGCTGTAGGGGAGCGAGCGCTGCGGCCGAGGTGCAGACGGACGCCACGGCGGCGCCGGGCGCGGCGGGCGTGGCGCTGCTGGCGCTGCAGTACTCGTACCGGCAACACCGTGCCGCCCGCGCCGCTCGCTCACCACGCGCTCACCGCCACGCTCGCGCTGCACCTGCACCAGCTGTAGGGGAGCGAGCGCTGCGGCCGAGGTGCAGACGGACGCCACGGCGGCGCCGGGCGCGGCGGGCGTGGCGCTGCTGGCGCTGCAGTACTCGTACCGCAACACCGTGCCGCCCGCGCCGCTCGCTCACCACGCGCTCACCGCCACGCTCGCGCTGCACCTGCACCAGCTGTAGGGGAGCGAGCGCTGCGGCCGAGGTGCAGACGGACGCCACGGCGGCGCCGGGCGCGGCGGGCGTGGCGCTGCTGGCGCTGCAGTACTCGTACCGCAACACCGTGCCGCCCGCGCCGCTCGCTCACCACGCGCTCACCGCCACGCTCGCGCTGCACCTGCACCAGCTGTAGGGAGCGAGCGCTGCGGCCGAGGTGCAGACGGACGCCACGGCGGCGCCGGGCGCGGCGGGCGTGGCGCTGCTGGCGCTGCAGTACTCGTACCGCAACACCGTGCCGCCCGCGCCGCTCGCTCACCACGCGCTCACCGCCACGCTCGCGCTGCACCTGCACCAGCTGTAGGGAGCGAGCGCTGCGGCCGAGGTGCAGACGGACGCCACGGCGGCGCCGGGCGCGGCGGGCGTGGCGCTGCTGGCGCTGCAGTACTCGTACCGCAACACCGTGCCGCCCGCGCCGCTCGCTCACCACGCGCTCACCGCCACGCTCGCGCTGCACCTGCACCAGCTGTAGGGGAGCGAGCGCTGCGGCCGAGGTGCAGACGGACGCCACGGCGGCGCCGGGCGCGGCGGGCGTGGCGCTGCTGGCGCTGCAGTACTCGTACCGCAACACCGTGCCGCCCGCGCCGCTCGCTCACCACGCGCTCACCGCCACGCTCGCGCTGCACCTGCACCAGCTGTAGGGGAGCGAGCGCTGCGGCCGAGGTGCAGACGGACGCCACGGCGACTTTGTCCCCTTAGAGGTCCACTATGACTACTAAAATTACTACTACACTACTATAAAATAGTCTATCAGCCCCATATTTGTGTTAATCTTTAACTCTGATATTTCTCTACTTGAGGTTGGAAGTGACATTTTTAAGACAAACTTTCAGTGACCTCTAAGAAGACAAAGTTTGGGGAGGAAATGGAAAAAACCCCCAAAATCATAAATTTTACCCCCTGGGTGGCAACTAGGGAAGTATATTGTAACATGATACTTGTACACCCAATGTCTTGAGTGCTCATTCTTCTCTACTTGAATTCATTTATTCAATCATTGCAAAAAGAACATGACTTTGACTGCTCAATCACACTACATAAAAATGTAACTACAAATCTTGTACCCAGACATTATAATCACCGCATACCCTTTCCGCTTACTTTGCCACTCAATAAAATATCTATCTAGGCCTGCTCGCTCTGTCCATCATTTTTAACCCCCAACGCAAAAACGATGGGGTGTTATAAGTTTGATACCACAGGTATTCCCTATATTAACAATCTATGTACATATAATGTTAATCATATGGAGGGAGTATAATTTAATTTTTTAATTCTGTCACTAAAAATCGACCCGATTACTATGTATGTATAACATATTGGAGTATGTTTTAACAATATAATAAGTTAATACCTACTTGTTAGTTATAGTTCAGTAATATAACTAGTCTCGAAATATGTACTTTCCATTATTAATATCAGTGTTGGTTGATAGATCGATTTATCAAATATAGCAGCTATATTTTAGGATAAAAGGAACAAAACATGTGCCTAAAGTATGTATTTGATGACTTTGCATAAAATTACTCATGGAATTCCATTATCGTTGTGGATGTATTGGAGATTTTAGTTAGGTATTTATTTTTTTACATTATATAAATTACCCTTTATTTATAAGAGTTAATTTAGTATAAGTTTTATGCTGTTCATATCTTTAACACCTATGCATTTCAGTGCATATGACTATGTTACTATTATGCATAATATTATATAATAGATGTAACTTTTGCACATTTTGTAATGCAAATTGCAAAAAGTATTTATTTTGCTGTTGAACATTAGCAAATATAATATTTTTCAGCTTTCATATGTTTTTTTTTATACTAGCACAAATCCTTCTATGTATCTCCCTCCCATAATTAAAACAAAAGTAATTAACAAATATTAAAATATATTTATAAAATATGCCACAAATATTTACAATTCAATTAAATGGCAGCACCATCAGCTATGTGCACAACAGTGGTTTAAAATTAGATTGTTTCTGTACCATTCTGTAGCATTATAACAGTGTATGTGGAAGACAATGAACTTCGATAACCATCACAAATGCAACTCAATTTATAATCAATAACAAAATAAATATCTATGTGCAGTCTTTAACAACTTGTGTCTTAGCAGAATAAATTACATCATTTATACCGACTCCATCATAGCTGCAGCCGATAAGGGACATTGGCAAGTTTTTGTCTTTTATGTACTGTCTTATCTTTTCTACCCTCTCATAGTGTCCAATCACATACTGAGGAATACACCTATCCAGAATGTTAACATTGTGTGCTGAAGGCTCCACCTTGATGTTCAAAATAGAGTTGATCTCCTTCAAAGCTATGTTCAGCAACTGTTTCTCTGTCACATTCGGACCAAACTTCTCTTTAAACCATTTGCCTCCAAGCATCACTGTCAACACAGTACCATTCTGATCAGGAATGCAGCAGGAATCAAAGACTACTCCTAGGATTGGGGAGTTCTCAATAGGAGGGACGAGAAAGCCAAATGCTGGTGTAATAAGTGATTCTTTGGTGTCAAAATACAAGTTGACAATGCCTACTGTCACAAATGGTATGTCTCTAAGGTCTTTGGCTAGACTTGGGTGCTGTTTCTCTACTAGGCTTGCAAGAGAGTGAGCCGGTATTGATGAGTACACATGAGAAGCTTCTGTATTCTCACCAGATTGATTCTTCAACAACACCTTTCCTGAGTCAACAAACTCAATTTCTTTTACTTTGGCATTTAGTCTTAGATCAACATCATTCTCCTTGAGATATTTGTGCATTGTTTGTGGAAATGTCTCAAGACCTCCTCTGACAGTATACACATTCCATTTTTCCTCTTGTGCCCTTTTAGCCAAATCACTCAGCTCTAAATCCTTGCCAGAGTTAGACTTGAACATTGACTTCACAAGTCCTTTGACAACACCTCCGTGGACTTGCTCCCATTCAAATAAAGTTTTCATGAGAAACTTTACTGATATTTCTTTGGCATCCCCAGCACATATACCACATATCATCGGTGATATAGCATAATCAGCTATTTCCTTACCAAACCGCCTTTCTACAAAGTTGTAAATGGAATCGTCCTCCATTTGTTTGTTGGGCTGTTTGATGTCATTGAAGAGCGCATATATTAGTGGTTTAGAAAATGGTTGGTTAGTTTGGAAAACTCCTTTCAGACTGGACGGAAGAAGATGAAGGTTGTTGTTGACGTAGATCATCCGGTTCTTAGCGGCGGGATGGTCGGATTTGATCGGCACTATGTGCTCGCTCAGGCCTAAATCCTGCATCATGTTTAAAGTATTTAAACCTGTGAGGCCTTTTGGACGGATAGTCCTTGGTCCCAGCTCGAAAGTATAGTCCTTGGTCTTTATGGACTTAATCCAGCCGCCGCAATAGTTAGTAGCCTCTAGTAGAAATAACTTCAGGTTATTATTGTTGGTCAGGTTATTTTTGAGCAAGTAATAACCTGCAGATAACCCGCCAAGTCCGCCGCCTAGTATCGCTGCCATATTGGTATTGATATAGAAGATTTAATTTTTAAAGCTCCATACAAAAAGTACAATAACATCAATAAATTAAACGAAACAGCCGAACCGAGTTTGTTTTTCATCCACGAATTTTGACAACAGAATTACAATGTCAGCATGACTTATCCAACACTGACAGTGACGTTTGTAACGAGTTTTTTTAAGCGTCCATTCTATGTAGACCAAAGCTTGTCACTGCATACAGCCTCGATATTTGTTATATTTATACTATGTAAATTTTGCTTTAATAACATTTAAATATTGGCATGATGTAATATAGATACCCTCAGCGCGTCATTTCACTGTAACGGCTGTTTGACCAGTGTCCATAATTCAGGAAGCTAAAATCAATTAAAGTAGAATGAAACCTATTGGAAAAATGAAGGAATTGTCGTTTAAAATAAAGAAAAAATGGTTGCCTGTAAAGTCGGTTTTACGGGCGAAGATTTTACGTGACAACGTCTAATTCTCTAGCTGCGCGCGCGGCAGACCGATCATAGTTGAGTGGGAGAGAGACGCAAGGCATTCGGCGGGCCTCTCTCTCGTTCGGTGACTCATCGTAACGTTACCGAGCGTTACACTTTTTCATAAGTGACTCCCAGCCGCAACCTAATTTAAAACGTTGTCACGTCAAAAACTTTAATTACGATCTGAAGTAAGGAAAAGAGCTACCCAACCTCCTATCCTTCGTATTTTTTTTTTTATTTGGTTTTTCATTCTTTTCGACGGCTGCGACACTGGTTAAACACTCAACAGTTTATGTAGTTAACTTGCATTCCTCTCTTCATAATCACGTTTCGAAAACTAATTTAGTACGGAACAACATTTTGCAATTTCGAATCCCTAATAACATACCTACTGAAAGAGTTTCCCTTTCTGGACACCGCGTGAAACCTTTTTACAAGCTTAAATGAAGCGCAAAGCCCATGACGGAGCGACTCGATAAGGGATAATAGATTAGCGAGTAAAGCCCTACATACACTACGAAGAAATCGTTCTATGGGGTAACTTTCTCCGTTGAATCTGAGGCAAATTTTTCACCCAAACCATCGTGATCGTGAAATAAATTTGGTCTCAGTATAAAGATGATTATTCTGTTAATGATAAATTAATCCGGGGTAGATAAGACATCCAAAATACGACCACATGGATAATATCGCTAACCGTTCTAATGTTACAGTTTTTTTTCTTTACTTTGGGGCGAAAGCAACACGTCGCATCAGGTGATTATTATCACCGCTAGTAGGTAGATTGGACTCTTCATATAGAGGAATAGATTGTCCCCCAGTGTACAAAAGGCTTAAAGCAGAAGCAACAAGGCATGCAGGGCGCAGTTGCGGTGTCGCGCGACGATAATGAATTTCAATTTCATACTGAACGCACACGATCGGTGGACGAAACTAGAGATGTTAAAACCCCTCGTTATATTCGATGACAAAGGGATCCAGTAGGTACCCTGATTCCCATTCGTAATGTTAAATAAAACTTCCCGATTGGGTAAATTAAAATTTTAAAAACTGGCATTCATGGATAATAATTTTAAAAGAGAATATAAACTAAATTAAACTTTCCCAAATGCCCTGAGTAACCAAGGAAAGTTTCAATTTAATATTTAATATTGAGGAGTTCTTATTCTTAATATGTTTTACTTAATATGTTCATATTACCTATGTTTTAAACTTTTGGGTTGCCTAACATAACTTTCCGAAATTCCAATGCGAAAAGTATTCTCCTGTGAAAAGGTTTTAACAGCTCTATGTAGGCGGCTCACTATAAAACGCGTAGAATGCGTCCGGGCCATCCCATTCTTCGAGGACACCACTAACAGTCAAGATGAGCCAGGTCAAGCCTTTCGATAAAAAGGCCAAATCGCCTGAAATACGAATACAAAGAATATTACACAAGATTGAAACTATGAAACTAAGTGATTCATTAATTTCCCAAATTCAGGTCCCGAAAAGGGAGGGGAAACTTAGAGAAGTGTTAAAGGGAAAGTCCAGGTTGTATCCTGCAGGCACCCTCGCGGTTGTGATCATTGGGATGCTGGTGCAGTGGTTTTTCAAGGATTTCTCGTCGAAGGTAGGTTTATTTTTTTAGGTATTAAAAGGGCTCTGTTATTTTTTTGTTACCCATTATCTACTTACCTAGACTTGCTGAGTAAGTTACCTACTCATCGTTCCCAACTAATCGATTATTTTTTATTTATTTAAGTATTTTTATAATTCTAATTCAAAGAGATTAATTCTCATCTTTATTGCTATTTCGATGATTATCAGTCAGTTAGCCAATCGATGATGTTTCTACACATATAGGTGATAAACTTTTCTATTTTTCTAAGCAACTGACTGTTTCGGTTACACACATTAGTAAGTAAACTTTAAACGTTCGGGTGAAAACCCGTGATCATGGCACTTGCAACAGTGCAGTAATATCGGGAGCTCATTAAAACAAAACAACATGTTGGTAATTGTCCCGAACATTTTCAGTTCTCTACCTAACTGTTTAATTGCTTTATGCCTACCCTCGCCGCTGATCTAGCCAGCCTATAACAGTCAATCTATACTCCTAGAGCTGCCTCCTTGGCCTCCCCTCGTCCGCCAAGCCGCTGTTCCGGCCGCCAGAGCAATGCTCCATGTGCTCAGACGTGGAAGGAGTGGTGAGGATCAGCAACACCTCGGCAGAAGACTTCGAGCGTTACGCCTACAGCGCGACTCCGGTCATCGTCACGGACGCCACGGAGAACTGGAAAGCTTTACAGGTGACTTACCAGATAAAGATATACTTAGGTGTTATGTTCTTTTTCTCTTATTGGACATTTTTAAGATTTAGTTGATGTAATCATGTAATCTAGTATATGGAATTGGACAATGACCGGCGTTTGACTCTCACACACACACTCCCCGCATTAGGTGGCACCCTCAGGCGAACGTCGTTTAAATTTATTTAGGGGTGAGAGCCATCCGCTCCCCCGCAAGTCCGCTGATGATGACAAGGCTACTCCAAGCCATCATCGTAAGTCAGTTACGAAAATACAGCGTCAGCAACGCTCCCCGCATCGCCTCGCGATTACTAAGATACTAACACAGTGACATCACTATAACCCATAGAGAATAGGTACTAATACAACATCGGATACTATAACCGAATTACGAAGGCTGCCGCCAGAGGTTCCAAAAAAAACAAAATTATAGGTAGGTACTGGCTAATTTATTAAAAGAAAAAAATTACATTAAAATTACAAGTTACAATATGGTGTCTTAAGGCCGATGTTAAAAAAAAAGTGACGCACAAATTATAATACACAAAATGGAGAAAACTTAAATTAATCTTACGTGCTAAAAGGCCCCTCAGCATTGTGACGTGCCTAAACAACAACGCCGCTGGTTTTCAGTGGTTGCCCTTTGTTAGACAGTAACATAATTTTTACACAAGAAAATTAGAATATAACGAACAAATCTAAATTAAGGAACTTATAAAAAAATATATAAAAACAAGCAGCATTTAATAACAATTTAAGAACACAAAACAAAAGAATAAGTTTTAAATATAAATACAGATATTAAATAATTCTTTAATAGTGGGATTCTAAAAATATTATACTCATATTTTACAATATACAATATTTAGATGCTTACATAATGTGCTTAGATATCATTTGGACTAACATAGGTACTGTAATATTAAAAGATGGGTGGTAGTTGAATTAAACCTGTCCATTGCGGAATTCTTTTATTTTTAAAGTAATCATCTTATATACTAATGTTATCATATATATACGTGTTCTGGGTAGCGATACTCAACAGTGCTGAGTTATCTTTATCAATCACGTAAGGTCATGATTGACAAGATTCACATACCGTCACACCTCCCCTAAAAGGTTAGGTATCCCTCCCCTGAAAAAGATACTGAGTAACACGTACATAATAATTCCTAGCTCTAAAATAAGGTTTTTAATCAACTACATATTCATTAAATATATCTTACTAGTCTTACATGTTTAAACAAAACTAAGTAATAACACAATATTTTCCACACAGTATGTTCCGTTCTTATTCTAGGCTTAACTTGTATACAAAAAGAGAAGTAATATTTTATAAGCTGCTCTATCTCCCTCATCTTGCGAAATCGTCAACTCAGTAATTAAAAGTATTTCTATCTCGTCACCAAAAACATTTATATACTTCTATTAAACCCTGTTTAAACCGAGATATTTGTGCAAAATCGCATTGCACGATTTTCTCTATAACTAAGTATTTTAATGATGATATTTCGATTAAAGCTTAATTTTGGCTCTATAAAAACTCTATACCATCTATCAACTGAACTATCTGGACCTCGTTAGAGTCAACTAGAGGAAACAGGGTGAGAGCTGTTTTCAAATCGAACGCAGCCATGGCTGCAGGTTCTCCTACCTTTACTTACTCTATTATTTCTAAAAATAACTAAAATATTTTTAGAAATCGTTCTTACTAACTTTAAGTCGACAGCATCCAATTCTGTTTGTACAATTTAGCTAAAAAATAATTTAAATTTATCCTTAATTTCTATAGCTATATCAAACGTAGTTTTTCGTTGACTGGAATAACTTTTCTGCTTGCTTAACTTAACGATACTGTCCTTAATATGTTGTAGTATCTCCTCACAAAGATCACTTAGACTCATCACCTTCACTAGACTAACACTTGACACTAAACACTCCTTCTAAACATTTGGGAGAACGTTGAAGACTTGTCGCGCAGTTCGTCGGTCTAGCTGTTGTCTACTAGCTCTTCTACTACGTACTTGTGCGTTCAAACACCATACTGCCTTATAATCAGGAACAACACGATAAATACCACAATAGTGAGCAGGAAAGTTTCAGTAAAATCCCTTCCCATCTTCACTACCTCGGATGAAGCTGAAGTGAGTGGGTGTCTGACTCACAATTACTTCTTTAGATTGCTGTGTACCCATTCTGGATACCTTTAGCACTCAGGGACTCAATTAGTAAAGTTTCCACTCACCGTTCGTCATCACACCGTTTAGTAGACTGTCAAGTATGATCTCTTGCGCTCCTGCTGCTTGAAGCAGGATCATGATTATCCTGTAAATAGAGTAGAAAGAATAGAATAAATATTTATTGGTCACATACACACATATTACAAGAAAAAATAATTTTACATAAAATAATACTAATGTAATCAAATGTACTTACAGTTTCAGTTAACTGTAAGTACATTGACTGGCTCAGTGGAACAGTGGTTAGTGACCCTGGCTGGCGGTTCCAAGAGTCGTGGGTTCGATTCCCACTCGGGACAAATATTTGTGTGATGAACATCGGTGTTTGTTCCGTGTCTGGGTGTGATTATGTATTTAAGTATGTATTTATAAACATATATGTATGTATATCAGTCTCTGACGCCCATAGTACAAGCTCTGCTTAGTTTGGGGTCTGAGGGCCTACCATGAGTTGGCTATCGTAAACTTACGTACGTTAAAAACCTATCGAGTTGTTTTTTTCATATGGCCGATTGTAGTTCTTCGCGTAACCACCAGGCGGCGCTGTACAAGTTTTTCATAGACATATTTACGTAGTCGATATCGAGCGCGTAAGTTTTAAACTCATGGTAGCCCCACAGATGACCGTGTGTGGAAATGTCCCAGATATTTATTTATTTTATAATGTTTCAGCGTTCAAGAAAAATGTTTTTAGTCACCTCTGTATCAATGTCTGGATAAGGCTGCTCCTCGCGTGGTTTCGAATTCGACTGAAAATCTTCTCAAAACTGACCACGAATATCCTACCGACTGCGCCAATTACGAAGGCTGCCGCCAGACGTTCTAAAAAGACGAAAATTATACTGACTAATTTGTTGAAAGAAAAATTTTCATTAAATTACATGTTACAATTTGGTGTCTTAAGGCCGATGTTAGAACCGCGAGTGACGCGGTGACGCAGGAAATCGATGAGGCACGTTGTGCTGATTCGGCGACTCGTGCACTGTACTTAGTGTTTTCGAGTAACCGGTGTCATGCTGCATCAGCAGTCTCTGCGGTTGTTATGTGCCAATACGGTATTGGCACATAACAACCGTTTACTTTGAGAAAAAAACCCACGACACAATATAAAAGCTAAGAACACTCTCGATTAAGTCACCTTTCTAACAAAAAAAAAATTATCCAAATCGATGTTACAGACAGAATGACATACACACATACATCCATACACACACACGTCAAACTTATGACACCCCGTCGTTTTTGCGTCGGGGGTTAAAACACAGAGCATAGTTAGTAGTGAATAAAAGCTCAACAAAGTAATTCCTCAAAATTGGTAGTAGGTAGGTACCTAACTAACTACTAAACCCAGTATCATACCGATTTTTAATGTGATTACGCACCATTGTAGGTAGAATAGAATAGAATAGAATATTTATTTGCAACATGTTCTTAACCTTGGAATGAAAGGTAATGGCTTGAAAGGTAATGGCCCATTATCTTACGTTACGTGTGTACGTATTCATTTATGTTTTAAATGCATTGCTTCATTTAGGAGTTCAACTTCAAATTCTTCGCGGATTTCTACGCCGGCGGCAAGATGGGCCACCAGATCAACGACTGCTTCTTCTTCGCGTACAAGTCCGGGTTCAACTCCCTGGAGGAGGTGTTTGCTATGGACGAAGGTCGCGCCAACTTGTCTGGAGATCCCTGGTGAGTTTGGTCATCGATGGGTTTCTATGGTAGCTGTACAGCTACGTACGTAGGTACCAACATTGCATAATTTTAAGTTCACGAGTGGTAATTTAATTATTGAAGGAAAAGAAGAAAAACAAAAAAAGCGTACCGATATACGGTCGAATTGGAGATACCTTCTCCTTTTTTGAAGTGTGTTAAAAACTGGCTATGGATTACAACTAAAATTTCAGATACAACTTTAAATAATAAGTAAGGTAGGCATCTTTTGATTAAAGCTTGCCGACTTCTACGACCTACTCAACTTTTTAAGCCACAAGCCTAGAACTTTTACTCAAAAATGTAGAGATACAAAAGCTCCGCCACGCCGACTTTCCACCCTGTAGTTACGCCACTGGCCCCACGTCTCCCTAAGAGTTTTATTTCTCACAGGTACGTAGGCTGGAGCACGTGCCATAGTGAGGAGACGCGTCGCCTGCGCAGCTACTACGCGCGCCCGTACTTCCTGCCGCCCACTGCCGAGAGCGACATGGTAGACTGGGTGTTCATGGGCGGGCCGGGGCAGGGCGCGCATATGCATGTAAGTGGCTTAGTAAGTAATCACTACATAGTAAAATGCAAAGTCCCTTCCAGCGTCTGTCTGTCCCTATAATTACCTACTTAGTTGAATATTCAAATTTGTTTTGAAAATTTTTTTTCATTATGTTTTCACAAATAGTATCTTCCTGATCTGTCAGATGTGAATAATAAATAAGTAAGTAAGTACCCTAATAAGTAAGGTTTTACTAAGTCAAATTGTTTCGTTTTTAAAAAAAAAATATAGGTATTATAAGGCGTCCGACCGATTTCGGCCAATCGAAAGTAGGATCTCAATTGAGATCAGCCTAGTGCGCAGGACATACATATTATAGTGTACTAGTGACCCGCCCTCGCTTCGCTTCGGGTAAATTTTACATAAAAACCTTCCTCTTGAATCACTCTATCTATTGGAAAAAACCGCATCAAAATCCGATGCGTAGTTTTAAAGATTTAAGCGCACATAGGGATATAGGGACAGAAAAGGCGACTTTGTTTTATACTATGTAGTGAAGTACAAGTGTGCGCGCAAACACAACTGCACACTGTTCCCTTTCACTCTGATAGATTGGTGAGACGGCAATCAGATATGACCGATGAGAGATCGGGCGCAGGACCACCGGCGTAGCGTGCTTTCCGAGGCACGGGAAGACAACAAAAAAAAGTTATAAAAGTAACTAAGTAGCAGTTCTTTTTCATCTGTCGATTAAAACTTAACATCCAACAAGCTTCGCTAAACTTCGTACTACCTTGTGCGCTCAGCAGTGCCGGATTAAGATAGCGGGCCCGTTTTTTACGCGCATCTACATTTATATTTTTAAATTAAGCGTGGGGCATTTGCTACTCTTGCTTTAGGTCTAATCCGGCACTGGTGCTCAGTTGGACTCGGTATAACACGCTGGTTCGCTTAACTTGGTACTACCCTGTGCTGTGGTCAGGTGGACTCCGTGAAGCACATGTCGTGGCAGGCGCAGGTGCGCGGGCGCAAGCGCTGGACGCTCGCGCCGCCGCCCGAGTGCCTCTACCGCTGCCGCTGGCTCGCCTTCACCGTGCAGCCCGGGGAGATCCGTGAGTCGTACTAATCCTTTTTTTTAAATAGGCTAACGAGATGACCTCACTCCACCTGACGAGTAAGCAGTAGAGAAATCCAAATATGAGGTCGGCCTTCAACTTCAAATCTTCAACCGATTTGACTATGGCGGCCATACAATGGCATAGCATAGTAAACAGACAGGCAAAACGGCAACTGACGTTGTACCTATTCTCTTTGAAGTTGCTGTAAAAACAAAAATTATGAACTTTTGGCAACTTTAGGGGGCGGCAAAACAGTTGCAAAACTTTACGCAATGGACCAATCTCAATATAAAACAGCCAGAATATTATATCCACTGTCGTGGACAAGTGAAACCCTCCCAAGGAACACAAAGTGGGTGTCCCTCACTGGGTCCCTAAGGTACTGTACTAAAAGTACTTTGCGTTGATGCAAAGTGCTTACTGCCTTAGAGACTCAGTCAAGTGCGACAGTCTACGGTTCCAAGAGTCGTGGATTTGATTCTCAGCCGAGGCAAATATTTGTGTGATCGGTGAGGAACATCTAGGATGTTTCAGTAAATTAGTAGGAACCTGATATAGGTACCCCTTTTAGTTTGTGACCCGACTTAACCTGCACTCCGAAGTCACGATGTGTAAGCAACACCAATTGACCACCGGGCAGAGAGAAGTAGTTATATGTCAGAAAACCTCACGATATTTCGAACCCTCATGTCTATTTGTTTAGTATTTATGTTTTGCATGCGGATGTATAACTAGGACGTGTATGTTTCAGTGGTGGTGGACACGAACCGGTGGTACCACCAGACCACGGCGCTGCCCGGGGACATCAGCATCACCATCGGCGCCGAGTACGACTGAACGCCTATCCTGCCTAGGCACCACTACTGATTTGATTTGGATTCTCATTAGATTATAGTTTCTTTGATTTCTTATAATAAACTATAGTTATAAAGGACTTAAACTCTTCCTCCCTTCACTAAGTACCCTTATCTCTAAGGTTGGCAAATAAAAACACGGATGCATGCTACGGAAAACCTTTATTACCATGAATCTACACTACACAATGCGGAACGGTACTGTTACAGAATAAATATCGATTACATCGTTACTTCATCTACTGGAATGGCGTCTAACGTGAACACATCATAACATTACAGAGAGCCTCGGATAAACATAAGAATTCCGTATTAATTTAAGTACATAAAAATTGGAACATTATAAAATTGGGAATAAAAAATACAAAATAGTAACTCGCTCACACGCTTTTATTTATCCTTACCAAATGTTTGAGATAAAAAAAATCGAATTCAGGCAAGAAAATAATAACAAAAATACGCCTGTTCGTGCTTCTGGCAAAGGGGAATTACGTTATAACTCGACAGGGAACTATCGAGAAGCGAAATCTTCAACAAACTCGATTATATTCACTTGCTAAGTGCCGCACAACTGATTCTAACTCACTTTGGAAATGCAACATCTAATACACATGTGTATTAACATGTAACAACAATATTAATTTAATTCGAATTGATAAATATTTTACACTTACAATAATAAGTTATGATTGATCATATTCAAAGATTACATTAAGATTATGTTGGAAGTCTTGGGTACAAATGATTATATCAGAAAATACTAACATGCAACCATTTACGTTAAGAATCACCTAATCTGGTACAACAATTATATTTTAATCTACATCTAGAGATTTCAAAGCCAGATATAGGTTGAAAATGGAATTTGAAGATCCTGCAATTAAGGACGATTAACTTTTCGAATCTTATCCTTTCACAATTCGAAATATATTTGTGATACTTTTTATATTACTCAATGCAAAACTAGATTCAGATATTAATCAGTTGTTTTTCCTAACTGACACGCGGTGAAGGCTAGAAGTAGCCTCATTATCATCACCGAACTTGCGGGGGAGCGGATGGCTCTCACCTCTTTACATTAAGTTTTTTTTTAATTATCTAGACATTTCAGGTTTCAAATAACATTTCAACAGTAAACGTTTCAACTAGCATCATGTTTCAACTTGTTTCTTCCTCAACCATCGTCCCCAAGGCCCACAAACCGTATCTTTCGATCTACTCTTCGCCAGTGCCGGCCGAGTCCAGGATCACCTCGAAGGAGAACGGCTGGAACAGGTAGCCCTCACCTGCGTAGAATTTGCTCTGGAACTCGACCCTGGGAGTAGAAAAGAGGATGAGTAATTATGCATGGAACTATGCTTTGCTTTAATCTTATACACCGTGAAATTTTAGCGGTTGTTTTCCCGTGGAAGAACGGTTTTCCTTTAGTAATACTATCGAATCATGCAAATAATTCCCCGAAAAAAAAATTCTTTTCGAATTTTCGAAATAATAATTTTCAACGCGAAAACGAGAGAAGCTATCGTTCTTTTATAAGATGTGACGTAACCAGGTACTGCTTGCCGCATAAAATCGATGCTTAAAGCTGAAGAAGCTCGACACCCTAAGTCATAAAGCGGTTCGAACGTGCTTTCGAGTTTCGGTTAAACCTTTCATAAAACCGGCATTTATTGATTTTAACAAAAAAGAACTGCACAAATCTATTGTACTACTAAGAAAGAATCATTTTACTGCGGGAAAACAACCACTAAAATTTCACGGTGTATATAAAAATGTGTTGGTAAGCGCATAACTCAACAACGCCTTAACCAATTTGGCCAATTCTTTTAAAATGTTCGCTGAAGTCCAAGGATGGTATAAAGACATACTTATGTAATATTTTATATAATATTTATAATATTGAAAATTTATGTAATATACTGCTTGATTCAAAACATCAATTAACCGGTACATTAGCGTTGAAAATATATATTCAGGGACAATCCTGCAATCGATATCTCAACTAGTATCAATTGCAGGAATAATAAGTTCAGTACCAGTGATAGTAAGAAATAGAAATAACAGGCATAGTATCAATGATGGTAATTAATGTGTAGAGTATCAATACTAAGAACAGCTTTTAAGCTGTTTTTTACTGATATAGTCAGTAACAGGCAGGGTATCAGTAGCAGGTTGGGTATCAGTAACAGGTTGGATATCAGTAACAGGTTGGGTATCAGTAACAGGCTGGGTATCAGTAGCAGGTGGGGTATCAGTAACAGGTTGGATATCAGTAACAGGTTGGGTATCAGTAACAGGCTGGGTATCAGTAACAGGCTGGGTATCAGTAGCAGGTGGGGTATCAGTAACAGGTTGGATATCAGTAACAGGCTGGGTATCAGTAACAGTCACAAGTAGTGTATTGGTAACAGGCGCACTATCAGTAACAGGCGCAGCATCAGTAACAGGCGCAGCATCAGTATAGGCTGCGTATTAGTAGCAGGCTTGTGACATTAACATCCAGATTATCGGTTGCAGTCACAAGTCTTGTATCATTAACAGACGCAATATCAGTAACAGGCTGGGTATCAGTAGTAGGCTATAATATCAGTATCAGCAGCAGGCTATGGGGAGTACGACACACCACTGGGAGAGAACCCCTCCGCCAGTGACGTTGCGAAAAGCATTTCACCGCGTTAAAAAAGGCTATATATCAGTGTGTGAGGGGTACCAGTGCAGGCGCAGCGTGTGCAGGAAGGCGGAGAGCCCCTCCATCAGCACGAGGATCGACACGGAGATGGCGGCCCAGCCCGCGAACACCACGTACAGCATGATGCCGCCCGAGTAGCCCGCCGCCACCAGACCTGGGGACGACGAATCTGATTCTGATTGACTGATTCATAATCTATTCATACATACATACATACATGCATGCTTACATACATACATGCATGCATACATACATACATGCATACGTACATACATACATGCATGCATACATACATACATACATACATACATACATACATACATACATGCATGCATGCTTACATACATACATACATACATACATACATACATACATACATACATACATCCATACATACATACCATACATACATGCATAAAATCTCGCCTTTTCCCCAGAGGGGTAGGCAGAGATCATTTCCTGCCATGTGCTACGATCCTGGCACACCACTTTCGCTTCTTTCACATCCATCTATCTCTTCATACATGCTTGTCGATTACGGGTACTTTTAATTTGACCCTTCTTCAAATTTTGGCATATTTGGTCATGGAAGGTCTATCTTGGCCCTCCCCTGTCGACATTTCCATTTATACTTCCTCTACATATTCCTTTCGTTAATCGTCTCTCATTCGTCCTCTCAACGTGACCAAACCATCTAAGCATACTTTATAATCTATAGAACTAAATAAAATTGGAATGTCTGTTTGTAATATGAAAAAAACGAGTTTTCACTAAATGGGTATAAATCTATATCAGATACCAATAATAAAAACACAATTGAAATCTTTTTTGTTTGTCTGTTTGTTCTTGCTAATCTCCACGGCTAGACCAATTTTAAAGAAATATAATCATATTTATCTTATTTAATTTTGACGGGACTATCAATCAATACATAGTATAAAACAAAGTCGCTTTCGCTGTATGTCCGTATGTATGCTTAGATCTTTAACACTTAAGGACTCGTTAATGGGTCCAGTGGACCCAGTCCTTAGTATATAGTTGATTTATTTAAAAACTACGACATTTGCGACGTTGCCGTTTTCAGTACCTTTCGGCCATAGCATAAGGCGGTAGATTACGATCTAAGTTGTCGGTTAGCGCGTTACGTGTGAGTGCTACAGACGAAAAAGGTGCGTATGGGTCCGCTGGACCCAGTAGCGATTAAATACGTAAGTGGTTTTTTGAAGAGATTTTATCAAAAAGTTGGCTATTTCTTTGATTTAACCACATCTACATATGAGTATTTCTATCATTAATATTCCACAGCATATCAAAACCCGTATTCGAAGTATAACACCGGAATTAGAACCAATTGCAGCGTCCAACGTACCCCTACCAACGAGTGGACGAAAATTATGTTGCGGTCTATATAACTGGAAGAGAGATAGGAAAACCATGGTTTATTTGTATATAATGTAATACACTAGTTTGTAGAGAACACATGTAACAGATTTGTGCATTTTTTATGGCATAGTTTGATGCAGAGAAATGTTGGAAAGTGAATTTATCCCAAAAACTTATAATCTAAAATTTGTTGATTTTGAAAGTTGATTTTTCTTGTTCCTATGAAAATTGATCTCTTAGATATATTTTTTCTTAGTAGATACACTATAGTAGTATATTAAGGTAAAGAAGATTTTGTTGAAAATATATCTTTTCAGAATTTATTAATATTAGTCTAAGTTCAGTCATAAAACTATGCCAAAATTACTTATATTTTTGTACTGACTACTTGATTAAGTAAAAACAATAAATATTGGTTTTTTATTAAGTATTTGTTTTCTTTTTGCACTTAATTAACGATATTAAAAGAAACCAACTTCTTTCATTAAGCAGTTTATAAAAAAAAGGTATATTTTTGTCTGGGTCCGCTGGACCCGGTAGCGGGTGTTTATGTTGCTATTTGAGGCGCGGGTCCCTAAGTGTTAAAACTACGCAACGGATTTTGATGCGGTTTTTTTTAATAGAGTGATTCTTAAGGAAGGTTTGTATGTAAAATTTACCCGAAGCGAAGCGAGGGCGGGTCACTAGTAACTAATAAATAGCTAATTTTATAAGGTACAATATAGGCTATTTGAATAAACCATTGCCGTCCCCCCGTCCCCCCGTACCTTTCCTCAGCAGCATGTTCCAGGCGACCTCGGCGAGCTGCGCGTGCGCCAGCGACAGCGCCCACAGCCGCAGGTACGACGCCGTGTGAGAGATGCTGCCCAGCACGTACTCGATCGTGTGGATCGCCTGGGGGAAACCATCCAATACTTTATTAATATCGAAATCGCGAAGCAAACATTCTAACTAGCGCCTCAAGTGACAACATTTTTAAGTTGTCTAAGAACGACACACTGACAGTTTTTCGATACGACTCAGATTTATGCGACTGTATTGTTTCTAAAAACCGTCAATGTGTCGTTCTTAGACAGCTTCTAAATATAGAGGCGAGCAGATAATCTTTGCATCGCCAATAGTACAATTAGTTTGAAAAAAAAAGTAAGTTACATTTTTGTTTAACCACAAGTAACTTTAGTTTTATTCAAAAGTAACCTCATTAAGTGTTCGAGTTCCAATGAAATAACTTGTAAATACATATAAACACCAAAAATTTTCGAGTGCAGGATTCAGCCTGTCCCGCGCGGGACATTAAAATTTGATTTAAGAATCGGGACGTCTCGTCCACATACAATGCAGGGGCTGGAGGTCCGGACTAAGAGGTTTAGTTCCTCTTTTCTGCCATGTGACATTAAGGCATGGAATGCCCATCCAGCTCGTGTTTTCCCTCCCTCCTATGACCTTCAGGCGGGGCGTGAAACGGCATTTAAGCAGGCCTTCAGGGTGAATGCAACAGGCTTAATATGGTCTATACAGATATATTTTAACTGCCTCGTTGGTCTATTGGTAGCAAGCGCTATGTAAGGACCGAGAGGTCCCCGGTTCGAGTCCGAGGCCGGGCAAAATTTGTAAGTTTTTCTGTAATGAAATTACTCAGCCCGGAGTTAGGAAGTTGGAGGTTGAACGCCTGTGCCTCGGAAAGCACGTTAAGCCGGTGGTCCTGCGCCCGATCTCTCGTCGGTCATGTCGGATTGCCGTCTCACCGAATTATGAGAGTAAGGGAATAGAGAGTGCACTTGTGTTTGCGCGCACACTTGTGCACTATAATATGTCCTGCGCACTTGGCTGATCTCAATTGAGATCGGCCGCCATGGCTGAAATCGGTCGGACGCCTTTATTTATTTATGGTCTATAGTGCCAGTCGACCTCATATGTGGATCTCACTACCGCTTACCATCAGGTGGAGTGAGGTCATCTTTTTAGCCTTTTATAAAAAAAACGTCTCGGCAAAATTGGGACGTCTACGTCAACGATCTACGTCTATTGCAGGTCAGCTAGGCAAGTGTTCGTGATCTGACCTGGTGGATGAAGACTTCGGTGATGTCGTCGTCGTGTCCGTGTCCCCCGCTGGGCACGGGAGCGCCGCCGGCCGCGCCGTTCTCGGCTGCGCCTTCAATAGTTTGGTGGCCTTGACGCTGTACAGAACAAAATACACTTTAATACTTGTCATTTTAAACTTTAAAATATTCGCATTAATGATATGGACCACCCCCGTTCGACTAGTTTTAAATTCTATATGAGGAATTTACATTACAAGTATTCGACTCATTTTATTTATATCCATCATCATATTTATTTCATCATCATTTTCTTTTCATCATCAATTGCTACATTCAGCAAAAGTATCTAGGGTCAAGTTTTAAGATCACTTAAAATTTGAAAATATTCGCAAACATAACCCCGCTTGAACGGGGACATATAGCCTTAAAGACAACAAATAAAAATATTTGTCATTTATCATCGACGAGCATGCTTCAAGAGGTTGAAGGATGTGGATGAAGCGAAAGTGGTGTGCCAGGACCGTAGCACATGGCAGGAAGTGATCTCAAAACCCTTTAATTATTCCTGGTACAAATGCTAGATCGGGCACACCTAAATGCAAATAAATCCTCGCGCTGAAATCTAGTAACACTACCTTGTCGTAAGTCGTCGTTTTTTTAACTCTATTAGTAAAAGTATAGATAGACCGACAAACACTAGACGGATAACTAAATTTTAGATCTGTCACCACTCAAACGAAATCATAAAAATTCTTACCCCCAGCTATCCGCGCAGGGAAGCGTGGAAAAAGAAACAATTAACTTAAGATAATGGATAGTATGGGACGTCAACGACACAGTGAGAAATTCACTAGATGGCAATACGTAGGCGTCAGGTCCAACTGCAGCATGATTGGTTATTTTCGACAGACATGTCAATATTCACCAATCATGCTGCAGTTGGACCTCACGCCCACGTATTGCCATCTAGTGAATTTTATTATTCGCGTTAACACTCAGTGAACAGTTTAATGTAACTTAGTTATGTAATAGATCGGCAAAATAAAGTTTCTTCTTCCTATCACAAGCGATGTTTTTCCTAAAACGGAATTCCCCACCTAATATTTGTAATTGACTAAGTTACTGAAATAAATATATTTACGTAAGATTTTAGACTTTCGCGTTCCATTACACTAAATTAGTCTTTATGGGTCCACACGCGATATTAGAAGTAGCAAATACATAGCTACTAACTGCCGGACGTTTCGACTGGGTTACACCAATCATGGTCGCGAGCGAACTGGCGCCGCCCGTCTTCGACTGCCACAGCGGTTGTGAATTTCTGAATCGCGTGTAGACCCATCATCATCATCATCAGCCCATATACGTCCCCACTGCTGGGGCACGGGCCTACCCTAAACTAGGGCGATAAGGCCTTAGTCGACCACGCTGGCCAAGTGCAGGTTGGTCGACTACACAACCTTAGAATTTCTTCTTAGGTGTGCAGGTTTCCTCACGATGTTTTCCTTCACCGTTAAAGCGTCGAATGATGGTACATATGAATTTCAAATTTGAAAAACACGTTGGTACCTGGCGGGGTTTGAACTGGCGACCTCTCGCATGGCAAGCAAAGACCTTAACCACTCGGCCATCGACGCTTTTTTACCCATAAACCATAAAGACTAATATTTAGTATAAATATTTATGTATTTGTAGTACTCACCGCGCGCTGTTTCTGCTCCTTCATGATGAAGTAGGGCTTCCCGAACAGCATCACCGGCACGCACAGCAGAGCCACGATCACGAAGAACTGCGGAGAGGCAGATGTTAGGTTAGCACAGGGGCGAATATTATAATGGCAACGGCAGAGGCGTCACACCGCGGAGTTTTAGTGGGTAGTCCCCTGAGTCACCTTCTCAGGAGCAGCTTGTCGGAAGTACCAGTCTCCGGCAAGCCGGGAGTCCCACACACCACCCCGGGCAAACCCCTGCCCGGGTGTGACGGTGCATTAAGCATTTCTCCGCGTAATTATAAAAAAGGGGGCGAATATAATAGGGTAATGGCCTTTTTTTCTTAGGTGCCATTGCCGAGAGGAACACGGAATGGTTAATGTTATTGTATGTCTCCATTTCATGATGAAACTTTAACAAGATATTGAATATATGTATTTATGTCAACATGAAATTAAATTAAACGCGTAAAACGTTCCGATGCGTTACAGCGACGGGAGGGGGTCCTTCTTACAACACGTTACGTAACATGATTTACATGAAAAAAGTTACTTGTAAGCGTTTTGTGGACTAGTGCCGGCATTGTAGGTGAATTCTTGAGTGTTACGTGACGTTTAGAAAGGGGGCGGGGGGGAGTTACAATAGGCGAGACGAAAAAACATAATTAGTCCGTTATTTAGATTATTTAAAAATATTGTACACGTATTTTTTATTTTGTTTCACAAGCAAGAAATTATGAAGATATAGTGCTTAGAAGTTTAGGTACAATTTTTGATTTGAAAAAATCACGTTTAGGTACAATTTTTGCGTAACTGTGACGTCACAAGCCCATTACTCCAAAATTTTGATGAGCTATAATTTTATCATTTTTTAATCAATTGAAAAACAAAAAATACGTGTCCCATATTTTTGTATAAACTAACTTACGGACTAAATAGAATAATAAGATTTTGACCCAGTCGTCACGCCTATTAAACGTTACGGAGCGTTACAGGGGAGGGGTGGCAGGGGTCAAAAATCTTCAAAAATTGCGTTACGTAATACTAAAACGCTCCCTAACCATGGTAGCGGCATTTTACCTTCTGCAGTCCCAACTGTCCAGGGTACATGGTGTCGTCGCAGACGGGCCGTGTGTTCTCGTCGTGTTTGAACAGCATCATGTTGATAAACGTGATGAGGATCGACGGCGCGCAGTAGGCGCTGGAGCGGACGATCTCTGCGGACGGACGGACAGAGGATAAATAGGGAGGAATTTGTCAAAAATATCCTTTCTTAGTGCTTCTACGTAAGTACGGGACGTTGTAAAAGAAGAAAAAAATTTAGTTTCTAACCCTTATAAGGCCCTGCGTTCATATATCAGTCAGATTCTTCTTTCATATGAAACTTTGTATCATAAGATTTTAGACTTTCGCGTTCCATTACACTAAATATTAGTCGGGCAATAAGTAGCTATGTATTTGCTACTGCTAATATAGCGTGTAGGCACATAAAAACTAATATTTTAACTTTGTACTGTTACCATTAACCTTGTCTCAAAGATAAAAGACAAAAAAATACAGAATCCAATTTGGTCCTTGGAAGTGGTATGCGTGGATATAATATATGCGTGAAAAATACATAGCACTAAACAAAAAGTTGGCCGCCATCTTTAATGTGCCGCCATGTTGTATTAAAACTTCACAAAGTTAACCTTGCATTTTCACCCATTGAACGGTGATAAAGGATAATTATCCTCAAAAGATAGAGCTGAAATTTTCTATAAAATCGTCATTTGTCGTGTAATTACACGATTAAAGACTTCAAAATGTGATCAAAAGTAAATTTAATGGAACAATATGCACATTCATGATTTAAGAACGAAAATATACACATCTGCACAACTAAATAAAATTGAAATGTCAGTTAAACACAATTAAAACATTTTTATCTGTCTGTCAGTCTGTCTGTATGTATGTTCTCGCTAATCTCCGAAACGGCTGGACCAATTTCGACGGGACTTTCACTAATACATAGCTAATTTTACAAGGTACATTATAGGCTATTTTATTTAGACATTTGCACACGGGCGAAGTTGCGTGCGGGCGCTAGTATTCAAATATAGCGGTTTTTTGTCGCTGCAGCAAATGCTGAGGCTGCGTCTTGTTGGTCACAAGACCTATGTTTAATTTTATTTTTCATATTAATTTTGTTTGTTGCTTTTTTGTTTTTAATATTAGTATTCTGTCAATTGTATGTGTACCTGTGGTGTCTGTGATCAATAAGCTTTTTTATTGTTTATTCTATTATTTATTCAAATAGAATTGCCCTATCAACATACCTGGGTCCTGGCTGCCGAAGTGATCAGGTCCCGAGGATCCGTACGAGACCCACTTGATGAACATCAGCAGCACCATGTAGAAGAACAGCAGCACCAAGAACATGATCTGAGGGATGAACTCCACGTAGATGCTGATGCGACGCTTGAAGTAGCTAAGACAAACGGGATAACACAGAATACATAGAAAGAAAGAAGAAACAGAAGGAAACCGTTTATATTAGTAGCTTTGTACGTGATGTGATCTGTTTAATGAACAAATGTAGTGAACTTTAGGTCTGCCTCAGCATATGCTGTAGCGCTAGGTTAAACATAAATAAATCTTCAGTTTACATTTTCTATAAAGAGATGTCTACGGCTGTCAGTGTGGATCACTGATAGTAGATTTCGCCACCTGTGGCTAACAGCTCATATACGGGGAAATTCGACGGCTTCAATTAATAGCTTCTGGTCTAGTGTGATAGTAATGCACGTCTGGGCGCGATTCCTTGAAGGACGGGTGTTCGAATCCCCGAGCCGCGGTGAGGTAGTAATTTTTTTTCCGTTTTTCTAAATATTCCCTTAAGATAGTGTTGCCAGGTGTTAGGATAAAGCAGGACATACGTAGGATTTTTGATTGCTTGTCCGGCCAAAATAAGCGGCATCCGGCCTGTTAGGATTTAGGTAGGATTTTTCAATTTCGAAATTCGCGCGCGGATCGAGATCGAATCACGCCGATCGCGCGTTTTTTTTAAGTAACACCAAAATTTTTCAAAAATGTGAGGCGTCCGGATTTTTCGACCGAATGTTAGGACAAAAAAAAAGTTAGTTTTACACTTTTTATAAAAAAATGGACAAAAAAAAACAAGATGTCCGGATTTTTTACCCAAATGTCAGGACAAACTCACAGGTCTGTCCGGCTTTTGCGTCTGAGGACCTGGCAACCCTACCTTAAGATAAGGTCCAAAATCAATGAACATTTCATACAAGCAGTATGGTTATAGGGTTAGCGGGCTCCATTCGAGTCGCCCATGATGACACCTGCGCTAATGATCTTAGACTTCATAAACACTCACAGATGATTCCAAAGTGAGAGGCAGACGCCGAAAAGCATGTGGAAGACGCCAATGATGATGGAGATCTTCATCTTGTACGCGTTCATGAAGATGATCTTGTTGGACTCGGCGAGCTGGAAGAAATCGTTGCGGTTAGACATGTTTAGGGTTGTACTTAGTAAATTATAGTCTTTTTCAGCTAAGATGATCCCTGTGACACTTCATTGTGTTATGAATCACGCATTTTACGTTTGACAAACGAAAATAATTTCATTTTATAGCGGCGTAATTAAAATAAATCATTTTAAACTTTTAAAAGGGAAACGGTATCGTTTAGTTTAATTGAATGTACCTAAAAGAAAATTTAAAAAAAGTACCTATGCAGTTCGTATACGTAGAATGGAACTTACTTCATTCCATGATGTTACGTTTGACAAACGAAAATAATTTTATTGCACACTTTTATTTGTGCAATAAAATTATTTTCGTTTGTCAAACGTAAAATGCGTGATTCAGAACACAATTAAGTGTCACAGGGATCATCTCAGGTGAAAAATACTATAATAAATAAATAAATATCTGGGCCATTTCCACACACGGTCATCTGCTCCCATACTAAACAGTACTAGTAGTAGTTGTACTATGAGCGCCAGAGACTGCTATAGATACATAGTAGTCTATGTATTTGCTACTCCTAATGTAGTTTGTAGACGCATAAAGACTAGTTTTAGCGTAATGGAAGGCGAAAATCTAAAACCAATGTACTTCACACATATATGGAGTGGGAATCGAAACCACGACTCTTGGAACCGCTAGCTAGTCACTAACCATTGTTCCAAAGAGCCAGTCAAAAAGTGATAGCTTGCAGCGACATGCGAATAGAATTCTATTCGTATTGTTGATCCAGAGGTATCTAAAGGTACACACACAGTTCATCTGAAATACTGCTGATATTATAATTAGTAGTCTGAATTCTTTTTCTTCTTATCGTATGGTTGATGAACAACCTGGTGTCAGAGTTTTTAAACCGCCCGTAGGCCTCTGACATGGCTTCACACACCGTTGAAAAATTTCTCAGGTGTGCTGGTTTCCTCACGATGTTTTCCTTCACCGTTAAAGCGTCGAATGATAGTACATATGAATTACAAATTTGAAAACCACAATGGTACCTGGCGGGGTTTGAACTGGCGACCTCTCGCATGGCAAGCAACTTTTTTTATTGAAGTCGGTTAAAAAGTAAAGTGAATCTTATTACCTGCCACACAGGGTCGATGCCGAACGGGTACGGCCTCTGAGTATAATCCTTCGAGTCCGGGTTCAACTGCAGCAGATGGTTCTGCTGGAGCGTGCTGAGGTCGTAGTTGCTGCGCCAGGACGAGCCGAAGATGTTCAGACTCTTGGAGAAGATGTCGTTGTAGATGAGACCCGTGTACATCGAGAACAGACCCATGAGCAGGATGATGTAGCGACCGCCGAAGAATATGTTCCAGATCTGTGGAGGAGAAGGTTGTTCAATTAATCCCTACTGATATTATAAACGAGAAAGTATGGATGTATGGATGTATGTATGGATGTATGTATGGATATATGTATGGATGTATGTATGGATGTATGTATGGATGTATGTATGGATGTATGTATGGATGTATGTATGGATGTATGTATGTATGGATGTATGTATGTATGTATGGATGTATGTATGTATGTATGTATGGATGTATGTATGGATGTATGGATGTATGGATGTAAGTATGGATGTATGGATGTATGTATGAGTATGTATGGATGCATGTGGATGTATGTATGGATGTATGGATGTATGTATGGATGTATGGATGTATGGATGTATGGATGTATGTATGGATGTTTGTTACTCTTTCACGCTCAAACTTCTGAACCGATTTTCATGAAATATTGTATGATGGTAGCTGGCACTCTGGAATAACATATAGGCTACTTTTTTTTTAATTAAACCCCCATGTGGTTCATTTGTGAAAATTAGTATGGGAGATTTTTTACGTGTTTGTCGATTTTTATAAAACTTGGTATGGAGGTAGCTGGCTATTTTAATACATCATTGCTACTAAAACCCATTAATACGCGACAAAGTCGCGGGCGGCCGCTAGTGTTAAATATTTTTTAAATATCAAACCACATCTCATACCGAGCCAGTCTTCTTTAATTTATGAGGTGGAGGTAACGACAGCAGACTTCTTTTTTTATAATATCGATATTATCGATACAAACACAGAAAAAAATATTTTACATCTGTAAAAAATGTAAAACAGTTCAAACGTACATACGCCCGATAAATTTACTCAATTTAGCTCGTATACGTCCTTAAGGGCTAAGGCATTTCTGTTCTAATGTATTCTAACATACATCACCACGACAGATCAAGTTACAAAAAATCCAAAAAGCATGTGTGTGTTATTCGTACCTCGCTGTCGATCTTCTTGGCCTGCAGCGGCTTCTCCTTGTAGCACATCCAGAAGCCGAAGATGGCCATGAGCGCGCCGTGCCCCAGGTCGCCGAACATCACCGCGAACAGGAACGGGAACGTTATGATCGTGTACGGAGCTGGGAACGAAAGGGGACAGGGTTATTTACGTAAATATACATGAATTGGGATGACGACCGAATCAAAATTACATCATAAGGTCATCATAGTAAGTTTCGGAACGCCGATTCTGCCGAGACGACTCCGGCTAGAAACTGTAGTTACATTGTAGTGTATCATATTGCTCTCTCATTTAAGCAATTTAAAGAAAAATGTCTAGTGCTCGGGTTTTGTGGAAATGCCACAAAGCTACTACTACTAAACATTTTTCTTCAAATCTCTCATTATGAGTATAATCGCCTCATTAAATTCTCCGCCTCGGTCTATAACACCCATCTGTAAAAGCGCTCAACATCGCCGACTAACCTGGGTTGACTTCTCGGTAGGTGGCGACACCGTACGCGTAGATGAGGTTCTGGAAGGCGGACGTGAACTTGTTCGTCCTGTTGTATGTGGGCGGGTCCTCCGCCGTCTCCATGCGGTTCAGGATCGGCGGCACTGAGCTGCCGCTGCGTTCCTACAAGACAAATTGACATTATATAATTTAAACTTTCATGGTTACACACATTAGAAAACTGAAAATGTCCGGGATATTTACCATGCTGTTTTGTTTTAATGAGCTCCCGATATTTCGGCACTGTTGCAAGCGCCATGATCACGGGTGAACGGGCTGCGAGAATGACGGTAGGTCTAAGAGCAGACATATCGGTCTACCCTCTTTCTTAGTCTTTTACTACTTACGACACCGGTGATGAAAGTACCGTGCAAAAAACAACATGGTAAATATCCCGGACATTTTCAGTTTTCAAATTGACATTATCAGCTGGTTGACACATTTCGAACATGGCGGCCGATCTTATAGTAACGGATGGACTGACTCGGTGGAATAGTGGTTAAGGTGCCAAGACTCCCACGACGTGGGTTCTATTTCCACCAGGGAATAATATGATGAACATTGGTATATGGTAGGGTATTCCCTAATTGTTTTAGGAATACCCTACATATACTAAATATTTAAATTGTATTAAAGTATGCTTTTATAAATATCTATGTAATTTTTTATTAGTCTCTGACCATAGTGCAAGCTCTATTTATTTTGGGGACAGATGGCCAAGAGTGGAGATGTACCAAAAAAAACAAACAAAGTTCACTCTCATAGTTCGCAGAGATGACAATCCGACATAACAGATGAGAGGTCAAGCGCAGTACCACCGGCTTAACGTGCTTTACGGTCGTGCATCCGCCAGCTTTCTAAGCTCCAGCAGAGTATATTCAGAAGCCGAAGATGGCTGGATGGATGGATAAAATCTTACACAAATTCGACCCGACCAAGGACTTCTTGGTCCTTACGTAGATACGGATTACACTTGTTATTTGACCGTTGGTCTGGTAGTGGTACGTAAGGCAGTTAATTATAAGCTACCATCAAACCAGACACAATAGAACATTTATTGTATGCACTCTGTGGAGGTTTACGGTTGTCTCTGTGTTAATTTTTATTGTTTGTCCTTATTAGCGGAACAAATTCAACACATGTTTTGAAAGAAAACAAAAATATCACCTACAGTTGATTGTAATATTTTTGATGTGCAATATTGTGCCATCAACTTTGTATATTGCTTTGTTTTCAATTAAGAAAAACAGAATAATGACTTGTTTTGTATTCAATAAATAGATATGATTAGCTATTGATCACGCTGGTACCAAGAACGTGCAGTTAGAAATATAAAACCGATTAAAAATAATCTACGACACAAACAATTTACATAATGTGACCACACCACAGGGTTTTGTCACCAACAACGGTCACATATAATGAATGATACAACGCAGGTATTCTGACAGAACCTTTAAGTGACGGCTTAAAAGAACTTTACACCTAAATAAAACAATATTTTAATTATTTTTTTTATTCTATGAGAAATGAATTAAATGTAAAATTGGTATAGTCTGTATTAATAATTTTATCCTCCTCCCTCTACTATAACTACTATAATTTGTGGATTATTGTTCTTAAACGATTTTATGTGTAAGCGGTATAAAACTGCGGTTTTCCTGGTATTGCATCTTTCTGTATTATTCACAATGAGTATTATTATAAAAGGAAACTTAACGCCTTGTCAAAATACCTACGCTGTAATTTACACACATCCTATCCTGGATTCATAATTCATTCAGATCCTAAGGACTTTGTGAACCCGTATACTATGTTTCATTGAAACTTTAAATGTTCCCACAAGATCTAGCGTTAGTAACAAAAATTAATGTCTAGGCTAACAAGACACCGCGCCGCTAATATTATGCCTCTGTTCACGTTATATGCAAGTGAATAATAGCTTTATTATTGCCCGCATGCTTAGTCAAAGGACGGCTTATACAAAGCTGAATTACCTAAAGGTATACAAATATGATTGTGCTCGTAAATATGCTAATTATTACAGATTATAGAGCACGGTTGAGCCTGCAAGGGCCCGTTACAAGCGTAGTGGTTTAGTAGTTTCGAACGTTCAAACTTCAAACGTACTATGCTAACAGATAATATGCGGGAAAAATACGACGGCTTCAATAAGCTGTTGGTTGGTGTGCGAAACCATTCGCACGTCTCGGCATTATTCCTGGAATGACCGCTGTTCTCAAATTCCCATTCAATAGCGGAGCAATTTATTTTTTCCATATTCTAAAATATTAAAACAGCTAGTGCAAACTTCAGCACTAATTTTTAAATTTACGTTCAAACGTACCTTTCGTTTCTTAGGACTTTATAATCGTTCGAAGTAATAGAAATAGTATGCTATAAGACAGAATCTATAAACCAATAATGTCCTTGAATACAAAATTATTATTATTCTCTTGTCTCTTCAAGACGAGTGATGTCCTAATTATGACCCGATTTGATTATCTCATAACAAATCAAATTGACTGATATTATATTTCACACGATATGAGTGTGTTAAAACACCGAGTGCCGTAAGAATTTAAACAAGCTTGTTTGGAATATTTAACGTGGGAAGCGGTTAAATTTCAACTGATTTTATTTGAAAACAAACATTTTCTACCTTTGAAACGGTCGAAAACCGTGTACGAGTATGGTGATATATACAGGGTGTCCCAAAAAGTAGTGTCAAGCGGAAGTCCTGAGATAGAACACCCTGTGGGGCATCCGAAACACCCCCATGTATGTTCCGCGATTTTTTATAGTTTTCGAGTTATGATTATTTTTCTAAAATTTTGAGAATAACTGACCTTACCGACTAAAAATATTGTAGAGAAAAAAGTATTTGACTTTTTTGAGTAATTCTTTTTGCAAATCAATTTTCATGAGTTTTTCTTTAATGCCTAAAATATTTGTCTCCATAACTTATATGGAAAATATCAAAATGATGGTACAAACTGAAAAGTTACGTTCTGTAAATAATGTCTTACAATTTCAACGTTAAATTTAAAAAAAAAGGAGGTAGCTGCATGGCTCCTAAATAACTTTAAAAACTGCGCTAGACTTTCAGCTTTCATAATCATTAATAAAAACTGGTACTTAATGTGCTACTTTTGCTGAAATCGGACTTCAAAGACAGAGAGGTAGAAAAATCATAAAATTAGCCATTTGAATACGAAGTATTATTTGGACATTTTATTATTCCGAAAGTTAGTCAGTTTGTTAACAAAACTAAATTTAATACTGGAGCACACAGATGCAAACATTTGGATGATTTTTTTTGTTTAATTTAAGTTTCATTGCGCTAAAACTGTTTTCACATGTAATACCTTTGTTACGACGAACTTGACGAACTTTGCTTTCTTTACGGACTTTAATAAACTTTTACTTATAAACTTTTTACAATAAATAATCAAAAACGATAACTTTTTTTTTTAATAAAGTTCCCATTTCTATACTTAATTATTTTTTTAAGTATCACAAATTAAACTTTCAAGTGGTTATTTCTTAGCATTTCTGGTATAATTTTTATTGTAAACAATCTTATTAACTTTAGAAGTAATAAAATGTCCAAATAATACTTCGTATTCAAATGGCAAATTTTATGATATTTCCACCTCTCTGTCTTTGAAGTCCGATTTCAGCAAAAGTAGCCCCTTAAGTACCAGTTCTTATTAATGATTATGAAAGCTGAGAGTCTAGCGCAGTTTTTAAAGTTATTTAGGAGCCATGCAGCTACCTCCTTTTTTTTAAATTTAACGTTGAAATTGTAAGACATTATTTACAGAACGTAACTTTTCAGTTTGTACCATAATTTTGATATTTTCCATATAAGTTATGGAGACAAATATTTTAGGCATTAAAGAAAAACTTATGAAAATTGATTTGCAAAAAGAATTACTCAAAAAAGTCAAATACTTTTTTCTCTACAATATTTTTAGTCGGTTAGGTCAGTTGTTCTCAAAATTTTAGAAAAATAATCATAACTCGAAAACTATAAAAAATCGCGGAACATACATGGGGGTGTTTCGGATGCCCCACAGGGTGTTCTATCTCAGGACTTCCGCTTGACACTACTTTTTGGGACACCCTGTATAAATACGAGTGCCGTGTATGGTGGTCGTAAAATTTACCGCTACGTAATAGGATGATATTTTGTTTATAAATATAGACACTGCATTAGGGTAGGTCTCTCTTAGGCCTCAAAGTAGCGTCAGAACTGAAAGGGGGATATATAAGTAATATTTTACTTTTCTATTCTATATGCAGAAGTAAACCAATGGACGGAGACGTTATATGCAATTTTCCTTAAAAAAGACGTCTTCCTTGTACAAAACCCTTCCGAGAATCAGTACCATAAATATGGCATCAGTTTGAAGATCAACCATATTCTCAAACAAGTCATCAGGTTCGAACTGATCTTAGATCATCTCTTTTTATCGCCAGTTAATGTAAGTTGCCACACATAATTCAGTTCACATAAACGCTACACAAACAAAATAATTATAAACAGTAAGTATTGAACACCCACCGTCCCCCTCCTGAGGGCCAGTTGAATCGTCTCCAGATCCAGAGCGGGCACCCAGCACTCCGCGATGAGGCACTTCTGGGTCACGTCCAGGTTGAACAAGTTCAGGGTGTGGTAGATGGCCTTGATCTTGCGCACCTTCACGAACCAGTTCTTGATGTTCTTCGCGGCGGCCACCAAAACGCGGTGACGATGGTCTTGGGTCTGGCCTAACACCTGTGGGATGAGAAAGGTTAGGTCAGTGCTGAAAGAGATATTACATATCTACATACATAAAATCACTGTGTGTACACGTTTTTGTGTCACTAGGTTTGTAATTTTTAAATGTTTTTATTCAAATTTATTTATAATTGTAACCTGTTGCGGATGCCATAATACTTAATAAATAAATAAAAATAAAATAAATCACGCCTTTTCCCCAGAGGTGTAGGCAGAGATCACTTCCTACCATGTGCTACGATCCTGGCACACCACTTTCGCTTCTTCCACATCCATCAACCTCTTCATGCACGCTCGTCGATTACGGGTACTTTTGATTTGACCTCTTTTTAAGATTTGACCTATTTGGTCATGGAAGGTATTTCTTGGTCTTCCCCTATCGAAATCTCCATTTATACCCTCTCTATATTAAACCCTTCGTTAATCGACTCTGACATAAAAGAGAGAGGAAATGAAGAATTTGTCGGAATTAGGATGAGACGTCTGAAACAGCATCAGTCAAGCATTTTCAGTAATCAAATAATTGATACTTTATACTTTTACAATCACACATGTTTCGACTGGGTTAAACCAATCATGGTCACGAGCCAACGTCGGGCAGTAAATAAACTATGTATTTGCTACTCCGTGTAGACCCATAAAGACTAATATTTAGTGTAATGGAACGCGGAAGTCTAAAATCATGATTTAATTCATTAATATTAGCTAAGTGATCGACACTCATGTAGAATAGGTGTTTTGAAAATATTGTGAAATACCGCCGGTTGGCGGCTTTACCAGATCTCTCGTATATCATAGATAAAACTTTACTATGTGGATTAATCACAAATTATCGTGGATATCAACTGATACGCATAGTAACGTGTAATAAATAAAGTGTATCTACCTACATATCAATGTCTGTGATGTTGTATAATTGTTGTCCCTGTAAAATTATTTATAGTGTTTATAGACGATTCTACACGGCGGTTAAGTGCCCCCTTCATAAACCCGTTCTGAATAATTTTGTTTTACACTTCCGACCCTAATAACATATCTATAGGTACTATCTGGATATTTATTACGTGACTGATGCTCGTAACTGTAACATTCTATGTTTAAAAATATAAATTCTGGTCTTCCTGGCATGATCCAAAACTATACTGTATCCTATCGTCAACATACCGTGTTCAAGTCCTCGATCCTGGTCATGACTCCCATGGCCATCTCGCGGCGGTCTGCCGGCGCCTCGGGGCACGGGTAGAGGGTAGCGCGGAAGCCTTCGCATATCTTCTTGACGCGTGTCTTGAGCTGGTCTCCTTGGAAGAAGATGATGAACACCGACTTGTACACCTGGTCCGACTGTGGAAGTGGAGGTATGATTAGTTTTCGTTCCGAGTCAATAGAAAATTATGTAATCAGTACCTATTGTATTTTATATTTATATCACTAGAAATGTATTTTGAATTATGTTTGGCCTGCACCTCCCTTATTGCAGCAGCAAAACTGGCTCTGATCTTTTGAATCAAGAGTTTCAGATCCCGGATCAATAAATAACTTAACTACTTAAACTAGATTTAGCAATTTGGTTGCAAAACGCTCACCACTCACATGCTTTAGAAGTTTCATTAGATTTTTCTCTGGTTGAGTTGGATTTACTGGTATGCACAAATTTCTACTTGCCCCTAATAAAGGAGTAGAATTAAGAACGACAAATCGTATCCAAAATTGAATTAGTAAGACCTCCTAAGTCCGAGACCTTTAAAGTGTTAGCTGGGAGATGATGTAGAGAAAGATTTAGGTATCTTCCTCTAAATGACATCCTTGTTCCGAATACCTACTCCCAAAAGGGTAACAACCTCCAAGGACGCCAATACTCACCGAAGACGGGTCCTCAAGAGGCGTATCTATCTCGGCCTGGCGCAGGAACACGTTGCCGCGACACGCGCGCCACAGCATACGCTCGAACGCTGGGATGCGCTCGCGCAGGATCACGCCCGCGACGAAGCTACACACGAGGACACAGTGTCAACAACGGGCAGTGGAGCGCGGGATACACATAATGAAGGTGTCTCAGATCAATCGAGGGGATGACGTAGGCGACTGGTCCGGCTAAACAGTCAGTAGTTAGCCTAGTTTGTGCGGTACTGACCATCGGTGCGGATTGCTCCGTACGGACCCATAAGTAACTTTGTGGTTGGTTGTATTTTGTGTCACTGCGGAACAAATCCGCGCATGTGTGATCCACTCCATACAATATTTTGGTCGGTACCGATGGTCAGTGGTATACTAAAACCAGCCTTAGGCTGCAAACTGGACGCAAGAAGTGGCGGTGGCGGCAACGACGGCGGTAGAACAAACGGCCTTAGTTTTTGAACATGGCCTTCAAAACTAACCAATAACAGTTTAGCCGGACCCGACGAGTCCGCCACGCTCTCTTGTGATTGGTTCGATCTGAAACATCCTCATTGCTTTGATGAGCTAACGGCTAAATAAGGGGGATCGGTTATGAAGGAGGTTAGGGTGCTTTGAAAATTTTCTTGAGGAAACGCACGAATTGTGATTACTCAGAATTTAACCTTTCAATGGAGTAAATATTTTTGTTCAAGTAAACCAACTAAATAATTCAAACATATATCAAACAAATAAAAAAACTTATCTTTAATACTCAAGCACTCCATTTTCCAAGAGTATTTTGAAAGACACCCTAAATTACTACTACTGAGAATAAATAGTCAATCAGCTGTTGTGATAATATAATTGGTGATGACGTCAATTAATACTTATTAATGAAATAAATACAGGTTTTAGGTAACCTATGTATGTTGTATGTTTGTTTTTATTTTACTTAAGCTTCAATTGTTTAATTGCCTATAACGATCATCACCAACCATTCAATCTATAACTATTTATGATAGAGGAAAATTGATGTTCAATTTACAAAAGATGGGGAATCCAGAGATAAAAAAGACTATATTATTTTCTAAGAAAAATATAACAATGCAGTCTGCAAATAAATCATTTTGATACAAAGGGCAGTATACTATACCTGTAGTAAAACTGAATCACAGTTTCAATAAAAATCGAAGAACCAATAAATATAATAATATTTATTTATTTATAATGCAATGCAAACACAGAGACGTTGATTTCAAATTGTTTTTTTTTAAATATCATTATGATATAGTAACTCAAACGAAACCAGGACATACGAAACACATCATGTTAAATGAAATATACCTCGTTTATAAAATAAAAATCTTCCTCTTAAATATCTGTATTTAAAAAAAACTGCATCATAATCTGTTGTCTAGTTTTAAAGATTTAAGCATACATAGGGACAGACAGACGCGGGAAGCAACTTTGCTTTATGCTATGTGGTGATTATTAAACTATAAAAATAATATATATATGTAAACGTTATATCACGATATAAAGTTTTACAATGTAACAACGTAACTAGCAAATAATGCTGACTACCGCGTACAAACCATTCTCATAGTTGCTTAGAAAACTAGACATAGATAAGACACATGTGAGCATTAAAATAGTGTATCTTATGTAATAGATAGACAAGTTATATTAAGGACGTAGTAGGTGGCTGTTTTATCGCCATCATTAAAATTACAGTTATGTCAATAGCAAAAATTTATGACTTTTCGCATACATACATTGTAATCGGAGAGTTACGAAACATTTCTATCTTTACAATGAACATGGTCAGTTTCTGTGACCATAAATTATTTTATCCATCCCTATCAAGACAGTAAATTATTTCATTTTTCTTTTAACAAGAAGCCTTAGTTAGACCAGGATCGCATCGATCCAGGAATTACAAATGCTTCCACATCAGTATTGCACACTAGCAAACATTGTTCCATTATAGAGACAAGGATGATGAGTTCGCTCGCGACCATGATTGGAACCAGTGCCGGATTAGCCATATAGCAGGAGTAGCAAATGCTACGGGCCCCGCGCATTGGGGGGGCCCCGCGCCGCCGCGCTCCAACTCCTATCTGATCGTAAAATAAAAAAAAAATTGCATGACTTAAACGTGAAGCGCTTAGGCTATGCTTTACTCCCAACTGAAAATATAAAACTCGATTTCGTCACGTTATATTTTATCTGAAATTAAACCACATTTCTACCCTTCAAGCGGCCAGATTTTCATTTTTTTATATAGGTATACATTTATTTTGCGAGTTTACGTAGCCGAGATTGTACTTTTTTATCGATTTTAATATAATATAGATTATCAGTATTTCGAGAAAAAGTAGGCAAACTATTTAAATTTTATTGACTCAGTCACAATCCAATCTACTGGGGTTGGTTGATTTATTATAAAATATAGATTCATTTTATGAGTGAATATAGCTGACCTTTTTTTGAATCGATTATCATATATATCATGTTTCGAGAGTATTGAAAGCTAGTAACGGTAGATTAAGAGCAAGGTGTTTCAGAGTCTCAAGTAAAAAGGCGGGTAATTTAAACATGAACTATTCAAATTATAAACAAAAAGTTATTCAATTAAAAATTACACATTTTATGTGTTCGTCGACATTGAATTTCCTTGAATATCAATACATAGTTTAAAACAAAGTCGCTTTCGCTGTATGTCCGCTTAGATCTTTAAAACTACGCAACGGATTTTGATGCGTTTTTTTTTTTAATAGATAGAGTGATTCTTAAGGAAGGTTTGTATGTAAAATTTACCCGAAGCGAAGCGAGGGCGGGTCACTAGTCTTTACTATAAAATAAGTGCTTAAGGCATGCATATTTGGATATGAAACATATTATATATAAACATATTTTCAACATTAAAACGTATTAAAAATGAATTAAGGAACACGATGGGCCAAGAACGTCTTAATCATCTCACTTTGTTGAATATAGAGCATGATTTGCTTAAAGAAGTCGATATTGAAGGTGTTATAAATTTGCCCATATTAAATCCAGAAAAGTTTATTTGTAACAATTTTGTTTTATTTAATACCGTAAACTTGTGAACCTAAAGCAAAGCAAGGGCCCCTTGACAGAATTTGCCACAGGCCCCGCGCTGGCTTAATCCGGCACTGTATAACCCAGTCGAAACGTCGGGCAGTAAGTAGCTATGTAATTTGCTACTCCTAATAACGCGTGTAGACCCATAAAGAATAATATTTAGAGACAATTATAGTCCAAACTTGAAACCCTCAAGCGTGCGATAAGAGGCTCGCTGTCATCATTTCCATTCCATTGTCGTTTGCGATTCAACCGGAGATAAAAAACGTAAAACATGCGTAATGAGCGCCGTGCCAACTATACCGATAAATCATATCTGTTGTGGAAAATCACCCGATATCCGCAGTGCCGATTTATATACATATTTTTGTACAATAGGAATGTACAGCTAAATTTAATAATTGGTTGTAGGTCCTGGATAACTAGAGCCGACGATTGTTCTAATAATTATTACAAGACTTGCCTTCTTGATATCTTCTGGTGTAATAGAATGCTGAATCAAAGCTTTATGCAACCTTTATTCTAACTGTCAAAAATGTTTTTATTTCTATTCAAATAATGTTTATGAAGCAAATTGATTGCAGCATCAAATGCATTTATTCGAACTATATACGAGACTGCACGGCTTCATCGCTTTAATTAATTAACTTACAAGGAAAACAATTTGCATCATATTGTAATTTTATTAATCCCTATTATAGGGCATGGTAATCTGGTAACGATCAAAATAAAGTACAACATGTTAATCTATTGCAGCGGTCTTCTAACATCGTTCGTTCAAATGGAGGTAATTTGCAATCAATATCACAAAAGATCTCGGAAACACTCAATATTTATAGTGTTACTTCTATGTCTGTGTTGGCCTTTATATTGTGATTCCTTGCAGATTGATTCGTTGCCACAAAGATAGTCAACTGGTAACTACTAATAGAAATAGGCTACATACTAATAGTTGACAACATTCCGAAGGTTTTGCTTATGATTTGCAAACTTTTCAAAGTAATTTTAATTGTATTCAACATGTTCCCCTTTTCGTTTTTTACTTCCTCTGGGTCAGGGCTAGCGGAACATAATAAGGGCTCTGATAAGATTATGTACCGTCATTCAGGTTTTCAAAATACAAGAAAAATGTTACCAAGGTATTGTGAATAAAACGTACACTCAGAACATAAATGCATAATACCAATTTAGTCATAAAGTCCGCTTTTTACATCCATCTATACTCTTTTTCACCTAAGATGATCCCTGTGACACTTCATTGTGTTCTGAATCACGCATCTTACGATTGACAAACGATAATAATTTTATTGCACACTTTTTTCATTTTATTGCGGCGTCATTAGGAAAAATATCAAAATAAATATGTTTATACTTTTAAATGACAAACAGTATCGTTTAGTTTAATTTAATGTAATAGAACATTTAAAAAAATACCTATGCAGTTCGTATACGTAGAATGGAACGTAGTAATTCTGACTAAGTTCCATTCTACGTAATACGAACTTAATAGGTTTTTTTTTAAAACTTCTATTACTTTAAATTAAACTAAACGATACTGTTAAACTTTTAAAAGTTTAAAGTTATTAATTTAATATTTTTCCTAATTAAGCCGCAATAAAATTAAACAAGTGTGCAATAAAATTATTTTCGTTTGTCAATCGTAAGATGCGTGATTCAGAACACAATGAAGTGTCACAGGGATCATCTTAGCTGAAAAAGACTATAGAAGACATATAAAAAACATGAAAAATGTAATGTTCAGCTATGTTATTTAGTACATACTAAAAATTCTGGCCTTCATATATTTGTGAGTGCCTCAGTATGGTCATCAAGACAATTACCCATGCCCATTTACCATCCCATAAATGTAGTGTCAGATGTCCAAAAAAACGAACAATGTTTCGACTACAATTAGAATTCATATTTACTTCACACAAATATAAAACATTATGTATTTAGTGATAGTCACGTGATTCGGCTTGGTAAATATGCGGCATAGTATATCACATATCGGGTGGTATTATTAAGAAACAAAGGCCTTCAGCACAATAACGTTTGTACTGTGTAGTTTACACATCATTTTATGTGACAAAAATTTGCCCTTCCTTGGCAACATACAACGTGGCCGAGGATAGAGAGAAGTGCATTTGAGAGGCCTACGTCCAGCAGTGGACAGAAATGGGCTGATGATGATGATGATGGCAACATAACTAGAGGGGCAATATTGCTCCTGAATTCTCGATACGTTTTAGATTACCATCGTTGTTAAAAAAAATATATATTCTCAACTGTAATTTCAAATTCTGAACCTTGTTAGATAGTGGAAGTAAACAAGCTATATGAACAATCACAACGTCTACTAGTATTATTGTCACAGTGCTCCCGGAAACCAGCTATGACGGGAAATCCGCAAAGCAAAACGAACCTCACACTGATAATATTTAGGTTCAAATTCAAAACAAATGCAACCGTTTAGACATGCAGCTGGAAATAGCGTAGTGACTGCACAAACTGCAATTTCGTCTTCAATAACTTCATTAGTTGGAATGCAATGAAACGCGTCGGCGGATGTACCGGATTCCCACGGTATTGTATCGACGGCCATCGCCCACGGCCTAAGGTCCCTCATTCCATGTAAACTTCGTACTTAGCCCAAATATAATAATGGTTTTTTTACATACTATCTAAATCTATTTGGAAGGTTAGTAAGTACTGATTCGCTGTAATTTCTTTTGCCCATTCTTTTCTGTCCAACTATGTTATGCAATCAACACATTGTTATTCTTTATTTTGGTTCTGAAGCCTGCATGTTGAAATCTACTTATAAACCTAAATGTTTCTACGTTAAAAGTAATGAAGTGACTGATTTATATTTTATTTATGTAACCGAGTGGCTGATTCATAGAATTGTGAATATAGCACAATGGCTCTATTATCACAATGATAACTTTATCTATCATAAGATCGTTACGTCAGCCATGAAATTCTTTCTACAACTCTTTTTATGGTGTAATGCAGATGTTATTAGGTTGGCGGGGCAAATTTGGCATCAAGTTGGACAGGAACTTACTGTATTCTGGATAGATGTGTTCTACTTTATCAGGGAAGAATGATATGATGCTGGTACTGACATTTAAAGCCATTAAACAGGAAAAACTAAATTACATCAAAACCTAAACAATGATGTCGTCAACATAACAATTCGTCCGGACGATCTTCGCACACGCGGCCTTCGCGATCCTTTCACGTTCTCAATCAATCACAGACTACTTAAAACCCCATTTGTTTCCCGATGGCGACGGATAACATTGCTAATCTGTCTTCAATGACCCGCGTTTCATTTTCAATGGACGCAATTTCACGTGAGAAACGGATTTTCTGTACCTACGTAATGACGTTGACTTGTTTACATTCTTGGGGCTAAGTTATTTGGTTGGTGTCATGTGAAAGATGACATGAATGAGATTTTAGTTGGTTCTAGGTCGGCTGAGAGACGTATGGAAGAATAAAGCATGTAGGGCCTCAGTTAAATTGACAAGAAGGAAGTCAACAAATAAAATCAATCTTTTAAGTTTCTGCTCAAAACATATTCATGATTTGATAGTATTTCCACGGTTATATTAGGTTAATGTTACCGTGGTCTTTCTGTAGTCATCCGTCTCAACGACGTGAACCAGTCTAGTTTAAAGAAATCAATTACGTAAAGCCTAACAACTGCTATTTTAGGAGACGGAATCAGAGATAGAATTCGTATAAATATTTTGTCTATCAGGGAACCACATAAGACATCTAAATTTATTGGTTGGTTGATCACAGCTTCGTTTTAGTTTCAGTTAACGAAAGTTTAAATGCAAGCCTTCGTAAAAATATTGTATTGAAGATCTTAATGTCAAAGACCGGGACACATTTTGGGAAGCGCCATCCTAGTCAAGTGACTAAATAGGAGTAAAGGGGTGTGTACTAATCAGCATAATGGCGGCGAAAGTGTACTGTACTACAGCAAAAACCTTCAATGACAACAGCCATTGAACACCCAGGCCCCGATGGCGAGTGACGCGGCCGGCGTCGTTGGCAGACGACCAAGTCTACGCACGTGAGGGATTTATATTTGAGCTCTGGAACGTTTGCCTTCCCGACAGATTTACGACAAACAGACTCGGGGTATCCAAGACGCTTCGCCGGTCACGTGACTTGACGTAACACCGTCCAGGAATTTCGAGCATTCGACACCATCTCCAGCATTCGATTTTTAAGGGAATCTTCCGCCTATGAAGAAGAGAGCATTTGGGAAATCCTATGTCCAACAGTGGATTCATTTGACATGCTGACGATGATTCGATTTTATCATTTTCGAGCCGTCGATAAAATAATAAGTTATAATATAACAATTATCGATTACCTTTTATCAGTCGTACCGTACGTCATAATGGTGATCTTGCAATATTCTTAGCCGTCAAGACATCAATGAATTACTTCGATTGAAAGAGAAAACTTGTGTAATAATATCGGTAACTGTCAAGATATTTTAATGAACGCATTGATTTGTAATAATTGGATGACACCTAACAATGTGTCTAATTTTCATCTCGGTCACGATATTCACTTGGAAGGTTGGTATGAGGATAACGATTAACATCTTATTTGCCTAAGGCATTAACTATCCGCATATCTAAAAAATAATAACGTCAGTTGGGATTTCCACTGAATAGTTGGAAACGGAATATAACATCCACGCTAAATATTGACTCCACCGTTTCAATACAACGTCATCGGTGAATTCCAGTGATAACATGGCTAGTAACTGTTTTCTTCTTTCCTAGAAGTTGCTTTGGAAATTAGTGACCGAGTAGGCGACATGTTTGGCGTTGTTATACTTACCTACTCGTTTATTATGATGATGAACTCGATCACGTAGCGTGTCAGTGGTCTCAAATAGGCCAATAAAGCTCAGGTTGTTATAGCCAATTCTTTCTGTTCTGTAATCAGATCCGACAGTAATTGATGCCTGCACCAGATTTGTGATTCGTCACATCTTATCAGCATGTAATTGGTAATAAATTGCCGAGCAAACTTTAATGGATTCACGTTGATGATATGAATATACAACCATTTTTTGATTCTTTTTTTTATATATGTATACAGCATTTGTAGGTCCTGTTTAACATTTAACTTTCACAAACTGTGGGTTTAAGTCGTTTTCTTTCCTAACTGGCATACGATGATTGCTTGGGGTAGGTAGCCTCGTCATCCTCACCGGACTTGCGGGGGAGCGGATGGACCCCTAATGTTTATGTCAGTCTTCAAACCGTAGACAAGCAAATCTTAAAATGGTTGGCTTTATTAACAGAGGTTTTTTTAAAAAAATCTTTAACAACAAGTCATCCAAAAAGGTACGGCCAGAATACCAGTGCTGCATGAGCTCTTGTTGAGCTTCTGCAGTCTATAATGAGGCACGTACCTTGTTGGTCACTGATGCTAAATATTCGTTTTATATATTATGTTCTGTTAATTTGTATTATTTTATGTTAAATTTATTTTTTCTTGTAATATGTGACCAATAAATTATATTCTATTCTATTCTATTCTATTTTGCTAGGAAATGATGGTGTCGTTAATTTTTTGCAGAATAATACATAGTAACAATATTTCGCGACAAATATAATACAACATTTAATTTCATGCAATGTACTTATCTTTTCATCAGTTGCCTATTTCTAGAGTGATGTTTCTTCGATATCTCTTCTATGTATTATTAACACAGTTCAATTTATCATAAATTAAATAACAATAGGAACAAAAACATTCAATTGAAATCAACGTCTCAAAAGAAGAAAATATATTTGCCGTTTGTATCATTATGACCCGCTCAATTACTAAGAATTCCTAAGTACGGTTAACCGAATGTTGAAATAAATAAATTTGAACATTTGGTTATGTTGCCTTGAAACTTCTTAGTAACAGGCAAAGCAGACTTCCGAGTATGCGCAAGAAATCCATACAGATGACAGAACAACATATCATTTCTAGAGTAGTATGAATTATACTTCTAATTCTTTAGGAATAAGTGCCATATTAGCTTGAAAAATCTTAACTTTAATATTTTATGCTAAGGGTTTTTTTATTTTATCACATTTGTATTGTTCTCCTGAGCATTTATAGTCTGGCGATGTCAGCTATAAATGCCAGATATTTTTTTTATTATTATCGTATCAAAATAAACATCGTGATATTCTGCCATTGTATGGATTTAAGCGACTTTGATCTCTTATTATTCATTCCACATTAAAAATAGAAATAATTAAATGCAACAGACATGTATTTAGGAACTAGGCCAAGGGTTTCGGTGAGGCCCGAACTTAGAGACTGTTTTCTGAAAATGTTGACAGAGATTGACATACCACCAATCCAACCAATTTATACGTCATAAACATTTAGGCAAAAACGAATCAGCAGAGTATTCATATTTAAAAAAAAACGCGGGCTTTAAAAATTTTATCTTTCATAGAGCTAAAAAAAAACATCGCTAAACATGAGAGATATTATGTGCGTGAACCGGAACGCACAAAATATCGCACTAAATGACGGTAGTGATTAAACATCTATACATCTTGCCCGTGGGTTTAATCCGTAAACGAAGTTTTATTTCGTACTAGTGGACCCGGCGAATTTCATACCGCCAATACTGATTCTTTTTCTATATTTTCTCATTGAAACCTTCCCTGGACTACGACGAACATTTTAAAACCAAAATTACCTAAATCGGTCCGGGCGTTCTCGAGTTTTAGTCAGACTAACGAACGGCAATTCATTTTTATTTATAAGAGAAGAAGATGTGTAGAGTTCGCGCAAATAATAGACAATACTATATCCATTTGATACGACTTCTTTATCATATCTATGTGATTCATACACTCCAATTGTAACTCCTAAACCGACTACATAAATCCAGTTTTAAGAACCGGTCACGCCAATCCACTATCATATCAATTCGTTTTAATTAAGACAGTTGTCATGATAGTATATTAGGCACTATCTTTGCCTTTTTTTCTGCTACTGTACTGTTTAAGTGGAGTAGTTAACTGTTACAGATATCAAACGTTTAACAAATCTTCAGTGGGTAAATTCTTACCTTAACAGATACACACAGATGGATTTTGCATTTAATAACCAAGAAAATCGTCTTTGCTTCCTTTAGTTCCCCCTATAAAAAACGGTTCATTTCCACTAGTCCTACTATGCAATTACATTTACATTTAGTCGGTTTATGTACTGTAGTAGAACTAGAACAACTTTGTCTGCTTTTCACTCAAACAGATGAGAATGATCTCCCTATTCGAGCAATGTGACTCATAGTGATAATCATCACACGTCTTGAAATATTCCGTTTGCAGATACAAGTTGTAGTTATTTTACTACTCCATAAAACAATCGTAAACTTGGTCCTCGGTAGTTTGTTGAGACACGTCAGCTGATAATCGGTATAGTAAGTTACTATGTTGGTAGTTTTATCTGTTTATACTTTATAATAATTATGCTTTTATATATGGAATCCAAATCAAAGGAAACGCTTACTCACTAGCTATGTTTGCAGAAATACATTCAAGTCTCAAATAAAATTATTGATCATTAATTTTTAATTACCTCCCTGCATTTGTGTTTGTTTATGATTGATTTAATACTGCATTAAATTTTATAATGGTCGGTCACCACTACTTAACTATATTTAAACGTCTATGACGATAACGAGAGTTCAATCTTGTAAAAACTGTCAAGGTACACTTATTTCTTACAAATATCGAACAATGGAATATTAGAAATTCCATTCGAAACGACAATAAAAAAAATAAAGTAACATTATCGCAAAATATGTGTACAATTACTGTTATGTTCGACCAACGACCTGGTCGTCTATGAGTGGACATCGTGACTAGCCCGTTAGCAGCCTGGTAACGACCACATGATGACAGAAATATAGCGAATCAAACATTGTATGTTTGTATGTTCGATCATCGAGTCTTTTGTGCCTTTCAATTCACGTTTTGTCAATGAGATAGCAAAATAAGTAGGTATTATGTTTATAATAGCAACTGTAGATCTCTAACTAACATTGTTTTGATAAACAAACAGTATATCTTCATAGAGGAAATCATAGATTCTCAATTCTGATCGTTTCCAACTAACAATTCTAATGAAATATCTGGGACATTTCCACAAACGGTCATCTCACCCCAAACTAAGCAAAGCTTGTACTATGGGAATCAGAGACTAATAAACATACATACGTAGATATTTGTAAATACGTACATAAATACATATACACGGAAAAAACACCGATGTTCATCACACAAATATTTGTCCCGAGTAGGAATCGAACCCACGACTCATGGAACCGCCAGCCAATATCACTAACCACTGTTCCACCAAGCCAGTCTGAGTACAAATACAGATTCCATACAACTTGTAGATCCGCGGAATAAAAAGACCAAGAAAGAACAATGCATGTATCAAACACATGGAATGCGCATGAGTGACGCACATAATGAATTAATAATGACACATTACGGTCATGTGATTCAGAAAAGTGGATTTTGCTAAGCTAAGGCTGTTCATACATTACATTAATTGCTAAGGGGGGTTCCCTAAATTTCGTATATTTGTTTGACATTTATCAACACAATCCTCTGTTCTGTTTATCTCCTGTCGACTGTTAAAGACAGCCGAAATGTAATTTAGCTTATCGTTTAGATCTACCTCATTAACAGTTAAGTTTTATAATCTTAGCACAGAAGTTCTAAAACGCCCGAAACATTTCTTCTTCTAACTTGTATAAAACCCGCCACATGTATGGCCAGATACCAGATTTGAATGTATTTCTCAACTTTCAATACAGAACATGAGATGTAATTGTGAAATTCACGAGTATCAAATCAATCATGAATGCTAAATCTCCATTCGACCGAAATCTCAACAGCTTTAAGACGACTTCGTCGAATCTCCGAAGATTTGTAAGATACGGACCTATTAGCGATATCGAAGTGTTTCGATACGAATCCTCGAGATTTTATCTGAGAATTATTTTATCAGTCATCTATTCCAGCGTATCGTCTCACGCCGATACGAGAACCAATTGCGATTGTTTTGACGGCTCTTCAATTGAATCGTCCAAGTGTGTTATATCAATCACACGTTAACAGTGTGTATTTCTACACATCATAGCAGCTATTTCTAGCATTTCACTCGGCGACTTATCTATTTGGGAACACACAGACTCGAATGCTTTTATCAAAACCTACGGAAGTGCTTCAGTGAATTTGATTACGTAACAAAGGATCTTACTGGAACTAATTGTAAACGTATTGTTATCGTCTATGAATATAGAATGGTAGTCTTTACAAGTATTGATAGGTATTGTGTGCGGCGTCACAATGCTGCAGACGCGTATGATAGCTTATTAATAACCGGTAACGGAGACGCGACATCTCTATAAGGGCATTGTGATGCAAAACAAGAGGACAATGACTAGCCTCGTTTGATTCCAGCGGAGCATTCGACACAGAGCCCGCTGCTACGCCGAAATGGAATGTGTTTCATTCTATTTCAGCACGCGTACAGAAAATTTATCAATTCCATATTCGACCAGCCCAAGGCCAATGGAAACTTTACAATATACCGTTCGCCTACAATGAATATGACGTTTAAATAGTTTCAACACGATTGAAATACAAATTACAAAGTTTCAATGATAATATTCAATGCTGTGGAATGAATAACACGAGAGAACTGAAATGTACACAAAATATAAACAATAATATTAATATCTAATGCACTCGTACCAAGACGCTGTTAGAAACTTTCTAAAGAAAGTTGTAACGATTGTTCGTAGCTCACAACTTTTCGACTAATAAGGGATCTAAGGCAAAGGATCTATGAAGACTGCCACAGGGTCACCTCAAGGTCCACATTTATATTTACACGAAACATTTAATCAAAGACAGAAACAAGGGAAAGTGTGAGCACGAAAAAGACCGAGTATTTCAGCATTTACAATGTTGCACCTAAGTCCATTATCTATTCTTGAAGTCCAAGTTACCTCACACGCACATTGTTTAATAGATTAACATAATTAATTGCGGCAAGGAAGTGAAGTGTTAGTAAGCGATGTGAAAGTGTTACTCTCCACAATATATTAAACTCAAGTGCTCGGCAGAAGTGAAAGAAGAAGCCTTAGTTCAGCTCTGTCGATGTTTGTAGATCATCCATACTCCAGTCATACACAAGTACCAGTACCCACCACAGCACTACTGACCCATCTACTATAAAAATACAATGTACACTACTAACCAAGGCAGGAATTCCAAGGATTCTTGCTTATCCCGTAAACTAGGGAATAAATCAAGCAGTTTAGCTAAATGTACACATATACACATACATATTATTATCACGTACAGTCGTCCGTTTTCAAAGAGTAAGACATTTTATGAATTAACAAGTTATGGAAACAATATTCTTGATTAAAATGTTGAAGTTAATCATCACATGCAAGGACTGCGATTATTTAAAGTTCAAAGAAGTTACTTGAATTTAAAACTCAGTGCATCGTCAGAATTTGCTTCAAAATGTTCACATAAGTGGTTCATAGATGGTCCTATCAAGAGTTTAACCTCAAATATTTATCATTGGTTGTTTATCGTCAAATATAGAGCCGTCTAGCCTATGTGAACATCTTGATCGATGACACTTGCGTTGACTCGTGCGCGTCTCAAACTCATCGCACGTGTGTTAAAAGCAGCGGTGACTATTACATTTAGCTTTGCCGACGCCAGAGAAAACCCAAGTGCAATCGATGCAAACAATTTTATTAGACTCTTCAATTTTTTTTTAAATACTGTGAATTGGACTTTACTTTCCTAGCCACTGATCCTTAGAGGCCGTATCACCAACTATTTCAGTCAATAACCAGCAATAAAATACTTGCAAGTGCTTTGACCTTTGTAATGTAACCAAACTGGTTTAGAAGTAATGTTTAAATTTGCATATGCACGCTTGACGCTTATGCGGAAGCGTCTCATATCTATCTACAAATGAAACTGTATTAGATCTTACGTCTTGGCTATTGTAAATTGTTTTGCCAGCTTTACAAATCAGCTCGTTGTGTGTAAACAAACAATGCCTTTGATGAGCTCAAACGTGTGCATTTGCACAGGGGTATTGAACTAGAGTTCTTCTTCACGCTTCGTACTTTTTGACGTGTCGTCGAGAACAATACTGTGGCGATACGGCCCCGAAGGCTGGACCAGCGGGGATCGGTCGTGCCTGTGCCGTATGTACACACGCATACGTACCCTAGCTGGACTTGGCCCATATGTTTGTTCGGGTCGTCGGATATCAGGGCGCGCGTCATTGACTCAGTGGTACTGGCACCACCCTCGTGCTATCGGACAAACATAAACATGTACAGACAACCTGCCCAGTGCCCGGACGTCACGAAAGCCCCGCTAACGAACAGTACACAAGTACATCGTCCCATGTCTGTTGTAGGAAAAACGTAGCGCCAACGCGTCTCTGCAAAACAAATCAACTACGCGTGTCGGTGCTCGCCACCTAGCTAGGACTACCACATGAAAGCGCTGCTTTGTTAGTCTCTACTCCTTAGGTATTCGTGGTTCATTACAATGTGAAAGTTACGATCGTTCATCCAGCGACGTAATCGCTCGACAAATACTGATTGAACGTGATGCTAAACTACATATAACATGAACATAAAAACCATAATCGCATGCATATGACAAAGTATACAGAAAGCATGACGGTATATGAGAACAGAAAATAAATATTGATAACGGCTACCACGCACGTTTCGACCTGGAAAACCTTTCGCTACCATCAATGGACTTCAAAAATAAATCATGTTTCGGAACACAGTTAGTTAAAATTCACTCAGGCAGCAATTGGTTAGCACTCGGGGCTCCGGCCGGGCCGGCTGGCGGTGCTATTCTAAGCTGTCATTCCATCACACAGAAGTCAAGGTGTTATGTTGATGATATACTATAAACCGGCCGACTCCAATGCTTGCCTGAGTGGTGATCGGTAGACTCCCGTATCAGCGTCACAGTACAAGCGCTGCAAAAATAATATAGCTCTAGGACACGCTTTCACTTCCACGCAAATGGTGATAAATTTGGACCCCGTTGCCAATGTAGGTGGGAGCGTAGAAGTCAAAGTTGGTCGGAGAGCTGCGGTAATCAATGTGAGCATACCCCAGCTTGAGCGCTTGCCCGCCCGCCATGAGCCCCTCCTCCCCCAGGAGGGTGACCTGCTCCTCCTCGCGCGACGGGTCCGCCATCTTGTGCACACACGAGCCAACATGGCGCAAGGTCAGTGCGCGTCCACGGTCAATGTCACATCGCCCCTCGCGACCATCTCATTCGGCAGTCATTCAACTGATACCGACTCGACAATTAACCAATTTAAATTGAAATGTTCACGTGAGAGGCGTTCTAGTAAAAGTTGGCGAAACATAATGACTTAATGTGACATTGACCTTGTGACGTTGATAAATAAAAGATATTGTACACATTCGAATAGAACATAACATTTTATTTTTTGAAGCCCACGTTTCGCATTCTATCGGTGTAGGTATAGAAAAGTATGAAATACCACGACCCTTAGATTATTATTTGACTGTTGTTATTAGAATAAATATATAATCAATAAATTAGATTTAGTTATCAATGAAACGAAACTCTTTGTTATTCAGTAAGTGCTACCTACCCAACCATACCTTGCTCGGTATAATAAACAAAATAACTGAACGCATGAAACACTGACAAAAATAAAGAAAAATAAATAAATGGTGACAAAAAATAACAATTAGAAGTCAGATCGTGGAGCTAGATTTTTTCTACAACAGCTTTATACTTTGCTTACAATTACTTTGCAATGAGGGTTGTGTCCTGTTGCTTATGGACGCGAGGATCAGCCGCATGGTTGCATAGCATAGGGTATTTGCTCGAGCTTGATGTCACTAGCCATCCGAGTAAATTTGCAGCTCAATACATTACAGTCAAGATAGTTGGGAGAGTTATGACGTTTGACGTCGTACTCCAAACATTGCGGCGTGCAGCGGCCGCCAGTTGACGCCGAATCACGAGGACGCACGGTTATCTTATCAACCGATACGCGTATCTCATTAATTTAAAGGACTCGGCAACGTTATGATTGTATAGGTGACGACATTACCGCAAACGGATTATCTAAATAATCTAAGCTAGACAGGTTGATTAATTAAATAAAAAAAATCATGTGATTCGTGTTTTAGCGTATCGGTTGGTAGAACTGCGTTGGCCACAAAAAAATAATTGATGTCTGCTTGCGCGGTATAAAAAGTTTTACGATTATGCAAGATTCTGAGTAGGTACTTATGAGGTCGATTGTTGATGGGAAGCGAACTTACCTCGTCGAAGAATACTTGGGTTTTCCTGAGGATGTGTTTGAGTTCCGTGAGCTCGAGGTAGTTTCTCTTCAGGGCCTCGGCGTTTTGATTCACTTCACGGAGTTCGTTTTCGAGTTTCTCAAAGGTGGCCTAAGGAGAAATAGTAATGCAAATTAGTGCCTTCTGGAAATCCTTCGTTCCTATCTTTAGCAAATGCAACTTTACCAAAGTTGTAGCAGTACTTTTGGTTTGTAGAACAGGCATAATATACTGTGTTGGGTCCGAAGTACCAGTACCAGTGTACATGTGGACGTAGGTACAAGGCACATAAATAGTAGACTTTACAATCTTCAACATTGTGGGAACAATAAACTCTGTTGAACTAGCAAACAGTAAAGCCACTTGACTATTTTACAATGTCCGATATATTCCTTACCAAGCAAAGAGTAACTTTGAAAGTTCTCACAATCAGACCATAAACTAAGATTAAATGATAATTCCAAATCTTTACAGCAGTAATTATGTAAGAGTTTATCTGAGGCTGTTTTCTTTTAATTTACCTGGTTACCAAACAAGTTCTTAGTCATCGGGAATTGACTTGAATTGTAGATTTAACAATCAGAAATGTCAACAAGACTGTAGGTGGATATTAAAATTATCTGTGTATAGCGTCTCAAATTGTGAGATGAAGTGTTGGTTAGTAGAAATAACCATAGGCACATGCTACATGAAGCTATTTGCCTGATGCATTTGGAAAATTTTACCATGAAGATTAACGTAAAAAGTTTATCGCCATATTCCTTAAAGCATCTAGATTTAGACCAAACAGCTATAGGTTTATTGTAATTCCCAGACTCTCGGACTCAATGATCACCTAAAAATGCAAAGGAGAATAATGATGGGCCGAGTTGCAGTTTCTGGTTTGAATAGGGGCTCACGGGGCGGCGGCGCCTCTGGGCACTCCCCCGGGATCTTTAGTATACGGAACCCCTCGCAGCGAATTTCCTTCAGACGGTCCCATCGATACACGAGTCTACGGTACATGGTCTATGGTTCCGAGCCAACAGCTGGACTCACCTCGAGGTCGATCATCTCACGGGGCTGGGGCGCCTCCGGGCACTCCCCCGGGATCTCCAGCATGGGGATCCCGTCGCGGCGGATCTCCTTCTCGAGGTAGCGGAGCTTGCGCTCCATCTCGTCGCAGCGGCGGACCTCATTGACGAACTTGCGTTGGAACGCATTCACGTCTGGGTTCAACTGGATAACAGAAAGAGAAGAGTTAGATTGAGTCCAAGGACTGAAGGATGGAGATGAGGCGAACAGTGAGCGGCTGATAGCTTGGCTTAGATTATAAGTGAAGTGTCTGTACAGCGGGTATTGTACGCAGTTTCACTTGTGGACTGAATGACACATTCAGTCGCCTGCTTGGGGACATGTCCTTAGCTTTTTTTTCCTAACTGACTAACGATGATGGCTTGGAGTAGCCTTGTCATCATCACCGGACTTGCGGGGGAGCGGAAGGCTCTTACCCCTAGTGCCCTTAGTGTAACGACAACATAGTACAGTATTTAACCAAAACAAACTATGTACCTATGTACTTAATTTATGTGTCGTATATAATTTAAACAGGACGTGTTAGTATATCATCTTAGACTTTACTACCCGTCTCAAGTATTTTTTTATGTAGGTACAATAGTTGCTCACATGTAGAGCATAAAGGCGTTTATTTTTACTGTGACAGGCGAAATACTTAAACGCGATTTCATACAGCAAAGCTAACGGGCGGAGTTTCGGAAATAATTAATATCGATCCATACCTACTCGTTTCTTCTTTTTAGTAGGCCAGTTCGTGATTATAGTATGGTGACGTATTGCCCGTGAATATTATGAACTACGCATACTAATTTTAATTTCAGCTAAATATAGAATAGACTGCCCCTCCTCCCTAAAAGATTACAGGCGCGACATCGGTTGTATGGTATCGCCATTTTGTCAAATTATTATCATTTTGTGTGTCGCACGACCAATGCTGTTCACATGTGATATGATTGAAAAGTTTGGATAAACTGATATCGCCTGGATTAGGGATTATCTAGGGCACATGTAGGGCACAGTTATAAGTACCGATAGAGAATTTGTCTTATCATTTCTGACCCTAAAATGTTTGGAATGATTTTGACTAGACTATCTCAACTCTTTAGCTTATACATTCTGAACACTTTATCTAATACAATATATGAAATGGTTATATTTAAGTATGAAGTAGCATCTTTATGCAGAATGAAGTCATTACAAACACTATTTACTAATTAGCCATCTGCTCAAAATGACATGATTATTGAAATACCTGTAATTTAATACTGACCTATTTTCTTTTCGGTGAATTGCTTAACTCACTTGCATAATTATCATACTTACTTAAGTACTATACCTAGTTATTTTCGGAATTAAAAGTCATAGTAGTTAGTTATATGATTTCTTATTATATTCAAATTACTTTTAGGCTGCCCACCCACATCCAATAATCGATTTTTTGTCAGAGACAAATTGAACATACTGATTGCAAAGGGGCAACACACACATCTTACAAAAAGTCATATACTTAAGTGGGATGTTTAATAAAAAATATTATTGGTCCTACAAAAAGTGATACATGAGAGTGGGCAGCCTGATAGTGTAAAGTAGCTATTTCATGCACATGATATTGTCATTAATTAAATTTTAAGTTTGTTGTTAAAGAAAGTAAAGTAATTTTTTTTTATGTAGATTTAGTCATATACATATTTTGATTTGTTTCATCATTTTGTGTAAATACGAGTTTGGGGAAGTCTGTAATATAATAGGTATAATATTACATCAGGCAGCTCAGTATTCTATTTATTGAATTTAACTTTAGTTTGTACTTGTAATACTGTGATAAGATAGCATAGTATCATTTACCGAACCTCAATTCCATTCCAAAATTATCTCAATCACAAAAGTGCTGATTATAACTGATTGATTACAAGTAATTAGTCTTGCTTAGCATTTAATGAGTTAATACTATTCGCTAAATCACATGACTGAGTGGACTGAAGTAATTACATAACTAGCAATTCATAGACAACATTGTGTTTAACTGTTTTGTAAAAGATGAATATTTAACATAGCATTTTATTGCAGGAAATACATTAATAAGCACATACCATACCAAAAATGATAAACAGGAATGAGAAATCCATAACATATTTTCTGCCAGTTAATTTTCTTTCTTGTTAGGAAAAACCCTATAGGGGGTTATTCCCATCCCCCTAGTTTAGGGTAGGCCTGTGCCCCAGCAGTGGGGACATATATATGGGCTGATCATTATGATGGGTTTACTCTCATAACATTGGACACCATAATTTCCACCATACACCATGTAATATTGTTATTTTTTTGCAAATGTTATGTTACTTGCAAAGTTATTTTGTTTTATTATAAAAAAAGGTAATAATTGCCATTTTCATTAAAAAGAAACAATACAAGTATTCCAAGAATGCTCAAGACAGGCATCCTATTATATTGGACTATGTAAGACACTTATTTCACATTGATAAGTCAACTTTAAATACAAATAAGGTACCTTACTTATAATGTATTTAAAATTTAAATGAGTCTAATAAAAGCTTGTAAAAAATAATATCGTAACAGCAAATTTTCATAAAATAAAGAGACTTGAATAGAGGAAAACTTCACCATAATTTTGTCTGTCAAGAAATACCCAATGAGTCATTTAACATTAATGCTTGAAAGTAATGTAACAGATCAATGTAAAAACGAAATAATGTTGCTAAATTTAGGAATTATGTATTCATAAATTTAACAAATGTTATTTTTTTCTTATTGTATAGTTTTTGAGAGAGATTGCCTGGTTGAATTGATGTCTAATAAAGATTCTAATGATGAGCAGTCTAACTAACAAACTATAGGTTTTGTAAGCCCAATTCATTGAATTGATTCATAAACATCATCATCTCCTTACTTGATGTACAAACTTATTAAAATGCACGCTATTGTGCATGCAGATAATCCAATGTAGTAAAATCATTGTAAAGAACTAGACAGTAGACTCCCCCTCCCATTGGAACTATCAATAACTCAGATCAATAATTTCATGAAGTTTTAAAATATTTGAAGGCGTATTTTACGAGACAAAGATCACAAATTGAGGGCAAACACAAGGCACCGACAGATCTAGGTCACAGTTTTCACTCTTAAAAGTCATAGGGCGGTAAGTATCGTATCCCTAGGACACCATTCTTATGTCTGGATATACTCACATCACGGAACTGCACCAGTCCCAACTCCCCCAACTCTGACACGCACGCATACGCCGCTTCACTTTGCAGAAAAAGCTGACATAATGTCATTTCCTCACTCCTAAATAACGACCCCATCTTGAGAGGTTTTCACAGCACTACACACCGAGTTTAAACAACTAACTACAAGAACTAAACGAATGGGCTCCGTCGCATCCGTCTGCATGCAGACTTTAGCGGCGACGAAACCAAATTAAATGGCAAAATCAATCGATAAACCACGATACCACTGCGGAGGCGGTCATCCGCTTCTTTCGTCGTCACCTAACGTCAAAGATGAGACATACGAACACGCCTTGACAGTGACAGCTGATTGGGGTTACAAGATGGTAAAAAAAAACTCCACGCTTAAAGTTGGATTAGAAACTTGATCTTTATAATATACTTGAAATTTGATCATTATATCGTTTTTAAATAAAAAGCGATTCCCTGTCAATATTATTGTAATGAATTGATTCATTAAGTTGAGTATTTTATTTAGTCGACATGACTCCATGTCATATACATGTCGATTTGAGAGTTCTTTAATCGTCGTTCTAATCTTTCTAGCGAGTCCATAACCAAAATGTTATATACTCCTCGCAGCAGAACTAATCTCGAACGTCATTCACCTTTAGCTAGATGCTACGACAAAAATACATTTTTGTAACAGTTGACTGGCTCGGTGGAACAGTGGTTAGTGACCCTGGCTAGCGGTTCCGAGAGTCGTGGGTTCGATTCCCACTCGGGACAAATATATGTGAGATGAACATCGGTGTTTGTTCCGTGTCTGGGTGTGATTATGTATTTAAGTATGTATTTATAAATATATATGTATGTACAGGGTGTCCCAAAAAGTAGTGTCAAGCGGAAGTCCTGAGATAGAACACCCCGTGGGGCATCCGAAACACCCCCATGTATGTTCCGCGATTTTTTATAGTTTTCGAGTTATGATTATTTTTCTTAAATTTTGAGAACAACTGACCTAACCGACTAAAAATATTGTAGAGAAAAAAGTATTCCACTTTTTTGAGTAATTCTTTTTGCAAATCAATTTTCATGAGTTTTTCTTTAATGCCTAAAATATTTGTCTCCATAACTTATATAGAAAATATCAAGATTATCGTACAAACTGAAAAGTTACGTTCTGTAAATAATGTCTTACAATGTCAACGTTAAATTTAAAATATTAGGAGGTAGCTGCATGGCTCCTAAGTAACTTTAAAAACTGCGCTAGACTCACAGCTTTCATAATCCTTAATAAAAACTGGCACTTAATGGGCTACTTTTGCTGAAATCGGACTACAAAGACAGAGAGGAGGAAAATTCATAAAATTTTCCATTTGAATACAATTTATTTGGACATTTTATTATTTCTAAAGTCAATAAGATTGTTAACAATCAAAATTATACTAGAAATGCTAAGAAATTACCACTTGAAAGTTGAATTTGTGATACTTAAAAATTTAATTAAGTTTAAAAATAGGAACTTCATTAAAAATAAAGTTATCGTTTTTGATTATTTATTGTAAAAAGTTTATAAGTAAAAGTTTATTAAAGTCCATAAAGAAAGTAAAGTTCGTCAAGTTCGTCGTAACAAAGGTATTGCATGTGAAAACAGTGTTAGCGCAATGAAACTTAAATTAAACAAAAAAAAGCATCCAAATGTTTCCATCTGAGTGCTCCTGTATTAAATTTAGGTTTGTTAACAAACTGACTAACTTTCGGAATAATAAAATGTCTAAATAATGCTTGTTCATCAAATAGCAAATTTTATGATTTTTCCACCTCTCTGTCTTTGAAGTCCGATTTCAGCAAAGTAGCCCATTAAGTACCATTTTTTATTAATGATTATGAAAGGTGAGAGTCTAGCGCAGTTTTTAAAGTTATTTAGGAGCCATGCAACTACCTCCTAATATTTTAAATTTAACGTTGAAATTGTAAGACATTATTTACAGAACGTAACTTTTCAGTTTGTACCATAATTTTGATATTTTCCATATAAGTTATGGAGACAAATATTTTAGACATTAAAGAAAAACTCATGAAAATTGATTTGCAAAAGAATTACTCAAAAAAGTGGAATACTTTTTTCTCTACAATATTTTTAGTCGGTTAGGTTAGTTGTTCTCAAAATTTAAGAAAAATAATCATAACTCGAAAACTATAAAAAATCGCGGAACATACATGGGGTGTTTCGGATGCCCCACGGGGTGTTCTATCTCAGGACTTCCGCTTGGCACTACTTTTTGGGACACCCTGTATATTAGTCTCTGACGCCCATTGTACAAGCTCTGCTTAGTTTGGGTTTGGGGTCCAATGACCGTGTGTGGAAATGTCCCAGATATTTATTTATTTAATTATTTTTCCTCAACTAGACAAATTCCACGATTCGAATTGTTAAAGTACAAATTTATATTTTTAGTAGTCTAGGTTTATTATTGTTTTTTTTCCTAACAGACAAACGATGATGGCTTGAAGTAGCCTCGTCATCATCACCGGACTTGAGGAAGAAGGAGGGTGCCCCCTAACGGGGCTCGACCTCGGCTCAGGGCGTCGTTGGGTGGTCCCTAATGCGGACGTAAGTTTGGGGACATAATATGCTACATCTTCTGTAAAGTTTTGTACACTATATGTACCTATATTATACTGTTAGTGTACTTTTTACCAAATACATAAATAGATACACCATTTACCGCAATTTCAATCGTAACGGGTTACGTAAAACGTACGTAGTCGTAGCTTGTCAGACGGTTGCGGTGGGTAGGTAGGAACTGCTTTCACGTAGCTATTTTTCAATCACACCCAAAGGTGTAAGCAATTCGTTTTTTACCTATCATTACGGCAAAACAATACTAGGCAATACAGAGGCGTCCTATCTTCTTTACACAATAATTTTCTCGCTCTAATCATTGATTCGTTTGTACATTTATGAAGAGTCTTCTTTGAAAGTAGGTATGATATAATATAAAAAAAACAATATCTGAACGAGCATAACTTGATTATAATACAAAATTAACGAAAACAGTTACAAAGTAAATGATGGTAATTATTTTTTAAATTTAACGGAAAACGAAGAATCCTATTATAGGTTTATGAAATTTTACATACTGGGGAGCTACGTCCAATTTAAAGCAATCTTCGCAGACACAACATTTTATGTCAATTAGCCTTGGTACTATCCGACAGAACTAGATAGTCAAATACTTATTCATGATTTCTATTGCGTTTTTCTTCTCTCTCGTTGGAAATTGTATTTGTTGTTTCTTTTTATGACTGATCATCTGATACATTTGCAGGATTTCTCCATCAAATGGGTAATAATGAGTGGGAGTAGTACATTGAGGTTATGAATTGAAGCTTGAAATAAAAATAATTTATTATTAGACTATGCACGGGATTTAGATTGAATGATTTTTTTTCCACAATGGTGTGTATCATAAGATAATCCTTACATGTGTGAGTTACGTTTTAAATAAGAAGTAATTCATTAAATTAACATTTCAGGCGCTGCTCGGAGCTCAATTGGTTATTACACTGATAATGGTGTCAGTGATACAGAAATTAGGGAATTACTCGTTCGCTAGATGGTTGCTGTGCGGGCAAGGGCTATACCGGTACTTGTACCCGGATAATAGCGAACTAAAGGCGCTAGCCGGATTTCCTAAAGACAAACCAAAGGGTAAGGGCAAAAACGGTAAAAATGAATCGAATGGGAAACCAGAGACGTTCCATATTCCTCGAAACCTTGAAATACAGCTGGAGACTGCCCCGGTCACGCCTCTCGACGTGGTGCACCTGAGATTTTACATGGAATACTTGTGGATAGTTGATTTTTCATTATACACTGCTATTGTGTACATTATGTCTGAGGTAAGCATATCATTACTGTATAAGTAATAGTATGACTATGAATATTACCAATCACATATTTATCACATAAAAAATATGTATTCATATTATTTTGAATTTGTTTGCAGGTGTACACAACAATATTCCCACTGAAAGATGAATTCAATCTCAGTATGGTTTGGTGCCTTCTTGTGGTGTTATTTTCACTGTATCCTTTACAAACAAAAAAAGGTTGAGAACCTACTGTTGTGTGTACATTAATTTGGTTTATCAAGACCTAGGTACCATAATATTTTACCAATTTTTATAAATGGTCTACTAGTCTAAAAATTATCTTTACACATATGTATTAGTAATTGTTTTTGCTATTACCTTACTATGGCTTCCAAAAACAACAGGAAGGGTAATGATTTTGGCAGTGTTAGTATATTTTGTTATCTGTTATTCTTCTTGATAATAGTAGGTAAAGTAAGGTTGACAATATATGATAATTTTCAAATAAAACTTAACTCACCCACCAGAAAGATCCTCTTGTCTCTCACAAAGCAATACTTCACAAGTGAAGAGTCCATCGGAGAGAGATCCACCTGCATTGTGGCCTTCTGTGTCTTCATGCTGATTGCGATGATGGTGCTCATCATCGACGAGTCCAACTTAGAAGTGGGTGTAGACCCTGCTTATGACAGCTTCTATGAGAATGCATCGAAGTTCTTGGAGAACCAAGGACTGTCTTCTGTGTAAGTTTTATTATTAAGATACTGCAACACAATTCAAATTCTTAAACTCCAAAAAATTATCCAAAATCATGTTGTTTAACATTTCCACCTATTCATCACATATTTGACACATGTGATCACATTGGACCTCAGTAAAATAAAATCAGAGGCATTCCAGGATTCATTCACAGAATTCTACTGTAATGTAATTTAATAGATTTTTGTCCACAAATGGTTATATTATTAATGATGATTTCACATTTACTATTAAAGACAGAGGCAACAGATCACTGTTAATGCAACATTTCTCTTTGTTTACAAATCATGTAAAATAATATCATGTTAGTTCATCATTATTACAGGTGTTAGTCTTGCATAGTTTCCTATGGACATATGAGATGATCTGTCTTTCAGAGGTCCTGCGTCCAAGTTGATCCTGAAACTGGCGATGGCTGTGTGGGCAGCGGTGATTGGCACTCTGTTCACCTTCCCTGGTCTCCGGGTCGCCAGGATGCACTGGGACTCTTTGAGGTAAGGAAGTCGATAGTGTGACGAAAAAACCAATAAAATATATTGAACATACATAAAATCACGCCTTTTTCCCAGAGGGGTAGGCAGTTTTCTAAGGAGTAGGCAGAGATCACAAGTATATTGTTTTTTCGCGTAAGCATATTTATAAGTACAAAGTATATTTCTATATACCTAGTAAATGTGTATTAGAAAGAGATCATCACCATCAGCGCATATACATCCCCACTGCTGGGGATCAGGCCTACCTTAAACTAGGGCGATAAGGCCTCTGTCAACCACGCTGGCCAAGTGCGGTGGTTGACTACACAACCTTAGAATTATTTTGTAGGTGTGCAAGTTTCCTCACGATGTTGTCTTTTTCCGTTAAAGCTTTGAATAATCGTACATAGAAAAATCAAATTTGCAAAACACGCTGGAACCATAAGAGATGCGATAACACAATATTTAAGTTTTAAACGTAAAGATGTTGCAGAAATGTCGGTTGTTATTGCTCGGTGGGTAATTTCTGCTGGTCCTCCTTTAAAAGCACTTACTTGTAGGAATCTGTATCGAAAACCAATAACAAAAATACTTTTGGAAAAAAATATTGTCTCTATGTATGTTGCCGCTATTCTCCGAAACGGCTAGATCAATTTTGACGGGACTTTCACTTATAAATAGCTAATTTTACAAGTTATATTGCTACTTAAATAAATCATTGTTGCCAAAACCAATCCCACGCTTCAAAGTCGCTGGAACATCTAGTATGGAATAATCCTTTTTGATGGTACATCTAATAGTGTTGTGCCTCACCCCAGGAACTACGACGAGAGCAAAGCGAAGGCGCTCCTCTTGAACTTGAACTTCGCGATGCCGTTCGTACTGTCACTACTGTGGGTGCGGCCGGTGGCGCGGCACTATCTCAGCGTGAGGGTCTTCAGCGGGATGGAGAAGCCACTGTGAGTACAGAGCTTTACTAACAATCACTTATTGCATTTAAAGAATACAACATAGAGCCAATTTTTTTTTTTATTTTGAGTCTTTTTATATTGACTGGCTCGGTGGAACAGTGGTTAGTGACCGTGGCTGCCGGTTCAAAGAGTCGTGGTTTCGATTCCCACTCGGAACAAATATTTGTGTGATGGACATCGGTGTTTGTTCCGTGTCTGGTTGTGATTATGTATTTAAGCATGTATTTATAAATATATATGTATGTATATCAGTCTCTGAGACCCGTAGTACAAGCTCTGCTTAGTTTGGGGTCAGATGACCGTGTGTGGAAAAGTCCCAGATATTTATTAATTTATTTTATTTATTGTCGTTTTCATTGCTATGCGAAAGTGAAATTCTGCAACATTTATTGATCACATTACATTACAATAGTTTCTGCCATAGTATGTGGTGTAGCAACCACCAGATTATCTCATAGCTATAAATATAAAATTCAGTATAGGTCTACTGGAAACTGATGGCATTTAAAAAATATAAAAAAATGTGGTTTTCCTATTGTAACACTCATCAACAACATGTCACCCGTCAATCATTAAGTCACTTGGTTGTCATTCGTTGCTAAAATTTTGTTTGTTTTCGCAAATATTTCGTTATTATATGAGAAAGTGTCGAAAAACCCTCTTAAATCTCAAGCGAGATATATTGTTTTCAATGTCTGCAATAAAATTCGCGAGGGGCAAGGGGACAATCAAACACAATCTTCGATTATAAGGCGTCGTAGCTTTGACCGGTAAGTTGAACCGAGTAGTATTGATACATTTTATATATTTTTATAACATTAACTTTTATCTGAGATGTTTTTAAAGGAAACAAGGTTTTGTATTTAATAGATTCTATGCATTTTCAGGTGTTTCCAGTAGCACTGTACGACGAATTATATGTGAAGACACATCAAATGACGGCGTATTATCTACGACCGGCAAAAAGATAAGAGGGGGGAAAAAATTGATAGATTTGATTAGGAACACAGTTAAAGAATTCTATACAGTGCGAAAAGAAATTCTATTAGTTATGAAAATTTCACAAATTCTTCGTAATAGTATACACTTCTATGTAGCTGAAAAAATGTAAATAGGCCTGCAACTTCCTGCATGTGAAAACCAATGCTTTCCGAAAACAAAAATTAAATTAAAATCTAAATTAACTAATAGTATACCAAAATGGTTAACCAAAGGACTAAAAGTGTCATGTAAACATAAAAGAATGCTAAGAGTGTTGATAAACCACACAAATAATCACATAATAAAAAAATATTATAGGTCTTATAGAAGAATATTAAAAAATCCATTATTACAGCTAAAAAAAAATCTATATATACAACAAATGTTAAAATCTGAAAACAAAACAAGAACAATGTGGAATATTATTAAACAAAAAACAAACAAAGTCTCGAAAATGACCTATCCAAATATAAAATTAAAGGTAAATAGCGAAATTTTAGAAACCCCCACTAGAGTTGCAAATACTTTTAATAGCTTCTTCGCATCTGTAGGCAATTCCTACCTAACCAGCAAAAATAGATTACCGAGAATAAATAACAAGGTAGAAAACAGCATGTTCTTACAACCAGCAAACCCTAAGGAAATTAAAGATCTCTTAATAAACCTTAAAACAAAACATAGCTCTGGCATAGACGAGCTACCATCCATGTTACTAAAAAAATGTGCTGATGAATTAACTCTGCCACTAACGTCTCTAATTAACCAGTCGTTTAATGAAGGAACGTTCCCGGATTTGCTAAAAGTCTCTATTATAAAGCCCATTCACAAAAAAGGAGACAAAACCTGCCCATCACAATATCGACCAATTGCGCTACTGCCAGCTACCTCAAAAGTATTTGAACGTGCTATGACGAATAGATTAAGTTCTTTCTTAGAAAAATTTAAAATACTTGATCAACACCAATACGGATTCCGAAAAAATAGGTCGACAATCTTAGCAGTCTATAACTACATACAACAGGTGCTTAATTATTTAAATGATAAAAAATACGCAGTTGGCATACTACTAGATATGACTAAAGCATATGATAGGGTACAACATAGCTTACTATTAAGTAAGCTATATGACTATGGTATAAGAGGCAAAGCTCATGAGTGGATAAAATCATACTTAAAGGACAGAAAACAATACGTCCAAATCCTTCATCAGAATAGTCTGACAGGAGAGCTAAAAGACTATAGATCAGAACCAATAATAGTGAACAACTCAATTCCCCAAGGTAGCGTCATAGGATGCGTGCTCTTTTTGGCATATATAAATGACCTACCTAATATCATCAACACCCCAACTGTCGTATTCGCGGATGATGTTTCGCTACTGATCAAATTTGAGAACTTACAAAAATTCCAGGTAGAAGCAAAACAGATATTTAAAAAAATCAATGAATGGCTAGATACACATAACTTACTTATAAATTACTCCAAAACTAGATTACTAGAATTCAGATCACACCAAAAATTACCGCTTAATGTAGAATTAAAAGTAGACAATACTTATATTGAGAAAACCAATAGTTGCTCCTTATTAGGCTTGGAAATAGATGCACATTTAAGCTGGAAACCCCACATAGAAAAAATTAAAAATAAACTATCTCGTTTCAGTTACGCGCTTTTGCAATTAAAATTAAATACTGATAAAAAAACTACCCTTGCAGCGTATTATGCCTATGCCCACTCATGGATCAGCTACGGCATTATTCTATGGGGCAACAGCACAGACGCAAATGATATATTCATCTTACAGAAAAAATGCGTTAGAATAATTGCTAACATAGGCGGTATGGATACTTGCAGGCCCCACTTTATTAAAATGAATATCTTGACCTTAACCTCCATATACATTTTAGAAATGAGTAAATTCATAAAAGGAATCCCAACATCTTCGACGCGTCATTATGTTCTAGGTTATACGACTCACGCGCTAACAATAAAAATAAATATAAACTGCCTAACAGCCGCCTACACCTACACAGCACTAGCCCATATGTAACTGCATTAAAAATATATAATAATCTACCTAATGACTTAAGAATGGAGGAAAATTCAGATGCGTTCATAAAAAAGATAAAAAAGATTCTGCAAAAAAAATCCTATTATACTTTAACTGAATACTTCAATGATAAACATTTTTACATTACAATAATTCCTTACATACTAACTTAATAATTTCTATAACTATACTAATAAACTGTTTGTGTTTTCTAATATGATAACGAACTAATTCATAAAACTATTGAAAAGGATTCATTGCACCTTAGCAAATGTCTAAATTTGTTTGTGTTAGCTATGCCCAAGAGGGTAACATGATGTACTGGAATATGTTTATACCACCTGTATTGTTACATTCATGAATGCAATAAACACGTTTGACTTTGACTTTGACTTTGATACCAAAATATGAACTGTGGAAGCTTTTTCGCAAAATGGTGTGGAGGAACGGCGAAAGTGTTGCTAACATGTCCATGTCAAAAAATCAAAAGCAAATTCATAGAAAAAGACAGGATAATTTAAGATCTAGAGGAAAGGTTTGTTATTATCTCCTTATCTTTGTCATCTTTTTCATCTGACGAAGAAAGCGAAATGGAAATTGAGTTTTTAGAGTCATTCCAAATAAACTACTTAAATAACATTACAAGAATTTTAAACATTCCCTTTATTTCTCTAAAATTAAATCTGCGTATACATTATTTATAATATAAAGAGAAAAAGATTCGTTTATTTATTTGGTACTTATTAATGTATAAAAAACTGTACAGATTAATCTAAAGTTTTTTTCACCAATAAATATTGTGAACCAATCGAAGTTTATTAGGCATAGGCAAATTTCCATGTTCCTATTCTAATTTTAATAATTAATAATATTATAAGTATCAAGACCGTTTAGTCATAATTTTATGGTGTGGCAAACATCAAATTTTAATTTCCCTATTTGCCATGAGTTTCCAGTAGACCTATAATTATTAATTGACTGGCTCGGTGGAACAGTGGTTAGTGACCCAGACTTCTTGCCTATGGTTCCAAGATTTGTAGGTTCGATCCCCACCCGGGACAAATAATTATGTTACGAACATCGGTGTTTGTTCCGTGTCTGGGTGTGTTATTAAATATAGGTATTTAGGTTTATTTGTGTATCCACAGTTGATTCTGGATCTGTAACAGAAGTGCTTAAAAGCGCTACCATACAACAGACGCAATTTTTAAGTAATTTTTACTCGGTCTTAATAAATACATACAATAAACTTGATTTTCTTTTAATTATAGATTATAGTACGGAACCTAGGGGTGAGAGCCATCCGCTCCCCCGCAAGCCCGGTGATAATGACAAGGCTCCTCCAAGCCATCATCGTTAGTCAGTTAGGAAAAAAAAAAAAGTACGGTACCCTTCGTGCGCGAGTCCGTCCCGCACTTGGCCGGTTTTTAAAAGTATTATTTCTATTGAATGTTCCAGTATGACCACGGAAGCGTTCGACGCGCTCCGCCTAGGGCTGCTGGTGTTGGCTGGGGTGCTCCGCCTGGCGCTCATGGGCGGGCAGCTCCAAGCGCACCTGGACCTGGCGCACCGGCGCCTCGACCTGCTGCGCCGGGAGGCCGGCCGCATCACCAACGTGGAGCTGCAGAAGAAGGTACTAGAGGACACAAAGCTGGTCTACTGCTAGATGCAGTTCACTTGCTGATAGCTGGCTTTTGTTTTGACTGGCTCGGTGGAACAGTGGTTAGTGACTCAGGTTCAAAACCTACGGTTCCAAGAGGGGAGTCTGTTTCTTATCCGAAAATCGTTTGTCCGAAAATCAAAATCCCTAACACGTTTGCTATAATCATCAAAATCCATAATGTTCGAATGTACGAAATTTCATAATCCCTAATTGTCTTTAATTCTAATCATTTTTTGTCATAACATCGAGTTCTATAATAATCAAATCTCCTAAAATTACTTGCTATAAAGTTAAATGCCCGAAGTGTTACATAGTATAATGTTCGTTACTACGAATGGAGCTTTATCATAATATTATTAGTCCGAATTATGAATGATTATTTATAATTTTGTTTTATTCAAAAAATGTTTGGCCAAAAAATGGTTTCGTCAAATCATCATTTTATAAATGACTTACTTTTTGACCAAATGATCAACAGTTAAATTTTCATTTTACAAATAATTATTTTGCAAAATGAATATTTAACAACTGAGTTATCATACCAAACTACTATTGGTCTAAAAAGTTTGATAAAATGTTTTATTTGACAAATGTTTCTTTTATTAATCGATCTGATAATAGATATGGTACGGGTCAAATTAAAACACAATATTTGGAAAATCATTATTTTGATAAATTTGGTTAGGTAAGGTTAGAATTTTGGTTAGGTTAGGTTAGAACTGGTGACCATAAAACGCGCGAGCTGAGCGAGCGAAGCGAGCGTGCCGCGGCAGCGGCCGGCGAAGCGCCAGAAAATATTTTGCTACTGTTTAATTTCTATGTAACAGTGGATACACAAATAAAAATAAATATATTTATATATACCGATGTTCGTCACACATAATAAGTCAGTTTTTGTAAGATGGTACTGTTGTTAAATGTCTCGTTTGCCAAATGAATATTTAGGATTTGTAACAAATTATAGAATAGCATTGTGCATTTCACATATTATGGATTGTAATATTACCTGACCTTTAGTACTTTCGGACTTATGACGTTTATGGAAAAGCCTTTTATGTCTTTTAAACTTTATAGATTGTGATATTTATGGCAAAAGATTTTAGGGTAAATAATATTTAGGGATTTCGATTTTAGGGCAAGTGATATTATGATAAATGTAGTTAGGGATAATGATCATTCGGGCAAATGATGATTCGGACATAAAACATTATGAGATGTAAAATTATGGATAAAAATTTTATGAGATGAAATAGAGAACCTTCCAAGAGTCGTGGGTCCGATTCCAACTTGGGACAAATATTTGTGTTACGAACAACGGTGTTTGTTCCGTGTCTGGGTGTATTATTAAATATATAAGTTTATTTGTGTATCCACTGTTGATCCTGATTTTCGTAACACAAGTACTTAAGCTACTTACCACGGGATCAGCTTAATGCATGTGGTGATGTGTAATAATATTTAATATTTGTAGCTTAACGGGAAGGCTCTCCTGAGACTTTTTTAAAATATTTAATCTTGCAATCTGTTAGTGTTAACATTTAGTGTCAAGGATATCATCATCATCCTCCCGGCCGGTATTCGGCCACAGCGACTTGGTAATCAGACTATTGAGAGCGCCGCATGTGTGTTCTCTGGTGACTGACATACCCAATTTTTCGGCGAATGAATGTACGTCCGCATTCGCCACAAGTCAGCACTCCTCCGACATAGTTATATTGAATGGCCGCAGGTGGTCGGACCTTGAGTTCATCTCGCTTTGCATCAAGCTCTGTTCTCCGCGTATTTTCGAACTCAAACACCTGAGTGTTAATAGTACGCCTTCATCGCGCCCGGTCAGCGGCCACTGCCTGCCACTGCGAGGGATCTATATCGCACCTTTACATGTGTCGCTTAAGCACATCTTTGTACCAAGGACATATCAGCTAAGTCCTCCCGAAAAAAGCCTTGATGCCATTTCACACCCATCTGAAGAGGCCGATTGCAGGAGGGATGGAAAACACGCGCTCTAAGGACGGTTCTGACATACGATGATGAACTTGGAGGTACCTCGTCATAACCGTACTTACAAGGGAGCGGGATGGCTCTCACCCTTAATATTTTTTTTTTATTTCAAGCAGTACAGATGTAACTGAAATTAATCCTAAGTATAATCTTTCCGCAGGTAGCCTCAGTATTCTACTACCTATGCGTAGTGGCCCTCCAGTACATATGCCCGGTGGTGATGTGCGTGTACCTCGGCCTCATGTACAAGACCCTGGGCGGGTACTCGTGGACGGGGCAGGTGGCTGAGGGGGCGGAGTCGCCGGCCGAGGCAGCGGAGCCCGGCCCGGCGGAGCAGTACCAACTGGCGTGGGAGAACTTGAAGATGGTAGGTTTGATTCAGTACATACATAAAATCACGCCTTATTCCCAGAGGGGTAGACAGAGATCACTTCCTGCCATGTGCCATTGATTCAATACAGTTCGGGCATATTCATGTGTCTGAAAGGTTATAGATAGAAATACGATTTATACCTACAATCTTCAAGGTGAGAGATGAAGGGACTTTTCAAGAAAATGATTGAACTAGGTAGCGTGTGTGGCTGGCTCTTACCCTCCAAAACGAACGAACGTCCATATTACCATGTTAAAACACCAGTTCTATTTGAGAGAGAGCATGTCCTTTAATGATTAAAGACATTTATTCTCATAGAGGCAAATAATAGAATAAATAAATAAATAAATACAATAAATGAATAAATAAATAAATAAATTCAGTCGCCTACATGAGAAAATATTGAAAATAAAGCACTATTTATAAATCGTTCGAACTATTTTTATCATTATCTAAAATTTGTTCAATTATTACAAAACTCAGATCGTAGAGCTGTCCTTTGAGATAATTGTTACCATATTTTGAGATGCGGCACATGCTGAGGCCTGTACCTCGTTGACCACTCATACAGTCCTTACATATGGGTTCTATTTCTTTGTGTGCGTTTTATGTCTTGTGTATGTATCTATGTGTCATTGTTACCTCAAGTCGTGGTCAATAAAAGTTTTTCTTTATATCTGTACCAAATAAACAATTATTCTATTCTATTCTATTTCAGATCTTCACACAAGAAGTGTACCGCGGCGTGCTCGGGTTCGCGACGTGGTGGTGTTGTTTCTCGTGGTTCGCGACGACGTCCCTGGGCGTCGCCTACCAGACATACTTCCGCATCGCGTGAGCCCCGCCCCAAAGAGCACTAGTCGCCCCATCCCGTCCCGACGGACAGACAGACAAAAAGATGAAGGAATGGAAAGCAGCTGCAAAAGCTATATTGACAAGTGTTTTCTTCAATTTTGTAAATTTGTAAATAAATACCAGTTTTTTTTCACTGCATTCAAACGAAACTATGTCCTTGCAAAATTTCATTTAAATCGGTTTTGCATTTGCATTTATTTGTATGGTTGCGTGCGTATTCCTTTGCACAAATATTTATTAGAAACTTACGCAATTTTTATGATTTTTGTGCATTTTCTGGGCTCAAACTGTTGTATTAAATTAATAAAATTTTAACAAGAAGTTCATACTTTCTTGATACCGAATGTTATTAAAATCGGTAGTTCCTATGTACACTTCCTCCGATTTCACAACTACAACAATAGTTTGTGTAGTATACTACTACATATAACAATAGTGAAGAAGAAACTAAATATACAACTTTGTATGGTCATGGTGACACACATTAGAAAACTGAATATCGGGAGCTTATTAAAACAAAACGACATGGTAAATATCCTGGACATATTCAGTTTTCTAAGAAACTAAGACATCAACATTGGCGACCTATTGCAATCTCATTAGTGTAATTATTGTGTTGTGTAATAATTTTTATTAGGTGCTTTTAAAGTGAATCGTGTCGATAATTGAGTCTTGGACGGGGTATGTTTAATAGATATTAAAGACTCCGCTACACCGAATACGCCTAAATAATATGATTTTCTAACAACATAAAAAGTTACACGCATGATAAGACTGACTACCGATGCGTTAAAATAACATTTCTTATGATATTTTGTCTTTAATCCATTCAACCCTACGTTTCAAACAGTATTTGGTGTATCCTGGCTTTGATTGATATTTTCCTGTAGTTTTTATTGCTTCCAAATTGTTTGTCAGATTTTTGTATTATTTGTAAAACGTGGTACGTTATGACGTGTTTTTATTTATAATCAGAATTAGAATTCTTATTCTCATTTTAATTTTTATTTATAAGAGATCAGTGGTTGTGTATTGTGTTGCTTGTATGTATACCTAATGGTATCCCAGTGGCTTACTTGAAAAGTAAAGGATGAAACCTTTAAATTTTTTTATGTTATGTTATGAAACCTTTCAAGTTATAACATTTAATCATACAGAAGCATAAATGTGTTAAAATTATTATGAAGAAATTGAAAGACCAGATCAATTTTATTATATTAATATGCCTGGTCTTCAGTTGGCCAGGGAAATGAAAAATACAAAATAAACATGTTACCATTTGTTATTTATTTTGTATGTTTATTTAAAGAGAATACAATAATTGAGACAAAATCTGGCTAGCGCTAGTTATCATGAAAATATACCCATAATTAGGTGTGCACCATATGCACATTATATGTGGATGTCTCTAATGCATTAAGATCTTAGTTCATAACTTTCTTTGAAACCAATAATAAAAAATGTATGCTGTTGTTATAGTAAGAAATTAGTTGAACCTTAAAATAAATCTAATCAATCAGTATTCTCATCAATTGAGACCTTGAAAGACTGTATCAAAATGTTAATATGTGTTTTATATTTATTGCATAAAATACAGTCTGTAAAGCATTTCGGATCATTACACACATAAAGTATGCCAAAATAGAACAAACAAATGATAAGTGGCCAATTTGCCCTGTTTTTGTATTTTTTTTTTGTATTTATTATTAAAATGTACCTAAAAATTATATTATTTAAGTGCAGGTCAAACCAATCCATATTAATGAAATGGAATAATTAAAAACATCGCTGTTTGCATTACTCTTTTTAGTGTTACATATTCAAGTACCTTCAAGAGAGAGAAATAATATGGAAAATAATTGCGAATGTATGTTTCGTGTGTTGTTTTTTTTTTAGTTCTATGGGACTGTTTTTGAATAAAATATTTTTTACCAAATAGCTTATTATTTACCTTCGTCATTTTTGACTGGTTCGGTAGAACAGTGGTTAGTTACCCTGACTGACGGTTCCAATGAGTCGTTCGATTCCCAATCGGGACAAATATTTTGGGCAATGAACATCGGTGTTTGTTCCAAGTCTGGGTGTGATTATGTATTTAAGTAGGTATGTATTTAAATTATCTATGTATGTATATCAGTTTCTGACGCCCATAGTAGGTACAAGCTCTGCTTAGTTTGGGGTCACGATCACGACCATGTGTGGAATTGTCCCAGATATTTATTTATTTTGAGGACCATTCCAATATAGTTCTATTCTAATTTATTATAGGTTCAACGATATTGTCCCATCAAAAATACATAGATCTATAGGTATAAGCACTATACCACAATACTATAAAATCTCTTTTTTTCATAGGATTACTTGTGACCTCGCTTCGCTTCGGGTCCCTCTATCTTTTACAAAAACCCTTATCAAAATCTATTGCGTGGTTTTAATGATTTGACCATACCTTCCAAAACATATCAAACCGCTGCACCGTCTTCTAAAACATATAATTATAAATGTTCGTATTATATTATTTTATAATTTTTAGTATGTCGGGTTTTTGAAGTTTTTTTTTTGTCAAAAATTTTTTTCCTTCTTTTTAGTGTTACATTTTTGCACCTTAATTTTTTTTGTTAATTTCACCTGAAATACTACTGATATTGTTACTAGTAGTATTGAAAGAATTATCCTTTTACTTCTAACTTTTAAGGAGTTGACCGTCCATAATTCATGGATGCCATTGTCAGAACTGGACCAAATTGCTATGGGACCAAACGGTAAGCACCAGCTTTCAAATAAAAATAAATAAACATCCAAATCGGTTCCCCAGGCGAAAGATTTGAGGTAACAAACATAAAAAAAATACAGACGAATTGAGAACCTCCTCCTTTTTTTGAAGTCGGTTAAAAACATTTTGAGATTAAAGCAGCCTGAAGAAATCTTAGGATAACATTTTGAATTTCAGATAAAATGAATAACGTATTGTAAATAACTTAATGAAAAAAAACTCAACAAGGTACCAATAAATAACCTTTGTTCCCAACGAGTAACACTGTAACCGGTAACACTGTGACTCGTTGGGAGAACTTTTTAAAATTAGTCCCAACCAGTTACACTGTGACACGTTGGGAGACCTTTCTTAAATCATTCCCAACCAGTCACACTATTACATAATATTTTGTCTTGCCGCTGTCATAAATCATGTTTTTGTTTTGTTAAAAAGAACAGGTGTTTTATTGCTCTCAACTTATTTACGCAAAATGTTTTTTTGGAATCTCCGAAAAAGTAGACGAAAGGGTATGATTGTTCGCGCCTCTTTGTCTGGTAATACAATAGAATACTTTTGCAGATTTAACAAAACAATATGATTTATGACAGCGGCAAGACAAAATATTATGTATCTATAATGTGACTGGTTGGGAATGATTTAAGATAGGTCTCCCAACGTGTCACAGTGTAACTGGTTGGGACTAATTTTAAAAAGTTCTCCCAACGAGTCACAGTGGTCCCGGTTACAGTGTTACTCGTTGGGAACAAAGGATAAATAAATCATATCGGTGTTACATACACAACACAATAAATTTTTCCAGGCAACTAGGTCATTGCCACATTCAATTTAAATAGACCTTTTGTTTCAGCCTTTTATAATTTATGAGTCCCACAAAACATACAGAAAGTTATTTCAATTCATAAAACAAACAAACATTAATCGATATCCTTCCTACCTACCAACCCCTTTGATACAACTGGCTAAGAAACAAATAAAATTTTAAGAAGTTAAGGAACGTTCTAGAATAACTCAAAAAATTAACGTTATTGAAAGTAGCATACCTATATAGCGTAATTTTACCATACAATTAAAACTTTTGTAACAAACGAAATTATTTAATTAATTAAAAATAGCTATTCTCTTATTCCAAATTAATTTACAACAATCAAAACCGTTTTTTTGTTTGGACTAATTACTTCTGTGTCACAGCTAAAAGATTTATGAAGAAAACAAATAGGGAAGTCCGCGTTGTGCCACTCAAATTTATATCGATTACGATTCGATTAAAGTTATGAATAGAAAGTAGTGATTCTCAATGAAGGCTATCGTTTTTGCACTCACCATGCAGCGCCACTATTTAGTGATGTCAGAAAATACAACTGTAAATACTTGACTAAAAAAAGGGCGAACGTAAGTATTTTCCTCGGCTTTTTTAAACACTCACAATCATTTTTATTCATTCATTGATAATTCTCATATTGACTCTGACAGTAATAAATGTTCAAATATTAATCTTAATAGGAAAAACCCTCAAAAGCGACACGCAAACAGTGGAATTTGATATTTAAACTCGACACAAGCGACATTGCTGCCACCAGAACCGGAGAGGCCAAAGCGACATGAGCACTAACTGAAAAACTAGATAAATTTTTCCGGCCCAGTGTGATTGCCTTATATATAACAAAGACATACTAGAATAATGTAGGTACATTCGAAAGCATCAGTAGTTTCAATACTACCAGAGAGATCTTGTAAATTTTTCAAATTAAAATGGAATGGATTTTTTTTTCTTTAGTTTAAATTCTATTTCGGGTTATAAAATATCCGTATAACATAACTAAACACAAATTAATAATAACATGAATTCGAAGTACACATACGTAATCGATTTAAGTCATGAGATTCAGTATATGAGGCTGCTTGATTCGATTCGTTCCAAATCGATTAACTGAATGACTTCATTGCCGCTACCGGCCGGCGCCATTTTATTTCGATCGAAGAAGCCGTCAATCGTGCACGTTTTCCGAGTGTGCAACTAGATATTAACTACCAATTTACTACTAAGTCTTCGTTAAGCAAAAGCAATTATACACAGTAAGTACATTTCTCTATATTCCCCAATTGTTTCACTATTAGTGATCGGTAAATTTTATTATTTGAGCAATTTTCGGGTAACAAAAGGATCGGCGTGGTTACGGAAATTTCCTATTCACGCGCACGTGAATGATGGATTTTGTTAATTTCTGTTCTTTACTTGTATGGATCTTTGCAAATAAATGTTTTATCGTTGGTATCGGCGATATTAAGCATATTCACGTAGATGTGCTTCTCACGTGGGCGGTGTCCGGGGCCTAAAATCAATTCCTTCTAGTAGCTTCCAGATCTTTCGACTCTAGGTTAGTTACTTTGTTAGCTGGCGCGATATGTTTTGTGGGGTCATTATACAGTATTCCTTGTAGGCTGGTCAATATTTTCATCGACTCTTTGCGTCGGCTTCGCTTCACCATGTGTTTTACTTCCGCGAACATTGCCCCGGGACGCTAGGTCCGCGCGCGCTCGCACACCTACTTACTTGTTCAATTAACGGGGATCGATGAACCAGTAACGCTTCTCACCACATGTTCTACCTACACGCTTGTTCGGCGTACCTATTTGATAAGGACGCTGGACGCTATGTGGGTTATTGCTAGGTTTATGTACCACAATGACTTTTATTATAGATTCTACCTTGAGTTTTGAAGAGACGCCTCAATTAAAGTTTTTATTGGAAAAAAATATCAATATTTCCCTACCCCAACACATGTTCTTAAGTCTTATCACATGTTGTAGCATCCAGCGTTGCCAGGCGTCCCGACGCCAGACAAACAAAGTTGTTAGATACAACGCTAGACAGTTAGGCTTTGAATCATGATCTTTTGAATTTAGATAGCTTTTATTTATTTATGTTTCTTTAATTAAAAATTTACAAATTCAAAATCGTCATAACAACTACATCTGACTATTCCTTCAAATGACTGGCTCAAAACAAGCAAGTCTGTCAAGCTATTTAGTTTGGTAATCCTAAACATGTAGGTAAAAAAACGGAAAGAAGGTTAACAGGGTCATCTCTGTGAAGGTTAGCGACAGAGATAACAAGACAGCCTCACCATTAGCAATGTTATATTCTGGCAGTTTTAGATATATTTATTCAAATTCCTTTGATTATTAAGTTGTAACTTTATCGGTTAAGTTTTTAAGCCATGTGCCTGTTATTAACCTGTCTATTCTTCCTCAGATGGCAAAGGCACCAGCAGTCGGTATTGACTTGGGAACCACCTACTCCTGCGTGGGCGTGTTCCAGCATGGCAAGGTGGAGATCATCGCCAACGACCAGGGCAACCGCACCACGCCCTCATATGTGGCTTTCACAGACACCGAGCGTCTCATTGGAGATGCTGCCAAGAACCAGGTGGCGATGAACCCCAACAACACCATCTTTGGTTAGTATTTAGTTTTGAGATAACTTCTCAGCATTATTCACAATTCACAATGTTATGATGATACCCAATATACTAGACTAGAGTCTCTGAAAATATTGAATGATAACAGTATTCTGAGGACATATCCAAATTAGACCCCTTGTGTATTTAGAGAACAAATGCTAATATCAATATTTCATGTTTGTTACAGATGCCAAACGTCTCATTGGTCGTAAATTCGACGACGCTAACGTTCAGGCTGACATGAAGCACTGGCCCTTCGAGGTTGTCAGTGATGGTGGTAAACCAAAGATCAAGGTAGCATACAAGGGGGAGGACAAGACTTTCTTCCCCGAAGAAGTGAGCTCAATGGTGCTCATCAAAATGAAGGAAACGGCCGAGGCCTACCTCGGTAAAACAGTGCAGAATGCTGTCATCACAGTTCCAGCGTACTTTAACGACTCCCAAAGACAGGCCACGAAAGATGCAGGTACCATCTCTGGTCTGAATGTTCTACGTATCATCAACGAACCGACAGCTGCCGCGATTGCGTACGGTCTGGACAAGAAGGGCGTGGGTGAACGCAACGTCCTCATTTTCGATCTTGGTGGCGGTACCTTCGATGTGTCCATCCTGACCATTGAGGATGGTATCTTCGAGGTCAAGTCCACCGCCGGAGACACTCACTTGGGCGGTGAGGACTTCGACAACCGCATGGTCAACCACTTCGTCCAGGAGTTCAAGAGGAAGTACAAGAAGGACCTCACCACCAACAAGAGGGCCCTGCGACGATTGAGAACCGCCTGCGAAAGGGCGAAGAGAACCCTCTCCTCTTCCACCCAGGCCAGCATTGAAACCGACTCTCTCTTCGAGGGTATCGATTTCTACTCTTCCATCACTAGGGCCCGTTTCGAGGAACTGAATGCTGACCTGTTCAGGTCCACCATGGAGCCTGTAGAGAAGTCCCTGCGCGACGCCAAGATGGACAAGGCCCAGATCCACGACATCGTGCTGGTGGGCGGCTCCACGCGCATCCCCAAGGTGCAGAAGCTGCTGCAGGACTTCTTCAACGGCAAGGAGCTGAACAAGTCCATCAACCCCGACGAGGCCGTCGCGTACGGCGCCGCCGTGCAGGCCGCCATCCTGCACGGAGACAAGTCCGAGGAGGTGCAGGACCTGCTGCTGCTCGACGTGACCCCGCTGTCGCTCGGCATCGAGACCGCCGGCGGCGTGATGACCACGCTCATCAAGCGCAACACCACCATCCCCACCAAGCAGACGCAGACGTTCACCACGTACTCCGACAACCAGCCCGGAGTGCTCATCCAGGTGTTCGAGGGCGAGCGCGCGATGACCAAGGACAACACCCTGCTCGGCAAGTTCGAGCTGACCGGCATCCCGCCCGCGCCGCGCGGCGTGCCCCAGATCGAGGTCACCTTCGACATCGACGCCAACGGCATCCTGAACGTGTCCGCCATCGAGAAGTCCACCAACAAGGAGAACAAGATCACCATCACCAACGACAAGGGCCGCCTGTCCAAGGAGGAGATCGAGCGCATGGTCAACGACGCGGAGAAGTACCGCAACGAGGACGAGAAGCAGAAGGAGACCATCGGCGCCAAGAACGCGCTCGAGTCCTACTGCTTCAACATGAAGTCCACCATGGAGGACGCCAACCTCAAGGACAAGATCACCGACGCCGACAAGCAGACCATCCTCGACAAGTGCAACGACACCATCAAGTGGCTGGACTCCAACCAGCTGGCCGACAAGGAGGAGTACGAGCACAAGCAGAAGGAGCTCGAGGGCATCTGCAACCCCATCATCACCAAGCTGTACCAGGGCGCTGGCGGCGCCCCGGGAGGTATGCCCGGCGGCATGCCCGGCTTCCCCGGCGCCCCGGGCGCGGGCGGCGCCGCCCCCGGCGCGGGCGCCGGACCCACCATCGAGGAGGTCGACTAAACACATTCCACCTCAGCGGACTGCTCCAGAATACGTTCATAATAAATGAATAAATAAATTCATTTTTCAAATATATTTCATGTTTTAATCTTTCTCCCTAACTTTGACAACATCTAACGACAGCGGGAAGTAGTGGTTATTCTACTTGTCGCTCGTCTGAATTGATTGGCTGACAAGATTGGCTTTTGCTTCAGTGGAGCAAAGTGCAATGACCTAATCTGTTGACAACTGCAACTGCTAGACCTACTCTTACTAGTAGATTACCTACATATTATTCAAGATATCTTTTTTGTATTTAACTATCGATACCAAGTTCATATGAAACTTTTACATCGAACAAACTAGCCATCCGCTAACCCCGCAAGGCCGTGTGCGTTCCCATTCAGGGTCCACACTGGAATTTTGAGCTTTTGAATGTGTCAGGCTTCAGAAAAGTTCTCAAGTTGGCTTTAGTGAAGGTACAGTTCCCCCTCAAAATTCCAGAGTGGGCCCTCAATGGGAACGCACACCGCAAGGCCGGTGATGACAAGTTTAGGCAACACTAAACGCACAGCTCACGCACACATTACCTTTAGCTCCGGTCAATTTTTATGTGGGAATCTATTCCCACGCTTGGTAGGTAGGCCCCCCCCTACCTATCTACCAAGTGTGGTTAGATAACGCATAGGCGCGGCGGTTGTAGAAATGATAGTTTTTTAAGCATATTATTATACCTACTAGCAGTGACAGCGACTTAGTATGCGTAGAAAAGAGACTAGGCGGCATTTTTTAATATTCCCGCATCATATACGTCCAGCACGTCAGACGTGATAAACTTTTTACTTAAGAACCGATTGCCATGAAAGCAACGTAAATTGTATTTTTAAGTGGGTCATCTTACCATAATTACATGAATAGGTACCTACTAAAAACCAAATCCAGATCGGAAAATATATGAGCTTCGCGTGCACAAACACAAACAATTTTTTTCAGGAATCGTTGTCTTGGGCATTGATTAATAACACAAAAAAAATTAAATAAAACTTGTTTTTGTTGCATGATGTTTTTCTCACTGTTGTTTAGTTGTGTAATCCTAGACCTAAAACACATTTCAATAGGTAGGTACCTTATGTTCGCGAATTATGAGGTTCCCGGTCACGTCGAAATTGACTAATGAATGAGTCGCATCGATTGTTTTGATATATATGTTACGGCTAATACCCGAAGTGCGGCTACACCTAGTTTTAGCCGACTAGAACTAGGTGTAGCCACTTACTCTTGGCTAAACCTAGGTGAAGCCGATTGTTTTCGGATAAAACTAGGTCTAGCCTTCATCATGCCGGCTACAACTATTTTGTACAGTCCTAAAGATTACCTTTTTTTCGTTAGATTTACCGTTTGTCTTTAGGTTTATCCACATAACTGTTTGGTTCTTCAGTAGTATTTGAATAAAAAGTTCTATCTATACTAATATGCCCATTACGTTAGGGTTGCCAAGCGTACCCATTGCTTTTTGTAGTGTCTTCATAAGCGAATTAATGGTTTTGGCGTACATGTCTAGGTCCAGCCATTCCCTGTTGGATAAAACTAGGTCTATCCGATATTTCGGCTAAAACTAGGTTCAGAGAATCCCTGTTGGATAAAACTTAGATGCATGTCCCGCCACGCCTTCCGCCCCGCGTCACACTCAGGACTCACAGCATCTGCAGCAGCAGCGCGGGGTGGAGGGCGTAGTAAGACACGCGCCTCTGCAGGTTGTGAACGCCAAGTGCTGCTGATCTTCTGCAGGTCTACTAGCGAGTGTGACTCATAGCGTCTGTAAATAGTTGTAACTGCCTCGTTGATCTATTGGTAGCAAGCGCTGCGTAAAGACCGAGTGGTCCCCGGTTCGAGTCCGGGGTCGGTCAAAATTTTTCTGTAATGAAATTACTCAGCCCGGAGTTAGAAAGTTGGCGGTTGAACGCCCATACCTCGGAAAGTACGTTAATAATAATAATATAATTCATTTATTCAGATAATTTAAATCCATAAAGTTAAGCCGGTGGTCCTGCGCCCGATCTCTCATCGGTCATGTCGGATTGCCGACTCACCGAATTATGAGAGTAAGGTAAAAGAGAGTGCACTTGTGTTTGCGCGCACACTTGTGCACTATAATATGTCCTGCGCACTTGGCTGATCTCAATTGAGATCGGCTGCCATGGCTGAAATCGGTCGGACGCCTTATCTTACATACTTATAGCCGGCATGCTGTCGGCAGAGCTTTTTTAGATATCACAAAAACATCCAATAATTAGAAACCTAGGTAGTTTTTTATTCTTTTAAATCAATCAATCATTTACAAAATCTGATGTGCACGCAGCCACCATGATTCGAATTTCAGATTTTACCTATACTATACAATGCATACTTCAACAAATATTTTTTATAAAATGATGACGGAGGGGGCTCTTAGAATAGGAGATCATGACACGGTTCATTTCTCGGTCGTGCCTATGGGAACGTGTGGGTAAAACACGTTTTATTCTGTTCAATCTTGTGTAATTAAAATAATTGTCGCTGTACCTTTAAAACGTTTTAATGCTCTGAATTCCAGGAGTCTGCGTTCGTTCCTTCCACTCGACACCACCGACTATTACTGACCTTCATACAAAGTTCTTGATAATATCAATATGAAAACTCCAAATAAGTTCAAGCAGTTTCATTACCTAAGTCATTTGATAATGTTTTTTTTTTATAATAGGCTAATAAGATAACCTCACTCCTACGATGGTAAGCGGTAGTGAGTAGGTACCAAATATGAGGTCGACAGGTACAATTAAATAGATCATATTTGAGCCTGTCGCACTCACCCCGAAGGCCTGATTAGCCCCGCCTGAAAAGTTTTATCTGTCACTTAAATGGTCATAATAACTTCAATGTATGTGACCAATATTTTTTTAAATTTATTATAATGAGCTGGGAGCTGTTTGTCAAAAGCACGCGTTTCTGGACATCACTAGGGTGGTGTCGTTTTGGTGGTGACGAGCGGAAGGAACGTCTGCGTTCACTATAGGATTATGTGTACGAGGTTAAGGTAATAAAAGCGTAAAATAAGTTATAATACTGTTTTTATTCATTTTGCTAATATGGAGGGGCCCCTGTGGCCGGAGCCACACGCGTGGTGTTACGCTGGGAATGTGTTTAGTCGACCTCCTCGATGGTGGGTCCGGCGCCCGCGCCGGGGGCGGCGCCGCCCGCGCCCGGGGCGCCGGGGAAGCCGGGCATGCCGCCGGGCATACCTCCCGGGGCGCCGCCAGCGCCCTGGTACAGCTTGGTGATGATGGGGTTGCAGATGCCCTCGAGCTCCTTCTGCTTGTGCTCGTACTCCTCCTTGTCGGCCAGCTGGTTGGAGTCCAGCCACTTGATGGTGTCGTTGCACTTGTCGAGGATGGTCTGCTTGTCGGCGTCGGTGATCTTGTCCTTGAGGTTGGCGTCCTCCATGGTGGACTTCATGTTGAAGCAGTAGGACTCGAGCGCGTTCTTGGCGCCGATGGTCTCCTTCTGCTTCTCGTCCTCGTTGCGGTACTTCTCCGCGTCGTTGACCATGCGCTCGATCTCCTCCTTGGACAGGCGGCCCTTGTCGTTGGTGATGGTGATCTTGTTCTCCTTGTTGGTGGACTTCTCGATGGCGGACACGTTCAGGATGCCGTTGGCGTCGATGTCGAAGGTGACCTCGATCTGGGGCACGCCGCGCGGCGCGGGCGGGATGCCGGTCAGCTCGAACTTGCCGAGCAGGTTGTTGTCCTTGGTCATCGCGCGCTCGCCCTCGAACACCTGGATGAGCACTCCGGGCTGGTTGTCGGAGTACGTGGTGAACGTCTGCGTCTGCTTGGTGGGGATGGTGGTGTTGCGCTTGATGAGCGTGGTCATCACGCCGCCGGCGGTCTCGATGCCGAGCGACAGCGGGGTCACGTCGAGCAGCAGCAGGTCCTGCACCTCCTCGGACTTGTCTCCGTGCAGGATGGCGGCCTGCACGGCGGCGCCGTACGCGACGGCCTCGTCGGGGTTGATGGACTTGTTCAGCTCCTTGCCGTTGAAGAAGTCCTGCAGCAGCTTCTGCACCTTGGGGATGCGCGTGGAGCCGCCCACCAGCACGATGTCGTGGATCTGGGCCTTGTCCATCTTGGCGTCGCGCAGGGACTTCTCTACGGGCTCCATGGTGGACCTGAACAGGTCGGCGTTCAGTTCCTCGAAACGGGCCCTGGTGATTGACGTGTAGAAGTCGATACCCTCATAAAGGGAATCGATTTCAATGCTGGCCTGAGTTGAAGATGAAAGAATTCGCTTCGCCCTTTCGCAAGCAGTTCTCAACCGCCTGAGGGCCCTCTTGTTGGTGGTGAGGTCCTTCTTGTATTTCCTCTTGAATTCCTGTTCGAAGTGATTGACCATTCGGTTGTCGAAGTCCTCACCACCCAAATGTGTGTCACCGGCGGTAGACTTGACCTCGAAGATACCATCCTCAATGGTTAGGATGGACACATCGAAGGTACCGCCTCCAAGATCGAAAATGAGGACGTTACGTTCGCCCGCCCCCTTCTTGTCCAGACCGTACGCAATCGCGGCAGCTGTCGGTTCGTTGATGATACGTAGAACGTTCAGACCAGAGATGGTACCAGCATCTTTCGTGGCCTGTCTTTGGGAGTCGTTAAAGTACGCCGGGACTGTGACGACAGCATTCTGCACTGTTTTACCGAGGTAGGCCTCGGCCGTTTCCTTCATTTTAGTTAGCACCATGGAGCTCACTTCCTCTGGGAAGAAAGTTTTGTCTTCTCCTTTATATGAGACCTTAATTTTTGGTTTGCCACCATCACTGACCACGTCGAAAGGCCAGTGCTTCATGTCCGCTTGTACAGTGGCATCTTCAAATTTACGACCAATAAGACGTTTGGCATCTGAAACAAGAAACAATTCTGCTATTATGATTTGTTCTATTTATAAACAACTTTTCTTCGTTTGAAGGTAACCTGAGATTATTTTTATCATTCAATATTTTCAGAGACTCTTAGTCTAGTATATTGGGTTATCATCATTAACAACTCATTTATCATCTTTTTAGTAACTTTAATGTTACTTCCAGAAAGTAAGCGTGACTCATGCATGCATCAGAATCAATATTTTCCATAAATGTAAAGTTTCCAAAATAGTGATGACAAATCGTGAGTCATCATAAATGGAGGCAAAAATTACTTTTAAATGATGTAATATTGTTTTTAATAGTCCTATTAACTCTAAAAAAGGTATCAAAACTAAAGTTACTAACCAAAAATTGTGTTGTTGGGGTTCATCGACACCTGGTTCTTGGCGGCATCTCCGATGAGACGCTCACTCTCTGTGAAGGCCACATACGAGGGCGTGGTGCGGTTGCCCTGGTCGTTGGCGATGATCTCCACCTTGCCATGCTGGAACACGCCTACGCAGGAGTAGGTGGTTCCCAAGTCGATACCAACTGCTGGTGCTTTTGCCATCTGCGGAAAAAAGGAAAATGAAGTGTTAATTTTGTGGCTTATAGTCAATGTTTTCATTTAAACTCGATGTCTTAGTAAAAACCACATAAAGATGTACCTAATGGTGATTTAGGTAGGTATTAAAAGGATGCCAAGAACCACATATAAATGTAGGTATATCATTGATAGATAAGACTTAAATGTGACTATGACAAGTCTGTTTCGATAAAAAAAAATATTGAAAACAGTTTAATTCTAAGTCTAGTCGGAACTTATGTTGGCCAGTTACCTATCTTTCGTGTTGTGGCATGTCGGAGGAAGTTTGGGTAGATAATAATTTGTGCTGTAGTTAATTTTTAATAGAACTCATGAACTAAATATGGAAAATTTATCTTATCAGTTAATACATTATCAATGTGTTACGGCTCTAGAACAAAACGTTATAGATCCAAACCACAGTTACTAGCAGAGAACAATGGGACCATCATGTTCTAGAAAGAGACAATAACATTTTAGTGTAACCGCTATACCTACAAACGGGAAATAAGTTGCAGCCGGTAGGCATGTTGAAGAAGAAATCGACATTAATCCAAACTATATTAAATAAATACAACTGAAATTTTCCTTCCTACACAATGAAGTCATATACTTCAATAGAACAATGTAAAACCATTAATTAATAAGATAACCAGAGTCTTTGTCTACATGTGGTACCTACAAAATTTATCCGCCATTTTGCATAATGATTACAATCTAAAATTATGAATCATCAGATTAACTGGTTCTACTGTTCAACGACCGAAATGGGACTTAAATGGAAACATGATAAAATAACGGCATGGTAACAACACTACGATTACACGGCCACTCAGCCAGGCGGCCATGACAGGAAAATCAATACCTAGCCTAGGTCATACTCGAAACCTATATAGTCTGCTACCTACTGAAACTCCTTGCTTGATGAATGAAATGCAACATAACTTTTCCCATTATTTAATATAATACCTACTGTTGTAAATGATATTATATTTATACGTTACACAAAATATTAATCATTTATTAAGAAAAAAAATACTTTCTACTATAAAAATTGAGGTACTTTCATTTAAATATAAATACCTACATTTATTAACTGTCAACCAATAATAGTGTGTTCACGTCACAGGAAATTATAACCTAATTTCATGAGAACTTAAACATCTTCAGAATGGTTACGAAATAATAGAGCAATATAAGTAGGTACTTACTTTGTAAATACTTTTTCAACTTTTCGAAGTCTTTTCTAGTATAACACTCGGAAAACGTGCGTGATTCTCGGCTTCAATTCTGATAATGATGGCGCCGGAATAGAAAGCTATTTTATATCAAGCACTGCCGCACTCCGACGTCACCGGCATTTTCTGGAACATTCTAACATATCCACCAATGGCGAACGGGCACTATTGACGCTATTCGCTCCTATTGGTTAATATTACTCGCAAGTGTCAAATCCGCGGTGACGCATCTGCCCCATGATCTGCACTCAGCCAGCTGTCGGCCACGGTCAGCCACCCACATGGTGATGTGTGTAAATTTTATCGAGAATATTCACGGTACATAATATTTAGTTAATTATATTAGGATAAAGATTTAGATAGGTAGTTGTATAACAGGATGAATGAAATGGTTGATTTGCCATAAATAGTTTACAATAAATTATTAGGTATACATGAACTAGCAAACCGCCTATCAACTGGTGCAATACTTACCCAGGTTCTGAGCCAAGGGGGGCAAATCAGAACTTATGTTCAGATTTTTTGCTAGATGATATTTATATGTTTGTGATAGTTGTATTGTTTTTTCGTTTGTAATACTATTATGTCTCATAAACGTCTTGTATGAAGACAAATATTCTTGCTAATAAATTTGAATTGCTCGATATGAGTTGCATTGTGGTGAACATCACTATAATGCAATTTTTGAGCATTAACGTCATCGGGTATCGGGCGATATTATGACAAATCTAGAAGCCACCCGGATCGGATCAGACTGTGTGGCGTTTTGCTTTGTTTCACACTTCCTCCGAGCTGTTAAGATCGTTTAGGTTAATTAGGTACATCTCGTAGTTTTGACATCATGAAACTACGAGTACTACACTATGTAGGTACTAGGCACAGATAACAGAATTGTAGCACTAGGTAATAGGTGTCATTATCAACATTGTTATCTTTACTTATGAAACATAAGTAAAATTAAAAAATGTGTTAATACATACATAAAATCACGCCTTTTTCCCAGAGGGGTAGGCAGAGATACGTAGTGGTGTTTTATTCATATAAGTAAGCATATACATATGTAGGAAACCTCGTTGTGTGAAGCTCTAGAATTTATTATTTTCTATCAGTCATCTGATCTGAGTCACGTTAATTGATGACTTTCATTTTGTTTGCATATCATTCTCTTAACACTGTTTCACAACAATGAGTCAATATTGTTATTGTCTTATTGATTCCCGCCTTGGTAGGAGCACGTGGCAAAGTTCACGCAAGTGCACTACGCACGCTGCAATGCAGGCGGTTCACGGTAAGTAGGTACCGCGGTAACCTAGTTGGCAACAGATCGTCATCTCCGGTGGCTAATGAGACTTTTTTTTAGAAAAATGCCCTCTTGTCTGTACGAACACAGCTGGGGGCAACAAAATAGCTGTATTCGTTTCTGTATTGCTACCATAACTTTTAAAATGTAAAAAATGTATATGAAAAATGTACAGCAGTAACTTTAAAAACTAAAATCGGTAGTATAAAAAATAAACAATTGTATAGGTTTATAACGTACGTAAGTTTTCGATAGCTAACTTATGGTAGCGCTATAATATACAGCATTATCAAATATAAATAGAAACACGATTGATTAATTTTGGGACGAATAGGTTACGCGTAAAAGCTCCAGATTGTTCAATTCCAAACATATCCGTCGGTCGTGTGGCATAGGAGTCACGACCTCATTATCAACTCAACTCAGCTCACTAAGCAAAGACTATCCATTGACCTTGAGCACTATCGATCACTCAATATCGAGTTACAATACATAGGTACAGTCAAGAAGAGTAACTAGATATAAAACTCTTTTTTTAAAATGCGAGTAAGGAGTGCCCTTGAGACATAGCGACGTGAGTTACGCTAGGAAGCTTCCGCGTCAATGAATTTGCGTCACACAGTTCATATTAGCTAGTAATACGTATTTCAGGTGATTACTCAACTTTTTTTACTAAAAATCGGTAAAAAATAGCAATGAAAAATGAGGTAAATAGGATATCATAGTCACTTATGTATATGAGGGTAGCCGTGACTTTGTTACGTACGTACGTAAAAGATAAAATTTGGTTAGGAGCAACAAAAATTATAAACTTATTATAAAATAAATAAATACATATATATATAATATATAATATATTTCACAACATTAACTACATATATTGATCTGATCCCATGGTAAGTAGCTTACGCACTTGTGTTACGGATATCAGAATCAATAGAGGATACACAAATATACTTAAACATATTTAATAACACACCCAGAAACGGAACGAACACCAATGTTTGTCACACAAATATTTGTCCCGCATGGGAATCGAACCCACGACTCTTAAAACCGTTGGTAGTGATTCTGGGTCACTAACCACTGCACCACCGAGCCAGTCATATACTCATATACTCTTTCTTAGGTTCTTAAGTCATGGTAAATAAATACGATATATTTTATTCGTGACTTAAGTTACGATCCAGAAGTTAGCAAGCCTAGTTATCCACAAGTTAGCCTAATTATTTACAATGAAGTACAATGCAGGAACTGTTGCCTGGCCTTCTTAGTCCATGAGAGGAAACTGACCATTTAAGAAACACTAAGGTGTTGCTCATTTGAGGTAACGGAGTGCCTTAAAAGGTATAAAGTAGGAACAGCATCAACAAAAGGTATATTTAGCTGTTAATGAACTTTATATGGTTACGACTTACGTGCGAGTAATATGGATTTGATTTAGCAATTTTTTTTTAAATATTAGTTTACATCGAGACAAAAGAATCAAGTAGTGGCAATTAGGTGTAATGAAAAACTTTTGACGTTTAAACCTTTTATTTAATCGCATTTTTGCTAATACAAAACAACGGGACAATCAATTAATATAGCCTACTTTGCGGCATGTGCCGGCAAGCCGAAACGAGGGTTTGGTACAGCAAAGACAATATCAGCAACCCCTGTCATAGACAACAGAATAAAATAAATAGAACAGCCATTAGAAATGTTTCTCTGACATTATCAAGATTTTAAAAAATCTGGGTGTCCCGACATCGATTTAATCCAACTAAACCTACTTTTTTGATGTTATTGATGTTTGAAGTAAATCATGTTTGATTTACACTCGAACTATAACAAAAGTCATAGACAATTCCTTCTATAAATAAGTAATTATTTTTTTGATTTTGGATGAACATGCATGTCGAGACTAAAAAAATACTATAAAGTCTTTGTAAGTAGAATGACAAACTTTCTCTATCTAATCCAATCAAGTCTAATCCAGGTTGGATCCAATTAATAAAAAGATAACAAATCTTTCAATTCAATTTGAATGTAACGAATATGTACTTCAAACATATCAAACAGTTGTCTTAATATAACTACAACACTAATCGCCGCAATAACGTTAATGACACAAATTATCAGGTATATTGTCTTTGGTACTAATGTGGGTACAAAACGTTAGTCTATGGTTAGCCTACTGTCCCCTACAATCTCTTTCGAGATCCCTGATCAATAAGGCTTGGCTGTAAAGCCACATTGCATCGCGCTCATACCATATTAGTTCCTAATCGATTACTTAGTTTATCTAAGCGCACGGTAGTGCGAAGGCCAAGTCTGTAAAGGTTTCTCCTACAGCGAGGTTACTCCGATAGCGATTTTACTTGAAAATAAAATTATGGAAACATTATTCAATATTTGTAACTTATTTCAAGACTCAAAACTATTTAGAGTAGCTATGTACTTTTGCAATTTATTTTAAAAGTTCGTTAAGTTGCAGATCTTAGGCCTGTCATAAAAAACCGTAGTTAACTGACAAAGTTGAATGCTTTGTGAATTATCACCGCACCAACAAGCAAGCTTGGCTTACAGAGTGATTTCCTTTATACCTTTATTGAATAAATACTTATTTTAAATCGAGATTGGAATAACCATAATTATTTTTGTAGGAGATCCTTTAGACGAGCCACGTACTTATGTACATTAGGTACGTTATGTATCAGGTTGTTGTTAATTTAAATTACAACATTAAAATTATACCTAGTTAGTGAGTTATTTACTTACTGTTTCCTTGTTGGTAAATCGTAATTATTTTTCCCTTATACACATCAACTTTCAACGAATCGGATAACAACTTAATTACAACATTTGGGATCAAATAAGAGGAAGAATACTATTATAAGAACTCTTATTGTTTAGTCATATAGATACTATTAACTATGGGTACTTACTATGAAACATTATTTATATTGGGCAGGTACACAGTTTAATGAATAATTCTACGTCAAAAAGAAATCAGTATTTTGTTGGAGAACACATACATTTCCCTACATTGTTTACACATTTCAAATTCATCGTGGTTTTTAGATTTTGTAGCTGAAAAATAAATCCGAGTTACGTTCAACTGTAATGTTAAATCCACAGCGAGACTTGGACATTATATTTAGTTATCTTTTCGTAAATATAACTGGTCATAATTTTAACCAGTTCAATGCATTCGTAAATCTATGCTATCCACGTCAAAGAAAAACCACGCGAATGTTTTCGCCTCGAAACTGTTATGATGATCTATTTAAATAGCGTTATATTTAGCGCGAGAGCGCTTTAAATATAGCGAACCAATTTTATCTGAACATTGATAGCATTTCTATGATTGGCCAAGGCGTTTTTGCTTTGCTTCGCGCAATATTAAGTTTCAAAACCATTGGGGCCGCATTTTCAGGGCAAATAGGGATAGTCAGTGTTTTAGGTATACACCAATCGCAAATTAATCGAACTGATTGACAGGCGTTATCTCAAGACTCACCATAAATTTTTAAAATATTGTCGAAAGTGTTTGCCTTTTATGTGTGATTGTACACACTAGAGACCAGCGTCAGACAATTGACTAGGAGATTTCATTGTTCCTCTGTTTATGCCATTGTCCAACCGATAGGTTACTAGAACAGTTATCTATCTATCTACGTATAACTAATTAGGCTTAACGTTCAGGCTCCACAGTTTATTAATAACAAACATTACTGAATATTCAGTCTTTATGAAATAGGTATTTGTTATGAAATCTCCTTGTCAGTAGTCTGAATGTTTTGGTCATAATTCCGACTGATTATTTATGGAATTAGAGCTACATTTTCAACATGATTGAACGGAATGAAAGGGAAAATTTATTTTCTAGTTCAACTGACTTAGAAGTTAGTTGCAATTGATTTGTGTAGGCATTCATTGTGGTAATAATAAAATAAAATAAATAAAAATCAGTTTATTGTGGAGGTGTAAGGTGATATACTAAACTTATTGTAGGTATTTGTCTAATTGTCTAGCCTTTTTCTAGAACGTAAACATAGCCATCGTTATTTAAATTTAAAAACACTTGTCTGCTATATCTTTGTACGGTTCGTAATTTTATATGATTGTTATTGAAAAGGGATCCTACGATATTTCCACAACTAGTTGTTTTCTAGTTAACTTAAATAAGTACCGCTTTGTAACTCTCAACAAATGGACTTAAACATTTGAAAAAAAAAAATAGATAGAGAATTGGATTCTAATGTAACAATTAAAATATAATGCTTAGTATTCAAATGTTGCATACATTATTTACAATATTCATCACATTTACTTGACCCGATACACTCGACTATAAGCTTTAAAGCGCTCGAACTTATCTATCATTTACTATCAATATTTTATGTCCGTTTGTTATTCTATTACCAACTATTTGCATATTATTGAATTCTGCACTACAGCCAGCAACAAAAGTACGGTGATTTAAAAAAACCTGATCATTATTTTCTGTTGCTGACAACGCGCGACAAGCCTTATTTGAACTTAATCTTAATCAATCCTTTTTTGCTATTTTTATTTTTACAGTCTCATGAACAACATTCAAGCTATATATTATTTAGATCATAGACCTTGTTTTATTTTACCTATATGATTTTGTTAATAGTAATTTGTTAACATAAATACCTAACTACACTTAATCTTGTATAATTCCGGCAGACTTGTCGCATTGTTGAAAGTGAAATATTTTCTTCTCGTCACTAAAGCCTTAGATTCGCATAAAGTGTTTATTAAAGGTTTTTGATTAAATACGGCTGATATGGCGCCAAAATGTGAGGTAGTTTTAATAGATATCGGGAGCTGTGTTTGTCCCAAGCGGCAGTGGTTAAATACAGATTAATTTTGATGTGTAACCTTTGTTTATTTGTGGATATGCTGTTATAAATACCTACTTAACCGCACGCAGTGCGCAAGCATTACAGCGAGAAGGAAATATTCCAGATGTTACATAAAGTTGCCAAGCTTATAAATATATTACAATTATGGTAGTTTTTAGTCCAGTATGGTGTAACTGCAGGGGTTTTCTGTTTGTGCTTGAAGTTTACGCGATTGCATACCAACACATTTTCCAAATGAACTTTAACACTTGAATAAGACACAGGTTTTTTCGGAGATCGCTTCGATGATCACACGTAGTTCCAAGGTCACAGATTCAAAAACCACGTACGTTCCTTTTTAAACATTTTGACAGTTTTGAATTCCTCCCGGAGGAGCCGCCATTTTGTTTTTGTTTTTTTTTATCGTTTAGTGGAGGCGAAGATATGACTACGCAGCCTGGTGGGTGATCGATGAGGGTTTACATCCAGGCCATGGCTGGGGATCCTTCGGAGGACAGGGAGTCGAGGGAACGGCGCGTGGCTTTCGAATGGGCCTGCTGTCAGTAGAGGGAGGAGCTGGAGCAGGGGCCGTCCACGCCTTGCAGCTGGATTTGATCTGGGTTCGCGACTAACTGTAACAAAATATGTAAAGATAAAGTGTTATCAACTTTTATAGAGATTTTTGATAAACTTAGCAATAACTGCTTCTTTTTTTAGATTTTTATGTTTTTCAGTTTAGATATACTTCATCAAAATACAGAAGTTATTTATGGTACTATTGGCAACGGTATATCTCTTTGACAAGCTTTTAATCATACTTAGTTAATTAAAACACGAAAACAAAGGAGCATTCAAGACAACAACTCAAATTAGCACACACAACATTTAAAATGTTTAACTGTGATAACAACAGAGGTGCAATGCAATTCAACATCAAGGGAATGAAGAGAATCAATTAACTTTCTATGGGTGTGCATTTATCAAACAAACACACGCAAACATTGATTATTTACACACACAACCAACAATGCGAACTAGCAACAGGTATAATGATGAGTGTAGAGCTTACTTTGAGGTCTCCAAATTCAGGGGGTGCTAATAAAATCTGAGAGGTAGGTAGATCTTTATTTTCTTTCTAGCCATAGTTTATTGTTATCCAATTTATGGATGCACAATATTACTTAGATGTTATTTACAAGTGTATGTAAATGCACTTCCTTTGTTTTGTATGAGTCAGAAGCCTATTTAAATGCTTCTTCAAAATTATATTAAAGAAGGAAGTAGTTCGTTGTCTGATAGGTCAAAATAACTTTAAAATATTAATCCCTCCTGGATTAACATTCATCAGATTGTATTAGCACACTAACACTAAAGGAAAGGACAATGATCGTACTTCTCTAATTTCACATACAGACGGCAGCAGTCCGTCAGTGGAGTTGTTGGGCGAGCGCGGGGACGGCGTAGGCGCATGCTTGGGCACCTCTCGTCCGGCGGCCATCTTGTCGTGCAGCTGAGCGAGACGCATGCTCATCTGTCTGCGCTCCTTCTGCTCTCTCTCTCGTTCCCACCGCTTCGCGCTGTAGCTCCTGATAGACGACGAACTGCTCTGCACCGAACTTAGACTTGGACGTCGCGAACCTGCAGCCGTTAGAAATAAATGGATGAAATCATGCTGATGGGACAATCTGGCACTGTGTGCTCTATTACCAGGGTATAGCGAAGATTCCTTTCTATTGTCACCTTCTTTCCAGGATATTGAAATACTTAAATATTCGTCATACCCTGATTGTTAGCTTTTAGCTTCAGTAAATGTTTGTGATTTATGCAGTTTTTTGCCAGTGAAAAGATTTCAGCTGTGTATGATGTTGTATTTAAGCGCGATGTTATCATGAGAAAGGATTTTGTTGTCTGTTACTATTTTTGATTCCATTTTCATTCATCATTCATTAAGTAAGTATGGTATAATCAAATTAACAAAATCTTTCCTTGGTAATTTTTATATGATATACTATTTATAAGTATATCTATTATTTATAAGTATAAATAAGTAACTATATTATTAAATTAAAATAAGTTTAAACAAGAGATACACAGTTAATCAACCTACAGGAGTTACATATTTCAGCCCCATCATACAACAAATGATAGAAATAGGTATGAGACTACAGACTGAGAACTAATCTGATTCAGGGTTGCATGTTTTCGTACAAAATATTACGAATGAGATTAAACTTGGCATCACAAAATATAATGTTCAAAAGTTTTATTTACATTTTCTCTAGGCTTAGTCGTTGCCAAGTCTAATAATACATTTATTTCTGAGTAAATTTTGTTTTTTTTACATTTATCATCTTCATTATAGATCGGAGGATTTATCACCTGTTTACGCTTTTCAAGATTGATCTAATTTTAAAGGTCAATGTGCACCAATGATTTTTTAAAGCATTTTCAAGGAAATTTAGAAGGAATTTATACTCTTTTTCACCTAAGATGATCCCTGTGACACTTCATTGTATTCTGAATCACGCATTTTACGTTCGACAAACGAAAATAATTTATTTAAATTAAACTAAACGATACTGTTTCCCTTTTAAAAGTTAAAAAATATTTATTTTAATAATTTTCCTAATGACGCCCCAATAAAATGAAAAAAGTGTGCAATAAAATTATTTTCGTTTGTCGAACGCAAAATGCGTGATTCAGAACACAATGAAGTGTCACAGGGATCATCTTAGCTGAAAAAGACTATAATAAAAATCGATGACGATCATAATGAAGACGACTTTCAGTGAGTCGATAGTGAGTAATGATATTGCAACGCCTGCATGCACAGCCGAAGATACGTGAAGAGAGACGGACGGAAAGCGTGAAGCATCGTGCTTGATTGAAACTGAAGCTAGGCCTGCCTATACATAGAAGAGTAGTAAAAAAGCTACTCTCAGTGAAATATTTGTGTTTTAATGTAAGCTTTTGAAATGGAAGGTGTTTCTTTCATTCTGTTGTTGGGCGGTATGGTTCTTTCATTGTTGATAGAATTTCTGCCGCAGTCTTAAAGCTGGGAAATGAATTTCCGTTTATGTGACATATTTTGAATAGTGAGTTTAGAACAATTAGATTTTTGAAGTCAGTGGAAATGCTGCTCTGATTAAAGCTGCATAGTTTGGCAGAACTAAGCATGAAGCATTGCAATGTGTGAATCAAGAATATCGGAACCAACTTCTTTTAGTTGGCGTCCAATAAGCTTAGTGTTATAGGTGTAAAAATTGAAAATACTTTCCTTTTAGTAAACGATTGTTGATTTAAAGACAGGTCTTCAGTTTCGGTAGCACATAATACATGAAGCTGTGATACAAAGATACAAGGAAGTACGAAGGATCTGGCCATCTTGCTCGCTCTCTTACGACTGACAACCGCACAGATAGCAACACCTGATAATTTTCTGTAGCCCAATAAGAAAGTGCCAATGCCCCAATTAAAGCCTCACATTAAGCATACTTACGAAAGTCGGTTTCAACGCAGATGTATCCCAAATATGCCAATTCGAATAGGGTTTCCAAAAACCGGACTGTGAAGATAGATTTGATGAATTGAAAGAAGATGATGGTAGAATACATATTCAGTTTTAGAGGTTCGTATATTTGGAGAAATAATGGAATGAAATAAAGCTATGGAATTATAAATATTTAGAAGAGATTCCTAAGGATTTAACAGGACAGGTCAGGACAGACACGAAAACATGGACAAAAGGGTTTTTATAAATATTAAGGGAAATGATAATGTAAATAGATTAGAACAATAAATAGAACAGTTTACTAGTCAATTCATAGAAACCATGGATTAGAATATGTGGTCATACCAAAAACAGAAGCACAAACAATTAATCATCTCTGTTAGATCCAAAACACCACAGTCCTAGAAATCCCAGAAGATGCTGTAATTTTTGCAGTAAATGCTTTGCGAATCATCTAGCTTTGAAACTGAAGTGACAGCGGGACTTCCATAATTTGGCATCGGGAGATTTGGCACAATTATGTCGCTCTGGTGATTGTGGTGCTGCTAAGTGGTGGAATGACCGAGGAACAAGTACTGTTGGTAGGAGCATTATAGACGCCCTGGGAATTGAAGTAGGAGATGTGGTCAGCATATTTGGCTCAACATCGCGGTGGGTCGCAGTCGCAGACGGCGCGGCCGCTAACACAGAGCGACATCTAACGGACGCGGGCGCCGCCGGCGGTCATGCCCGGGCGCCGCCGACGCGCGGCCGGGACGGGATGTCTTTTCCTCCATCAACTTAGGGAGTCACCTGTGCCACTCCTTTTGAGTTTGGTTGTTTACAAAATGGTGCTTTCCTTGGTCACTTGAACCATGAAGTTTCGAAGCACGTTTCATTCCAATTTGATTGGGTAGGCAGTTTTTAAACATTTGAAAGAGAGAATATCTCGAATGATTTGGCACTTTGTGCCATGGGTCTTGCGTAGGTTGTTAGCTCTACCAGGCACCTGCTACGAAAAAGCTCAGATGAAATGTTTTTAAGTTGAATTTTTTTAGGAAACTGGTAAATTAAGTAAGTATGTGACAATTTATGTTAGACTAAGATCTACCTTCGCTCTTATAAGGATAGATCGTCAATTGAAAGTGGAAAATCATTAGAAGACATCAACCACACGACCGCGCGTCGGCACCGCGGCGCCGGCGGCGTCCGAACACCGAGACGTGCAGTAGGGGTCTCGCGCCGCATACATTATCCGGATCACCTTTGGCGGCGCACTTGGGCGGGTGCGCGCCGCCGTCCCGCCTTACGGCCTTGAGGTGGCGCGAGATGAGCAAGATGGCCGCCGTGCGCGCCGCACCTGCGCGCGACGCCGACACCGCCACGCCGCGCCGGGAGCTGCGGCGGCCTTCGTCGAGGGTGCCGCTGGTGCCGGCGCTGGCGCTGGTGCGGGACGATGCGCGGGACGACGCGCGAGTCGCGCTCAGAGTTCCACCTGGAACATGAGACAGATGCTCGTTAGTAAGTTTGCCAGCGTTGGTTCGGCCTCCTTGCTTTGACGTTTTGGAATTGGAAGGGAATTCAAATTTATGAAACCTTGAATGTGTAATTAAGGCATGGAATGCCCTACCAGCTCATGTTTACCATCCCTCCTATGATCTCGGGTTCTTCAGGCGGGGCGTGAAACGGCATTTAAGTACACCTTCAGGGTGAGTGCTACAGGCTCAATATGGTCTACCCTACACCCGGTCTATTGTACCTGTCGATCTCATGTCCTCATATGTGTAAAAAAAATGTCTTTTCTAACCTGAACCCGAACCGAACCGGTTTTCTGAATCCTAACGAGGACAGATCTACTTACGTCTCCATATGAGTTACACAGATCTATTTATTATATCTAAGTTTATCATTAACAGTCATTGGTGTGGATTGTGTCCCAAATAAGTTGCATGCAAGCAACCAGAACCTACTGACTTAATGAACTACTGAACTGAATTAATGCTTGATCCTATAGCCATGCTTAGCCAACACTGGAGTTTTCGCTGACTAATGGTCGCATTTCATTAGCTATTATGAGTCTTGACTACAAGACTTTTCATAGCCAACACTGGAGTTGGAGGAGACTGGCTGTTGCATTCCAATAGCTATTATGAGTCTTGACCATTATTTTCACAATTTGTTCTAGGCTATAAATCTAACCATGATCAAACGGATCAGTCTACTGACGACACCGTAGCGCACCTTCGTGTACAGGTGCAACACCATGCACTCTAGGCTATAGATCCAACAATGTGTGTGACTGGCTCGGTGGAACAGTGGTTAGTGACCCAGGTTCACTACCTACGGTTCCAAGAGTCGTGGGTTCGATTCCCACTCGGGACAAATATTTGTGTGACGAACATCGGTGTTTGTTCCGTGTCTGGGTGTGTTATTAAATATATTTAAGTATATTTGTGTATCCACTGTTGATTCCGATATCTGTAACACAAGTGCTTAAGCTACTTACCACGGGATCAGATCAATGTATGTGATGTTGTGCAATATTTATAAAAAAAAAAAAAATGTTCAAACGGACCAGTCCACTGACCAGTATCGTTGAGCGAGTAGAGGCAGGGCGGGGTGAGGCGCGCGTCGGCGAGGTGCGTGGGGTGGTAGCGCGCCTTCGTGTACAGGTGCAGCACCATGCACAGCAGGCCCGCCAGCACGAAGATGCCCGACGCTACGCCCAGCAGCGTCGGCATGTCCGCCGTCAGCAGCACCAGGTCTGGGGAGTGAGAGAGGTCATTCGGATATTATACGTACATAAGCTCGCTTATTGTTACCTAATACTAATCTTGTACTCAATTGTTAGGTGTACGTGGCATCCAAGTGGAACATCATCGTCTAACAATCTGCCAAAGATATAGTACTGGGTTTAGATGCATTGCTGTTATCGCGAATTAAATGAGAACACATTTTGCTTGCCCGCTTAGAGTGATGTACTATCGCCCATGAAAACTAACAACCTAACAGATACTTTAAATTGAGGTCAGGAGTTCTTCGCTTTTGGAGATACTGACTGTAACTGAGTGACATTTCCTATTCTTTGATGCCCTGAATGGTGATGCCCTATAGGTCTCAACTTTAGTGCCACATCTCCCCGTTCTTGGAATCACTGGCTAACACACCAGAGTAACTCCATCCCTCTTGACTTGACTTGGGCCTTTCACCTTCAGAGCAGAAGACTGACAATATCCCTCTTGGCTCTGGACTTGGGCCTGGTCTCGCCTTCAGTGCAGAAGACTAACACCACCATCCCTCTTGACTGGACTTGGACCTGGTCTCACCTTCAGTGCAGAGTTCTTGGCAGCACGGGTTAATACACCAGAGTGTCTCCATCCCTCTGGACTTGACTTGGGCCTCGCACCTTCAGTGCAAAAGACTACCACCTTCTCTCTTGACTGGACTTGGGGACTTACCTTCAGTGCAGAAGGCCCTCTGCTCGCCCAGTCTCTTTGTTTTTGGTGATACTGGAAGCAACTGATTGACGTTTCCTACTGCCCTGGATATCACCTTAAGGTCTCAACTTTGCCACATATCTCGTTGAAGCACTGGCTAGCACACCAGAGTAACTCCATCCCTCTAGACTCTGGACTTGGTCCTCTCACCTTCAGTCCAGAAGTAGTCTTCTGCGTTCTGGAGTTAGTACTCCGTCCCGCTTGGCTCTGGACTTGGGCCTGGGCTCACCTTCAGTGCAGAAGACCCTCTGCGTCGGGCGCGAGTGCGAGGTGCTGTGGTAGCCGGGCTCGCACTGGCAGTACGCGTTGTGGTTGACCTGCACGCACGACGCGTGTGCATCGAACGCGCGACACATCTGCCGGTAGAAACATTGCTCGCCCAGTCTCTTCATTTTTGGTGAAACTAGAAGCAACTGATTGACGTTTCCTACTCTTCGATGCCCTGGATATCACCTTAAGGTCTCAACTTTGCCACATATCTCGTTGAAGCACTGGCTAGCACACCAGAGTAACTCCATCCCTCTAGACTCTGGACTTGGTCCTCTCACCTTCAGTCCAGAAGTAGTCTTCTGCGTTCTGGAGTTAGTACTCCGTCCCGCTTGGCTCTGGACTTGGGCCTGGGCTCACCTTCAGTGCAGAAGACCCTCTGCGTCGGACGCGAGTGCGAGGTGCTGTGGTAGCCGGGCTCGCACTGGCAGTACGCGTTGTGGTTGACCTGCACGCACGACGCGTGCGCATCGAACGCGCGGCACGTCTGCCGGTAGAAGCATTGCTCGCCCAGTTTCTTTCTTTTTTGGTGATACTGGAAGCAACTGATTGACGTTTCCTACTCTTCGATGCCCTGGATATCACCTTAAGGTCTCAACTTTAGTGCCACATATCTCCGTTCTTTGAAGCACTGGCTAGCACACCAGAGTAACTCCATCCCTCTAGACTCTAGACTTGGTCCTCTCACCTTCAGTCCAGAAGTAGTCTTCTGCGTTCTGGAGTTAGTACTCCGTCCTGCTTGGCTCTGGACTTGGGCCTGGTCTTACCTTCAGTGCAGAAGACCCTCTGCGTGGGGCGCGAGTGCGAGGTGCTGTGGTAGCCGGGCTCGCACTGGCAGTAGGCGTTGTGGTTGACCTGCACGCACGACGCGTGCGAATCGAACGCGCGGCACGTCTGCCGGTAGAAGCATTGCTCGCCCAGTTTCTTTGCTGGAAATGGAGAAGTGTCATGGGTCAATGAAAAACTTCTTGTTAGCGCAGTAATGGGCAAAATATTATAAAACATTGGATTTTTTTATTATTTAAAAGCACAAAAAGTCAATTGCTCCACCGATTTCATAGCCACGGTGGAATTGATTTTTTTTTATATTTTTCTACATATTTGTCTAGCTTTTAAGGATTAAGGGTGCAGTTTCATTAGGCTGAGCGGAGCAGAGTGGAGAAGAGCTGTAGCGCGATTCACCAATCACAGGGCTTGAAATAGAAGAGATGTGGATTTTGATTGGGCCTCCGGTCCGCCTCAATCGAACTGCACCCTAAGGCGGGGACGGGGCTAATCCATACAAATAGTTTTAGTAACTGCAAATGGCGATGATAACATTAACTGATTGCTTCTTTCACTAAATAGTATAAAGCAAAGTCACTTCCCACGTCTGTCTGTCCCTATATATGCTTCAATCATAAAAACAGGTTTTTTTAATAGGGATTTAAAAGGAAGGTTTTTAAAAATACACCCGTAGCGAAGTGATAATAATATAATATTATTATATAATCTATTCGAAATTTTGTCTAAAATATACAAAATGAAAGCATTGAGTATTTTAAACATGTTATTTCACTTACTATCGAATAGTCGAAAAATATTACGTAACGTTTTCATTGAAAATGTTACTAGCAGCGAATTTCAATTAACAGAGTTTTTAAACTACGAGTAGCTGTTCGCGCAATATGGGCTACCTTGGATATTAATTGGTTTTTGTTTGACGTCTTTAATTAAGGGCCTAAATTGAGGAAGTCGTTTATTTAGGAATTATAAACAGAAGATTCTTCTAAAGCTGTAAGCCCGAAAGCACAACTACATTTTGTGCTTTTCAACAGATCATAATCGTCAAGGGTAGATATCTACAATTGATAGAGACAAGGTAAACAACTTTAGTACACAGCTAAGACATAAAACGGAAAGTTGGATTTATGACGGACGGAAATAGGACAAGGATCCCGTTCCTAAAGATGATTCCATGTTTTGGGAACTGGAGCGAGTTTGTAAACAAAGGACACTAAGGACCCGGCTTACATTTCGACCCAAGTATTGTGCAAATAATGGAAGAATGTCCCGCAATGTTATTCAACCATTACCTGATTTACTTACTCTAAACAATGCTACTGTAAGCTACTTGGTCTTAATATTTTGAATGATACCTATTTGGACGGTAGCGTAATTATTTATTTATTTGACTGACTCGGTGGAACAGTGGTTAGTGACCCAGGTTCACTACCTACGGTTCCAAGAGTCGTGGGTTCGATTCCCACTCGGAACAAATATTTGTGTGACGAACATCGGTGTTTGTTCCGTGTCTGGGTGTGATATTAAATATATTTAAGTATATTTGTGTATCCACTGTCGTTTCTGATTTCCGTAACACAAGTGCTTAAGCTACTTACCACGGGATCAGATCGATGTATGTGATGTTGTGAAATATTTATTTATTTATTTATTTATTTATTATATGAATTAATCTACCTGTTAAATTGTGAATATTTTTTTTATAGCTTCTATATAGAGAGGCAGAAGAAAGCAGGCGTGAGAGTTGTACTTAAAAGTTCTTTAACATACAAAATCACCCTTTTCCATTTGATTGCGTAAATCATTACTCCCTTATAGCGCAGTCAAATGATTTTCATATGCTCTAATCTCTGTGTACCATACCAAAGTTAATTTAAATCGATTCGATAGTTTTGGCATGAAAGCTCAACAGACAAAGTTACATTCGCATTTATAATATTAGCAAGGAAGTAAGGGGAAACTGGACAGAATCAAAGCGCCTTATCTTAGGCGTCGCATCTCGGAATCGAATGCAACCGCAAGATAAAATCGCATAGTATCGATTACGAGTTGCGTGATTGAGCCGGCTAGTGCGCCGGCACTGCACCGCCCCAAGGGCACGGGTCGCGGTGACCCGGATCCTCGACATAGTGAACTGTGGGACCACGTTGTGACCTTGACCTCTGCTGCATTGTACGCTATTCTTGGGGAATACCATTTGGGCGGTTGGAAGGGGGTGGGGGTTATGATTGATTGCTGTATAAACTGTCTTCCATTTTACCTTCGATACTTTAACCCTTTTTAAGGCTCTACCATGTTGCCACCTTAATATGTCAACCAGTGGCGAAGCGGGCCTTTGAAGGTCTATCATATTTACTAGAGGCTCAAAGGAAGTGAATTAAATTTCACACACTTTTTTGTACATCAGGGAGCCATATCTATGGTAAGGTGGGCTCTTATCACTGATATGGCTGATACGGCGGCGGTGGCTATGCCTTTATAATGTTAGTAATAGTTTACAACCAATGATAAATAGCAACATTCTCTTCTCTAGCCTCATTTAAATTTCATTAAGAGGCTTTATTTCCAAAAAATTGGCTCATTTGATAGGGCTTGTATAAAAGTGCAAGTTCTTGCAAGATCTTCCAAGATCTTCCAAGAGTTTGCAACTTATAAAAGTCCAAAACGGAGATGTATCACTGTTACCACCCCCAGTGCCTTTTAATTAAACAACGTCTACGTTGCGTCATCGCAATCTCAGCGAATACATGTAAATCTCTCTTATATTACCGTGCGGAAATGGGGACGGGAGGAAGCGAGGCGTGGGACCGCGGAACAATGTCGGGCTTTACTGTGTGAGTGCAGGTGTGAACTGCCCACCCGTTGCAGGATTAGTTTACCATTGTTGCATTTCTAAATATACATACAGGATGAGAGAGGACGAACAAAAAAGCCGGTTGAGTACTTTGAAAGTGAATGAAAGTGGCGATCTGGCCGTTGGCAGCTGCAGTGACGAATTGAATAAGGACATAATATAGTGCTGATTTTGGCAAACGCCTTGTAATGTCGTCATGGGTATATGACGTCATTCCCAACGTAGTCATTGTGAATTGAATATGGTACAATCAAGAAGTCAGCGATTTTTGTGTAAACCATAGCACACTAAAGATTACGAAATATATAGGATATTTAGTTATTAGGCAAAGTTCTGTGCAATCTAGAGCAATAGCACTTCACAAGTACACCTGAGGTCACACAGGCACGTGCTTGGCAGCGCACTGTGTGTGTGCCTGCCTGTAGAGGTTATAGTCGCAGTGGCACAAGCCAGATCCGCGACACACATTAGTGGCGTAAATGCGGTCCGTTTAGACAACTTTAGAGGGGCGGCAAAACGGCAATATACGGATGGCACATTCTATTCCAAGTTGCTGTTTGCGTGAGGGGAGGGGTTAAAAATTGTGAAATTCAGGCAACTTTAAGGGGCGGCAAAACGTGTGCAAAATTGCGTGGGCAAAATTTTTCGTCTCCGGCGGCATATACCTACGCTACTCCGTTGTGGCACATGCATCTAAGGTCCATACTCACGCTTGGCGCATCCCTTGGCGATGCCCAGCGGCACCTGGTGCTTGGGGTCGCACTGGCAGGTGCCGGTGGTGGGGTCGCAGTACACGTGCAGCAGGCGCGGGTTGCACGTGAACTCGCAAGGGGACCCCAAGTACATCCCCTTCTCTAGAACAACAGGAACACATTTGTTAGACATACTTGTGACTTTTATACCCTGCGGGACCAGAGTCGTAACTACCCTTTTGTTAGTTACTACTCTAGCGCCCGGTATGAGCTTTCAAAACTGCGGCCTAGAGAAATTAAACTATATGTTTGTCTGGTCATTTCTGTCCATCCCCTGTGCCTCCTGAGCACAGCTGGCACCGCCCTACTTACGGCACTAAACGGGACCCTATTAATGTGCCCCCGTTGTCTGTCTGTCACAGGACTCTAGTTCAACAACCGCAATAAGTGTACCGTTGTCATTTTCACATCATGTACGAGTAATTCTGTTGTATTTGTTGTTTTATCGATAAACCTTAAAAATTGAAGACAACTATATTTTAAAGTGGCATGTAACAAACTGTTTTTTTAGGCTGAATCTTGCGGAAGAAGAATCTTCTTGCTGAATCTTGCGAAAACGGTCGAAGGTTCCTTCTTGTCACTCTATGCCTATGTCAGTCTATAGAAGTTATATAGTTTAGTAGTCGTTGGTCATTATAAATGATTGAAACTGATATTGCTGTCTGAAACACAAATCTACTATCGTCTTGCTTAACCGTCTAACCTTCCTTAAATTTGGAACTCTCTAAATTGAAAACAAAGTTTTGAGACGGAAATAATTTCAGAAGGGTCTTGACTATCGAGCGATATTAATTGAGAACCTTTTGAATCTTTTCATTTTTATTTATTAACAAATACGCAAAGTTAGCTTCTGATAATGGTTATTGCTTCCTAATTGAAATGCATATTTAATTTAGCATCTAGCTAAGGGTAGTAGATAAGTACTATCTCGCATAATAGGCTTTATTTGAATCTATCTACATTATACGTGTCAGTTCGGAAAAACATCGATGTCCGAGTGATGAGGGTCGTTGCTTGCCATGTTTTTCATATTGGCTTTTATATGTACGGTTGTATATTAGTCGCTTTAACGGTGAAGCAAAACATCGTGAGGAAATCTGCACACCTAAGAAGAAATTCTTAGGTTGTGTAGTCAACCAACGCACCGCACTTGGCCAGCGTGGTTAACTAAATCCTTATCGCCCTAGTTTAGGGTAGGCCCGTGTCCCATGACATGTTAGTTGGCCACTGTTGGTCATATATTCCCCTCGAATAATTTAATAATTCTTCAAAACTACGTACTTAGGTCTCTCTCTCTGTAGTCGGCCCCTCATGACTGAGGATCGTGGTCATCACTGCATGTGCATTTGGAGCGAATTATTTGCCTCCATCGGTTTCTGTCCATCGCATCATGAACGAGTAGGTGGAACTTGCTGGTTGACGATTCTTTGATCTGGTCTGTCCATCGTGTCGGCGATCGGCCTCGTGAACGTTTGCCTTCTGTATTGCCGACTATGATGAGTCTCTCCAGATTTTCGTCGTTTTTCCTTACAACGTGTCCGAAATACGCAAGGATACGCTGGCGGCATGTGGTGGATAAACGTGTCTTCACATTCAGCTGTGAGAGGATCGACTCGTTTGTGCGCATGGCGGTCCACGGTATCCGCAGCATCAGCCTCCAGCATCACATTTCGAACGAATCGATCCTCTCCCTCTCTCGAGCTAAAATTGTCCACGTTTCGACTCCATAAAGAAAGATCGGGAATACTAATGCTCTGATGAGTCGCATTTTGGTAGTGATGGTGATACTCCTCTTCCCCCATATTATGTTTTTGAGTCGAGCCATAGCGTCTTTGGCCATACCGATCCTCCTTCTAATTTCGGGTACTTAGGTACGTAAAGTATTTAATTTATCTCTCTCTCTTTGCTCTAGCCGCAAAATTATAATCGTTTCATAGTTCGTTGTAAAGGCTCTATAACGTCGACGGTTAATTAGCTATTCTCGGAAGCAAGACGTTGAAATCACTTCAAACACCTCGCAGGGTTCTTGTGAACGGAAATCGCTCTTATTACGAGGGATAATTAAATTTGCACATATTAAGGCGAATTTGCTTCAGGACTTCAAAATACTGGTAGTTTAGCGTCGGATGGAACAATTCGAAAGCACTTTGGAGATTTTGAGGTAGCTTACCAAATTAATGATGATGAATTATCCCAAATCCTGTAAGCAAAATGTTTGGTCCAAAACGGTATGGGTTGCAAATTGCAAAGTAGATTTCTGGAGGTGCGCGTTTAAATTTGTTAGGAATATAGGTAATCATACATCCAGACAAAATCCAAGACTAATTAAAATAAAGATTTAGTCGAATAAAATCTGTAAACAAATGCACATGGCAAATGGTCCATGCTACCTATCGAGAAACTTGACCTATAATCCTAGAACGTATAAATGTCTACATCAGCTGAATCTATGAGCTTTAGAAGCATTATGTACAACTCGAAGTCTATGGAATCGACTACTAGACAATATATTGATAATAAATAGTAAGTAGAATAAGGAAATTCCCTAGATTGCTGAAACCCTAATAATACCTATAACCCAAATATGAAGTTAATATTAATTCAAACTCATTTTATTCAATGTTCTAATAGTCCAGTCAAATTTGCATCAAGATAGGGGTAAGGTTACATTAATTCGCGCAAAGCTGAAAATACAAGGAACACTATTACAAATAATCTGGGTCAAAAATGATCAAGGTCAAATGTGTCAAATACCTTCGTGTGCATTGAAAATGGGAAGCTCTTTAGTTCCAAATCGAATTGTGTCGAGCATTCTCAAGAAACGTTCATTTTACTTGGCAAAATGAAAGGTCCCTTTGAAAATTTGCAAGAAACGTTGATAAATTTCACGTACGGGAGAGACAAAGCCCGACAAAGGCCATGTATGTGGCTCCAGCATTTTGTAATTAATTACGGAAACCTTTCCATCTACGTATTTTCTTGTAACAAGAATGTTTAGGTAATGTTGCAGGAGCGGTCTTGAAGATCAGAGATATGGATGGATATATTGAGAAACTCTTTATTGTCGTCGGTTAATAATGCTTTTCCAATTAATGGAAGTTAATTGTTTCAAACGAAGTCAAGCTTAAAATCATCGTTCTCGACCTTAAGGTGTTTATTTGAAATAAAAGATCTGTAGATGTGATTGTTATTGATCCCAATTAACTTGATTAGATTTAAGATATATGAACTATCTGTTCGGAAACAAGCACTTTATTAAAATTTTTCATTGCAACTATTTCCCTAGACAAATAGATCTATTGATTCGTATTGCGACGTGTACCAATCCTGTTTTGCATAGTATTACAATAACATAATACAAGTAAACAGAATGAATGCCAAGAAGCGAGATACAGTTCAAAATTTTCTTGTCAGCCACCCTCGCCTAGCTTTAAAGGTTATGTCTGTGTTGGCGTATCTAATGTTTCCATTAGCAGAATATTTTTCAAGTGGAGCACGCTCGCTTCGGATACACATAGAATGCTATAACTGGCGACTAGTTCCCAGTTCCCACTTTGTCGGAAAGTTACGGAGTCTGCGACCATCGGGGACACAGCTGTCTCGGCTTACTTATTACACTATAAAACCTTTTTCTGTATAGCACGTCCGATATAATGCTTTGTGATTCTGGGATTCTGAAGAGCTGGAGTTAGAGTGCCAATCTTTTGAAACGTCGTAAAGTCACAATGTTACCAGATAATAGGTACGATATAAAAGCAAATATTTTAATAAATATATTATTTACATTTGATATCTATTTATGCTTGATATCTATTCCTGTGTTGACAGTAATGCCAAAGTATTATTGTAATTATGTATTTGACATTGCAGATACTAATACGATCTGATTATTCGTTTATGCATTTTCAATGTTGTAGGTTCTGCTTTGTAAATAACTTCCCAAGATTAAACAATGTACAGAATGGACCGCAGATTTCGGAATCAAATTTTTATTAATTTCCCAACTAAATTAACTGGCAAGCTTTCAAATATTGTTGTTGAAGAAAAGGTTGATATTAATACCTCGGCCCTATCCAATTAGAAATTAACAAAAGGTCTTTGCAGACGGTGTTTAGTTGGTGAGTGAAGGAAATTACACCGGTATAACGTTCTCTTGGGAGACCGGGACTCCTATTCCCTTTGTTGGTTATACTGGAGTGGTGAAATTTATAGTACGATTCCACTTTGTCGGGTTTGTAAATAGCTATTTTCAGTCATGATGATTTTCAACGAAGATTTGCGATTATATGGAATCAATAACAATTTGTAAACATACGCAATGTACACATTGACTTTGAATTTAAGCTACATTAGTGCTACCATGAGTTAGCTATCGAAAACTTACGTCATACGTTAAAAACCTATCGAATTGTTTTTTTTTCATACTATCGATTTTAGTTCTTAGCGTTACCTCTAGGGGCGCTGTACATTTTTTCATAGACATTTTTTACAGGCGATATCGAGTCTGTCACTTTTATACTCATGGCAGCGCTACTGTTAATAAAGCGTAATAATAATGGTACTTACTAAGTAACTACTGTATCGAGTTTCACGATACCTGGAGGTATAGTAAATATCTTGAAATCAGGAGAAAAATGCTAGTAGAAACAAGTACAAAGAAAAATTAACAAAAAGTATATAAGCATTCTTTTACGATTAAATAACTCATAATACCTACAGGTATATGGAACAAATAAGCTGTGACAGGCCAGTCATGTCTCAAATTTTCGTAGTTAAATTTTCAGAGTAGATATATATTTAGACCATTATTAATTTAGTACCCACTTCACCTGCTTGCATTGACGTTTGGCGCCTTGTTTATAGATTGAGTTGGTGCCGTGGCTTATTGCCTGCTGGCAATGTGTAGGCGTTCGTCTTTTGTTTTGGAACTGGGCAGCAAATATCAAATTACAAGTTTATTAATTCAACCTACGCAAAATGTGTCAGAAACATTGCAGTAAATTTCGTGAAATTAGCTTAGCTATTGTATAGTTGGTGCCTATTATATATATTAAGCACGTAAATGAAACACATACTTTAACACTGGGTAGTAATAAACAAAGACGTGTGGCACTCGGGGACTGCCGCGGTATAGCTATTGCATAGCATCGTCCGATTTCGGAGCAGCTCGTCTCGATTCGTGCCAGTTTCGTAGAGCCGTACAATACGTCTAACCGCACGCATACAAACATCGTGCCGAAATCTACCGAACTGAAACGACATTAGACGATTGTGAGGATTTTTTCCTTACGGAATTTTTTGGTTCGGTCGCCGCGCTCAAAGCCCGCGATAAAAGCTATGCAATAGCTTAAAAATATCGTCACACTAAAATGTAACACTAATCACAAAATATACAATTACAAAGCATAACCAGTTGTCACAGCCGATAAAAACGTCTCTACCAGCGGAACAAAGTAAGTTATAACTTATTTCCCCATAACATTACCAAGTACCTACTTATTTGGCAGTTGGTTTCTACTCGAATAACTTTCCGACTGTTGGTAGTTTACCTACACAAGTTTCCAAGAGGAATATTCACGTAGTTTTGCGTGCAATATTTAGTTCGCTGGCTTCCAGTAGGGAGTAAACTAGATAAAACAGGTCTAAGGCTTTGTATGTTTATTTATAAGTGTAAGAGACCTAATGTGTGAGATTCATATATTAAAACCTGTGTTGTCCCATTGCTGGATAACGGTCTCCACCAAACCTATCCACTGCCACTCTAAAGGCTAGGACTCGACGGGTGTAATACAATTAACAAGAATATTTTTGACTACTTGTGCCCGCGACTTCTTTCGCGTGGACTACAGGATTTTAGATACAAAAGTTTTCCCAAAAACTCCCGTATCTGTGGGAATTTTGTATATCCTGTTGCAACTAAGCTTTAAGTTTACTAAGGTAAAACTCGCTAAGCGGTTTTGATTTTTCAAAGGATTTTCCGTGGGAATTTCAGAAATTCCATAGTGCACCTCTACGGTACCTTAGCTACGTCCCTTTCAAATTTCAAGTGCTTACGTTTAGCTGTTGTAACACCGTTGGCTGTGAGTTGATATCTCAGTCAGTCAGTTAGTTTCTCCTTTTATATACTTAGATTTCATGAAATAGATCGGCTGATATGACCTATACAATATATAATATCGATGTTTAGGATTTATATCACTAGGTACTAAAATGGCATAGGTACTTGGAAGCATGTGGTGGGCTATCTATTGTGTGCTACCAAGATTGAACAATTAGTGTCATGGCAAACGCACCACAATATGATTGATCATTATCGAGGGTTGTATCCCATTGTTCGTTCAGTTCAGTGCCAATTTTAAGCTCCATTTAGCCAGCAGATGGCTGATCAAATATTCACATATCGACACCAGTAAAACGATAGCTTGTTATCGATAGGTATGTGAAATATTTATGATAGCGATCGCGTCGGCCCGCATGGGGCGTACACAAAGGTGTTTTAATGTTTTTTTTATTTATAAATGAAACGTGTAACGATCATTAAGTTAGGGGTGAGAGCCATCCGCTCCCCCGCAAGTCAGGTGATGATGACGAGGCTACTCTAATCATAGTATGTCAGTTAGGAAAAAACAAAGACACGAATACAAGATACTTATTTACTTGCATAAAAAAGGAACTCTGGTAGGGTGGGATTGTATTGTGTTAGTAATCATGTACAAATGTACGTCATGTAGGATGTCTTATGTCTATTTATGTTCATGATGATTGACTGAAACATATATTGATCACAATAGAAAACTGATATTTCCGGGATATTTACCATGTTGTTTTATTTTAATGAGCTTCCATCTTAATGACCAGTAGTTAGAATTTTATTACCATGTTTGAAAGCTGTAAGCTGTAGTTAAAATAGTGATTTATTATTCCTCAGAAATATATAGGTAGGTATATTTAAATATGTAAAGCTTTTATATGTTACGTCAAGAAAATTGTATACTATAAACATAAATATGTCTATTTCCTCAGCATACGTACCTACTATGTATGTTATGAATATGAGCATGTATTATTTTAACTTATTCCTATGCCCTTTTCTTATTCAGCACATTAATAATAAACATGTTTGCTCCCATTCTTGAAATTGATATGAATGTCTACATATCGGTGATATTCATAAGTGATGTTTGCCGTCAAATTGAGTTATGAATAATATCGATTACTAATATTTGAAGACTATGTGACTCCTAACGTAAATTAAACTTCCTAGCAAAATGTGTTTGGATTGCAACAGTGCACCTTAACTAAACACATCATAGCCTCAAATACCCAGGGAAATAGAATATTTCACGTCATATTTCCCGCGAAATAACACGAGAATGATATATTGCCGGCCCACTCCATATTTCATAATCCCGCGGCTAGCAGGTCGTTTTTTCGATAACTTAGTTGCGGATTTCATCCTTCAAGGAAAATTTCATTTTCACAACTTGCAGACAGGATTTAAATTCATTCTCGGCTACTCCGCCAGTAAGATAAGCTTATTTAAAAAGTTCCGAGTACTTTTTGCTTTTGAAGTGTTTTTTACTATCCTAAATATAGGTAGCTAATTTAAGGAAGGTATGCAATGCTATCATAACTGTTTGTCTGTCTGTCACACTTTCACCTTTACACTACTTAACCAATTTTGGGTTTGGTACACAGATAGAGAACATACATTTTAACAAATTTCGTCAAACGCTTAACGATGGAAAGCGTAGGTAATGTGTTCGAATTTCATTAGTCCATAATAATATTTATATTTGTAAGTAAACTAGAGATACACGCTGTATCCAAAACGGTGCCACCACAATGTATAACGCGAACTCAATAATACCATCAATTCAGAAACTAGAGATTCAATTTTCAATTCAAGCGCTTCCCGCTTGCAGCGCTGTATTAATAAACGTACAATACAATCGTCTAATTTGAAAGCGCTTACGGTGCAGTGCGAAATGTAAGCCCGGTGTGAAGTAGTCGGCTTTTGTTTACACCTGCACAATGCCGTCTGCAGAGTGCACAGTGGTAGTAGGGGTGCCCGCCGGCCTTGCACAGTGGGACAGCTAGTTTCCGCCCTGCGAAGTCCACGGCCTTGCCCGTCTTCTACTACCTTCAAAGAGATCGAGGAAAGCGATACGAGCGCCTAAATTGTAGGTACTCTTTTGTTTCCGTCAAGCTGACCCCCACAGCTCTTGCCTTGATATCTTGTTATTAAAGTACACTATGTGAAATGGCACTAATCTGACATTTACGTAGACAAGCCTAGCTGTATTAGGTATAGCAGACATAATATTTATAAATAACTTTTAATTAACGGGCATGTGAGAAAAATGTGTTGAATATCGATATCGTTATGAATATACTTGTACGTTAAAGCCATTTGAAAACAAAGACTACAAAATTGCAAAGTTGATAGCCTTAAAGGTTATAAACTGTGCAATTATCTTTTTGATCAGAAAATACAAGTGAACTAATCCTAAAAACTTTTTTATTGTGAGCGAATCGGCTTAAGAGTGTGCTTAGAGTCGCCGAATTCGATTTTACGGAAATCGGATAAAGCGAGTGGGACAAATAAATCGGGATGCGGAAAAAAGCGTCTATTCAATCTCTCAAATGGTATTAAAACATTTTCATTTCTATTGTCGTTTACACCGTCAACGTTTGATAGCAGTACCTTACAGCTGAAGATAATTTAAGACAATCCTTGGAGCCCTTATGGTTATTTACTTAAACTAATGTTTATAATATGTATAAATGAGGGAATCAAATGAATGATCTCTTTATAATCTTATTAGCATTTACAAGGCTATCAACACATATGGAATTTATGGAAATGAGAAATGTCCCATATTAGAGGTCCAATGCAGTCTAGTTAGCCACGGAAAATGTCCCCAACTACGCAACTCTTAGAACACCTGACAACACTACGCTCAAGCTACCTGCTTTCTTCATCCAGCCTTTTTCAGCTCCCGTAAACAAAGGGGAACCTTCGTGGACTGTCTGAAATGACTTCCACCCTTGTCAAGCGACAACTCCCCTTCCACGTGTGACACAGAGTCGATTTTCTAATAACACCGCGTAACGAGATGTGTCCGTCTCACACCGAAGCCCAGTTAATTCCCGTGTTCCCTGGAAATTCGCAATATAGAACAAAGTGACGTTTTTACATCGTACTGAATGTTGGGTTAAGAATTTATGGTATTTTTAAGAAGCGCCAGGAATTTAATACTCTGAAGAATTAGCTTTATGAGAGCAGCGAAACTTGTATGACCGGTGTCTTTATGAACTCTTTAATCAAATTTCTTTGGAGAAATAGCTTTCTTTACTTTAGTGCGATTTCAGTTGATAAATAATTAGGGGTGAGAGCCACCATCCACTTCCCCGCAAGTCCCTCACTAAAAATTACAAAATAATATAATACGAACATTAATCTGGGTATGATATTGATATGTTGTTGAAGGCGGTGCCACTTAAATTTTTGAGGAAAACTGCATGAAATATAAACGGCACCGCCTTCAACAACATATCAAATTCATACCCAGATTAATGTTTGTATTATATTATTTTGTAATTTTTAGTGAGTCGGGTTTTTGAAGGCGGTTTTTTTTTTGTTTACAATTTTTTTATTGGAGGATTTATAGCAGTCATATGGATTGAATTACAAGAATTGTTTAAATGTTACAAGTGCTAATTTGTTCAATATTGTTGAACGAAAATTCAAAATGCATGTTCAAAATTTACCTAATATACTTACCTGGCTTGCTCCAAAATGGCAATTAGGAATACCTGAACAGATATGAACAATTTCTTGGCTTGTCGCCAAATAGCTGACATAGCTATTTTCGTACATAATCTTCAAGGCGCAGCCTAAAATAGCAAGAATTGGAATATGAAGCCTTCATTAATTTTTGGAGATGCAGAACTAAAAATGTGGTTTACTTCTTCGATCTTGGTTATGTTAGGCAATTTTGTTTTTGAATGAAGATAAGGGGCAAAATTTTTCTGCCCTCATCTTCACAACGTCTTTCTGGCTTTCTGTATCGTCACTGTCTATCGTCTAGAAAGAGGCCGAGCATTGTAAAAAATGCGATACATTTCAGACACGTTGTGAAAAAGGAGCTGATCCGAATTAGCTGGCTTGTCGAGGAAATGGCGACCCACTCAGCCGCGGCCGATAAGATTGCCTCTGCCCCCGATTCCTATCGCAGCCGGGCTGTGAGAAACGGCCAAGCCAGTGTCATCATGACAAATATGCAAGGGTACGTAACATGTGTTCCTAATCGTGGTCAACTATGAAGGACAAAATCCTTTTCTCTACCAGTTTTTACTATCCCAAGTGTAGGTAACTTATGGAAGGTTTGCAATGTCATCATAATTGTTTGTCTGTCTGTCACACTATCACGCTAAAACTACTTTACCAATTTTAGGTTAGGTACGCAGATAGGTAGATTAGATGCTGAGAACATACATTTTAACAAATTTCGTCAAATGGTTAATCCTTCGGTCGGATCCGTCTATCCTTGTCCCTACTAGTGTTTCTTGGAATTCCAAATATAAGATCAATTCAACATAGCCTAATGAAGCAGGCTTAGCGTAGCGGAGGCTTAACGCCAGCCCCAAAGATATGAGGGTGTGACAAAGGATTCAAAACATAGTGATGACCAGAATGATCGAAGAAGTTCGAGCTGGACTGCGGGTTTAAGATAAACATGATGAACTTTAAGATGTATGTATTAGATTTTTTGTTACGAAACGAATTTAAGTATTATGCTGGAGAATTATCCTTCCAGCCAATTCTTTAACTACGCTATAGGTTCTAGCAATCCTGCAAAATTTTGGTATTGATAAAAATAAGAATTTCAACAGCCAAAATCGAAATATTTTGTCAGGACAATGTTGTGTTATACAAATATAGAAAGGCTTATATTGGAATAGGCAACTGTTTTGAGAAATTAGATAAAGCAATTTATCAATTCTCCGTATGCAAAATGTAGTGCACAGAGTGCTATTATACCAATATTTTGAGTACCTAATTTGGCACGAGATAATTAACAATGATAGTAGTTGTTTGACGGAATGGAACATAATACAAAATACCTACCGGCTGTACTGTACGATAGTTATATTACACACTACCTTTGCTCCTACGACTTCGTCCACGTGGAGTAGTTTATAACGTAAACCGTTACTCCTAAACAGCTCAGTCGGTTAAAAACTAGGCTATATGTCTTTTCTCAGGCTCTTGACTTTTCAAATTGAATTAATCCGTAATGTTGGCGGTAAAGCGCGACAGAAGGACAAATATTTTGGCTTCTTCTTCTTCTTATCGTATGGTTGATGAACAACCTGGTGTCAGAGTTTTTAAACCGCCCGAAGGCCTCTGACATGGCTTCACACACCGTTGAAAAATTTCTCAGGTGTGCTGGTTTCCTCACGATGTTTTCCTTCACCGTTAAAGCGTCGAATGATGGTACATATGAATTTCAAATTTGAAAAACACATTGGTACCTGGCGGGGTTTGAACTGGCGACCTCTCGCATGGCAAGCAACGACCTTAACCATTCGGCCATCGACGCTTTTTTATTATTATTTTGGAATTTATAACATTTGTATACACATATTGTGTTGTCGACCGTCACACGCCCGACAAAACGTTGTTTATTTTGGATACAAAAATGTTTTTTATTTTTGTAACTTGATCAATTCCGGTGGCCGAGTCATTCACTCGCGATAATGAATCAAACAGCTGTATTGTCGCAAAAAAGGATTTCCTGTCTTCTGAAAAGCGAATTCATAAATTACACATGTGTTTACGAAAAAAATTAAATAAACAAGTAAACCTGCTATGGTATTCGGGAAATCCGAAAATAGAATGGACTGGAAAATTATAATGTAAGAATAACAATTTCATTGTAGTGCTTTATTTTAGAGCATATCTTTGTGAGCTACAGCATACATAGCTTTTTTGTGGCTAAGATATTTTCATTATGGAATACGACCGTCTAACGAACGACTATTAATAAATCATGACAATCTCTTATAAAATACTCGTATTGTCGTGATTTCTTTCCTTTACCTAATAATACATTTTCTAATATTGATAAAAGCTCCGTCGAAAATGGAGATGTAGCAACAAAGTGCTTTTATAAGCATGTCAAGCAAACGACGCGATCTGAAAGTAATGGAATCACCGAACCATTCATATTGGGAGCCTCGCCGATAACGCCTTCGATTCGAAAGACAATAGCGATTGTATTCCGTGGTGGTATATAACAATATGTGGGCGCTGGAAGATAATTTAAAAGTGTTTATGAACAAATCACTACATAGTATAGAGCAAAGTCGCTTCCCGCGTCTGTCTGTCCCTATGTATGCTTTAAAACTACACAACGGATTTTGATGCCCAAAGCGAAGCGAGGTGGGGACACTAGTATCTAATAACTAGAGACCGGATTATATGCATTTGCATATACGCAGATGCATTTGCATATTTTTGCTATTCTCAAAAATAAAAGGCAGAAGTCCCTAAAAAAGAAGAGAAAAGTAGTAAGTTTTCTTTTTTTGGCACATAATTTTGCATATTTTGAAAATTTTCGTGCATATTTCAAGCATTTTCATGCATATTTCAAGCATTTTTCATGCATATTTGCATGCATATAACAAGCTTTTTATGTTGCATATAATCCGGTTTTTACTAATAACATAATACACCCACGCAGCGGCGAATTACGTAATTGATTTAACTGCATTTTTAAAAGACAAGCAAGACGTTTGATTTTTCAAATGGGTAACATTGAGTTGGAATCAATTGGAATGCAAAGACGGTCAAAATCAATTGGAAGCCGGTAATGTAATAATAACCTTTGCTATATCCATGTTCAGATGTTTGCGTTTACGATGATTGTTTGTCAGTAGGTTCAGAGGAGAAAAAAAAAATGCAGAATCAGTTGATTGACGGGTGAGCTGATGGCTCTCACCCTTAATAATACGTTAAGAAATAATAATAATAATTAAATTCGTTTATTGCTTTCACACAGTCATACAAAATTAAAAAATAAAACAACAATCAGTATAGCAATAGGAGATAGTTCAGCATGAGGTTGTCTAGGATCCGGGATCCTAGATAGCGCTGATTTTCAGCTACTCCCGTTTCTCTGAAGAAAAGTAAGTTAAGTAAAAACCGGCTAAGTGCTTTAAGGACTATGTTATATAAGAGCCCCTCTTGAATACTTGTTTAAAGGCAACTTGAACACATTATTTCTGAAAATTGTCTGAAAATATAGCCTGGTGATAAATGGGCAAATAAACAGCTAATTCTTAGTAATAGTTACGGCCTTTTTCCCTTCAGGTACGGGTTCATAAAAAAGCTAATCCGAAACTGCTGAAAATAAGAGAAAATTCACAATTTCTTCAGTATTTACGACATCCATTGTGGTTAGATCAAAACATGGACTTTACACGTAACAGTCTTGCCACCAAAACAGCTTCCAATCTGGCAATTTCATTATACATTATTGGGGTGTTTGCCCAGGGTTGGCACCAGGCCAGGGCTTACGTAACCGCCATCATAGCCGAATCAGGGTAGCAGGCGCGGCCCGCTATTATTAAAATGGTGAATGCAGCCAGCACCACTGATCGTTACGTGAATTTAAGGGCTTTGTTTCAACGCTTTATTTTTTATCGTCCCGCTAAACGGCTGGTTTCATATTTATTCAGAAATATTCGAACGGGTTATGTTTATTTTATGTCGTACATACAAGTTGAATGGTTTTAAGCATGATGGAGTACGGTAACACAGGGAATTCTGACTAGTACAGGTTCCGCTCTTCCACTATGGCAAAATATTGTATGCTCATAAATATGTAAACTTGCCAGTGTACGTTTGCCATTGTAGTGTTTACTAAAAAGCCAATGAGCAGACACTTTTCATAATAATAAAAACCAAAAACCATCCGGATATTACCTAAGACCTATTTACAAAACCAGATAGATGTGAGAGACACCCACCATCATAATCATCAGACCATATACGTCCCCACTGCTGGGGCACGGGCCTACCCTAAACTATGGCGATCAGGCCGCGAGTCAACCACGATGGCTTTGTGCAGGTTGGTGCAGAGTCCTCCCCATAATTCCAGTGATAACGACAAGGATACTACAAGCCGTCATCTTAATCAGTTCAAGAATAAGGTACAACACGAATTAGTAGTCAAAACGTCACGATAAGACATAAGTAGGCTACGTTTGACCTAACTATACAGTTACATGTTTTCCCGACTACAAATTTCAGGCTGAATTCGAGGGCAGACAGACCGGGGCTCATCATCTGTCCCGAACGCCGGGTCAACACTCGCACCATCTAATTTGCAAATGGCCGTTAGCGCCGCGAGTCTCGTTCGAATGACAATGCGACAATCAGGATCTATTCTTTGTTACGTTCCGCAGTTGTTTTATGTTCCCAACTGTTGTATCGTTTGCGCAATTGTTATATTGTAAATCAGGTTAAAATTGGATGTTATTTTATTGGATATTAATTCTTAAGTTGGTTTTGGTGTTGAATTGGAGAATTCTTTACAGTATTGTACTGTTTATATTGGTGTAGTCATAGTCTGAAGGTAAAAGGTACCTTTTACAATGCTAAAATTTAAGAGTGTATAAAAATGTAAGGTCTTTATAGAGTGTCATATTCTAGGGGTGAGAGCCATCCGCTCCCCCGCAAGTCCGGTGATGATGAAGAGGCTATTTCAAGCCATCATCGTATGTCAGTTAGGGAAAAAAAGCGTGTCACATCAATTTACTTTCATATTGTCATCCACATATTGATGTCATATTTAGGAAACCATAAGTCTTAAACTTGCATTAAATTGTCATAGTATTTTTGTCTGCTTTTAGTTAAGAATTTTCATATTTACCCCACCACACTGCGACTAAAATACACCAGTCATCTATCGGTATTCCAACCAGTCCGTTTAAAGTGCGGACGGTTAGCATGTCTCATATCTCGCTGTCTGTTCGCAAGTTGTCCGTTTCACATATTTGCAGCCTCGTTAACGGCCGAAGCACGTATTGTTTACTAATGAGGATTCGTATTTCATTTGTTATTGCTTTGTCTTCTAACGTTATTTATTTAGCGAATATTGAATTAGGTATAGTTATGTAACGTTACTTGTAACTTTAGCGTTGATAGAGCACGTCAGTATTGTTTTGTTAAACATTATCATTTATTTTATTGAAATCCAGCTCTCGAACTTCTTTAATAAAATATAAATATGGAACCTATAAAATAGCTTCATAATAACAATAACTTCAATAGGCTAAATTGTATGATAATAAGAAGGAATAGTTTGAAGTTGTTATTAAAATGTCATTCCCTCTCTTTATCGGGATTAATAGGCTGTATAATACCCTTGGAAAACTAATTGTTACCTACCCCCTTGTATGTAATTATGGCGGCACGATGAATTTATCGTGGATATAGTGTTTGACTTTTAAAATTGAATATAGATTATTTTAGTAAAACTAATTTTCGTATCGATTAATATTGAACTAAACATTCTTTGCTTGCGTTTGAACGTTGCATTCTGTTTTCCGACGTGCCGTTTTCGAAAAGATAGAAACCATGTTAATGACTCGACGCAAGGGAAGTTAGTTACGGGACGTCTCGCATGCAAAGTGGATTTGAATATCGTCTTCCCGCTCCGCAAACAATTTACCTACCTAACCACAACAACATAGACTGGGTAATTTGTTCTGTAAAGAGTTGTCGGAACATCTCTTGGCCGTACTCAAATTGTAGTGGATACTTAAATGATTAAGTCTTATTGCTAGCTAGCTGACCTATTTATCATTTTGTCTTATGGGTATATTATGCCCTATGCTAACACGCTCTTGTGTTAGGAAACCAAAATAACAGGGTATGCCCTATGTCCTTCGCTATTATGCCGTGTTGTTAGAGAACCACATAACAGCATATTCTATATCTAGCCTTATCCATATGAAACATGCCCTAGCCCGGGGCTAGCACACTACTCGCCAGCTCTACAGTACACAATCCATTGTTAATTTAGGCAAAGTAGTTCCACGCCCGTGCGACCATCAGGGGCACGTGTTGTCTGTTTGTTATGGCTATTATCCGCATGATTGCGGTCTGAATAAAGCCCGCTTAATTTTGCATCCCAATTTGCTGGAAAAACGGGCTCTTTTAATTACTTTTGTACAATCACCGACGTGGCTTTTCTGTTCTCTTTACGTTAAAAGGAGAGACGTGCAGAAAATTTTGTGAATGTACACTGTTTGGCTTTGGTGACTTGTGACAAAAGGTTTTTTATAACAGGCGTCGCCTTGGGTGTAATTGGTTCAATCTTAGCGTGACCTTGTTATGTTATTTTGATGTGGTCATTTTACAAATATTTACAGGGTAACGGTGATTTATTACCGGCAGTCAATATCAAAAGTTGCAATTGGTATCACACACAACCACAATATCAAATGGGTGGTCAAAGTCTCGACATATGTAACGAAAACGCACAGCGGGTCACAGTCAGCAACAAAATTGACAACACATTCTATGACTGATGCCTTTAAGAAAAACGATCCGATCACTACTTTGGTGAGCTCGTCAACTTTACGAACGCAATGCTTTGTGAAAGTTGTCAACACTAACATGTGCTACTTTTGTAGGTCCTTCCACGCGAACGCCCTGCTCTGTAAAACCGCTCAACTCACTTACCGGAGATGTTGACGCGCTCCTCATCGTAGTAGTCGAGGCGCGGCAGCTCGTCGTCGTCGTCCGGCAGCAGCGGCTCCTCGGGCAGCTGGTCGGGGCGGCGCGCGCGGGTCGCGTTGGGCGCCCCGCTCACCGCGAGCACGCACACCACCGCCAACGGGACCACCACCTCCATCCCGACATCACCGCGCAGACACGGCTCGGTGCGCTGAAGAGAACAAAATTCATACTTTTATTTTTTGAATAAACATACATACATCAAGGTTCTGCTAGAATATCATGCTGCGCATGTTGAGGCAGAACCTGTTGATCACAATACATACAATCACGCCTTTTTCCCAGAGGGGTAGGCAGAGATCACTCCCTGCCATGTGGTACGGACCTGGCACACCACTTTCGCTTCATCCACATCCATTAGCCTCTTAATGCATTCTCTTTTTGAATAAAGGCCCCTTGTTAAGGGTAGGCTCGTGTCCCTACCCTAATTAGCTGATCATGTACGTTTAATAATGTCATGCTTGGATTCACTATTAACGCCTTAGCGGTCAGAGCCACCCGCTCCCCTGTAAATCTGGTGATGATAACAAGGCTACTCCAAGCCAACATCGTAGTCAGTTAGGAAACTGAAAAATTTTAACGCTTACAAAACATACCTTGCTGTAGGTATCGTAAGTAAGAATTGTGTTCATTACTTTAAACACAATTCTAAGAGTAAACCACTAAATCCTTTAATTAGTATTTTAATACTCTATCAAATCACATCAATGTTTAGAGTCTATTTTAATCCTGTCAAATAAAAAAAGACAAAAGCATGTGAAGTAATGCTAATACATAGTATGCTAGGTCATGTAATGTAAAACAGGCATAAAAAGGAAATTAGAATAACACTTTTGTATAACCATAGTTTCAGCCCAAAGTATTTTTTCCGTAATCCTAATGTTTGAAATATGTTTCTTTCATTTTGCTGTGTACTCAGAGGAGTTGTTTGGTGCAGAAATTCGTTTCGAGCTTTCTTTGAAAATGGCTGGATATAATAGAGCTATTCTGGAGGTGAATAAGTAATACATATAACGGCAAATGTGGCCAGAACCCATTTTCTGGTACGAGAGTGAACATATTGCTGCGCAAAAATCTGTAGCGTTCGCCCCTCATGATGCATTCTACATTTTTATTACGTTATGTGAAACCGCTATCATGCTCGGTCGGGCTTAAAGCTGATTTCAACGTGCACTGCTACCAGTTACCAGTTACCAGAATATTGGTCTCGGCAGAACGGGAAAACTACCTTGTGAAAATCGGGAATATGTGACCCTCTGAAAAAACATTTGTTTTTGTAAATACTCTCCTGGTACACGTGGATATGGAAAATGATTTTTCCTTATCCTTACTTTTATTATAGATGCGTAAGTAACTCTTGCAAATGACTGGATTTACTTATACGAAAATATGTACATAGATAGTTAAGAGACTAAAGACTTGATAAGACTACCTAAGTACCTACTTATTTACCGAATTGGCTATAAATGAATAACGTTTTACGCGATAAACTACTTTACTACTGACCACATGACTGGCTCGGTGGAACAGTGTTTAGTGACCCTGGCTGGCGGTTCCGAGAGTCGTGGGTTCGATTCCCACTCGGGACAAATATTTGTGTGATGAACATCGGTGTTTGTTCCGTGTCTGGGTGTGATTATGTATTGAAGTATGTATTTACAAATATATATGTTGTATGTCTCTGACGCCCATAGTACATGCTCTGCTTAGTTTAGGGTCAGATGGCCGTGTGCGAAGATATCCCAAACATGTATTTATTTTTTACTTTACACGGACATAATCTTTGGCGTAAGTTAGTATTTTGTTTCGGATAATAATTTGAGAACAGAATAACCCGGATACAATTAAATGGAAGTTACCGTTTCAATATTTACATAATTGTAGCCATTTAAAGTTCTTGCAGGCAACTTGCTAAATTATTTAAACGAAAAGTTTGAAATTACTTACTGAAGCAAAATATAACGTGACAATTTTTGCCCGTAGACATGTGATACATAAATTAAGTACTAATAAGATAATAATAATAAATTAATAAGAGATCAGCCAAGTGCACAGGATATATGTATTATAGTGCACAAGTGTGCATGAAAAACACAAGTGCACTCTCTGTTCCCTTACTCTCATAGTTTGGTGAAACGAGCGATGAGAGATCGGGCTCAGGACCTTCGGCTTAATGTACCGCCAACTTCCTAACTCCGGGCTGAGTAATTTCATGCAGAAAAACTCACTCAAATCGCCAACTTCTTAACTCCGGGCTGTGTAATTTCTTTACTGAAAATCTCACACAAATCTTTGCTCGACCCCGGACTCGAACTGGGGACCTCTAGGTCATTACGCAGCGCTTGCTACCAATAAACCAAGAGGCAACTTATAAAATTTCAAGGTCACGTGACCATTAAAACTGAGCAATTACGATTTGGTACTTGACATTTAGCCACGCCTGGTTCGCTTCACGGGAAATTTCAATTTCGTGCAAATTCAAAACGACTCTCCAGACGTTAGCTGATTGAAGTCGGCACAAATTTATATTTGCGAAAGTAATCTCGGTTGCAATATTATTTAACAAGGTCACTACTTATACAATTTGGGTGGTAAGTAGGTAGGATAAGAGTTGTGGATAGGATTTTCAGTCTACTATGTAGGCTTTTAGATTCATGTAGGTTATGAAATGAATTTAATTGCTACCACGCCGCGTTACAGAGAGATAAACAAAAGCGTCGGTTGTTTGCCATGCGAGAGGTCGCCAGTTCAAACCCCGCCACGTACCACTGTGTTTTTCGAATTTGAAATTCATATGTACGATTATTCGACGCTTTAACGGTGAAGGAAAACATCGTGAGGAAACCTGCACACCTATGAAGAAATTTTTAGGTTGTGTAGTCAACCAACCCGCACTTGGCCAGCGTGGTTGACTAAGGCCTTATCGCTCTAGTTTAGAGTAGGCCCGTGCCCCAGCAGTGGGGACATATATGGGCTGATGATGATGATGATGACAATACTAAGTCGCTTTCTCTGTCCCTATATCCCTATGTATGCTTAAATCGTTAAAACTACTCAATGTATTTTGATGAGTGTTTTTTGAAAGGCAAGGGCCGGTCACTAGTAATACGTATAAAAAAATGTTGTTGAGACAGCTTTTTTCATTTATTCTAAGACATGTTATAACATAATTTGTTAAGTAATTACATAGTTGCTGGTTTAGTGTATTGCAATTGGAATGCACGTCTGGATGCGATTTCTACATCGTGAAATTTTAGTGGTTGTTTTCCCGCAGTAAAATGATTCTATCTTAGTAGCACAATAAATTTGTGCAGTTCTTTTTTTTATTAAAATCAATAAATGCCGGTTTTACGAAAGGTTTAACCGAAACTCGAAAGCACGTTCGAACCGCTTTATGACTTAGGGCGTAGAGGGCGCATCGATTTCATGCGGCAAGCAGTACCTGATTACGTCACATCTTATAAAAGAACTATAGCTTCTCTCGTTTACATACATACATACATACATACATACAATCACGCCTTTTTCCCAGAGGGGTAGGCAGAGATCACTTCCAGCGATCCACTTTTCACCTCTGTGGGAAACGTGACGTGACGGGTTGTGGACCACGTCGCCGCCATTCTGCCTTGTGCATTGTTTTAACAAGGTCACTGCGTTCCCACGAGTAGAAAGGATATATGACGGGGGAAGGAAAAGGGGAGGAAGGATACTATCGCCTCGGATGATTTGGACTGAGTCGATAGTAGCTCGAGGAGCCGGGGTCGCTTACCCGTATACCGTTCACCAACCACCGGACAGATAGTTGTGACTGGTATCCCCTGACTGAATCTCTGATCTCTCGTTTCCGAGTTAGAAAATAATTATTTTGAAAGTTTGAAAAAAAAAAATTTTTTCTTCATGGAATAATTTGCATGATTCGATAGTATTACTAAAGGCAAATCGTTCTGCCGCGGGAAAACAACCACTAAAATTTCACTGTGTATAAGTGGATGGGTTCGAATCCTGCAGGCACCGATACCAATTTTCTCACTTGGCACTCTCCTCTAACCTAGGTAAATGGAACATATACCCATATAAGCAATTTAATTATAAAAGTTGCGACATTATTATTATGGAATTACTTCTACATGTATTACGAGTACTAATTAAGATTAATAGGTACTTAACTCCCACAATAAAACGTTAACTAACACGATTTCGAACGGCGTACAAGGGGCGAAATATATTTATTAGTGAACAAGCGAACCAATTCCGTGCCTGTATTCATTAGGCTCAGCTAGGAACTGCCTAAATGCTAATACTGGAAATAATCAACATAATCACAAAGTATAGATATTCGAACATAACTGTACAATAGGTACTAGCTTTGATGTTAATAAGCTTTGCGTCTAAACTAATTATAATTAAGGCTATGGCGAATCAATGCGGATCTGCTGACTACGTAGAAAATATCATAGTGCACTATTGAATGTTATATTGCACTCTCTGTGTCTTTACTTTCATTTTGGTTAGGCTTTTACGACTCAGTTCGCGGAAAATCGTACTACTATTCTGTTGTACCTAAAAATGTACCTGTGGAACCCTTTATAGTTTGTGATGACTCTTTTCTTCTTTCCAATGCAATAGACCGGTAGGTGACACGTGACTAGATTCGATCTAAAAATCGGTTTTTCAACGTGAATAACTGTAATGGAGGAAGTGATTTCTCCATTTGACGCGTATGTATGTGTATATTTATTGTTAATATTATTTAATAAACAAATATTACACAACATCGCATACATTGATGTGATCCCGTGGTAAAGCTTAAGTACTTGTGTTGCGGATTTCAGAATCTACATTGGATACACAAATACATATAGTTAAATATAATAAATAACACACCCAGCCATGAAACAAACACCGATGTTCGTCACAAAATATTTGTCCCGAGTGGGAATCGAACCCACTACTCTTGGATAGGCAGTGAGCATGGGTCACTAACCACTGTTCCACCGAGCCAGTCAGTATATAATTATAATATGTTCACTAACATTGACATTTTGACGTAGTTAATAACCTTTATTTGACGCTTGAATAGGCAGAAAAATTTATGTCCCTCGACCTTTATTACATGAATGTCTTGATTTGCACGAGAGAAAACATTTCTTAGCATCAAAGCATTCAGGATTGCGCTATTGTCGCTATTTATAGACGGGAGCTTTTGGGTTCATTGTGAATGGAGGTTGTGACCTCAACACCGATTGGGCTTACAGAACATCAATCATTCAAATACAAATTGGTCTTTGTATTTTACTTTTTGCGACCGACAAATCGTAGGTACACCAGTTGACTTGCACTGAATTTGATTGCTTATAAGTTGATAACATGTTGAATACGTTTGAGGATAAAATAAAATCATATATAAGGATATATAATGATCTCACCTATAGTAGTAGCCTTCTACTACAAAAAAAATATGATAAATTAAATTATGTTGTTTTAAGTGGTTGCAAAAAATGCTGACATCGCTCTATGTATAAAACACAGTCAGAAGTCAGAAGAAATATGTAGCTTTTTGATTAAGCCTCCATTGTATAAAGTAACTAAATATCATCTGTTGGTAAATTATATTTATAGCCTTAATTGAACAGAACAGGTTTATACACCGTGAAATTTTAGTGGTTGTTTTCCCGCAGTAAAATGATTCTATCTTAGTAGCACAAAATATGTGTCCAGTTATTTTTTGGTAAAATCAATAAATGCCGGTTTTACGAAAGATTTAACCGTAACTCGAAAGCACGTTCGAACCGCTTTATGACTTGGAGTGTAGAGCTTCTTTAGCTTTAAGCATCGATTTCTTGCCGCAGCAAGCAGTACCTGATCACGTCACATCTTATAAAACAACGATATCTTCTCTCGTTTTCGAGATAGAAAATTATAATTTTGGAAATTTCAAAAAAAAATATTTTTCGCAGAAAAATTTGCATAATTCGATAGTATTACTCAAGGCAAATCGTTCTGCCACGGGAAAACAACCACTAAAATTTCACGGTGTATAGGGAATTACCTTATGAAAATATTCGAAGATCTTAACAAACTCTAAATAATAAATAGCAAATTTGCTTGGAGGAAAACACCATGAATTAATGGCCTAAAAGTTTTCATTTAGCTGAAGTTTGTGATTAATCTAGCTCCAAGTTCCGTAGTTTAATGATCTAAAATTCATCGAATTTGATTATCGTTATTTAATGGTCTTTCCCCGTTGATGATCTTTAGTTCACTGGCTCGTTGGCGCATTTGATGGAGCCCCTGTCTTGACCAAGAGTCACGGTTCGATTCCCGCTCGGGACATGTATTTGTGTGATGAACATCAGTATTTATTCCATGTCCGGGTGTGTTATATATCTTTAAGTGTATTTTTGTAGACCTTTGTTATTTCTGATATCCGTAACACAACTTCTTCTCGTACTTCTTAATAGGAACAATGCATGTTATGTGAGATAAATTTATTATTATTTGGTAACGAAGAATCATTCGTTTACCTGCCATTTGACAGTTGATGTGAAGACATGTACCGCACGTGCTTGATATTATATTTTTAGTTTAATTACATCTAGCCTAAAGCGGTCACGTGAAACAGAAAAACCATACGTAACCAAACGAAAAAAAAAACAGTGGCTTACGTAACACAACCGGGTTTTATAATAACAATCGTACGGAGCCCTTCTTGTGCCGGTTCGACTCGCACTTTTTTATTTATCGATGTTCCGATGTCTTTATAAATTAATACACAGTTTGTTCAACAAGCCATCTAATTAATATAATGTTAACTCATAATGAATGCTCGCACTTGGTCGCGTGTTGGCAAACGCTTTATCGTTATGGTCCACATACATTTATCATCGTATCAGCTGTTTTGTGCAGGCTTATTTATGTGGAACGTCATTACAGTTTACTGAAAATGTGTTACGTAAACACGCGAATGGCCGCCCGAACAACCTTAAATCTTGTACAGCCGAGTAGCCGATGTGGGTGACAGATAATAGGTTGTACGACTAAAAAAGCTATTAAGCCCTAGATTATTTAAATAAAATATAATTATTAACGATCTAAATTTAAATATATAAAAGAAGAAATTGACTGACTGACTGACATATTAACGCACAGCCTAAACGGCTAAACGTAGGCATTTAAAATTTGGAAGGAACTTAGCTTGGGTACCGTAGAGGTGTACTAAGAAAGGAATTCCCGAAATTGACACGGGAACGGGAATTTTCGGAAATAAAAATTTGTATGTAAAAATTTAAACTGCCTTAGATTGATGATTGAAATTTGGCATGCAGGTACCATAATGAACGCAAAGCTTACTTGCAACGCGACATTGCAAAATTCTTACGGGAATGATTGGCAAAAAACCTTTGTATTTAAAACCCTGTTATCCGCGGGAACGAAGTCTCGGGCACAGCTAGTCGTTTTATAAAAGTCATATAATAATATGATATAAGTTAAGTTCTTTACAGAAATCGCGTGTTGGTTAGTTTTCAGAGCCAGTAATCGGGGAACAATTTTAGGGTCTAAACGTCGGAAATTAAGTAAGAGCTTTCTTAACACATTAATTGCCATCAAATCAACAGTGGATGTTGGCACTACGCATGGAGTTTAGAAGTTTATAAAGTCAATGTGATAATGATCTCATATTAAAATTTTGGAGTTATAATTTGTATAAAGTGTCGTTTGCTTTCTTTAATCTCTTGATAATTTGGTTAAGTTATTATTAATATTGCACATTATTAACATTAACTGCCTCGTTAGTCTATTGGTAGCAAGTGCTGCGTAAGGACCGAGAGGTCCCCGGTTCGAGTCCGGGGCCGGGTAAAGTAATTTACTCAGGCTGGAGTTAGGAAGTTAGCGGTTGGACGTTCGGAAAGCACGTTAAGCCGGTGGTCCTGCGCCCGATCTCTCATCGGTCATGTCGGATTGCCGTCTCACCGAACTATGAGAGTAAGGGAACAGAAAGTTCACTTGTGTTTGCGCGCACACTTGCGCACTATAATATGTCCTGCGCACTTGACTGATCTCAATTGAAATGGGCCGCCATGACCGATATCGGTCGGACGCCTTATATATTTTAATATTGCACATAATAACATTCTCGTTTGTTACGTAATGTTGCGTGCCAACACAGTTTGGCCTCACACGATCGTTCCCGTAAAAGTTCTGCTAATTAAATTAAACGAACTGTTTAACTACCCTTGTACCAATTATTGTTACGATAATTTTATTTTTATCGCGGCAATTTGTCGCTCGGTCATTGTTGCTATTTGTTCATTATACCTTTATTTGAAATATTTCGTAAATATCTTTCAGCCCGCGACTCCGTCCGCGTAGAGACGTTTAACGGGTAAAACATTACTTCTTTATAGCGCAGTCGGTTAAAAAGCCTATCTCCTATCTCAGGCTCTGGACTATATCTGTACCAAATTTCTTTTAGATCGGTTCAGTACTCTATGCGTAATTGCGTAACAGACAGACAGAGTTACTTTCGCATTTATAATATTAGTAAGGAGGTATTTCGTATTTATTATTTTTTCTGTTGTCCTTTTGTCTATGTTTGAGTGTGTTTGATATATCTTTGTTTGAGTTGAGTTTTGTGTCTTGTGTGTTTATGTATGTATCATTGTAACTTTTCGTGTCTATATCGGGGTCAATAAACATTTTTCTTTCTTAATTGGGAGTAAAAATTACTTTTGTCGTTTTCATATTGAAGTCGTTACACTTGTATACTTCATAAAACTTTGTTTCATTACACGTTACACCATTAAACGTTTGAAGTATGTAAACATCATTAATCTAGAGGTATATGTATGTTCGCTATAGCTGTTAAAGACTACCAATCCGATTCAAAATGCCAGTTCTACCGAGAACAAAAGGCAATCGATGCCTACGCTTTTTAAAAAATATTACTATTAAACTGTAATCTAACAGCCAAGTCCTACAGTTAGCGTTTATCATAATAAAATGATGTGTACAATTGCTACGGCAAGCTCGAATAGATCAGGTCCCAAAGGCGTCCGATCCCGACTATTGCGGCACACATTCATGAATATCCAGTATGGTATTGTATCGAGACACCTGATTCCCGTTGCTAGGGCCGGTCCACGTGTAGCCATCACGTGTACCTTCACAAATTGATCGATTTGTCAGCACAACGCCGTCGATGGCATGTCTCATGGTTGGCCACCATCTGTTATAGAGTTACGTGGAATGCTTGATTAGGAGTATTTTTGGAACGGTTGGGTTCTTGTATTATAAGTTGGGGTGAGTGAGTGAGTTCTTCTGTAAGAAGTGAGGACTTGTACTTAGATAACATTACACTAAATACGGATGAGTCGAAAACATATTCTTTGTATACATTTTATATGTTTATTACATAATTTGCATTTTCAATGGATGACTACGAAGAGGTTCGTAGTGCAATTTTTTTTAATAAAAATCATTATCGTCGGATCTCTAAATAATGTTTAGAATATCAATACACGCGAGTTTAATCCGTAAAATAAGTTTTATTTAAAAAATCATAAACATTTTTTTTATACTCATCTTGTCTTAAAAATAAAAGCATAGAATAAGTACACAAAAAACAAAAAAAATGCAGTAATAGTTCCGTTGTGTAATTTTTTTTGTAATAATCTTTTTGTAATTTATGATATTACAGTCTTCTACATCGAAGCTATGAACAGTGTTTGATGTGAAGAACTATCATTTAGACAATTACTTTAAAAACTAAAAAAAAAACAATATTTAAACTACAAATTATATCAAATTTAAATACTTACACCTAATTATCTTGGATTGCCCAAGTAAACTCCGGTTGTTTTGAACGCTAAGTTCGCAATAACAAATTGCTAATTGGAGGGTTGAACGGACACTAACCTCTTGTTTATTTTGACGAGACTTATTTTAAAATTGTTTGTTTACTCTGACATGCGGTTCCAAGCAAGAGGTAAAGGGAATTTGTAAGAAATTTAGTTCTAAACTAGTGACCCGTCCTCGCTTTGCTTCGGATGAATTTTACATATATCTTCCTCTTGAATATAGGAGGATACAATAGTATCCTTCCTACCTTTTCCTTCCCCCGTCATATATCCTTGCTACTCGAGGAAACGCAATGACCTTGTTAAAACAATGCACAAGACAGAATGGCGGCGACGTGGTCCACAACCCGTCACGTCACGTCTCCTACAGAGGTGAAAAGTGGATCGCTGGAAGTGATCTCTGCCTACCCCTCTGGGAAAAAGGCGTGATTTTATGTATGTATGTATGTATGTTCCTCTTGAATCCCTCTACCCAACCGCATCAAAATCCGTTGCGTAGTTTTAAAGATAGATGTGTATATGTGAGAAAGATGACAGATGGGCCAAAGTCGTTACACAATGGGTGCCGGAAGACGGTTTTCGCCGAAGAGGTAGGCCCAGAAAGGGATGGTGCGACGATTTGGTCCAGCTATCAAGGAATTGGCAAGGCCAAGCCTTAAATAGAGAGCTGTGGACAAGTTTGGAGGAGACCTTTGCCCAGCAGTGGGATGACGTAGGTTATTAAAAAAAATAAAGTGTATATGTTACGGATGATGTGGATAGTGCGGTTATTATGTATAATTACATAGACTAGGGACAGAAAAAGCGACTTTATTAATATGTGATACGCAAACGGCCGTACCTATAAAATAGTTTTAATAAATATAAGATTTTTAAATGTAGTATAGGTATTCTTACGTGAATATCTTATGCATTTCAATAGAATGTGATGGCAATCCAAACAACTAAAGTATTCATAAAAATAAATGTAACATGTTGAAATTGTGGTTCAAATAATTGAGGTCAAACTATGTGAACCATCATAGCATTTATATGTGTTAATAATAAAAGTAGCACAGGATCAATAAAAAAAGGGAATGATGATGTTACGAGAATAACTAAATGGGTTTGAACTGGCAGCCTCACCACTCGGCTATCGACGCTTTTATAAGTTCAGAACATCTATGTAATAAAAAAAAATTCAGAACGTCTACACAAAACTTCAAATAGATTTCTTACAGATGCCGTGGTGAATCGATAAAAGTGCTATTACGTCCTCAGTTGTCAACTTCTTCGGTTGACTGTTAACGAAATTATAGTGATTAACCTATCAACTAAACTTAGGCCCATTTAGGAAATCGAAGAGCTCATGTGGTCACTGGTGTATATTATTATTTACCTTTTTAAGTATGTGAATGTGTCATGTGTGTATTTTTTATGTGTATATTTGTTTATGATGTAACTCAAGTGCTTTAGCAACTTGCGAGAACTAGTTGAATTATTCATAGAATATGATTTCTGATATTGAGCTATGCGTTTCACAATATTGTAATATTTAAAATTAGAAATAAAAACGCATTAACAATCGCCTGTACTTGAAGCCCCTTGAACCACCGATCTTAGGATATCGCGTCTCACGCTCTTACATATCTAGCGTAAATTTACATTAGAGGTTTAAATAGCACTAAAACAAAAAATGGTTAAAAATTGTAATATGTTTTGTTGTTTGTGCTACTTAATTAACTTTTAGGGCTATATCTATATTAACATGAAATAAAAAAGGGCCGTGACAGCCCGAAATCATGGGATCAAGTCCCCGCCCAGTTCATGAACTCAATTTAAAATTTAATATTCTACTTATTTAAGAAGTCTACAGCGCAAATAGTGTTACAAAGAAACTAGTTCCTCCAAATGAAGATAGCAACCGGATGTGTGGAGGGAGACACCTCTCGGAGTTAAGACGACCCTCCAATTAGCACGGAGGGCACGGGCGTTTAGCCGCAGTCTTGCCTCAGCTGATTCTGTTAACACCATTACATTTTTAAAAATGAAAGCTAAATTATTTTTAGCATTTTTATTTTTAATCTTAATGTCACTGAAAATCAGCGTCGGGGCTTCCTTACGGAAACTTAGTAAAGTTTTCAGAATTGTATGTTTGGTTTATTATTAATTTTTGTATGTTTGATTTATATTATATATTGTTAGTTTTGTTTATATTTGTGTCTGTGTATTTGTTTTTAAGAATGCAACAATTTAATTTGAACAAGTAAACTTATGTTTAATCAATGGTTTACATTTTTATCGATAAATTATAAGACCAGGGAATCAAAATTACCCGTGGACCCGTTAATGGGTCGACCCAGTGGGACCACGGGTAAACACCCCGAAACCGGGGAAAAATTGGTGAATTATGGAATTCATGATCCTGATGATGAAGAAAAGAAGAATTCACAATCCAGGAATGAAGATTAGGATACCCATTTTTATGCAAAACAAGTTGAGACTCCTAAAGTTTAAAATCATATTTCGGATTCAACCTGTAAGGTATTAGGTACTTGACCGTGATCCAGAATTTATTAAGTCTAGCAATAACAATGGGGACTGCGAACTGACCGCCGATGCTCAATAGACTGGGCCCAGCGATCGATTCGGATTACGGTTAGGCGCCAAACTAGGTTCAGAATTTATTTAAGCTTTCCTTATAATATTAACCCTCCAATATCATATCAGAGCTGGCATATGAACTATGTTTAGATTTTGGTATTTTTAAAAAATATTAGATCTTATTTTGTATTGAAGTCGTAGTCAATATCCTAAAATAAACAATCATCGCTATGACGAAATAATTTTCATTGTTCTGTTTCATTAAAAAACCTTTTTAACACTCATTATCATCATCAACCCATATACGTCCCCACTGCTGGGGCACGGGCGTACCCTAAACTAGGGCAATAAGGCCTTTAACACTCATTATCACATTATTCGATCAGCACTTTTTAGGTCAGTCATCAGTTTAAGCAAATGACGTAACACAATTTCCAGCCCAGCATTTTATTCGTCTGATGTTATATGGAAGCATATGTAAGCTCTGACTGAATAATTGTTCTGTATGTCTAACTTATGTTTTAAAGGCTAGCTGTAAATACTGATATTTTGCACCAAAAACCACTATAACCACAACCGCATGAAGACTATTAGCGTATTTCCATGTAAACGGCAGCCAAGTCTGTGCCAGCCGCCTGCATGCTATGGCTGACCTCTTTCTGACAGTTAACCAGTTTAACCGCCGGTATGAACGCTCAGTAATTAGGCTTTAGTTTTAAAATAAAACCCATGCTACGAATCCGGGCTTCGTTAGCAAGCGTTCTTTGGCTTTCTGTTATATTTCCAAGCTTAGGGTGGAGTATTTGGTTAAGTCATATGGTAGTGTGAAATTTTTAGCCGATTCCCAAAAAAGCTTTTATAAATTGTCGAGAGCCTTTTTGGAGCTACTCACAGATAGTTTTTTTTATTCAAACTTACATATATGATGATGGAGGCCATGATGGAGTCATCATCACTGGATTTGCGGGGGAGAGGCTGGCTCTCATCCCACAGATAGTAAAATGTCTGATAGAAGCAAAAGTATATAGGAGAACAGTTGCAAGTACTATATTTATCAAACTAATCATCCGAGGCGATAGTATCCTTCCTCTCCTTTTCCTTTCCCGTCATTATATCCTTGCTACTGTTGGGAACGCAATGACCTTGTAAAAACAATGCACAAGGCAGAATGGCGGCGACGTGGTCCACAACCCGTAAAGACACGTTTCCTACAGAGGTGAAAAGTGGATCGCTGGAAGTGATCTCTGCCTACCCCTCTGGGAAAAAGGCGTGATTTTATGTATGTATGTTTATCAAACTAACCATTAGTTTCTGGTAATGTACTACCACAGAGGTGAAATTTTTGATCAGAAGTTAATTAATATTATGCCAGTGATAATTTTTTCATTTTTTTAAACTTTCTCTCTCTCGTCTGTATTTTCTTACTCATAAAGTTCATTTGTTACGTTTGTATCTCAAGAGTGATACAAATCCTCAAGGAAAGTCGGTGCGATGGCAAGTATCAATTACCGTAAAAGCGTGCGCTTTTTATTCGCTTCTTAAAAAAATATGGCCGCCGTAAAAATAAGATGGACGTAGGAAATTGTCTGTCGAATTTATACACTTAAATAACTCGAATTCTGTAAATATATTTTTTTGAACACGTGATTTTTCTTATTCAATTAATTATTTTTAAAATTGATTAAGATATCTGCACTAAGTAGGTTTAGATTCGTTTAACATATAAATTTTGCCTGATTGTCAATGTCTGTTACGATTACTTATTACTTCAAATATTTATTTATTTATTGCACTTATAAAAGGTGTAGCTGTAATCTTATATGTAAAGTTAACATATCCTAAAAATAGCTTAGCATATGGCTCACTTAATTATTTTCAATTGCCTGCCTAAAACTTAAAATCGATAATGAGAGATAATTAATTGAGAATAATTGACCCAAAATTGTACTTGAAATAAGACAAATTATCTAAAATCATCTAAAAGGTTACAAATATACAAACTTGCGCAAAAAGGGAGATCGCTGTAAAACACACAGCTCCATCTATACAACAAAATAAAATAGAAGTGTCTGTTTGTAATATTAAAATAGCGACTATTTACTAAATGGGAATAAATCTATATCTACCAATAACAAAAATACAAGTTAAACATGTTTGTCTGTCTATCTGTTTGTTCTCTCTAATCTCCGAAACGGCTGGACCAATTTCAAAGGAACTTTCACTAATAAAAAGCAAATTTTACAAGGTATATTTTAGGCTATTTGAATAAATAATTGCAGCCAAAAGTTACTAATCAACGCGGACGAAGTCGCAGGACGGCCGCCAGTTCGTAATACGGGGAAACAACTTTGCCGTTTGTTTGATCAACGAAATTAAAAAGGACCCGCTTTTCAGTACATCCAAGGATTTACCTTTAACTGTTTGCTTTCACGATCCCTTTGACATTCCGAGTAATCACGGCTTTATCGTCTCGTCCGAAAATAGTTTCGATTGAGTGGGTCACCCACAACTTGCTACTACATAGTTGGTACTTCGAAGTTGTGAGAAAATGGAATGGCACTTATAATGGAAATCGTCTGTAAGTAGGTAGTGCTATAGTTATTTTTAACAGAAGTTCTTTTCTTCAAATGTCATCAGCTGTTAGGTAACGACTTTACATTTAAAGAACGATTTAAAGACTTTCGGCATTTAAGCAGGCCTTCAGGGTGAGTGCGACAGGCTAAATATGGTCTATTGTGCCTGTCGACCTCATGGGTCTCACCACCGCTTACCATCAGGTGGAGTGAGGTCATCTTGTTAGCCAATTATAAAAAAAACTGTCTAAACTCGCGTAATGGCAGTAGTAATTAAAATAATTAAGACGCTTGCCATCTTCAGATTATTGTGACGACGGGCTCTCTTAAGAGCTCAAAACGTTCGTGTCGGTTACAATTAGGCGCCTAGAATGATGATGAAGTATGAAAATCTTTGTAGGTACATGTCAAAATAATAGGTATATATTATGTAGCATCTCTGGCTAGACAACAAGTCATAAAATCCTTTGTATTCAACAACATAAAACATGTAATGTCGTTTCGCGCAGGCTGAGATCCAAATGATTCTTAAGTGCCAGTACTTAGTTGGCTGTAGCCTGGTAATGCCGGGCTATTTGGCAGGATGATGTACTAAATTGTGTCTCTTTTGTAGAACAATAATGACATAACACTGAAGTTACGACTTGTAAATTTGATTTTATACCCGCTGTGGATGTGATATGATTCTGTAAAAAACTTTGAATTTTAACACGCCGAAAAGAAATGCGTAGGTACACCATCGGGTATTACTCGTACATACAGTGTATACGATATTTATAAACAGATATATATATACCTAAACCTATATTAACAATTGGTATTTCACACACTTGCCAATGTTGAACAATACAAATTTAAGAAAATCCTATTCACTACAAATTCAGTACATTTACCTGATTTACACAAAATACATGTGCTCTTCCCATTTTCCGACCCAATAGCGGCAAAGTAAATAAGAAAACCCCGTTAAACACCCGTTTTCAACGGTTACTCGCACAAAAAGTAGGCGATCACAACATTACCCGTCATTATTAGCCTCGCATAATTAATGGCGTCGAAATGAACAACCTGCCACAATATACAACCCTTTCAATTTCCGTGTACTCCTGAACTTCTGACACGGGCTTACCATGCACCGAGAGCTCGGTGGAAATTGAACCTTATTTTAATGGGCATGTGGTACGAAGTCAGTTTGGATGGTGGCGACCTGCAGTGCAGTCGTGTAATGACGCAATGCATCAGTACTGAAGGTATTTTTTTAATGTTTTTTACGAGATTGCTAATGCTGTGTCCGGGTGGCGCAATAGAAATGACCAAGAATTAGGTTGGGGGTAATAATTGGGCCGTTCACCCTAGATTATAGGGGCGCGGTGTAGTGTAGCTAAGGGCGGTGGGACAGCTGCTCTTGAACATCCATCACGTAATCTGTATTGGAATCCAGTTTAGTTTTTGTGAGATAACTCAATAAATTTTGAGTAACTTAACTATTTAAAGAAAAAAAAATGTTTTTACCAGTATTGTATTTCGTTGACTTGTAAATGTTTCATTTCTTTTTCGTCTTCTACAGAACGAATTACACACCTCAATGGACAGTATTTTTAATATAAAAAAGTTAATGAAAAGGTGTCTAGTAACCCATAAATATATAAAGGACGAAGGAAGAATATTTAGAACAAAGGAATATTAATACAGTGGAAGGGATACTGCTGGTTTATCATTTGTTTAAGGAAGACTTTTGCACATTAACACTTGACGTTACATCACTGTTATCAAATAAACTATGGCATCGCTTCTAAATGCGTAACGCATGTTTATAGTTTCAGATAGTGGAGCATAATGTTTTATTACTCCATGCCTTCAGATTTGACCAAAGATAAGGGGGAGCTTTTTTTTCTATTCTAAAAGCTTCGCTGTTCCCGATACGAAAGGTTTTTCCTTTTAGTTGTGGGTAAGATAAGTCTATTTCAATATTAACTTTAACGACATGATTGCTATAATTCTGTTTGATATATACGTATAACTGTGATTGTAAAGGATACCGAGGTAATCTGTTCAGTATTTGTTTCATAAATATGACTTAATAATTCAATAAGTAAAGTATATTAGAGATCAATGACAGGCCATACTCACACAACTTTGAGGGAAGGATGTTTACTTTTAATTATTTACCCGAGATTACGACCTGGTTTCCCAATCGCCGTGGGCGTTATACTCGTAGGTATGGAAGAGAGAACAGAGGTTTATACAGTCCTTTAGCGGTACCATGAGTTGGCTATCGAAAACTTACGTTCGTTAAAAACCTATCGAGTTGTTTTTTCATACGAACGATTTGAGTTCTCAGCGTAACCACCAGGGGCGCTGCACAAGTTTTTCATAGACATATTTGGTTTTCCATAGATATATTTTTTCTAGGGAACCTGAATAGAGTGCGGCGATTTTTTACACCGGTGCAGCTCTGCCTTCTTTACAAGGCTCAAGTTCACCCATGTGTGGAATATTGCTGTCACCTCTGGGATGGCTCCGCGAAATACTTGCTCGACGCCCTTGATAGGTTGCAGCGACGTGCTATCCGTATTGTCGGTGATTTAGAGTTGTTCGAAACCCTGGAGCCTCTTCAATTACGTAGAAACATTGCCCGTCTAAGTGTTCTCTAGCGTCTCTATAATTGGGACTGCTCTGGAGAGCTATTTCAGCTAGTCCCTCCCTCCCCTTTCCACTCCCAAACGAAGGTGCTAGGCAGCGCGGCCATTCACATAAATGCAGGCGCTGTTAGCTCAGACTAAAAAGTTTACTTCCTCTTTTCTGCCACGTGTCATTAAGGCATAAAATGCCCTTCCAGCTCATGTTTTCCTTCTCCCCTTTGATCCCGGGCTCTTCAGGCGGGGCGTGAAACGGCATTTAAGCAGGCCTTCAGAGTGAGTGCGACAGGCTCAAAATGATCTATTGTGCCTGTCGACCTCATATTTGGATCTCACTACCGCTTACCATCAGGCGGAGTGAGGTCATCTTATCAGTCTTTTATAAAAAATAAAAAAAATATATAAACGTAGGCGATATTGAGTCCGTAACTTTTAAACTCATGGTAGCGCTACTTATCAGGTATTCGATGTCAGAGGCGTTTTGACGAAGTTATTTATGTACGACAGGCTCCATGGAGCTTGGATAGTCTTCTGTTTCTTGGCCAAGAGTCGTGGGATCGATACCCGCTCGGGAAAAAAAAATGTGTGATGAACATCGGTAAATTTTCCATGTGGTGTGTATTTACGTATATGTATACAATGTATACAATGTGAGCCCATTTCGACAACAGTGGTATATTCGACAACAGTTGTGAGCCTCACAATGATACCACTTTTGTCTCTAATATCCGCAACACAAATGCTTATAAAACCCACTTCGGAGTGGTAACAATATATGTGATGTTCTTCATCATCAGCATCAGCCCATATACGTTCCCACGGCTGGGGCACGGGCCTACCCTAAACGGCGATAAGGCCTTTGTCAACCACGTTGGCCAAGTGCGGGTTGGATGACTACACAACCTAAGAATTTCTTCTTAGGTGTTCAGGTTTCCTCAAGATGTTTTCCTTCACCGTTAAAGCGTCGAATAATCGTACATATGAATTTCAAATTTAAAAAACACAGTTTATGTTGTTGTGTGATATAATATTATTCAGGCTAGACCTTATCAGAAGTGGTAAGCCTAGCACCTGCTAATGTGCGAAATATCAAGACTTCAGTTTTCTCTTTCGTAGATACTCGTACATTCTTGTAAGCCAGCGATTCTGGCTTCTTGCCAGGGGTGGTAAACCCGGCCGGCTAATGTGCTCGTAGCACGCACTCCTGGCTCAGGAGTCATCACTTTGGCCAAAGCCACGCCCGCCCATTATGTGTCAAATTAATATAAATTCGTCAAGCACGAGCGACAAAGGAAGGGTACCACCATGTGTAGCTTTTGGACGTCTAATCGTGTCTGAAATAGTATAGGTTGTGGCCATTCATTCACAATAATATGCGATGGAATTTTGTTCAACCATGGATATATGACACAGTTTATAATAAAAAAGACGTGTGGCACTCGATTTCGGAGAAGCTCGTCTCGATTCGTGCGAGTTTCGTAGAGTCGTACAATACGTCTTACCGCACGCACACAAACACTATGCCGAAGTCTACCGAACTGAAACGACGTTAGACGAGTGGGGAGCGTGAGGTTTTTTTGTTACGGAACTTCTAGATTCGGTCCCCGCGCTCAAGGCCCGCGATAAAAGCTATGCAATAGCTTAAAAATATTAAATGCTTTATGCTAAAATAGATAAAAATAGTTTTACTTGATATATGTTTAAAGGTACCCAATCATGATTGACATAAGATTATTTTTACTGGCTCGTTGAAACAATGGTTAGTATTGCCTGGGGTTCCAAGAGTCGTGCGTTCGATTCCCACTCGGGACAAATATGTGTGTGATGAACATCGATGTTTGTTCCGTGTCTGGGTGTAAATATTTATTAATAAATATCTATGTATGTATATCAATCTCTGACTGCCATAGTACAAGCTCTGCTTAGCTTGGGGTCAGACGACTGTGTGGAAGTGTCCCAGGTATTTATTTAATTGAAAATTCGTAGCACATTTTTCAGTTTTCAACATTACAATATGTATAATCATTAACATCAATTAGTTTGTTAGGATTTCAAGTACTACTTATAACAACGTACGTAAGCTCTATCTACTGTCTTCTTTATCTTTTCTAAATGTATCTGTTCTGTCATTGCCTGTTTCTCTAGACACAAAGCAAAGACTACATAATGCCGGGTAGAGTATGCTAATTCTGTTATCAATATGGCCGCTTTAATATCGTCTCCTCGGAAGATTAATGGGTCTAATGTGTCATCGCTAGGCGTTTTCAGGAGATCTGAGGGGTAACATTATGAAACGGGTTTTGTGATTGAGGGCACCAGCTTTTAAAGAAAGTTCACTGAGCTTTTTCACTAAGATTCCAGTGTTGCGCCTTAAATAAAGTTCGCGTCTTGTAAGTTAAATAAATGGTCTTTTAAAAAGGGCTTTTGTAGAAAGAGCGTATGTTGTATTTCGTTCAAGGATTTTAGAGCGAAATACACACTATAATATGTACATTAAACTACCGGAAAAAAAGCTAGAAGTATAAAATAATTTACAAAAAAATATATTTATGCCCGATTTTTCGGTTAAATGCGGATCTTTAGGCTAAATTACTCCCTGCACTCTATATTCACTATATTATTTTTTATCATATAGTTGCAATGTCGGTGGTAGGACGTCGTTATGGTTCTTGATAGATGTAAAAATCGGCCAAGTGCGAGCCGGACTTGCTCAGGAAGGGTTCCGTACCAATATTGTAAAGATTTTTTTTTGTATGACAGCCCTAGCTAAATATTTTTTTTATATTGTTGTTAGTTTTTGTTGTTATATCGACATCATAAATTAAACATATGTGAAAATTTCAACTGTCTAGCTTCTATAGTGGTTTTTGAGATAGCCTGCTAAGAGACGCACAGGCTGATAGCTAAGTCTAAGTAATAAGGGTTCCGTTTTCCCGTTCAGGCGGGGTAGTAAATGGGATTTTTTTCAAATTTTAAATTTCCATCGAGCTTTAATTGCATTAAAAGCAACAAATAAAAATAAGGGTTCCGTTTTTAGCCTTTAGGTATGGACCACCAAAAATAATTTCACACTTAGGATTTGTAATGTTTTACTTATATAATTAATACAGTAACTTAAGTTAAGGCTATTCGGTGTTCACAAACGCCTCGCCGTACAAAAGCCCACGATTATACGAATCACTTGCCCCGCTTAGCGCTCGATAGAGACATTTTGGTGTCACCCTAGCGCCGTGACCCCAAAACTTAGGAAAGTCTTTCCGCCATTCATAGAACCATTAATCTTTGACGGGTATAAGGACAATGCGATGAGGCAAAAAGCGTAAGAATGAAGGGATTATTAGTGCAGATAAAGATTAAGGCAGTGTCTTTAGCATTATTGGTCTAAACCTACATGGATTAGGCAGGAATATTCATTAAATACAGATAAAATCAAAAATTATTAATATCAAAATAAATAATAAATTTTAACAATAAATTTGTTTATTTTCTCTCCACAATACATTACAAATATTAATAATATTTAAACACAGGCATAATTATATTGTGGGAGACTGGAGTCTGAATTAGGCAACATGTCTGCCTGTATCTCAGAGAACCAGGCCTCCTCCCTCAGAATTGACGTAGATTTTTTATATTTAATATCAAAAGTATTTTGTTTATATTGACAATGCACTTTAAATAGTTACATTAGTATTAATAAGATTTATCCACCGATAAGAATCGTTATCTAATCCTTACATAAGGAGACACATACAATCACAAATATTTGAAGTAGCGAATCAAATATATCATATTCGTATTAATGTACTAACAAACAAATATCTTTTTTATAATTTGGAAAAAATCACATTCATTACTCCGCCTGAACGGGGACTTGAACTACTAATCTTCAGATATCGCTGAGATATCCAGGTGCTGAGTCTTTAATGCTTAAATATCCTGCACGTTTAGCCACGGGTGGCGCTCCCATCGGTATATAATAATTAATAATTATAGCATAATAGATTAGCTCACAATGTATTGTAAGTAAAAACTTTAAATCAACATTTCTGAAAAAAATTGAAAGTCCTATAACCTCGAAACAAATCCACTTAAATACTATGGAATATGCTATTGCAAATGTTTATTAAAGCAGACTTTACCATTGCGGGAGAAGATCACCTCGAATTCTGAATAAACCCGATGTCAACATTCAAAATATAGTGATCGTTTTACAACTGAAACTGGAAAGCGTTTTGCTAGCCTTCGGATACAAACGTAGTCGGCAAATATTATCTGCGAATTGAATGCTAACATTTACATATACTTGGAAAATATCTGTTGTCATTTATCTATATTTCAGACTTTTAGGATGTCAATTATGTTTATTAAATTAATTTTTTGACCTAACTGACTGCGTTGATGGCTTGGCGTAGGCATGTCATCATCACCGGACTTGCGGGGGATGCGGATTGTTGTGATCCCTAAAAGTTCAGATCAGTAACTATTCAATCTGCTTGCTTATAATAATTATACCTTGACAAATGAATAACCATTTTTGTGGTTGGCTGTACTAATTCACATAAAACTTATGAAATTACTTCAGACTTTAACGTGGGAACGAAAAGGTGGTCTTACACAATTTCCGTAAGGTATTTTGGTACGAGTAGCTAATAACACAAATAAAACAACTGATTTCAGTAATTCTACGCCGTGAATTGTTTGTCTAACAAAATTCTAATGTCTTTGGATAAACTGTCTGAAAAGCAATTAAAAAGAAAGTTATAGATCGTCGTATTAAGTGACTGTAATTTAGGTTTATGTGCGACGTTCATTTTGAAAGAGAGTTTGAGTAGGGCGAACGTATTTGATGGATTGTAAAGTTTGAGTTCACCCGATTCTACAATATAGGATAACTGAATCTTAGAAATATGCTACTTATACTAATTATGCAGTCATAGTAGTAATCAGATTATTTTGTTAAAATAAAATTATGCTACGAAAAATGTAGCTACGAGTCTTTAGACTCGTAGCACCTTAGGTAACTTAAAAATTAGGTACATATATGGAAAGTATTTCCACAACCATATTCGAAATAAGTAGCAGAGTTTAATCGTAAGAGTAGTTTAATTGAAAAATCCACATTTATTTCTATTAACTAAAGTTTCATTGCATTTTTTCATTTAAGTATCGTATAATTAATCTAATTCCTTTTTAGACAATGATAAAAGTGGTTAGCATCTTTACCATACCAAACCCAGATATCATTATTTTATTCAGCTTTCTATCCTTACTTTCCTATCTAACCCTTGGCAACTCGTGTATATTATGTAAAGGTTTAATAAAGTGCACAATTTTTTACAGCTTTGTGACATTTTCATGAAAGTCAATGAGATAATTTACGGTCGGTTCTTACGATACGAATGTGCTACGTAATTTAATGTGAGTGATAAAATGTACCCACAAAAGGGTAGCCAAGTAATGAACCAGTGTATTTTAAACATTTAGGCCAAGGTGTTATGTCATTATCACACCTCTATGCACAAAAACATTGAACGTCGATACTCACCTACGCCGGTCGAAGTTACGCAAGACGCGATCCGTTCTTCACATCACTGTCATCTATAATTTATTTTTTAATTTACGTCTAAGGGCCATTGTAAAGTTGGGATAGGACGCCATGTTTGTGGCAATACACACTTAAAAAATAATCACAGCACTATTGCAGTCATAGTCACTGGCACGAAAGAATTCGGAGCGAGAAACAGAAGAAAGATGTAGTTCGTTTTTCGAATTTTTTGCGCGGCGTGTCAGTTTCGTTTTGGGTAAGGGCTGTCAAGTGTGGTGGATTGTTTTTCCGGGTGGTTTCTTTTTGGTTTTTTTTTCTAGATCGTGGTTGGGTGTTTTTTGGTTGTAGACGCGTGCATTCGGCCGCTCGGGCAGGGGCGGCGGTGGCGTGGGCCAGCGCGCCGGCGCGAACGTTGCACCCCGACCGCCGGGGACGTATTCAGGGCCACGGGGGTTGCTACTGGTGGTATGCTGTTTTAAAATCAGGAGGTTACGAAATGTCGTATTTCACAAATTGTTGACGCTGAGTTCGCTATCGCAGCGAAATCTATTTACTACTACTAGTACTAGTACATAATAAAAGAAGGAAAACATTTATTGATAATAAACAGAAAAACAAACCAAAATAAACAAACACGCACAAATGTATAAAATGATCGAAAGGTTCTGCCTCGGCATCCATATAGGTATTAGGTACACTTTATTATACATGTCGTAAGTCATAGAATTACTAAGATCTAATAAAAAAAACGAAGGTGTATTCTTACCTATATATTTCCCAAAACATAGCAAAATAAAACACACTGTTGACCAAATAATTTTACTTGGACTATTACGATCGAAGCGATGGAAATAAATAACAGTTTATGAAAGCTTGCCGTACTAAATGATTACATGCCGGTGCTTTTACAATATATTTGCAAAGCAATTGAAAGTTATAGTTATTAAACCAAGATTTATAAAAATAACGATATGAAGAAAATAAATGCATAATAAATGTTCGACTGCGACTGACTTAAAGAGCTAAGCAATAAGCTAATAATTTTATATTATTTAATAATATTTTAAACATAATTCATCAGTTTAATACCGACGCCAGTGACATACAGTAAAAATCACAAGTATGTTTTTTTTCTTTTGCCACTTAATAACAATATATCTTTCTTTCATCATTGACCCACTCAAACCAAGCTCCTAAATCCGCCCTCATTTGGAACCCACGAAGGTTCTACGCGCTTCGGGCAAAGCCGAGTCGGGTCGGACTTGCCCGAAGTACAACTAGTCTGAAGTTGCCCCAGACTGGTAAGCACCCCCAGCCACTCAGACTAAAACCGATGTAATCAGATTTGACAGCTCGGTAGTGATGGTAATTTTGAAACAACATCGATGTTACTTCAGTGACATGAAGGCAAGAGGTTAGGGTATAGGTGAGGATATTATTGCAGGCGCTGGAGGTAGTTGAGTATGCAAAACGACGACATACAGAAGCATGAGCGGGTAACGCATTTTTCGTGTGCATGTGCAATGCATTAATAATGATTAATAAAAAAACACCAGTCAAAATCAAGATCAATATGTCTTTATTCACGTAGGCAATTTACGTGCACTTACGTCACATCAGTAGATTCTACCACCGGTTTGGAACGCCGATTCTACCGAGAAGACCCCGGCAAGAAACTCGACAGTTACTTTTTTAAAGCGTCAATCATGTTACAAATTGTAAATGAGCGAAGGTTTTTATGTTTAATAGTCTCGAAGCGAAGCGAGGGCGGGTCACTAGAAGATAATAATAGGAACAAGAAGTTCGTGATAAATGCCAATAATAAAAATAAATTAGAAATAATTAAAAACAAATAAAAAAATGTTTATGAAACTATGAAAGTAATATTCTACTACAAGTACTTTATGTTTCAATTCACTAGTTTTTCATATTATGTTAAACCAATAAGAGAGAGTAGAGAGGGTAAAAAGGAAGACCTAAATCATGACCGGAAAGACCTGTATTCTTAATTTATGGCCTTATTTTTACTAAATCCGTTGGAGGTATTCGGTTCTCACATTTTGCATACTTACTTACGGCCGCTCTGTGTGGTAAGTTCCAGAACGTCTATTATCTAAAAATACTTTGACGCCATAAACGCCTATGATAACTATAATGATAACCACCATTGCCAGTAATAGAGCAAGATAAGTATTACATGCTTTTTCTGTTAGATATTCGTGATCTTTCGATGATTCTGGGTTCTTAATATTAGCACTTTCGTTGTTTGATCGGGATTTAATATCGTCTTCGTCATCTTCACGTATACTACCTATTCTAGAACGAACGTCCACTGTGCTATTTATATTTTCTTTCATTTTTTTGCTTGTTGGTATCAACTCAGTTGTTTCAAACGCATTCGTTCTTTCATCTTTCGATAAAGTTTCATCTTCAGATTTATCAGTAACTGGAATCTCTTTATGGCTATCTTGTGTCGTGTGATTTGTATCATAATCATTTGTTGGTCGACTGGTTTGTGTGGTGTCATACATATAGTCGTCCTTTACAGTAGATTCTGTGGTTAAACTATATTCTGTCGAATCATTAGTTTTGACTTCTTCATGTGTTATTTCTGTCGTGTCAGTGAAATCCGATGAGTCGGTAAAAGTATATTCTGTGGTCTCAGCACCCGTACTACTCTCCCTGAAAGAGCGTAGAGGAAAATGGATTTAAGTGAACAATTAATATCCTTCTTAAATGAATGGAAGTTAAACTGCTAATAGGTTTAAAGATGTAATTTATAAAAATTTAAACATTTATGGAGCTCTCTTTATAAACTCAAAATAAATTATCTTCATAAATTATCACTCACTTTGAAGATAGTTTATAAGTACGTAATATGTATATTTAGAAACAAGCACATATTATAGTCGCCTAACTTACCAGTAAGTAGAAGAAATGATTGTTGATTCGTCCCCTTCATGATGAACGGTTTGGGAATATACTGTAAAAATCAGCTGTAATAGCAAAAAAATGTCGTTGAGATTTTTGTTAGTTGGTTAACTATTTGTGTCTTTATTATTATCTGTAATAACTTCAGAATTACAGTTCAAAGTATCATGCCTACGTTCCTGTTCCATTCCCACCCGGGACAAATATTTTGTGTGACGAACATCGGTGTTTGTTCCGTGTCTGGATGTGTCATTAAATATATTTAAGTATATTTGTGTATCCACTGTTGATTCTGGTATCCATAACACAAGTGCTTAAGGTACTTACCACAGGATCAGATCAATGTATGTGATGTTGCGTAATTTATTTATTTTTTAATGACATTGAGAAATATAATTTATACTTACACCGATATAAACAGCCAGCTTCAATATGTGGGTGTCCATTTCTTAACAAAATTGTGTCGCACGCAAGTCACTAATTAATCAAATTAAACACGAAAAAACTATAACCCACTGAACATGTTAACTTTACGATAGTGAAATAATTTATGTACTTTTTCCCGTTGTTTTTAAATTAACGGGACGTGCACCTAATGGAGCATCAAATCTACGGGTCGTGATTAATAATTTTAACAGACTTTAAAAGAGGTGGTTCTCAGTTTGACCTGTATGTATGTCTAAAGGTATGTATTTTTGTTAGTATTTGCAATGAGAAGTAAAGTCAAAAGCAAAGTAAGAATTTAAGATAAGAATTTACAATAAAGTGATAATGCAAACATAATATAACGGTTTTGTAAATGGAAATATTGTGTAAACGTTTAATTTATGGGTATAATTCGCAAATACATGTAAATGAAAGTTTGAAAATTCAATATATTTTATTTATTGAGTTCTAAAGTATCATTAGAAAACTGAAAGTGTCCGGGATATTTACCATGTTGTTTTGTTTTAATGAGCTCCCGTTATTGCATGGCGCTTGCAACAGTGCCGAAATATCGGGAGCTCATTTAAACAAAACAACGTGGTAAATATCCCGGACATTTTCAGTTTTCTAATGTGTGTAACCATGACAGTTTAAAATTCTAAAGTATCAACTGAAGAGTTTGCTAAAATTTGAAAGTCATAAACTTTTAAAATCATTAATATTTTCCTTGAATTTTTGAATCAGATGACCATATGTATACAGCTTTAAATTTTTTGTTCCATCAACGAATTTGTACATACAAATTTAGTTTATTCAACAATAGTTATGACTGTCTTTTCCTCGTACGATAAAATTGGTCATATTCAAATTTAAATTTGTAATCATCTATTATTATTTCACAAAGTTTTTGTCATATAAATTTCCATTATATATTCCACGTCAAGTCGTGTATTGGATTAACATGACTCCCATATTATAGTAAAGTCGATCAAAAATAAAAATTACCTTATGTTACGTTATGTAAAATAAAAATTACTCACCCTTAATTATCTGTGTACCATAATTCGTTTTAATCGGTTTAGTATTTTCGCGTGAAAGTGCAACAGATATTCAGACAGACAGTTACTTTGTTATTTCATTTAAATCAAATCCTATAAAAAATAATACGATTTGTGAGGATTGTATAAGATAATTTCCTAAAAAATACCTACAAGTTCACAGGTACACCCAAAATAAAAACATGTTTACATTAACAAGCAGTGAACATTTTAAAACCTTTTATAAACATTGTTTCGCAAGCGCTGTCATAGCATTTTGCATGCGACAGTACTCGCAAAGCATTTACGTTTTATCGTGAACAATGCTCTGTGGGGGAGCCGAAGTTTGGCCGACTAAAGACAAATTCGCGCGGTTAAAAACAACTGCTGCGAGTAGGTACATACTTTGTGTAAAGTATTCGCCTGGGAACCACCTCAAACGGAAAAAGTTTCTCTGCACTTTTGGTGGTGACTGTTCAAATCTGAATAGTCTTTGGAAAAAAAATGCAAAGAGCTTTTCAGGGCTCCTGAAACGTATAACCGGAGTTCTGTACTTTTATTTATTTATTTGCAGTCACATAACTCTTCTCTTCTTCTTCACTTCTTTCTAAGTAGTACGAATCCCGTTTGTCTGTCCGTCTGTCCGTAACCAGGCTATAGAGCGTTATAGCTAGGTAGTTGTAATTTTGACAGACTGAGAAAGAAAATTACATTACATTAAAGGCTACTTTTTAACTTATAATGGCAGACATTACATGTCTGATTATAGTTACACAATTCAATACGTTTGCTTAACACTGTGTGCATAAGCACTATGTAAGTTACATCTTATAGTAAGTTTTATCTATACACCGTGAAATTTTAGTGGTTGTTTTCCCGCAGTAAAATGATTCTATCTTAGTAGCACAATAAATTTGTGCAGTTCTTTTTTATTATAATCAACAAATGCCGGTTTTACAAAAGGTTTAACCGAAACTCGAAAGCACTTTCGAACCGCTTTATTACTTAGTGCGTAGAGCTTCTTTAGTTGATTTCATGCGGCCAGCAGTACCTTATTACGGCACATCTAATAAAAGAACGATAGCTTCTCTCGTTTCCGAGTTGAAAAATTATTATTTTAAAAATTAGAAAAATAAAATATTTTTCAAGGAATAATTTGCATGATTCGATAGTATTACTAAAGGCAAATCGTTCTGCCACGGGAAAAGAACCACTAAAATTTCACAGTGTATATTTGCGAACAAACAAACTATTAAGCTCTAGTAAAATCCGTAAACTTTTTTTTATTTCACAGTTGCACCTCATCATCATCAGTCCATATACGTCCCCACTGCTGGGGTACGGGCCTACCCTAAACTAGGGCGATAGGCCTTAGTCGACCACGCTGGCCAAGTGCGGGTTGGTCGGCTACACAACCTTAGAATTTCTTCGTAGGTGTGCAGCTTTCCTCAGGATGTTTCCCTTCACCGAAGCGTCAAATGATTCGCTGATGATGATGATGAAGATAATGATGATGAAGTTGCATCTAACGTATACAAAAATCTTCCTTTTCGAAGATCTACATTTACCATGTAAGATTTTAGACATTCGCGTTCCATTACACTAAAATTAGTCTTTATGGGTCTACAAACGATATTAGGAGTAGCAAAATTACATAGCTACTTACTGCCCGACGTTTCGACTGGGTTACACCGATCGTGGTAGCAAGTAGCTATGTAATTTGCTACTCCTAATAACGCGTGTAGACTCATAAAGACTAATTTTAACTTTTACCATGTTGTTAATTTTTTTTTTTAGGACCATTCTTTAAAGTGTCTATTTATAACTCACCCTTTTCCTTGCAAAAACCACTGGCACGTTATCGGCCATAAAATATCTGGCGGAAAAAAAAATCCAGCAATCCATTTATGGAAGCGTCTCTTATCTCGCATCCGACATTTCACTAGCGTTCTGTGACCCCAGCTGCTTTCTGTGAACGTTATCTAACAATGCTTTCGACTCTATCGTCTGTCTGTTCGTTTATTTCTAATTAATTTTACGTTTTTCGTTTTCTGGGGTACCGTATTTCAAAGAAACAAAAGCGCGTAAGTTATTGTCCTCTGCTGCCTTGTCCAGTTGAAATTAAAGATTAATTCAAATGTAGTCGAATTATCTTCCAACAGTAAAGCTGTAAGAGAACGTAATCCAAGGTACTTAGTAATAATTTGTTTTAGGTCACAGCACCCGTTAGGAAAAATAATCATAATTAAATTGTAAAATAAATTAAAATTAAAGCTACTGAACCTGTTGTTCTGTTTTGTTGAGAAAAATAAAGATCTCGTATTATTTTTTTATGTTGTTTAATAAAGCGTTGCCTATTGGGTATTGGTAAAGATGTAAAATCGGAAGGAAGCAAAAAAGTAATGTGACACCTTTGCTCAGCTCTTATTAAAACCGAAGTATTTATTTATTCATTTGGTACAGCAACAGAACACAAATCCAGGCTTATAAAAAATATTTTAGGTATGATAACAGTTAAATTTGCGCCCCGATCATAGCTGAACACGGCAATGGCATTGTATAGTTCAAACAGTTTGTTAAAATAAACATATGTTAAAGTATTATGTAGTGTATTAAGTATTCTTTTATCCAATCGAAATATAGAAGTGTATAATTAAAACGACAAAGAAATACGATAGGTCTCCTAGAAAACTGACCTACATATTACGTATTTCTGTATGTCTGTATGTCTTCGTAAGTTCAACGCCCAGATAGTGCGTGAGTGACGGACGCGGCGATAACGACGTCTCGATGACGTACAGACAGACTTAAGATGTTTATAACATTAATAGATTATTTATAGAAATTGTACATGTAAATTAATTTAACATGATCTACTTTCTATATCCCCAACATGTGTTATAATGTATCTTATAGCTATTTTCATACTTTAGGCAACTACCTACGTAGAGTTGAAAACTCCTAATCTTGACAAACTAAGTGGATCAAATTTTACATAATATCAAGCCGTATATTTTTTTACAAATGCGTCTGAATATTTCAATGTAATTAATATTATTATTTACAATACTTGCGGAATTACTTACAATACTTTGCGACAGACTCAACACGATCTATTGTGCCTGTCGACCTCATATTTGGATCTCACTACCGCTTACCATCAGGTGGAGTGAGGTCGTCTTGTAAGCCTTTTATAAAAAAAAACCAATCTTATATCTGCTAACGATTTTCTTTATACATAAGTCCTAATATTAGAACACTGTAACACTGTCAAGCTACTTAATATTAATGAGACGAGTTGATGAATACATTTTAATAACCAAACAGAACAATATGCAGAACCATGTATGTTTCTCTGAATCAATTAAACGCTAGACTTAATTGGAGCTTTCAATCCTTCAAAATAAGGGGTGTTTTTGATTGTTAGACGTATGGATGGCTCTTGATACTGATATATGTACATTTTTATGTAGATTGAGTGATAGGCTCTTCATACAGTAGTCGAGTGTACAGTAAAATGGTGGTGTGATGACTGATTTGTCTTCGCGCCAATTTTGACGCAAAAACAAAATTTGAATTCGTTCTTTTTCTTTGATGAAGTAAAAAGTCTCTCAGTTTTTTTTTTAATTTTGCTTGTTCTTTTTTGTGATTATGCCTAAGTTGTCAGTGTTATTTGCTTTGCTTTCCTTTGCCTTGGAAGTGATTTCTTTAAAGGAAGGCAACCCTGGTGTCTGCATGACCATAACAAGGTGAATATTACAATATTGACGCTTCAATAAAATTAATTAATAAAGGCATGATTTTTTAAAATATTACGATTAATATAACATGATTGTTTCTCAATTTACTTAATTTTTTGGTTAATTTTAACATACAATTAAATTGAGAACCTGCTGCTTTTTAGAAAACAACTACTAACTAAGACTCATAACAAAGACTTTAGATTAACTCATTTAATATTATCTAATAATATAGAAATAGTTAAATTAGCTTCACAAAAATTTATTTTAATTAAATTTTATTTTATTTTTCAGTTCTCGGAGATTAAGAAAGATTTCATATTCAGCGTTCATTAATAAATGGTGCGGGAAAAGAAAATGCACCGTTAAAAGATTCAAAAATCAGGTAAGATTAGAATTTTTGGTAAAATAAAGTAGTGGCTCATTCTGATATTTGGGTATGTTTATTTTGTACGTGTCTGGGGTGATCTGGGCGATTGAAAATGTTTTAAAACTTATAACAGACGCCTAGTTTTTGAAAATCAGTCTTGTTATTTATTTCTATGTGAATAATAAACTATAATTTTAACAGTTTAGAGTTTTGGCGTACATTAAAAATAATTCGATATTTTTCTTTCTAGCCATACACGGTGTCGTCAAAGCAAGCCATCTGTTGCAGTGGCTACGTATACCGCGCCGAGCACGACGACTGCGCCCCGCTCTGCAGCATGAATTGCGTGCGCGGCACCTGCGTTGCCCCCGAGACCTGCCGCTGCGACCCCCCCGCCTACCCGCACCCCGCCCACCCCAGCACCTGCGTGCTACCCGTCTGCGACCCCGTCTGCCTCAACAGCGACTGCGTCGCCGACAACAAATGCCAGTGCCACGAACAATTCGAAGTCTACAACGCCACCGCTTGCGGCCCTAAGTGCCAACCTGGATATGCCCTCGAAAAAGATCTCACTTGCACCCCAACTTGCGATCCCAGTTGCATCAACGGAACTTGTACAGGCCCTAACACCTGCTCTTGCGCAGAAGGGTTAGTCCTCAACGGGAACGTTTGCGAACCGAAATGCGACTGCGTCAATGGAAAATGCTCAGCTGGAGTTTGTCTTTGCTCTGAAGGATATAACGCAGTCAACAGCACACATTGCGTCCCGAAATGCGACGAATGCTTTAACGGTATGTGCACGGAACCAAACGTATGCGTGTGCTCACCAGGATACGTTCTCGATGGGAACACTTGCGTGCCGGAGTGTCAAGATTGTGTCAACGGCCGTTGCGTAGCTCCGAACACGTGTGCTTGCTTGGAAGGCTACGCTGCGGTCAACGAGACCCATTGCATCCCGAAGTGTAACAACTGCATTAATGGCGCGTGCACTGCGCCTAACGTCTGCACGTGCTCGCCAGGGTACGCGCTCGATTACAATATCTGTAGACCTGAATGCGTCGATTGCGTTAACGGAAACTGCGTAGCTCCAGACACCTGTGTGTGTTTCGAAGGATACACTGCCACGAACACCACGCACTGCGCTCCACAGTGTGACAACTGTCGCAACGGCGTCTGTTACTCACCTAACGTATGCTCCTGTTTCTCAGGATACGTCCTCAAAGATAACACCTGCCAACCAGAATGTGAAATCTGCATAAATGGCAGTTGCGTTGCACCAAACACGTGCATCTGCTCCGAAGGATACCTCCTTCAAAATGACACTTGTAGACCACAATGTGAAAACTGTACCAACGGAAATTGTATTGCGCCAGGTATATGCGACTGTTCTAACGGATACGTTTTGAAAGATAATTTCTGCCAACCAGAATGCGGTGATTGTGTCAACGGTGAATGTGTGGCACCGGAGATGTGTGTATGCTTGGAAGGATACACTGCAATGAATGAAAGCTACTGCGTTCCGAAATGCGATCGTTGCATCAACGGCAACTGTATTGCGCCTGATCAATGTTCCTGTTTACCTGGATACGAGACCAAGAATGCGACTGACTGTCAACCTGTTTGCGAAAAATGTGTGAACTCTAACTGTGTTGCGCCGAACACGTGTGCTTGCATCGACGGATATGCACCAATAAACAACACTTTTTGCGAACTTAAGTGCCGAAATGGATACTCTAACGTGAACGGTTCTTGTGAAGCTGTGTGTGAGGACCCGTGTGTGAATGGACTTTGTTCTGAGCCAGACGTTTGTGCTTGTAATGAGGGTTACGTGAAGAATGAAACCAGCCCCGCAAGGTGCTTCAAACCTTGCGTGCCGACCTGTGGGGGGACCTGCTCTGAACACGGAGAATGCACCTACTTGTGAGTATTCCTTTATTACTCCTCAATACCTATAGTATTATAGGCATAGGCTCTATTGACGTAAAAGCGTCAAATGCCGAGTGGTTAAAGTCGTTGCAAACCCCGCCACGTACCACAGTGTCAAATTTGAAATTCATATGTACGATTTTTTGACACTTTAACGCTGAAGGAAATCATCGTGAGGAAACCTGCACACCGACGAAGAAATACTTAGGTTGTGCAGTCTTACCCGCACTTGGCCAGAGTGACTGTTTAGTTAAGGGTAGGCCTGTGCTCCAGCTGTGGGGACGTATATGGGCTGATGATTCTCTCCTAAATTTTATTAAAAACGTCGGTTTCTATTCGTTAAAGTTATCTTGCTCTAAATTATCACGCTGTCCTTTGGACCGGGATTTTTGCGATAGCAACTGCGATTGACAGATCAGCCTGTAGCATTACAAAGGATATACAAACGTTCGTAACATTTTATAGTAAGTAGTTAGCAAGTCGATTGAAAATAAAAATGGATATAGAACAATGGAAACTTAATCCATTTGCACCGATTCCTATTCCTTGTCCTTATATCATTCCTATAATACCTTCACTTCACTTAATTGAAAAAAAATGAAAAGAAATAAAAGTAATAAGTAACAAGTGAAAATTAAGGTTATATTTGATTAAAAGTATTTGCAGCCAAATACTGATAGGCTGGGATATAATTGTTAATAGAATAGAGTACAGCAGGGCTTGCTGTACTTTATTCTACTAACAATTATCATTCATAAAAAAATTGTTTCATCAAATGAACACCCGTAGATACACGCAGCCGGATCTCGTACTATAACGGCTGAATACTGAAACGATAATTTGGAGGATTGATAGGTGTTATCATAAAAAAACCCAATATTTTTGTTTGTTGTTTTTAAAGCTCAATGTAAAGAATTGAAAAAAATCGTATTCTTCCGATATCGCGTCGGATGCTTTAACCTCTGAGCTATCCAGGCGTTACGTTTTATCCGTTAGCGGGAGTGGCGCCACTACCGGTAGTGATCAAACGCTATCGGTCCCCATTCAGGCGGGGTGATGAATGCGATTTTTATTTCAGAAACCCAATAGTTTAAATCTGAATTTTTGCAATGCGTCATAAAGCCAGATTTATCGTATCGCACTCTGCGCAGGATGCGGTGCGCGCGCGCACGCCCGCGACGGTCGTGATTACGCATTTCCGGTCCGTGCCAGCCTCTACATACTTATTAGGGGCGGCTGAGCCTTTTGCGGAAAACGACCTTTCCTTACCACTTTCTTCTCTGAGCGCTGGGTGCTGTTTTATATTAAAAAAAATATAGATGGATAGATGTATTCTTTACTAGCTGTGCCAGCGACTTTGTCCGCGTTTCCCCCCTTTGTTACACATTTTTCATTGTTTGTCTGCCCCTATTGGTCGCAGCGTAATGTTATTCAGCCTAAAGCCTTCCTCAATCCAAGACATCCAAGTCTATCCAAGACAAAAATATTTTTTCAATTAGAACCAGTAGTTCCTAAGAATAGCGCGTTCAAGCAAACAAACAAACTTTTCAGCTTTATAATGTTGGTATAGATTTCACATAAAACATAACGACAGTGTTAAAAACCAAAGAGTCAAATTAAGGCTTAATCTTATCACTGTTAACGATCGCTTCATAACTTTCAGTTGAAAGAAAAAGCCTATTACGGGGTAGGCATGTACGATTGTACGTGTCGGAATAAAGTTAAATATTATGATACATTATTTTTTATTGATTAGGGTAGAAAGCTTTTGTTTTTTTCAGTTTTATAGTAAACCTATAAACTTGCAATAAAAATTTCTTCTATTGTTTCTTTTTGATGCTAAAAGGATGTTAAAAAAAAACATGGTAATGTTTATATTTGCTGCTTTCTTGCAAGTCTGCAAGTATGCTCTCTGTTAAAGAAAATTCTACGCAAAGTACTGAAAATGGTCTGAACCTGAAAATATAAGTAGCGACCAATGGTGCCCTCTGTGTGAGTTTTTCCTGAATAAAGCATGGCAATACGATTACTATAACATCAAAAGTTCGTTCACGGGGTCAGTAATAGATGGCGTGAGTAGGAAATTCATTTGGGTTACCATCAGGTGGAGTGAGGTCATCTTGTTAGCCTTTTATAAAAAAAAGGTTAGCTAAGTACCTATTATAGGTACGTCACACCAGGCAAACATTTGAAACAAATGATACAACAGTGTGTCATCTATACAACTAAAAAAAATTGAAGTGTCTGTTTGTAATATTAAAATAACGACTTTTTACTAATTGGGTAAACTTCTGTATGGGCATGGGATACCAATATCAAAAAACACAGCTTAAAACATTTTTGTCTGTCTGTCTGCGTGAACAAACCCGCTAATCTCCGAAACGACCAATTTAGACGGGAGTTACACTAATAGATATCCAATTTACTAGTTACTTACTATTACTGTTTAGTGGTTGTTTGTAGGCTATTCTAATTTCCACATTTTCTCGCGGACGAATACGTGGGAGGTCACCAGTCAATCAATAATTTATGTAATTAAGTCAAACCATATCTGGTTTATTTGGTTTTGATTCATTTGTATACATGATTGGAAAATAATGAAATGTATAATATAATATACATTATATTCATACACTCTTTCGTGTTCAAATGTCTCGTGTTTTATATATCTTTCTTTTCTTTACCACCACTAACACTTCATTATACAAAGCAGATGATAAGTAATTATATTCAATCTGGCGTTACTTACGAGTAATTTCCACTAAGTGTTTGTTAATTTTACAGATGGGAAAACTTTCAGAATATTCTTGTCCTCAGGGCATTGCGAAGAAGAATAGAGTAAAGTAGATTGCAGTATCCATAATAGATAACATAATGTGTGTATGTATACTTGACGTAGGCACATTCACCAGTACTGAAAATAAAAACTTCGCTTTGGCCCTTCATTTAGGGCGTGAAATATCTAGGCAAGCTTTCAGGGTGAGTGCGACAGGATCAATATTGTGCCTGAACCTCATATGTGGACCTAACGAACTACTACGCTTACCATCTTGTGGAGTAAGATAATTCTCAAAGTCTTTTATATAAAAATGCTGATCAATCCTTTGCAGTGGACCTAACTAAGAGCTACTAACTTGTATGATCTAATTGCGTAAACAATGTGTTTCAAAATTATTATTGAATTGAATAAACTTTGTCCTGTTAGAGCCTTATCGTGTCTATTAGTGTTATCGCTGGAAAACTAACGGAATAATGTGAACACGTGCTTAGGCCTGTGGTCAAATGGAGTCACATGGCATTACATTGTTCATGGGCGAAATCTAGAACGCTATTTTCAACTCTAGTTGTATATGGTTCAGAAGTTTCCTCAGAGGCTTCTTTAGGGAAACACAAGAGAATAAACACTATGTAGAGTTTGTACGCAGAAGTGTACTCTAAACTAGTCCATTTCTTATTTTGTTTTGATTTTCAGCTGCTTGTTTTATCCTAGAAAAGCTGGCCTTTACGATTGTTAATTTGTCTTTGGATCTCTACTCCTACATCGCAAATTAAAGAAAAGTGTCACAATTTACGTGAATATCTTAACTTTATAATATATCTACGTATGTACGTTATACGACAGCACATAATGAACATATTATTAATTTTAAACTGTAATGGTTACCACAAAACTTTATTTAAAACAAAACAACTTGGTAAATATCCCGGACATTTTCAGTTTTTTACCATGTTATTAATTCACGTAATGGTAGAAAGAAACAAAAATGTAATCAGGGATGACATTCACAATTATAGAGAGCAAATTTCCTCATGATTTTTCCCGTTCTTATTTATTTAGGTATATTTATTTATTGTGTCGGCTACATTAATGAAACTTAATGATTCAAACGGTTGAAATAGACTTAATTAATTCTGAACTTAGTCCGCCAACAACACATATTGTGATAATGGGAACTCTACTTATGTAAAATCTTGTGTCTTTAGTTCAACGTTTCAGCATTTATGTATAAAGAGAAGATAAAATGTAATACAAATGTACATGCAAATAAATAATACTATTTACATATCTGAAATGTTCTTATTGCGATTGAATTAATAATTAGAGTGCATTTTATTTATTTATTTCACACATAAAAGTTCAGTTTACAAGGGTGTAGCAATAATTTTATCGAAGTTATTACTTTTATAAACGGACCATTAAATTTGGCTTACGGATATGTGTTGTTTGAGGGGACCGTTATTATATCGGAACTTACATTAAACCTAGGTCCATGTTCATGATTAGCATGCACTAGAGTTGACACGGTACAGTTAACGACAAAAGTTTTATACAACTTATTTCTACTAGTACTTAACTACGGAAATCATATGCATATTAAAACAATGTCTAAAACGTATTTTGTCAGTAGCTCTTACTTCATGGTTTCTGCCTAGCCTTCTGGGAGATTTGATGTCATGTGTACGTACATTTATTTGATAACTGTTCCTATATAATTGGCTAGCTGCAAGTTTTAAGAACAAAAACGTTCAAAATAACACCATACTTGGTCCTTTACTTTGTTCTGATACGTTGAGTTGATTGAGCATTTGTGTTGTGGATATCGGAAATGACAATGCATACACAAATATTATTCCAGTAAATGGAAGGAAGGAATGTCGGCACTTGTGATGTCGAAGGTACCTGGTGCAATATCTCTATTTGCATGCGCTCGCGCGCAATGACGAGGCGTGAGTCTGGCTTCCGGCGCCGTTTCTGAACGAGCCGCCCCTGCTTTCTAGGGCTGGCTTAGTGCTGTTTTTTATATCGGAGCCCCCCTTCAATACTTTTCCACAACTGATGTATTTTTGTAGCAACAAAAATACATTTGTGAAGATTTTAGTCATTCGCGTTCCATTACCAGCGTCTGCCCGCAATATTAGGAGCAGCAAATACGATGTGTATATAACGGGTTATCAACCAATATTAGTGTAATGTGTTCAAAATTCAAATACACATCAAAGGGTTTCCAATCACTACTAATGGTCAAATGGTCGCTAACGACCATTATTGGTAAAGGTTGGTTACCCAGTCGAAACGTTGGGCAGTAAGTAGTGTAGTGTAGACCCATAAAGACCAATATTCATATACTAGCGTATCGAAATACCGCAGTACTCAAAACTGTCAACCCTACGTTAGCCGCGTACGCAGGAGATGCGCGCGAACAGCCTTAAAACCGAATTTACATCGATCATTGGCTCCGACGGTCCGTTACAATGCAAAAACGACTCGTCGCCGCTCCTTATCGGTCGGTTTATTGTTTTTTTCACTTATTAGCTTTATAAATCACATTGGTGCTGAATCCATTATCGTTTGCATTTCTAGTATCCCAATTGGATTGGGTAGGGCATGGTGAATATAAATGGCACTCTCCTTTATGCAAAAATATACAAGACTTTGCATGTGTCTTCGTCTGTGCTGGATTTGCATGTCTGCCGTGGACAGACGTGGTGATTACCATCAGGTGTACTAATAGGATTAGTCCCGTAACTTTAAATAAACCGGCCAAGTACGAGTTGGATGCATACGACGGGCTCCGTACTAATATTGCAAGTACACGTATTTTGTATAGGAGCCCTTTGATATATTTTTCCACAATTGATCTATTTTTATTATTATAGCAACAAAAAAACATTGTGTTAAAAGAAAAGTTATAGTTCTTCAGAAAAACCTAGTGACAGACGTACGGACGGGACGACGGCAAAGTATTATTAATAGGATTCCGTTTTCACTCTGGCCAAAGAACCCTAAAATATATCCCAGTTATTCACCTGGTTACTTTTACCGGTAATTTTTTTTTCGAACACGTGCTAAAATGTTTGATATAAATGTTATAGGCAATGTGTATAATGCAGGCATTCTATACAATGCCTAGGAAATGTATAGAATCCCGAGGTTGCTTAGGCAATGTATGAAATGATACTCAATGTTTGAAGTATTTAACACTTTACCTAGGAAATGTATAGAATACCTAGGCATTGTATAGAATGCCGGTTGAAACTTAGGTAATGTATTTAATCGATTTGTCTTCTCCGTAATTTGGTTAGTTAGATAGGTGGACCTACTGATCTTTTGAGAGCTTATCCTAATTTTAACTGTCACAAGCAGATAGCGCGTGATTTTATCGGTTGGTATGCCGTGTTTTTTGCGTATTGAGCATTTCTCACGAAGCTAAACTAGTTTTTCCGTCACAGGTATATATGAGTGGTTTAAAAAATTTAACACAAAAAGGACTCTTTTTTGACTCAGTCTAGGGTGCCAGGAAGTCCCGAGCTCGTAAGTACTGCATAAATGGACGGACTCAAAACCAATGCTACCAACCCCTCTACGCAAAGCAATAACATATTATTCAAAATATACCGAGGTTAAGGTTAATCTGGGGGCACGGCAGTGCCCCCGCCAAATCGAGCGCGAAGCAAACACTGCCGTACCATCCTTTACTGGAACCATTTCGCCGCATTTTCAGGCCCCTATTTGAGAACCTCTGGATAAGAACAGAACGCTGAAATTTTTATCATCCAGTAACCTATGATAACATACTTAAAATCCAAAATTTCAAGTCTGTGGGACTTATAGTTCCGAAGTTAAGCGAAAGCAAAGTTTCGCATTTATGTAACACACTCACACACTCACCTACTCATGATCATCAAAATAGAAGTAGTACTTCCCATAAACTCAGAGCGCTGAAATTTGGTACAGAGTTAGAGTTTAATAGTCACATAAAGGGAAAATTATAAAAACTACGATAATCGAAGATCTGGAGTACCTGGTGATCCTGATTAGAAAACAACAGCCTAATATTATAAAGTCGTCTAAAAATATTTAAAAAACGACATACCGCCTTTACAAAAAATATTTAATTTGGTTAGCTGCTTCTACAAAAAGAAGTGAAATCCCATCAAAAACATCCTGTAAAAAAACTAGCCAAGTCTCGATGGAGCAGATTGCTCATCTCTAAAAAGTAATGAAATCTAGACAAAATCGTGCCAAGCCTAAGGTTCCTTACTGCGATTTCTTCATTATTATAGTTAGTGTTGTGTGACTTGGCCGTTGAAGGGTACTCAAGGGTACAAAACCAGTATCAAGCCTTAATTTTCACTTGTTTTTTATTTTTTATCGTCAATAGGTATCGGTTCTGGCGACAGATTGGTGTAATATTGTTACGGAGAACCTGGTTATGTACCCTGAAATCGCAGTAAGGAACCTTAGGCTTGGCACGATTTTGTCTAGATTTCATTACTTTTTAGAGACGAGCAATCTGCTCCATCGAGACTTGGCTAGTTTTTTTACATGATGTTTTTGATGGGATTAACTTTGTCTGAATAATAAATAAATAAAAGGTCTAAGGTCATACCCGTGGTCGTTCATTATACACATTGCCTGATGCACTTCCGGCATTTTATACAATACCTAGGCAATGTGTGAAATTAATCGTATTATACACATTGCCTGAACGTTTTAGGCATTTTATAGAATACCTAGGTAATCTATACAATACCGGATTATACACATTGCCTATAACATAAACACTGGTCCAAGATCCCAGAGCTGCCAGACATCACTTATTTTCTAATGGACAAAATATATACGATTGAGTAGTGTTGGGGAGTACTATCATCATATGACTAGTTGCTACCTTGACCAGACGGCCATTTTTCAGATATCAACCAATCAAGGTACATAGAAACACTGCTCACCTCCCTTAAATTCTGATGGCTGATTTTAACATATATTTCACACAATATCATTAAAAATCAGGATTCATTACTCCCAGACACATGCGGTCGGCGGTTTTACCTTACAGACGCTTTAAAGCTATGAAAAAAAAATTACTTTTACTTATTTTCTGATGCTTGATTTTTATATATGTTATTCAAACAACTAAAAAGTGCTCATCTGACCGCAATAATTATAGAATTGTACCTTACAAACTATTTTATTAGAAAAACTTAACTAAATTCAATTTAAAAAAAAAATCTAAAACAGTTGGGTCTGGTGAATGTTTGGCCCCTTGGATCGGTCTGTCCGTTTGCAAAACGTTTTAAAATAGTTGTTTGAATAACATATATAAAAATCAAGCGTCACAAAATAAGTAAAATAAAGTAAAAGTAAAATTTTTTTCATAGCTTTAAAGCGTCTGTAAGGTAAAACCGCCGACCGCATGTGTCTGGGAGTAATGAATCCTGATTTTTAATGATATTGTGTGAAATATATGTTAAAATCAGCCATCAGAATTTAAGTGAGGTGAGCAGTGTTTCTATGTACCTTGATTGGTTGATATCTGAAAAATGGCCGTCTGGTCAAGGTAGCAACTAGTCATATGATGATAGTACACCCCACCACTACTCAATCGTATATATTTTGTCCATTAGAAAATAAGTGATGTCTGGCGGCTCTGGGATCTTCCTCTACATCCTGCTAAATACGGTTTTAGGTTGTTAAAAATAGAGTTCGAATTCAAGCACTCACGTAGGTATGTTAGTGTCAGGTCTTTCCTGTAAGTTTAACGACCTAATCCTGGCCCAACGTTGGCAACACTGGCCAGATGTAATCGCGATCGGTTTTGGAACACAATTCGTTTGGCGAGTCGCGTGCGCACGCTTTGTCACGACTTGGCAGCCATATTGTTTGTCTTCTAAATAGGCGGGAATTTTTTTTTTAAAGCTGTGTCCAAAATACTACAGTTGATTTTGGAAGATTGTGAATGTGATTTATGTGGTGATCATTTATCGGTTTGTTTCATAATAAGCAGTTCAGCGTAATTAGCACTCGTCTAATTGATACCAATATTACAAAAGGGATAAACTATCACATCTCTGTCACCTGGAGTTTTGAATATAACAACTTATTAAATAGTTAAATAAACAATATTCTGTAGTGCTTTATGGCGTTAAAAAACCGTGCTTTTTAGAAAGGATTGTATTACAAAATACTAAACATAAAGCAGTATTGATTGTATAAACAGCCAATTATATTTTCCAAAACCGATATGGTCTCCATCTTTAGAATTAGAATAATGAGTGCTTTTTGATAACAGATTAAGTAAGTTCCCCAAGAAGGGAATTGTATCCTATTGGTTCCGTATACAAAGTGGAAGAACTCAGTAAACTCGCAACGCAGGTGCAAGCTCTAGGTCACAACTAGGAACTAACTTTATTTGAATAAAGCTAACCTACATCGAAATCTAATCTATTTTACATGAGAGCCGCGTTTTAAATGCAACGTGATTCAGGAGGAAAATCGTGTTAATTATAAACAACAGTAACCTGATTAAAACTTAATTATTACGCGAGTATATTTTATTTTTGTATTAAAAATTGTAAATTATATGAGTAATATATAAATAATAAATAAAAATAAAATAATCTATGTATTACATATATTAATGATACCTGGAAACAAAAACTTATCTTTACCGGTCAACTTAAATTCAGTAAATTAATATGTGGTAAAATATATACCTAAGTATTTATACAAGTTTTCTTGGCTAGGAAGGGTTTTCAGTTAATTTATTTTCCTCAGATATTAGTTATTAATATTCCTTGCTCTATTTATTTTTATTTCTAGTGCTAATTACGTCAATGATTTTTTACTAGGCTTCCTATTTTCCTTCCTCATAGTTATTACGAAAATATTGTGCTGTTAATTAATTTAGCTCATAAAGTATGAATAGCTATAATAATGAAGGGGAAAATATGAATAGTGTATGAAAAATAAATTGTATATTTTTGAAATCGGTTTGGATAAAACGAACATTTAATTAAAGAGAATGAAAGCATACCTTTCATGCTTATTGCAATATTATTAATTTGACTGAAGTAAAAACAATAAGTATATCTATACTTAAGTAAGTACATACATAGCATTAACTTTTTTTTATCGAAGGTGTTGCTTATTTTTCAGTTTAAAAAATTATTGAAACTTTTGCGTGTCAGTGCACACACCATAAGTAAACACGCAATTGTTTAACATTTATGACGTCATCAACTCATTATATTGCATTATATTACAATTGCATTTAGCACAATGCAATCCTTATTCTATAAATACTTATTAACCGTTTGTGGGAACAGTGGCTTTATTTTGTTACGGGTTGACAGTGTGCAGGAAGTGATAATGGTATCAAGTCGGTAAAGTGTAGAGAATAAAGTGTCTGCTGCTTGAACGGACGTGCCAACAGCCGCGAAAACAATGGAGTTTGCAGTGATTTTGTTATTATTTTCAAGTGCGACATACGTTCATAGTGATGTGGTGTTGGGTCAACCCCATGTTTGCAATTCGTAAGATTGTTTTTTGAATATTTTGTTAGTTCCATCGTTGCAGCTTCCAAATGTTGAAACTAGAAGGTTCTGAAATCACCTGAAACTTGATGCTAAGTTCAAGTGTTAAAAATAATTGTTGTTGTTGTTTGTGAGCTAACGAATTATTGTACAAAGATTTACTTATAAATTTTTTATGATTTGAGATTATGAAAAAAGGTTCCGGTTTCCAGAATTTTGTAATACAATATGCATATAGATAACGAAACGAAGCTACCACAATATTTCAATGTAACCGAGATCCTTATTCATAGCGTAAGCGGTGATAATCTGTGTGATTCAGGCAAATTTCCAGACAAGATTAATTGATAAACACAGTTTTAACGAAACGTGAGATTACTAAATGAACTAAACCATAAAAATGAATCTTTTTTTTTAGGATTTGGAAGTTGGAACTTGAGCTTGTGAAATGTTAAGTTTGCTTGGATATCTATATTATGTTAACTACTATTTCTAGGTTCTTGGAAGATGTTCCTTATACAAAAGAAGTCAATGTGGAATGCCCAGATGATAGTAGCAAAATCTGCACACAAATTGTAACCGAGGTAGGTGGTACTAAATTATATAAAACCTATTGAATAAACTTAAAGATTTCCCAGATTGATCTGACCAACCCCACAGACTCAATCAATGTAAATAAGGTATTGTTCGTAGCAAACCTATTTATTCTTACAAATTGCCATACTCATATGATTTCCGATTGAAAATCTTATTAGCAAGTCATATTATTTTCCAGTACAAAAAGGAGTACAGCCCCGCCTGCTGCCCCAATTATTACTACGAGGACGACGAATGTTTCCCAGAGGAGCTGGCGTGCCTTCCAGGGTACCTCTTCAACAAGACGCATTGTGCCCCACACTGCGCTTCTGGCTCCTACAACGACCCCAACGACCCCGACCTCTCGTGCAAGTCTAAGTGCAGCCAGCCATGCCTCAACGGCCAATGCACAGATGTGGAAACTTGCTCGTGTCTCTCTGGACACAAAAAAATCAACACATACGAATGCCAGCCCATCTGTGATGTCTGTGAGAACGGTACCTGCCAAAGACCCGGACATTGTGTCTGTCACCCAGGGTACGAAGACGAAGGCGATGGCAAATGCAAGCCTATCTGTAAAGGATGCAGTCAAGGAATCTGTATCAGACCTGAGGAATGCCTTTGTAATTCTGGCTACGATTGGGATGCGCATGAAAACGAATGTCTTCCAGTTTGTAAAGGCTGCAATGAAGGGACTTGCGTCAAGCCAGGTCAGTGCAAATGCAACTCTGGTTATCAATGGAGTGAAGAAGGTGAAAAATGTGTACCTGTATGTACAGGCTGTGATAAAGGTGTATGCATCAAGCCAGATGAATGCAAATGCGATAAAGGATACGATTGGAGTGGACATCACGGCAAATGCGTGCCTGTTTGCAAAGGTTGCGAAGATGGAACTTGCATAAGGCCAGGCCACTGTAAATGCAATGCTGGTTATAACAGAAGTGAGGATGACATTAAGTGCAATCCCATTTGTAGGAATTGCACGCACGGCACTTGCATCAAGCCCGGGAAGTGCCTGTGTCATCCAGGATACAAAAACGATTTGGGGAAGAGAGATTCAGTGTGTGAACCGGTTTGCGACTTCTGCTTAGGAGATTGTGTGGCTCCTAATGTTTGTTTGTAAGTATTCAGGAATTCTTGAGATATCTTAGGAATTTTATTCCTTACAGGATGTACAAGAGAGGTTATTTTTATGTGGTGTCACGATGTTTGTACCTGCAATGGAAACATGTATAAAAAATATTTGAATTATATTTAAATTTGTTTCATCGAACTAAATCAAATCGAAATTTACTTCTTGAAATCCACTTTTAAAGCATGTGATATATGTATTTTTGTACGAGGTGTGTTACATAGCAATTAGCGCGATATGGAGGCGTATATCGCTAGCAACAATGTTTTATTATTAATCATTCTATATCGGCTACCAGGTTCTGATGATTCATACTTTAATTATAAATAATTCACACGGAAAGAAAATTTCATACTCTTTTAGCCAGAAACAGTTTATTTTAATACTTGTTGTTGAAAGAAGAGAAGAATATAAAATGTGTGAACACGGAATTACTTTGATAAAGAGATCGAAAACGAATTATTTTAATTATCCTTACTTCCTTACTAATATTATAAATGCGATAGTAGTAATCATGCATGGAGTACTGAACCAATTTAAATGAAATTTGGTACAGACATAGTCCAGAGCCTGAGAAAGGACATACTTTTTAACCGACTGCGCTATAAAGAAGTAATGCTTTACCCGTTAAACGTCTCTACGTGGACGGAGTCTCAGGCGGAAAGTTAGTTATAATATAATGTAATCTTTTTATTTCAGGGTCAACTGTACCGATTGCAGTGGGACCTGCAAACGCGGCGTCTGCGCATGTTCCGATGGAGCCGCGTGTCAGAACACCGGATCAAACGGAGTGGGTCCTGAGTTCGAGTCCACAGTCGTGTAAGTACTGTTCCTTAATACCCTAACTTACGCCACCTATAAATTACAAAGTTCACATTGTACAATGCGCTCTTATCGCAAACGGGGATAAGTGATATTAATTTTTCTATCTAATTGTATCTGAAGACCGTTATTTTATTCACACTTCCAGTCAATCATTGTCCTATACATTTGAATAGGTAGTTTTCCTCGTTATACTTTTATATATTTTCCTAGACGCATAATCTAGTAGGTATTATAGACCTTAGCATGCCTATACAACTGGATCTGGTCCTATTTATTTATTTATTTGGCACAACTTACAGAATACAATCTCAAATATTTCATTACAATATTATGTACAACTGGTATTATACTAAAATTGAGATCCTATAACTTTTGACTGGCTTGGTGGAATAGTGGTTAGTGATCCATGTTTACTACCTACGGTTCCAAGAGTCGTGGGTTCGATTCCCACCCGGGACAAATATTTGAATCATTTTGTGTTCCATGTCGGGTGTGTTCATAAATATTTTTAAGTGGGTATATTCGTGTATCCACTGTTGATTCTGAATTCCGTAAAACAATTCAGATCAATGTATGTGATGTAGTGATATTCAATCTATACTAAATATTAGTCTTTATGGGTCTACACGCGGGAGTAGCAATTACATCGCGTGTAGACCCAGAAAGACTTTTAAGTGAATTGAACGCCAAAGTGTAAAATCTAACATCATCATCAACATCAGCCCTTATACCTACGTCCCCACTACTCGGGCACGGTCCTACCCTAAACTACGGCGGTAAGGCCTTTGCTAACGCTGGCCAAGTGCGGGTTGGTCGACATCCAATCTTACATATTCAATCTGAAAATGAACGTCTGTTATGATTTCAGTCTGAACTGCAAAGATTGCGAAGGAACTTGCAAGGAGGGCATATGCTCTTGTACCAACGGTACCGCCTGCCAAGAGCTGGAGAGAGAAGCGGCCAGTGTCGAGTCTTCCCCTACGTAAGTTTTATTAGTATTTTAATAAACCTTATATTATCGCGGAAACCGTATGCATCCATTGGGATCTTTCATGTTGTCATACTCCTACAATAAAATATAAGGCGTCCGACCGATTTCAGCCATGGCGGTCGATCTAAATTGAGATCAGCCGAGTGCGCAGGACGTATTATAGTGCACAAATGTGCGCGCAAACACAAGTGCACTCTATATTCCCTTACTCCCATATTTCGGTGAGACAACAATCCGATGAGAGATCGGACGCAGGACCACCGGCTGAACGTGCTTTTCCCAGGCACGAGCGTTGAACCGCCAACTTCCTAACTCCGGGCTAATAATTAATTTGTGTAATGAAATTACAGAAAAACTGACACAAATTTTGCCCGACCCCGGACTCGAACCGGGGACCTCTCGGTCCTAACGCAGCACTTGCTACCAATAGACCAACGAGGCAGTCACTCTCTCTCCTGCAATATTAAATCACCATCATCATCATCAGCTCATATACGTCCCCACTGATGGGGCACGGGCCTACCCTGAACTAGGGCGATAAGGCCTTAGTCAATCACGCTGGCCTAGTGCGGGTTGATTGACTACACAACCTTAGAATTTCTTCGTAGGTGTGCAGGTTTCCCCACGATATTTTCCTTTACAGTCAAACGCCGAATAATAATATGTAAATCATAAATGTTTTATCAGTGCAACTTGCATTAATGTGTCATTTCCCTATGTCTAAAGAAACTTTTAGTAGCTACACCAAGAGATCAACAGTCGAAACCATGGCCTTAACATTTTTAAGCCTGTAAACATGTATTTTGTCGATTTACATATGTTTATACTATTTTAAGTGCTGATTTGGCTATCAGAAAATGATAATTATATTTTAACATCGTTATTAAAGTTATGGTTAAACTGTAAGTCATTATGTTCACTGTAAATCAATACTAATAATCACTCAGCATTTTAAATGAAGTTATAGATGGATGTGAAAGAAGCGAAAGCGGTGTGTTAGGATCGTGGCACATGGCAGGAAGTCATCTCTGCCTACCCCTCTGGGAAAAAAGCGTGATTTTATGTATCATCATCAGCCCATATACGTCCCCACTGCTGGGGCACGGGCCTACCCTAAACTAGGGCGATAAGGCCTAAGTCAACCACGTTGGCAAAGTGCCGGGTTGGACGACTACACAACCTTAGAAATTCTTCTTAGGTGTGCAGGTTTTCCTCACGATTTTTCCTTCACCGTTAAAGCGTCGAATGATGGTACATATGAATTTCAAATTTGAAAAACACATTGGTACCTGGCGGGGTTTGAACTGGCGACCCCTCGCATGGCAAGCAACGACGATTTTATGTTTGTTTTTTTAATTCCAGGCTAGCCGGTATCCAGATGACTTGGATGCTCGGCGGAGCGATCCTGGTCTTGCTGCTCGTTATCATAGCTGTCGTCATCCGCCATATATATAGGAAGAATTCCTATGACCAGAAGACTCAGAGCGTCGCAGCGGGTATGTAACATGATAATAATATTAAGGAAAAAACTTTACTGCCTATGGAATAAAAAGGACTATAAATGAATAAAAATCCTGCAAGATTTTATCTTTCACACACACTTTTTTTTTCTTTTGCGCGAAGGAAGCGTCATTTATTGTGATCCATTATTTTGCAAGTTTAGTTTTTATTGGACATTTCAATATGACTGGCTCGGTGGAACAGTGGTTAGTGACCCTGGCTGGCGGTTCCGAGAGTCGTGGGTTCGATTCCCACTCGGGACAAATATTTGTGTGATGAATATCGGTGTTTGTTCCGTGTCTGGGTGTGATTATGTATTTAAGTATGTATTTATAAATATATATGTATGTATATCAGTCTCTGACGCCCATAGTACAACCTCTGCTTAGTTTGGGGTCAGATGACCGTGTGTGGATATTTATTTAATATGAAAGAGCCTCGTGAGTCGCATTATCGTGCCTCGTAAAGCAATGTAAGCCTACCGGCTTCATTATTTTTTGTCGGTGAAAGTTTTTGAGCACACAAAATTTCCTGCAATTGGCTGCATTGTCATTGGACGCTATAACCGAAATCGATAGGACACCTTATTTTTTGATTGATGTTTTTTTTCTTATTACAGATATGAATCACGGCAGTGTGGTGTACACAGTACCGAATACTCTGATGTCCCCTGATGATAGAGAGTATCAGGAAGACGACTACGATGACTTGGAACCAAGCGTTCAGAACCAGATGGAGCTTCTGCCTACTAAAAACTACGTAGAACGGTTGTAGGAGTCTAGCCTTGTGTAACGATCGATAGTTAACCGAATTAGTAGGAGTACGTAAGTTCTGAGGCTGATTTATTTGCGTAAACACTAAACTTTTAGTACCTTTTTAAAGTAACGTAAAACACAAAGTTTTGAGGAGTGAAAAAAAAAAGAATTGTATTCGGTAATTTAGCTTAATTCAATTGTGCTTATAATATAAAATTAGTCATAAAAGATTAGATTACATTCACGTAAAAACATTTTATAGATATTATTTAAAACAATCTACTTAAAAGCTTCATAATTTGGTTAGTTAATAGATAGTTCTATACAGACATTTTAAACTCGCTGATATTTTTTTATTGGAAAATATTCTCAGCAAATATTGGTTTTACAGGTTAACACTATAAGATGTATGCATTATTCCAACTAAACATTATCATTGAAGAAATTGGTTCATTCTGACAATCATTATGACATCTAGTCAAACTGAAATGCATCACTTATTTATTTTTATTCATTTATCGAAGCACATCATTGGTTGATTGTAAAATTTGAAATAAAATAAAGTGTTGCCTTTAATAATGGCGTCATTTTAAATTTACTTCTTTTGTTTAAATACTACAGGATAATAAGGAAAAAAAATATTTTCAAATCGATTAATATTAAAACAAAGTTTATGTATTACGAATGGAGATAGGGTAAACTTAAGAAAATGTTTATGAAATTGTGAACCAGCGACATGGATTAACAGCAGCGTTCAAAAGGTGCTTTTACAAATATATAAATAAATATATAAATCACCTCATATGTGGTTCTGTCCACCACCTTACATCAGGTGGAGAGAGGTTATTCTGATGGTTCTTTTAAATTAAAAAAAGTTTTTGAGTAACGCTTATTAATCTGAGCACCATAGGGCGAGTATTAGGTTTTAGTGTGTTCGTATTTAAGCATTAAATACATCTTAAGTAAGTGTAGATAGGTACTACTAAAAAGTAGGTAAGATTTTGTTGGCAGTGCCCAGGTATCTGTTAAAAATGCATCTGTTGAGTATACACTTAAACATGACAAAGATAAATATTATTTATGATAATCATTTTAAAAAATTACATGTCCTGAAAATGCGATGCATTTTACATACATACCTACATACATGAAATCACGCTTTTGGACAGGCAGCGATCACTTCCTGCCGTGTGCTACGCTACGATCGTGGCTTGTATTATAAATTCTGGGTATGCCGATGAAATGATTGAAATAACTGTTCAAACTAAAAAGATATGGTCCTCCATATTTTCTTCAGTTAGAAATGTGTTCCTCTTTGGATGTAGCGGCGTTGCAAAAGTTTCTGTAAAATTATTAGTCTTACTTTTGTCAACAAGGTAGATATTTTTAGATCGCGTAGGTATTTTAATAAGGGTCTTAAATTTAACTAAGGATATTTCATCAATTATTGTTCCTTTTATTTATTTTGTAAGCAACAAATACTCAACGGAAAATTAATACATGATCCATCTTTTTATTCTTTCTTTCTGTAAAATTGTGAATAAACCACAATTCTTATGTAAATTTATTTTAAAACTACATCAATATGCCATATTTATTCCTTCTCTTGAAATTTGTCTCATTTTATTGCTCTTATTCTGCCAATATAATAATTATCCATAATTGATTTTTATTGTAGACAAAAATGAGATAGGCTCTGACACATACAGGTCTGTTGTTATCTGTTTAAAATAAAAAAATCTCGATTCTTAGAGAACTTGGAATAAATATTTTAAGGTTACATCAATAGTATTTTAAATCACAAATGTAGTTTGTAAGTTACTTAATTTTTTATAACAAAATATTAATTCCTTAAATGATTGTGATCTTGGAGATTTCTCATAATTTATTTTCTAAAATGTCAAAATGTAGATTGTTACATCTGCATAACTACTTATTTCATTAAATTATTGCTACCAATTTGATTCAAAGTGTTTTATTTTTGTCTCCGATGGAATAGTAATTAGAGACGACAGCTTCCATGCGGGAGGCGGTTCAAATCCCGTCACGTGTCTAACGTATTTTAATTTTTTAAGTTCTTAACCAATATATTACACAACAATTAGCTTAAGCAATTGTGTTGCAGATATCAGAATCAACGGTGGATACACAAATATACTTCAAATGTTTAGGCTAATATAAATAATCAAACAACCCGCACTCTGCCAGTGTGGTTCAATAAGGCCTGATCGCCCGTGCACCAGCAGTGGGGACTTATGTGGGCTGAAGGTGATGATGATTTATATTACATACATATATACATAAAATCACGACTTTTCCCAGAGGTCACTTCCAGCGATCCACTTATCACCTCTGTGGGAAACGTGACGTGACGGGTTGTGGACCACGTCGCCGCCATTCTGCCTTGTGCATTGTTTTAACAAGGTCATTGCGTTCCCACGAGTAGCAAGGATATATGACGGGGGAAGGAAAAGGGGAGGAAGGATACTATCGCCCCGGATGATTTGGACTGAGTCGATAGTAGCTCGAGGAGCCGGGGCCGCTTACCCGTATACCGATGATTTATATTCCTTCTAAATTTATATAACCTGACCGCAGTTTACGTTTTTACTTATAGTTTTATGTATTCTGTTTCTCATATACACCGTGAAATTTTAGTGGTTGTTTTCCCGTGGCAGAACGACTTGCCTTTAGTAATACTATCGAATCATACAAATTGTTACTTCATTTTTCAGAGTACCTAATAATTTTCCAACTCGAAAACGAGAGAAGCTATCGTTGTTTTTGAAGATGTGACGTATTCAGGTACTGCTTGCCGCATGAAATCGATGCTCAAAGCTAAAGAAGCTCTACACCCTAAGACCTAATATGACTTATCATAAAGCGGTTCGAACGTGTTTTCGAGTTACGGTTAAACCTTTCGTAAAACCGGCATTTATTGATTTTACCAAAAAAGAACTGCACACATCTTTTGTACTACTAAGATAGAATCATTTTACTGCGGGAAAACATCCACTAAAATTTCACGGTGTATAAGAACCAAATCATATCATAGTATTGCCTATGATTTCACCCGACCAGTTACCAGAGCTTGTTTTAAGGAAGTCAGACTCACTGGGAAATACAAATATAATTTATTTTATTTGTATTTTTAAATAGCATTGAACAAATAATTGACACGAGTGGGAATCAAACCCAAAATCAAACCCCGACTTTAGTAGGAATTAAAGGCGCCATTGAGCGCACAACTACTTACAATAAAAAATACGACAAAAAGACAAACACAAGAATTGGCGAACTTGGTTCAGACACAATAATATTATTAGTAGGTATTATCGTGGTTCAGTTGTTTTCGAGATTTGTGGTGAGCAACATATTGAGTAAAATCATTTTTAGGGTTCTATAGTCGAATGGCAAAACGGATTCGTCATGTCTGTATATCGCAGGCATTTATTTTTGTAACTGTAAGGATTAGGTTAGGTTAGGCACATTATCACAAAGCGCTAACAATGTTAGCGCTTTGTGATTATGTATTGTGTGAACTGTATTTTGACATAAAAAAGCGTATATACTTCGAATTGGTTTCGACCGTATATATGTTTTTTTTAAGTCATCCTTTGAAGTCTGTTAAAAATAGAAATAGTCCTCCATACTACGAACTAAAATTAAAATTATTTTTAAGCTATTGCATAGCTTTTATCGCGGGCTTTGAGGGCGGCGACCGAACTAAGAAATTCCGTAACGAAAAAAACCTCACAATCGTCTAACGTCGTTTCAGTTCGGTAGACTTCGGCACGGTGTTTGTGTGCGTGCGGTTAGACGTATTGTACGACTCTACGAAACTCGCACGAATCGAGACGAGCTGCTCAGAAATCGGACGATGCTATGCAATAGCTATACCGCGGCTGTCCCCGAGTGCCACACGCTTTTTTTTTCCGCTACCACACTTAAATGAAAAAATCATATTAAGATTTCTAACACTTTTTTCCCATGCTGAATAGTTAGTGTGAAAGACTGATAAAATGTGAGTAACTTTTATAATATGAAAATAATTAAATTTTCTACGAAAACTGTATTTTTTCTGGATGGAGATCTAGTGTTAATATTATTTATGAGTCGTAAACGTTTCACACGGAACCTTTGGTGCGCGAGACCGGCACGCATTTGGCCGATTTTTTATAATTATTTTATAGATAATTATAAAAATAACGGAAATGTTCAATCAAAGTAGGTATTCTATGATAATTTTTCTCCCACCAACTATTATTCAGCTTAGGTCAGAGTCATGTCAAAATAATAATAACATATTTTATTTCAGACTAGCTGTGCCGGCGACTTCGTCCGCAATTTCAATTGTTTCTTTGGTCCTATTGGTCGCCGCGTGGTGTTTTATAGCATAAAGCCTTCCTCGATAAATGTTCTATCCAACACATTTATTACATAGAATAGATGAATTTACCTATAAATAAAGTGATTATTGGTAAATGAAACTAAAATACTAGTTTGATTTCTACATTATTTCAAGTTTTTAAATGAGTACGTACACAAGCAAAATTCTTAAAATTGTGGTAGAGCCGTTGATTGTTTTTCTTATTTTCTAAGCATTTCAAACAATTCCTAAAAGCTTTAAGTACTTAAAATGTAGAGAAAAAAATTGAACGTCTACTACATACAATTAATATTTACTATCAGTTTTGTATTGAGAAAATATTTCACAACACGAGACAACCTACTCCATAAATAATACAAACAAATGAGAATTATTTTATTTATCATTGCACAATGTAAGTACCTATTTATGACATATTCATTGTCTATATTATATTCCAGTTTCCGAGAAGGGGACTACCCTACTATAGATTCTTCCTCACCGAAAACGTTTGTGAAAACCGGTATTTATTGATTTGATTTGATATTAAAAAGAACTACATAAATCTATTTTACTACTAAGATAGAATAATTTCACTGCGGGAAAGCAACCACTTAAATTTCACGGTGTATATCGTTCATCTTTGTATCAATAAGGCGGTGGTACATGGGACCATGAGTGGGCAATGTTACCCACCAGGGTAAAGTAACCTTTCATCATTTTCTTGTCCTTATCCCATGCTGAGTGGGATCGGTGCTACATATCTTTTCCTTCCACTCGGGTCTATCATTCGTCTAATCTGTGTCTACTCCATTCACTCCCACATCATCATTCACTCAATCCATCCATGTCTTCTTTGGCCTTCCTCTACTCTACTATTACCTCCTTTCTCATTCATACTCATTCTTCTTATCACACGGCTTTACCGACTTAACCAGTATTAATTTGCATTAACAAAAAACGTTTTCAGTGGTAGTCGTTAGCCGTTGCTGAATACGTTACTGAAACGTTATTAGCGTTGACGATAAAAAACATGTTTTTGTATCAACGCACATTACAACAAATACCCTTCCATCTCCTATCAGTTATTTAGGACTTCATGTGTCATAGCTTGACGGGACTGGCGTGTAGACTTGCTGTAACTTGATTCAAACACTGTGCATATACGTTATTTGAAGATGTACAACATAATAGTAATTTTGTTTGTATTGGCGTTTTTGCCCTTAAAAACTACCTCCGAGAGTGGTGTGTGTAATGCGACAAAATCGTAAGTGTCTTAACGTTACAGTTATGATATATTGCGGGACAACAAATGTAGGTGATACATTCTCTTTATTTTCCTCTTTAGTTTTTCAGTGGTATGGTATCCTGGGAGAAGTGCATAGGTAACTGAATTTTATTAAAAACTAGTGGTCCCGGCGAATTTCATACCGCCAATACTATAAACCTTCCCTGGACTATCACGAACATTTTAAACCAAAATTACCTAAATCGGTCCGGGCGTTCTCGAGTTTTAGTCAGACTAACGAACAGTAATTCATTTTTTTTATAAGAAAGAAGAAGAAGATAATAAATAACTAATACATTTTTCACCACACAAAAATAGTGAGCGGGAATAATCACTACATAATTTAAAAAAATAGTCGCTTTCTCTGTCCCAATAGAATAGAGAAAGGGTACATTTTGAATGGGTTATTTAGTTTTGATGTGAGTTTGATATGGTAAAAACTATGCATGAAAAAAATTTATCAAAAAGTGCCATTATTGTTTTACAGTTACATTGAGAGGAGGGTGGTGCCTCGTCGATGCCCAAGACAAGAGAAATATCGTGAGCATGACTGCTGGTTTTATAATTGCTGGAAAACACGGACTGTTTACTATGACTGTCCTTATATTGTTTCTGTAAGTACTTATATTAAAAAATCGCAGATCAAATCAACTCAAAAATAGTAAACCACCAGATACGTAAAACTTTACACAGATGGATTTTCTTGGCACATGTTTTAGCCTGATTTCGTTTGAGTTATAGTATAAGTATCAAAACATTATAATAATGCAAACCTCGTTTGTTACGTTTTTATTATAGTATAGATGTGATCATTATTTTTAGCATGAAGTTGGCCATGATGATTTTTTGTTTATTTCAGGAAAGGAAGTATAAAATAGAAAAATATTGTTGCATAGGTTTTTCTGAAAAATTATACACATATCCATTGAAATGTGAGCCTCATTGCCCGGACTGTCCCAACGGTCATTGCGATGCCCCCTACGAATGCATATGCAATTCAGGCTACACAATGTCATCCCTTCATAAATGTGAGCCTCACTGCTCTGAAGAATGCTCTTTTGGCACGTGTATCAGTCCAGAAGTTTGCGAATGTAACTTTGGATATCAAATGTCCTCGAATAACACTTGTGAGCCTGTGTGTTCAGAAGAATGTGTGCACGGGAAATGCGTCAGACCCGAGACTTGTCAATGCGATGATGGGTATCAAATGTCATTAAATGATACGTGTGAGCCGATTTGTTCAAATGAGTGTGAGCACGGAAAATGCGTCAGACCCGAGACTTGTCAATGCGATGATGGGTATCAAATGTCAATCAATGATACGTGTGAGCCGATTTGTTCAAATGAGTGCATGCACGGAAAATGCGTCAGACCTGAGACATGTCAATGTGACGATGGATATCAAATGTCATTAAATGATACGTGTGAGCCGATTTGTTCAAATGAGTGTGAGCACGGAAAATGCGTCAGACCCGAGACTTGTCAATGCGATGATGGGTATCAAATGTCGTCAAACGCAACGTGTGAGCCGATTTGTTCAACTGAGTGCGTGCACGGGAAATGCGTCAGACCCGAGACTTGTCAATGTGATGATGGGTACCAAATGTCAATAAATGATACGTGTGAGCCGATTTGTTCAAATGAGTGCTTGCACGGGAAATGCGTCAGACCCGAGACTTGTCAATGCGATGATGGGTATCAAATGTCAATCAATGATACGTGTGAGCCGATTTGTTCAAATGAGTGTGGGCACGGAAAATGCGTCAGACCTGAGACATGTCAATGTGACGATGGATATCAAATGTCGTCAAACGAAACCTGTGAGCCGATTTGTTCAACCAAGTGCGTCCACGGAAAATGTGTCAGCCCCGAAACTTGTCAATGTGATGATGGGTATCAAATGTCATTAAATGATACGTGTGAGCCGATTTGTTCAACTGAGTGCGTGCACGGGAAATGCGTCAGACCCGAGACTTGTCAATGTGATGATGGGTATCAGATGTCGTCAAACGCAACCTGTGAGCCAATTTGTTTCACTGACTGCGTGCACGGAAGATGTGTCAGACCCGAGACTTGTCAATGTGATGATGGGTATCAAATGTCAATCAATGATACGTGTGAGCCGATTTGTTCAAATGAGTGCTTGCACGGGAAATGCGTCAGACCTGATACATGTCAGTGTGATGACGGGTATCAACTATCATCAAACGGAACGTGTGAACCTTTTTGCTCAAGGGAATGTGTCAATGGCAAATGTATTGGCCCAGAAACATGCTTGTGTGATTATGGTTACCATATGTTAGACAATATATGCAGTCCCTATTGCTCCAAAGGGTGCCCTCACGGAGTTTGTATCGGACCAGATCAATGCCTGTGCTATTCTGGGTATCAAATGTCCGTGAATAGTGTGTGTGAACCTTTCTGTTCCGATGGATGCGAGTTTGGGAGGTGTGTTGAACCAGATACATGCGAATGTGACCTTGGATATATAAAAACAAATAACAATGTTTGCATACCATATTGCAAAGTGGAATGTGGTAATGGAACATGCACTCAACCTAATGCCTGTACATGTTTGTCTGGATATACCATTGATATTGATGTAGACCAGAAGCTAAAAGAAGGACCTCTTTGCATACCAAAGTGTGCCAATTGTGATGGAACATGTATAGCTCCAAATTATTGTGTGTGCCCGGACCGCCTGGAATCTAGAAATTTAACAGCTGGAGGAACGGACTGTGACAGTTTTGACACATTAGATGATGCACGAAAATGTAACAAGACAATCTGCGTTCCACAAACAAATAATTTGGATACCAGTACTGAAACTCTGTATACTACGCTAATATATAGTTCATCAGACTTGTCATCAGGTATCTCTATGTACGATGTAAATGATGTTTCCTCAAGATTATCCACAGAAGAAACATTGTATTATTTAACTGGAAAGCCCACAGAATACACTGTTCAGGACTTTTCTAGCACCTTTTATCCAGGTGAAACATCAATGGACGATGAATCAACGAAGTACTACTCTGAGAGGCACGATTCTATTGAAAGCAAGAATTACACCACCGGAAGTGATAAGTAAGATAAATTTTGTTCTTTTAGATACTTTTTCGTTAAAACATGTTTTATTAATTATTCTCAACCAGTACCTGTTTCATTTTTAAAATTTTTGTTTATTATTTTTCTAGGTTCATGTCATATTGGATGTATACCCTCGCTGCTGTGGTCTCATTGATACTTTTTGCTATATTTCTTGTAATTATTCTTAAACGATCACATTTCAAGAGAGGAAAAGGGAACTACTCAGTTCGAGGTAAGAATTTTTCACATTTTACATACTTTACTTTACGCACTTTTTGGCAAACTGAAAATTCAATGCAGACACCTGGGACATTTTATAAAGATAAAGTATACTAGTTTTTTTTAAATTTGCAGATGAAATTGAAGAAAAATGCAATACTACAGTGATTTTATCAGAAATAAAATCGATGAACATTGACTCGCCTGATGTCATACCAACTGAAATAGAATAGGATCTCTATTCAGATACTCTATCCAGGGTACATGGAGTGTGATTTTTATTGATCTTCATTTGCAGATGGACATATGTCCATATATCTTAATCGCATAATGTTTGTTTTAGTTTATTAATAATGTGAGATATATTTGAACTTCAGTTTCTTTGTAACAAATTCATGAAAGCTTTAAATAAATTTAAAACGATTAAATACATACTACTACTACTACCATCAAAATTGTATTATTCTGTGCGTTTTAATTCTCTCGCTCTTTACTCAGCTCTTGCATCATGCATATGCAAACATGCATGCATAATCATTGTTATCGGGCCGGTGCTATGCAGGTTGCACACATCAAGAATATAATATACATAGTTTGAACTTTTACCTTTTTTTATTATTTTTTTATTTACTTTATTGTGTATTGTTGTGTGTGGAATGATAATGATACTGTTTCCAGAACTTTTGAATATTAAAAAATTGTAAACAAAAAATAAACCGCCTTCAAAAACACGACTCACTAAAAATTACAAAATAATATAATACGAACATTAATCTGGGTATGAATTTGATATGTTGTTGAAGGCGGTGCCAATTAAATTTTCGAGGAAAACTGCGTGAAATATAAACGGCACCGCCTTCAACAACATATCAAATTCATACCCAGATTAATGTTCGTATTATATTATTTTGTAATTTTTAGTGAGTCGTGTTTTTGAAGGCAAAACAATTTTTTGTTTACAATTTTTTTTCATCCTTTTTAGTGTTAATTTTTTTACACCCTATTAGTTAAGCTCACCTATAATTCTACTGATATTATAACCAGTAGTATCAATATGTACACAGATTTGAAAGAATAATCCCTTTACTCCCAACTATTATGGAGTTGACCTTTCATCATCAGCTTAGCATCATAACATTATGATTGCCAGAAGCAAATGCCAATATAACTTCAGAAAATATGTAAAACGCGGTACATGTGCCTTCAAAATTTGAGGCTGCCCTCGGCTTCTCCTGGATCCCATCATCAGATAGTAGACTGGTCAACCTAATAGTTTAGCTCACCTGTAATGCTACTGATATTATAACTAGTAGTCTTAATATGTATACAGTATTAAAATAATTATTCTTTTACTCATAACTATTAAGAGTTGACCTTCCATCATCAGCTCAGCATCATAAAATTATGATAGCCAGAAGCAAATGCCAATATGACTTCAGATAATATGCAAAACGCGGTACATGTCCCTATAAAATTTGAGGGTTGCCCTCGATTTCTCCTAGATCCCATCATCAGATCCAAGACTGGTGAAAATGGGACCACCTCGGAAGTAAACACTATCCAACCAAAAAAAAATTTTTGAAATCCGTCTATAATTGACGAAAATATCGGTGAACATACATAAAAAATTATACATACAGACGAATTGAGAACCTCCTCCTTTTTTTGAAGTCGGTTAAAAATATTAATCCACAAACAAGGATTGGATGAGGAATTGCTAACAGTACCCAAAGGAGAAATAAAAATAAAAAAAATTGTAAACAAAAAAAACCGCCTTCAAAAACCCGACTCGCTAAAAATTACAAAATAATATAATACCAACATTAATCTGGGTATGAATTTGATATGTTGTTGAAGGCGGTGCCGTTTATATTTCATGCAGTTTTCCTCAAAAATTTTATTGGCACCGCCTTCAACAACATATCAAATTCATACCCAGATTAATGTTCGTATTATATTATTTTGTAATTTTTAGCGAGTCGGGTTTTGAAGGCGGTTTTTGTTTACAATTTTTTTTCATCCTTTTTAGTGTTACATTTTTTTACACCCTATTAGTTCACTCACCTATAATTCTACTGATATTATAACTAGTGGTATCAATATGTACACAGATTTGAAAGAATTATCCCTTTACTCCCAACTATTAAGGAGTTGACCTTCCATCATCAGCTCAGCATCATAACATTATGATTGCCAGAAGCAAATGCCAATATAACTTCAGAAAATATGTAAAACGCGGTACATGTGCCTATAAAATTTGAGGGTTGCCCTCGATTTCTCCTGGATCCCATCATCAGATCCTAGACTGGTCAACCTAACAGTTTAGCTCTCCTGTAATGCTACTGATATTATAACTAGTAGTCTTAATATGTATACAGTATTGAAATAATTATTCTTTTACTCATAACTATTAAGGAGTTGACCTTCCATCATCAGCTCAGCATCATAAGATTATGATAGCCAGAAGCAAATGCTAATATGAATTCAGATAATATGCAAAACGCGGTACATGTCCCTATAAAATTTGAAGGTTGCCCTCGATTTCTCCTGAATCCCATCATCAGATCCGGGACTGATGAAAATGGGACCACCTCGAAGTGAACTCTATCCAACCAAAAAAATTTTTGAAATCCGTCTATAATTGACGAAATTATAGGTGAACACACATAAAAAAAAAAAAAAAATATCCTCCTCCTTTTTTGAAGTCGGTTAAAAAGAGGGAATGAAAAGTCAAATTGATTTGTTACAGCTTTGTATATTTCTGGCCAATCACTGGTCTTGATAGTCTGACTAGTTGAGAGTGGCGACCGTGTTAAGGGCAGGCAGCGTGACCTTTGATTGAAGCATTTTACAGGTGGGAGACATTTTGTCGACCGGTTGCTGTTACCACCATACAGTTGCGTAAAACCCGCCAAGTGACTCTGACCTCTCTCGGTCAGGTCGCGTTCCGGGATCAGCACTGTACGAACCGGAGCCAGGGGGACCATTGCTGCGGCAAGCGCCGGACCAGTGGTGTCTTAGCGGCGGTATTGTGCGGGCGGAGCGGGTCAGCCCGCCGGCCAGGGAGACCCGTAGAAACGGTGGTGCCGCTGGCCGCCCGCGGCATAGTACAGGGGCCCGACGGAGACTAACCACCTCCGAAGGCTGCCCCACCAGGTCGCGCATAATCCCGGAGCGGCTCGTCGTGCCGGGTGGTGCCCGGAGTGGGACCCGGCGTGTCCGCCTCCGGGGGTACGGGGGCCCTTCCGTCCGGCGGACTGGCCAACTCCGACCCGCACAGCTCAATACCAATGCGAGACTCCGCGCCTTGTCTCGTTGTTGCCGCAGCAATGGTTTCCTCTTTCACGTCCCCCTTTCCCTCTAATCTCGATGGCGGTACAACAAACGCAACATCGTTCTACAGCGGCACCCCAACTCCCCACCCCTCACTGTTTGAGGTGGAGTTCACTAACATCCGTGGACTCCATGCAAACCTCAACGCCGTCCACCAACACCTCGAGACGGCGAGGCCTGCGATGTTGTTTCTGACGGAGACTCAGATTGGCTGCCCTGCCGATACGGCATACCTTCGCTATCCGGGCTATGAGCTGGAAGAGTCCTTCCAGCCCAAGGCGGGTGTGTGCCTTTCGTCAGGGCGGACGTCTGTTGTGTCCGTCTTCACTGCCTCGAAGACCCATCCCTCTCCATCCTTGGTGTGCACGTGGATTTAGGCTCTGTGAGCAGAGTCTACGTGTGCATATACCGGTCCCATAAAGGTGACACTGAGACAACTCGACTCTTCGACCATCTGAGTCAGGCGGCAGACATCGCTCAGGCGCGGTTCCCCAATAGCGAGCTGGTGTTTTTAGGGGACTTTAATGCCCACCATGACACCTGGTTAGGCTCCCCTAAAACAGACCATGCTGGCCGGACCGCCCACGCATTTGCTCTCACGCATGACCTGACGCAATTGGTACTCCAGCCCACCCGGATGCCTGATATTGTCGGTCAAGCGCCCTCCTTGTTGGACCTTCTGCTGACGAGCCACCCATCCGGGTACCTAGTGTCGGTTTGTGCCCCGCTGGGGTCCTCCGACCACTGCCTGGTGGGTGCAACAGTGCCATGCACCGGTCCCCACAACCCGTGGAGGTGACGCGGAGACTGTGGCGCTACTCGTCGGCAGATTGGGATGGTTTGCGTGAATACTTCGCATCCATCCCTTGGGGGCAGAGCTGCTTTGGAGGAAGTGATCCCACGGAGTGTGCAGCGGCTATTGCGGGTGAGATCAGTCTTGGAATGGAGTATTACATTCCATTTACTGATGTCACCTGCGGTCGCAAAGATGATCTCTGGTTCAGTCGTGAGTGCGCCGCAGCCGTTGAACTGAAACGGACGGCGTACCGCAACTGGGCCAGGGCTCATGCACTTGGGGATCCTAATATTGCCTCGATTAAAGCAGCCTACAACAAAGCCACCAAGGCCACCAAAAGGGCATACAACAGAGCAGATGCCCAGCGAGTTGCACGTGTTGGCCAGGACCTTATTAGGCATCCCACGGGTAGCCGCTCCTTTTGGCGCCTGGCTAAACATGTGCAATCCAACTTCTGTCTGCCTTCGCTGCCCCCGCTGAAATATCCTGACGGTTCGCTAGCTCATCAACCGCAGGAGAAGGCAGATCTGCTTGCCAATCTTTTGCGGCCAATTCCTGCATCGATGACGGTGGAGCACAGCCGCCTAAAATTCCACATTGCGGTGCACATATGCCTGAGATCCGAATCAGGCAATGTGATGTACGTGCTGAGTTGCAGTCACTTGATGTAAGGAAAGCTAGTGGCCCGGACGGTATTCCAGCGTTAGTACTCCAAATTTGCGCAGCGGAGTTGTCTCCAGTACTCACACGCCTGTACCGCCTCTCTTATACCTCGGGCATCGTGCCCCGGGCTTGGAAGGAGGCGAATGTTCAACCTGTACCCAAAAAGGGGACAGGTCCGATCCTGCCAACTACCGGCCCATAGCTATAACCTCAGTACTGGGTAAGGTGTTTGAGCGGATAATTAACGCCCAGCTCATCCGCTACCTAGAGGATCACTCGCTGCTGCATGACCGTCAATACGGTTTTAGACCAAAACGGTCCACGGGTGATCTTCTGGCGAACGTTTCGCACCTCTGGGGGAGGCTATGGAGAAGCATGGCGAATCTATGGCAGTTAGCCTTGATATCGCTAAAGCGTTTGACCGTGTATGGCATCGTTCGCTTCTCTCCAAGCTCCCGGCATACGGTCTGCCACCTCGCTTGTGCGAATGGGTTGCGGGATTTTTGGAGGGGCGCAGGATTCGTGTCCTTTGTGACGGACGCACTTCTTGTTTCCACCCAATAAATTCCGGTGTACCTCAAGGTTCCGTTTTGTCGCCGACATTGTTTCTGCTGCATATCAATGACATGTTGTCACTAGGCAACATTCATTGCTATGCGGATGACAGCACTGTCCACGCACGTTATTTCGGAAGACCTGGGGTAAAGCAGACCGAAACCGAGGAAAAGAGGAACCTTCTTGTCGCCGAGCTTGACGGGGTCTTGGACCGCATTTCCGAATGGGGCTCATGCAATCTTGTCGAGTTCAATGCCAAGAAGACACAGGTGTGTGTTTTTCTAGTAAAGTGTCTCCCTTTCCTTTCCCATCCTACTCTTCAGAGCACCCCTTACCAATACAGGATAGCCTTAGCATCCTTGGCATGGATGTTCGCCGCGACCTAAACCAGCGGGATTACATCGAGAGCGTCATTAGAACAGCCTCCCGCAAACTGGGGATCCTGAACAGAGTGCGGCGATTTTTCACACCGGTGCAACTCTGCCTTCTTTATAAGGCACAAGTTCGCCCATGTGTGGAATATTGCTGTCACCTCTGGGATGGCTCCGCAAAATACTTGCTCGACGCCCTCGATAGGTTGCAGCGACGTGCTATCCGTATTGTCGGTGATGTAGAGGTGTCCGAAACCTTAGAGCCTCTCCAGCTACGTAGAGACATTGCCGGTCTAAGTGTTCTCTACCGTCTCTGTAATGGGGAATGCTCTGAAGAGCTATTTCAGCTAGCCCCTCCCCGCCCCACTCCCGAACGACATGTGCTGGGCAGCGCGGCCATCCACATACAATGCAGGCGCTGGTGGCTCGGACTAAGAGGTTTAGTTCCTCTTTTCTGCCATGTGTCATTAAGGCATGGAATGCCCTTCCAGCTCATGTTTTCCCTCCCTCCTATGATCCCGGGCTCTTCAGGCGGGGCGTGAAACGGCATTTAAGCAGGCCTTCAGGGTGAGTGCGACAGGCTCAATATGATCTATTGTGCCTGTCGACCTCATATTTGGATCTCACTACCGCTTACCATCAGGTGGAGTGAGGTCATCTTGTTAGGCCTATTATAAAAAAAAAAAAAAAAAGCTCCTGTAGAGCTGGAAGCCCTCAAGGCAGGAGATTGGTAGGATTATTTAGTAATGCTCTTGCATCATGCGGAGGCTTGAACGATCGTCATCTTTTTTTTTTCCTAACTGACTAACGATGATGGCTTGGAGGAGCCTTGTCATCATCACCGGGCTTGCAGGGGAGCGGATGGCTCTCACCGAATCGAGTCTATGCCAAAAAACTTAATTTTCAGCCAGGGCGCGTGGACGCATTCAGAATATTCCTCTTTTTCAAGAAAAAATGTTGTTTTACACTACACTTTTAAGTTTAGGCTTAATCGCTCTAGTTTAGGGTAGGCCCGTGTCGGCCCCACTTAGCAGTGGGGACGTATGGGGCTGATGATGATGATTACATTTTTGCCTTCATTGTGCACAAGTATGCTGCGAACATTGGTTAATTTAAGCTTATTATTTCATATATTTATCATTCTTCTTATAGTATGGTTGATGAACAACCCGGTGTCAGAGATTTTAAACCGCCCGTAGGCCTCTGACATGGCTTCACACACCGTAGAAAAACCTCTCAGGTGTGCTGGTTTCCTCACGATGATTTCCTTCACCGTTGAAGCATGATGGTACATATGAATAAAAAATTTGAAAAACACATTGGTACCTGGCGGGGTTTACCTTAACCACTCTGCCATCGACGCTTTTTAAAAAATACTAATCATTGTTAGGTTAGGATAGAAAGTGAAATTGTTAACTGTAGCAAAAGGTGGAAATAAAAAGCCAACTCAATTTTACGACTATGTATGTACATTTCTGGCCAATCACTGGTCTTGATAGTCCGGGATGCTGAAGACGAGATCCCGCAGCGAGCGGCGGATTCGTTTGAGGCAGGCGGCGCGTCCCTTCACGCTCGTGTCGCGGTAGAAGCCTTCGTCGCATGCGCAAGAGTGCGGCGCCGCGCAGTACCCGTTGGGACAGCCGCCCGGGCAGTGCGGCCGGCACCTAGACCAATTAACATCATGTAAGATTTTAGAATTTCGCGTTCCGTTACACTAAATTTAGACTTTATGGAATTCGTTAGCGATTTTTGTAACCCAGTCCAAACGTCGGGCAGTAAGTAGCTATGTAATTTCTACTCCAAATTCCCGTGTAGACCCATAAAGACTAACAATTTACATCATTGTAAAAGAAAGAAACAAATGAGGAACTATAGGGTATTTGCCGGAGTATTCTCGGGAGAAACTGGTGATTGGATAAATTATATTATTGCTGCATTAATGATTTATAAGTGCTTGTACGGGTAAAATGCTTATGAACATGTGATATTTGATTTAGAAGATTGTGTCATCGAAAGGCGGATATTCAAAAAATCCGAAAAATATCAGGATTCACGATATTAATTTTAAACTATACAACTACTACTGTGTGTAATTTGTTCGTAGACTAAATAAATTATATTAGACTGAACATTTTGTAGCGTACTAAGTTTGATAGATTTCATAATAGTAAAAAATTGTATCATGTGGGCGCCGCATAAATGACCTTCAAATGGGAAAAGCATATACACTATACTCTATTCCATTTATGAAGTCCTTTTTGACATTTCGAAGAACGTAACTCTGCACGTTTCAAATAAATCCAATTTAATATCACTTTTTGTGTTTAGTAGGAAATCGTTATTTAAAAAATATACAATTATGCAAAAACACCCTACCTACTATTAATTTACAAACAAAATAAACTTATTGTTTTTGATCTAACTGTTGTTTCTATACCTGAACTTCAAAATAAAATAATATTTTTTTGCGCGTATGCAGTTACGTACTATGGTTTTTGTTTTACTTTTAAACGTAGTGACGTGCCTCAAGTATTCGGTTAATTAAACCGATCATTCGCGAATGAAAATGAATCTAGCGGCAATGGGACTGCTTATAACTTTAATGCATTTTACAATAAAACGTAATAAAAAGTGCAGTCCTTTGCAGGTAATATGTAAACTGATTAAATAACAAAAGAAATTAATAAATCAAGCAGTGATGATTAATAACCATACAATCAAATATAAAAACTTAAATGAATTGTTTGTTTTTATTTTAATCTGATGCTCATAGTAACTGTTGAGTTACTCCGACGCGATACAATTCGTATAATTAATTTAGTGTTGCAACTATAGGTACTCTGTGCAAACACTCCTGGCAGTAAACGGTGTCAAACATTCGGTGCCATTAATTAACGAGTCTTTGACACGAGCCTGTAACTGTTATGATCCTTTAAACTCTCTGTAAATTTTAAATTATTTAACTATCAATATTCATTATTATTATACTAAACATCCAATCGTGTATTTCTTTTTTCGACAAAAAACAAGTTTGGAAGTTTTGCATGACTAAAATTGTTCTTTCGATAATTTTTATTAACCTTAGTTTTTGATAGTTAATTCGATTTAATTTTTTTTCAAATCGAGAATCATTGCCGCTGAATATCGATTTCTAAGGGTACTTCCCTAGTACTGAACTATTGACATCTGTCAAAAAGGACTTCATAATTGGAATAGAGTATAATATGAGAGAATGGAATAGTACTATTATCTTACCTATTGCCAGTGGGATCCATTTCGTCAGTCACATATCCAGGGTGGCATCTGCAACGGTTGTGGTCAATACACATCCCATTGATGCAAGGGGACGAACACAGACCGGACTCTTGAGTCTGTTCATATGAGTTCTGATTGTAGGACCCCTGGTTATAGTATCCATGGTTGTAGTACCCATGCTGCTGCGAGGGGTAATTCGGCTGATTCAAAGGGTACTGAGGGTTGTACCCCTGGTTATGATTGTATGTCGGCCCTTGTGTATCCGGGTACTGTTGCCCGGGGTAACTAGGATTGGTACGATTGGGTCCAAGTTGATTGTCAGGATATAAAGGTTGATGAGGATTGGTTACGTTCATAGTTTGGCCCGACGACTGGTTGGGATATTGAGACTGACCTGGATTGTTATCTGGGTTCTGGCCGTAAGGATTCTGAGGATAGTTAGACCCCGGAGTGTAATATATAGGGTTGGGTTGCGGATGATTAGGGCCTTGTCCGGGTTGGTTCTGGTTTGGGTGGGGATACCCAGAACCCTGCCCAGGTTGGTTCGGGTTTATTTGGGGATAAAGTGAGCCTGGTTGAGGTTGATTCGGGTTTGCTTGAGGATTATTGCCTTGAGGTTGTTGTGGGTTCGGGTAAGGATAATTTGAACCCTGATTGGATTGATTAGGGTTTGGATGAGGATAAGCAGATCCTTGTTGGGTATTGTAGGGATTAGGGTTATAATTGGGCCCTTGGTGAGGGTTGTAGGGACTTGGCTGTTGGTTTCCTTGTTGAGGATTATATGGGCTTGGTTGATGATGAGGACCCTGTTGGTTGGTAGTGTTTGGGTGGGGATAGTTGGATCCCTGATTTGGTTGCTGGGGTCCGTTTTGGTTGTAGGGGTACATGGGGTAAGGTGAACCCTGGTTCGGTACGGAGTACGTGTTGTTTTGTCCGGGGCCGTAAGGATTTTGTGAATTAGGTTGCTGTGGGATGTGTGCAGGCATAACGCTGCATACGTTTGGAGCAATGCATCGCTCTTTTGATGTGCATGGCCTGAAAAAAGTTTGATTTTTATTATTATTTAATTAGTACTTTTATATTATACTTTTTTTTTTCAAAAAGCTTATGAAATTATGGTCAATACTCTTTTGGATAACACAGTCTAGAGTCAGCATCTAGCAAAGTATTTCCAAATCAGTGTGGTAATTACTCTATTGTAATATGTAGCTGTTTTGGTGTAAAATCGAAGCAAGGGAAACCTGACCCACCATAAACTCATTTTTAGGCCCCAATTTGCTTTATGATAAAATAAAAAAACGTAGCAAAATGCGATGTGACGCAATATCGATCGAATCATTATCATAAAACGAAATGTCCGCGAAATGGGCCAGGATTCAGTTAGTTCGATTTGATAAGTTAATTTATCGAAGAAATTTGTTGACATCAATACGTTAATAATAACGTACGTTTGTGCTAACTATGAAACGGTTTTTCCGATCTAAATAGGGTTCAGTAATATATTTTTTATGTGGTAGGTTCCACTTTAAATGTACTGTTTATTAATACGCTTACTAGTTATGGTAATATGCTTACTGGATGCAATGGGGCACACATAGTCCCTGGCTGTCTTTCTGGTAGCCTGGTCTGCAGCGACATTCGTTGGCAGTCTCGCAGTACCCGTTCTCGCATTTCCCGCAGGAGAGGGAACAGGAACCGTCTGGATTAGTCTGGAAGCCTTCTTTACAGGCACACGTGTTCGGTGCTATGCATGTACCTGAATATGAAATAAAGTAAATTCTGTTTATAGTTCATTATAGTTACAAATATACAAAGGCTTACAATGTGGTGTTCCAAGAAGATTACTACTAAAAGTTTCAACAGAATTACCAATCATGGAATCTGAGGCAGTTATAACGTTAATACGTTAACGTTAAAAAGTTATATAAACTAGTTTTATTTACTAACAATGCAATGAACGGTATTCATCAGGCCGGGTGGAGTGATGATCTGCGGGGTCTGCGCAGGACGGCTGGTAGGAGTTGAGAGCAAGTAGCCGAGGATTATAAATAACATAGGATAGGCAGGAGTGGCTTGCATTTGGGGAGGCTCAGTCCAACAGACAAAGGCATGAGCAACTTACCCAATCCCGCACAGTTATCCCTGCAGACCGGCATGCAGAACTTCCCATCTATATCCAGCCTGTACCCCGGATTGCAGAGGCATTCTCCGCCGTCGCAGCGGCCATTTTGGCATCCAATGGGACAGGTAGCCACGCAGACCCCAGCGTGGTTCCTGACGTGGTCCGGGTAGCAAGTGCACGTGTCGGGGGCAGTGCATAGCGAGTTGATGCACTCCTTGGTGCATACCGGCTCGCAGATCCGGTAGTTGTAGACGTTACGCTCGTAACCCTTGCAGCAAGTTCTGATGCGGCTCATGTTGGGTTGTGACTGGAAAGTTGAAGGGAACATGTGGAATTGAAGGGTTTTAGTCTTGGTGAGGCTTCATCTAGTTTCCTGTAGGACACCCCTAAGTGTACAAGTTCTTGTAGGATTTGGGGAATCGTTACTTATTTGGATTCCACAAATCTTCTAGGGAAGTGAAAATAAAACACTTGGAAGAAGCACCAGTTAATCAAATAATACGTATACCTAAGACCTGCCATACAGTGATAGCTTGAAACGGCTAGTATCGACAGCTTTAAGCTGCGACTACAGAAATCTACGTACTACTTGAACGGTCGCGTTTACATATTATGTTTGAACGTAAAATCAGCTCCTCCGCAAGTCATGATCCCAAGCCATCATCGTAGTCAGTTAGGAAAAAATCAGTAGTTCTCTTTGCAGTCGATACCAGCATCTTCAGACGGTTCGTTTATAGTGGGCCTGAAATCAACGCAAATTGACGCGATGGCGTTTCGAAAATTAATTAAGTAAAGAGGACACTTACCCCGTTCCCGGCTGGAACGTGTCGCTTATCTACCACCAAAGAAGCTGTCCTGTAAAAAGACAGAAGATTACAATTATAATAAGGATAAGCATTTAGGTTTTATTCAACAAAACAAATACTTATTATAACACTAGATAATATCTATCCAGGAAGACAGACTAACAGTATGTTACAGATTATATGTTTTTTTTAGAGAATCCCAGGATAACCTCACTCGCTGGAGTGAGCGTGAGAGTCACGACCGCTCGGTCGTGAGGACCATATATCGAGGTCGACAGGTTTAATAGACTCTATTGAATCTATAGACCTCAATTCTATAGAATTTCCCCGCCTGAAGAGCCCGTTATTATATGAGGGAGGAAAACCCATGAGTTGGAAGGGCGATCCATGCCAAATGGCACGCGGTAGAAAAGAGGAACTGATATTGGTACATATGTGTGATTTGTGGGCTATAAGGCAAAGGGGCATGTGTGCAGGATTAAGGACGATAGATGGGTTAAATCGTAACACAATGGGTACCTGAAGTCAGCTTTCGCCGAAAAGGAAGGAGCAAGAAAAGATGGTGTGACGATTGGGCGCAGCTATCAAGGAGCTAGCAAGTGCTAGTCTTGGATAGAGAGCGGTGGACAGGTTTGGAGGAGACCTTTGCCCAGCAGTAGGATGATACGAGTAAATTAAAAAAAAAGTCAACTTACGGTACTTCGATGTAGCAGACGCCAATTTCGTAGTTGATGGACGACACGGGCCCTTGTCCCGGTCTCCCGGCTTGAGTGGCGTTGTAGCCAGCACCATGATAATTGTTGTTGTTGTAGAACCTGAAAATATAATGAATGCCTTTCTATACTACTAAACTTTTACTTCACGATGACCTCACTCCACCTGATGGTAAGTGGCCGTGAGGTCCAGATATGTTTCATGTAAATAAGGGTGCATAGTTGATTTGCTATTGTGTTTTCTAGATAGGTTCCGGGTATATTTTTTATTAATTTTATCTATTAGGACCCACAAGGCGTGTCCTACAAAAATCTTATGAGTAAAAAAGTAACGGCTGAATATTGTATGACTTAAATATTTGACAGTTAAAGCTATGTTAAAACTCAATATTCGTAGGGAAGTTTCGATTAAGAACCTACCAACTTAACCAAACAGCGCCCAATAAACTACCTATCGTTTGAGTATCCGGCAGTTTGTTACTCATTCTAAGTGCTGTCTTAATTATAGGTTACCACGCCCTGCAAATGCAGTTAGATAAGTACATCGCGTATTTTGTGGATTTTTATGTGGACACCTATTTTTACAAAATATTTTTTTTTTATTCTCTATCTTTGTAGAGGTACAACAAATTCAAAACTTAGCTAAGGTAGTTGAAGTTTTTGTTTAGTAAATAGATTATAATCAGACATCTATGACCAGCCGATATGGCGTCATCTGACCAATTACGATGTGTCTCATGTAGGTTGCGGTTCAATGATATGTCATTACATCAGTAACACCATTAGTATGGAACACCAACCGCATGGAAACTACAATATAAACAATAGAAGGGAATCATTCAATTATAGATGTATTTTTACATATATCATTTTCTGTAAATATTGCGATAAAATATCTTCATTAAATTAATGCATCTTATATCTCACCGTGCCTACTATATAGAATATGTTATACATATAAATACTAAGCTTTATTATAGCTAGCTTTGACTAAAACCTTAGTCCAAGTTAAAAACTAGATCATAAACATAAATATGAAGTTAATCAAAGTTAAAAAGGCCGCGTAGGCATAACTATAATACACAAACCGGTCTGTTTACATCTTGTATGTTAACCGATGACTAATATAGTATGTTTACCTGCTAATGTCTCCTCCTTGGTAGTTGAAGCCGTGACCTCCCTTCACGGACTTGACAGCTTGGACATCTTGGTTGTACGATGCGCTTGCGCCGACCACCGCCGCAAATAATAGAAGCCACATGCTGACCAGCTAAGGATGAAGTGGAAGAAAAAACATATAGTTTACTGGCTTTCCGCCCGCGACTCCGTCCGCGTAGAGACGTTTAACGGGTAATACATTTCTTCTTAAAGCGCAGTCGGTTTAAAATTATTCCTACTTGCCTGTGTCCTTTCTCAGGCTCTGGACTATATCTGTACCAAATTTCTTTTAAATCGGTTCATTACTCTATGCGTGATTGCATAACAGAAAGTTACTTTCGCATTTTAATATTAGTATGGATTGAAATCTAACAAGAAAAATTACTTTTGCAACTTTTTCAACCCAACACAAGTACGTACATTCCTTACTGGGGTATCTCTAAATGTTTTGAGAAATTAAAGATTTTTTTATTTTTAAGGCAGAAACAGGGATGAGCGGAAAATGAAGAGTAAACCAAATTCTGAATGTGGAGACTACTTGTTTTTGTTTTTTTTTTTAATAAGTAAATTGTGTTAAAGTCATAACAATATAGTCTTCATGTATAAAATTTTGCATGTCGCGTTGTGACAAAGCATGCTGAACTATTTTTATGTATACTAACAATATTATGTACCATCTTTTATTCAAAACAAACCTCTATTCTATTCTAATAATAACCACTAAATGTTACTTTTTTTTCGTTTTGTGTTTTTGCATTACTTGTTCAGATTTCAGTGTAGGTACGTACTCGACCGTGAAAGTGCCTTCCAATTTTCTAAACGTTCCAAAGTTTAATTATTTTCATGTAAGTAAGCACATATTAAGGACTTTCAAACAATTTTGCATAATGTTTAATACCTTACACATTGTCATCATTAGAACACCTACGTACATAATTATGTAGATATTATTACAAACAAAAGCGAAACCGTTTTTTTATGAATGAAAATTAAAAAACATAACATAATTTATTTGGATATTTAAAAAAAATACTTTAAAACTTTCATTAGAAAATAACCCGGACATTTTAGGTTTTAAAAAAATGTCTTTATTTTTAAGAGTAAGCCTAAAAAGAGGAATCGTATAAATGCTCGTAGTGTTGACGAAAGTTACGGTTACTTTAAATATGTAGTTTCAATTATGTTTATTAATTAATAGATAGATATATAGTTTACTTAACACACTTACCACAATATGACTGGCTCACTAAACGGTAGGTAGAACACTGAGATTATAATATATTGCGATTCGACGTTAAGGTCGTGTGGGCAAACAAAACAAACGCAAATTGGTTCCGTAGATAACATTTATAAGAGTTTGACTTAATCTGATTAAGTAAAAGCGTCATTAAGAGCGACTATGACGTTATATCTTATGACAAAAATCTTTCAATATAATTTTTATTCAATTTAACTTTCAATATAATATTATTAAAAAATTCACTGGCTCGGTGAAACAGTGGTTAGTGACCCTGGCTGGCGGTTCCAAGAGTCGTGGGTTCGATTTCCACTCGGGACAAATATTTGTGTGATGAACATCGGTGTTTGTTCCGTGTCTGGGTGTGATTATATATTTAAGTATATATTTGTAAATATATATGCATTTATATCAGTTTCAGACGCACATAGCACAAGCTCTGCTTAGTTTAGGGTCAGATGACCGTGTGTGGATTTCCACACACGGTCCCAGATATTAAAAAAATATATATATGTAGTTACTTACCCAATATGTTTATTTATATGTTCTGGTAGAGTTGGTTGATTCACTGATATCGGAATTGTTTTTTTTGGATTTTATTATTGCAGGTATGGCAACTTTATAGTATGTACCTAGTCATGTTGTAGTCAACAATTATTTTTAATTTAATTAAAAAAAAGCGAGAAAGTTGAATAGTTAATTGAAGTCAGTATATCTAACTAAATCAGTAAAAATAAATTTCTAATACATTTAGCAAGATTTTTATTAGTTAAATATTGATATTTGGAGGGAAATAATTATTGTTGGATGTATTTTTTTATTTATTTATTTTGCCATGGGCTACGACCTAACCGATGGCTTCAAGATTGAAACAGGGCGATCAGGCGTTCGTCTATAATTAGGCTAGATTAACATTTACTATTTTCCTCAAACGTTCTTGCTGTACCGTTTTATCATTTGCCCGCGATACCCTGATTCTGAGGAACCAAGATGTCGTCATGTACATCGGAAGCAGTGAGATAATGCCGCCTGTTTTGCATATTATGTATTTTGTGCACGAATATTAAATTTTAGTTGGACAAAATATTATTATCTTGTTGCAAAGTGCTAATTAACTGCTATGTTTCCAAAATATGCTGTTTCGCAGATAATTTCTTTAGTGAGAGGGTAATTATCACGCTAGTACCTATTTTTCAGTCGTGCTTCCGATAGCACTCTAGCGCAGCTCATCAGTAGCGCTACCGATCGATATCGCCTATGTAAATATGTCTATGAAAAACTTGTACAGCGCCCATAGCGGTTACGCTTAGAACTAAAATCGGTAGTATGAAAAACCATTCCATAGGTTTTTAACGTACGTAAGTTTTCGATAGCTGACTCAAGGTACCGCTACAGTAATCTTGAGTGGTGGGTTTCATTCTCGTTGGTGGCAAATATCAGTTAATTTTATTTGCTCATAGGTGCTCTAAAAATATGACGCGGATTTTAAATGACCTACATTTAAAATTCGTTTCAATTTTGTTTCCCTAACTGACTACGATGATGGCTTGGAGTAGCCTTGACATCATCACCGGACTTGCGAGGGAGCTGATGGCTCTCATTCCTAATACGTTTCAGAAAAATGCCCATCTGTACTACCCGTCTGTCATTTGACTTGGAAAACATGATTTTCGGTGATAAGCCTTAATGAAGTGTATTATTTTAGCGGAAAATACATCTTATTTTTTTCAACAGAATTTTACGGCAAAGAGAAGTTCATACAGATAGTAACAGAGTCATCTGCCACGGATTTTAAATTGACCCAGGTAATTCACAGGTTACAGGTAATACCTAATACTATTCTTTGAGCGACTAGTAGGTACTTTTTGTTATGTTTCAAGTATCCTTTCATTTCGACTGGTTTGGTGGAACAGTCATTACAGTGCCCCTGGGTCACTACGAGTACTCTCACTTCGAGGTCACTACGAGGTTCCAAGAGTCTTCGACTAATATTTTTCTAACGAACATAGGTGTTTGTTCCGTTTGGGTGTATTATTTAAATATATTTAGGTATTTGTGTATATGTTACGGCTAATACCCGAAGTGCGGCTACACCTAGGTTTAGCCGGCTAGAACTAGGTGTAGCCACTTACTCTTGGCTAAACCTAGGTGTAGCCGATTGTTTTCGGCTAAAACTAGGTCTAGCCTTCATCATGCCGGCTACAACTAGGTCCAGCCATTCCATGTCGGCTAATACTAGGTTCAGAGAATCCCTGTTGGATAAAACTTAGATGCGAGTCCCGCCAAGCCTTCCGTCCTTCCCCGCGTCACACTCAGGACTCACAGCATCTGCAGCAGCAGCGCGGGGTGGAGGGCGTAGCGAGACACGCGCCTCTGCAGGTTGTGAGCACCAAGTGCTGCTGATCTACTGCAGGTCTACTAGCGAGTGTGACTCATAGCGTCTGTACATAGTTGTAACTGCCTCGTTGGTCTATTGGCAGCAAGCGCTGCGTAAGGACCGAGAGGTCCCCGGTTCGAGTCTGCGGTCGGTGAAAATTTGTGTGAGTTTTTCTGTAATGAAATTACTTAGCCCGGAGTTAGGAAGTTGGCGGTTGAACGCCCGTGCCTCGGAAAGCACGTTAAGCCGGTGGTCCTGCGCCCGATCTCTCATCGGTCATGTCGGATTGCCGACTCACCAAATTATGAGAGTAGGGGAAAAGAGAGTGCACTTGTGTTTGCGCGCACACTTGTGCACTATAATATGACCTACGCACTTGGCTGATCTTAATTGAGATCGGCTGCCATGGCTGAAATCGGTCGGACGCCTTATCTTACATACTCAGTTATAGCCGGCATGCTTTCGGCAGAGCTTTTAGATATTACAAAAACATCCAATAATTAGAATCCAATCAAAAACATAAATGTGAAATGAGAGCCAAGTTCAATATTGCCTTGGTTGTTGACTTCAGCGACAAAAGAAGTGAGATCTAAATGGGTGCCAAGTTCAATGGTCAACCCAGAAAATTTATAAGTAACACTATAACATACCTATCATATCTTCTTATAACATAAGATAATGTATGGTGGTAGCCTATGAAGGTCTGTCTTGGCTAGTTTCTATAAACCTACCAACGTATTATTATGTTCGCTTGCTAGTTTCTACCAACAATCCAAATTTTCGGAATTATAAAATAAAAACCGACAAATACTTGTAGGCTTAGAACTTGCGACGGCTATAATTCATATATGAAAACTAGCCAAGACAGACCTTCATAGGCTACCACCATACATTATCTTATGTTATAAGAAGATATGATAGGTATGTTATAGTGTTACTTATAAATAAATTTCTGGGTTGACCATTGAACTTGGCACTCATTTAGATCTCACTTCTTTTGTCGCTGAAGTCAACAACCAAGGCAATATTGAACTTGGCTCTCATTTCACATTTATGTTTTTGATTGGATATCATTACTTTTTGTAGAAAAGTATATATCATCGTAACGCCGTGGGTCCATTAAAAGGACAAATTCAAAACTAAAACTAGACTTTATGTAGGTACCTACCCTAAGTAATAAATATGAAAACCGACTATAAGTACCTACTCTTAATTGTAAATAAGTAAGTATACCTAAATATATACTTAGTGCTCTGCCTTCCCCGGTATATAGGCATTATTAGGCACTAATTAGGTATTTATGTTAAGCGTTCATAATAGAACCTAACCTAATTATTAAAAAATTGCCAGTTTTTTATTTTTTCCTTTATATTCATGTAATTACCTATCTGCATACCAAATTTCATCTCTCTAGGTCATTTGGAACTGGGTTAGAATTTTGATCTGTCAGTCAGTCAATGATAAAAATGAGGATTTTTGGACATCAATATCTAAATAACTGTTTAAGATAAGCTTATGAAATTTAGAACACATATTTATCTCGCAAGTCACAATATATGAGCCAGATTTGATACGTTTATGTCAAATAGTTTTTGATTTATGAGGGGTTCAAAAGTGGTTCCAAATGGTTCGTGTAATATTACACACGGTGCGGCTCGCCAGTTCTGTTTCTTGAACTTGGCTTGACACGCTACCGCGTGTCTAGATCCAAGGTAGTTTTTCATTCTTTTAAATCAAATTGTAATAAATAACACATATTGTTAGGAGTAAATTGTTAAGTACAATAGGAACAATCAGGAACATTTTTTTTAACAACAGACAATAGTTGCATATTATAATTTTAAAGAATATAATTATAAATCACAGGTTTATAAAGTAACATAAACTATTTAGAACAATCTATACTTGAGTGACTTTTTGAGTTGCACATAATACCAACAGCTTTGCAGAGGCACTTTATGTTGCCACATTTGGTTTTGTAGTTGCATGTTTTCTAATTAATGGATGTTTTTGTAATATCTAAAAAAGCTCTGCCGATAGCATGCCGGCTATAACTATGTAAGATAAGGCGTCCGACCGATTTCAGCCATGGCAGCCGATCTCAATTGAGATCAGCCAAGTGCGCAGGACATATTATAGTGCACAAGTGTGCGCGCAAACACAAGTGCACTCTCTTTTCCCCTACTCTCATAATTTGGTGAGTCGGCAATCCGACATGACCGATGAGAGATCGGGCGCAGGACCACCGGCTTAACGTGCTTTCCGAGGCACGGGCGTTCAACCGCCAACTTCCTAACTCCGGGCTAAGTAATTCCATTACAGAAAAACTCACACAAATTTTCACCGACCGCAGACTCGAACCGGGGACCTCTCGGTCCTTACGCAGCGCTTGCTGCCAATAGACCAACGAGGCAGTTACAACTATGTACAGACGCTATGAGTCACACTCGCTATCAGACCTGCAGTAGATCAGCAGCACTTGGTCCTCACAACCTACAGAGGCGCGTGTCTCGCTACGCCCTCCACCCCGCGCTGCTGCTGCAGATGCTGTGAGTCCTGAGTGTGACGCGGGAAGGACGGAAGGCTTGGCGGGACTCGCATCTAAGTTTTATCCAACAGGGATTCTCTGAACCTAGTATTAGCCGACATGGAATGGCTGGACCTAGTTGTAGCCGGCATGATGAAGGCTAGACCTAGTTTTAGCCAAAAACAATCGGCTACACCTAGGTTTAGCCAAGAGTAAGTGGCTACACCTAGTTCTAGCCGGCTAAACCTAGGTGTAGCCGCACTTCGGGTATTAGCCGTAACATATCCACTGTTAATTCTGATATCCGTAACACAAGTGTGTGTGATGTTGTGTAATATTTAACAATATCGTTGCTACTTTAAAACGTGCTATTGTGTCAATTTTAATAAAATTTACTTTTATATTACAATCGACTTGAAATTTGAAGATTATTCTTTTTTTTATACAAAAAAATACTTTTTTGTTTGTAATTTTTGCACATACGAGATTTTAAAGTAGCAACGATGATATATCGTTGTATCCCGAAACCATGTAACATTCAAATCCAGATATTATAGTAGTTAGATAAATAGGAAGTTTTGCAATGCGATAGTAAAATAATAACACATCCCACGCCTGACCTCTGCTTATCTGAATGCAAATCCCACACAATAATAATTAGTCATTTGGCTACGATGTCAGCCTAGACCTATGAACCTGAATATTTATTCAGCCCTTTTCGCTACAAAATTCAGTAGCGCTACCACGAGTTAGCCATCGAAAACTAACGTACGTTAAAAACCTATCGAATTGTTTTTTTTTCCTTACTACCGATTTTAGTTCTTAGCGTTACCGCTAGGAATGGGGCGCTGTTCATTTTCCATCTATAGACATTTTTTTACATAGGCGATATTGAATCTGACACTTGAACTCATGGTAACACTACAGGTGTTTATTATCTATAGGAGCTACTTGATATCAGTTAAGTTAAGGGTTAATCGAATTTTCCAAGGTAACGTGTACTAAGTAATGAAGGTACCGTAGCCTCAAAAAGTAAATCTATTTTATAATAAAATAAATCTAATCTATTCTATTTTATAAGTACCTATTGCTATTTTCTTCAATGTAGCCTTTCTAGGGTATACCTAGGAATATTACTGTACCTACTACGTAATGTAAGTACTTATGTGGGCTTAAAATAAATATTTAAAGAGTTTTTTTAGATTTTTAAGTTCCTTCCTGAGACGAAAAACCCAAACATAGAAAGTTATTACAAAAGATTCTTGACAACAATAAAAACACATGAAATCTTATTTATTCTTATTTTATTAGTTACTTGACTATTCTTACACTCAATTAAATATCCACAAAACAGTATAAAGTTAAACTTAATATTACAAGTCTTTGGCAAAAAGTTACAATTGAATACTTTTGATATTGAGAATGTCTCAAGCAACGCCATCTATCCGAAAATGCAAGTACTACTAGTCTACTTGTTATCAGTGCCATCTATGGAGTAGCGTCTAAATTACTGTTTCCCTCGTCATAATTCTGTGACAGCTTCTCCGTTTAAATTTATTATTTCCACGGCATGTTCTGATGGTGGTCTCCAGCAGGGAATTTCAGCATATAAAGGTTCAGATGTAGTGGTATCAATAACGTCAAGTTTGGCTTCACATTTCATCGCTTCTATGGCAGATTCAGTTAGGGATGCACGCTGGATATGATGTTGCTTACTGTCCTCGATAGATGGCGTTATTAGGCAACGTGTTTGTTGTGCCTCAAATTCGTGACTCCTACGGGGCAAGTGGTCATAATGACACTCTAAAATGCCTGAAAGTAAAAATAATAATTTTTAGATACCTACCTATCGCAAATTGTGCAATAAAATATTTTTTATTTTTTTTAATTGTATGAACAAACCTCTGAAATTTTCCAGCATGATAGGAGATATTGTTTGTACTACCACTGGCCTCATGAATTGTTTTAAATTCCTGTCCAAAGTTGATATTGGTTGATAATGGCATTTTTCTAACATTGGCGGATCTGTAAAATAAAAATATGTAAAAATAAAATGCAAAAAGATTTCGTGGCCCATGAGGGGATCGAACCCGCGACCTTCGCGTTATTAGCACGACGCTCTAACCAACTGAGCTAATGGGCCGATGTTCTAGAAATTGAAATTGTCGAGTATAAGAAATAGGTAAGTATATTTTTTATATTATCTTACCTGGCAATGGAGTGTGAAAGATACTCCTCACGTACGGCGGTGGCGGGACGTCATTATTATCAATCAAGACTTGCATTCTTATGTCATTCATTTTTCTCACGTCTTCATACCTCGGCCGTTTACATCTTTCTACCATCACTATGATTACAGCTACTGTGATGACAGCCATCATGACTCCTCCCGCTATGCTTATCACCGATATCAGATCAACTGAAGATCTCTCTGTCCCTTTCTCACTCATGACCGCTGTAATATGCTCCGGCTCTGTCAAAATATGAAACGTCTCTTCATCCTGAGGTTTATCAGTCACTGACAAATTAGTTGAGTTAGCAGTTTTGGATACATTTTTAGTTACGTTAGTTCTAACTACTTTTCGAGTTGTTGTTTCGACAGTTGTCATCCGTATTGTTAAGTTCCTTTTATCCAGGTTTCTGCTCAAAGAACGTACTGTCACAATCTTCTCAGTGGTTGCTATAAATTTTGGTGTAGTTTTTTCGATTGTTGCGTTCCTCTTTGGTAATTGAGTAGAGTTAGTTGAAGGAATAGTAATCGTCGTTAGAGTATTAGGAGAAATTTTCGTTTTTGTTGTGACTGCATTCGTCGTGCGTGACATGCTGTTAGTTATATTATTTACAAAGATAGGTTTTATGGGAGACGATCTTCTTGTAGCCAATGTAGATGGTTGTGCTGTTGATGTAATTGTTGTTATATTGGGTGGTGCTGTGGCATTGGACACATTTTTGGCAGATAAAGAACTTAATGTTGTGGTAAAATGAATACTTTTCAATGATGTATTATTGTATTTTTTAAGTGACGGAATCACTGTCGATGTTGGAACTGACATCGGCTTTGTAATCCCATCTGACTTACTATATGCTCTTACACTTGTTACATTCTTATTGGACAAATATGAGGCCGTTGTCAATGCAATTTTCTTGAAAGTTGCATAAGAAACAGAAGTTGGTATTATTGATACTATTATAGTTTTAGGTGTGGTATTCGGCAATATTTCGATCTTTGTTGCATTTTTATGCTTGACTGGAACATCCTGATTCAGTTTAGTCTTAATTTCAGTAACGGGCGATTCACCTTTTTGAGCCGGCCTTATCCATATCTCTTTCGGTTTAAACTTTATGGTGGTTGGAATCAGTTTGATCGTCGTCTCGGCCTTTCTTGTCGTCTCTACTTTTGCTGTAACTGTTGTTTGTACTTCTTTTATAATTAGAGGTACAGTTGATTTCACTGCTTCAATTGTAGCCGTTGTTGTTATATTCCTTTCGACTTTATCAATAGTTTTAGACTTCAAATTGTTGGCTTTCTTTGTTGTAGGTTGAGTTGTTAACGCTGTTGTTTCGGTTGGATAAGTACTTTTCGTAACTGGTATTTCAGTTCTATTGTAAATTGAACTTTTCTCTACAATACTCTGTGTTGTTTCCTCCGTAAATGTTCCATATGTTGTCTGCTTTTCAACATCAGGCGTATACCTGTAAGTACTCATTTGTTTTGTTGGTTGTATTGGTAAATTTGTTGTTGTTATCTCCGGCTTCTTATTGGATAAAAGAATCTGTGGTCTTATCGGTATTCTTTCTGTTGCTAATGTAGTTGGTTGTGTTGGAGGTTTCGTCGGGGGCGGGACAGCTGGTATTGTTGTTGTTGTTGTAGTAGTTGTTGTTGAAGAGGTGGTTATAAGCGTAAATGCTGTGTTGGAAGGAGCAGATAGTTTAGTAGCTTTGGAAGTTGTTAGTATGTCTCCCGCTGGTGTAGTCGACGTTGTCGTCGTAGACAGGGAATCGCAACTGGAACATTGATAAGGTTACATTAAAATATTGACTGCAATATAATCTTCGAGTGTAAGGTAAGTTTTTTCCTTATTACTTTTTGGATTAAGAATATGACATTTTATAATTTACTGGACGGCACTTAATATGAGTACTATTTTTCGCCAGTATTAAGTAACATACTTCATTACTTTAAAGGCGAGTTTCTGATATTTTGGCACATTTTCAAGTGCCATAATCCCGGGTCAAGATATGTAAAGTTTAGAAAGACATGTAATAGTTAGTAGTCGTGTGTTTCCTCCGTGAAGACTCCGGGATAATAGGGATATTATCCCGGAGTCTTCAGCCGGGGCGTGAAACGGAACCACGCATGCCTTCAGGGTTAGGGTGACAGGCGAATAGGTTCTATTGTGCCGGTAGACCTAGCGGCCGCTTGTCATCAGGTGGACTAAGACTATCTTAAACACCGATTATATTTTTAAAAAAGTTGGAATAATAATAATATAAATTGACAAGCTCTGTGGAACAGTGGTTAGTGATCCTGTCTGGCGGTTTGAAGAGTTGTGAGTTCGATTCCCACTCAGGACAAATATTTGTGTGATGAACATCGGTGTTTGTTCCGTGTCTGGGTGTTTATTTAAGTATGTATTTATCTATGCATGTATATCAGTCTCTGACGCCAATAGTCTCTGCTTAGTTCTGAGACAGATGACCGTATGTGTAAATGTTCCGGATCAGTGGCGTAACTACAGGGTGGCAAGTCGGCAAAATGCCACGGGCCCCCACCGGGTAGGGGCCCCAGCCGGAAGGGGCCCCCGGTCATAGCAGAATCACAACTGCCAACACACATACACATTAAAATAAAAAAAAGGAACGTGGTGTGCACGGGGCCCCATCCGATAAATTTTGCCACGGGCTTCAACGGATATAGCTTCGCCACTGTTCCGGATATTTATTATTTATTTATTATTATTATACAAATGCGTCAACGCACCTCTCACCTTGCCATCCGCGGTGGCAGACGCACTCCCCGGTCGAAGGCGAGCACTCCCCGTGCTCACAGACCTGACAATCGTGGACGCAGTTCGGGCCCCACCGCTTTGGAGGGCAGTCTGGAAAAAGGTAACGTCCTATGAGGTTGGAAACAACGGGTAGTAGAACTGACCTCATCATCATTATCATCAGTCCATATACGTCCCCACTGCTGGGGCACGAGCCTACCCTAAACTAGGGCGGTAAAGCCTTAGTCGACCACGCTGGCCAAGTGCGGGTTGGTCGACTACACAACCTAAGGTTTCCTCACAATGTTTTCCTTCACAGTTAAATCGTCGAATGATCGTACATGAATATGTAATTTGGAAAACACATTGGTATCCGAAGTGACTTGGGGCCTTCTAAGCTTGAATGCCTACATTCAATTTGGGTATTTGTGGTACTACGAATTTCAACTAGGTATTTGCAAAAAATACATTGAATTACAGAACTCCATATTTATTTACGTAGATATTACCATTAATATGAGATAACTTAAGTTACACCGCTTAAAAACCCTATGAATCAAAAATCAACTCTTTTTCCATATGAATGTGGTCGCTTGTACGCACGGAAACCATGTTAAGGTAGGTACTATGTATTTTTACTCTTAAATAGCGACTTCATAAAACAACTTTTCATATTTTGTCTAAAGTAATTTTATAAGTTTCAGTTATGTGATGAATGTTCTAAGTTTAGTAAGCACTTATGAAAAGGATTCATGGAGGAACTGACGAGTAACTAAATTTGCACTTAAAATATTCCTTATTCGGAATTTAAATTTAGTTGACTTTCGGTTAATCTTTTTTTGAAAGTTGAAGTTTGTAGATATGAAACGTTGCATTATTTCAAAGCCTTTGCCAGGCTTTAGTATGATCATAAAAATTTTACTCGTTCCATTACTTAAACCGATAGTTAATAGCCCTAAAGTGGAAGCAACTATTCTCTAAACTATAACTTAGCTATATCTTACCTTCGGAACAACCAGAGCCCATCTTCCCATTAGGGCAGATTGGGACACAGGAGACATCCCTCATCTTGTACCCTGGACAGCATACAGCCACCTCCGCCGTGCGCTCTTCAGTCTGAAAAGGTAAATGACAATTCGACCAATAAGTGTGAAAAATTATATTGAAACTAGCTTTCCGCCCGCGACTTCGTCCGTGTAGAGACGTTTAACGGGTAAAACATTACTTCTTTATAGCGCAGTCGGTTAAAAAGTAGCCTATAACCTTTCCTAGGCTCTGGACTATATCTGTACCAAATTTCATTTAAATCGGTCCAGTACTCTATGCGTGAAAGCGTAACAGACAGACAGACAGACAGAGTTACTTTCGGATTTATAATATTAAGTAAGGATTCAGTGCCTTTTTTTCTCGGTTCGATGACTATTACTTTAGACACGGTAGTCTTTTTGCTGACACAAAAAACAGTAGAACTCTAATATATAGGGACAAATGATCTTGACGCATAGAAGCTTGCATTTTAATGATAATTATTAGGTACAGTTTTCGTTTAGTGTAAAGGTGAGTAAATGGCGTATTGAGATACGCCTATAGAATCATCGAGCATAATTAATCGGGTAGAGATACATAGTCAAACTAACTAAGTTTAAAAATAGTATTAACAGGATTTTCCCTGCTTAGTTTATTGTAATGGTGACTTAAGATCCTTATATTGATCATCTAGTCTTAACAACTTGCTAAGATTATGCTTAGAGAAGACATTTGCATAGAAAGTGTTTCGTGTCCCTAATGAGTTTCTTAATAATAATGAGAGTCGCTGATTTTCGCAACATGAAAGTCAGCGACTCTCTACCAGTGCAACCAGTCTCCCCAGGGCAGCTTGTGGCGGGCTGAATGGGATTGACACCCCTTGGGACCCGTGCCTCCGAGAGTCGACCAGGCCCCTCTCTCCGCTTGCCTTAGTTGGCCGGTAGGAGTGGACCCCACGGGGGCCGCAGGACTCTCACCTCTGCCTTGCCTTAGCCGGCCGGACAGAGTGGGGCGTCAGAGCTACATGCTCGCAGGGTGGAAGTGAAAGATGCATAAGTCGCGAGTTGGCACAGTGGCGTTATGCCACTGGGTATAAAGCGGTGTACACCTCTCGGCACCCTGAGCCGCTCACAATAATGTTGCCCCCCGTCGCTCCTGCCTCGTGTCTTGTGTGTGCGACCAATGGGGGGCCCATGACAGTGAGTGGCAAGTCACCACCTGCCCATTTTATTCGTGTTTTTAACATAGATCGGGGCAGGTGCCATAGTCCTTCCCATAGTCCCGGTTACCCAGTCCATCAGCACCTCAACCCAATAGCCCAGATTCTTTGTTTTTCCACTCCATTCCATAGTCCTGCACTGACCGGGGGTTGTCCTTGGCTGCATTTTATAGTGTATACAGGGATAATCGTCGGCTGGTGCCACATTACATATTAAGATCATACAAGTCATTAAAGGGCCTCTACGTGTTGGCTTTGGCCCCACGCACGCCTCCCAAAAATCCGGGACTCTGTAGTCCCGAGTATTGGAAATGACTGATAATAATAATAATAATAAAACGCATTTATTGACCACAAACAAAAGAACAACAACAAAAAAGAAAAAAAATAACACAATAGAACACAACATAAATTTGTGGTCAACTAGGTCCCAGCCTCAGCTTAGCTTCACTATTGAAAAAATCACCTACACTCTTTTTTATTTCGTAAAAAGATCTTGTTAACTTGACGGGGGCCATAAAGACGGATATTTTTTTTATTTTTTATAATGAGCTAACAAGATGACCTCACTTCACCTGATGGTAAGCGGTAGTGAGATCCAAATATGAGGTATGAAATGGGGACGTTTAATGGGAACATTGAAACCAAATACCATGAATGGGGTATTTGGTGTCTACATTAGCTAATTGCTTTGTAATAACCCTCCAAGAATGCAATAATAATAATTACATAAGTGTCAGCCGGTCCGCAAATGATCTAGTTTTTCTCAAGGATAATCCTAGATGCAAATCTCAGAATTCCAGTTAGAATGTATTCGATAGAAATCACTATAATGATTGTCGACATGGTAAACTCGGTAAATCACTATTTAAATACCTTATTTGCAAATTACACCTACTACTGTCGTCATTAAATAATTATTCTATATTTTACTCTGCTACCGCAAAATTGTTATAAGTGCATCATTAATATTTTGGTTCATTATATGAATTTATTTACTTATGATTTTATTATAATAGAAGTACAATTTGTTTGTAAATAGCCAAATTGTCTGACGTTTGAAAATATATATGTAAGCGGGTTAATCCAATTCCTCTAGTTTTAGGTTAAGGAACTTAAAGTTAGCCAAATATTTTTTGCGGTTTGAAACACTTTGAACTAATTTGGTCTCGTTCCTTTGTAGCTCTCTTAGAGCGCCTCCTCTCTCTCTGGCATTAAGTTTCCACTTAAAAGAGCTCTTTCTTTCCTCGTTTACATTCTTTACACTGAAAATAGATTTTTCTTTCATTCTAACATTCGGTTTCACTTAAAATATGCCTAAAATACAGTGTCCCAAAAAATTGTCTCAAGCGAAGTCCTGAGACAGAACACCCCATGGGGTATCCAAAACACCCCCACGTATGTTCTGAGATTTTTAAATGTTTTCGAGTTATGATTTTTTTTCTAAACTTTTGATAATAATTTCGATGACACTAATTTCGGCGAGCGAGCTCCTAATATTACGTGAATAACCACAAAGGCTAATAAAGATTTAGAGAACCTTTTTCATTTCTCCCAACAATTTATCTTCTCAAAATATCTTTATTGTCTCTTCTAACATTCTGTTTCCACTCAAAATATCCCGTTCTTTCCACCTTACCCCCTGTTTCTACTAACCCTTCCAATAACCCTTCCTTTCCTCCTCACATCCTTTTCCCAACTACTTCCTTCTTTCCTAACATCCTGTCCCACTCACCTCCAGCCTGGTGAGGTCCCTCATCTCGATGGTCCAGCGGGAACAGCGTGGTGGCATCGAAAAGCACCACTCGTAAGTTCGCACGGACATCGGCGCGCGGTACTTGATCCGCTTTGTTATGTTGTACCTGCAATGCAGTGGCGGTGATTTCAGATAAATAAATAACTACTATTAAACTGCCTTGGTTACACACATTAGAAACCTGAAAATGTCCAGGAATATTTATGATGAGCCAAGCGCACGCACGTAGCGCCACGATCACGGGTGGTTCACCCGTTATCATGATCACGTTTGCAACAGTGCCGAAATATCGGGAGCTCATTAAAACAAAACAACATGTTAAATATCCCGGACAGTTTTCAGTTTTCTAAATAAATAACTAACAACATCACATACATTGATCTGATCCCGTAGTAAGTAGCTTAAACGCTTGTGTTACGAATATTAGAATCAACAGTGGATACACAAATATACTTATATATTTTAATAACACACCCAGACACGGAAAAAACAACGATATTGGTCACACAAATACTTATCCTGGTTGGTTATCATTGGTTTTAAGGTATCAGGACGAACAATTTAGGATCTTAGGTGTTTGGTATTATGTTGTTCACTTCATAATTATTGTAAAAATAGGATCCATGCAAGTTCCATAGTATTATTTCCTTTATGATATGCCCTGTATTATGGGTATTATATTTATATTGAGCCATAGATTTAATCACCAAATTGTGCAATGTGCATCACATAAGTACACATTTAGTTTTTCTCTGGAGGACTGTATAAAATCTATTCAAGTAGTCATGAACTTATCAGAAACACTACCTGAGCTCTAACTAGGATGAGCGAAACCAAAATTGTTATACTCGTAGTAATCTAGATTTAAGTACACATCTGAGGCTCCTGATACAGTTTTGTCTCGTCCACGTTCACTATCTTAGCTAGTTTGTGACACAAAATTGAGTATATACAGAGCCATAATACTCCGCGTTTCCCTCCGTTCTTTTTTGCATATTTTCCATTGTTTCTTTAATCCTATTGATTGCAGCATGAAGCCTTTCTCGATAAATGGTCTATCCAACACAAAAACTATTTTCAATTCAAACAAGTAGTTACTGAGATTAGCGCATCCAAACAAACAAACAAACTCTTCACCTTTATAATATAAGAAAATATTTTTAACAATGGAAGAAAGCCTTGTACTTACTTTTGCTTCACCATGCAGACATTTGCCCCATTTAACGCCATCACCTCGACCACGGCCATTGCCACTGCCACCACCACCACCAGCCACACTTGAGTCCTGAATGTCCACGCACATTGCACCGAAATCATTGTCACCCACTTCTAGCCCATCGTCTCTGGCTACCGTCTTAACATGGTCACTTCTTCAGCACTGCACTGTAGTTTCAAATCATAGTTTGCATTCAATGTTCAGTATTAAAACTTGTTGTTATAGTATCAGTCACACCTAAAGTGTTAGATTTAATATTGAGGAAACAAAAACTTATTAGGAGATTTATTGAAAATCAAGATAAATTTCGATATACTTGTAATTATGAGATCATTTTGTAGGAGAAACATCGCAAGATATCTTGAGCTAAGAGAGTTTATAAATTGTTCAATTTCCCATGTCCAACTAACAAATGTGGCTTAAAATAAGTAGGTTACTTGATTTTTGTTTTGCGACAAATTTCAAACAATAGCTACAATCGTAATATGGAGTATCAAAGATGATTGAGTAATCACAAAAATGAAACGACACTGACCATTCTATACAAATAACATTCTAATTTTGTTATTGGTTAAATCAATTCAATTATAATATTAGGAGGGAGATCACCAAAGAGGGTCGAAGCGAGATCTTTTGTCCGAACAGTTATGATATCAGCTAAAGTGTCTCAACTAGATGACAATTACGTGCACCCTCCGGCACTCCCCTCCGTAAGAGTGACCTCTGAACCACTCTCGTGGTTTGAATTGCCGCTGTCATAGTGCATTTGATGTGGCCGAATGGACTTTGTGACGTGTTTGTGCTTCTAAGTTTCTCTTAACGTTGTAGTTATAATTGGTAATGGTTAGGTACTTATATTTGTTTGGTCAACAAGCTTTCCGCCCGCGACTCCGTCCGCATAGAGATGTTTAACAGGTAAAAATTTGATTCTTTATAGCGCAGTCGGTTAAAAAGTAGCCTATGTTCTTTCTCAAGCTCTCGACTATATCTGTACCAAATTTCATTTTAATCGTGATTGCGTAACAGGCAGCCTTACTTTCGAATTTATAATATTAGTAAGGATTGAAAACAGAAAATTCACAGCAAGTTACAATTGCTGTTTCTAGTGCACATTATCATCCCTCTTGATATCTATTGTATCATTAAGGCAGCTAAAATAGCTTAGCAGACAATAAAAATCACACATTTTTCTATAACACATATCCAAAAAAGTAAAATAATATAATAGGTTAACTAACGATCCGTGAACAGAAAAAACACAAACCTCACAGTCATAAGTTTCATCAGTTTAAGGGAACTGTTGAATGTACCATAGCTTTCAGCTTCAAAAAGTAACCAATGCCCTACAAACTTGTAGCGTGTGAACAAACATCACTGCGTGCTTCTTAATGGTTTCTATTAGTCCAGTAACGGACGGCATCATCACAATAGGACGCAATGATCGTCACGTCACGCCTAATCAGCGCCTGCAGCTTTCACGAGGTCATCGGCACTGATAAAGCGGTATGCGCCGATTGGCGCATCCTGCTGCGGAATTGACGACATGCGATGCGAACACTAGGCCCGTTCGCTCGTTGTGTGACGTGCTAGTTGTAGTAGTAGCTTTGGAATTTTTGATTCTTTGAATGAGTTTAGATTTTATGGGCTTTTTATGATTTAAATATTTAGATAAATTTTTGACGATGTTTGAGCTTTTTGTGAGTGAACTTTTTGGTTATAACACGTCAATTCAATTACTAGAATCATGGAATTTTAAGTCCTCAGTAAATGTACATTTGGAACAAACACACCAGCTTGATACGTATTGAGATTTGGATTGGATCGAGTATCAAGTAAAGTACCGTTCAGACAAGTTGATCCCGAACGTAACTTAGAGTCTTTTTTAAAGGAAATAGTTGAATTGAAATGCGAGACTCAAGATGGTATTCAAAATAGATGGGTTCCTTAGTTCCATCTCTCAATAACCTGATCAATTGACTGACTAAAAGACAAAAAATACACATATTTTTTGTCTTTTAGTTACTTAACAAATTGCATAAGAGTTCGGATTTTTGATCGGGCTCCAGTATTGTATTCAATCCATACAACTGTATACTTAGCCTCTTAGCCCAGTAACAGTGGTACCAAATATGGTCTATTGTGGCACAATCAATCAATGGCCGGCGGTAAACGGGCCGTGTTTTGTCAGGGGCCCTGCGACTCTACAACGAGCCTCTTCCGTCCGTCAATTACAATAATATCGCGCTATAACATATATTGGAGCTAGGCGTATAGCCACCGATCTCGCGTGTGGGCTATGGATATGATCGTAAAAACAATTGATAGTGCTTGGGGTAAGTAAGTGGGTATGACAAATACAGCTTCCTCTTAGTGCTGTTTTCTCATGCCTGACATTAACTGCGGATATTTTATGCAGCCTTCTCAGTTGCAGCCTTCTCAGTTGTTCTAAAAAGGCGATATTGAAGAATATGTACCTACACACCGATTCAATGATGAAGCCTTTTTTTAAGAGCCATCTGCTCCCACGTACCTAAATCCGGTGATAAAGACAAGGCATCATCGTCTTGTTAGGAAGAGATTCCTAATCAATTAATTAGGAAAACAAAAAAAATATTAAGGTTGATGGTTAAGATAGAAAGTCAATTTTAATGTATCTCACTGATCGGGCTCAATATAGACACATAGAAATGAAATATAAATTATTCATGTTTTAATTGCTTACCATTTCCTAGATTCCCAAGATATTATAAGAGATAACTACGAAAATATAAACCGATTGCAAAATTGATATCGGATCAAAATAAGTTACATGTGTATTTTCCATTCGTTTTGTACTGTAATTACCCTCAATGCACACCCAGTAACATTGTAGAGACAAAATGCGCAAAATACAAACAAAGCATCTGACGTTTATCTAAATAGATCGCGGTATCCTCGCCGGCCAATCGTGTCGCGGACTTATCTGAATTCAATTAACTAATTACTGCTGTTCGTCTATCTCCGAGGTTGCGGTCCCGTTGTTTATAGTATCGTTAATTATTTAGACCAGGTCAGCTGCACGTAAACAAAGTGATGTAAAATTTAAGAAAACATTTGTTTCGGTGTGGGAAAGTACGACAACTTTTGGTTATGGATCTTGGGTGTGGTTGTTTCCATTTAGGTGGGATATCAGTAATATGCAAGCTCTTATTTTCAATTCCGGTATCACTAAAATGTACATAAGTAGACAACGTTTTTGTGTCATAATATTACGAGTATTACAAGTTGTATGATAAAATAAAGGTATTGTATCGTTCCCTGAAATCGGGCCTTAAGATAACTAAAATAATAATTTTTCGTTTAACAGATAATAAAAGCGGTAAAGCCTATAAATACTCCTTGTTAGGTCACTATAGTAGACCAGATCTAGATTATACATTCTAGTAAGTAGTAACTGACAACATAAAATTAACTCTTAGTAGAAGACAACCCTAAAACCAATCGCTTCACCGATTTTCAGTAATTGTTAACTTTACCAATTAGTTCGTTCCAAAGTATCCCAAAATTTCATCTCGGAAGCTTTTAGCTGTAACAAAATGGCGGCAAGTAACAACAACAGTCAAATATTAAACGGGCATCTGCTATTCCGTTCACAAGTGGGCTGAATGTTAATTGGCTTAACGATTCCACCATGCAGTCCCCAGTTCATAATTACCAGTATATTCGGCCGAGTTAATATACGGGCCCATTGAGACGAGGAAACGGGTCAACTATCCGTTTGGGTTGTAAAAGTATAACAGTGTTAGTTCGAGGATGAGCTGCAATTTTTACGGTGAATCGCGTGAAAAAATCAGATTTTCGCTTGTATTATTGTTAATACCTTTGCCTTTTTTGTTTAAAAAGTTTGTCCCCAAAAATCTCCCTATTCAAAAAACTTATAGACATAACATCACATTAAGCAGGTACTAAAAGTATTGTAACTACTAGTTTATTTTAAGAACGAACGGAAACTTTCGCGAATATACATTCCATTTTCATACAATCTCACTAACCATTACACTCAGACGTTCCGCAAACAAAATGTAATGGTTTAAACAACATTCCCTGTACCCCATTTGGAGAGAATAGACGAAAAAATTGCGGTCGTATCCTGAAAGAAAAAAAGGATAAAAATATCCTTTTGCGGGCGGTGTGCGGTCCCAACGACATCGTTTGGATTGGCCATTGAAAGGAGTAAACAGGCTTTTGTAGAAAATTTTGTATATTTTTTTTAAATGAAAGAACATCAATAAAGATAAGAGAAATATTGCTCGTTATTTTAATAGGGTACATGTTTGTATCTGAAGTTGATACACTGTTATTGATGGTACACTGAGGCTTTATGGGTCAGAAGGGAATTGATTGGCTACTGGTGTAGTATGTATGGGCTTTCCGAGAAGCCTTAGAATAGATTTGTACTTTTTTAAATTATAACTTTATGTTGGCTTCTTTCGGTAGTAACATGGATCATGATTGGATTCAGAATGCATTTCGGAATGTTTCGTAATTTGATTTATAAGAAATATTTTGTCATAGTTTTGAGGCATTATATTTATTGATGGATCAATGGAAATAAGAGGATGTAGGTTACCTGGAGTATCACTGGATACTTAAGAATACGGAAACTCTATTCCTATACTAGGTATGATTCATCGTCGGATAATATTTCCTTTAAACCTAACCACTATTTTGCATATCCTGGTCGGTTACAATGAAAATGTATTCAAGACCCGTGAAAGGTGTGTTGAATAAGTAAGTGGAAAATTGATAAATATTGGGAATAGCAAGATCCTCGTTTTATTTATTCAAAATCCCGCCGGGCTTACGTGAGTTATTATAGGCGTTTCCTTAGAATAACTTATGGAGTGCAAATTGGTTCTGTCTTTAATATAAATTGATATTTTTTCACCTTTCCCGATAGTGCCTTAAGAAGAATGTATTTTTCATTGAACGCAGCATCCTGTTCAATTAATATATGAACGCAACAGCCAAGTAGGTACTTATTGAAGATTTTCGTTGGAAATGAATCACTTTTTTTTTGTAATTCTCCTGATTATTGTCCATTCATTTATGATTAGAGTTCATTGACATCGGAGTTTGAAGTCATATTACTGGACGCAGAAGTAAGCTTCCACTTTTTGTATGTAACTGACACTATAAATAGATATTTTCCACGTAATAATTTCGGTGATTAGAGAAAGCAAAAATGCTTTAGTAATAATTGAATCTGCATTCACAAATTATGTTAATTTTAGTTTTACTACTCGCAAAATGAAAACAATGCCATTTACATAGTTGAAAGAAGATGCATTATCATATCAATTAAGATAACATATAAAATATTGCGCATAATGGAAATGTGTGATAGACCAACTATGCACCCTTAATATTCGTTAAGTTTAGGATTCAATGTACGTCTTGGAAAGAAATTTATTAACAAGGTTTTATGAAAAGTTATTAAAGATTCGTACATCAACATACTCGTAATACATTTACAGTCATATACTCCAGTAAATGAAAATACGAATGGAAATGTATTACTTGAGTATGTATGGGAACTGAAAGAGTTAGATTTGATGCTATCTACTCTCCGTTATCTCACTGAAAACTTAGCGATTTACATAAAAAACATCAAGGCATCTTAACGATTCCTTTGCAAACTTACAAGTATTAAAAAAATAAACTAAATGTACGTCATAAACATACGTCACTCACGCCAACAAGTGCACACAACACAACACAGACCGACCCGCGACTCGACCGAGGTACCAGGCGCGCAGAGATCACAGGATGTGCTCGGGCGGCGGCCTACGACCGACTGGACTGGCTCCCGGTCCCGAACTCCGACGGGACTCGGGGTGAACTTTGACTCGAGAACTCGAGATACCATCGGCGGGATAGCGGCTGTTGTGTTGCGTAACTGCTTTAATTGTTCTTCCCTGCAGACTCCGGCCTAGCCACTGTTTTAATGAACTGAATGCGTCCCGCGTGTGTTGTTTAATGTTTAGGTTGTTTTGGAAATGTTGTCTTAAAGAAAAAAAATCTGTTCGTACAGGCATAGTTTAGCTTATGACAGTCAGTTTATGGAGTAATAAAATATAGATTGAGATAGAGATATAGATTGAACACAGAGTTGCAGTGTAAAACGTAATAGACAATATTTAAAAAATTTTTCATAACTACAACAATTTAACTTATAAAACTACAAACAAACTATCTGGGGGCACGGCAGTGCCCCCGCCAAGTCGAGCGCGAAGCAGACACTGCCGTACCATCCTTTACTGGAACCATTTCGCCGCATTTTCAGGCCCCTATTTGAGAACCTCTGGATAAGACCAGAACGCTGAAATTTTTATCATCTAGTAACCTATAATAACATACTTAAAATCCAAAATTTCAATTCTGTGGGACTTATACTTTCGAAGTTAAGCGAAAGCAAAGTTTCGCATTTATGTAACACACGCACACACGCTCATGATCATCAAAATAGAAGTAGTACTTCCCATAAACTCAGAGCGCTGAAATTTGGTACAGAGTTAGGGTTTAATAGTCACATAAAGGGAAAATTATAAAAACTACGATAATCGAAGATCTGGAGTACCTGGTGATCCTGATTAGAAAACAACAGCCTAATATTATAAAGTCGTCTAAAAATATTTAAAAAACGACATACCGCCTTTACAAAAAATATTTAATTTGGTTAGCTGCTTCTACAAAAAGAAGTGAAATCCCATCAAAAACATCCTGTAAAAAAACTAGCCAAGTCTCGATGGAGCAGATTGCTCATCTCTAAAAAGTAATGAAATCTAGACAAAATCGTGCCAAGCCTAAGGTTCCTTACTGCGATTTCTTCATTATTATAGTTAGTGTTGTGTGACTTGGCCGTTGAAGGGTACTCAAGGGTACAAGACCAGTAACAAGCCTTAATTTTCACTTGTTTTTTATTTTTTATCGTCAATAGGTATCGGTTCTGGCGACAGATTGGTGTAATATTGTTACGGAGAACCTGGTTTTTTGTGTTCCCTTCAACGGCCAAGTCACACAACACTAACTATAATAATGAAGAAATCGCAGTAAGGAACCTTAGGCTAGGCACGATTTTGTCTAGATTTCATTTCTTTTTAGAGATGAGCAATCTGCTCCATCGAGACTTGGCTAGTTTACAGGATGTTTTTGATGGGATAATCTTTACAGTAATATACAAAGCTTGCAAAAACTATCAATTTGCTTATTAATGAGGAAAAATATATTTTATGTATCTCATTACCTATTAAAACTTCTATTATGTATTACAGTAAGTGAAAAAAGGAGGTACTATAAAGTAGAAGCCTATTTGAATGATAAGAATCCATGGACATGATGAGCTGCTCGCTTGGACATCCAAGAATTATGTAATTTGTACATATTATTATTATTTATTTGTAATATTAACCTGTGATTTGACATGCGAAAGAATTTCATGAAATCTACTTGCAGAATAAATTATTTCATTTCATTTAATTTCATTTCATTTCAGTAGCTGCATCGATATCGCCAAAATCGAAGTACAAGAAAGTGACTTAGTACAAATAGTACGGAGCATCTTAAGAAACTAGTCAAACCTCTATTTTCAACTAAAAGTACCAGGCGAGCATAGCTACTGGGGAGGTGGCTCGGACGCGTACGTTCAATAAAGGCGGCGACACATTGGCGCGAAGGGGACGCAAACTACGAGCGGGGGACGAGCGTGAGAATGTGGGGGCATTAAAACTTTGCACCAATGTTTACAAATGTACCGATGACATAGTTATGATAATCTACTAATAACTGAGATGGAAGCTGCTACGATAAGTTGGATGTTGTGTCTGTAAATATTTGTTCAAGGGGTTGGGGTTAATTATTTCTATGAAACGAGCGCTTTGTCTGTCCAACTATCGATAGACTCTCGAAACTATTAATAACCTAGTTTATGTTTATTGAAAGAAATTAATGTGTAGACGTGACATATCACCTGAACATTTAAATGTAATTCAGTTTTGAGACAAACTACTCAATTAGTATGCAACTGAATTATCTAAAGACCTAAACTGAAAAGTACTTGTCGGTTTTTTATAAAATACACCCGAAAAGCCGGCACATACAAACATAGAAAAAATGTGTCTCAATAATTAACGAAAGTATATAGTCTATAAGTATATAGTCTATTTATATCATGCTACATACTAGCTTTATGTTTGCCAAAGGTTGACGTTTTGCTGCGTCTTACTGTAAAACTACAGAAAGTAGAACACAACACCGGTACCATCACACATGAACACAACGAATGCACAACACAAACACGAATGTGTTGGAAACATCGCGACTAGTCAACAAATAAACTATTTACAACTACTAGGAAAACAAAACTATAACACAACTAAAAGTACCAGGCTGCCATGACCGAGGAGGAGCTCGCGCGTCTTACTACGAGTCGTGAAGGCACCACCCACTAGCCGCGACCCTTGTAAAGCTGGCGCCACACTGTCCGAGATAGTAAGTATTACGGTGCCGAACGCAAGGGGAAGATGATACCGTTGTTATGGCCAAAGTATCCGACGTGACTGGACCCTCCCTCTTATTTTGACAGATACGTCACTTTATTTTTTTAATTTTCAGGCGCCAAACGATGAAATTAGTTTTGGTAAAATGTAAAATCGTAACTTACATGATTGATTGCATTTACTACTTACTAAAATTGTAGCCAAATGTTTGGATTTTATGGTAAAACCACATCCATTCCCCCCTTTTCTATCTTGCAGTAGACTGATTGACAGTCGTCATCTAATCGTCAAAGAAACAAAAATGTACAAAACAGTGGAAAATTGTATATCTGCAATTTTCATTAACCTATTCGAAAAACAAAGAGAAACAAACTTTCTTTTAGTTGCAATAAGACATGTTTTCACATGCACATGTTCCCGTAAGGGCGTTTCTATGCAGCAGTCTTAAACACACTAAAGGGAAGTCCTAATCTCAATCTCAGTGTTGACTTAAAATCCAATATTGTTGCTGCGTGGGTCTGATAACAAGTATAATAACATTGGGGCATGGGAAAAGTAGCTGACAATGTATTGCAAAGTGGTATGGGGAGAAATAATGGTGTTTGCAACCAACTCTAAGGGGTAATTTATTTGGTGGGTGAACAATATAATACAAATTAAGGGATAAAACTTCAGGAATTGTAAAGTACACTAGCTTATTGGTAGGAGAGTGACACATCAAAAGTTATTTGTAATAGCTACTTTTTTTGGACTGCATCCAAATGTTTTCAATCTTCCTAAGTAACATTTTGTAATGAACGACGAATATATTAGTTAATTCGCAAGCCTCAATTCTCGATGTTTCACGCGCTACATGAAATTGATAGATTATATATTCAACACGGACTTTCTATACATAATGTTCAATGGTTCAATTCTATCAATGGTTGTTTATGTTTTTAATTTGAAATACCTTTTGTACGAGTATGTAAAATGCTAGTTGCTCACCCCGGATTTGGAGAATGGCGATGTCAAATGACAGATTAAAATCAGCATCAGACTGAACCATACCCTCACATGACGTCAGCATAAGTACTAGGATAGCAAAAGTTAACAAGAAGTATTGTCGTTGACGTAACGTCGCCACTGTCGCGTCAGGCCATGGAACAACGATCCGAGTACCAGGGCAACTGAAATGGATAATAGGGCCGGGTTTAGTAATAGTTCAGCTTAATATAAAATGCTATGAAGAAGTACTACAAATACGTAATATTCTATGTAAATAAAATATATATTTCCTTATTTAGTAACCACCAATGCCAGTAACATTATTAGTGGAGTGATATTCAAATTCATTTAATATCTACAGCAACCTAAAGTTACTAACAAATACTCAGAATCTCGGTTTATGAAGTTATAGATTGTACTTAGTATTGAATTATGTTAGTAATTATTACCACATTTAATGCAAAGATTTATAATAATGCATATTACTCAGCATTTTCTATTAAATAAGGTAAATTATAAATTTTGAGCTCTTAATAATTTTGTGAGCTCAGTTGGAGTAGAATGTTGACATTCTTCAGGAGACTTGCCTGGTATGTTTATATAGATGCACCTACCAGGCTTGCATAGACTAGTAGAAGTTGTATGTATATACTGTGGATCAATAGCGCATGTCAATTCAGCGTAGTGCATAGTAGAGTTGGAGAAATCTATGATGAGTCTAGGCAAGCCAAACGTCACGTAAGTACCAAGAATGTAGACGATGTAGGAGTTGTAGAGTTCGTTGGAATGTAGTCTTGCACGTAGACTCGGTCTGAGTACCAGGGCAGCAGGAGCGAATAGTTGTGTCGGTTCTACGCAGAGCTCCCGATTGCTCTCACACTAATAAACACTATCGGAGGGGCGGGAGTGAAGCTCATTTAATGTATTGGAGCCATGAAACTGTAGATTTCATTCGTTTTAAATTTGGTAATAGTTATTTTGAATATACTTTCTATTTGCTGTTTTTGTTTCTACAAGAAAATATTGTATTTATTAATAGTTCGCTCGCGATCATTATTGGTGTAACCTAGTCGAAACGACGGGCAGTTAGAAGCTATGTATTATTACTCCTTTCAACGTTGTAGATTAATTATTTTTGATAAATAGTTTATGTTCAACTGTAAAAACAAAAACTTTTTAATACTGATGACGTAAAATATTATTTAGGGTTAAATTATATTGCCACTTACTTAGGTTTCGATAAAATGTACAAGTACATTGTGTGAGTGTAATTTCTAATCAATTCATGAAGTCATGTAAAGAGACAGCCAAGATCAATATCGAACCCATCGTTTCTACATGAGAAATGATTAATTGTGAATAATCAAATGAAAATCTTGTAAACGAAACATTCTGTGCCATGTTTAAGTTCGTTGTTAAAAAAAAGTTAAAATAGTTCAATCTGCGGTGATAACCAATCCGTTTAAACAAGAAAATCGCTGACTCTATGGCCTGATCTAATGATAGAGACCACCGACATTTACTATGGTTTATTTTGGCGGGAACCCTCTCGCCAGCGGGCAGGGGATCCGCTGATGATGTTGTCAATGTAAACATCTGCATCTATGGGTGATTAAAAAATAATAATGGCGTGTTTACTGACATTTAATCCTAATTGATGTGCGCTAGATTTTGTTCCACACATTTGTATAATGCGTAACTTGATTAATGGAATATACTATGTCTTTATATTTAAGTTAACTGCAAAGTATGTACATTTTTATATTTGAAATAATAAGTATGTAATGAAATGTAACTAGTGCAAACACTAGTGTATGATAAATTTTACTTTAACTACATAATAATATTGACTAGACTTGGGTATAAATAATATTATTGTAATTCTAATTATGTATTGAAATTGTATTTGTATTATGTATTGTATGCAATAATTACTTAATGTGAACATTTAGATTGTAAGCGACATTCTGTAAGCTTGCAATGTGTTTGTGTCAAATTAATAAATGAACATGACGAACCCTTTTATTCGATACACATTAATATAATTGTTACTCAAAGTACTAGTCGAATCATCATCAGCTCATATACGTCCCCACTTCCGGGGCACGGGGCTACCCTAAACTAAACTAGGGCGGTAAGGCCTTGCTCAACTGCGCTGGCCAAGTGCGGGATGGTCGACTACACGACCTTAGAATTTCTTCGTAGCTTTCCTCACGATGTCTTTCCTACACCGTTAAATCGTAGAATAATCGTACTACTATAGTTGTCGAATAGCATAATGTTCTTTTGATTGTATTGCATTCCTGTTTGTTGTATGAATATTTTATATTTTTTCTTTGTATTGTTTTGCTTTTTAATTGTATTCATCTTTATTTATTTTTCTTCTGTTGCGTCATTCAAAGGTTCTGCCAGAATATCAGCGCCGTCGCGTCCTTGCGGCTGCTACGGCACATGCTGAGGCAGAACCTTTTGATCATAATATATACTTGTATGTGTATGTTTTATTTTTGTTTCGTATTTTTGATTTTATGACCAATAAATGTTTTCTATTCTATTCTTTTCAAACGTGTTTTTGCCTCATAAAAATTGCGCTTAATTTAACAGACTACGACAGACAATACATCAAAGCTATTGGCTTGACCAACCCGCTTGAACGGGTCATTCTGACTCGCACATTCTCAAAGAACCCTTTAAGTTCCGAGCCATCGCTCACGCGGACACCATTGGAGTAAACTTGATTGATATTGATCTCATAAAGTATAGTGATGCGGGCTTAGGGCCGACCGACGGTCAGTGATTTGACTGACGAGTCATTTGTTAGGGGAAATAGAGATGTAATTATCTGAATTGTTAAGTTAAGTTATTTTATAAGTAGGTATTCCCCTAGCGTAACTTTTTTTAACGTATGTAAGTTTATCGTCAAGTTATTTAATGAATAAATCTTACGGTTTTTTTTTGTGTTTGGAAGTTTTTTGTGCATTCGACAGACATTACGATTTAAGATTGATCATGGTCATTCTCAGTACGGCGTCTTTTTTTCCAATAGTTAAATTACAAAAGACTTCGTTGAAGGACTAAAACTACAATATTTTAATAAGAATTACGATAATTGATAAGACTAAATTTCGTGGTTACTTTGTGGAAAAGTAAGTGTGGAATCTTTTTGAACGAATTTATTATCTATACGTATTGTTGTTTAGAATTTGTGCATTATTTCTTTTTCATATCCAATTAAAAGAAAAAAAAGGGTTTACTAAACGCTTTATTTAAGTTATCACATTACATATTTGTTGAAATGTCATGTTAATTTTTATATAATATTTACAAAATTTTCTTTAGCTAAAAATATGTCTTATATACTTAAAAACTATGAAAAATATACAAACGTACAGTTAATTACAAAAAGTAAAACCCTGAATATATTTTCATTCATAATAAAATATTTGATAAAAAATTCAATCTCATTTTTGTGAATATAACAGTAATAAAAAGTCATACATAAAAAATAACAGTGTCTTATTAGTTAGTTGCCGAAGTATCAGCATTTTAAATTGTACTCAAAGTACTAAAATAAACGATATGGTAATTTTAAGCACATTTTTCAGCTTAAGTTGAAAATGCTTAATGATGTCAATCAACAAACCATCTATATTTAGGTTTTAAAATAATAACTTTTTGAAAAAAAAGGTTCGTTCATTTCTTTGAAATCTTTCGAGTAACATATTAAAACATATTTCATACAAATAGATGATCAAGTCCAGTAAGTATTATCTCCAGCGTAGAGTGACAACTGTGGTGAGGAATGACGTCACCAGTAACGTGATGAAGCTCGTGACGTCATAGCTGCGATGGGCTGCGTTGTAGAATCCTCCGTACACTTGTAGACCCGCAGTTTCAATACTGAAATTAAAAAAAAATCAACTTTAGATAGCTCTTACAAAAATATTTTTGATTAGCGCCCTAAAAATCCTTACTAATATTATAAATGCGAAAGTAACTCTGTCTGTCTGTCTGTCTGTCTGTTACGCTTTCACGCATAAAGTACTGAACCGATTTAAACGAAATTTGGTACAGACATAGTCCAGAGCCTAGAAAAGGTTATAGGCTACTTTTTAACCGACTGCGCTATAAAGAAGTAATGTTTTAGCCGTTAAACATCTCTACGCGGACGAAGTCGACACAGCCACTGGACGGATCGAGATGAAATTTAGCATGCAGGTAGATGTTATGACGTAGGCATCCGTTAGGACAGGATTTCCCGAAATTCCCACGGGAACGGGAAATAACGGGAAAATCCTTTTGTATGAAAAATACTAACCGCATAAGTTAGACGCTTGAAATTTTACATGCAGGTACCTTAATAAATTAAAAGCTTAATTGCAACAGCATATTGTAAAATTCCCACGGGAACGGGAGTAATAGGGAAAACACTTTTGTATGAAAAAATCTAAACCGCTATATAGATGGACGATTGAGATTTAGCATGCAGGTACCCTAATGAACGTAAAGCTTACTTCCAACACGATATTACAAAATTCCCATGGGAACGGGAGTTATTGGGAAATAACTTCTGTATGTAAAATCCTTACGGGGTTGAAATATATTATATAGAGATAGAGATTTACCCGAAGCGAAGCGAGGGCGGGTCGCTAGTAAATAAATAAATATAAAACAACAGAAAATGCGATTTTTTATTTCTTCTTTTGAAAGAGAAAAATGCTGAGTAAGATAAGCCTATTTGTTAAGTATGCCATTAGCGGCATCTTATTAGCAACGGAACTTACTCTATCAAGTCCCTACTACCACCCCGGATGTTAAAAGACTGGAGTTTGACCGCTAGGAATGTCTATGTGACGTTCTATGGTAGCGTAGATCTAGTATCTAATATACACTTTTGGATGCAGTTTGGCAGGAGCTGCCTTCACAAACTCTTCTTAAGGAGTCCTGAACTGAGCTTACAGTAATCTCAATCGTTTCTCCAAAACATACATAGCTCCAAACCATGCACGGTTATGGGCTATACTTAATGTCCAGAGTGTTCAGCATAGCTATCCATTACCTCTATGATATTGAGAAATATTTACTTTGAACAATATTCTATTAGCACCGGGCCTTACTCTATTAAGTCATTTCTAAACTCCAATACAGAAAGGGTGAACTTAACCGATATGTGCCTCTCTGTGGCACCGTGGTCATTAAACAAGTGGACTGATTTGGATCCGTATTCCGTATTGTTTGGCAGGAGTTGCATTAACACATTTTCGTAACCCTTAAATGGGCACAGCTTGTTGGAATATTTCATTGGTTTGGCCCCTAACTCAACACAATAAGGTTCAAATTATGGTGCCAATATAGTTGCTAGAGCCTTATAAAGGGTAGAGTCCTGACCTGAACTTGCAGTAGTCCCCATCGTAGCTCCAGCCCAGGTACTCTCCAGTACGAAGGTTCTCGCTGCGCAGCCAGTCCTCTAGCGGCCGGAAGTAGTCCCGAAGAGCCTCGCCGCTCAGCCGGCCCTCGCCGATGGTCTCCTGTAGGATCTGCGACCAGGGGGCTGAGGAACCGCGCTCCATGATGCGGCTGCAAAGGAATTTGCACTTTAGTACCTTCTGTCATACTTCTTTATCGCTTATGAGAAGACCTAAGAGAGCTTAAACAAAGACATTAGATTTCAAACTTCGTTTTCATATTGTTACTTTGTCTACGGGTCAAGTTATGTTATTTTTATCAAGACCGTTGTCGTCAGCGAATGTCATAGTTTTCCTATTGATATTGGGGCCATATAAAGGGGTAAGGCTGATGAGGACACATAATTGTGCCCCTGCATTTTGCAGGCAGACAAAAATAAGCGTTATTTTTGAAAATATAACTCGAATGTGAGTGTTTTTTTTGCTCCACACAATGTTGGGTATTTTGTTTATTAATAAAAGGTTGTTGGCGTCATTAATATGCAGTTCGGTGGTGTCAATAATTATTATCAAGATTTGTTGGGATTAAGCAATATGTAATGTGTAAAATATTTTTTTGTGTTTAATACGAAAGTTCCATCAACATCCATGATTTTGAAGGCCAAGTTAAATACATTGCGAGAAATTAAAGCTTACGACTTGGTGCCGGAAAAATTATCTAATGGGCTTCCTTCTTTGTAATATTAGTTGCGTTTTCCATTACTCTCAGACGTGACTCAATTAAAACAAGGACATGAGTCGGCAATCCCAATGCTTACATAAGAAACGAATGCTGTTATATTATATAATTTTCATTTATGTGGGAATATAGGCAACAGTGTGGTCAATTTCTGATCATATAACCATTTCACCTTGATGTTAAATTTATATTGCGTATCTTCAAATGCGTAAATGTAAAATTGCTGTGCAGTCAGGGAAAATCAAATGTTCTACTAAAGATTGGATCAAATGAATCGTAAAACCGAAAATACATATTTGCAAACGTGTTTCACTGGAAAATTTGGAGATCGTCCAGACCTTTGATGTTTAAAGAAAATTGGATCTTCATGAAACTCGAAGATGTTGAAGAATTTTATTGATACCACTCGATTTGATTCCATCTGTATTATTTAACTCAAAATTCTTATTTGATTGTAATCAGTAAATTTTTTTTTACTAATGTAATAAATTTTATATTAGTAAGATGTCAAATGTATAGTTCATGGTGCCAGATGAAATAAGATTAAGATGATGATGATATAAATATAACTTCATTGTGATTTGCAATATGTATTATTCGGTACCAAGCACAAGTCCACAAAAAAAAGTCTTGTTCCTTTTATTTAAACATTACTCAAGTTAATCTTAAAATGTGTAACATTTCCTACTTCCCACTGTGTCAAGGAGGGTAAGAATATAATGCCACTAACATTGTTTGCTAACCGGCTGGCCCCGTAAACGTGAAATTCGCTCAAACCGCAAATTAAGCAGTTAAATGAGGCAAACTCCAGAGTGTTTGCCAGCAAACGCAATACACACACAAGTAGTAATTACACCGTGAAGTGTGAGTAATTCCGATGTAAAATCGAAGTAAATAATGCATTGAAGGTAATTATCGTGGGGTAATACAATGAGGGTAATTTTGGATAGAACCGTTAACCAAAAGGTTGCTCTGTCTTGGTATAGGTCAGGCGAACCACGGTCAATTCGGCGCTACTAGAGAATATTGTTCTACGATACGAAAATAATGATGACGATGACGACTGATGTGCATTAGATTTAATAGTAAAGAGGGCACGGTAGCCAATAGTAGTATTCTCGTAAACGTACTTCATCATCATCATCAACAGCCCATATACATCCCCACGGCTGGGGCACAGGTCTACCCTAAACTAGGGCGATAAAGTCTTAGTCAACCACGCTGGCCAAGCGCTGGTTGGTTGACTACACAACCTAAGAATTTCTTCGTAGGTATGCAGGTTTCCTCACGATATTTTCGTTCAGCGTTAAAGCGTCGAATAAGATTCGATTAATACATATGCATTTTTAAATTTAATAACACAGTGGTACGTGGCAAACCTACTTATTTGAACACTATTTCAGTTAAATAAATAAATAAATATATATCTGAGACATTTGCACACACGGTCACCTGACCCCAAACTAAGCAAAGCTTGTACTATGGGCGTCAGAGACAGATTAACTACATATATATTTATAAATACATACTTAAATAATTACATATATATTTATAAATACATACTTAAATACATAATCACACCCAGACACGGAACAAACACCGATGTTCATCACACAAATATTTGTCCCGAGTGAGAATCGAACCCACGACTCTCGGAACCGCCAGCCAGGGTCACTAACCACTGTTCCACCGAGCCAGTCAAGTTGTGTTACTACACCCAGAGAGATTGAGTATCAACTATGACAAGCATTATGTAGATTCGGATTTAAGCCAATAATGTTTTCGAAGCCTTTAAGACATTGAATATACGATCTGACCTTAATATTTCCTAATAATCATATATTTATATTATCATAACGCGAGGATTATATCAAACACCATTTGTGAGTAGTACCGCTGGCATTAAAAGTACTTTTTATCATCCAAGACCAGTCCATCATGATTGGCCTTAGTTTTTAGAACATAAAGAGTTTAACGTTAGATAGATAAATATTTCTCAAAACATTACAACCACAATTCCGCTTCTATTTAGTGTTTCAAATTTCAGGAACAACTGTGGCATACATAAACACCCAGACACCGAACAAACACAGATGTTCATCACACAAATATTTGTCCCGAGTGGGAATCGAACCCACGTCACTTGGCGCTAGAAACAGGGGCACTATTACTGCTATCCAATGCGACATCGAGTCTGTCAATTACATATATGTAACTACTTCTATTGCAGTCTGTACGTTTGGAAATGGGCCGACAGGGTGCCGGAATCGGGCCAGCATAATCATACTTCGGGAAAGATTACTTAACGATCGATACTAGAGGTGTGAATTATACTCGGTTCACATGAGATCCGTAAACTTAAAGGATATACCGAATAATTCAGAGATTTCCGACGCATAACTTAGTAATTTATATTTGAGTATTTGATTACATAATTCAGTTGTTTCTTTCAAGGTATCCGATAATTGTTAGGCATTTTCAGGTAAGTCACTTATCGTGCCATTGATATTGTACAGCTATTGAGCTTAATTTACATTGGACGAATTTAAAGTGTACTAAAGAATTTGATATACTACTCCGATAACATATATCGCACCAAAAACATAACTGTAAAAAAGGAGAGCCAAGTTCAATACAAAAATGATGGCGTGGGTGTAAGTTTCGCTGCAAAAATAATAAGAGATCAAAATGAGTGCTAAGTTTTATGACAATTGCTGTTTTTTTTTAATGTGTGCGTAAATAAGGTTAGATTTGACTTCGCCAGTTTTATCAGAATGAAAGTATAAATATTATATTTAATAACACTGTAATGAAAACAAGCACAGAATTCGTAATATTATACATTAATACATTATTTCATTAAGTCATCAACTTGATGAGATGACATTATTATGCTTACTATTACATAAATGAAACCTCATTTAAATAGAGCAGAACGGATTTAATTACACGTTATATCGATAGTCCACTCTCACGATAGGCAAATAGGTAAGCTCTAGGTTCTGACCGGCTTTACATAACCTAGGTCTGAGACATAGGCATTGTTTTACGGTAGTATAAGAGGCATTTTATGTAACTAACCCATTTTGAGTCACGATCAAGTTAAGCGGGTTGTCTCTGACATTTGATAAGTAGGTGACTTCAAGTTTCGACATTATACCTTTGGATGGTCACTTTTAGCAAATAAGAAAATAAACCCTAGAATTAAATACATTAAAAGTTAATGCAAGTAAATATAAAGTTGACTGTTACGTCATGCTCCGGCAAAGTAGTAACATTTCATGCATTTCTTAATCCGTAATGAAGTTCGGAAATCTTATCTTCCTCCGTAAGAGAAAATATCTTTTACAGATTTAAGATCCATTTCTTGAGCATAATCGCTTAATTTTAGATGACTCGAATCTATTAGTGTGCTTAGCGATATTTATTAATATTAACAGTGCAATAATTCGAATTGCTTCAGTCGACCTAACTGCTGGCCCTCTTGATAAAATGACATAATCTCAAGTTTCATCACTTGGATTAGAGCTAAGTTCAGGACATTGCTTGTCAAACTGTTCCGAGAATAACCAGTGGTCATGGCAATATCAATTTTAGAGTGCCTTTGTTATTTAACATTATGGCTATGGGCTGATATTATTTTTACACAAATTTGTAAAAATAATATCAGCCCATATAGTCCCTACTCCTGAAGCAGGGGCCTTCCCTAAACTAGGATGATAGGGGCTTAGACAGACACCCGGTGCTAGCCAAGGTCGGGATAGTTGACTACACAACCTAAGAATTTCTTTGTGTGAGTGAGGTGTGCAGGTTTCCTTACAATGCTCGAATATTCGGCCATCCACGCTTTTTTTTTTAAATAATATTGAATAATGAAAGTTAATTATTTTTGATAAAATATTGCTACATTTTTGACAAAATCAACCAAATGATTTAGTGAAGAGGAGAGAAAAAGAGTTTAATAAAGACAATCAACAGAGGATTTCATATACACAGACACAAATATACTTATATACTTAATAACACACCCAGACACGGAAAAAACACCGATGTTCGTCACACAAATTGTCCCGAGAGGTAATCGATTACCTCTCGGGACAATTTGTGTGACGAGCATTAGAACCGTAGAACCGGACCCACGAATCTTAGAACCGTAGGTTATGAACCTAGGTCACTAGCCACTGTTCCACCGAGCCAGTAATTATGGCGGCAATATGATTGCCATTACCAGTTATAAGGCTTTCAGTTTGAGAAACTCTGCCCTACTGTCCATAAACTAACCATTTGCTAAGTCTCTGGAGGTATACCGGCACTAAAGATATGCATGCAACAGATTTAGATCAGTTACGTAAGGGAAGGAGTGAGGTACTGTTGTTGAAACAGAGCCTGTACTTTGGTGCCTAAAAAGCATACTTTGACTTGCATGCTGACTAGCATGACTGCCTCGGTGGAACATCGGTAGTTAGTGACCCAGTTAACTGCCTAAGGTTCCAGGAGTCGTGGGTTCGATTCCCGAATGTTTTGGGAAAGTCACTTGAATGGGATCAGATCAATGTATGTGATGTTGTGTAATATTTATTTATTATTTGATGACGTTTATTCGATCAAATGCTGGTTCTCTTGAAATTATTTTAAGCTAAATTGTCTCTTTGAAATTAATTTAAACTTTTGGAGATTGGTGGCGTATCTACCAAGTACACCTGGAGTCGTGGGTTCGATTCCTGTCTGGGACAAATATTTCTGTGAACATAGGTATTTGTTTCGTGTCTAAGAGTATTATTTACCTTTTTAAGTAGGTACCTAAGGTTATGCGTTTTCTACTGCTTCTGTCATCCGTTTTTTGACACTTTACTGACATATGAAACAAAAGATGCGAAATGGCACGCAAATTATCATAAGGTACCCTATTTAGAAAAAAAAGCGTCGATGGCCGAGTGGTTAAGGTCGTTGCTTGTCATGCGAGAGGTCGCCAGTTCAAAACCCGCCAGGTACCAATGTGTTTTTCAATTTGAATTTCATATGTACCATAATTTGACGCTTTAACGGTGAAGGAAAACATCGTGAGGAAACCTGCACACCTAAGAAGAAATTCTAAGGTTGTGTAGTCGACCAACCCGCACTTGGCCAGCGTGGTCGACTAAGGCCTTATCGCCCTAGTTTAGGGTAGGCCCGTGCCCCAGCAGTGGGGATGTATATGGGCTGATGATGATGACCCTATTTAGGACAGATTTGTAATTAATTTAGCGCTTGGTTATAACTTCTGCCTCTTGTTTAGATTGATTAAAGTAGGTTTGGCGTGAAAGAGGGCCAGAAATACTTTCACATTTATAATATGTATTAGTAATAATAATAAATATTTTAAATAGCGACTTACCCACCCTATGTAGATACAATTTATGTAAATCTCTATTACGTTTATTAGCTTAAACACAAAGGAGTCGATACTGCGTATGACAGTTACAACGTACAAACATTACTCCGAACTAAATGTCGAAAGATGTAATACACTTAGGTATTCAGTATTACTGAATACAATAAGACATATTCATAAGCCGTTGTAATAACGTTAGACGTTTGAATCAGCTATAACTTTGTGATTGTCTGTTTTTAGACTATAGACAAGCTAGAAAGGAGTTCACGTAGATCTAGACTAGATTTGAATAGTTTAGGAGTTTGAGTGTTACAGAGATGGATTCTGAATGAAGAAATCTGTTTTGTATCTAACTGAACAAGTTAGATGTAACGATACATAATGAGTTGTGGCGAAAATAAGAGCCTTTACCACAGTTTGTGATGTGCCAAAACATCCTAATACTTATCCAAAACTAGCTATCCGCCTTACTTTCTTCAGGAATAAAAAAAGTTCATTTTACAAAAACTTTATCTGAAAAACGACGAACAAATTGATAATGGTGAAAAAATTAGAAAGGTCGGTAAAAATCGACGAAGTGAACTTAATTTTACGTTTGGCTTGGGTTTTTCCTGTGGGAATCTTTATTCTTCATACCAATCTCACCTCCCAACAGAAACTGGTTCAGTTCGTGCCTGTTCCAGTGGTCTCCGAGGACCATTTCTAGTTTCACAATCACAATCGGCCGCTCGGCTTCCTATACAGATGTAATTAGGACGGCGAGCGGTCACGATTCAGAACTATACCGACTCTGAACGTTCGGAGTTTGTAAATGTTTGCTAGTAGTATTGTTATCAACAAATAGTGCCCAGTTTTGTATAGTGTTTTGTTTGTGTGGAGTAAATTAGAATATAACAAACAATTGACAGTTCAGCAGGACATTGCGAGTAAAATGACTTACCTACTCGCGATGTCTTTCTGTCAATACCAAATTAAGCATGCATCTAAAATAGAAATGGTGGTAACGCAGTATTTTTGAGTTAAATAAGAACAGACTCTCAGACATTTGGGATATTTTCACACACGGTCAACTGACCCCAAACTAAGTAAAGCTTCAGGGTATCAGGGACTGATATACATACATAGATATATGTATTAATACATACTTCACATACATAATGACACCCTGAGACGGAACAAACACCAATGTTCATTACACAAATGTTTGTCCCGAGTGAGAATCGAACTCACGACCCCTGGAACCGCCAGGCATGGTCACTAACCACTGTTCCACCGAGCCAGTCGACGAGTCGAAATCATAAATGTATATTATGCATAAGTAAGTCCGTCTGTTTCGCTTTCATGCTAAAACTAATGAACCGGTTACAAGAAGGGAAGAAAGAGAAGTACTTATTTGGTTTTTTATAGAGTAGTGGAGTATTAGAGTAATTTACTAGGTTACTTTTTATCCAACTGCTCTGTAAGGGACCAGTATTTTTCGTGATAAATGACACCACGCGTTAGTTGTGAATATATTACCATTCCGATATCTAAAATAAGCCCCACTGGGCGGCATGGCGTTAACAACATCACTAATAGGGCCCGCATTGCAGCCACAATTGGTCCCTTCCTGGAGACGAGACGGTGCAATTGCACTCCATATGCTTTATTTTCGGTTTCGTCTCGAAGGAAATTGGCCCTTGAACTCACGGATCAAGGGTGGAAGTGGTCTGGCGACGTCTTATCGGGGATCAGGTAAATTGAGCGGAATTGTCAAAAATTTGTTGCGTCAAATTTAAGTGAGATTGGTGGGTTACAAATTGCAAATCAGATTGTTGCTTGTTAGGTTGTTAGTTAAATTTAATAGATCCAGTATGCCAATTTAAATAAATAAATAACAAATATAACACAACATCACATACATTGATCTGATTCCGTGGAAAGTAGCTTAGGTACCTGTGTTACGGATATCCGAATCAACAGCGGATACACAAATATACTTAAATACACGCGTAAATCGATTTATTACTATCTAAAAATAATTCACTCCCATTGTAAGAGTTACCTTCATTTTAATATTACACACCTGTACAGAAAAAATTGAAAAGAAACCAGCGCATTAGCCTGCTATGTGTAAGCATGATCACACCAATAAGTTATATTGGCCCTTATTGGATAATACATAATTTACCTTTAGTACTAGTAATATATTACATAATAAGCTAGTTAAGAAACTGGCCACTCTCTGTAATCTTCGCGTTAACATGTTAACCACTGAGAGACTGAATCTTATTATATTTAATTTACTGGCACATAAATGGTTACGAATATAATTTAATAGTGCAACATTGCTGGTTCAATTTATAAATATATAGAGGTGATTTGATTTAATTTAGTTCTTCCATATTTGAACGCAACGTAGGCGTTTGCTATTAATTCTGTGACGTCATAGTTTGTCCTATCAGCCCATATACGTATCCACTGCTGGGCGACACTAAACTAGGGTGATAAGGCCATAGTCAACTACGTTGGCCAAGTACGGGTTGGTCTACAACACAACCTTAAAATTTCTTTAAAGATGTGTAGGTTTACTCACGATGTTTTCCATCACCGTTAAAGCGTCGAATACATATGGATTGAACTGGCGACCTCTCGCATGGCAAGCAACATAGTTTGCTTAAAAGCTGCAAATATGTATATAGATTGTGCTTTTGATTAAGGCGACGTGGTATGACTCAGATGATTATGATTTTGTTTAGGAATTCCTGTTATAGTTGAGTGGTATTTTTGGTAACTAGACTGAAATAATAAAGTATTGCTGATATAGTACTATCGTAATTAATAAATACTGATGTGACTTGTTTTAGTGGATTTGAATATTTTGTCGACTACTCTACCAGTGTGTTAGTACTATGTAAACAATAGTTAAGACACTGATATTGTTGTAAATTTGTGTTATTTTTCGTTCATTAATTTTTATTCGTACATAGCTGACCCCGTCAGACTCCATCCTGTCAAAAAAAAATTTAAATAGAAAAGGGCTGTTTTTAGGGTTTTCCCGACAATTATTATTTTTTTTCTCGCCGTAAGAACCATCCTTGGACTTCAACGAACATTTAAAAAAAAGAATTAGCCAAATTGGTTCAGGCGTTGTGGAGTAATGCGCTTACCAACACTTTTTGCAATTAATTTTTATATTATAGAAGATAAAGCATAGCGTTTTTATTTTGTAAGAATATTCAACTTCGTAAACCTGCCTAGGCACAACAATAGCATAAAAGCTGATGTAATATCGTCGGCGTAAAATGGCGTATCTCTATTGTTCTTGTTGTTTTGTTCCACATAATATTGCCTATTATTTTTGGAGTTTTGTCTCAACCTTCGCGGTCGGGTCAAGGTCTATCTATCTCACGATTATAGAATAGGCTGAGGGCCCTACTGTACTTAGTATCGTGAAAAAATAGGAATCCATGAGATTTTCGAAGTGTTTACTAGCATTGTTTGAACCTTTTTTTCCAGCTCATGTTTTCCCTCCCTCCTATAATGCTGGGCTCTTCAGGCGGGGCGTGAAACGGCATTTAAGCTGGCCTTCGGGGTGAGTGCGACAGGCTCAATACGGTCTATTGTGCCTGTCGATCTCATATTTGGATCTCACTACCGCTTACCATCAGGTGGAGTGAGGTCATCTTGTTAGCCTTTTATAAAAAAAAATACTGGCTTGGAATAGCCTCGTCATCATCAACGGACTTGCGGGGAAGGAGATGGCGCTCACCCCGCGTCGTATGAAGGAAGAAGAGAAGGTTTGAGAAAAAATAACTATGATTTATGCGAGGATTTGAAAGCGTAGTCTTCTCGTTACATGTTACACAACTTTTTAAATAAATAAAAATACTTAAATCGAATACAATTTCGGTAAAGTGTCTGTCTAGCTTTTGTCTCAGAAGCTTTTAGCTTAGTGATAGTCTCCATATTGTAAAAACCATTACCTATGTATTATTTGCCAAAAAATAATTTATTATTTCAAATTAATTAACAATTACAAAAGTTCATATTTTGTTTCTTAAAAACAGAATAAAATACTTCTCTTAACTTACAAAAGGGATAATATATTTTTTTATTTAGATTATTTTACTACGCCGACACAGTATCTCAGTGAGACAACTATTAAACTTAACATCAACACTATTGTTCCTGTAGATTAATATCATTTTTATGCAAAAAGTATTCAATCGATCACTCGCCGGATTCAATTATACCATTATAAACGATGCAAAGTAATCTCGGAGTTAATTGTGGAGCGGATTGTGTAATAATGGTGCTATATCCGTTATTTAATTTGACCTTTTGTAGGTATTTCTCGTTGTATTAGCTAGCGTAGTAAATAACGAGGGACAGTGAGGGAACTTTATAATTATCTTTAGGAAGTAATTGTGCCGAGATAGCGGTAAAACAAAAGACAGCTTTTTTTTCCTAACTGACATACGATGATGGTTTGGAGTAGCCTCGTCATCATCACCGGACTTGCGGGGGGTGGGTGGCTTCCACCCCTTAAGTTTGACAAATGTGAACCGTCCGCACGCTAAATTAAGATAAATATTTAAAATATTACTGTGTTAGAACTGTTTGTACAGTAATTAGTAACTACAGATAACTGTTATATTTGTGAAATGCTAGACTCAGATTGCAGTTCCTGGTATTTGAATGCAGTTTAATCACGATATTATCGGAACTTACTTTATTAGTTAATCCTTATTATTCTTAGTGCACTTTAAATAATTATGGAACTCGATTATTCAGATCAAAAATAGATAAAAATATTAGTCTTCAGGGGTCTGCACGCGATATTAGGAGTAAAAATTACATAGCTACTTAGCGCAGTTCGCTCGCGACCATGATTGATGTAACCCAGTCGAAATGTCGGGCAGTAAGTAGCTATGTATTTGCTACTTCTAATATCGCGTGTAGACCCATAAAGACTTATATTTAGTGTAATGGAACGTCAAAGTCTTAAATCTTAAATATAAATATTTACACATTACAGCACTTTTTTTAAAAAGTAGTTAAATAAATACTTAATATTGCAGTGCAATAGTGAATTCAGCTAATATTCTTCTTTCTGCCTTTACTGCAAGTTATTGCACTGTACAAAAGGTTATGTTATTATACAATATAGGCTGTTACCTTGATAATGGAAAATGAATTATTGCATTGGAATTCATATCGATTTGAGAAAAGTACTTCAATAAGGTTATTCTTGTAGTTGTGAACAGAAGGCTATTTGTGGAACGTTATTATTATGTTAAGGTTACATTTTTCTGGGAATATTTTCTTATAAGTATATGGAATTTTATTATACAAGCGTGTAACAACTAAACAGCTGTGTTTTGCGTATAATAAATATCCAGTTGTTTTTATTATCTGCGAGAATTTGATATTTTTTCTGTATACAGCTCTGAGGCGTATCTTTACAAGGGCTTTTTGGGCTAAATCCCAGGGCCCAGATGATACTATGAAAGATACCAGATATACATACCCTCATAACCATTTATTGTATATTAATTTGGTAGGAAGTGAAAATAACTATCATTCCTTTTTTTGAGCCAGAACCAAGTCAATACAATGAACTTCCACTATCACAAAATTTGGTGTGTGATAACCAAAAAATTTTTTTTGCAAAATTTGAAATCCAGTCAAATATAATTCTGTAACGTTATTTTGTTTTTGTAACATACCAATAAAAACACATGTAACAGATTCTTCTAAAAAAAAAAGTTGCAACTCTTTCTTTTCTTTCAAAGCCATATTCATATACTCACGTGAGTATCCTGCCAGCCTCCGGGTTCCGGTAAAGGTCGCACTTGTGCAGAGGGCGCTGAGGGTCGCCGGGGATGAACTGGCCCGTGCGCTCGCACACCGCCCGGTAGATCTGGAACTGCAGGATCGTGCTGACGAAGTATCTGTGGAGAGATAGAGCTACGGTTAGAGGGGTCATAGTATTTCATAACAAAATTGGAAGATACATATTAAAAACTTTATTTATCGCCCTTCCAGCTCATGTCTTCCCTCTCTCATATAATCCCGGACTCTTTAGGCGAAGCATGAAAAGGCATCTAAGCAGGCCTTCGGGGTTTGATCGACAGGCTCGGTATATTGTGCCTAAACAAGTACGCTTCAGGAAGGATCATGAGTCATAACCCGTCCTGGCTCATGGATGTTGATTTTTTCATATTTTTAAATAGGTCTTTGAATAAAACTAAAACAACAAATGAAAATACACTTAGATATTTAAAACGGAACTAGCACCAATGTTTCTCACACAAAATGTTTCACCCATCGAGCCAATTAATTTGAATGGCAAGTAAGGCGTCCGACCGATTTCAGCCATGGCGGCCGATCTCAATTGAGCCAAGTGCGCAGGACATATTATAGTGCACAAGTGTACGCGCAAACACAAGTGCACTCTCTATTCCCTTACTCTCATAATTCGGTGAGACGGCAATCCGACATGACCGATGAGAGATCGGGCGCAGGACCACCGGCTTAGCGTGCTTTCCGAGGCACGGGCGTTCAACCGCCAACTTCCTAACTCCGGGCTGAGTAATTTCATTACAGAAAAACTCACACAAATTTTGCCCGACCCCGGACTCGAACCGGGGACCTCTCGGTCCTAACGCAGCACTTGCTACCAATAGACCAACGAGGCAGTGAATGGCAAGTAGGCACATAGGCACTCACGCAAATTAAGTCATAACTAAGTACGTGATTATAATGCTTTTCTAGATACATTTCGGGCATTCGAGAGCATTATCATCTTAAATCTCCGCTCAGGATATTATTATTTGTAAGAATTATTTGTTACCTGAATTATGTTTATTTAGGTACAATCTAGACGGCTAGGAAAAGAGCTTTAAAGCTACTAACTATTGACAACTACCAGTATTCATCATAGCTATAATCATTATGTAAAAACTGTATAACGATCATTTGAACCTTACCGTAACCGTTATATTGCCCGTCAAATTGTATAAACAGGCACCCAAGCTTTACAAACGATAGCTAAGGGGCAGGATGTCGTGAATTTTCCACTCCATCAGCTGTATCAACGTGTTAGTTGTTCGAGAAATAATCGGTATACAGGTTGTAGGAAGCCGACTTGGATTAATTGTATAATTACACAACCGTGGATAACTAACAGGATTTCATAAATAATGCATTTTAATGACTCGTTTTCCAGCGTGATTGGATTTAAGGAATGTTTTATTTGTGGCCGTTGAAAATTGTCAGTCTGTTTAAATTATTATCATGCAGGTACATACTACGTAACAACGGTTATTAATACGTAATAGTTTGTTTTTGAAGATTAGCGCATTAGGGAAGGCGAATGTAAGTTTCAATCTAAGAAAACTATCTGTAGAGGAGCCTTAGATAAAAAATAAAACATATCGTAGGTTTTACGAAATGTTAATTTATGTCGACTGCGATTTTTTCCCTAACTGACTACGATGATGACTTGGAGTAGCGTAGTCATCATCACCGGACTTGCGGGGGAGCGGACGGATCTCCCCTAAAGAAGATTGAAAAAATTACAGTAGTTAACATAGTTTTAATTGAAAATATAATATTTCTAACTAGAACATCTTAATATCAACGTGCGAAATTATGTATTTTTGACGAGACATCCATCCAAGTATTTTCAACGTACGAAAATAACAATTTTCATCATCTTTATCGTTCTAAGTCTTGATAGTTTTAACATATCCGTGCTAATAAGTACAAATGTAAACCAAAATCAATATTAGTGTGAATGTAAACAAATATCGCAATAGCAAGATCCTAGAATGCATATAACGTAACTTGATCTAAACTTTAACGGCCTATTTGCATTTAACTTATACAACATGCCGTATCTGCATATCCGCTATCGGTCTCGTTTCATTCATCAAGTACGAATAAATGCATAAGTACTTCAAGTTATGACAGGAGTACGAGTATACTGACGATTTCTACCAGGTATAAATACCTATAAATGAATATTTCACAACATCAAAAACTTACTTCAAGCTGATCCCGCAGTAAGTAGCTAAATATTTTACATAATATAGCACAAATAAAAAAAAATACAATACACACCCAGACACAGAACAAACACCGATGCTCATCACACAAATATTTGTCCCAAGTGGAAATCGAACCCACGACTTTTGGAACTGCCAGGGTCACTAACCACTGTTCTACCGAGTCAGTCAGCTTTGATAGCGTAACTGGCCCTAGGGCCATAATGATGGGAAATAACGAAATGATGAAAATTTAACGTTGCTGTAGCATCAACTTGATGCCGTAAGTGTTAATCCCTGGGTAACTTTGATAATTCATAAGTAAATCAGCAAAACTACCCAGTAGAGTCACCTAATAATGTCCGACCGATCCTATTCGATGTTCAATGGTGATCATCCAACTGCAGAATGCATGTTATTAGTTATAGGGTACTAGTGTATATTCTCTATTCCATCGTTCTCATAGTTTGATGAGAAAACAAAACCACTTGACAGATGAGAGATCAGGCGCAGAATCGGCTTAACGTGCTTTCCGTAGCACGAGCGTGCATCAGTCAACTTCCTGAGTAATTTCTTGACGGAAAAACTCATATATTTAGCTCGACAAAGAACTTGAAAACACACACAACTTTTATCTGCTCTAGGACTCGAGCCAAGGACTTCGAGTCTTTAAGTAGCGCTTGCCACCAAAAGAATACACCGTCAAATTTTAGTGGTTGTTTTCCCGTGGCAGAACGATTTGCCTTTAGTAATACTATCGACTCATGCAAAAAAATTCCTAGAAAAAAAAATGATTTTTTTTCAAATTTTCAAATAAATAATTTTCTAACTCGAAAACGAGAGAAGCTATCGTTATTTTATAAGATGTGACGTAATCAGGTACTGCTTGCCGCATGAAATCGATGCTTAAAGCTGAAGAAGCTCGACACCCTAAGTCATAAAGCGGTTCGAACGTGCTTTCGAGTTTCGGTTAAACCTTTCGTAAAACCGGCATTTATCGATTTTAACAAAAAAGAACTGCACAAATCTATTGTACTACTAAGATAGAATCATTTTACTGCGGGAAAACAACCACTAAAATTTCACGGTGTATAAAAAGGTAAGTACTCATGTACAAAGGTACATTAATGTACATCGAAGCCCAATCCCAGCCCATCGTAATGATGGGTTACGTCAGGCGACAAAGCGATCGGACGCGATTTCACAACTTCGTGTAAACTTGTAACGCATAATCGGGCTGGGAAATGATAGGTCTGCGACGGGTTGCGTATTCTAAATAAGTCATTTCTAGTTTGGCCGCCACAGTGATGCGGACATGGAAACAATAACAGTCAAGTATTGTGTCGGTCCAAAAGATTAAACTGGCAATCGGCAAAAAAAAAGACGTGTGGCACTCGGGGACTGCCGCGGTATAGCTATTGCATAGCATCGTCCGATTTCGGAGCAGCTCGTCTCGATTCGCGCGAGTTTCGTAGAGTCGTACAATACGTCTAACCGCACGCACACAAACACCGAAGTCTACCGAACTGAAACGACGTTAGACGATTATGAGGTTTTTTTCGTTACGGAATTTCTTGATTCGGTCGCCGAGCTCAAAGCCCGCGATAAAAGCTATGCAATAGCTTAAAAACAGTTTGACAGTTAAGGGACGCTTTGTTTCAATTCTTTTTCCTCCTTGTAATACTAATACTAATAGTTGTTAATATTTTAAAATCAAAACGTCTTTAGTATTCAACTTGCATGCACTTCTTCATCGTCACATTACTTATAATAAGGCTCTACCGCAGGTCCGAACTGTCCGAACGATTCTACTGAGAATAATCCGCTATGAAACTCTATAGATACCTACACTTTTTAAGCGACAATAATGTTATTATCTACTAATTGTAAATTAGCCAAGTAATACAGTTTGGGTAAATCATAGTAAAAATATCATTTATAGTACATTATTATTTTCTGCATTTACTACTAATAAAAATATAAAGGAGATTACCCCTAACATAAGACCCATTGTAATGCTATTCGTGTTCACTTGTGCGTCAACCAGATACACTCTCAGTTCTACTGCACAGTTCTAACCTAAGAATGTATGTTTGTATGCAGATAATAAAGAACATTTCCATATTTGGAAACCTACTTTTAATCTGGTTTTGCTAATGTAGTGCGTATAAAACCTAATACATAATACATACACGCATAATTCAATGGTATTTTATTGAAGAATGTAGCCTAGAATTACTCTCATTGGCACAATCTTTATAATAAACTAGCTTTCCGCCCGCGACTTCGTCCGCGTAGAGACGTTTAACGGGTAAAACATTACTTCCTTATAGCGCAGTCGGTTAAAAAGTAGCCTATAACCTTTTCTAGGCTCTAGACTTTATCTGTACCAAATTTCATTTAAATCGGTCCAGTACTCTATGCGTGAAAGCGTAACAGACAGACAGACAGACAGAGTTACTTTCGGATTTATATTATTAGTAAGGATGTTCATTTGTTTCTCTTGTTAGTGGGCAGGAACTTATATGATGTAGGTACACTTCTGGACAAAAACTTTTAAGATAATTATTAGTGTTAGCTTCTGATGAATAAGCTCTAGGTCCTGAACCTAGTAAGATGTGTTTGGATTGAGTACAATAGTAGTTTGAACTCTGGAAAAGTGCAATTAATGTTAGGGGGAGAGCCATTCGCTAAGGGGAGAGAGCCATCTGCTTAGGGGTAAGAGTCATCCGCTCCCGCGCAAGTCCGGTGATGATAACGAGGCTACTCCAAGCCATCGTCGCATGTAAGTTAGGTAAAGTACAATTAATAATATTTTTTTTTATCCCAGATACACACATTATTTTGTTGAAGATTTAATAACAGTCGAAACGTCGGGCAGTAAGTAGCTATGTACTTTGCTACTTCTAATATCGCGTGTAGACCCATAAAGACTAATTTTAGCATTTAATAACAGTTGAACCGATTTAGCTAATTCGAAATCATAGTATTGCATAGCATAGAAAGCTCCCAATATTAAACATAGGTACTTTATCTCGACTACTATAAAAGACAGAGAGAAGTTTCAAGATATAAACGAGTTAACGCGAATGCAATCGTAAGCAGAAGCTAGCAAGTAATGGATCTAGTTTACAACTCAAACAACTTGCTACAAGTCGTATAAAAATGGCCACTGTTTACTGTGCATTACGACACTTAGAACCAATTAAATGTATGAAAATGTCTTTGATTACTTTGTAAGTGGCGTTGCGTGACCTTAAATGAGATGTGATGAAGAAACTCGGTATGTAGAAAGACTTATGTTTACTTATTTGGACAACGAGACGCATAATAAACTACTGTCTTTATTTTTGCTTATAAAGCTTATTTACATTCTATAAGGATAGGATTTTTAAGCGATTCTTGCAATGCGGATATTTTGAGATGCAAATACATAACTTAGTAAGCTGTGAGTCATTATTTTTTGCATGATATTTAAATTGATCCTAGATCCTCAATGGAATATTATTTTTCCGTTTATTAATCACCCTTTATTTTGCTATACAGCGTGGAACGTTGATTAGTAGAATATTTTAGGTGCTATTTTGTGATTTAGGAAGTGTAGGTACGCATTCAATTTGCCATCGACTCGGAAAGAAAGGAGGACACAGTGAAATGACTTATGATTTCTCAGTGACCAAATCAAGTCGATGATACTTTTTTTAATGTTCATTATAATTCTACAACCGCCTGTTGTTTGTTGAAATAGTGTGGCACCTGTACTATGTGTGATATTGACTAACCGAGGATCGGAATTCCGATCGCTATGTGACGGTGCGAATATGAAGGTTAATTGCTGATGTCGACCTGTTAATTCTGTGATGTTAGTGGGTTGCGTGGCATATTGGTCACATTTGCATTATCATCATCATCAGCCCATATACGTCCCTACTGAAGGGCACGTGCCTACCCTTAACTAGGTTTTAGTTAACCACGCTGAACAAGTGCGGGTTGACTTCACACAACTTTATGATTTTCTAATTTTCTTTAAACCTAGAAATAAATAAATATAATGAAAGAAAGAAAAGTATTAAATTCAAAGCATTACAAAATGTTAGTACAAACAGTTTATCGACAAAAAATAATACTACTGAAATGGATGCTCTAGGCAAGTGCAACAACGGCAAAATGCAATAACGCTGCACCGGCTAGGGGAGGCTACAGAGATCTATATATATGTGGAACATCATATTGATCGGCTTGATTCTAAGTTGTGATATGATTCTAACTGTGATGTGTGAAATGTTCACTAAGAAATTTTTAGCAAGTTCAGCTTCAAATCGAATCGTATGAAAGTTATACTAAGTTTTTAAGGCAAACAATCAAAGGTCCACTTAGATTTACACAAAATACATCGAAAAGACAACAACTGAACTTAAGTTTCAGGCACGAATGTCTATAGATTGGATCGAATCATGTAATAAATCCTAATTATAACTATGTTTCCATCACATAAAGTTGAATTCCTTGTAACATCCTTCACTGCAGTATCCTCAATTTATTAACAAAACTGGTTTACAACTAGTTCGCACTAGTTACTTTTAGGCAACTAATACAAAGACTAGTAATTATAGTGCATTTATCAGAAAGGCCGGTAGCGATATATTTTTTTAATCTAGACATGTAGGCAAATCACGCATAGAGTATTAAGGGGAAGACCTTTAAAGTAGGTTTAGTTTAGTATAACGTAAACTCATCGGTATTAAGCTATCTAGTTCAGCTAAGCCATTAAACGTTGAAAGTGGATGTTCAAGTTAGTTTTTTAAGAGGACGACTAAGTTACGTAGGAACGTAGTAACTTAGCCATCTTCTGCGACTCGAGACCATTATTTTTTATTTTATTACTTACTTTATAGCCAATAGGCAACGAATTCATATTTTTTTTACTCGTAGATGGCGGTTACCCGCCGTGTATTTGTATCTTCGTGTTATTTAAGTATTTTTTTTCTTTCAGACCAATAAATTATAATATACTTAATATATTTTGACTGGCTCAGTGGTCAGTGGTTAGTGACCCTGGTTGGCGGTTCCAAGAGTCGTGGGTTCGATTCTGACTCGGGACAAATATTTGTGTGATGAACATCGGTGTTTGTCCGTGTCTGGGTGTGATTATGTATTTAAGTATTTTTTTAAAATATATATGTATATCAGCCTCTGACGCCCATTGTACAAGCTCTGCTTAGTTTGGGGTCAGATGACCGTGTGTGGAAATGTTCCAGATAATATATTTTATTTTACGTACCGATGTTCAATCCCCGCCTTAATAATATGCATCATGAAATCAAACGCCAACCGATATTTTGCAACAATATACTACGTTTTGTGAAGTAATAGCAAATGTTATGACATAGATATGATGAATCGATACTATTTACAACCGAACGAATGATACTTACTCAAATACCGTACTGATTGTCTTGCTTAATCCACTTTATTTATAGTTTAATACTATGGCAGGAATGGTGGCTAGTTGAATATTCGCATCCGATAGATTACGAGATTGTTTTAATTAATGTCTGGTTAATTAACTTTCGACCTTTAATGAGCATAATACTAGATATTTTTATTTCTTTGAAGTCGTAGAGACATTTATAGGAAGCGAGTCCAGGGTCGGGCTTAGTTAAGAATTACTCAGCCCGGTGTCAGAAAGTTGGCGGTTGCACGCCCCTGCCTCAAAAAGGACGTTAAGCCGGCGGTCCTGCGCCCGATCTCTCACCGGTCACGTCGGATTGCCGTCTCATCGAACTATGAGAGTAAGGAAACAAAGAGTGCATTTATGTTTGCGCTCACACTAGTCCTAAGCACGTTGATCCAAATTGAGATCGGCCGCCATGGCTGAAATCGGTTGAACGCCTTATAGGAGCTACTTATTGAAAAAATCTGTTTATTATCATAACTATAGTTATAGTATACTCGTAAGAACTATAATACAAACATGTAAATGTCTCTTCTACAAAAGTTTTACCTTCAAACTATTGGCTTCATTATACAATAGGCGAACTCGAGTTCCAGTGAAGTGAATAGAAGAAATAATCTGTGGAAGATTTGAGTCCAAAACTAAGTCTGTTAGAATAGGTCACCAGGCCACCAATCGGACTTGAAATTGGATATATACAAATTTAACTACATATACTTAATTTTAATAACTCCAGTAACTACATTACGTGTATAAAACAAACACGCTTAAATTAACAACACCGTCCAAAAACAGGGGCAAATCAAATTATTCGCTTTTTTATAATCCAATTACTTCGTTACAAGTATAATTATATTATTATGTATTAGCATGCCAATTACAATGACAAATGATCTAGTCTGACCACTGGTTCGGTTTATCGACGCGGCAACAATACGATCGATCAGCGAATTACTCAACCACAGTAATGAACGCAAATTGTAAATTATTGATACTTAGAAGCGCTATGCGGAACGCGGGATTGAGGTATGAGCTGAGAGCGTTTTGATGGAATTAACGTTTTTTTAAATTGCTTATAAAAGTAAAATATAAATATAAAAAAACCGGACCTATGTGCAAGTCGGACTCCCGCACGAACCAATTAAGTAAAAAAAACACGTTTATTGTATGGGAACCCCCCTTAATATTTTATCTTTTTAAATGTTTAGTTTTTGTTGTAATAGCGGCAACGGAGGTGGAACGGGAGTTTTTTCTAATTTACTACAAGGAATATCTGAAACAGACTGCAAATGCAGAACCAATTGTGTTGTGAACTATAAGAAGACTTCAACCCATTTTGTAAATTGGTCTAGCTTCTTGTGCACGTTTTAAAGCAATCAGTTGTATTTACATATTTGTTATTGACTATACCTCTTTCTTATTTGAGTGGATGGCAATCAAACGTGTCAAATAAGCAAATAGTAAACCATACGAATTGCGTAATCTGAAGCACCAATTATTTATTATTATTTATTTATTATTATTATTATAGTGAAATTGCTAGGAAAACTCATACATCGCTGACGCTCAAAACTTAGGCAAAGATGGGCGCTGCATTTGGTCTCACGCATAAACTTGATTCGCGGAGACGACGGCGCTGCGACCCATTTCGCTTTCTGCCGACCACTATTATTCAACCACCTGTCTATAGATGTGTGAAAACTGATATTCGAGCCACACCGGCAGACACCGGAATGGATACTCATTTACATTTTACATATTAAAGCTAGACTGGAACTCACGCAATTGATAAAGTAGTTGTTGTCACTTGACAAAGACTGTATGCTGCATTGACTGGTTTTTGTAGTTACCGACTATTTAAATATTCATAGGCTGGAGTATCCTGAAATGTTATATTACGAGTAGATTATTGAGTGCTTCTCTATATATAAAGAGAAGAGTGATATAAAGTAAAAAAGCGAGTTCCTTTAGGTTCTGTTAATATTATTAAATTAAGTTGTTAACGGGTCTCTCTTGAAATCATCATTTAATTTTTAAAAAAGCTACATCTACAGACATATGGCATGTACTTGTTATTTAAGTAGATAAGTATTACGACCCTGCCTATCTTGAATAAGCAACTGTCTGCACTCGCGATCAAACGACATTCCCTATCAAAAACAAGCTAAGTGTTCAACTCATAATATTCCAATTGCTTTGAATGTAGTAAACAAGTAATTACGTCCACCTTCCCTGTCCAGTCCTAAGCTTTCGTTAGTCCACAGTTTCCTCAATAAATAAAAAAAAATCGCTTCAAAGCAGGCATTCCTCGCCTCGGTATTTGGAACAAACAGGTGGTTGTAAAAAAATACAACCATTAACTCCTAGGATTGGTCATCTTGCGTAAGGCACAGGGAAATGTGTTATGTCACGTTGTATCTTCTTTGACCGCAATTCGAGTTGTGGGGTAAAGGAGGCGGAGGTTAGTTGCTGCACATAATTACGGCTGCATTTATTATATCTAGCTTCTTCCTTGATAGTTTATTGAGACTTTAGTTAGCCCTTCGTAGCGTGTGAGAGCTACTTGCTGACTCCTTATTTAGCTTAGTATCAATTGGAACATTGAGTGACTGGCCCTTAACTAGGTATAAGTTCTTACTGATTCTTTGAAAAGTTTTGATTGAATTTTAAACCCGTATTTTACTTTGTATTACGTATTCAGTTAAATATGGTTATAATATTACTTTTTTTTAAAATATATTTCACAACATCACATACATTACTTTTACCTATATTTAGAATTCGCTCTGAGAACTTTGCTACAGCTATTCTACAATTCTGATTAACTCATAATATTATACAGGTATTGTAGAAATATTTAATAAATACTTGCTCATAATTACAATACTTTTTCAATCATTAAGCTATAAAAATACTTAACAAAAGCATATCCGGAAACACACAATATAATAAATAAACTCTGTCGTTACAATCATCATACCGCAACAAAATAAACGATCTTATTGTTAATTACATCTGGCATCCTTGTCTAATGCTCTATATATTATGTCTTGCATCTCTCTCCTGTGCACTTGCTATGTCGAGTGGCCCTTCGGTCATATTGTGAAAGGGCATCAAGGGCAGAATGACCTCTGAAGCATTTGAATTAATCATGTTGTAACTAATGGTAAAATGAGTCCTATCTAATTTATGTCTCGATTATGTTAAGTAGGTTATTATACGAAGTGCCTTATGAGAGATTGGAATAAATTATGATTACATATAAAGTAATCCTTAAACGAAAATAGACGTATGAATATTAATGATATTACATTTTGCGTGAACAGTGAACATTAAATGGAATTCTACGAAAAACGGTAACTGAGGACTCTACGCCCGATGGAATGCTAAAAATCACCTAACTCCCCAAACCCTTCATATACTAGTATAGTTTGGGTGGGTTGGCAGGTCCTGAGGTCGCATTTTCCTAGGATCTGTCAACACTCCTATTTTTTCTACTAACCGCAGCACATGCTTTGTTCTCATTTCTTTTTTTTTTATTGCTTTCTAATGTATAACTTCAACTGTTTGCATGCCGTGGTAGCCTTTAATTAAGGCAGCACTTCAAAATGTATTTTATACTACTAAGATCTCATTGTAATGGTGTATGCTTTGTTGGCTATCCTTAAATAAATAAATAAATAAATAAACATGATTTTTTGCCTAACTGAGTAACGATGATGGCTTGGAGGAGCCTTGTCATCATCACCGGGCTTGCGGGGGAGCGGATGGCTCTAACCCCTAACCCAAACATGAGATCCACAAACGTGTAAAACTCTCTTACAGAGAAATTTCTAATCTAGGGTGTCCCACCGTTTTTGACTGTGGCGACCGATCTCAACAGCCAACTAGGCAAGACATATTATTGTGTACAAGCGTGTGCTGTCTGTTACCCATTTCTCATACACATTTTGGTGAAACGGCAATCCAGCATGATCGATGCGAGATCAGGTGCAGGACCGCGGGCTTAACGTATTTTCCGAGGCACTGCCGTGCATCCACAAATTTACTTTACCAGGCGAGTGGTTTCTTACCAGAAAAAATTACACAAACTTGGCACGGATTCGAACCGGGACCTGTTCGTCCTAAATCACCGCTTGCAACCAATAGACCAACAGAGCAGCAACTGACAGAGTACATATGTTTTCATTTTGCAATTATTATATTTTATCGCGGAAATTGCACCAAAAGATTGCAATTGCATTTACTGCGCCGCGAAACGTATACAACGGATCTGTGCATTTTTAGTTGATGCAATTTTATATTAAACACATACCAACCTTTAGCATCTCTATATGACTTTATATGACTGTGGGACTTAATGAAAAATGTGAATAGACTTCACTACATAGTCATAAAAAATTGATTTTTCTGCCCCTATATCTCTATGTATTCTTAAATCTTTAAAACAAAATATTTTTTAATTGATAGAGGAATTCAAGAGAAAGGTTTTGTGCAAAATTTACCGAAACGAATCGGGAGTGTCACTAGAAATCTACTAAAACACATTACTAAGACAAGATACTAGGTTTTCCTAACAATAAAACAGTAAAAAATTACATCCTTTTTTTTCCACCCATGCCTATCCAAAACTATCCACCCGCTCTACAATTTTGACCTACGACACCATTAACATACCATTTAAAAAGCGGTTCAATTATGAGATGCTTGCACGTAGCTGTCCATTTCCAAAGTGAATGCCAAATAGTCTAAATGCCCGCAGTCCTTAACAGGTCGGCCGCAATATGACCAAAGTGACCATGTGTGACTATTATGACCAAATGTGTTTTTGCCTCGTCATCCGATAAGCTTTTTACATAACTCCGACGGTAAGTCATACTGACCTGTGTCGGTCTTTACACGGTCGTTACGCAGTATTTAATTTACATAAGTCAGTTTTTAAATCCAGTTGCTTTCAATCACTATAGTGTTAAATTGTGTAGTTTATTAGGTCCGTATTAAAATAAAGACAATTTGTTGTAGTTATGAGATTTATGGTGCTTGTGGTGTATTATTCATTTTTTAAAATGCTCAAGTGCTTAAAGAGTTTTAATTAAGTAATTTTTCACGTAATTGCAGTCAGTTTTGCTTGTATCTTTTGTTGTGTAAATTATTTTACGAGTATGCGAAAAATTTATTAGTACAGGCTAATCAAACAATCTTATCTATGAGCTTTGCTCATGTAAATGGAGCAAATTCAATTGGTCAAAAATGAGCCTTAAATATTTATTACAACTACTAGACAAGGTTAGGTACAGTCAGCCAAGAAAGTGGTCTTCCACTTTTGACAAAAGTTTCTGCGAGATGTAGCGATAGCTAAGGTTGACTTTTCACTGACACAATCTTATTCAAAGGGAAAATTTACCTTGTTGTTTCATGAGGTTCAAACGAATCTGAACCGTAGGGTGGTAGACCAAATTTTTGGCTGCAGTACACAAAAAAAAAGTACTAAAGATTGAACTAAAATTGTGGGGTGGTTTCTAATCGCACGGTGTAAACGCCCCCACATCTTAAACCTCGTGTAATGTCGGCTCGTTTTTATTTCTTCACATGAATTTAGTAACCATTTAAATTAAAAACGATGGCACGAAATAGTTCCATCTTGAAGGTCGGCGAAATTTGTGGCCTAAATTACGACATGCCAGATATAACACGTCCTTTGGCCGTTACAAAATTATCTTAAACTTATTTATTTACGGTTGTCAATTAACAAATCATTGGCGGCGGCTGCTGTAACTGTTAATGATTATTTATGATGATGATGATGATGATGATGTTAGTTTTGCATATGTAAAGCAGATACAATTAGTTTTATTTGAAGGAGTTGTTGATATGCAATTTATTTTATTGATGTAATACATAAATCATACCATTATAATATTTGAGATGGTAATTCGTCTCTTGATGATTCATCAAGAAAAAGTTAAGACAACTTACATTTTAAAAAGCTCTTAGAAAATGTGTCGCTATCATTCAAAAGCTCCATTGATTTAAAAAATAGATAGCTGTATTTTAACAATGTTAGGTTTGTTAAAAAATATTATAATGTAGTATTATCATATCGCAGACACAATTAAATAAAAAAAAGTAAAGCGATCTATTTCAAATAAATAGAAATTTAAAATATATTCATCCTTTGTAACAATGTGAGGTAATTATGCTGTAGTTTGAGTCATGCCACAGACAGAATAAAAAAGAAACGTAAAGTCGATTTTATTAGCTGTAATTGCAGAAGTTACAGCGATGCAATAATTATTATTGCTGAATCTAGGAACTGGTGTAGTAAGGTAACTTGACTCTTCTTATGCGAGTAGCCGGGGAAAGAAAGAAGTGGCGAGCATGTGGGGAGGCCTTTGTCCAGGAGTGGATAGAAATAGGCTGATGATGATGATGATGATGAACTTATTCTCATATCCAGAGTAAATATAAATATTACACAACATCACATACATTGATCTGATCCCGTGATAAGTAGCTTAAGCACTTGTGTTATAGATATCAGAAACAACAGTGGATACACAAATATACTCAAATATATTTAATAACACACCCTACACAGAACAAACACTGATGTTCGTCACACAAATATATGTTCCGGGTGGGAATCGAACCCACGACTCTAGGAACTGAAGATAGTGAGCCAGGGTCAGTAACCACTGTTCCACCGAGCCATTCGGAGTAATGAAAATATGCCGTTACTATTCAATTATGTAAATAATAATCGCCCTACGACCCGCACTTGCGTCACTTCGGTTCTAATAACTCCCCTGTACTGTAAAGTGCGGTTATGAAATAATTATATCATGCTTTATAGCCCTTTATATAATAATGTGATGCTTAATATTCTGATCACATCCTTAGGGAGCCGAGATTTACCCAGCGCGGAACATGTGTGAGCTAACATGATCCTCGTAAGTTGATATAATCTCGCGTAGACATAATTTACATTAAATGGGTGGAAAGTGAACTTTTGTTTAATTTGAATTGTTTGTCATTTGTATTTTATGGAAGGAAAGCTTGGTATAATTTCGGAGTGGGATTACCGACACATGCTGGTTTAAAAACTTCTCGCCAATAACATAGCAGTCATAAATAAATAAATAAATATTTCACAACATCACTTACATTGATCTGATCCCGTGGTAAGTAGCTTAAGCACTTGTGTTACGGGTATCAGAATCAACAGTGGATACACAAATATACTTAAATATATTTAATAATACACCCAGACACGGAACAAACACCGATGTTCGTCACACAAATATTTGTCCCGAGTGGGAATCGAACCCACGACTCTCGGAACCGTAGGTTGTAAACCTTGGTCACTGACCACTGTTCCACCGAGCCAGTCATCATACCTCTATCTGCCTTGTCAAAGTTATGATGATTTCGCGGTTTATTGCTTACCTGAAAACAAAGGAAAACATAATTAAAATCATTTTACAATGACGATGAATACATAAATCTAAGGTTACTAAAAAAATACAAAGTGTGGATAACTACGAGAAAATCATCAAATTTTAATCAAGGGCGTTCTTCTTATATTTCTCTAAGTAAATATGAATGTCAGGCGATGACTACATGACCATCATCTCAAATACAAAGACCCAACAATAGGCGAGACGACTAAAAAATAGAATTAGTCCGTAATTTAGCTCATGTAAAAATATTGTACACTTATTTTTTATTTTGTTGAACAAAGAAGAAATGATGAAGATATAGTGCTTAGAAGTTTCGTGTGACGTCACGTTTAGGTACAATTTTTGCGTAGCTGTGACACCACAAGCTCCAGTCCAGAAGGTTGATAAGATATAATTTTGTAATTTTTCAATCAATTGAAAAAAAAAATAAGTGTTACATATTTTTGTAAAAACTAACTTACGGACTAAATAGAATAATAAGATTTTGACCCAGTCTTCACGCCTTTTACAATAAGTTTCTTCCTAAGTTCGCTAAAGCCTTATTAACTTTCCAATCAGTAATAACAAGTCAGTGTTGGACGTGTGTGCAAGACTTCAAACAATTTCCAAATATCCACCAAAGGCCATATTTGTTTACAAACAAATGACGTCACCTATCGCATTTACGGTGCAGTGTCATCACCGTTACGTCAGAGGTCACCGCGTCCGCGGCTGCGGTCACGAAGATTAATGCAATTTTGTGAATACGATGCAATTTTAAGATGAGCTGAGATGGAACGTTCAAAAACTTCAATTGGAAAAGGTGAATTGAAGTATGATAGTGCCACCGATTTGGGATTTAAAGATTCTATCGTAAACAAAGGGGATTATATCGTATCAAATAAAGAACTCTGAGGATTGTTACTGTTTTCAATACTGGACAGGACAGGACTTCTTTTATTCACTCTTTTTTGCTACTTTTATGACTGGAAACTACTTAGAGTTCTGGTGTAAATTCCAAATTGGATCTATAGTTAGATTTTAGACTTTCGCGTTCCATTACACTAAATATTAGGCTTTATGGGTCTACTCGCGATATTAGGAGTAGCAAATACATAGCTACTTACTGCCCGACGTTACGACTGGGTTACACCAATCATGGTGGCGAGTGACTAATATTTAGTGGATCTATAGTTGTTCCAATAATAGTATGTTATATTTGGTAGATAATTATTTACAATTAAAATTAAAATACATCCTTACTAATATTATAAATGCGAAAGTAACTCTGTCTGTCTGTCTGTCTGTCTGTCTGTCTGTCTGTTACGCTTTCACGCATAAAGTACTGAACCGATTTAAACGAAATTTGGTACAGATATAGTCCAAAGCCTAGAAACGGTTATAGGCTACTTTTTAACCGACTGCGCTATAAAGAAGTAATGTTTTAGCCGTTAAACATCTCTACGCGGACGAAGTCGTCACAGCCACTGGACGGATCGAGATGAAATTTAGCATGCAGGTAGATGTTATGACGTAGGCATCCGTTAGGACAGGATTTCCCGAAATTCCCACGGGAACGGGAAATAACGGGAATTTTTTTTGTATGAAACATACTAGCCGCATAAGTTAGACACTTGAAATTTGACAAGGAGGTACCTTAATAAATTAAAAGTTTAGTTGCAACAGGATATTGTAAAATTCCCACGGGAACGGGAGTAATAGGAAAAAAAACTTTTGTATGAAAAAATCTAAACCGCGATATAGATAGTCGATTGAGATTTGGCATGCAGGTACGCTAATGAACGTAAAGCTTACTTCCAACGCGATATTACAAAATTCCCATGGGAACGGGAGTTATTGGGAAATAACTTCTGTATGTAAAATCCCTTACGGGGTTGAAATATATTATATAGAGATAGAGATATACCCGAAGCGAAGCGAGAACAGGTCATAGTGACATATAATTCTTAGATTAGGTACATATCTAACATTAAAAACTTTAATTCTTTACCTAAAACATCGATTAGAAGGCTATTTTGTGAGGTTAGTTAGAAGTCATTACTTGTACAAGATATTAAATACTTGTACATATTGTGTAATATGTACATGTATTTCATATCTCAGAAAAATGTCAATGGATATTTTGTGATTCTTTGCAAGTTTATACTGATTGAAAACAGTTGTTTTAACATTACATCAGCTATATTTATTAACACTTAATCTCAATTAACTTCTTAGTATCTTGCGGAATACGTTTCGAAGTTTTACAACTACAATCAATCAATAAACGGGCCGAATATGCGTATGTGTGTTTCATAATGACTACCTCTGTAATTGGTACATACTGCATACACGGAACGAAGTGTGAAATTGGCATCATATTAAGAAGAAGTCAAAAAAGGAGGCAGTTTCTTAATTAGTCTTTGTTATGTGATTTACCGAATATTGGTCTCAGCCTACCCCTTCGTGAAAAAGGTGTAAATCAGTCAGACTTGCCCGTGACCACGAGCGCTGTAAGGAGCTCGAAACGTCGAAATAATATGTTTAGAATAACAATACACGCAAGTTTAATCCGTAAAATTAGTTTTATTTCAAAGGCGTGCGGCGTGACTGCATGTATGTATGTATAATTGTACACCTTATATTTATTCTCACTTCTTGTTCTTTCATCGTACTTCGTTTACTATGTCAGTCAGTCAGTACAGTAAAACAAAAGATTGCGCATAAAAACGAACGCCAACTGAAATGAAACATAATTCACAGTTTTTATTTTAAATTATAAGGCTTTTATCTTAAAAACCTTAGCCGGAAAACTTGCCAGTACCTCAACCCAATTTCCTGAAAAGAACAGGTTTAAATTTAAATTTCCACAGGCGTGATTGCTCGCTGGCCAATCAGCGGTGTCATAGGAGTTTGATAGCAAAAAGGCTTCGATCGCAAATGGCAACGAACCTTACTCATGCGCGTATGATATGCCAAGGACTGTAGAGCATGCCTTCGAATGGCATTACGGCCACAAAGTCACATTTACCGGGAAACGTGACAACGTTTAATAAGATACCGTGCACAATGGCAAAAAGTCAGACAGTAGGATTTCTTTGGGTTCGAAGTCTATACTGACACGAAACATTAGCAGGTCGCTAATAATTCCTGAATAGTATTTTCCCGTGATCACGTGCTATTATTCATTATCATGACATAGTATGAAACAAAGTTAATTCACACCGGTCTGTCCGTATGTATGCTTAAATCTTCAAAACGGCTTTTTTCCAAACAGAGTTAAAATTTTCGCTGCGAATCCAGTTATTAGTACAAGTAACACATTAGTAAAATATTATTGTAAATTTTACATATTTTATTTCTTACTAACAAGAAAAAAAGTGCTTTAACAAACAAAGAACAGTAAGTATATGACATGTTCACGCACGTATTAAATTATTTTTTCCTCATAAGGATTCTAAGTAGGTACTTTGGTTCAATATACCCAATAGAGTGTACCTTTATACGGTTTGTTTTCAATTGTAGTCAAAGGGCCGGAAATTAAAAATAAGATAATAAGTAAAGATAAAAAATGACAAATAGCAAAAGCAAGGTCAATAACACAATAAGTGGGTCGCCAGATCTTTCTCAATCAAGTCGGATAAAACAATTTGTCTAATGTATCAGCGCTGATAATCTGTGCTTTAATGAGGTTATAATTAACGGTAGGTAGTAGGTACAACTACTTAGATTGGCGATTATGATACATATTGCAATGTGTCACACGGTTACAGCTATGTGTGTGGTTGATACTGGTGGATGCGGTATTTAAGTAGATTGTTTATTTACAGTGTTGAATTACAGATGTTCATATAAAGTTTTAGAAGGATCATGAGTCATCTATGTATTTTGATTTTAAATATTAATAATTTTTAAGCCAATTATAGGTACAAGTTTTTATAATGTTGTTATTATAAGCCTATAAGTAAGTAGCCTTTTGATTAATATTCTCTTTTCCTATTATTAATGCAGTGATTACTTTACAGATCTCTCTCATCTTCTCATTAATCTCATTAATTGCGTATCAATTACTACTTCCGCTAATTAGACTAATAAAGTTATTAATAATAAGGCTTTTGAGGTAGCATTAAAATTAGCGTGCATTTGGGCGCATGAACCTACCCAACCGTGGCTTGCCCTACTAATCTTTGATTTATAAGGGCTATAACTGGGTAATCATTTCCACTAAGCTAATTTACATTAGCAAGATGCCTATCATGAGATGCAAAGTATAACATGGGCGATTAATTGGTTCATTCTTAACTTAACGATACAACGAGTTCGTGTTTCACGATCTCAATCGTTCTTTGTGTAAACGACGTAATTTAGCGGCGTGAGGTCTGTGTTCACAATACCGGTATTACCGTAAATACTTCATTTTGCTCTCTCACTTCAAACAGAGATAATAAAAATGCTTACTTGAATAATATTGGTATATACAGCTACCGGCATAGAAAGAGTAGGTATAATTGTTTGCGTGAGGAAAAATGAATTGGACTTCCTTTGCTAGTTACTTGCTAATTTTTTTTTGGTTTAATTTTTTTATTTACTTGCTAATTGAAATTATGCATCTTGTCAAATTCGTAATATTTTTTTTTTTTTTAATAATTTCCATTTAATTTATTATATAAGACAATATCAATGTACCGATGTATTGAGAGTCATCTCAATATATCGATCTCCTTATAAATCCATCTGTAAACCAGGTGAGAAATGTTGTGTGTTGGTGGAAAAAAAAAAACTATTTTTGTATCTGTCCTGGTACTTATTTTTTTATCTGTCCATTATTGTGGACATACGCACAGCGATGCCGCATCCACGCTCTCGCGCGCCGTTGCCGGAACCCGTGCCGGAGCTGGGCTGAAGGGCGCCCTCTCTCTCGATCGCGAATATTTTGTTCTCTACCTTTTTACTTGTTTTTGTTTTGATATAAAATAAAACTGTGTCTAAAACTGGTCCAGTATGTTGCTCTGTTTATAAGAGTAATGATTAACTACAAAAACAAATAAATTGGTACGTACATTATGGAGCATTCCTTTGAACTATTTAAATACCTATGTCATTATATTTTGATTTGCGTTCTTAGTGCTAAGTATTTTTGATCCCCGTCCAGCAGGGCACAAATGCAAATTTCTGACTAAAAATGTGTCTTTGTCATTGTTGTAATATGCATTGTACAATAAAGAAAATATCTCTATCTGTGACGTAAGGTCTCATTTTTATGTTGAATTGAAGTGTTAATGGTAATACATGTAATTTGACATTATTAACCAAACGGATTTCTGGCTAAGTTGCTTAAATAGTTCATTGATATTACTTAACCACTTCGGTTAAGTAATATCAATACTACTACTACCTACCTGATACTATACTAACTACCTGAATACCACAAATATAACATCTATGATTGTAATTTCAGTTCAGTTAACGTGTAAAGGAATAAAATTCGAGTCTCTAGGTAAAGACACAGATCACATATTATGGCTTACCATGTTATTATGTGTCATCGAGCCGAATACAGTAAAGAATGAGCAGTCGTTAAAGGAGTCGTAAACTCTACAAAGAAACCTGTCTTCTAAATATCCTGTCTTCAAAAACTGACTCAAACTAACCAGCCGAAACTAAACTAACATCGAATAAACTACCTAAGTCACTGAGAAGTACTCACAGAGGCAATGTCACCGTGTCGCAACCGACAACCATTTGAACAGGCGGTTTCCTCGGGACTAGTAGCGCTACCATGAGTTAGCTATCGAAAAATAATAATAAATAATAATAATAATTGACTTAACTAATATTAATCGACTGGCTCGGTGGAACAGTGTTCAGTGACCCAGGTTCATAACCTACGATTCCAAGAGTCGTGGGTTCGATTCCCACTCGGGACAAATATTTGTGTGACGAACATCGGTGTTTGTTCCGTGTCTGGGTGTATTATTAAATAAATTTAAGTTTATTTGTGTACCCACTGTTGATTCTGATTTCCGTAACACAAGTGCTTAAGCTACTTAGCACGGGATCAGATCAATGTATGTGATATTGTGTAATATTCATATTTATTTATTATTTATAATTTATTTCCACAAAAAGATACAAAGGCATATTAAATTACATTACCAGGATCCCACACTAGGCTAGGCCTGTCCTGTGGGGGGACTTACGTACGCTAAAAACCTATCGATATTTTTTTCATACTTACCGATTTTAGTTCTTAACGTTACCGCTAAGTGTGGCTACCATGAGTTTAAAAAACTTACGCACTCGATATCGCCTACGTGAATATGTCTATGAAAAACTTGTACAGCGCCGCTGGTGGTTACGCGAAGAACTAAAATCGGCCATATGAAAAAAACAACTCGAAAGGTTTTTAACGTACGTAAGTTTTCGATAGCCAACTCATGGTAGGCCCTAAGGGCACTGCACATTTTTTGATAGACATTTTTTACATAAGCGATATCGAGTTTTAAACTCATGGTAGCGCTACTGGCCGGCACGGTCTAGGCGAACGGATACTTTTTGCAATGCTCTTGAGCGTTTAGAACGAATGAGACGAATTAAAAAATACTTTCGTTGGGCGTGAGAATTATCAAATGAAGCCAGAATACTTCATTGGTTTTGGACCATATGTGAGGGGGTTAAGGTCCAAAATAGTGGTCTTTATTGTACCAAAGCCTGGCTAGGGGTTAAGATCTTGCTAAGTTTGAAATCTTTTAGTTTTTAAAGTAGAATAACTGTAATTCTTACTGGAATGGTATAGTTTTATTTTCGCAGAAACTTAGTAAGAATGTAAGTAATGATTTAACTGACTTTTTATATATGTTTTGTTACTGTTACAAAGTAGTTCGATGAAATAAACAGCTAATAAATAACACTAATGTTTTACATTCATTAGGTAGGTACTTACATTTAAGAACGTTAAATATGTATTACGATAACTATTTGATTTTTATTTGGAAAATTGTAATATAAATACAAACAAGAGATCAAAGTCAGAGTGAATAATAATATTATGTTGTAATAAAGTTATATTTCTTAGTAAAAAACATATGTGTAGTATGTAGATAAGAGAACATTACTTTGTGTGGTACAAAAGAAAATTACCAAAAATCTTAATAATAGAATGGTATTAAAACCTACCAAGGACCCCATTAAAAACCCTACAAGTCACAAACTAGACATTATCACTTTAGAAAACTGACTTTCACTTTCAGTAGACGTTATCACTGTATAAGAAACCTACCAAGGATTCTATCAAAATCAAAATCTTTACCAGCTACCATATTCGCTGTATAATAACCGACCCGTTTCCTACACCAGTTCCTAAGGTGCAAAGTGTGAGCGATTTGTGAATGGTGGCGCTTGCTGTAACATCCGGCCAAATGTCCTTCGAGTACTGTCACTGCTCGGCTGATCTTAGCATCGATAGAAGTGTATATTATCTTGTTTTATCTTATGTAGTAGCAGGGAAGTCTGGACCAGGACCCTGTTGCCCGTAACTAACATCATCATCAGTCCATATAAGTCCCCACTGCTGAGACACGGGCCTAGGGCGATAAGGCCTTAGTCAATCACGCTGGCCAAGTGCGGATGTGTCGACTACACAACCTCAGAATTTCTTCGTAGGTGTGCACGAGCAGGTTTCCTCACGATGAATTCCTTTACCGTTAAATCGTCTAATAATCGTACTTATGAATTTCAAATTTGAATAACACAGTGGTACGTGGCGGGGTTTGAACTGGCGACCTTTCGCAAGGCAAGGAACGACCTTAACCACTCGGCCATCGACGCTTTATCAGTTAAGGATTAATTAATGTGTTTGAAACAATACCAGCGAAAAATCTTGTGTACCTTTAAACCACTATTACCTGAAATCAGTAAAATATCTAGTAGTCGGTCCATTGTACCGTTAGCCACTCATGAAAAGACAGCTAACGCCATTTCGATTGATTCAAGAATGATTTAACTATGATTCAGATACCGAACCAGTCTAGTAATTATCGTCTCAAATGTTATATTTCCGCCGCGGCGGGTATGTAGGGGCCACGCACTCTAATTAGGCCGATATAGAGGATATCCTATGATGGGACGTTTGGCTGTCGAATTGAGGACTCTATACAACAAGATGCTCTTATAACTACGTATAGATAAATAAAAAAATAAATATTACACACATCACATACATCGATCTGATCCCATGGTCAGTAGCTTAAGCACTTGTGTCACGGAAATAAGAATTAACAGTGGATATACAAATATGCTTAAATATATTTAATAATACACCCAGACACGGAAAAAACACCGATGTTCGGCACACAAATATTTCTTCCGGGTGGGAATAGCTCGGGTCACTACCACTCTTTTACCGAGCCAGTCAAAATAGAAGAAATCCAAGCTTTGTGATACGCATTTCTTTATAAACGAGACTAAACTATAAGAACTGATAAAAGAATAATCGTCATATGTAAGAAAATAAATTAAGCGAAATCTATAGAAAACAAAAGAATATCGTACTTTTAACCGTATTCGCTATAAAGGAGTAATGTTTTATGCGGTAAATGACTCTACATTTAAGAAGTCTTGGGCGTTCGCTAGAAGGTTATAAGTAAATAACTTACACACTTGTGTTACTGATTTCAGAAACAAACAGTGATATAAAAAATATATATTAACTTAGATATATACGCACATATCTAGACAATGGACAAATGCAACAGTACAAACGGGGATCAAATTCTTGTCTGTAAATTACAAACATTACCGAACAGCAAAATACCAAATATCTTATTGTGATAAATCATACGACTTGTATTGAGTCGATAAATGTTTAACACTATAATAGTAGCCGTTAAGTTGTTGAACTGAAACGCTCTAGATATGAAACGGACTGGTATATAGGAACTGGGTTTTAAGACCGGTTAAGATACCAGTTTCTGGTTTATGAGGATAAGACTAATGACTTCCTAATTGACCTATCTTAAGAATCAATATAAACCGGGACCATTGGATGCATGATTTATTTACATACCTATGTACTAAGTTATTATAAACTAAGTATATTGAAACTATTAATACATAGAAATTTACAAAACGTTGAATGCAAATTATGCAGGACCACATTATGGACTCGTGGAAGTAAGCTAGAAAACTCTTTTTACTACTTCAAAATCCCCACACGCCCTTAAAATGACATTCGGTAAGAGTGTCACTGCACACGATACATCACCGTTAACTTATTACTTGAGCAAATCACCGATTCCTTCAAAAAGGTAATTTGTTATAATAATCAAATTATATAAGTTGGTGTTGGTGCGCTGAAGCGTTCGGCGATAAATCATGTCTGGCCCATTTTACGTTGAAGTCAGGAAGCGGATCGGTGCAGTGTCCAAGCTATGCGTTCACAGCATATTACTCACTGCAACGGTCGTCGAGGTCGTTGCGAAAATAGCCTAAACACTAGTAGAAGATTAGAATAGTATCAATACATAGTATAAAACAAAATCGCTTTCGCTGTATGTCCGTATGTATGCTTAGATCTTTAAAACTACGCAACGGATTTTGATGCGGTTTTTTTAATAGATAGAGTGATTCTTAAGGAAGGTTTTTATGTAAAATTTACCCGAAGCGAAGCGAGGGCGGGTCACTAGTACTTTATAGGATGTAAACAGCGTACTTTTGGAGTTTAAAGGTACGAGTGTGTTCTTCTAAACAGATATTTGGTTGACCATTGAGAACAAACATATATCCACTCTCCGTCTGCCTCTATTGTCATTTAGCTTTTTGGGATTCCGTATCCAAAGAACATAAAAAGGGTACTATCTGTTTTATCTCATGATTCGCTATAGCAAACCAGTCAGCATTTTCACAATTGATGAAGGTATTTCTGTTGTCGCCATACTGAAAACAAAATAAAACTAATATTTAAAAAGGGGACCATATAAAAACGTATTTTTTTAATTAATTGATACGGAACCTTGTACGTGTCGGACTTGCACTAGGTCGGTTTATTTTTAATCTTCATCCCTTTGTTAACACATCGTTTTATTTATTTATTTATTAAAAAGCTACACCAACAGTATACATATGAAAAAACGCTAATATCTGTATTTACCTTTAAACATACTTTGCTAAATGCTGTTCCAACAGTATGCAAAGAATGCTTACAATGCAACCTCATAGGAATGTTTCTGAATACGGATATTATCATAGTTATTCGGACAGAGGTCCGAGAATGTATACCTACCTACTTTACGTTACTGGCAGTTTGAATTTTTAATAGTTTTTATAAAATTGTTTTTTTGGTCATGTAGAACAAAAAAGAATAGAATAGAAATTACATTCAACGCAACTAGAAGTCTTGTTGCGTGGATTTGGATAAAAAATCACATAGAATCATTTACGATATGAAATAATTTTCTTCCGATCCAAGGCTTTTGCGGAAGGCTTACCTAGCCCCTTATGTTAATAATACAGATTAATGGAAACCGGTACAGATCTAGTACAACATGAATTTAATCGCTATGACTAACATATTTTACTAAAAGTGAAATGAATGGAACGCATTTATTAGTATAGTAGCTGAGAGGGAGTGACCATATGACAATTTAGAATATAATAATTACTATACCTTAGATTACTATACCCCGTAAAGAACTCAAAACGTCGGGTCTCCAAATAATGTTTAGTAATACACGCGTGATAATTCAGTTATCTTAGTAAGAACTTTAAATCCTTCGTAAGTATGTACTATCGTGTCGACTGGATTAGAAGAGCACCGTCTAGGATTTTTTTTTATTTTCAAAAAAACGTCGATTTTACTAACATCGGTGGTCTGTTCCTTGTCTAGGTTGTGTTGTTAAACATATTAATTAAGTATATTCGTGTACCCATTGTTGATTGTGCTATCCACATACACAAGACCTAAAGCTGCTAACCACGGGATCATATAAATGAATGTGATGTTGTGTTATATTTTTTTTTTTTCATAGTACGGTGGAAAAGCCTAAATCACTGTTGAGAGATCAGGCGTAGTATCACCGGCTTATCGTCTTTTCGACTAACAAAGAACACTTGCCCCAAATTAAAAAACCGGCCAAGTGCGAGTCGGGCTCGCGCACAAAGGGTTCCGTAGCAGCAAATATAATAAAAATCAACCTATCTCAAAAACTATAAGAGATACTTTGATCAAACCAAAAATCGTTGAAAGAGTTAATTAGCATGCATCACCTCTATTTTTTTAGAATTTTATACCCCGTAGTTATAAAAATAGAGGGGGGACATACTTTTACGACTTTGAGAGCTGATATCTCAAAACCGTTCACTTTAAGAAAAATGTTTTTAGAAAATTTTATATCATTTTAAAAGACCTTTCCATTGATACCCCACACGGGTATGTACATCGAAAAAAAATTTCATCCCTCAGTTACATGTATGGGGGCCCCACCCCAATTCTTTTTACTATTTAGGGTCATATTTTTGTAGCCGTTCATACAAAACATATTCCCATCAAATTTCATCACTGTAGTACTTATAGTTTCCGAGTAAATCGGCTGTGACAGACGGACAGACGGACAGACGGACAGACGGACAGACGGACATGACGAAACTATAAGGGTTCCGTTTTTGCCATTTTGGCTACGGAACCCTAAAAACTACGCAGAATAAACGAGGTGTCCCATAATTATTCAGTACATCATAAAACGAAGGAAGAAAAAGCAAATGGGTTTTTGGCAACCAGCGATGGAGTTTTCGCAACTTTGTGACTGATTGCAACCCGAGGAGACCATTAGCCACCAAGTTCTTTACATTGCTAAACAGGCAATTTCAGATATAACTCGCGTTTACTATGCAAACCGTACCGAACGACACAAAAAATAAATGCCACAGCTAAATTGCCTACCGCACGAGATATTCTAGACACAGATGCATCATTTGGGCAACAGTGATTTATTTCATTATATTAATTCTTTCAGTAACCTTGTGGGAGCCTTGTTGAAACTATTAGATGTGGTCTTTGATCATGTTTATGTAGTTAGATCGAGTATGAGTGTTTGGTTCATGCAGTCCGTTTAATGGTAACTTCTGAAAGGCACAGTATCGACCTAAATCAAAAGTGGTTTGCAATTTTCAATATACTTAATCATACCGAATTGCAATGCATTTTTCGAAGTGTTCGATAAAGAATTAAAGCAATTTGCAGGATGAATATGCATATTAAATAGGCACTTTTACTAACTACATCTATACGAAATGTTTACTAAGTTTTAATGAAATGACACCAATTTTTGGGTAATGGTAGCTTTAGGTTTTATTTTTATAGTAAGCTAACAAGATGACCTCACTTCATCTGATGGTAAGCGGTAGTGAGATCCAAATATGAGGTCGACAGGCACAATAGACCATATTGAGCCTGTCGACCAGGGTGAGTGACCCTGAAAGCCCGCTTAAAGAGGAGACCACTGCTGAGACAACAACGAGACAAGGCGTGGAGTCTGGCATTGGTATTGAGCTGTGCGGGTCGGAGGTAATAAGTACCTGAACGTGATTTCCCACGATATTTTCCTTCTCTGTCGAATTACTCAGATTGTTTCTTAAGTCCAGATATGTCTTTAGTTAGAAAAAGATTGGCTTTACTCTGGCTTAATATTCCTGATCGGAGACCCTGAATCTTGATCGATGTTTATCGGAAGATCTGATTGGAATCGATTGTTAGCCGGCTTTGTTAAGAAATGTATGGAAATCGTTTGGCTCAGGGGCGTCTAAGAATTTGATGTATATAGTACTAGCGGCCGCCCGCGACTTTGTCCGCGTATTAATGGGTTTTAGTAGCAATGATGTATTAAAATAACCAGCTACCTCCACACCCCGTTTTATAAAAATCAAAAAACGTTAAAGTTCTCCCATACTAAATTTCACTCCCCCAATGACCGCCATGGGGATTGAATTTAAAAAAATATATGTTATTCCACTGTGCCGGCTACCATCATACCAAATTTCATGAAAATCAGTTCAGAAGTTTGAGCGTGAAAGAGTTACAAACATCCATATGCACAAACTTTCACGTTTATAATATAAGTAGGGATGATAAGTCTGTAATAGATCATATACATATATTATGATTGAAGATTGAGTAAAACGTATAAAAACATTTACGAATAAGATTAGATTTATAGGATGATGGATATTTTGAGCAAAATTTATAAATTTTAAGGACTTATCAAGTAATATTGGTAAAAAGCATAAATGGTATATGTATGCATTAGCTAGCAATTTACATTATATTTATTAGAAGTAGACCTTCTTGGAACTTAAATGTTAATATAATGTTTCATCACTCTTTTAATGTCTTTGGGGTAATCATTTAAATTATAAAATATTTCATCATAGGATGTTATGTTAGTGTTTATTATTATAGAGTATACATAGTTTCTTTTGATGTTTATATATTTATTTATGTACAACATACATACATAATCCTTACATGCTTTACCTAATACAATGATGTAGTTTTTGATGCTGCTTTAATTTCAGGACCTCAGTTGGCCACTCACAAAATAAATGCAAATATGTTCCTATACTAGTCTCGAGTCCTGAAATACAGTATATTTTCTTAAGTGCCCCGCTGATTTTTTGTTTTTCAGCTTTTTGTAAAGTAGTAAACTCTATTTTTTTGGTATAAATAGGAACTTACATTGGTGTGTATCGTTTATAAGCTGCGTTAAGGCTGAATTTTATTTTATGGGTATTTCCTAGGCTATTAGAGATAATATTAACGGATGTTGATAATCATATTTATTACAATGTTACCGATACATTAACTCGCTTATACTTATAGGTACTTATCATCCATAAACTTAAAATCCTTGAACTACTTAACGTGACACTGTTTGTAAGTAATAGAATTCAGATGCTAACTTAATAAAAATAAAACAACAAACACAGCCACAGACGGAAGTTAACTAAATTAGATACACAAATACTACATGGAGACCTCGATTTCATTGTTAATGGTCACATATAGTTTGAGGTTCCACGTAAAGTATGGTCGACTTGGGTACATTTTGAAAAGGTACTTTTTATTTATAGGTAGGTACATACTATTTATTGTTGTTATATAGATTGAATATCGTTAGATTGATTTATCTGATGAATGAACTTGCTGAATATTTTTAGATCTGTTTGGCGTAGTAAGCTAAGTTGATATTTTATATCTATATATTTTTCAAATCTAGCAATCTTTCTTTAAAGAAAGAAAGGCATGTTATAAGGCTCTAACCAGCTTAATGGATATTCTAATGATTTTATCATTTACTTTACCTTTCCACCCCCTTTCCTGTTTATAACATGTCGTCATGTCTGTCTGGCTGTTTCATGATACGAAGCCAAGTAAAGTGCCAATCACCATAGCAAATGACACAGGATTCTTACTTGTCATCTTTTAGTAACAGTGTCGTATTACTTTAATACTATTAGTGAGGATTAACATTGCCCCAATTTACCCGTCTCTACTCATCAACATACCGCATCCAATTTAGATTAGCTAAGCATTCCTCAACCACTGCCCTCTTTAAGCCCACTTACTACTTCAAAGATTCAGACAATGAGCTATTCTGTTTTTTGTTTCCGAAGCTACGGTTCACATGTCAAAGATTGTGCCAACTGTAATGCAACATGCACCGTGATGTAACGTTAATGGTGTTTGAATTCTAAATTAGGTGTAAATTGAGTTATTCCATTTTTTATTGGAGTACTGGCAATTGTCCCACAAGCTATTTGTTCTATCTCGTTTTCTCGCAATCGCAATAAGTTTTTTTAAGGTTTTCTAGCCAAATCGCAAAAAGCGGAACCCTCATAGATTCGTCATGTCTGGCTGTCCGTCCATTTGACACAACGACTTAATTTTAATACGTAGCATAGCTATGTGGCCATTTTGATTTTGAGCCGGAACGGGACATCTGTCGAAATTAGGTCTTGTCTTTTTTTAGTGATATAACGGCCTTTTATAATTGTCTGAACTTTGTTAGGCCAAAATGTGTATGATTTGTGAGACAATTTAATTTAATAATTTAATTTAAACACAGAGGGAGCCACGTTGAAAACGGGACTTTTGGTCACCTTTAGCAGCCACACTATTCATGATACGAATCTAAGAGAAGTACCACATTGAAGACACTGGACTCCTACTTGTCATCTTTTAACATACTCTTGCTAGCTAAGAATGAATGGTACAAACACAATAAAATCCCTATGAGTGTACTTATAAAGAGTTGTAAGGTTAAACCTAAGGTAATTTTTCATATATCAAAGCAACCAGCACATTAAAATTTGGTTACTAAACTTTAGGCCTACGCAAAAATGGTTTCCAATAGATGATACGTAATAAATGATCGTCTAACGAAGATAGAAAGCATGATAATTAATTATTCTGTGTCAAGGTTATGAGGGTATATTATTTTCAAAACTGATAGTCATTTATTAACTTAATCATTAAGTTCTGTTTGGGTGTAGCAAGAGTAATTATGTTACATAGTTTATGCCGACCCTAATCTTTGTTATATTTAAACATTTAAACTAAGCTTATTCATTATTTTTCTTGTAACTTTTTTTATGTTTCTTATAGCAAAATTAATTCCCTTAATGATTATATGTAATTACCTTCTTATAGAGAATAATTAAAACATGTTACCTAACTGAAGTCTTATGGAATACATACAAAACTTATTTAAACAACATAGGACAATTTACTTACGTACATATATAGTTATACTAGCTGTACCAGCGACTTCGTCCGCGTTTTTTTTACACGTTTTCCATTGTTTCTTTGCTCCTATTGGTCGCAGCGTGATTGTTACATAGCCTAAAGCCTTCCTCGATAAATGGTCTATCCAACAGTAAAATATTTTTTCAATTCAAACCAGTATTTCCTGAGATTAGTGCTTTCGAACAAACAAACAAACAGGCAAACAAACTCTTCAGCTTTATAATATATATAGTTATATAATTAAGTATATGATTAGCCAGAATTAATTTAATTACCAAACTTTGGTCTTCACAATCTAAAAATAAAGGTATAGCAATACAATGTATGTCAATTTTTTTTTACGACGAGATGTTTTTCCGACTACAAAACATCATGTCTTTCATAAAGATTTGTATTTATGGCGAACGATATAATCAGAAAACTGAATGAGAAGCTTTGTTAGGTCTTTAATTGGATTTCATCCTTATATCAAGAATTTGTTGCGGTGAAATATTCGCCACTGTATAAAATTGTAGTTTACTCCGGGTACAGTTATTTATCAAAAGGCTATTTTAATATTGGGTTCGTTCCTGCATAATTATGGCTTCTGCTATAACTATTAGAATGGTATATATACACATAATAGGTATTAAGTAAAAAATGCCGTTTATTTCAGCTAAGCTTTTTCTATTTTTCTTTTTTTTTGCAATAAGTGACAGTGCGTATGTTCTTATGTATGCATTTTCATTAAGTTTTATAACTTCGCAAACTGTGAACGACTGCTTTGCGATAAAACTTTTGCAATGGTGTGACCAGAGTCCATTGAAACGGTATACCCATACATTTTGAATGGGTTACCCCGACATTTGAGATAGTATTGCAATGTTTAGTATTCGTTAGTACTTTTAGTTAGTTTTGAATCGGTTTCATAACATCTAAGCCTTATTTGTGAGCGACCTACGGCGTCGTCTCGTAACTATTTATGCACACATTGCAAATTGATGGTTATTTGAATGTTCGGTGTATGTTATTCATTGACAACTTTATATTAGTTTTCGTAAATAATTGAATTTTCCTAGGTTTGTTACTTTATGATTTACTAGCTTTCCGCCCGCGACTTCGTCCGCGTAGAGACGTTTAACGGGTAAAACATTACTTCTTTATAGCGCAGTCGGTTAAAAAGTAGCCTATAACCTTTCTCAGGCTCTGGACTATATCTGTACCAAATTTCATTTAAATCGGTTCAGTACTCTATGCGTGAAAGCGTAACAGACAGACAGACAGAGTTACTTTCGGGTTTATAATATTAGTAAGGATTAAACTTTAACGCAGGTATAATATAATTGTTTTCTTAATCATATGTAATATGTTACTTGATTACATGTTATGTTGCAAAGTAGTTTCAAACGATGTCTTAATTAAGTTAAGTCATTGATTAAAATTATGCAATCTTTAATCATCAAAAGGACGTGTTTAAAAAAACTTGATTTTGATAATTTATGTTGGCTTGATATTTGTTATTTATATTTGCTCTACATAATGACACTCAAATTTTATCAAAAAATCTAGTGAGGCTCAAGGATTCCTGATGCAATTTAATTACCATATCATAGAATCTAAATCTATCATTAATATTCAGAAAACTAAAAAACATCTGTAATCATACATTATATGTTACGTTATCTTATGGCAAAATCAAAAGTTTTCTTAGAAAAATATTTGTTTAAAACAAACTAAATCAAATATTATAATTATAACAAAAATAAAAGTAAGTAAATATTAATCTTTAAAGTGCACTATTGGCCAATAAATCTTGTTACAAAATAAATAAACACAACCTAATGTTTTTTTTTATTCCCACACGACTACATATTAATCCTTCCTGTGACCTTACAACATCCAAAACACGAATCGAACCCATATCCTGTATAAGTGGCTGGTGCAAGTTCGACCTTCGTATGGGCCACATCTGGGCCAGCTGTCAAAATCAGCTGATTAGATTGCGTGGTGACATTATCATCCGCTCCACTTTTGTGTTTACAAGCGCCTGTCCACAACATCTGTTGAATACAGTCTACCATTCAATAATAACTGTGAATCGGTGGAACAGTGGTTAGTGGCCTTGGCTACGGTTCCAAGAGTAGTGGGTTCGATTCTGACCCGGGGTAAACATTCATGTGATGAACATGGCAAGGTACGCGTAAAGAGGTCCCGGGTTAGAATCCTGGAACGGACCTAATGTGTGAGAAAGTCTGTTAAGAAACATTAATGTGCTTTTTAAGGTGAACTAGCATGTAACGCCACCAACTTATTTACTCTGTTGGTCGCATCGTCATGTTATATAGCCTAAAACCTTCGATGAATGGTCTATCCAAAACGAAAAATATTTTCAATTCGAACCAGTATTTCTTGAGATTAGCGCGCTAAGACAAACAAACAAACTGTTGAGCTTTATAATATTAGTATTGATATAAATATGTTAATTAATACCTACCGTTGCTGTTAGTGCAGTTACAGTTATTAACAGCGACATTTGAACGTAATCGTCGTAATAATTACGCGGTTACAAAAATTCAACCAAGGTCGAGTCGACGACTTGAACTTGAATCATTATGCAAACCTTTCTAATCTGAGCAATCTGAGCGAGAATAATACGACGCCGGTAATAATAGATCGGCTCTATTGACACGGTCTGTAAGTGTTTGAGTCTTTTTATAGACATCGGTTAAATCGGTGCACTGTTGAAAAAGTTGTTTAAACTAAATGTATCGGCTACCATTCGTTCTCTTTATCGCATGCCATGGATTTTTAAAAATTAAATTGAAATTTATTTTTATTTTATTTATTTAAGGAAATATACAGCACAATATATTACTAATGACAATATGATAGTGAAAATACATTAGCCAAAACAATTTCCACAAATTATATTCTTACACAACAAACGCGAAGACTCACAATAAGTATATCTGTATGTATGAACATATAGATAGAACATATAGACAATTTAACACAATTTACTTACATTAACCTTACTGTGGTAATTGAAACTGGGTACTTAATATCTACTTAACTTTTTTAACAGACTGAATAAAACCACAAAGTTGACAATTAAACATATCAATGTGATTGTAGCGCAAATTGTGTCTATTGCAAACTCGAACAAGAAATCTATTCTTAGCGTATTCAGTATTACATAATGGAACAGAAAAAACTGCTTTGGATCGGGCACTCAACCTAGGACATCTAAACGAGAGACGACTCAGGAGAAAGGGAGAATCTAGAATATTGTTTAAAATTTTATATAAAAATACCTGATCCCTGTGTTCTCGACGCAATTCTAACGTTTCAAGCTCTATTGCACAAATTATTTATTTATTATTTGAAATTTATTAACCTATAGATGTGTTTTCTTTGTTTAGAGTAGATTCACTCCCCACGTTACTGGTTAGCTTAATGGTGAGCAAAAAAAAACAAAACAAATAAAATAAATGAGCCCTTCGAGCAGTTACGTAGTGAGATTATATGGGATAAATAATAAAAAAAATAGAACAGCTCTTTCTGCTTGCACCATGGAAGTAAATATAGAAGTGGTTACAAAGTTCTTTCTCAAAAGCAATACATGTCATTTGTAGAAAACTTCAACAGGCTTCTGTCTTAAATATATTACAAGGCAATCAAATACCAGTTCACTGTTTACCTTGTTGACTACTTCTCGATTTATTTCCAACCTTACAACTTCATTACTCGATTTAAGCCAACTACGATCATGTGCATTAACTCATAATCGAGACAAATCGATATCCGCCATCGATAAGTTTCAATGTTCACGCAAAAACGAAACCTTGCCACCACAATTACATTATATTGGAAAGGCAGTTCCGGCCAGCCGGCCTTGAACCTGCTACCCCGAGTTCACGATTCAACCACTGATCCGGTTGGTGTAAGATTCGATATGGACATTGGATCTGGCGACCCGTCTAGGGTTACGGTGTCAAATTTAATAAGAATGGCCAGTGGTTGTGAATTTCATAGGGTAATTGTGCGTGGTATATTAGTCTTAATGTGTCAAGGCATTAAAGGTACACTGATCGCCCTAGTTTAGGGTAGGCTCGAGGCCCTTGATAGAGAAGTACATGTGCGAAATCAAATTATTCAAATGATAAAGTAGAGCGACTGTTACATATTTATTATCTATAGAATAAGGATAAGATATAATGAATGAAATGAAAATGATATGAAAAACCAATTAGTAATGAGATTATGTTTAAGTAGGAAACAAGCTGAAAATATTAAGGCACTAAATCAAGAATGTATCTCTATAATAATAAATGGAATAAGGGCGGAGCCTGGTGATCTGAAAACAGCAAGTTTTCATAACCTTAGTTTCAGACGCCTGTCTACCACACAACTACAATTTAATTAAGTACAATTATTGTCAGTAGTTTAAGCATAAGTTTTGTGGAAGAGAAATATGATTTATTTGTTTATTTTATTAAAATAATTTAAAATATTTAAATAAAGGTATAAACATAACAATTATTAGTGTCCAATGGCAAGGTTCAATTAAATGCACTTTCACTTGTGGCTAAGAAGCCTGATTTCAGATGATGGGAAGACATAAAAAATCAGACGGTAAAGTACTCAATAGACTAGAGTACCTCGTAAAGACCTAAATGAATGAAAGTAATCTATTTATTAATTGGTCGCAAATTAAATATTGTAATTACAACCGAATTACTTACATCCATATGAATACTTACTGTGTATAGGTATCCCAACATACGTTTATTATCATTTCAAACACTTTTTGTTCGGGTTGGACATTGGGGTAGAGCTTTCGATACGCCATATTGAATTCTAAGTCTAGACGGTTTACGGACCTATAATGTTTTAAAATACGTAAAAATAACATTGTTAACTTTAACCTGATCCATAGTTCGGGAACCGAATTAGTATACCAATATTATAACCAAATCGATTTGTAAGTTAGTTTTTAAGTTTTTAAGCTAAGCAGCCGAATGCTAAGTTTAAAAAGCTGTCAACTAAATTTGCGTCTTACATATTTACACTTTACATATTAGTTTTGTAAGGGTACATGTAAAATATAATTCTAATATTATCTAGTCTAAATTGCAAAAAAAAAACTTTTATACATTTTTTAAAGATTTGTTGCCATAGTTTAATTAAAACATAAATTTCAAGTTACAATGACATCAATCAGACCGCCTTCCGGGTAGGCCAGATAATATCACGCCGCAAGGATTTACAAGTTTTGCGGTTAAAAAGAAAAAAGCACAGGTTTCCTTGCTAATTAACAATAGCAGGAAACAAAGTAATGACAATTTGATAATCGTGCTAAGTGATTCTGATGAAGGAAGTCGCAAGTTTCGAGTTTGGTTTTAATGCAATTGTTTGTTTTTAGAATTATTTTATTGACGAGTTTAGAGCAGTTATTTTAAATGTTTTATCCATTGACAAACAGTGTCACAATAAGTAAAAATTAACCATTAATCATACACGTAATTTAATATCATGTAACGTAATGTAAGTTTGATAAAGACGCGTTTGACGAACGCAACGTGAAAATACCTAGTTTTAAGAAAAAAATTAAAAACATAAGTTTTATATTATACATGTGATGTATGTGTCTGTATGTATATGTGTGTATGTTGTACAAAATTATGTTGTCTAAACTTAGCTCTAAACTATCTAAGATCTAGATCTAGCTCAACGTAGTTGTCAACAGTCATTCTCAGTAGACACCGGTGAAATACGACTGGGGCAAAAGCTGATTTCAGATTCAAACACTACTCAAGTTAATTGCAGGATATACGAAAAAACCTTTGCGAAGCTTAGACCTAATTTGAATACCGGTTAGGGCTTAGGTAACTTGTGATAATTAAATGAACTAACAACATTTCGTAATGAAATTGTCGTTTTGCATTACAATTTCCTTGGCTTGTACAATCATACTGCTTGGACTGATATAGCATGGGATAAAAAATTTCTCTACAGTAGACTAGGTTCACGTTGGTACCACATAATTATGGTGTACTAGTGACCTGCCCTCGCTTCGCTTCGGGTGAATTTTTAATAAAAAAGCTTCCTTTTGAATCTCTCTTTTAATTAAAAACCGCAGAATATTTACATCCGTTGCGTAGTTTTAAAGATCAAGCATTGATACATACAGACAGACGCGGGAAGTAACTTTGATTTATACTACGTAGTGATGTAGAGTACTTCTAAACGGGAATCAGTATATACTACAAAACAATAAAATGCCGTACCCAACGGGTGCCAAAGGGCTCCTATTAATGTGCCTTTTGTTGTTTTAGTGTCCTTCTGTCTGTCACAGGTCTCAAACTCATCACCCGTAACAGATGGTGCAATTATATTGCCAGTAACAACAAATACTAAAAAAGAAAAAATTAAATGGTTCCCATAGATGAAACGGTTATAAATAATGGCACTGAACCTACAGTGTGTAAGTACGACTCGCACTTAGCCGGCTTTTTTAAGTCTTCGATAAACTTAAATTGATTCAATTAATTATTATATTATAGTTTTGTAACCAGTTTGTAAGTGGGAGTTTGAAGATCCCACAAGCAAACTATACAAATAGTTTTGTGGGACTACTGTTGTAATTTTAAGTTAAACACGGTTTGTTTCTAATAAACTCATTTTAATTATAATTATAAAAATAGAGTATCGCAAACTCTATTAAAGTTTGCGATACTTTTCGTCCACTAAATATCACATACACTTGTATCATAATTAGGTTAGATTGCATTACATGTACCTACTAAGAAACACATTAAGTTTAAGAAGATTATTGACATTATGTTTGCTTAACGTAGAACGTAATCAGGTTACTGTATTGCAAATATCTATGCATTTAAACCTGACATTTCAAATGGCAAAATAATTTTCTCTACCTTTTAATGGCTTAAAACCCCTGGGAACAGTTCCTTATTCAATTTTTCATTCCGAATCTTTCCTTTTTATACGAGTAAGTTGATAAGTAAGTAAGTGACCGTGAATCTAGATTCAGATAGTGTAGGTATTATAATAAAGCGATTGCCTTCTGACCTTTGAAACCTATCAGGGAACAAGGTTAGTTCAAACTTAGTTAGCAATCCAGATATTATGCATTACTAATGTTTGCTCGAATATGCAAAGAATAGAGGAAATTCACTTACTTATTTTAATCGCTAATCATTGTTGACTTTAAGAAAAAGTTTTTTGTCTCTAATAATGATGTTTGACTCACGGTCACGGCACTTTTAACAGTGCCAAAATATCGGGAACTCACCCAAAAAATAATAACACGTATTAAATATCCCGGACATTTAAGTTTTGTAATATCGCTAAGATGTTTCTTGATGATACGATTTGAACGACAAAAACGCAAAAATGGGAAAGGATAGTGGTCTAGTTTATCTACGACGCCAAAACCGTAATAGCATAATAATAATGTATTAAAAGTCTTACGTATTGTTTACAATAGACTGACCTTGACTCCGAATCCATTCAAAATTTCACGATCACGGACCTATACCACTAATATTTATTTTGAAAACAGTTTGGAAAACATTTGTATTAGGTTTATTAAAAAATGTATGAGCTTATTTGGTTAATAAGCTGATTTTCGAGCATATTTGATTTTAATAGATATTATTTATAGTAGATGGTACTACAAGTTCAAAAGTAGGCTAACATGTTTGTTCTTACTTAATTATTTTAACGTGTTTAATTAAAATCGCAACGATCACTCAATTTTTAACGTTGTCATAAAACGTTTCGGTACGATTCTGTATTTCATAATATAACATTGATATCCTTTCTGAACAACTAATTGCGTGCTTAAGATTGTGTAAAATATTTGCCACGAAAACCCGTTTTTTATGTTCATTGCAACCTTTCCTTATTTTTCCTCGTATTATGAACTAAACACGTTTAAGTATCTGTATTATACTCTATAAACATTTGAAATTGTTTTTGGCGGGAACAATATTTTTAACGCGTATCGCAATATCTTTATGAAACATTATGCAATCGGTTATATTGCCGTAAAAGCAGTAATATAATAATCATTCTCGAAAACCTACGATTTAAAAATCAAGTTTTAGTAAAAACAAAAGTGTACACTCGTACTACTGGCAATTCAAACATGTTCGTTAAAGAATATAGTTCATTAAAAAATATACTAATTTAATATCAGGGGTGAGAGCCATCCGCTCCCCGCAAATCCGGTGTTGATGACGAGGTTACTCCAAGCCATCATCGTATGTCAATTACGTGATAATAACTAATTTAAAATAAATATGATTAATAGTCTTTAAAATAACATTTGAAAAGGTGTAATTACATTATTGGTGCATTTTCTTCACTGAGATAATAACAACCAGACAAAAAAAATAAAGATACTTCTCTTGACGTAATATTCAAAAAACCCATAAAGTACAAAATATTATGAGTGAATGTTTATCAAGATTCTAGACATATTGAAAAAAATCAAATGTGAACTAGAGATCTATAGATCTAGGTTAAGCCGAACCTCCTAGACGGATGCAATTATCTTATCAATTACAACGAATTCTTGAAGTTAGCAATTATTGGGATATGATCAGAGGATGTGATTAACTTTAGTTTGTACATGACTTTATAACAACCTAAATGTTTACTTACAAAATATTTTGACCGCGTTTTTATGATTTACTATTGCTATTCAATTTGTGAGCATGCATTTGTTTAGGCATCCGATATTCGTAACACAATTGATTGAAGCTTCCTGTCACGGAATCAGATAAATATTAAGCGACGATTTACCTACAGTCGAAACTTAACATGAAAATGTTCATTTATATTTTATACGTTTGCTAAGTATGCACGAGCTGTTTTGAATATTTAGAAAAACAGAAAAAAACAACAATGTACTTAATCGATTACCTACCCAAGAGTAACAAGCAACGAGCTAATGCGTTCAGAATCGATACCAAATTCGAAATCAATGTTTGTACACACGTTCCGTTTCCGCGGAGCCGAAAAAATTCGAAAAAACAAATGCGAATCATATTTTTTTTAAAAAAAAAAACTTAGAACGCGCGACGCGTCTGCTTCCCGCCCAACGGCCGAACAAATAAGAAGGACTCTACGGCACTCGGCGCCGCGTATTCCAATACTAGGGGGGCAGTGGCGAAAGTTCTTCCAAATAACCACCTATATAAACACACGACACCAATCGAATTTATCCAGTACAATTCCCGACTTCAAACACCGTACAGGAGGCATTATGAGAATAACGGTGAGTTTAGTGCAGTGAAGTGTAGTGAAGTGCAAAAGTGATGACTTCAAAAATGTGTTCGCAGCGATCCCGTGTGTCCCGGCCCTAGTGGAGTGTTGCTATTTTCGGTGCTCAAGTTTAAAATACGTTTTCGACACACTTTTTTGAAGTCAACGCTTTTCAGCCCTTCTTGGATGTTTACGGATAGTTGAACAAAGAAACAGAGCGCGATGATTTTGCTATGTTGGATATTGTCAGGTTATTTATAGAAATAGCTTGTTGAAATAATGTTTTATTACATACTTATTTCTAATTAAATAGATTTTTAATATTCTAAAAATATATCTTGACATTAAATAAAAATATAACTCATACCTTTATTAAGGCTACAAAAAATCTTTAGTTCTTTTAATAATAAACAAACTAAAAATTTAAGCATAGCGAACATTAAGCAGTTACCGACATAAAATAATGTGTTAACACAAATTTAATTTAAACAACCACTACTTATCTCGATGAAGTTCACGCATAAAAATTAAAAATACATTTCAACAACACGTTTTGCGAATTAAAAAAATTAAACCGCTAATTTAATTTAAATCACACAGTAAGGTCGTAGGTCCTTCTGAGGAAACTTGTACGACCGTAACTCAGTTCCTTGTTCATACCGGAATATGTAAAGTAAAGTAAAAAAAAAGTTAATCACACTTCAAGAGTAGCCCTTGGACTCGTGATTCGTCAGCTTTCAATAACTACCTGCATATGTTAAGTAGACACGTTTGAATCCTCCAAGGTGTCGATAGTTAACCTATCAGAGTAGTTCCCATGGCATATTACGTCACAATGGGTTTTCTCTCTATACGGGTTTAGCAGGAAGGGCGGGGAACCAGACGGCCGAGCGCTTGCGCATGTATCTAGTTACCAAGATACACATCCCTGTTTAGGCTGGTTTTGTTACGAAATAGTTACGCGCTGCCAATAAACATTTTATAGTTATATTAACCTACATGTTAAAAACTATTTGATCGCCTGTTAGGACAGGAAATCAATTGAAACAGTTGTTTGAAAGGCCTTTGTGAGTGATTAACCGGTCAGAATAGATAAAAAGCTTGATAGAATTTTTAAAGCCCATAATTCTTATTGTACAGTTTAAAACAATAATGTTTACTCTAATATTTGGAGAGTCACGTCCACAAATGATATAAGAATTAGTGCTTTCAAAATGAGACAACTATTCTTCTTCTTTATTTTTTTGATGAATTGCTATTGTAAGTCTCCTTTACTTTATGACGCGAAAAAAATAAGAACAAATATTCTAAACAGGTTCTTAAACAACAGTATAAAGAAGATATATGCTAAGATTACGATTTCGTTTTGACCCTAACCGAGTATCAAACTCCAGCCCCTTGCATAACGCATACCCTGGCACCGAGCCAATGCAGGTCAACCACTCATTTGCATGTCGATTTAAATTCAATATTTGTAAGGAAACACTTTCTTTTTTGTTAAATAGACCGAGATTTCAGATCGACCCAGAAATGTGTAACTGAGTTTACTGTCAAGTCATTAAGTGAAAAAAAGACTTGTCGTTATTGCAAGAGTCGAGAGTTCGATCTCATTTAATATAAACTTTGAAATTTAAATAATTCTCATGAATTTTACCCGAATATCTATCTTCCCGTGAAAAAAAACAAAGAAACATTCAATCATCCAAGTTACAATGGCATCTTACACAATATGTCTCACCCAGTAAGGCCGTTTCAATGTTACCAACAATTTATTAGCGCATATACTCTACAACACACCATAAGTTGTACCATTACTACAGTCAATGAAGCGAAAAATACGGCCAAACCTCCGAACTTTATTACTGTGTACCGATTTGCATGATTTTTTTTTAATTAGGCTCATATTACCCTTAACCTCAAAAGTGAAAGTGATCTGAGGGTTCAAATTTTTTAAAGGGTGAAAACGAACCCTTAAAGGAAAAATTTACATTGAGCCATTTTATCGCTATAAAACATGTCTAATAATAATTGGTAAAATTGTAAAGTGTTTTCTAACACAATTACCTTATACATATTACCTATACTTACCGGTAAAACTTAAATAGGCGTATCAGTGGGGCTACCATGAGTTTAAAACTTACGCGCTCGATATCGACTACGTAAATATGTCTATGAAAAACATGTACAGCGCCGGCTGGTGGTTACGCGAAGAACTACAATCGGCCATATGAAAAAAACAACTCGATAGGTTTTAAACGTACGTAAGTTTACGATAGCATACTCATGGTAGGCCCTCAGGTATGTTTTCCATCGATGGCATTTTGTAAGGAATGTTATTATGATTCAAATAGCTTTACTGCCCGTTAGGAATTTGCGTCTTTGTTAATAAATGGTTCGCATTGCTGCATTTTAAGACAGGATAAATATTTCCTAACGCTTAAGTGAAAACTCCGTAAAATGTATCTAGGTAGTAATTAAGGCGATCTAATATTAACATTTCGCTGTGTTTGTTAGCACAACTGAAGTAGTCTGATATATTACGTTCATTGAAACTAATCGAGATAGTGTTGAAGCGGTAGAATTCATTTATCCGGCTTCGGCGCGAATAAAACAATGTTAATCGTCAAAATATTAAGTTTCCAACTTAAAAGTTAAGTGGTTTAAGGCGACTCAACCCCGCCACAAATGCTGCCATATTGTCAAACCCGTATAATCGGGATTTCATAAGCGAAATGAAGACATATCCTGCAGTTAGCCAAATCGCCCGTAAACGCTGTGGTAAGTAGCTTGCAACAGACGCCATAAGAGCCGGCATTATCCCACGGCAACCCGATCTTGGCGACCTCGTCGCACACTGATTAACATCGGCCAGACAATGTGGTGGTTGCGTGTGGTACTAGAAAAGTAGGGACTTTGAAATGGAAAAACAAAACACCACCTTTAGAATGTCGAAAATAACTGGACGCTCAGGAAAAAGCGGAGAGTTTAATAAGAAAAAACAAAACACGATCAAAACACATGCCAGTGTAGTAAAGTCAAAACAAAAAAGGAACGTTATTCTGGAAGATGACCACATTGCGACTAAACAAATGACGGCGAAACCTTATCAATGAAAATTGAAAAAAAAACAAACTTTTTAATGAAGAGATACGGTTGTTTTAACACATTCGATGGACAGTTTGCCATTAGATTTTCCTTTTACATAATCGCAACGTCGTTTCACAATAACCAACTAATGTAAACAAACAGTAACCACGTGTACAGTGACCGTTCTCATTTCCAAACACACTCCATATTTGTACGAACGACACAAAACAAGCGTCACACGTACAAGGGATTAACATATTCGTATGTCATATTCTGACGTCAGATGTGTGTCCGTTGCATTTACAAATACCCGATTTCCCCGACAGTTTTACGATCGAAGTTCTCTATGTAATCCGATCCTTATTTCGCAGTGCAATATTTTTATTTATCGATTAGTGTGGCAACGTCCTATTAATGCTTGGATCACGATTTGGCCTTTGGGTCATAATTATGAAAGAGTGAAATTGCCGTACAGAATCTGGTATAATGAGGGCTATTGCTGATTAATTGGCTGATGAGGGATTTGTGTAGCGTGAGATCTCCAAAATAATCAAATGACATGTTTGCGTTAATTCTATTTAGATTAAAATTCTTTTGTTTTAAATATAATTCTTCTTATAGTGCTCTTAATTGAACAAGTTTATAAAGCCGTACTTCAGGGCCTCGTTCTTAAGTGCCAATATCTAGGTAGACAAAAGGTATAAGGCGGTATTCCTAGTTGCAATAGTAGCTACAACTGTCGTTAGAAAAGGGCAGTAGTAACGCTGGACTGTAGACATGAACTTTGCCCTACGATCTGGACACGTACTTCTGGGTATATTAAAAGAACGTTATGTCTCTACATTTATATCAAGTATATTTACTGCATTTCCTCTATAATATAATTATTGTATAACATTGGACAACGACAAATATCCGATCCCCTGCCCTGATTATCCAATCCTATGTACGCTAGACCTGAAATACTAGGCAACGGATATTGACGGTTTTTTTTTAAAATATCAATTAAATTTTATCAGCATTGCAACCGTGCAATAGTAAATTATTTTTTTATTTCATTGCATGTGTGCGTAACTCTAACAAAAATTATAACCTACCGTTAAGGTTTAAAAAAATTGACAATTCAATTAATTAAGAATCAATTTACTCAACCAGTAAATGAGGTAATCCAGATGCAATCAATAAAAGTTGTACAATTTATACAACAACATATAGTTACGTACATACCCGTTTATTTATATTATTTGTTACATATTTATCCAGTTTTTAACATTATTTTATTACGTCAATCGAATTGAGGTTAAGTACACGTAGCTTTTTGGTCTAATACATGATACAATCCATTCTTCTTTATTCCTGTCGTAGGAAATTATCTTTACATTTTACGGCCATTTTTAAGGCTAGTTTCATGGAAAGGTATACAATACTTGGCTCGGTGGAACAGTGGTTAGTGACCCAGGTTTACTACCTACGGTTCCAAGAGTCGTGGGTTATATTTGTGTGACGAACATCGGTGTTTGTTCCGTGTCTGGGTGTATTATTAAATATATTTATGTATCCACTGCTGATTCTGATACCCGTAACACAAGTGCTAAAGCTACTACCACGGGATCAGATCGATGTATGTGATGTTGTAAATAAAGTGTTTTCAAAAAAAGTCCCCCAAAATAAACGGCATCGTCATACGATCATAAACAAAATTAACATTTTCAAATATTGTGTAATAAAATTATCTTTTTACAGGTCTGTGACATCGTTATGTTAGTTCGTTAAAAAGCCATTATTTATTCCATTTTCACAATCCGATAATGTTGACTTATGACGAGAGATTGCACCTCTCTTGCAACGAGCTTACACTTAATGCTTTTTTTGTAATGGATCTTCAAATTGAATTAAATAAATTGGATTTCTTAAAATACAATCATTCAATTTCGAACACGCACAATATAATTGTTATAAAAACACAATAAATTTTGAACACTTGGGGCTATAGCAACCTTCGCATAATGTTTTTGATTGTATATTCGTTTTAAATTATATATTAAAATAAAACATAATGTGCACATTGCCTATTTATCATATAACTATCACTTTTAATTCTTGCGAATGCTATTAAACGTACAAAGCTCCGAGAATAGAAAGAAGTGGCGTGCATTTGGAGAGGCCTATGTCCAGCAGTGGACAAGTATGGGCTGATGATGTACAAAGCTCTACATATTTAGGTAAGACTTAAAAAGCACAATTATAACCTCAAAAGTCGCGAACGTACAACAAAACAAAAAAAAACACTAAACAAAAAACACTAAACTCCATAACATCACTATGTTAATCGGTCAAAATACCGGTCACGTGAGAATTCGATATCAAATCGCTGCAGGTAATAACCATCTCCAGTTTTACGCAACTCGATATTATTTATCGTTTTAACTCTCGGCCAAGGCCGGCCATCTTGCGTAACCGAAAAGTAGGTCTTCCGTCTATACAGTCGAAAGCCTTTATGAATGGAGACGTTTTGAGGAATAATCATTGTAATCTACATGATAGCACGATTGTATGTTTTTAAAACGAAATCTAATTATTTTTTTTATTTCTTTATGCAATTATTTGAAGTGGGATGAAAAAGTCGAATTAGTAATAATCGTTGGTTCCCTAATAATGTATGTTACATACCTACATTAAAAAAAAATTATGTTAAGTTATTTCTGATCAATATAGTAAGTGAGTAATATAAATATAAAAATTTCAAAATTGCATAGGACTGTACGTCCATGTCCAGATCTGACGCGTAACTGTCAGATGTGACGTTTAGTTTTGACGTAATTGTCGAGAGCACACAATTTTTGTTTGTCATCGTGTTTGGATAACGATTTGCGAAATGTGCCATATAGGTAACCTAATGTAACATACATATATGCAGATTGCTTTTAAACGGGAAGTATTTAAAATTCAACAAATTGGAAATTAGAATTCATTTGATACCTAAATTTAGCTTGGTCATTGTAGGAAATCAATGTATCTATGTAATGAACATACTTGTGAAATTATTAACAACGAAGTGTTTGTTCAGAGCCAACATTAAGAAAATCTGACCTGTCAACTGACAAACAATTTGGTAGTACGACCAAATTGACTAAACAGATCGATTCTATTAACCAAAGCCACATATTTACCCGCAATCGTGAACATTCTCCATTTCAAATGGTTCCCAGTGCGCCTGTCATCACATGGTTGCCCCATGGTTGCCTATGGTTGCCCCACGCTTGGCCAACCGTAATACCTGCGCATACGCATCGCATGTGCTTATTTTCGCACTGTTTGCTAATTGTGGTACCACTGATAGCTCAGACCGGTGGTTAGATCAGGCTGGTTGGGCAAAAGTTGTGGAATTGGTAGGCGAGGTTGCTTTCCTCAAATCGTTTCACACACATTACCAATAATGATGTGTTTCGTTAAGGTGTTTACAGTGATAATGAGATATCTAATTATGATTGTAATTGATAATGTTATAGCAGTCATAAACTAAGACTAATGATATCTTTATCATGGATATTATAAATTGATATTTATTTAGCTTTATAGCCGTATAAAATGGCTTCATAATTGAAACAAAGTTGTTTAATTAACATAGTTAACCTATTTAGTAAATTAACAATATTTCTCATCCGTAAATATGCAGAAAGTATTTTATGTAATCTTCTATATGATCATATCGAAATCATATGACACACGGACGACAACCCGACTTCACAGTAAAGATACAATCAAATATGTGTATCGCAAGTGCACTGCATATTTGCGTACCGTAACAGTGAATCGAAGCAATAGTTATACAACAATGACACGGTTACGTTCAAGTGGTTAATATGGAAATACGACTGTTTGGTCGAGCGAAACATCGGGAAGTAACTTTTAGTACTTATTAATTAATAGAGCTCGATCTTTGATGGACTATTCATTATGTTAGTCATTTCAGTCTCAGTAAACTTACTTATTTGGTTTACACAAATAATACTATTTAGTTTTTTTTTATGCGTACCTAATAAACATTTCACAAGAATATAATAAAGGACTAGTTAAGACTATTATCGAGGATCTAATTATCACAATTGTTAAAAGATACTATACTTTACTGAAGGAATTCAATTTTCCCAATCAATTTAAGTTTTGATTACTCTTACGTACATAATTACTACTGATTATGAGTAACTTGCAACTTGACTAGCAATTAAAACCGTTTAATACTCAAACAATCATAATTTATACGCATAATATAATATTGGTTGAAATACCGTAATTGGTACCGTAATATGTTATTATTACGCTTTTGAACATAAATCATAATAGATATTACCGATATTCATAAATCATGATTTGATTTTTTAAACTGCGTTGCCAAACGTTGTTTGCATACGAAATATTACATAAGGCGTCCATCATATTCGTACACCGAAAATGGCCTTATGACTATATTAGATTGAATTATAATATTTTTTAGTATCCTAATAGTAACAGATGTCTACTAGTGATCCATTAGAAATATGACGAAACTGATAACTATAATGAATCAGTTAAATTGAAATTGTAGAATAAAAATTATATATTATTGATATTGTTTCAAAAATTCCTACAAAAGTCTTATTTAAAAAATCATCTAGTTTTGTTAAATATGTACATGTGTTTTTGTGCTTATTAAAATAAGCGCAAAATTTTGCAAAATTAACGCCCAAAATAAACATTACTACATCTCGCAACGCTTGCTAACAATGTTAGAAACGTTAACAGCTAACGTTTTAACGGGCGATAAATTTTGCGCAAATTGCGGAAGATGTTAGCGAATGCATTGTTTGAGATAAATACTTCAGTTTACTAAATGAAATCGAGTACACGTGCTCATTACTAAGCAGATTTATCTAATCATCTACGATGTATAAAAACACTGATATCCCTGCTTACAAATACGAAGATCAAGCTATAAGTTCTATTAAATTCTTTTCCATTATTATATCATCTTGTAGCCTAGCCTAAGCTTTGATCATTCCAAATGTTGGCTATATTTAATTAAATCAGGATGAAAGTTGTGAGTTTATCACTGTACCAAATGTGTTTCATAGTTTATTCCCTTGTTCACAGATCAGTTTAGTTTTCCTGCTGGTAGCAGCGGCAGCTGCCAGCGAGAAGAAGACGACCGAGAAGAAAGCCGAGCCGCTGGACAAGAAGTTGGACAAACGTGGTCTCCTGAACCTCGGCTATGGATACGGCATCAGCGGACTAGACCTGGGCTACATCGGGCACGGGCACGGGCTCGGCGGCGCCTACAACGTCATCGACGACTCCTACTCCCACGGAGGCTACGCCGGCTACGGCATCAACCTCGGTGAACACACCGACATCACCAAAACCATCACCCTCGTCAAGGGAGTCCCCGTAGCCGTGCCCGTCGAGAAACCCGTGCCCTACCCCGTCGAGAAACATGTGCCCTACCCCGTCAAGGTCCCCGTGCCGCAGCCCTACGAGGTCATCAAACACGTGCCCGTCCACGTGAAGGAGTACGTCAAGGTCCCAGTCCATGTCCCCGCCCCGTACCCCGTCGAGAAGAAAGTACCGTACCCCGTCCATGTGCCCGTCGACAGGCCCTACCCCGTCAAGGTCCTCGTCCCTCAGCCCTACCCCGTGGAGAAGCACGTGCCCTACCCCGTTAAGGTGCCAGTGCCCCAACCCTACCCCGTCGAGAAACACGTGCCATACCCCGTCGAAGTGAAGGTGCCCGTTCCCCAGCCCTACCCCGTCATCAAGCACGTCGGTGTCCCCGTCAAGGTGCCCGTCGACAGGCCGTACCCCGTGCACGTGCCGGCCCCCTACCCCGTGGAGAAGCCGGTCCCAGTGGCCGTCCCCGTCGAGAAGCCGGTCGCCTACCCCGTGCACGTGCCCGTCGACAGGCCCTACCCCGTCCCCGTTGAGAAGCCCTACCCTGTGCCTGTGAAGGTTCCCGTCCCTGAGCCTTACCCAGTCTACAAGCATGTCCCGTACGCGGTTGAGAGGCCCGTGCCGTACCCCGTGAAGGTCCCAGTCGACAGGCCCTACCCCGTGCACATCGAGAAGCACGTGCCAGTGACCGTCGAGAAGCCGGTGCCAGTCCCCGTCAAAGTGCCAGTCCTCATCAACGAGCACGATTCGTACAGCCACCTCAGCCTCGGAGGCAACTACTACAGCCATTAAATATAATTTAGTAGTCTAGTTATCATCAGATCACCCAGTCTATTTATAAACCTCGCCAAACCACGCGGCCGGGACTCCAGCAAACAAAATTCTATTGAACTTTTTGTATATTTTTTATTTATATAAAAAAACATGTCATGTATGTATGGGCGTACGTGTACGTAGTGATATAAAGAGTTACCATTATAATGTAGTATGTAAGTCGAGTAAAGTACGAACGATGTGAAAATAAAAAAAACATGAGTGAAAGATGTTGTTTTATTGGTGGAAACGCGGAAGGTTGATTGGGTAGGCGTGTCGGATGGCACAATGGGCGACCTTCGCGCTTGCAGCCGCCGGCAGTGGCTGGTTGGTTATACAATATTTTGATGAGAGAGCGTCTCAGACGAAGATAAACTACTGAGACTTTGAACTTAAGAAAATTCAGATACTTTTTCATATTGTTGATTATGATAAATTCTAAAGTACAATTCTAAAGACAATCTAATGTTTTAAAATTATAAAGATACGATTATAAAAATACACAAATTTCCTTTTTTGAAACGTTATGTGGTAAGTTATATTAGTGCATATCTGAATACTATCGATTTTGATTATTATTTTATTTTAAAAAGACAGCGTCACATATTACAAAATTCAGTAACCCAGTTAAACTAATTATATAATATGCCTGTAATTTATAACAGTTGATTGTGATCGCTCTACCGAGAAAATAGCATAGCTAAATGCTTGTTGTATGCATTATTCATGAAGTTAGCGGTTGAGGAAAGGCTATTACAGAGTTTGAAATTATTTTTGCAATCAGCACTGTCATAATAATACAACCCGTATTGATCAAGCCTTAAAGATAAATTACAATTTTCCTGTAATAGGCAATTTTACTATTTAATTTAGCAAGCCGACTATAATTTCTTTATCTATAAAATAAAAAAAACAGTTACCACATAAATAGAGAATCCCTTTATGAAAGCCATTAAAAATAGGTTCAGAACTATAGCAAATATACACATAGATGTATATTGTATGTTTACGAATAATATGCAAAATATGTTAAGTAACTGCGTCAAAAATAAAAATAATTGTATATATGCACACATAGACATACTGTCCGACAATTTAACTGGACTGCTCAGTCATATCTTTTCTAACAAAAAAAAAGAAAGCTCACCAAAATGTTCCAAGTCCACACTCACTGCAGGCAAACCGATGCGGTTGAACTTTACGTAATCTCAGTGAAGGTCACCCGCAGTTCAGTACAGAGCTTGTCTCCTCGCAATTTGGGTCTCGTTAACCAAACTTATTATTATGAAATTGTAACTCAGTTAAGGAATAAGCAGGTCCGAGCAATTCACCCAGATTAAGAAGAGTGGACGAAATCGTACATGAAACAAGCCTTGGGACTCCAAGGTGAGCTTAAGGAAAGTTGATAGCGCTTCTGTGTTTCGACAGAAGGCTTCACCGGTGGTGTTATAAAGAGCTTTTAGCTTTTACAGAGAATTAATTACATACAATTTTTCTTAGCACCTGTCAGGGGCAGACGTGGTTTGACAACAGATAAACAGGAAAGAGATGAGATGATCGAATCATCATTTTAAGGATATACATTTGAATGTCTGAACTTAGACAATTGACCTAAAAATGTATTTAGAAGGATTTAAAAAAATATTTCATGTCAAGAAATGAAAAAAAAAACGTAAAAGAACAGGATTGAGTCCAATTTAGACGAATTTATCCATATTGAAGAACACATAGATTTTCATGTAGTAACAGCAAAACACCGTAAAAATATTGTGGTTTAACAATTTTAGTCTAATACCAAGTTTGGAGGTTTTATTCCTTGAAAAACAGGGAAACATTTTCGTATACATGAATTAATTGTATACTTAAATTTTGAATTTGGATTTTGGATGGATCTCTCATACCCCTGTATTATATTACATAATACCTTCATTAACGACGACCCATCCAGGCTATGGGAACAGTAACTAATCCTATTACGATACCACTTCGCACATTACAAATTTTGTAACAGAAAAATGATTCTCATAGTCTCTTGGCTGGCCTGTCAGACTTTAGCCAAACTATTTGTTCATACTTCCCATGGTGTATGAGTGTGTGTGAATTCCCAACAATTAGTGCATATCGCGCAACGTTGTATGTTTGCCTGTATGGCGTAGGCCCATACATACATATACATACGTGAAAAAACAAAGACAGTATTGTGCTATTGTCTGCTAGCAACCACTCACACGCTTACTGATTTTCGCGTACACATAATTGCAAAGAAACCGTGCGGCGCATTAAATAATTATCAATTTAGGCACTTTATGGTGAAGCAATAAACTTGACATGATTATGTTTATATGTCCTGTGATTACACAACCATTACAATTCATACCATAATAGGTCGACGTATATGAAAATACCGAAATATTAAAATAAACGCTTGATACAAGTAAAACCTATTAGTTTTCAAATTTCAGTTCAGGCACACATATTGTTACCCGGAACTTTAAGTGTAATGTAGGTTTAAGATCTAATATTGTGAGCTAAGTTCTAATAAAGATTTATTATTATTAATCAAAAATAAGCAGTGTGGTAGATTGGAAATACCACAATTACTTTTTTTTATTATGATTTTATTACAAGTTGATTGAGTGACAAGTGACAACTACTAGTTGTTTCTTTTAAACGGTATCAACAAAATCTCTATTATACTAAATGTTACGAAACTTATCTTCAGATTATTGAATAAGTATATAATATTATGAAGTGCACTATTAATCTGATCGCCATTGCAAAACTCGCAACTTTGCCTTCGAGAAAAGTTTTTAATTTGCTCTCATCTCGTTACGAAAGTCAGCAAGACTTCATATAATATGGTACATTATGAAACGCGATCTCTTTAAGGATGCTTATAAATGCAAATAAATAGCAAGAGGAGTTCCGTGCCAAAAATTAAAGAAAAAATACAACTAGTATTATGTAAATACATATTTTAAAGAGTCCCTATTGTCATATAGATATAGAGCAAAAATGGAGCTGCAATATTTTTTTTAATTTAATTTTGTTTCTGGTATTTGCCATTATAAAGGTAAGTAGCGTAAGCACTTGTGTTACGGATATAAGAATCAACAGTGAATACACAAATATATGTAAAAATATTTAGTAACACACCCAGACACGGAAAAAACACCGATGATCGTCACACAAACATTTGAAATCGAACCACGACTCTTTGAACCGTAGGTAGCGTACCTGGGTCACTAACCACTGTTCCACCGAGTAAATATAAAATACATCATTTGTTACTCTCTAGTTACTCAGTTACCGCGTATGTAAGATTCAGTCTGGTGATAGATGAAAAGACAGCGATATCTTGGTCAAAGGGTCCCGTGTTTACCCTGTGGGTACGGAATCCTAAGAAATAATATACGTTTAAAAAGTTTTGGAGGTTAAATACAAATTGAATAAAGAGCTGCCTCATGGCTTGATATATTGGCCTCATATCCAATATTGTAGGTTCAAAGGTTGTATTTTAATAAATGAAGCTCATTATGAATGCTTCAAGATTAGCTAATCAGATACAAATATGTCACCGTAATTTCAAAGTGTGCAATTATGTTAAAATAATATTGAATAAACATAAACAACTGTACTTTGTACCCATGAAGCCGGCTATGGCTACCACCCTTACCAAATAACTTATAAGTATTTTGTAATCTTCCCACAGACCGGCCTCGATTTAATCGTTCACAAATTAATCACTTTACGCCAATCATAGAATCGATAGAAGATGTTAAATTAGTAACGCTAAACTATCGTTAAGTGTTATCGATAAAATTGTTAACAAGTTTCAATACCGATATAATTGCATCTATCTGCATCAATTTAAATTAGAACGTTTTAAGAAGCTTTGTAAGAACAACCTTCTATCCGGTTTCTTAAAATTCATGAGCACTACCATTTTCATAATAACTGAAATATTAACAGTAATATTAAAATGTTAAATAGTAACAGTGATTTTAAATATTACACAACACCACATGCATTGATCTGATCCCGTGGTAAGTAGCTCAAGTATTTAAAATATAAACACCTATATCCGGTACACGAATATTTGTCCCGGGTGGGAATCGAACCCAAGACTCTCGGGAACATAGTCAATGAACCTCGGTCACTAGCCACTGCTCCATCGAGCCAGTAAAAATTTGCGTTATATCCTTTAGAGTGATTTACCAATTTACAGTAAAAATTGGTAACAGCAATACATAGGTATAACAATATTAACTCCAATTTTACAATCAAAACTGATGTTCACTTGTATGATTGAATGATGACTTTACAAATAGTAGTAATCAATCATATGTTACCAATACTTTGCATGTTAAGCTCGCATAAATAAGCAATACTATATTATGACATTTTTTGCTATGTAGGTTTGTATTTCTTGTTTAGTAGAGCGATGGATTCGATCCATTGATATAGGTTATTGGTACTTGTATTAGTTCTCATTAAAAGTTATATGTTAATCTACCTCGCAAATATTTGGGTCTACGAGTATTGCATATTAATAAATTTGGGGTTACAAGTAAAAATAAAACATTCCTCTTGAATTAACCTATTAAAAAACCGCATCATAATTTTAAGCTCAGTTAGAAAGATTTAAATCTTCATAGGAACAGACAGACTAAAAACTCATGTGGAAATAAAACTAATGAAATGAACCACCTTAAATTAGAAGGCTGATACTGTATCATAAAATAACTTTGAGCACTATATCGTAATTTCTGAGCGGGTCAGGTGAGAAAACGAGTGATTATAATTTTTCAGGTATAAGTTAGGTATTGACCCCTGCGTTAAAAAATCTTCGGCGTTCATGGGAAAAATATCTGTATATTTATAAAAAATAAGTTACATAATTGCCTTACAGTAACATAATATAGCTATTTAATCTAAAGATAGACCAAGATGGCGCCTTATGAAGCGCCTATATTTTTTTTCTTTTATTTATCGGTTTCAACGCCATCTATATCTGTATCAGTGTAAACAGTCACGATAATACGTTTAACCAGTTCAACTAAGCAGCCAACGTACAGAGAATGCTACATACGTGAAGGTTTTAGAAAGTACACCGTACTGATTTATTAGTTCAGACATTTGCCGCGAGAGGGCAATCGATTTACATCTTCATCATTGAACCGCACATAAAATAATTGAGGGAAAAACTACGGATTTAAAAAAAATCCTTTAAATACAAAAGGTTTTATAATTCTATTTGGTCCCCTTATTGACTCTTAGTACACCATGACATTGTTATCAAATGATTTTTTCCAAATATGTAATTATAATGTCACGAACGAAATTGAATGATATAGGAATCTGATAATAAAATAATTTTAGTATCAAGACGTGATTAGTGATCGTAATGTTCATTTAATACTACAATACTACTGATACATTTTTCAAATACAAGCTACGAGGATGCTACGAAAAAGTTGTAGCATCATTAATTCTCGCTACGGGTCGTAGCAGATTTTTGTCTATTTTTATTTCAATTATATATCGTAGCAACTTCTACGTGGCGTTACGAAAGAAGTGCACAATCTAGATTCTAAGTTTGGTATTGAAAGTAGGTATGGGTACGTAACTAACTAAATTTTCCTTTATGAAACAGAAATACCCTGGGCATTAGTAAACTTTAACACATAGTACTGATACTTTGATGAATTGATTGAGCCTGTTTATGAACTTAAACTAAAACCATGATATAAAAGATTATGGCTTGAAACTAAAAACGCAATATTAAATTAGAAACATGTCGATATGTCCGATATAATTTGGCAAGCTTGGCCAAATAAATGATGCTACTTTCAAAAGGCACTGGTTTTGAAAGTAAATCGTAATTTGTTTTTCGTAATCATCTTGAAGGTGTGAAGACGACACGGTTGTTTTGCAATGATTTTAAGTGATACTTGAAACTGAGCTTGAAATGTGTATCTTGACATTTGAATGATCCAGTATCTGACCTTCTATATTTCAATCACATATACTTTTTACTGGCTCGGTGGAACAGTGGTTAGTGACCCTCGGTGATTACCTACGGTTCCAAGGGTCGTGGGCTCGATTCTCACTTGGGAAAAATATTTGGGTGACGAAGATCGGTGTTTGATCAGTGTCTGGGTGTGTTTTTATATACATTTCAGTAAATTTTTGTACCCACTGTTGATTCTGATATTTTTAACACATGTGCTAGTATGTGATGTTTTGTTTTACTAGATTTTCGAGTTTTTTTAAATCAGACATTTTGTGCATTTGATGTGTAATGCAACGTCATTACATATTAACAATAAAAATACGTTTAAACTTAACATTGAATTTTTTTTTTCATAGCTAGAAACATCATGTTGGATATTTGCCATTAATGATACTATTATGTCACCGTATCAACAGTTTCTTTGTCATGGTTAAACTCACACGCTATTTGATTTTGACCAAAATGTGATAAAAATTACCACTATAATACGATGGAGTAGCGGAGTAAACTATTATGACAAATCAGTGACTGACCACATGTCTTAGATGTAAGTAAGTAGGGTAACCAAGGTAACAAAACGGTAGGTACGAGAATAAACCTTACTACATATATACAATTTTCTTCAAATATGTTACATAGAATATATCAGTGAGTTGATGATCACTACATAGTACAAAACAGAGAAGTTTTCTCTGTAACTTTATCTCTAAGTATACGTATTTTTAAAGAATCAATCTTTAAAAATACGCAACTGTACAACTTTTACAGCGCCCGTAGTCACGGGCAAAGCTAAACCACAACGAGCGCTGTAAGGAGCTCGACCCGTTGGGTCTCTAAATAATATGTTTAGACACATACACACGAGTTTAATCCTTAAAATTAGTTTAATTACAAATGTGTAGTGTTCGCGCAAATAATAATAGATAATACTAAAAGCATTAAGCTTTTTTTAACATCTTAACATTTTCAGCTCGTTACGAAAACTCCTAGCAGCGAAAGTAATCATGGCCACCCCATCACCAGGTGTTACGCACACACATATTTATAGCTATTTCACATTGTCGAATTGCACAACAAAATAAGAGTAAACTGGACTATGTTTTTTTTTGTTTGGTCCACAACATATCAGACCTTTCGCGACGTGACGTCACATTAGTGAACGGCTGTAATTACTAAATAAATACAGTTTATATTAATCTTCATTATGTGCAAATAGTTTCCTGAACCACTTACATAGTTAAACTTGCAGTTATGAAGTCAAAATTAACTGTTAAGTTTAGAAATAAACGCTAATTGACGAGTTTAGAATGTGTTTATTTACTTTCAAATTAGTATGAAATGTAATCAATGCGGGAATTGAAAAATCGTTAAGTCGACTTTAGTTATTATTGTACTCAATAGGCGACACGACTAAAAAAATATAATTAGTCCGTTATTTAGATTATTTAAAAATATTGTACTTGTATTTTTTATTTTCTTTCACAAACAAGAAATTATGAAGATATAGTGCTTAGAAGTTTCGTATGACGTCACGTTTACGTACAATTTTTGCGTAACTGTGACGTCACAAGCCCCCACTCCAGAAGTTTGATATGCTTTAATTTTGTCATTTTTCAATCAATTGAAAAACAAAAAAATACATGTCCCATATTTTTGTATAAACTAACTTACGGACTAAATAGAATAATAAGATTTTGACCCAGTCGTGACGCCTATTGTTGGGTTAATCAAAGAGTTTTTGTGGTTGAATGTACGGTTATTACGATATTTATCTGAATTTTTCAAACCAAGACTAAGATAATCATCATCATCATCAGCCTTTTATTATATCCCACTGCAGGGTATAGGCCTCCTCCGTAGAACGCCATGCACTCCGGTCCTACGTCAGTCTCATCCAGAGACCTCCCGCGGCTTTCTTTACATCAGTTGCCCACCAAGTGGGAGGCCGCCCTCTTTTACGTTTAGATGCATATTTTTAAATATATTAAGAGATGACGATGGTAAGTGATACAAAAAAGCATAAATAGAAAGATAAACGTTATTATTAAATAAAAATAAATCTGTATCGTAAACCGAATACAGTAATGCAAAAATTTTAGTATCTCTCATTCTATTAGATAAACATATTTCTTCATTTGAATTGAAGTAAATAGTACAGTCATGTCAAAACACACTTTTTAACGAATCAAGTAAATAAAGATATTTTTATGAAAGTCGTAATCAAAAGGGCAGAAGCAGTACAGTCGCGTACAAAACTCACATTCCAAGCGACAGACAATCAAGTACCAATTTGTACTTAATCAAAGCCTTTGTTAATGAGCGAGGTACAATCGCGTAGATAACGGCCCACGAAACATCCCGCCCGTCTTCCGACGATATGCGCAAGACCGGACGCGCGGTGGCCTTACGCGCGCAATTATACCTGCCGTTCTAGATCTGTGACCACGATTGTACTTAATGTTGTCCAAGCGGTGTATGTACGAAGAGAGTACGCGCTTATGTGTAGGTAAAGATATATTTTTAACCCTTTAAGGGCATAACCTGTTGAAAAATGTCATTGGTTTTCGACCTCATGTCAAGGGAGTAAGGGCCGGAATTTCGTTAAGGCATAAAGGCGACATCACATGTATTGTTCTGATTCTGCAATGTTGTAGTTATCAGGAAAAGTAGAGGTATACGCAAAAATAAAAATATATTTAATTACACACTAGGACACGAAACAAACTACCCAGTGGAAATCGAACCCAATCGACTCTTAGAATCGTAGCTACTGGCTCACTAACTAACCACTAACTAACAGCAGGTGAATAAAAACATTTAGCAAAGCTCAACTTTAGACATCATTAAATTATAATTTGAAACATCCAAGTCTTTTTTAAAAAGCCTGATAAGATTGCTAATAATTTATATCTGCTAAAACATCACGTTATGGAAAATTGAGAATAAAAAATTTCATGATATTAATTTGAAAGAATTTCAAAGCATATTCTCAACCGTATCATTAAGTGTTCCAATTTTCGACAAAGCTAGGACATCAAAAACACTGGGCAACGCGGCCTAATACTCTACTTACCCATAAAGGGCGAAATTTTCAGCTCTATAAATCTACAGTTGTATAACATTCAATAAGTCCAGATAACTGCCTCATAAATCCCCATAATTTCGTGATCAATTAGAACTGAATTATCGGAACACCGACATCCTTCCAACCGCGTTAAGAACTCATAGCAATTAATTTGCGAACTTGCTATTAAATTATGAGTTTCAAAACGCATAGCACGTAACTTGGGCCTATTAGAACAATCGGAGGCGGTTATAGACACCTCGCGTGTTTTAAAAGTAATCTTGTTTACTAGACTGTGAAGAAATACCCGCTAAATGTGTGTACGATGATAAAGAATCTTTTGAAAGGTTAATTTTGAGTTAGACACGCAAATTTAAGATGTCGCTCAGGATGAATGTGGCTGATATACTGGACATTGATATCAAAAAAGTTTTTTTGTCGACTTTTGCGTTATTTTTTCACCCCTATGTTAATGATTTGACTGCAAAAATAAACGCTTCGTATATGAAAACAATTAGATTGATATCCCTAGTTAAAAATATGGTTCTTCTAACTTTAATGGATACAGCGCCACTAAAAAGCACTTTACTTACCAAATAAACAATCAACAGTTGAATAAGAATATGTAAACTGTAGCTTACCTGAAACAAAAAACACCAAATTTAGAAAAACATGTCATATGTCGGTCATTATAGTATCCTGTATTCAAGACCTATCCTTAATTCAATTAATCCGTTCCATAATTAATGCTATATTCAAGCTCATATAAATAGAACTGCAATCTTATTCAGTATGCAGATCATCTAAGCAATGTTTACATTTAACGCGTAGGTAATAGGATAATGCGTAAGCAATAAAGTGATTACTTACTTATAACGATTGGCATGCGTGAGAATAGCCAAGGCCCTATCCAAGAAATAAGGTTGCCCCGGTTCTTGTACTTCAATTAGTAATTAATAAAGCACGTTTTTAATTCAGATGATATCAGATTGCGGTAATCGGATTATGAAATAAGATTATTCATTTGTCTTCTACTCCAAACTTCTGGCTTAGTAAGTAAATTAATAGTTTACTTTAGGGCACTGAATGTCATGTATGTGTATTGAACAATTTGTGTTACGGGTACTGGCACAACATTTAGAGATCAATAAAAACACTGAAATAAGTCTTTATGGGTCTTCACGCGATATTAGGAGTAGCAAAATTACATAGCTACTTACTGCCCGACGTTTCGACTGGGTTACACCAATCGTGGTCGCGAGCGAACATCTAAAAATCTTAAATAAAAACACTCTTAATACTTCCACCCTACCCATGAGTTTGCTCTATCAAACTCATAACTCTTAAGACTATAATTACACCACAATAAATGTCAAAATTGGAAGTTACACAAAGTAATATCTTATGTAGCCTACATAAGGGTGTCATTTGCATCGTGCAGCAAGTAACGAGTCGCAATAATATCGACACATACATACCTACCTACCAGTAGTAAAACTTCTGTAACTGTTTAATGCCCTGATAATGTACACACAGGCTTTATCTAACCATTTATCAATGTTATGGGAGCATGAAGCCAAACACTTTCTTCTGATTTGGCAAGTCAGGCCAATTGTAGTTCCCATTATACGGAATTCGTTGTAGAGTTACAAATAGATTCTTGTCTAATCTTAGAAGAATGAATGATATATAGGGCACTTTAAACTATCGTTAAACTACAGTAATTTTATGAGTATTAATCATTTTTCTTTCAGAAATTTCAATACAACGTCCCCAACTAAAGGTTTAAATAACATTTCTGAAAACAAAGTAACGTAATAAATTGCTGGTTATGAATTAAAATACAACTATTGAAAGCTCGATTGATGGTGATTGAAATCACCTTTGTTTTATAATAATTAATTAAGCTATCATCAAAAAAAAATTGAACATTAAACATATTTCACAAATAAATCATATTTATTCGCCATATAAACTATACAAGGCAGGCTTAAACTGTGAATAAAAATATGTATTATTAAAAACTTACTATCCTCTGACGTATTACTTTTTTTTGGGATACTAGAGTTAAGAAAGCTATACCTTTGCATATTATATTAGTTATGCTGTAATAACGTGGGTGACAGGCCCACACGATCTATGTTTGCGACCACCCAGTCAGTCAATCATCAATCAATTTGAAGGAACTGGCGAAATGATAGAAGGCTAACCTGAAATTATGTCAGCGTTATATATTCTTGAGTAAAATGTTAGAGCTTTATCTATACATACATCCAAACCATTTATACAGAGATCTGTATGTTTTTAGTTTAGTTACTGACTTCCCAACATAAAAATGTTTTAAAAAAAAAATTTTACATACCTACCTAAACCCTACCTACCTAGATATTCATCTGATTCCGAGGTATGTAGCTAAAGCAGTTGTGTTACGGAAATCAGAATCAACAGTGAATACACAAATATATTTAAATACATTAAATAACACTCCCAGACTGGAACAAACACTGATGTTCGTCACACAAATATTTGTCCCGGGTGGGAAACGAACCCCAACCAACTCATGGAACCGTAAGTAGTGAGCCTGGGTCACTAACCACTGTTCCACCGAGCCAGTCATATAGCTATATAGAATGTTACAAAATTAATCTAAATTCAAATGACTGAACCAAGCAAATCTCAATAGGTTAATCAAATATAGTCATACTAGTTACACAGACAACTTAATCCAAATTCAATTTGGTTCAAAATGCAACCCATGTAAAACTATAGCTATTGCATTCGATACAAAGATATTACAATCAATACTACTCATATGGCGGTCTGAGAGCGGATTTCGTAATGGCATAATGATTCCGCTCAAATTATCTCAAGTTGCGTTCTTATTTGCCAATCACTGTGGTGCAAGTGAGAGATTGTGGGGCGGTTTTTTTTTCTTTTACCTATCCTTTTACCTCTTTCTAATGCAACGTGACAGTGGCCTTGGTGTAAGTCGAGTTGGTAGTTAAAGTAATGAGTGAAAAAATAGAGCACTATGCTTTAAAGTACAGCCGATGTGTGATTGTCATTTGTTCATGTAACTAAGTTCAGATATTTAAACGCAGAGAGAACATTATGTTTCTCTACAAAATTAAAGGACAGTTCATCTGCATTTGCAGTTTTGTTCGACGTACCAGATAACTTCAGCTTTTAAAGCAGTAACCAGCAAATATCTTCTCGATAAGATCAGCCTTTGAATTCGGCGGAGTTGCAATTTGCAGGGACGCAATTTGTAAACCTTTTTTCATAAGAACTTAAAACACTGGCCAGTATTAAATGGTTGCATTTCACGCAAAAAAGTTCATCGATTTTAGTTCTTTTGTTGACATTTATTCGGGTAACCTGAATACTTCACCAGAGTGGGTTAAACCTCTTTCGACACTCATTTAATGACCAGTGTCGCAAATGGACCTAGGTCCTGCAACCCAGCAGTCGATCATGTAGGTACAACCGAGTGTTTGACCTTTAAGTTTTTGTTCAAATTTTATTAATGCCTAAGCAAAGTATTGCGATGAATAGTTTCTTGAAAGCAATGTTGTATCGAACTCTTTGATGAATGTGCTAACTTAAACTTAATGATCTACCATACCAAGCAACAAAATGGTATCTTCACCCAAGTTTTTTTTATAGTTGGCTTACAATATGACCTCACTCCACCTGATGGTAAGCGGTAGTGAGATAGATCCACATGAGGTCGACAGGCACAATAGACCATATTGAGCCTGTCGCACTCGCCCTGAAGGCCTGATTCTTTGCAACAGTAACAAAGTGTTTTTTAATAAATTGTTATAAGATAAATAAATGTTGCATCGACTGAGTCCAAATCATCCGAGGCGATAGTATCCTTCCTCCCCTTTTCCTTCGCCCGTCATAAATCCTTGCTACTCGTGGGAACGCAATGACCTTGTTAAAACAATGCACAAGGCAGAATGGCGGCGACGTAGTCCACAACCCGTCACGTCACGTTTCCCATAGAGGTGAAAAAGTGGATCGCTGGAAGTGATCTCTGCCTACCCCTCTGGGAAAAAGGCGTGATTGTATGTATGTATGTATAAATAAATGTTGAAGCAGCTTATTGGCCCCTTTATCTTAAAGCTCATACTCTCTAGAATTCTATTTATCATCTCTACTTTTAGCTCGCTACCATAACTGGTGCAACCCAGTAGAAACGTCGGGCAGCAATCTATTTATATACTACTCTACTCTTTATCGCGTGTAGACCCATAAAACATAGTTTATAACGTATGGAACGAAAGCTTAAAATCGCATGTAATAAATAAATAAATAATAAATATCTGGGACACTTCCACACACGGTCATCTGACCCCAAACTAAGCTGAGCTTGTACTATGGGCGTCAGAGACTGATATACATACATAGATATTTTTAAATACAAACTTAAATATATAATCACACCCAGACACGGAACAAACACCGATGTTCATCACACAAATATTTGTCCCGAGTGGGAATCGAACCCACGACTCTTGGAACCGCCAGCCAGGGTCACTAACCACTGTTCCACCGAGCCAGTCAAATATATAACTCTACATTTACTGAAAATGAATTCGCAGGCCTGAAAACGCTATCGCCTATACTTTGCGTGCCCGCGGCGTGCTCTGCCCGTCTGTCTGTCCGTTTTGCTCCACATACGCATCGTGGATGTCCCCGGAGACATTGCAAAATTCATTTTTTTTTAAACTTACATCGCCGTGAGGAAACCGACTTACGAAAACGTAATGGAACCGCGAGCAATTATTATATTCTGTTGTTTTAATATTATGCACGGCATTGGATTGGAGCGTCATTATACGCCTAAATTAATGGTTTGGTATTTAATTGTTTATTAACATTAGAAACTGAAGTTCTACTTCTCAGTTAGTTAGGTTAAGGTTTTCATATTACTGCATATATTACATACTTGCATAAAGTTACTTATACTTTGAAATGAAAAGAGAAAAGATAATGGGCTATTTCCATCAAATTTGGATATTTCAATCGAATTGGCTTGATCAACTTTCTCGTATAAGCTTGAAAAGTTTTCAAGGTAGGATTTATTTTAATACAATAAACAATAGATTACTTAATCTATGTACTAAACTTGGAACTAAGGATTTGTTTGCTTTTGGCTACATTAGTATCAATTAAACTTCTAGTATCAAGCATTTTCCTGAAATTTGTCAACAAAACATAAAAGCTGTTAATTTCCTATACTGCAGCTACTTTTAATTGCATGTAAATGCAAATCACGAATCACTTCTAAAATAGATAGTTCAATTATCAGTAACTAATCTTTAAAGGTGCAAAAACGTGCCTTATCTAATAATAAAGTGAAAAAAAACACCCAAGTCCGTTTAAATGAACAAAAACAACCTTGGCTCGTGTGACAATCGACAAAAAGTTACGATTGGTTGGGAAATAGCTATTAAATGCAGTGCGTATCTGATGTGAGCGCCACAAGTATGCGGTGCAATTTATTTATTTTTTTATTCAATTGTAACCTTTCAAACACATCTTTGGCTCGAAAATGATGTATACGGTTAAAGAATCTTTATTTATTACTCATAAGAATAAAATTCACTTACATGAGTATTATAATATAAACTTAATTAAATCTAAAATATAACGGTGAGCTCTAAAATACAATTTTAACTATATGTATGTATATGCAAAAACATAGAGGGTATTTCTAAAACAAATATCCACAGCGTCTATTCGCAGAGACAAGTTCTGACACAAACAACAATTTGGTCCGGAATAAGAATAACTAGATATATTCACATGAATACTATTAAAACACAGAATTGTTGTTGTACATTAGTTATGTATGTATTTGTAGTTCGTAACAATATTGGTTATAGGTAAAAGGATTAACCTCCCACACGTTTTATTTTTTTATTGATGTTCAGGATGACCTCACTCCACCTGATGGTAAGCGGTAGTGAGATCCACAAATTAGGTCGACAGGCACAATCAGACCCTATTGAGACTTTCACCCTCAAGATACCCTGAAGTCTTGCATGAACCGTTTCACGCCCCGTTGTAAGAGCCCAGGTTCGTAGGAGAGCGGAAAAACATGAGCTAGAAGGGCATTCTATGATCTAATGGCAAGGAGCAGAAATGAGGCCTCTCATTCTATTCTATTAAGAATCTGCTTGGTATGAGAGTGTCAACGCTGTCCAGCACGTGTTCTTCGGGAGTGGAGAGGGGTGCCAGGTACCAAATATTCGTATGTGATTGTTATCTGTAGTGAAATAGCCCATTTCTGACCACTGCTGGACATCTTATCTGCAGTGTTTAAAACACCACAACTATTCATCAAATGTGTAAAACAACACTAGCTGTCAAATCTGTGAACGTACCAACTAATTATGCGACGGTAGGCAAATGAATGGAAAGATTGATTGACACATTTACAGAGACAAAGGTACACGCATTATCGTAAGTACGCAACCGATGGTCATTGCGACAAACTCATCGTGGGACGTATCAACAAACATTATCTACATACACACTTAACATCAATCGACTAGCAAACTGATGAACGTAGACACACTAGTCATGGTGTGAGGTAGTTTTTACTAACCAGTGTCGATATTAGTGAACGGGTAGGAAAAGGGCAAGCTAAGAAAAAGTGGATGGGCTTTAAGACTTTATGTGTTAAGACAGGTGTTTATGCATAGCGTATGTATGTATATTTCTAAAATTAAATCGTGTAATAGAATGGTTATAGATGATAATATTGAAGTTGAATTTTATCAGAAGAACCAAAAGGAATCATTTTCAATCTTAGTGTATGTTGCCTAGGGCCGATATATTATATTGCTTCTAGTTACTACATTCGTGTTGAACTTGATAAGACTAATTTAAAAATGTAAGTCCTCACAAACAACCTCGCAACACTTTAAAATATATAAAGATAAAATTAGACCAATACATAGCTTAGTGATAAAAGTATCATACTTTGAATATGTAGTCAATTAATATTAATACACTGACAAAACAATGATACTTTAAATGCACCCTAATAAAAACAGTCCAAATAATAATAACATTGAATACAAGATTCGAAGCTTTTGTTCACTATTACACATAAATGAGCCAATAACAATTAAAAGCCATCAGCAATTGACCCCGTTACACGGTCGAGTCCAACTTACAACAACTTATTATAAGCTACATGCCATGTACACACATCGAAACAGCTTTATCAACATTGAGAAACGACACTGACTACTGTGCGGTTAGACTGTAATGAAGCAAAAACTTTATTTATTTAAAATAAAAAATTGGTCGTTATATAGATTTCTAATTGTAAAAGTGTCTTTCTATGAATTAAATAAAATAAAAAGTTATTGATATTGAAAAATCTAAAAAATTACTTTTTCTGTAGTCAAATTTACCTACTTATCAAGTTTCTGTAGCCGCATTTGGTTATAAGCTCAAGAACCAGAATTTTATTTTTAAATCGCTTAGTATTTCTGGCCTATGATAAAAAAGAATCTTTGGCGTCTATTATTCTAAAAAATGTATAGAAAAAATACATAAAAATTGTAGGCAGTAGGCATAATAATACAATATTAGAACTTTTAGTACCCTTCTACGTAAATCAACAAATAAATAACGATAACATGTATTGTTCAGGATTATTTCGTATAATAAATCGTGTACGCGTCATCGAAAAGTCATGAATGAAACGATGTGTATATTTTAAGAGAATAACCGGTCGCCAAAGTGACATGTTGTTCACTAATTATGTTTGCTAACATTTGTCCATTCACTCATATGCAAAGTAGAGTGATTAATTTACATATCAAATTGATAAACATACATGTCGTGTACTTTAGTTTATGAGAAAGAAGTTTAAGGCAAAAGTAAGTGGGATAACTTATTAATGAAATTAAGAATTTAGCAACTTATTTATATGATAAGGATCGCAAGGTATAGCTATGTAAAGTTTTGTCATGTATATATGTATATATTTATTTTAAAGATTGTTTAGACCCACGCCAGAGACATCTAATGTAGAAAGCGTGACTGTGTAATTAACTTTTAGATTCTAAAATAATTACCAAATTTGTATAACGTATTGTAACTACTGGAGATTTTGCTAGAGTCATGATTTTGCCGCCGTTATTAGCAATAGACTTCGACTCAGTCACTATTGACTAGGGCTTTCTCTCTATATGTATACCTACTAGCTGGTTCACGCGGTTTCATCCGCGTCCCGAAGGAACTACTTCCTATGTATTTGGATAAATATAGCCTATTTTACTCAGGGTGAGTGCCGCTTTCCAATGATGAAAAAATTACTTACTACAGTACCTAAAACACCTACATTCATTTCAGAAACACAAATTCCCAAGATACATTTTCATAACTTTTACAATTGCATCTAAAATTGGAATGTAATGCAAAAATTTGACATCAGCTGTCTTTTTTACTTTAAATAAAATAAAGCACTAAAACGAAATTTAATTGTATAACGACCAAGACCTAACTAAAACAAAATATGTGCAATATACACAGACCTTCAAAGTCGAAATGAAAAATGAATGAATAGTCCAAAGCGAATGTTAAAACAATCATTTACAAGCGTAATGAATAATATTCAACTAGCTATTGTCCGTGACTCGGTTCACATGGATTGATGAAGCGTGGAGAATTGCCTTAATGAGTCAATCGACCATAGGAGAGCGTTATAGTATGTATACAGACATAGTAGTAAGTATACAGTATTCATTAATGTTATCCAAAAGTTCAAATATATTTTTCTTGTGATAGGTGTTTAGTATTAGGCAGCTTGTGTGTTCAACGCTTAAGGTCTCATAGTCTAAACATATATCAATTCAATTCAATTCAAATCATTTATTAAGCCCTTCACAATTTAGGTCCTTAAAAGTAAACTTATTCTATTAAATTAGGTGACTTACAACCCTAAGTGTGAGGGACTGGTGCCTGAAAAAGGTTACAAAAGAGTAACCTGGGAATACTGGTCACCAGGCCCCAATCCCGGACAGACTCAAATTGATTGTGAGTCAGACGTCGGGTTGGTTAGATTACACCCTATAATTGATCCATTTTACTAAAAAATACAAAGTTATGTAAAGACCACTGTATCACATGTACATAAATAGCGATGGTAGAGCCCACCAGGAAGAAACGGAAGACATGAAACATCTAAGTGAATGTCACTCATTGGCCAGCCATAGGCTCAGATTATTGCTCACTTAATCTTTGGGGATATGTGTGTAAAGTTGGAGGGTAACACAAGCTACCCCTATAGATCGGAGTCAAACGGTCACACAATCCCCGCTTCAAGATAAGATAAAGATTACTAAACTTTATTGGAAAGATGCCTTAAAACAATATCTTATCACACGTACAATATTTATGGATAAAAAGTAAAGAAAAAACATCATAACTCGAGAACTATAAAAAATCGCGAAACATATAATGGGGGTGTTTCGGATGCCCCATGGGGTGTTCTATCTAAGGACTCGCTGGGCACTATTTTTTTGGACAACCTGTATACTTAAATAATAAATATCTGGGACATTTCCACACGTGGTCATCTGACCCCAAACTAAGCAGAGCTTGTACTATGGGCTTCAGGGACTGATATACATACATATATATTTATAAATACATACTTAAATATATAATCACACCCAGACACGGAACAAACACCGATGTTCATCACACAAATATTTGTCCCAAGTGGGAATCGAACCCACGACTCTTGGAACCGCCAGCCAGGGTCACTAACCACTGTTCCACCGAGCCAGTCCATGAGTATATGTATAGGGTATATTCGTACAGTAATTTAACATACAGGTAATCTCTAAAACCGAAGTATCAACATGACCTAATTATTAATGACTATTTCACATTACCTACATAACAATTATGAGGAAGCATATTACATATTCCATTAGAAATAAGAATACTTCATATGTAATAACCAAGCCCATATTATATTCTAAAGTGATAGTTGTGATCTAGAATCCTAACGCCAGGCAGTTTCCGCGCCGGTTTCAAGTTACACTTTCAAATATTATTTTAATTACATCTCACACATATCTTTCAGACAATCTTTTTGTTAGATGATTACTTTATGTTGCGTTTGGATGTAAGTTTCATTAATAGACTAATAAATCGTATAAACATGACAAAACAAGCTGTATAATATGCATATGTGAACATAGATAAATCGACACAATAGTTACTTTCGTAGCCTTTTTTCCTTTCTTATGTAAAGTTTCGATCTGTATTTATACATTAGGTTTTATATTTATATCGTTGATGATATTCACAACTCAATTTTAAATTATTATACGTATATTATACACATGAATACTCATGATACACATGAATAATATGAGTGTATGTGTAACAATTTAACAATTATTTGTGGAAACTAAGCTAAGAAGCTGAAAGTGTTTATTATAGAGCACGGGGAAGATATTGAACAGAGATTAGTACTGAGAATTGGCCATTTCAAGTATTTATAACTTACTTACATAAGCTGAACAAAACACAAAAGCACAAAGGCGAAAATCAATTACTTAGTGCGCGCAGACTCAGAATTGTGTTATCAAGAACAATGCTAACGAACTGTAGTCTGTAGGTACTAATCTGAGCAAAGCTTTGCATCTAGATACGATCTAGCCGCTAAATACGTAGCCTTTGACTTAGGCTTTGTTTTACACACGGTAACCGGATACTACAGTTAGAATACATAATACAATTATCTCGCTTTAAATAGAGCTTTTTCTATCAAACTTGTAAATTCATTATGTATTGTTCAATCACCACATACTCTTTGTTACCCAGCAAAATACGAGACGATTCAAACGGCCGAAACCTTATATTATGTAAAGTTAAAGGCTTACTCAATTACAACAGACCAAGTTCTCCTGCCCGAGTAAAAGGGCTGTAACAGACGTGTAGACAGACAGACGACATTACGGATCCGTTTTTCCTTTTAAGGTTCGAAACCCTTAAAATCATGAATTCAAATTCAAAGTTAACAACTCCTTGATCAGATTTCGATTTATATTATCTGCCACTTTATAGGTATCGAAAAGAAAATGTCAAGTTGGCCAATCCTTTCGCTGGCCTTTTAAGTTTTAACATAAAAAAAACTTAGTACTTATCTTATGAAACAACTTCTGTATTTGTAAACATCAAGATTATTGGAATGCCAGGCGAGATATGATTAAATTGTTGAACCACAATTATGAGGCCAATGATATTTTGTTACTATTTGTTTCATTCAAAGAAATATTAGCGTAGCAACCAATTTACTTATTTACTTCTTGAATAAATAAACTATAAAATTAAATTAATAATGTAATCAATGTAAACTAAGATATCCCAATCTTTATTTAAATTAACTGTCATTAAAATACTGCATGTCATTTATATTTCTACATGTTTATATCCTTCACACCTTTTTATAGTGAAGTATAATTTTAAATGATATCATAGGTATGTCCAAGTAATTTTAAGAAGGTAAAATATATTAACAAAGCTAGAAATGCTAATGCTAGCATTTAATCGAACCTACCAAAAGTCCTCTAACAAGGAACGTCAATAAATTCTCGATGCCCTAACTCAGACCGATCTTAGGCTGTGTAATATTCAAATCACCGATAGCCTAACCGGTCCGGCACTCAAAGTGGACAGAAAAGGAGCAAATTGCCGCGAAACCCCTCTCCAGCGAAAGTGTATCAGAGTCCTCCAGCGCGGCATTTTTTCAACGGCCGACCGCTCTTTCGTATATATAGCGAGGGCTCCAAGCAACACGCATCATTCGCATTCAGCAGCTCACTGTCTTCAGTGCACCCACAAGAGCAGCATCATGAAGTTCATGGTGTGTTTCGTTCCATTACGTTGTGCTAGTGTTTGTGTTGTGCGGTCGTGTTGAATTGAAACCCAAAATTTTCCAAAAAAATCGGTCTACATTTTAACAACATTTCCACCAAAAGTGTCATGGATTGATCTCCAGAATTTTTGGGGGACGCTTCCAATACCAAAATTCAGGGTTCGAATCCCCAAAATTTACCGATTTATAACCATAAACTCGGCTTCGCGTTTTATTCGTTGGATTGCTCAAGAGCACAGTGACAAAGGCCTTATGCCCCACGGGACATTTCAAAATCTGGACGCTAAATCCCTTGTCCCACTTTTGTCCTTACGCAACACGGAAGCATTGCGTGTGCTGTCGCATATTACCTCGGCCACTCATTAACCACTAAGTTTGCACTAGTTAATTACAAGACTGTGTTATTCACTTTCGATTTTAATTGTACTACCGAACATAACACTATCAAACTTATCAGTCGTGGTACTAATAGTTTTACGTAACTTTCATAAGTCTTTGTTTGGAGTAGTCACCTAGTCTACCTTTCTATCTAATCGGATTAAGAGCAAATCACTTTGCAAACTTGCTCTCATTATAGGCGGATATTCTCAATCATGCAATTACATTAAATGGCATATTAACCTTTTTCTTTCTTTTGACAGCTCGTGGCCGCCAGTCTGGTGGCTTTACTGGCCTTCGCAAATGCCGAAGAAGCCAAGAAAGCAGAAAAAGAAGTGGCAGTGACCGACAACAAGGAGGCGGCGTCCGACGACAAGAAGCACGAGAAGCGTGGTCTGTTCGACATCGGGCTGGGCTACGGACACGGCGGCTTCGAGGGCAGCCTCGGCGGCTACGGCGGACACGACGAATACCACCACCACAAGACCGTCACCGTCGTCAAGAACGTGCCGGTCCCCTACCCCGTTGAGAAGCACGTCCCCTACCCCGTCGAGAAACACGTGCCAGTGCCCGTCAAGGTCCACGTGCCCGCCCCCTACCCCGTCGTGAAACACGTGCCCTACACCGTCAAGGAGATCGTCAAAGTACCCGTCCACGTGCCCCAGCCTTACCCCGTCGAGAAGAAGGTGCCCTACCCCGTCCATGTCCCCGTCGACAGGCCCGTCCCCGTCAAGGTATACGTGCCCCAGCCCTACCCCGTTGAGAAACACATCCCCGTGCCCGTCAAGGTCCCAGTCCCCGCCCCCTACCCAGTTGAGAAGAAGGTGCCCTACCCCGTGAAGGTGCCCGTCCACGTGCCCGCCCCCTACCCCGTCGTCAAGGAAGTGCCCTACCCCGTGAAGGTCCCCGTCGACAGGCCCTACCCCGTGCACGTGCCCAAGCCCGTCCCCTACCCAGTTGAGAAGCCCGTGCCTTACCCCGTGGAGAAGCCCGTCCCCTACCCCGTGAAGGTCCCCGTCGACCGTCCCTACCCCGTGCATGTCGAGAAGCCCGTGCCCTACCCCGTGAAGGTGCCCGTGCCCGCCCCCTACCCCGTTGAGAAGCACATCCCCTACCCGGTTGAGAAGCACGTGCCTTACCCCGTGAAGGTCCCAGTCGACAGGCCCTACCCCGTGCACATCGAGAAGCACGTACCTTACCCCGTGGAGAAGCACGTCCCGTACCCCGTCAAGGTCCCCGTCCCCGTCGTCGTCGGCCACGAACACGGACACGAGTATGGTCATCATGATAGCTACTAAAGGCTGCAGGAAGCAGTCATCTGAATGTGATATATAAATATAAGCTTAGCACTAATACGAACGGGAGTCATGGAACACAATCTCAAAGCGACAGTTGTTACCTCGGTAACTAGGTCACTGGTCCTTGTGTTCCATGATTCGCGTATACGCACTGATTAAATACTCTTTATAAATAGTCTCTTTTTTTGTTGTGACTCTTAAGCTTAATTCTTGATCTGACTGTTACGTTTGAGTTTATGTACCTGTTATTTTAAGTTACATTTTGGAAAATTTTTGTTTCTTTCTGAATGGCGTTTTTGTACGAAATGTGAAAAATAAATTTGGCTCGCGCCAAACATTAATGATAACCTGTGTTTTCGTTTGCCTATTGTTTATGTGTTATTATACGGTTGGTGGTTTGTTCTTTACGAAATGTGGAATATACCGACCTAGATCTACATAGAGTTGTACGCGGATTGCATCACATTGTATGTTTTCATTCTTGACAATCAACAGCTAGTAAACGATCTTACGTTTTGCGTAATATGGTCGTGTTTAAATTGTTATAGCCGTAGAAGGCATTATCTCACACATTTGAGTCGATTATGCGTATTACGCCGCCATTCTCACTAAACCAATAGAACAAGTAACACGTTTCAACACTGGCTCGGGGATAGGAAAGTTAAGACTGGCATATTTTCCATTTACACAACATAACAACAAATTCAAAACATCGTTTACGCTTACAGCAATCTAGGAGAATTCTCAATAGTTATTGTATCATATCGTATAGATTATATCTAAGATTCACTTTTAGGACAAGAAAATGAACGCTTCCAAGATGTTGAGGACAAACTGCAAAGCGTTTCAATCAAATTAATAGGCCATCGGTAACGAGCGACGTTTTGTATTGGCCAGCCGGGTATCGCAACACATAGTCACATAGTTTGCGGGTTACAAAACTTGTAGTATTATTAGAGACTAGTAATTCTAGAATTTAGCTTAGACTGTTTGCGACAGGCCAGCGGGCCACCATGGAGTGTGCTTGCGAAAATGCAAAGTCGCATTTTACATAACTTTTGTTCTACCCAGTGGGCAGTCAATGCACTAATAGCTCTTATGATTGATAGTCGATACCTGTTTGACGATGATTAATTTGAACACTTCGATGAACAGGCAATTTGTGCACTTTCGTAATATTTGAAGTGAGTCTTTAAAATAGTTGATATCGGTAACATTTCATCGCTGATGTTCATAAACATTGAAGTGTTAAAACACGGCACTTTAAAGACAAAGTACAAATTAAAACAATAGCTTTTTAAATTTAGATTTGTACCAACGACAATTCCGACTAAAATAAAAATAACATTATTTAATAAACAAATACGCAAAGCATTCAGGTGCCTTTATAGGAATCTGAATAAATATCATGTTGCGTTAATATTGTGCCCTATTAGAACCTTTTTCATATTCCAAGTCGTGCTTTACCGTTTTAAAAAATATCTGCATCCTGTATCTACACAGATATGGTATTAACAATTTATTATAGCTGTTTCCGCAAATGCATAATATATAAGGTGCAGGCAATCACCGAAAGTATAGCAATAAACCTTTAAGGAAATACTTAAATAATCAAGGTCACCACTCGGATTTCTTTATTTGATACTGTTTCGAATCGCAACATAAACAATGTTTAATTCAAAATATAAGTGCTATCTATGTGTGGTTAACTTTAAAGGAAACCAGTCAAGCGAAATTAATAAATTCAATTGATGTTATTATTAATTGGTTTGGCACATCTTTCGTTTGTTTAGTGTCCAGGTTTGTCAAACAAGATAAATAAGGGCTTGATATCAATCTACATTTTAGAAATCCTAGAAACCTATAAATAATCCTTGATTTTAGATTAAGCAACATTCATCTACTGACTATAAACGAAATCATTATCTTTTTTGCCCCTCTGAAATTAATTTTTATCCTTTTTGGCTTATAACAGTGACTTCATTTTTTAAAGGATCAAAGATTGCAGCTAGATAACATCGTTAAATGTACCTCGTCTTGATGAAATACGTTTTCCAACAATCAAGCTATATTTTAGGGTAATTTACGTCGCTCTTCAAAAATCAGCGCGGGAAGTGCAAATAATGCTTAAATAAATGATGAATAAAGTAATTACTTAATAAAAAATTTACCGGCACTCAATAAACGGGTTAGCAGTGCGTTTGTGTGCGAATAAAAATGCAAAAAAGGCATTTCTCAATATTCACATCTTTACAGATACATTACGTTGAAGGCTGATTTTAATACAAAACAATTGCGTGGCTTTGCTATGTACGTACAATACAAGATGGGAACGCACGCGACCATAAGACCTACTCGTATATTAAATGCAAATCGTGACTGCAACATAATGTGTCAATACTTCGGCAAATTGAAGAAACGACATTTCCGATCAACTTATAATAAGTAATATTTATTTGAACTTGTTTTAAAATGACAGTATGTTATCAAGACATTATTATAAACATCGAAGTTTTATTATCAGGAAACATAATAATATAATAGTCTTGACCGTGACCACGAGCGCTGGAAAGAGCTCGGAACGACGGATCTTTAGAAAAATAATACAGGAGAGTTTAATCTGAAAACTTAGTTTCATTTCTCAATGCACATTGCACAATTTTCACTATGCATTCTCAAGAATACTTACCACGTAAGTTAGGGTAAAATCTATAAACCATTTTCCTCGGCGACTGTACCTTAACTTACTATAATAATAGGGCCACGCTCGTTACACAATAAATTCATGATTGAAAACCGTCAGCGGAAACGTTTCAAAATCATATTTCCTTCCTATATTAAACGTGGTGTTTATTAAGGAAAAAATAAATAAATCTCTTTATGCATGACGGTACTAACTTCATTAAGGCCTAAAGTTTTTATAATATTCCATATACACACAAGTGTAGCTGTATTTTTTTATTTTTAGTTGATTGTTAAGTGCTAATTGATTGAAGTTAGAACCAACTGTTCAAAAGATTTTAAATTTAAATATCAATCAAAGTGAATCATAGTACTTATTCCGATGTTCGCAGATGCCAACGTCAATATAAATCAATTAAATAAATATTTTGCTTAAGCACTATCTCAGAAACAACAGTGATATACACAAATATCTTCAAAATATCTAATTAGACACAATGTCCATCACACATTTTTTTATTCAGGGTGGGAATCGAACCTACTCGTACGTACCTCTTAGAACCGTAGCCAGGGTTTCTAATCACTGTTCCACCGCTCGATATGATATGAAATTATTATGAGTTATGGTCCCACTGCTCCAATCTGCATGTATATGTTACATATTTATATTCAATTCGTAACGAATGTAACACGGCAATAATTTTAGATCACATTATAATAAGGCGTCCGACCGATTTCAGCCATGGCGGCCGAACTCAATTAAGATCAGCCAAGTGCGCAGTGTGCGCGCAAACACAATTGCACTCTTTATTCTCTTACTCTCATAATTCGGTGAGACGGCAATCCGACATGACCGATGAGAGATCGGGCGCAGGACCACCGGCTTAACGTGCTTTCCGAGGCACGGGCGTTCACCCGCCAACTTCCTTACACCGGACTGAGTAATTTTTTAAAAGAAAAACTCACAAATTTTGCCCGACCCCGGATTCGAACCGGGGACCTCTCAGTCATAACGCAGCACTTGCTACCAATAGATCAACGAGGCAGTTATATATTATTATAATCATAGTATACGTGAATAGGCTCCTTAAAATGCATCAAGTCAAATTACGAAAACCAAAGCTTGCAACTTGCAATTAGCTGTCAAATTTCAAAATGGCTGCTAATAATTGAACGGTGTCAATGAAAATAAACAAAACAAATGAATATTAATAATGATTAATAGCGACATGTTATCTGCGTAGGCGTCGATTTATGCGAATCCGTGAAGGGATCATGGCAGTCCCGCGGAGGTATCTATCGTACACATCTATTCGCCTGTCTGAATAAATCCGTCAACAAAATGTTCTCTCAGTTCTAAAAAGTACAGTCACAGCGATATAATGTACTTTTATTACAGAGAATTTGTAAGTCGTAGTGTAGTCACACAGACGTAGAAACAATAGGTTGCTCAATCCAATTAAATCGGTTATTTCGTATAATGTTTCTTATATTATGGACATAATATAACAGAGATCACTGATGTGATAATTCGATTGTAATTTCCACTAAATTCCTTCAAGAGGACACTTGCACCCAAGAGAAACATTCACAACAGACAGATGGACAGCAAAGTGATTTTATATCGGTTTCGTTTTTCGTTTTAATGTAAAAAAGCAATGCTTTTACTCCTTACTCTCCTGACTATTACATATTTAATGGCTCCGAAGAACCATCAACACTAGGCACCAATTACTTCTAATGGATGTTAGACATTAGTAATTTGGCGTTAGTCAATTTTACAACATTCTCGAATGCTTCAAATGACGCCCTTGTAATATTTTTCCGAGGTCATCCATGGTATTACCTTAATGTGTGTTATTTGTTTATGTCGAATTGGAGTTTATAGGCCAAAATTAAAGGAAAAATAAATGAACTAAAGCATTGCTCGCACACATTTTGTATTTAGGTATTTGCACTTGAAATTGACGATTATTATCGTCAAATTTGGTGTAGGCATACTTCAAATATAAAATACTTTTTATGTCTTTCACTATACAATAAAACTAAGATCCAGGATGAAGAAATGATGCCCTTGAATGATTAAATGACATTAACTGTCACCGATTGACAGTTTCAGCTGGCCGTATCTTGAAATATAACCACCATTAATATCATAATAGTTCGTAGTATCAAAAATAGTAGGACATTATACTCGTAAAGTGATCTTTTGTAAGACCCGTGACACAAACACAAAATAAAGAACAATGAATCATTCAGTACCAGTGAGTTGCTAGCGACCGTGATATTCGCTTCATAGAGCGGAGTTCACACATTACTATGGACATTAATTAGTCAGATAGCGCTATCAAAACTCTAACGTTCTCATGTAATCATTTTAGTTGCCTTTGTTTTGCATTTTGGGGGACTACTACGTTCAGGGTTTAAGCCATAATAAAGACTTTAATTGAAAAGATTTTGAGATAACCACAATGACCTATTCATATCTATTCATGCTTAAGAGATGATAATTACTTTTACGTTTCAATGGACATCAAGTATGATACACGTAAAATACTGTAATAGTATAAAATATGGGTGGTAGTTGAGTTTAATACTGTCCATTGTGGAATCCCTATATTTACTTAAAGTTATCATCTTATACACTGCAGTTATCATATATACGTGTTCAGGGTAGCGATACTCAATCGTACTGAGTTATCTTTATCGATCTTGTAAGGTCATGATTGACAAGATTCACATACCATCACAATACAAAAATATCTGTTTTTTTTTTAAATCTGGTAATCAAGAGAACAGTTGTATTTTTAAAATAACTTCATTGTCTAAATTTTCAAAGCATCGAAGTTTATCTATTCAAACTTCGTTTTGAAACGATCCATTTTGCGTTGTTGTTATGTTAAAACTTTGCATTTGAGTGTCCCAGGCTGACATGTTGGCAAATTTTGCCACGTTCAGAGACCCAGCAACAGCGGATAAGCATCTCACGACAGTACCTAAAGCAATGTTATGGTAACTCGGTCGGAGAATGCAACAATACAGCAATCCCTTTCCCACACAAGTAGAGCGGCCGGACGGGCTGGCTAGGGCGGCGGCGGACGAGCGACTAAAGGATACTTTAAATATTAGTCTTTATGGGTCTAAACGCGTTATTAGGAGTAGCAAATTTCATAGCTACTTACTGCCCGACGTTCCGACTGGGTTACACCAATCGTGATCGCGAGCGAACGTCTAAAATTTTAAAGTATACTTTAGTAGTAATTAGAATATTAGAGGCTTAGGGATAACCTTTGCCTGGCATTAACGATTAAAATACAGGGCTGAAAGGCTTCATGTCCTCTGTAAGTCAAATAATGATAACAAGCCATCATCGTATCAGTAAAGTAAAGATTTTTTTTAAAAGAAGTAGTTTCTTTTAACATGATAATAAAGTCAAGCTTATTGTCATGTTTTGAAAAAAAATCGATTAAAAAATAATTTTTACACCCTGAATTTTATTTTCAAGTACTTAAGGCGAAATAATAACTTTTTTGATGATAATTTTGATTCATTTATGTATTAAATACAAGCTTAAAATTGCAATCAACATGTTAAAATTGCCAGACATTCAAATATGTATTAAGACTATTATATGATAATTACGATCCAAAAACTGGTCGTTTAAATCGTGGTCGGAGAAACTGTCTGAAACATGAAAACATGTCACTGGACTTCTATATTTATAAATAAAAAGGTATGTTTTTATGTATGTTTGTAGTAGTTATTCATCCCCGCGTATGACAAGCCTTACACAGATCCCGTGTCAGTTTCATAACGACCGACCTTCAATAACAGTTCACTGACACGATCTGTTGGACAATAAAGATCTAAGTGAATTAACCGTACTTAGCCTGATGGAATTATGTTTTAGACGCGGAGGCGAAGGCACCACGCAATTTTACTGACCATTGTGTTTCAAAAACAATGTGTGAGCGTTTTGAAATGTTGATTGATATTTTTGATAGTGGTAGCTCCTATTTGTTGTTTGATTTCTGTTGCATGTGTGCCATTAACTTGTTTTAATTAATGTTTAAGGCAGTACACAAATTAACATTTTAAAGTGATTGTGGCCACGTGAAAACTAAAGATTACACGGTGTCACGAAAAAGATCTAAATCACTACCGCCATCATCATGTGGCGAGATGACGTAATTATTAAAATGTTTGTAAGCAATAAAAGTAAACCATTCTCTTAATATTAGTCGCGAACGAACATGATCGGTGTAACCCAGTCGAAACGTCGGACAGTAAGTAGCTAAGTATTTGCTACTCCTAACATCGCGTGTAGACCCATAAAGAATAATTTTTTAAAAAAAAAATTTAGTATAATGGAACGCGAAAGCTTAAAATCAAAACATTCTCTTATTTGAAGGAGTTACTTTGGTCTAGTTACCAGGTTGGTTTTTTTTGGTAATATTAATAGGTTTACTAAAAAAATATTCTTATTATTCGGCAAATTTTCCGCGAATCATAGCCGTGATACAACTAACTTTAGTTCCATGTGTGTGTACGTAGCTGACTAAAACATGCGTTTAAGACAAAACATCAATGTAAATGTGTAATCCCGATTTGTTATTTAGATGCATACGTACGTTATGTAACGATATTCAAATGACTCGTATTAGCATGCATTAGTCCACTTATTATTCTAGTTCAGTGTACCGCTAAGTATATCGATAACCCACAAGTTTCTTATTCACGGTACTTTGCTATGTTATTACAACATTTCGTCGTATGTGCATTGCACACTGACAGTAGATTTACGTATGATGGCTATATCTATCATAAGATAAGATATTTTTATTTTGATTTCATATGACTTTGTTGTAACAATTAACAGATTAGAGCGTTTCCTTAATTAGGGCTAGAATAAGTTAAAAATAGCTCAACAGGTAGAAAATAAGCAGAAATTCAAAACTCATGTTTCAGAAATCTATTAGACATTCTATACCTAATATATGCTAATATAGAAGTACTAGGATTGACCCTTGGTATTTATTACATGTACATTAAAGTCCTTTAAATGGTAATTTGGGATCGTAATGACATTATACTACTAGTGACTAGTTCGTCCATTCTCTAGTATCACAAGTATAGTATTTCATTGTAAATAAAGTTAATGTTGTACTTAATAATATTGCACAATCAACTCAATATTTATTACCCAACTTCATTGAAAGTAATAGTAAAATGAAACCTGTCTAAATTGAGAACATCTTCACTTTCATCGAAACAGGCGATTCACTGTCACTTTTATACATCACACATGCTAACTACGCTAGTTTTGCTAAGCTTGCTGCGATTTTTATTTATCTTTGAGCATAAATAATTTATAATTTAAATTTTATTAAATACAGGCACTTTATAAAATGTCCTAATGTAAGCAAAATATATAAATATCTCGTTAAACAAAATGTTGAAATAGCGGCAAGACGTGAGCCGCTAACTGTGGGCCTTTAATGACGAGCGCGTTGATGTCTTTTCGTCCGCAGTGCGCTTTTGTAGCGAATTAGACTCACTTTGCTGAACCTATGTGATATCTTATTTAACAATGCTCTGTTTAAATATAATGTTTATTTTCAAGCAAATTCCGACACTATTGTTTAATGTTTTACCTATGACATGGTTCTAGGAGAACCGTTTACGGTTCTGTTGAACATGTTTTTAAGCTCGTAATATTGAACACTTAATCTTATTACATCTCATATATAGCTAAAGCCTGAAACCGAATCACTAGTGCATGCGCACTGCTTCACTTTCCTTGCGGCCGTCTTTAACCGACATGACGTCACTATCACTTTCGTTGTGACCTTGCCCCGTGGAAACCGTGTCAGCGCGAAAGCCTCCGCCTATCCACTTTGTTTCATAAACCTTTGATATTGCGTCATAATGCGTATATCCCTTTGTTTTACCGGTGTGCACATAATGTTGCTTTTAAGTATACTCTTGTTTCAACTTAATAGATTCATAGCAACTTCTGTGTGTAATAATATAAATGTAGATCAACTTGATTATTCGTAAATCCATTTTGGTTACAGATACCCTCTTTCATTTAATACACTTTAAGATCTTTTGCCTTTTTGAAAATTTCAATCATTATTTATCAAATATGATAATTTATTTGACAATAATTCGTGAAATACCCTTAACGATTGGCCGTGTATGTACAGCGGAATTAATTGCATAAAATGAAACATACAATCTTACTAGTGAAATGTGTGTCTTCAAGATTACGTCTGGTAACTAGACCTGCCTATGAAACCTTTCAAAATCAACTTTCTACAAAAAAAAATACACACGATAGTAACGCCATCTATCCGCCGAAGGTGGAACTTGATGTATGAAAAAATAAGTGAAAGGGTAGTTGCTTTTTGACCACTCGTGCGCATGTCGGTAGTTCCAACAACTACCGCATTCTTGGGAGGCGCTTTTGCGATTATCTATTGTCTTATGTTGCCGTTGTTTTTGCATAGATGACGTACGTTGTTCTAATGGTAAAGTAGTGAGATTGTTGGTAAATTTGTGGGAAATGTCAGCTGTTCAATAATGAATCGTAATGTGTAAGATTTGCATATCGCAGTAAGAAATATATTTTTGTACAGGTAAATTACTTACTATATTTTACACCCAAACGCACTGAACCCACTTACCTGTAACAAAGAGAAAACGAAATCAATAAATAATGAGTTTGTACAATTAACTTTACTAAAGCATTCATGAAAATTATTCTGACAAAAGCGTAATTGTTTAATTTATATTAATTCCTATTTAATATATTCCTATTCTTTGGGATATAAGAAGCTGCTGATGAAAATATTGATGCTGTTGTTATTTAATCATTTTCATAATGCTGAACCTTTTTGTAGTCATATACTACAAAAAGGTTCAGTTCCCTGTCTGACTGATTAACTTACTGGCTGATGATGATCGTGTCAATTAAAAAATAATGTTTTAATAGTCATCTACGCAATGAATAATAATCAACAAACTGATATTTTACCTTTCGAGTGCACAAGTAGAAACACAGAAAATTACTTTATTAAAAACGAAGGTACTGGCACAGATTATAAAATAGTTGAGTACTGGTAGCATTCCACACGTAATCTTTTTTTTTTTATTTTTTTTTTTTTTTATAATAGGCAAACAAGATGACCACACTCCGCCTGATGGTAAGCGGAAGTGAGATCCAATATGAGGTCGACAGGCACAATAGATCATATTGCGCCTGTCGCACTCACCCTGAAGGCCTGCTTAAATGCCGTTTCACGCCCCGCCTGAAGAGCCCGGGATCATAGGACGGAGGGAAAACATGAGCTGGAAGGGCATTCCATGCCTTAATGACACGTGGCAAAAATTAAGAGCTGAACCTCTTAGTCCGAGCCACCAGCGACTGCATTGTATATGGATGGTAGCGCTGTCCAGCACGTGTCGTTCGGGAGTGGAAAGGGAGGGAGGGATTAGCTGAAATAGCTCTTCAGAGCATTCCCCATTAAAGAGACGGTAGAGAACACTAAGACCGGCAATGTCTCTACGTAGTTGTAGAGGCTCCAGAGTTTCGGACACCTCTACATCACCGACAATACGGATAGCACGTCGCTGCAACCTATCGAGAGCGTAGAGCAAGTATTTTGCGGAGCCATCCCAGAGGTGACAGCAATATTCCACACATGCGCGAACTTGTGCCTTATAAAGAAGGCAGAGCTGCACCGGTGTGAAAGATCGCCGCACTCTGTTCAGGATCCCCAGTTTGCGGGAGGCTGTTCTACTGTCGCTCTCGATGTAATCCCGCTGGTTCCGGTCGCGGCGGACATCGTAGCAGAGGATGCTAAGGCTATCCTGTATTGGTAAGGGGTGCTCTGAAGAGTAGGATGGGAAAGGAAAGGAGACACTTTACTAGAAAAACACACACCTGTGTCTTCTTGGCATTGAACTCGACAAGATTGCATGAGCTCCCATTCGGAAATGCGGTCCAAGACCCCGTCAAGCTCGGCGACAAGAAGGTTCCTCTTTTCCTCGGTTTCGGTCTGCTTTACCCCAGGTCTTCCAAAATAACGTGCGTGGACAGTGCTGTCATTCTGCATAGCAATGAATGTTGCCTAGTGACAACATGTCATTGATATGCAGCAGAAACAATGTCGGCGACAGAACGGAACCTTTGAGGTACACCGGAATTTATTGGGTGGAAACAGGAAGTGCGTCCGTCACAAAGGACACGAATCCTGCGCCCTCCAAAATCCCGCAATCCATTCGCATAAGCGAGGTGGCAGACCGTATGCCGGGAGCTTGAGAGAAGCGAACGATGCCATACACGGTCAAACGCTTTAGCGATATCAAGGCTAACTGCCATAGATTCGCCGTGCTTCTCCATAGCCTCCCCCAGAGGTGCGAAACGTACGCTAGAAGATCACCCGTGGACCGTTTTGGTCTAAAACCGTATTGACGGTCATGCAGCAGCGAGTGATCCTCTAGGTAGCGGATGAGCTGGGCGTTAATAATCCGCTCAAACACCTTACCCAGTACTGAGGTTATAGCTATGGGCCGGTAGTTGGCAGGATCAGACCTGTCCCCTTTTTGGGGACAGGCTGAACATTCGCCTCCTTCCAAGCCCGGGGCACGATGCCCGAGGTATATGAGAGGCGGTACAGGCGTGTGAGTACTGGAGACAACTCCGCTGCGCAAATTTGAAGTACTAACGCTGGAATACCGTCTGGGCCACTAGCTTTCCTTACATCGAGTGACTGCAACTCAGCACGTACATCACATTGCCTGATTCGGATCTCAGGCATATGAGCACCGCAATCTGGAATTTTAGGCGGCTGTGCTCCACCGTCATCAATGCAGGAATTGGCCGCAAAAAGATTGGCAAGCAGATCTGCCTTCTCCTGCGGCTGATGAGCTAGTGAACCGCTAGGAGATTTCGGCGCGGGCAAGGGAGCGTTCAAGTATTACGTAACGCAATTGGGGAGGGGGAGGGTCTCGTGAAACGTTACGATGCGTTACAGGGGGGGAGGGGTCTTTCTTACAACACGTTACGTAACATTGTTACACGTTAATAAAAAATAGGGAAATTAAACTCCCAAATTGGCAACCCTTTTCGTTTACATTTTACGGGGAATCCCTCGATTGTATTTGTCAAGTTGGCAAATCTTCTCCTTTATATTTGATGGGGAATCCCTGGATTGTATTGAACGTCATTTAATATTGTTTTCATCGTCAGAATTCGTTAGTGTTTATGCTGAAGCACATTGTTGTAGCCGGTATTATTAAAGTGAGTTCATATAGTGTTGTGTGATGACTTCAAAAGAGGGAGATTTGGACGCCTTGTTTATAGCGACTAATGTTCCTGGGCGGAGCGCATATAACCGAGTTGAGCGTCGTATGGCTCCCCTCAGCAAACGACTAGCAGGCGTCATTCTGCCTCATGAACATTTTGGATCTCATCTCGATGACAAAGCAAAGACTACGGATGATGAACTGGAAAAACGCAATTTTCAGCACGCTGGGGAAACACTTGCAGAAGTGTGGAGAGAAATGAAAATTGATAATTTTGACGTTTCTGCGGAGTATAGGCAGCCTGAAGATAGCATGGAGGATCCAGCTGAACCAAATCTGGCGTGGTATAGCGTTCACGTCTGTGAATCGCAATATTTGTTTCAGGTTGTAAAATGCACGGATGAATCCTGCTGTACACCATCGAGAAGTGCATTGAAATCTGTGCTTTCAGATACTTTCATGCCGCCACCTTGCCCAATACTTCAAACCCCAAGCAAGCTCGTAGTACCCAGTTTGCTGGACAAAGGAGTATCCAAGTTTTCGCCACTTCTTGTGAGGTTGTCCGTTGATCTGTCACCTCCCCTAGAAGGGTTTAAGCAGATGCCTTACGATTTCTTTTGTCCATCTGTACAATCCGACTTAAAGAAGAAAGTATGTCCAACCTGCGGGATCTATTTCACATCTCAGAAAAGTGTTCAAATGCACTGCCGTTACGTGCATGGCAAGACTGTCCAAGACCATTGTGATACTAGAGTACGGCCACAGCGCCTTGCTGCCAGAAGGGCAAATGAGGTTCTCTGCATTATGCGTCGCTATGAAACATCGTCTGAGGATGCTGACTGGCTTAACGAAGATGAAATTGATGCAAGTGGCTTAACAATTCCAGAACCGTCTTCGTCTGCGCTCCAGATGCCGGTGATGAATGAATCTGAGTGGCTAGCAAACCCGTGGACAGAGGAGCATTAACTTCAGTCTAATTGCTTTGTAGAGCTACTTAAATAGATACTTGGTAATAGTTGATTATTTTTTAATTTTGTTAAGAATTTCGAGTAAGATGTTTAATTTCAGTTGTGTTTCTGTTTATATTTTAATTGCATTACCAAAGGTTTACATAAATATGTTATTTTCTTATAAGAGTTTTTTACTTATTAAAAAATAAAATACTTCGGAGAATGAAGGACAAAAACAATTGTATGTAAGCTAAAAATTAATAAAAAATAAACAAAAGACCTACGCAGGTGTTACGGATTACAAATCTCGTTTTATTTAGTATTATACAGAGGATAATAACTAGTACATTACTTTCTGCGACTTTGGGGTAAAAAATAGCACTTGAGCGCTACGTAACGTTTAGAGAGGGGGGGGGGGGGTACCAAAAACGTTACGGTGCGTTACAAGGGGAGGGGGGTCAACAATCTTCAAAAATTGCGTTACGTAATACTTGAACGCTCCCAACGAAGGCAGACAGAAGTTGGATTGCACATGTTTAGCCAGGCGCCAAAAGGAGCGGCTACCCGTGGGATGCCTAATAAGGTCCTGGCCAACACGTGCAACTCGCTGGGCATCTGCTCTAATGTAGGCCCTTTTGGTGGCCTTGGTGGCTTTGTTATAGGCTGCTTTGATTGAAGTAATATTAGGATCCCGGAGTGCATGAGCCCTGGCCCAGTTGCGGTACGCCGTCCGTTTCAGTTCAACGGCTGCGGCGCACTCACGACTGAACCAGAGATCATCTTTGCGACCGCTGGTGACATCAGTAAATGGAATGTAATACTCCATTCCAATACTGATCTCACCCGCAATAGCCGCTGCACACTCCGTGGGGATCACTTCCTCCAAAGCAGCACTGCCCCCAAGGATGGATGCGAAGTATTCACGCAACCATCCCAATCTGCCGACGAGTAGCGCCACAGTCTCCGCGTCACCTCCACGGGTTGTGGGGAGCGGGTGCATGGCACCGTTGCACCCACCATGCAGTGGTCGGAGGCCCCCACAGGGGCACAAACCGACACTAGGTACCCCGATGGGTGGCTCGTCAGCAGAAGGTCCAACAGGGAGGGCGCTTGACCGACAATATCAGGCATCCGGGTGGGCTGGAGTACCAGTTGTGTCAGGTCATGCGTGAGAGCAAATGCGTGGGCGGCCCGGCCAGCATGGTCTGTTTTAAGGGAGCCCAACCAGGTGTCATGGTGGGCATTAAAGTCCCCTAAAACACCAGCTCGCTATTGGGGAACCGCGCCTGAGCGATGTCTGCCGCCTGACTCAGATGGTCAAAGAGTCGAGTTGTCTCGGTGTCACCTTTATGGGACCGGTATATGCACACGTAGACTCTGCTCACAGAGCCTAAATCCACGTGCACACCAAGGATGGAGAGGGATGGGTCTTCGAGGCAGTGAAGACGGACACAGCAGACGTCCGCCCTGGCGAAAAGGCACACACCCGCCTTGGGCTGGAAGGACTCTTCCAGCTCATAGCCCGGATATCGAAGGTATGCCGTATCGGCAGGGCAGCCAATCTGAGTCTCCGTCAGAAACAACATCGCAGGGCTCCCCGTCTCGAGGTGTTGGTGGACGGCGTTGAGGTTTGCATGGAGTCCACGGATGTTAGTGAAGTCCACGTCAAACAGCGAGGGGTGGGAGTTGGGATGCCGCTGTAGGACGATGTTGCGTTGGTTTTACTGCCATCGATTTTAGAGGGAAAGGGGGACGTGAAAGAGAAGACCATTGCTGCGGCAACAACGAGACAAAGCGTGGAGTCTCGCATTGGTATTGAGCTGTGCAGGTCGGAGCCAGTCCGCCGGACGGAAGGGCCCCCGTACCGGAGGCGGAAAATACAAAGTAACAATAGATGATTTAATCAACCTCAAATTAATGAACAGCAATATCAATATTTGGGTCGTTCCAGCCACCGCGTTGGTTAATAACGCGTTATTAATATTAATCCGTTATTTATAACTGTTGTGCAATAATGCTTTTGTTATCAGTTGCGGTTCGGGGTCAGACAAAATTTCTGTGAGTTTTTCTCTAAAGAAATTACTAAGCCCGGAGTCAGGAAGTTGGCGGTTGCACGCCCGTGCCTCGGAAAGCACGTTAAGCCGGTGGTCCTGCGCCCGATCTCTCATCGGTTATTTTGCATTGTCGTCTCACCAAACTATGAGGGTAAAGGAACAGAGAGTGCACTTGTGTTTGCGCGCATTCTTGTGCACTATAATATGCCCAGCGCATTTGGCTGATCTTAATTGAGATGGGCCGCTATGGCCGAAATCGGTCGGACGGCTTATTTTTTTCCTGTTGTCAATATTAGTTGAGTTTAATCACAACGATGCTTAACACGTTCGTATGTTGCTCATACGCCCTGAATTCGGCGCCCGGATGCAGTGTTATATAGCTATAGATTTCCTTTGCTCACGCCCAGATCCCAGTAGGCGAAGCTAATGTTGTATAGAAATATAACATTGAAAATAGATATAGAAATCGAACGTTTCTTAATACTTTAGATAAATAAGTACATTCTCCGTTCACATAAATGTGTAAGCGATAGTTTAAAACGTTATCTATTAGCCACTTTACACTTATAGTCGGTAACGCGCCGCAGCCGCCATAAATGATTCTGATGTCAGGTCTAAACGACAGGCGACTCATTGAACAACGCGTGATATTCACAAATTTCGAAATATATGTATTTCAAACTTCTAATAAGTGTCCGTAAATCCATAAACAAGATTATATAGAATCTACTGCAGCGTGGCAGGAAGTGACGTTATAAATGGCGGTCGACATTTGACAGAAACCCGCGGATCGATGTAATCGGAAATTATGTGTTCTGTTATTCAGCCATGCGCCAAAGCGAAGCTTTCAATCATACTGCTGTTGCTATTTGCCGCAAGCCGTCTACGAGACTAGGTGTTGATGTAAGGTTAGGAACAAAAGTACATACACACAAACGTGAAGTTCGTTGATCAGATATTTGCCTCTTCTAGATGGATCAACTTCAGATCAGACTTGGCCATCGCACTGAATAATTAATTAAGAATATATTTTATTACTTGTGAAATGTATTTATTTAAAACGTTAGACTTTCAATATTAAGATGGTCATTAGACAGAAAGGCCTTATCTAAGGACTAAATTAATTATTAATCGACTTGGTGTTGCTTGGATGACACACTTTTTTACTGTAGTACAACAGAGTTACGAAAAGTAGTTTGCATTTTAAATATGCTGAAGGAATTACCTAATATTCTCAGACAATTGTTTATTAATTAAAATACTAATTATTAAAGTCATGAACTGTATTGTGTAATTTACAACTACACGTAATGCATCCTGCATCGTGTCTCAAACTTTTTCTAAACAAACACGTCAATGATGATAACAATTATTAACAAAAACATCTTCATTAACAAGCTCAAGATAAAATCGTTATAGCTTGGCTAACCTAGTTACCTAGCTCACAACGAATACAATGATCATATAAGGAAACAATCGAATAGTGTGGTGCTTCACAAAAACGGTCTATCGATATATGGGAAACGACATCGCCCCTCACAATAATCGGAAAAAAATCGGGAAACTATGGCGGGGCATACCAGCCATACCATGCGACACAGTGTAGAAAAGGAAACATGTTTCCTTCACTTTCGTGAGACTTACATGAACATGAACTTACACAAACTTGTGCTTGTGATAACTACTACTACTTATCATATTAATCTGATTGACAATACAGAGGTCATGTTGAGATGGTACGAAAAAATTGTTTGCCATTTTGTAGTAAAGTATATCAAATTTATCGTTTCAAAATTAAACATAAATCGAAAAATAAAACAATTTGTTTTTTCGTCAATAAATTTTATCTTCTGAACCACTGGCTTTTTATCTTAAGAATAACACAGATAATAGAAAATCCATAAAATGATCTCATAAATTTATGAAATTTATTTAATAACAAAAAAAAACAGATTATCTACACTACTAAATGAAATCGGAGTATCTGTTTGTAATATTAAAATAACGACTTTAATGATAGGAACCTATATCGGGTAACAATAATAAAAACACAATGAATAACATTTTTGTCAGTCTGTCTGTCTGTCAGTCTGTTTGTTCTTTCTTATCTCAGAAACAGCTGCACCAGTTTTAACGGGACTTTCACTAATAAATAGCTTATTCTATAAGGTACACAATAGGCTATTTTTTAAACCTATTCCGCACGGACGAAGTATTGGACAGTAATAAATAACATAAAAATTATGATCAAATAACACATTTATCGGTAGCCACTTCACTACTATTCACTTTGCTGTGACATTAGTAGTGTAGCAAGTCGCGCGCAGGTATCGTCGCAAACAAAATCCGTTTACATAATGCAACGACAAAATTACTAGCGAATTTAGTTTTATGTAATGGCAAAATTGACGATGCTATTATTGTGTTTATAACGTGATATTGGCTGAGCATTATTGAAATACATTTTATTGAAAACGTGTTTACTGTAATGCACCTATTAAAGGGTCCAAGAAACTGCAAAATATTTGAGATTAGGATCATCACCAAACAAAGTTTGCTAAACATAAGTATGCATACCTAAACGGTTTTAAGACTCCATTGTTCATTGTTTAGCTTAGTACGGGCATGTTTTGAGGAGGGAAGAAAGCCATGTAACTAGAAGAGTGATGAGTATGAATGTCAATGGAAGTAATAGTGGAAGAAGGCCGGAGAAGACATGGATGGAATGCGTGAGAGATGATATGGGAGTGAAAATGAGTAGACACAGAGCTGACGAATGACAGGCCCGAGTGGAAGAAGTATATTTTGCGCCGACGCCACTTAGCGTGGGGCAAGGGCAGGAAAATGATGATGTTTACATTAATTTTATACATGTTAAATTAAATCGGGTATCAAACTTTAAAGAGTTAGCAAAAAAAAAGTGATAAATTGATAAAATACGATAGATATGTGAAATAATTTAGAAATACTTGAATAAATCAATAAAAAACCGGAATATTTTATAATTAATAAATTAATTTATTCAGGTATTGATAATTTCAAATTGGTCACTGTGCCAGTAACGTTTATTAATAGAATTGGGGCAAAAATTCTACAGTACATTTGCGACTAATGACTCTAAGTGACAATAAACTCATTGTTACCTACAAAAACATAACAACTCAACAAACGCCGTCTATCAAGTTTGCAAAAACACTTGTGCACTCACAATTACATGTCAGCTGTAGCTAGAACAAGGCAATTAAATTTAACGGAAGAGCGCGTTCGGCCGAGATCACACTATTCGATCACGTTACGCAACCCTAGTGATGTTACCCAATCGATAAAACTAACTATCGAGATACCGAGTTACTCGGCTGACGTAATTTGTGCAATATGCAAATGGTGGGTTAATTTATGCATCGCTTATCGAGCAAAGTAAGTTGCAGTGACAGAGTTGATTTAGTGATGCAGATTGTAATAAGAACAGTGATGGTGAGCGTTAGTGGGAATGGGAAGCAACATGGATATGAACTAAGTAGTTTTAATTTTATCAAACTGGGATAATAATTAATAATCTTATCAAAGGGATACACCCTTATGGAAAAATTAAATAATAATTAAACCTTTATTTTTTCAAATAACTATCTGCTTTCTAGACGATTTAGATTATCAAATAATAATGACGGATTTTAAACGGTCAAGTGTATTTAATGGTAATCGGATAAGTATATTCACAAATACCACAACGACTCGACCGTACTTTGTATGTTAAAAATATATTCACTTTTGAATAGGTTACAGTTGAAATATTTTAAGATATATGTACCGGATAAACAATTATTCTATTCTATTCTAAAATGTATCCGTGGCAAACTGGTATGTTAATACATATATGACACGCTGACATAGAATGTTATTACACACTTATATAGTGCAAATGTCTTTTTTATGTTCATACTCTTTCATTAGCCCAAATCGAGAATTAACACTAATTAATCGATAGCATACCAGGCTTTAAAGTCGCATCCCTACACATTACGTTACCGCGACCGAGATACATATGTTTTTCATCTCTTTCGATAATGCGAGCGTTCAGTGTTCACGTCTGTTCGTACGTCTTCAGGTTCGCAGGCTAATGAGGAAGGGAAGGCATAATGAATAGCATAATGCTTCTAGCTACACTGAGGTAATGCTAGTTTATTGATACATAACTGTTATAGTATTGTAATTAAATGCAGATTTATCGTCCTTCATAAGATAGGTTGGTTGATTAAAATAATTAGACTTTGTTTGCAAACAGCATCGAAGTTAATCTGATATCTGGTTAAAATCTTTATCATCATCATCATCAGTCCATATACGTCCCTACCGAGGGTGGGCCGGCCCTCCCTCACATGGAGCGATAAGGCCTTATAGTCCAGTCAAATTAGGTAAAAATCTCGGAATTCGAGATACCCAGCTGTAAGTCTGTAAATACTTGTATATTGACGTCATAAAAGTTGTCTCAAAACCTACATATTGTAGGGTGTACGCAACTATTAAATTTTCAAGGTCGAATGTCACAAATATGAGTTTTATGAACTTTTGAGCGAACCGGGAAGTTTTATCATAAAAGTGTGTAGGAGAAAATTACTTATCTTCTATTTATATATAAAAATTGTCTGTACGTTTTATTCCTAAGATTCACCATTTCAGAGATACAACGATGCAAATAGTTGAAAAAGTTGTATTTTCAAAAGCTTCCAGGCCCACGTGCGATTGTGCTAGACAGTTAAAATTTTCACGAATGATGTATTTTAGTAGTCTATAACATCTAATACTAGAAAAAAGCTTAAAACCAATGTTTAAGTGGGTTCTCATAAAAAACTATGGTTTTTTTTCTCACACTTGGCCGGTTTTTAACGTGGTTACCCCAGTAAACCTATTCCAGACGACACCTTTATACATGAAGAACACGTTGTTTATAAGGAAGCCTAGTTAAATAATTGTTTTGTCTTGTTTTCAGTATTCAGAAGATTCAAGATTTCTGCGTTTCATTAAATTAAATTTGGTTAATATGGATATTCACGTTCATAATAGAGTTAGATGGACAGTTAACATTTTTAAAATGTATTTTTTTTCATGTATACTTCAAACAGAAATTCTAATAATTGGTTATTTCGTACTTTTTGACCCATAATAAGCAGTTTAAATGTAATGAAACGTATATGTATAGTACTAAAAACAACATAAAACAATTATTTAACTAGGCTTCCATATAAACAACGTGTTCTTCACGTATAAAAGGTGTCGTCTGGACTAGGTTTACTGGGGTAACCACGTTAAAAACCGGCCAAGTGTGAGAATAAAAAAACCATAGTTTTTGTATGAGAACCCACTTAAACATTGGTTTTAAGCTTTTTCTAGTGTTAGATGTTATAGAGGCTACTGAAATACATCAGTTGTGAAAATTTTAAACTGTCTAGCACAATCGCACGGGGGTCTGGAAGCTTTTGAAAATACAACTTTTTCAACTATTTGCATCGCTGTATCTCTGAAATGGTGAATCTTAGGAATAAAACGTAAAGACAATTTCTATAGATAATTAGATGATTAGCAATTTTCTTCTACACACTTTTATGATAAAACTTCCCGTTTTGCTCAAAAGTTCATAAAACTGATATTTGTGACATATGACCTTGAAAATTTAATAGTTGCGTACACCCTACCATATGTAGGTTTTGAGACCACTTTTAGGTTGTCAATATCTAAGTATTTACAGACTTACAGCTGGGTATCTCGAATTCCGAGATTCTTACCTAATTTAAGCTTAAATGACTGGACTATTAGTCAACCACACTGGCCAAGTGCGGGTTGGTCGACCTCACATAACCCAAGAATTTATTTTTAGATGTACATCTTTCCTCACGATTTTCCTTCGCCGAAAGAGCGATGAATAAACGTACATATGAATTTCAAATTGAAAAAAAAAACCATATTGACAGGTAAAACACTTTACTAGCATTGGGTTAAGCTGCTATGATATGTATATGTAGCTGACTGTACATTTTCTTATTATGTTCATTAGGGCTCGTAAATGCTTTGACATGAATAGCAGTATGCAAATGCAATGGGTTACAAAACGACACTAAATATGGTGCGCGTGATCTAAGCTTATATGTAAACACTAATAGCAGTTTTTAGCTATAAGTGCCACCTGGAAATTTTCTGTTGAACTGAAGTGATGTCACAGAATACTAATTAAATAAAAAAAACCAACAGTCATGTAATTACAGGGTCAATATAATGTACAAGCTATTACTTGTGATAATAATATTGGCTATGCTATACATCTGAATTCAGATAGAAACTTACTTAGGTGATAAATAGGTAGAAAATAACTTCCCGTAGTTAAAGTTTCTAACCCGTATCCGTAGTACGTAAAACATGGATATATCATGAAATAATTAATTTAAAAGGTAAACTTATCAAATACTCGCGAGTTCAATTTGAAAACTACTTACTTTAGTATCCTTACTAATATTATAAATCCGAAAGTAGCTTTGTCTGTCTGTCTGTTATGCTTTCACACATAGAGTACTGAACTGATTTTAATGAAATTTGGGACATATATAGTCCAGAGCCTGAGAAAGGACGAAGGAAAGGAAGTAATGTTTTACCCGTTAAACGTCTTTACGCGGACGAAGTTGCGGGCGGAAAGCTAGTAAGGAATAATTGCTGCAAAGTCAACCACAGTTCAATCTAATCACTACCATTTCTCTCACATATCGTTACTAATTATTATTGCTACATTTATCCCATTCCACGGACATGGATGGAGTGGTTTAAGCATCGGGCGATCTGTCAGATAAACACATTGCACCCAGCGAGACCATTCTGTATAACGCGGAATTGCAGCGGTTGTGCAAGTCGCTTTATTACGCGATAAGGGTGGCAAGACAGTGGCAGCAAGTGGCGGAAAGCGGATATGATTCAATTTTTTTTTAAGAATTTTCCGCGCATTTTTTTTTTGCTTGAGTATCCTTGACGCCTGTTGCTTTAGGTGTGATGATAAAATTAGTTGTTGGACTCTAAAAATAAAATTTTTAGCTATTTTTACAATTGCACTGTATTAAAATATAATTTAATTTGAATCTGAATTGGAACATATTTTTACATTAAAAGAAATGTTCTGGTGATGATATGAAAGTTTTCATCTCTTTATATTGATTTTTCCTTTTTTTACAATCTTACGGATACATTTTAGACCAAACACTGTATTTCTATGCCAAAAATACCACTTTAAGATATCGTTTACAGACATATAGACGATGTATACGGTTTTTAAAATAATGAATCAATGTGAAGTAAAGTTAAGTCAGACGTACAATACTGAAAACTAATAAAAAAAAATTAATTGGCAATACCAAATCGCTCTCTTTGCGACCTCACCCTAGCTCTCCTAAGCAACATTATCGGTAGCTTGAGCAAATCGCTAATGTGGGACCACACAGAACATTAAAATTTATGAAACAGCACCGCCTTGGATCGCCCGCGGGGTTTCTTGTCAGATGAATCTCCTCTTCGTAAATTAGACTTTATACCAATGAGGACATAACTACATTTTCATTTTGTTGGTTAACAACAACTTTTGTTTTGTTGTTAACCAACAAAATGAAAATGTACTTAGTCGAGTAAAAAAAAATTAAGTCTGCTATTTTGTAAGTTTGGTAGTTTTGTATTGTCCTATCGTTATGCCTTTACGTATTAAGTAGTTTTATGAAACACTGGACCAAATTGATATTTGATGATTTGGTTTATTATTGTTTGACTAAATGGCTATGCGTTCTAAGATTATGCATGTACGTACAATATATGACCTGTGATGAAAATTTAGGAATAAATGTGCTAAGTGTTTCCTCGCTCCTACTAAGACTGCCGAGCTCGAAAGATTAATTAATTCAATCTATATTATAGAAATGTTTGTTACCATATATTTTGTCTCGTTGGTCTATTGGTAGCAAGCGCTGCGTAAGGACCGAGAGGTCCCCTTTCGAGGACGGTCGGGCAAAATTTGTGTGAGTTTTCTGTTAAGAAATTACTCAGCTCGGAGTTAGAAAGGCGGCGGTTGCACGCCCGTGCCTGGGAAAGCACGTTAAGCCGATGGTCCTGCGCCCGATCTCTCATCGGTCATATCGGATTGCTGTCTCACCGAATTATGAGAGTAAGGGAATAGAGAGTGCACTTGTGTTTGCGCGCACACTTGTGCACTATAATATGTCCTGCGCACTTGACTGTTCTCAATTGAGGTTGGCCGCCATGATGAAATCGGTCTGACGCCTTTATTTATTTATATTTTGTATGTTATACAAAAGCAAGAACATATTGAGTATCAAAACAGTGCACATTTGTGTCTAGATTGTAAAGAGCAACTTAAGCTAAGTAACCATCATAGGGTCCTTATGTATCAGAGATCATTTAACATCCACATCATACAAATGAAACCACAAACAGTAGCCATTGTTATTAAATAAACGTATCAGTTCACGTAACTCTGAGGTCACCGCGATCGCACATTATTCTAGACTAGATTTGCAGACCAATTTATTGTATTTACGTGACTGAACGACTTCCGATCTAAAGAATTTATAGGAGAAAGGAAATATGTACATACTAATATAATCAATATTATGAAGTAAAATTTTTTTTAAAAACAGCCTAATAGACAACCGACATTGGATTCGGTTAAAAAAAGAATCAATAAAAACAAGAGAATTCCATAAAATTTAAAATTTTAAGTGCTTGCACTATAATATATTATATAGCTGTTTCAATATTTTTTCGTTTTTCAAAATATCTAGAAGATTCCATATCAGCCATTCTATGTATTGTACTAATGTCAATAAATTTATTTTTGGTCAGATTACTGGCCGGCTAGTCTTCAGCAATAGCTTTTTGAGGTAATTTTTATACCTTTTTTAATATTTATGGAACCTTACTGCTATGAAAAACATAGTAGTACGTGGCGAGGTTTGACCTGACGACCTCTCGTATGTCAAGCAACGACCTAAACCACTCGGCCATCGACGCTTTTACCACTCTTTACGTACCACTGTGTTTTTCAAATTTAAAATTCATATGCACCATTATTCAAATATATAACGGTGAAAGAAAACATCGTAAGGAAAGTTGCACACCTACGAAGAAATTATTAGGTTGTGTAGTCAACAAACTCGCACTTGGCCAGCGGGGTTGACTAAGGCCTTATCGCCCTAGTTTAGGGTAGGCTCGTGCCCCAGCAGTGGGGACGTACATGGGCTGATGATGACTGTTATGCTCGTATAAATAATGATATTGTAACTAATAAATAGCTATTAGTTATTAACTAATAAAGTACAGATAGTTAAGAATAAAATAGTTAAAATAGTGATATAGATAAAGTATTGGAATTATATTTTGCGGTTGGAAATAACAAATGTAACGAACAATGTAATAACATATTTCCTGCGCTTTACATGTGTAGCAAGCATCATATAAATAGTAATGAAGCGATTCGAATTGACTTAATCAATCACAATTTCGCTTGGACGTAACTTGAGTTACTTGTTTTATTCAATAAATAGCAAGCACGATGGTTTAGATTAAGGAAACGCTTAGTCTTACGATTGCATTTAACTTGATGCTTTACTTATGCAACTGGAATATCTAAGTGATGCAAATGTAGAGTAGAACTTACTATTATTATGATAAGAAGCAACACTAAGAGTAAGTGAGCGAAATGGTTTTATTTTATCGTAAAGTTGATTTACTAAGTAACTTTATAAGTATAAATAAGACACTTTATACTTTGACATAAAAAAAACGTTATGACAATTTAGTACACTTAGTTACTACATCGATTGCCTCTTTATCTACAGAAGTAATTAAAATTTGCAATAAGATTGCTTCCTATTATAATTACTCATACTCAGTCATACTTCAAATTTGTTAATATCTCATTAGTCTATTGGTAACATGCTTGACCATGTAAACATCGAGAAGTCCCGGGTTCCAAACTCAAGCTGCGACAAAATGTGAGTTTTTCTGTTAAGGGATAACTTATCCCAGACTCGGAACGTTGTTGGATATACATCCGTATCTAGAAAAGCATGTGAAGCCGGTGAACCTGCAAATGATCTCTCATCGGTAATGTCATACCGTCTAACAAAACTATGAGAGTACGCCAACGAAGGAAACACTTGTGTTTACACATGAACTTGTCCACTATAAATATCCTACGTAGTTAGCTGACCTGGTGCCGTAGACAAAGTAACATTATCTAAATGATAACGAGTTCGATAAAATGTATGAGATTAACATTAGACGCGATAAATCACGTGGTATGACGAATGATAGGCCCGAGTGGAAGAAATACACATGTTGCAGTGGGATAAGGGCAGGAGAATGATGATGAAATCACGTGGTCAATCCCATACATTTTGTTCTTTTCGAACTTCGTTATCGTTTCGATTTTGTTACTTTGTCTAAGCCGCCTCAATTGAGATAGGTCGCCATTGCCAAAACCGGGGCCGGCTATCCTTATTTTATTATTTTAAAACACCAAGTAACTCATACCATAAAAAAATGGGTGAGGAAGAGAATTTGTGACGAAATGTATACGGGAGATATCGGTAATACGACACATCGGATGCATTCGGATGCGTTCATATGCGGATATATGATATTCTATGAGCGGAAATATACAATTCCCAGCCATTACAGTTTACTTTCATTGGATACTTTACATGCACTAGTGACCCTAATTAAATATTTGGGTCTTACACCGCAGGCCAAGGAAAATGTTCACAAATACCAAGTAGTAAATAATTTTAAGAAATGTAGAGTGAAGATAAAATATCTTATTTTTATTTATATATGACTGGCTCAGTGGAACAATGGTTAGTGACTCAGGTTCAAAACCTACGGTACCAAGAGTCGTGGGTTCGATTCCCACTCGGGACAAATATTTGTGTGACGAACATCGGTGTTTGTTCCGTGTCTGGGTGTATTATAATACAAATATTATATGTATTTGTTATTAACATATAAGTATATCATATACAATACATATAACATTTTGATCCTGATTTCCGTAACACAAGTGCATAATGCTACTTACCACGGGATCACATCAATGTAATGTGATGTTGTGAAATATCTTAATTTAATTTAATTGTTATATTAATTTTAATTAAATTTAGCCATAAATATATTTTTTTATCTACTAGATATTTTATATCAGTAGTATTTCATAAGAAGTTATTAGAACAAATACAGAACAACAGGTTATTTGAGAAAATTCTTATACTTTGACACAGGTGTGTGTTTTTTTAAAGTGTCTCCTTTCCTTGCCCATCCTACTCTTCTGAGCACCCCCCACCAATACAGGATAGCATTAGCATCCTTGGCATAGATGTTCGCCGCGACCTGAACCAGCGGGATTAGGTACATCGAGAGCGTCATTAGAACAGCCTCCAGCAAACTGGAGATCCTGAACAGAGTGCGGCGATTTTTCACACCGGTGCAGCTCTGCCTTCTGTATTAGGCACAAGTTTGCCCATGTGTGGATATTACCCTCACCTCTAGGATGGCTCCGCAACTACTTGCTCGATGCCCTTGATAAGTTGCAGCGACGTGCTATCCGTACTGTCAGTGATGTAGAGGTGTCCGAAACTCTGGAGCCTCTACAACTACGTAGAGACATTGCCGGTCTTAGTGTTCTCTACCGTCTCTTTAATGGGGAATGCTCTGAAGAGCTATTTCAGCTAATCCCTCCCTCCCCTTTCCACTCCCGAACGACACGTGCAGGACAGCGCTGCCATCCACATACAATGCAGTCGCTGGTGGCTCGGACTAAGAGGTTCAGCTCTTCATTTCTGCCCCGTGCCATTAAGGCATGGAATGCCCTTCCAGCTCATGTTTTCCCTCCCTCCTATGATCCCGGGCTCTTCAGGCGGGGCGTGAAACGGCATTTAAGCAGGCCTTCAGGGTGAGTGCGACAGGCGCAATATGATCTATTGTGCCTGTCGACCTCATATTTGGATCTCACTACCGCTTACCATCAGGCGGAGTGTGGTCATCTTGTTTGCCTATTATAAAAAAAAACTTAATATATTACGCTTAGCACTAACTAGTTCATTTGGGGCTATTATTAAGAAAGTAACATGCATATTTCATACTAAAATAACTAAGATTTGTGCAATACGTTGAGACGTAACCGTGTTGTGGAGTAAATTATAAGCAATCATACAACCAAGCAAATATAGACATTAATCACCATAATAATCGTGAATGAGTTCCATTAAATTTACAGGCTCATAATTAATTCTAATTTTTCATAGTCCTACTGGTTCATTGGTATTACGCGATTAATGTAGAGGTACTATTAATATTACTAGGATAAGCTCGATTAATGATAACGCAATTGGATGATTGGTAAATTACTGACAAGAATATTCGTGAATGATTAATATAACTAAGTAAATGGAAAATTCGACAAACCACTACACGCGTAATACACACCTAAGTGTTCAAAAATACTTAAATTAGTCTTTATGGGTCTACACGCGATATTAGGAGTAGCAAATTACATAGCTTCTTACTGCCCGACGTTTCGACTGGGTTACACCAATCGTCGTCGCGAGCGAACTGGCGCCGCCCGTCTTCGTCTGCCATAGCGGTTGTGAATTTCTTGATCCACCCCCGAACTAGCACTAATGTGTTCAAAAATAGCCTATAGATGTCCTTTCTCAGTCTGTAAACGGCTTGTTAACCAAATTTCACTGAAATCGTTTTAGTGGCGTAAAAGCGCAGAAGATAAAGACAGGCAAGGTTACTTTCTTAAGAATAGAGGTTTAAAATTAGGGAAAAATAATACAAAAAACATACGGATTTATTTTAAGAATGCGACTAGTTCATATATGGACAAACTTTATAAAAAGATATTATGTAAAAATAATCACTTGATAACAATCACATCAAAGCCGGTGCTTGCCCGACAGTGTACGTTTATTTATGTATAAACTCCATTTTGTCTCTTAACACGATTATCTAACAAAAATTACTGGTTGATAACTCAACAAATACTGTAGCAATGTTTTTACATACTACCAGTAAATCGCAATGACATAATCAATTATAGGTAGAGATTGAGTATTTTTAAAACGATGTAACACAATATAAAGTTTAGTTTAGTTCGGAATTAGTAAAGGATCAGTAAAAAATACATATTTTCCATATTTTTACAAACTATATAATTATCATCAGTAAACATGAACTATTACATACCTTTCATTACCAACTGAATACGTCCGGGATATTTATCAATTTGTTCTATTTTAATGAGCTCCCATGTTATGTTTTCTAATGTAATTGTTACGGTCAATGTGAGCAATCGGTAATTATCTATAATCACCGGTAATTGTAGATAATTACCGACGCACTTGGTTAATGTAGTGAATTATTCAAATTTACCGGTAATTATATAAAACTCCCGCGCTACTGAGGTAAATGTTGACATTGCTGACAAAAATCACAATTACTCTGCAATTCCAAATGTTACAAATCTCAAAATATATTAACGAGAAAGTTTAACTGATAATTGCCTGCCAGTTTTTTAATTTAATTTAACTTAATTTTTATAAGATTTTATTTTTTTAAAACCAAACATGCAGTTTGGTTTCTAGATACTTGACTTTATTTTATTTTTTCGAAAAGCGACTTCGTTCGCGTGGACTACAGGATTTTACATACAAAAGTTTTTTTCAGTAACTACCGATTCCGTAAGAATTTTGCGATATCGCGTTGCAAGTAAGCTTTACGTCTATTAGGGCACCTGCATGCCAAATTTCAATCCGATGTTTGAATGTTGAAATTTTATTATAATTAGGACTAGAATAAAATTATTTTGCAGATGTTTAAATAAATAAATAAATATTTGGGACATTTCACATAAGCACAGCTTGTACTATTGGCAACATACATATTTATTTATAAATACATACTTAAAACATAATCACATCTAGACACGGAACAAACACCGATGTTCATCACACAAATATTTGTCCCGAGTGGGAATCGAACCCAGGACTCTTGGAACCGCCAGGCAGGGTCACTAACAAAACCATTGTTTCACCGAGCCAATCAAGTCAGTTTGATTTTATTATTAACCACATTTATACAAAGGGTATGGTAATTTTATATAACTACCGGTAAATGTAATTAATTCGATAGTTTTTACCACCTTTACCACGAGCGCTGATAATTATGTATAGTTACCGGTAATTATACAGAATAATGTTCCTATAAAGATTTAGTTACATTTTACTAAATCGTTACCTAACTGGAAAGTCGCGAATATTGCACTCTCTCCTAGGGCACACGACTTAGAGGATATTCTTACAATAGCAGAGTTAGTTTTTATGGTGGTATAGCTTAATAGAGTTTAAAACAATACAACTTTATAGCACAGTTGGTTAAACAAATTAAAAAATATTACACAACATCACATACATTGATCTGATTCCGTGGTAAACTTAGGCGCTTGTGTTACGGATATCAGAATGTGGTGGTGGTGATGTCAAAAGTGGATACACATGTATACTTAAATATATAAATAACACACCCAGACACGTTACAAACACCGATGTTGAACCTACGATTCTCGGAACCGTAGGCAGTGGCACTAACCACTGTTCAACCGAGCCAGTCAAAAATCTATACAACATACTATTTCTCTGGCTCTAGGCTATCTGTGTACCAATTTTATTTTATTCGATTCAGCCATTTGGCGTGCAAATACGACATACAGACATCGCGTTTATAATATTATTAAGGAAGTGAGGATTATATTACCATAAAAACAATCTCGCTTGCTAGCTAAACGTACATTTCCTTTACAGATATCTAAATAGATTAAAATATGATAAACGTGTTTATTATGCTATTATTTCACCAGCCGACATTATTTTGCTACCAACTTTATGATTGCTTGTTTCCTTTCATGATCTAGTTTAGTAAATTTTTACATCTCAATTCAAGAGACACTAGTGAGAGACAATTTAAATTTATTTTGTAAAGAAAAGTTATTAAAACTTCGTACCGGTTTTTTATACAGTTCTAATTGATATAATCTACATTTGTATTACTTGTTATAATTGACTATATGTTATGTTCTAGAAAATTTACCACCTTGTTTGTAACCATATTTTACTTCATTTCATCTACAACATGGCTAAATGTAGAGCCATCTTTAAAATAAATAGATCCTAATCCTTTAAATAGACCATATAACGCCAGGGCGCTAGTCAGTAGCGCTTAATTGGCTCTCCTTATTTCAAATTGTTCCATCAACTTCTTTTTACATCGTGACCATGTATCAAAATACTCTTTACTCATAAAAATTCTTGCACATTAGATCCGACACAGCTATACCGCGTAGATACAATCTCATCGCCTATTCTTGCATTGGCTAAAGCAAAAAAAATTAGCACATCTTTTTGCACGTAACTGCACTGAACATAATGATCTAGACACGCGGTAGCGTGTCAAGCCAAGGTTCAAGAAACAGAACTGGCGAGCCGCACCGTGTGTAATATTACACGAACCATTTGGAACCACTTTTGAACACCTCATAAATCAAAAACTATTTCACATAAACGTATCAAATTTGGCTCATATATTGTGACTTGCGAGATAAATATGTGTTCTAAATTTCATAAGCTTATCTCAAACAGTTATTTAGATATTAATGTCCAAAAATCCTCATTTTTATCATTGACTGACTGACAGATCAAAATTCTAACCCAGTTCCAAATGACCTAGAGAGTTAAAATTTGGTATGCAGATAGGTAATTACATGAATACAAAGGAAAAAATAAAAAACTGGCAATTTTTTAATAATTAGGTTAGGTTCTATTATGAACGCTTAACATAAATACCTAATTAGTGCCTAATAACGCCTATATACCGGGGAAGGCAGAGCACTAAGTATATATTTAGGTATACTTACTTATTTACAATTAAGAGTAGGTACTTATAGTCGGTTTTCATATTTATTACTTAGGGTAGGTACCTACATAAAGTCTAGTTTTAGTTTTGAATTTGTCCTTTTCAAAGGACCCACGGCGTTACGATGATATATACTTTTCTACAATAAGTAATGATATCCAATCAAAAACATAAATGTGAAATGAGAGCCAAGTTCAATATTGCCTTGGTTGTTGACTTCAGCGACAAAAGAAGTGAGATCTAAATGGGTGCCAAGTTCAATGGTCAACCCAGAAATTTATTTATAAGTAACACTATAACATACCTATCATATCTTCTTATAACATAAGATAATGTATGGTGGTAGCCTATGAAGGTCAGTCTTGGCTAGTTTTTATAAATGAATTATAGCCGTCGCAAGTTCTAAGCCTACAAGTATTTGTATTTTATAATTCCGAAAATTTGGATTGTTGGTAGAAACTAGCGAGCGAACATAATAATACGTTGGTAGGTTTATAGAAACTAGCCAAGACAGACCTTCATAGACTACCACCATACATTATCTTATGTTATAAGAAGATCTGATAGGTATGTTATAGTGTTACTTATAAATAAATTTCTGGGTTGACCATTGAACTTGGCACCCATTTAGATCTCACTTCTTTTGTCGCTGAAGTCAACAACCAAGGCAATATTGAACTTGGCTCTCATTTCACATTTATGTTTTTGATTGGATGTGTTTTGCGTCAGCGCGAGATTTGCAAACAATCATCTACTTATGTAAAATAAACTAGCTTTTGATTTGTATCATCATGTTGTTAATGGGGTACATGTTAAAATGAAATTGCTACTTATTAAAATGATAAAGCCAGGCGTTTGGAACACGAGTAAATTGTAGAGTTCGAAACGTCTCTGGTTCCTAAAAGGATATTTTTTAATATTATAGGTATTTTAAATGCACTAACAAATCTCCAATCGATACAACAGTGTGATTCTATCACCAATTAATTTAATATAAGATATTATTGTACGCGAGTTTTATCGGTAGCTTAAAATTACATAAATACAATTGCATATTTTCAAAGTTTAACCTAGTAATAAAAATAGATATATTTAGCCGAAGCAATACCGTATCCCTCTATTAGTTCTACCTACTTAGAAAGATGCGTAGACAGTAGCCAGTATTGCTAATGATGCCTGAAATCTACAGAGACTTAGTTAAACTCTACCTGTATTTGGAAGGAACTAGTATGCAAACGATCTGTTCTAAAGAGACCCCATTCACTATCTCACTGCAACCTTCGCCAGGTCATCGCTCCGCTCTATAACGATGGGTGCACGTTAGCTAGTACAATTAAGAACAGAGAGACGATTCCATGCAAGCATTTAATAAAAATAAATATCTGGGACATTTCCACACACGGTCATCTGACCCCAAACTAAACAGGTGCTGTACGGGCGTCAGGGACTGATATATATACATATTTATAAATACAAACTAATATACATATTCACACCCAGACACGGAGCAAACACCGATGTTCATCACACAAATATTTGTCCCGAGTGGGAATCGAACCCACGACTCTTGGAACTGCCAGCCAGGGTCACTAACCACTGTTCCACCGAGCCAGTCAAAGATTTAGATTACATTGTACACCGTGAAATTTTAGTAGTGGTTGTTGCGTAGCAGAACGATGTGTCTTTAATAGTACTATCGAATCTAGTTATTTAATTTTTATTTTAATCTAGTAATTTAAAAAATATATATGAATTTTTCTATTATATTATCATTCGACTCGAAAGCATAAGAAATGATCATTCTTTTAGATGAAACGTAATCAGATACTGCTGCCAGCATGAAATCAAAGATTAAAGCTAAAGCTAAGCTCTACGCCCAAAAATAAATGTAAGGATTTCGCGACATAATGCTTTCGCAATAAAAAAAATAATTGCATTCAAGGGTCACTACATTGTAGAAAATAAAGTCGCTTTATCTGTCCCTATATCTCTTTGTATGCCTTAATCTTCAAAACTACGCAACGGATTTTCATACGGTTTATTTAATAGATAGAGAGGAATTAGAGAAGGTTTGTATGAAAATTCAACCGAAGCGAAGCGATGGTGGGTCACTAGTGAAATATATTTTGCTAACAAATTATGTAAAAACACTATCCAGTTAAATTATTATTAACTCATCAATTGTGTGTGGGTGTTGGCACATATTTTTTAATAAAAAATATGTTTCAGATAATTAGATAGATATATACTAGTATTTCATTAGGTTTAAGGAATTATAATTATAAATAATACTTTTTATTTTGGAGACAAAAGTACTACTATGTATGTATGAATAGAATAGAATATTTATTTGCAACATGTTCTTAACCTAGGTACAAAACATGACCCTGTAAGGGTGTGCAAAACTTATATAACTAACTTAACTTATACTTACAAATGCAAGTGTTTAAGTAAAGTATGATAAATTCATAAAGTGTCGTTGGTGTGCCTTCATAAGAAAAGAAAAAAAAATATGCTAGTGCAACGTGGTCAAATGGAAAGTAATGAATTTCGTAGCGCAAATTCGCTTTTCATCACTGCACAGTTCTCTACACTGTATCTTTTAAGTAATATGTAACATGTTTTAGCAATCCCTAAATTGTTTCGATAGGCTTATGAAAACGAATAGCCGTAAGTATTCTCTTACATATGTAAATATGTTAAATAAACTAATGCAAACAGCTATTTCGCCATTAAGGGTCAAAGTCACGCAGGTCATTTTACAATTATTGTGTAATTAATTTGATGGATAGAGGTTAAATTGGCTATGATTTATTATTTTGATCTTCTTCATCAAATTAAATAAATACCATATAATGACATACATTGATTTTATCTCGTTGCTAGTAAGTACATAGTTGTATTAAAATATCAGAAATAGAACAGTATAAAAAATTTACTTAAATATATAAATAACACTCCCAGACACGAAACGAACACCAATGCTGGTCCCAAAAATATTTGCCTCGAGTCGGAATCACACCCACGACTCTTTTGCGCATAAGACACAGGAACTATCCTAAATCCTATTGAGTCAGTTAGATTATAATTTAACTAAAGCATTCATAGACTTTAGATAATAAGGGCTCTGAGAGTTCCGCAGTTTATAGTTATCATCATCATCAGCTCATATACGTCCCCACTGCTGGGGCACGGGCCTACCCTAAACTAGGGCGATAAGGCCTTATCGACCACGCTGGCCAAGTGCGGGTTGGTCGACTACACAACCTTAGAATTTATTCTTAGGTGTGCAGGTTTCCTCACGACGTTTTCTTGATGATTTCCTGTTGATGTTTATAGTTATACTTTATCGAATAGCAAAGTTTTGACAACACTGTAAAATTAATCAAACTTTTTGTTTATTGTTATGCGATTAATATGACAACCACAAAAACTTTTAAGTAGTCTTATTAGACCGTAATTGATAAATTGTATAATTAGACCGATTGATTCAAGTGGGCTCCAAGCAATACTAGTTTAGAATTGCGATTAATATCATATTGAATAATATATTACTGTTTCTTAACGACCACATTCAATTAAGCAAAAATAAACATATATATATCACTTTAATATAGATTTCTGAAACATTTTTGGCATAGTAAAAGAGTACATTTCTTTTAGAGTTATAAAAAAAGCAAGCGTAGTCTATCCAAAAGCTATGAAGAAGACTTTCATGATGACCTGACTCCACCTCATGGTAAGAGGGTGAGGTCTACATGTGAGGTCGACAGGACATTAGCCCCTATTGACTCTCGCACTCACTCTAACTCAGTTATTATTTGGTATAGTCTTAAATCTATACTAATAATAAATATGTAAGGGTCGGTCATGGAGTAAGTTAGTTTGTTTTCAGAGATATTGTGTTTATAGGCTCAATATATGATAATGATACTAATTTCACGATTTTTAGATTTTTTTCCTGTATGTGTGTATTTATGTATGTTCCTCCATAACTCTGAAACCAATTATCCGAATTTGATGAAATTTGGTATAAAAACACATATACATGTGTCCCAGATGTCTTGTGTGGATAGGCTATTTAAATTCTAGCTCCAACTAGTATATGTATATAACTGTTCAATCGAAGTTATGAAACATTAAAACGAAAATATGAGTGAGTTGTGTCACGCGTGTGATACCGTTACGGATATTAGGTGAAATCAGAAGGTCAACCAATACTATGTTCTAATCTTAGATTGTGTAATTACCCATATTAATTTAAATAACATTATTCATGCAATGGTAGCTTACGTTAAAGTTTTCTGACATGCCTAAAAGGTGATGACGATTTCTGACCTTTTTTTTCTTAACTGACATACGATGATGCCTTGGAGTAAAATTAATTACTTGGAGTAGCCTTACCATCATCACTGGATTTGCGGGGGAGCCGATGGCTCTTACCCCTAAGATTTATGACCTCATTTCAGTCATGGAAACTACTACAATTCCTGAACATTTTCTTTGACTTTACCATCAAAATTGTTGAGTGTTTTATCATTTCTATAATGGAATATAATTTTACAGTAAAGTTGTCCGATATTTGGTTTAAGTTACACGATTCTAAAAGTTAAGATAATATTAACAGGATCCATTTATAAAATCGTATGTTTTATGCTTTATTTATACCGTACCTAGTAAATGTTAGTTTATAATGAACTCGTACGAGTGTAAAATATTGCTCACCTACTTAAAATACATATTTTATATACAAGTACTTAGTTCGTGACGTTCCGAATATGTAACATTTTACAATGTAGTTTAATTAGTACTAGTGTTTAGTATATAAAAGAGATTCATTTGATTGGTATTTAATTATTATAGTAATAAAGATAACTCGATTCAGAGAAGGGGAATCATATAAGAAAATGATCGCATGTAACGCAAAATTGATTTACGTCGGTATAAAAACGAATAATGTTTTTGTACACGTCATTCAAACGTGGTTTAGGTGTGTGACCGCTATTCCTGAAGCTAAATAATAAAAATATTTAAAGTAAAAATTAAATCTAAAGTGAAAGAAAAACCTAAAGTGTGTAATTAGATAATCACGTGTGAATTTTTAATTTTAATTTAAAACAAAACGATTTTCTAATTAAGATTAGTACAGACAATGTATTGTGAATGTTGAATTGATATTCTTGCATAAATGCATTGAGATTCACCTATACAACTGTAGAGATAATAATATGCAAAAATCGAATCGCAAACAATCGTCGCGACAATTCGCAAGGATGAGCTTATCGATTATTGATATAATTATCGATTGAGCAAATAGGTAAACGAGATCATCTTGAAGTTAAAAAAAAATCAAAATAAATTAGCACTCACACATAGAAGACGGAGTGAGCACGGGCGAAAGTGCTTGCAACATTGACCAACGAAGCAACTTGCTCTCGGTATATAATCGCGGCGCTAGGTCTGAGAGACACACTCCGGCGCAGTATTCGCTGAACAACGTGCAAAGCGAACATGAAGCTTTTGGTCAGTAAACATATATAAAACATATAAGAGTGCAGTGGACTCCCAAAAGTATTTCACCCAAAAAAAAATCTCAACAAAATTTTTAATCTTATTCAGAAACTACCCTTGTTTTAAAATCATCTCTACCTTAACAAGATTTGCAAAAGTGAATAGAACTTCAATTGAAAATTCACTTCCTTGAATTCTTATCCTTCTTTTTTTTTACAGAGGTCGTCTTTGATCCTGGCCGTGGCTATAAGCCTGGTCACGGCAGAGGAGAAGGCGGAGGACACCAAGGCTGACGTCAAGTCTGTTGACGAGAAGAAACAAGACAAAAGAGGGCTGTCCGATTTCGGGTACGGCGATTTCGGCAGCCATGGCGACTTTGGCGGCCACGACTTCGGCGGCCACGACCACGGAATTGACCTGGGCCACCACGAAGAACACGTGAAGACTATCACTGTTGTCAAGAAGGTGCCAGTGCCTTACCCCGTGGAGAAACACATCCCAGTGCCGGTCGAGAAACACGTGCCCGTTCCTGTGAAAGTGCCAGTACCACACCCGTACCCAGTCGTGAAAACAGTACACTTCCCCGTCAAGGAGTACATCAAAGTACCCGAGTACATCCCCAAACCGTACCCCGTGACCAAGCACGTGCCCGTTCCAGTCAAGGTGCACGTCGACAGGCCCGTACCAGTCAAGGTCTACGAGAATGTGCCCTACCCCGTGGAGAAACACATCCCCTACCCCGTCAAAGTGCCGGTGCCCCACCCCTACCCTGTGGAGAAGACCGTGCACTACCCCGTCAAGGTTCCAGTGAAAGTGCCAGTTCCTTACCCCGTTGAGAAGATCGTGCACTACCCCGTGAAGGTGCCCGTCGACCACCCAGTGCCGGTCCACATCGAGAAGCCTGTCCCAGTCCCGGTTGAGAAGCCCGTGCCTTACCCAGTGGAGAAGCCAGTGCCTTACCCCGTCAAGGTGCACGTTGACAACCCAGTCCCCGTTCACGTGGAGAAACCCGTGCCCTACCCGGTGAAAGTGCCTGTGCCCGCTCCCTACCCCGTCGAGAAGATCATCCCCTACCCCGTGGAGAAGAAAGTTCCTATTCCCGTGAAGGTTCCCGTTGACAGGCCCGTGCCTGTTCACATTGAGAAGCACGTGCCTTACCCTGTCGAGAAGCACGTGCCTTACCCCGTGAAGGTGCCCGTGCCTGTCATCCACCATGAGGAGAAGCACGAGATCCCTCACCACATCGAGCATTACGAACACCATGACCACCACAGCCTGGGTGGCCACGAAGACTTCGGAGGCTACGAAGGTGGCCACGAGGAATACCACCACTAACAGAACTGATCTCTCCCATATTTTAGCTTTAAATGTTATGTTTTTTTAGTTCTGCTAAGTATTGTTTTATTTTTACGACTGGACTGTACGTGTAACTATGTAAATAGTAAACGAAAGTATTAAAAGAGTGATAAATTGTACCTGAAATTTCTTTGTGTATTTTCCTCCCTTCAGTTACAAAAAAATATTAAGTAAAGTAGCATTTAAAATAACTTAACACAACCTTGCATATTCCTCTACGAAAGATAATAATCGTTTACGTAACGTAAGATCGAAAGATTTTCCTCACAGGTAGCTGTATTCGTGCAATCTCAGTAAAGAGTGCAAGCCACATAAAGAACGTACAAGAAACATTACAAAACACAACAGAATCACAAATCACACAGTTCAGCCGCTTGTGAGAAGAGCTCGGTGTAAACAATTTCTTCTTCCACACGTCGCAATCGCAGTTAAATTGCTCATTACATCACAATTGACCTAATTATTGCAAAGTCTTTCAAAACATGTGGGGTTGATGCCTCGATACGGAAGACGGGGCATGATAATCACCAGTGCTAATACATCACACATGAATGTTCTATTGGCACAAATTAATGGATATTCAGGACAAATCGTTTGTAAAATAAAATGTTGCAAGTATAGTTATTTGAACACATTAGGGGGATAATTATTAAGACATATATCATAGATATTTCGTATAACGTTATAAAGATTCGCTAGTCCAATTTTGCTGGTCAAATGAATTAGAGCGAAGTTGTGAAAAGATGAAAAATCTACAGCGAAAAGACTACCCAGGAAGTCACTGTGATGTAATTTCACTCCATTAGTCGGATTACGAATATATAATACGAAATCTTTCGCAATGACCCTTCGATGCTTCAAATCAGAATTATGCTAAGCAACATAAATTAATTTCCTTGTAATAACAACCGAGGAAACCTCTAGAACTTACACTAGTTGCGTAACCCGTTTACATAAGTGTTCGAGCTAACGGCCTGTGATAATATGACGCACATAACATATCAATTACTGAAGACCTAAATGTGGCATCTTTGTGCAACTTTGTGAGACCGTTGCCCTAGGAAGCATATCCCTAAAGGCCATGTTGCACAAATGCTTCGAAACGGTTTGGGTAAATAATGGTTAGATTTCATAGTTTTCATAACGTAGATACAGTTTGAGAGATGTATTTTGATTATCACGGACAAAACACTAATGTTAAAGAAGATACAATTGTCTGAGAAAACGCATCCGTGAGACGCGCTGTATTTTGTAAAAATTACAAACAATGTTGTAAATGCAATTCATTCAGTAGAACAGTGGGTCAGAAACGTTTAAAATTATATTTATCGCACGCATAAGGAAACGAATTTATTAGAATATAAAATAAATGTTACGAATTAAGTTTCCACAGTAAGAATATTATTGCAACAGTTTTTACTTCACAGTTTTATTTAACAGACTAGCTATTGGAGAGATTCATAATCAGCCCACATATGTCCCCACTGCTCGGTCAGGGGCCTATCCTAATTTAACGTGATAAGGCCTACAACCACGCTGGCCATTGGGGAGATTGAACCTACTACATCCTATCAAATGTTTGTGCCAGAGAGTTTTCTTGTAAAGACAAATACTTATTGAGTAACACAAGTTTGATAGTACAAGATATCGCCTTTGCCACTACATCTATAAATACTGTCTGACAGCAAACAAGACTATAAAATGTGGCTGTACCAAACGCTAGTGCCACGACCAGACTCTGATGTAACTGGACGGAGCTAAATTATTAAATAACTTACCAAGAGTGTACATTACAACAGTAATAATATATTTACGTATATATTATGAGCAGTAAAGGGCATTGATTGCTATGATCTCAGGATATTTTTCAGACTATAAAAATGCGCAAAACTTTTTTGGAGGAAGTTAATAATAGCTTTAGTTTTAAATAAACACTGGTGAAGTAAAAATGAAAACAGAAAAAAATGTCACGCGCATCAATCCAAAATACCGCTGACAATAAGCCCTTAAAAGTCGTACTTAATCTGCTTATTGCTTAGCTTTAAATGAATTATGTATCATTAAATACTTTAGACTACATAACATTTTTTGAAAAATAAATACGGATAGTTAATTAACCTACATTTCATCCTTATTAATGTGATTTAAGGTCACAACACAAATTTACAGAGCTTTTTTGTTTCATCATGTCATGAAGGCAATAATTTTAGGGGTGAGAGCCATCCGCTCCCCCGCAAGTCCGGTGATGATGACTAGGCTGGCTACTCCAAACCATCATCGTATGTCAGTTAAAAAGTAAAAAGGAAGACAATGATTAATCTAGTAATGAGATCATTAATGCGGTAAACGTTTCTATTGCATAAGTGTTTGTTTTTTAAATCTCATGCCTCATAAAGGCTCTACATCTTAACACATACTTGCATTACCTGATATTATAATTAAATTATGTCATCTGTTTAGATATCGTGCCTAAAAAATTCTAATGGATGCATAACATTCAGCATTCACGATTAAAGAGTTTGTTTCATAACGATCAAATTCATTCATTCATTTTCAAGTACATCCACGTAATAACTGTTAGTAAGAACCGTTTAATAAAAAATTAGTAAGAAGATTTGCCTCTGAACGTAAAAATTCAAAAAACAATCTTCCCAAAAAAGTCTTTACAGCAATAATTATGATTCACATCGCCAACTTGAAATAAGGTTATGATTTTTTTTATTATTTACCTAACTGTTAGGTTACATACAATAAAATTTAAATTAAATAAGAAGAAATAGAGATTATTGAATGGGATAAATATATTTTCTACTTATGACTGTAGGTACATCCTCTTTTATATCAGTACATAAGAGTATTAGTGATTGGTTGCGACAAAAATATGAACTTTAAACACGTTGCATAGCTCTGGCTCACTCGCTAACATAAAACACTTACCTTATGTAGGGAATGTTGGCCGGAATGTGGTACTTGGAACCAGGATCGAAGTCTAGCTCTGACCGGAGCACTGGAGGCTTGATGCCTTGGTACTGCTCTCTGCAACAAAAAAAAGGTGGTTAAAAAAAAACAATTTGGGCTTTTGCGGATTAAAGATACGACGATAAACGCCACCAAAATGTCCTAACGCTTTAGTAATTTTTAAACTTAATTTTTTACTCGACTCGGCACTCAATTCAGTTCATTGGCTACTCTGGTATATATTCTTAGGACTAGGAAACATTGTTCTCATTAAAATGACCAGATAAATAACAAATATAGGCAAAGGAAACCTTAAGCAAGCAGGGACCTTTTCAATACATAGTTTAATTATTATTAGTACTATTGTTTTAGGAAATCATTATTTATTTCATAGTTTGGACACAATCAGTAAACTTTGAAGACTTTTTGCTTTAAATTTCTATGTCTAAGAGTAGTGAAAACCATTCAAAATGGGTGTCTTCCAGCATCAAAGGGCTAACAGCAAATTAAAAACCCATTCGCTACCGGTAAGGTACACAAAACGCAACCAACCAAAGAAAGTTCATGGCTCACGCACTTTTAGTTCAGCGCGCAATCGTACAATAACACAATAAAACATAATAATTGTGGTCTGCAAATGAAATGGGGTCAATTTGTCAACACATGTTAGTGATGTAACATGGTAGAGCGGATTTAATGGCATATAGGTAACGCTGTGAGTTCGAGTAAGATTATGTTGGAGTAAGTTAGAAGTTGACGCGGTAACAATAACCTTACAGAACGGGCTTACAACTTCTTTTTTATAATAGGCTAACAAGTGAGGTCACTCTCCACCTGATGGTAAGTGGTAGTGAGATCCAAATATGAGGTCGACCGGCACAATAGACCATATTGAGCCTGTCGCACTCACCCGGAAGGCCTGCTTAAATGCCATTTCACGCACCGCTCAAAGATCCCGGGATCATCATTTTCCGTTTTTTTATTAATAATAGATTTTTTTTTCAATTTTAAAATTAACATTCTATTGCTAGAAACATACTCTGGCCCTGTATCTATTCTCACTGCTAATGTGGGATGGATGTTTCAGCGATCAATGCAATTAAAGTATTAAAAATGCATTTACTTGACTTCGCAGCAGCAAAATAACCTTTACTGACATTGATATTGATAGATACTGTAATAAGTCTCTTGGACATTAACGACAAAGTACGTATATTACGTACTTAGTTTACGTCTAAAATTTCATAATTTATTTGTATCCGCTATATAGTATGACTTGTACCACATAAGATTTACTTTCGTTGGGGATTGAACCCGTTGCGAGTCAAGGCCGTGCAATGTAAGGCAATCTCATCGATGTTACTGCCCACTGGCAACTACACTTATAATTATCATTAGCTTTCGATCCCACTGACAGTCAGCGTTACACATTATCATTTGCTGTCGATAGCTGACACAGATATGAAGTGGACTGATATGAATCAGAATTATCTTGAAAGTTAAATAAAGAGAAGTTAACTTAGATAAAAAAAAACTCGATGGCCGAGTAGAGCGTTGCTTGCCATGCGAGAGGTCGCCAGTTCAAACCCCGCCAGGTACCAATGTGATTTTCAAATTTGAAATTCTAAAGGTACCATCATTCGACGCTTTAACGGTAAAGGAAAACATCGTGAGGAAACCTGCACACCTACGAAGGAATTCTAAGGTCGACCAACCAGCACTTGGCCAGCGTTGTCAACTACGGTCTTATCGCCCTAGTTTAGGGTAGGCCCGTGACCCAGCAAGCAGGAAGTTTGACCGCCGTGGGTGCTCTTATACGGATGACTCAATTAGGATGCCGTTAATTAAAGGCAGGGAAACCTACTATAGTAATAGTAGTCGTCTTTTTTAAAAATAGGAGAAGTAGTAGCGCGCCAAATTTTTTGCCAAAATATAAATCTCAAAAGGATTTAAAAAGATGTTAACGTGATCGCTGTCTTCTATCACTGTATTAAGGTATCGTTATTCACAGCTGTAATTTAGTGAAGGTTTATTGCTGGCAAATTGTCAATAAAATAAACCAAACGTTCACTTCATAGGATACAAATTGGTAACACTAGCAATTGCCATTATTCTAACTTAATGATAATTTTGCAATAACACGAAACGCTAGTAGATAAAATTGAAGTAAGTGATTGTAACATTCCTTTACTGTTTAATCTTGTGACTTATAGAATAAATCTATACTAATTTTATATAGCTGGAGAGTTTGTTTGTTTGAACGCGCTTATCTCAGAAACTAGTGCAAATCAAATCAAATCAAAATAATTTATTTGCATAATACAGGTATAGTACAGGTATAGGTCTTTTTACAGATGTTCCACTATATTAGGCCTAGCATAGGCATGCAAAATTTATAAGGTATAGCTTAGTCAAATTAGTAAAAAGAAATAACATCAATTAGCAAGTTGGCGGTTGAACGCCCGTGCCTCGGAAAGCACGTTAAGCCGGTGGCAGGATCACTGGCTTAACGTGCTTGCCCGATCTCTCATCGGTCATGTCGGATTGCCGTCTCACCGAATTATGAGAGTAAGAGAATAGAGAGTGCACTTGTGTTCGCGAGCACACTTGTGCACTATAATAAATGTCCTGCGCACTTGGCTGATCTCAATTGAGATCGGCCGCCATGGCCATGGCTGAAATCTCAGAAACTAGTGCTACGAATTTTTTTTTGTTGAATTGTCCATTTATCGAGGATGGCTTTAGGCTATATAATATCACGCTGCGACCAACAGGAGCAAAGAAACAATGGAAAATGTGTAAAAACGCGGGGAAACGCTGACACAGCTTGTATAATAACATACTGTCTGGCACCGCAGGAAAATAGGTTAACGACTTTATTACATAGAGGTAATATGAAAACTGCACGATCGATAGCGTAACAAATAAGTGTATTCTATTATTGTTATGAGTAGATTCGTGTATTGTAGCGTAGAAAATAATCAAGAGATTATTTATACTTATCTATATATTCCGTTATAAAAATAAAGCGTCCGAGCAATTTCGGCCATGGCGGCCGATCTCGATTGGGATCAGACAAGTGCGCAGGACATATTATAGTGCTCAAGTGTGCGCGCAAACACAAGTGCACTCTCTGTTCCCTTACTCTCATAGTTCGGTAAGATGGCAATCCGACATGACCGGTGAGAGATCGGGCGCAGGACCACCGGTTTAACATGCTTTCCGAGACACGGGCGTACAACCGCCAACTTCCTAACACCGGGACGAGAAATTTATTTAAAGATAAACTCACACCAATTATGCCCGATCCCGGACTTGAACCGGAGACCTCTCGGTTCTTACAAACGCTGCTTGCTACCAATAGACCAACGAGGCAGTTCCGTTATAGAAACCCCTTGTTAGTAAAATACATTACAATTTTAGAATATCGTGAAATATGAAATTGATGAAAAAGTTTTATTAAATAAATCAATCAATATCACACAATATTGCATACATTCTTCTAATTCTAATTGATCTATCAGTCAGAGGATACCAGTCACAACTATCTGTCCGGTGGTTAGTGAACGGTATACGGGTAAGCGACCCCGGCTCCTCGAGCTACTATCAACTCAGTCCAAATCATCCGAGGCGATAGTATCCTTCCTCCCCTTTTCCTTCCCCCTCATATATCCTTGCTACTCGTGGGAACGCAATGACCTTGTTAAAACAATGCACAAGGCAGAATGGCGGCGACGTGGTCCACAACCCGTCACGTCACGTTTCCCACAGAGGTGAAAAGTGGATCGCTGGAAGTGATCTCTGCCTACCCCTCTGGGAAAAAGGCGTGATTGTATGTATGTATGTACTAATTGATCTAAGTTGTTTAACCACTATTGCGGATATCAGAAACAACGATGTAAAATTAAAAGTTTACTTGAGTATATTATGGAACACAGGACCAATACCTATGTTCATCACACAACTACGATTATTTGTCTGGGCATCGAATCAACAACTCCTAGAAGAGGCAAGAGCTCTACCAAACGCGCCGATGTTTATTCAACTTTAATTAGTGTGAAATAATATGTTATGTTTACCCCAATTAGTTATACGTCGTAACAAAAATACATCAAATCCATCAAACAACCGCTTATTAGCACTTATCTACTATCAATTATCCAACTGCAGTGTTACCCGAAGTGACGTAAACTCACGCACGGTTGCTAGCGTTGATCAGCTGTGTCCGTTTCTAGGTCAATGGATTATGCTGTATGCGCTGCATGTTGCACAATTTGTTACTCCCCTGGCTTATGGCTCTTACTGGTATACTCTTATTACCCTCTAACTGCCTCGTTAGTCTATTGGTAGCAAGCGCTGCGTAAGGACCGAGAGATCCCCCCCGGTTCTAGTCCTGGATCGGGCAATATTTGTGCAAGCTTTTTTGTAAAGAAATTACTGAGCCCGGAGTTAGAAAGTTGACGGTTGAACGCCCGTGCCTCAGAAAGCAAGTTAAACCCACTGGGCGCAGGACCACTTTCCTGCGCCCGATCTCTCATCGGTCATGTCAGATTGCCGTCTCACCAAATTATGAGAGTAAGGCAATAGAGTGTGCCCTTGTGCAGTATAAAATGTCCTGTGCAAATGGCTGATCCTAGTTGAGATCTGCCGCCATATCTGAAATCGATCGGACGCCTTATAATAAATAAATATCTGGGACATTTCCACACACAGTCATCTGACCCCAAACTAAGCAGAGCTTGTACTATGTGCGTCAGATACTGATATACATACATTTATATTTATAAATACATACTTAAATACATAATCACACCCAGACACGGAACAAACACCGATGTTCATTACAAATATTTGTCCCTTTGGGAATCGAACCCGCGACTCTTGGAACCGCCACCCAGGGTCACTAACCACTGTTCTACCGAGCCAGTCACCCTTCTGTACCACCCTCCCTTATTACCCTCTGCCTACACAAATAGGGACTAGGATTATAATCTGTCTGGCTAACAGAAAGCACAATAGAAGCAATTCAGACTTAGAATCATTACTAAATCAATTCAACACACTTTTGAAGAGAGTTATCCCAATAGGTCCCAAATAGTCCCAATGAGAAATTAACCGTTCACACTATCTCTGCTACTTTAGGGGTGAGGCCATCCGCTCCCCCGCTAGTCCAGTGATAATGACGAGGCTACTCCAAGCCATCATCGTATGTCATTTAGGAAAAGAAATCTCCGCTACAAGATAATATACAAGTACGATAAAAGATAACACCCAGAATCAAATTTATTAAGTGTGATATGATAACGGTCTTATGTAAAAGCTGCATAATGCGAATGCGGGGCGTAGTTTCATACAAGATTTGCCGGAGTTTTGTAAAAGCGTCCGGGCTGTCTTGCGTTATGTTCAATATGACTTTTTTTATATAGCAGCATGCTGCCTTTACTTAGTTACATAAATTTTAGGCGTAATTCTGTCTACTACCCCCTCCCTACAAATTAACATATTATTCGATATGCGGTGGTGGGTTTCGTCCGTCATACACGGAAATGACTTCAAATGATATAACGAAATGCAACATTTTCGCATATCAGCGTCATTGCCAAAAATCACACCGTCATCTTCATATAAATGTCATACAATTTCGACATCTCCCTATCGGCATTAAGCAGTACAACATACAATTTTGTAATTGTTAAAGAATAAATAAGCTCAGACCGGCAGATGGCGCTGATTGCTTGAAAAAGCATGTTATTCCGGAAACGGCGCTAACAATTTCGCAGAAATTTGATATGTGGGGGTTTTCGGGGATGAGAAATTGATCTAGCCCGTCTTAGATGTACCTGAAGCGAAACGAGAGCAGGCCACTAGTTTAGTATACAGCACTAAAGCGACTAATAAAATAGTCAACATCATCATCGACCATTATGCCAACAGATCAACATACCTTAGTCTCCACCAATGGCAGTTGTACTGCTCCTTCCTAATATCCCCAGTGAAGACATCCCACCGCCACTTGTCCATCACCAGTGCGAAAGGCAGGAAGGCCAGCTTGTCCATGGCCTGGGTGAACAGGTAGTTGATGTCGTGGGCTGTGTCCTCCACAGACCGCTGGACTAGGCCCAGGGTCTGAAGATGTCGAGGAGAGGCTACGGAGAGCGCGATGGCCTCGCCAATCGCTTCATGGAAACCTGGTGGCAAAAGATATATATTGTTAGGTAGGTAGGTAAACATTTCATTTTTCTTTTAACTGCCTCGTTGGCCTTTTAGTAGCAAGGACCGAGAAGTCCCCGGTTCGAGTCCGGGGTCAGGTATAATTTGAGGTAGTTTTTCTGTATTGAAATTACTCGGCCCGGAGTTAGGAAGTTAGTGGTTCTGCCCCCGAACTCTCATCGGTCATGTCAGCTTAAATAAAAGCATACACATTTTGATAATCACGGAAACCTTTTGTGTAAGCGGAAGTATTCTACGCCTCAATTTATTATCTTTGCTTTATTAAAGATAAGAACTTTACGTAAATACAGACCATTATTATCTATAGCCTCTGCCTACCCCTCTAAGAAAAACGCGTGATTTATTGCATGTACCTATGTATGTATGTATAAATTGCATTGGAACTGCAACTCTATTTTCATTAGAATGCGAAGAATGTGCGACATAACAAAAAAAAAACAGAAAATACAACATTAAAACAACAAATAGTATACTTTCACAGTTCTGCCCAAAATAAACACAGCTTATTAAACTCCCTATTCTTTGGAAACAAGACAATAATAAAACTAAATCGACCACCAAGTAGGTCATACGACGGGCCTGAGCTAAAACAATGTATTGTGCAACGAAAATAATGTTTGTCACGTCTGTTTGTGTATCACTTCCGAATCTTCAAGTACTGTACGGAATTCTCAAGTACATTATTTTAGGCTGACTTTTGAAAACGTGTTAAGAGGAATACAAACTATTTGTTATTTGTATGTGTAAAGTGGGATTGTTAACAAATAGGAAGTTTACTCTATTAGAATAAATCTCACGGTTACACCTAATGTAACCAAAATCTAGTTACCGAATCACAGAAGTCTTTTGTTTGAAGACATCTTAGCTATCATAAATAATTAAAATAAATCGTTGATAGATAACTAATACAGTTAAATTACTGGATCATACACATAAGAAAAATAATATACCTATCCCGAAAATTTAATTTTTCTAAGACATGCTCTCATGGCAGTTTAAAACTGTTAATAACAGCAATAACTTGAGTTTATGTGTTTATTGCTCATTTCACCACCACCAGTCGCCATTTTGGATGTGCCGCCATATTCGATAAAAAATTTGCAACTTTTTTTAAAAATTTAATAATCTTATTTTTGGGTGCATGAATATGCTGCGACGTAATTTTCCGATGATGGCTTGGCGTAGACTCGTCATCGTCACCGTACTTGCGGGGGAGCGGATGGCGTAAGAACAATTGCGTCGTGCTATGGAGAACATCGTTCTATCAAGAAAAAACCGTAATACAATACATCATCTATCACAAGATCTCGATAATGAAGTGAACACCGATCCAACAAATCATAGATCGGGCATAAAAAGCGCATTCGCCAGATGTAAACAGCGAGTGAAAGCGGCGCGACGCGGAAGCAGCGCGTGCGCATAGGAAACCGGCATTTTTACGACTCATGGTATCGGTAACCTGCTTTAGTTGCTCGATTCGGTGCGATCCGATTGACGGGTTTAGTAATCGAGTCACTGACGAGGTGACTTCATCATCATCGTCAGCCCATATACGTCCCCACTGATACATCATCGTCCCCACTGCTAGAGCACGGGATTACCCTAAACTAGGGTGACCCGCACTGGCCAGCGTCAACCACGCTGGCCCAGTGCGTATTGGTCGACTACACCACATAAGAATTTGTTCGTAGGTGTGCAGGTTTCCACACGATGATTAAAATGAAATTTCACAAGTATTAATGTTAACAACATTTACAGACTACAATCTTATATGTCTAGAGAAGCATACATACGGTTATCTTTAAACCGAAAGACATAAATATTGGCTCCAATCGCACGCCTTGACATTCGATTGTGTAATACAAAGCTGTGGTTTATTTTCTGTTCCGCGTTTCCAATTCTAACTAGAATTCAACTGAAAGACTTATGTTGTGTATAGGTAAGTCGTAAATAGTCTTTTAGGTAGCCTTTTAACGTGAACGTGTGGTCAGAAATGTATTGTTTGTTTATGTATTAGGTAGGGATACAATGAATTTTATCAGCCCACTAAATAAATACATGGTGCTCCCAGCGGTCTTCGTAAGATTAGATTATAGTTAATTTTAACTAAAGGCCATAATGCTTCATATTTGATATCAGGCATTAGCCTGATGAATCATTACGGCCGGATACTGATATTTGACTATTTAAGTGATTCTAATTTTGGAACAATCAGCGCATATTATATATCTATCGTAGCAGTGGCGTAACTATACCCGTTGAAGTTCGTGGCAAAATTCATCGGATGGGGCCCCATGCGCACCAAGTTCTTTTTTTTTTATCTTAATGTGTATGTGTGTTGGCAGTTGAGATTCTGCTATGACCGGGGGCCCGTTTCGGCTGGGGCCCCCTACCCGGTGGGGGCCCGTGGCATTTTGCCGACTTGCCACCCAGTAGTTACGCCACTGTATCGTAGGTAGTTACAGTATTAGCATAAGGCTGTGAAATTACTTTCTTTGAGATAACAGAAGCAGAACGTTAATAAGCTTCATAGGCATAGTAATCTACACCCTTTGTAGCATTGAAACGTTTGAACACTATATGTCCTTAATAGTACAAAATCATAATTTACTTGGTGCAATCAAAAATTTGCTACGTTTACTTAGACTGTATACGTTCTTAAAAAGTCTACCAAGACTTTGTTAACATTAAAATGTATAACATTGGTATGTATAATCATAAGTGTTTAGGAGACATTCCATTTTATTATCTAAGATGCCATACCTTATCCATACCACCTAGCATGTTATTACAAGTGTCATTTCATAAATAAACACATAATCTATAGAAACGACTTCTTAATCGCTAGCGGCCGTGTGACGAGCGGAAAGCATAGTGAACTTGACCTCGATACTTTCATTGCGCATACGCCGAAAAAGGCGGTACACGGATCAACAACTGTTGGCTAGATGTGGCACTTTTAGCTTTTTAATTTTAATAGAGCTAATACTCAATTTAGTTGAACTGTAATTTATAACTATCTAGTGACCCGCCCTCGTTCATCAACATCAAAGTTTAACATGAGCTTGAATTAGTAGACTCATCGATTTAAAAAAAACTGCACAAAATCCGTTGTAAAGTTTAAAAGATATAAGCATACATAGGAACAGACAGACGCGGGACGCGACTTTGCTTTATCTATGTGTGTGTTTTTTCTATGTAGTGATATTATTTGTAGTGATATTAATTGTGTAGAACATAATGTATTAAGAGTTTAAAAATAAACTTGACTTAGCAGACTCATCGTGTCAAAAAAATGTAATAGTCACAGCAGAGCAAATCACTTTGAAATGAATCGGTATCGTATCGCTTTTTGACTCGCGGTCAAAAGCAGCTACCCTTTTGTTAATAAGAGCTCTTTCAAAAATATTAAAGTTAAATCTGAAAAAAAATGCGTTTTATTTTGCTATTTGTCTTTGTAACATTAATGCGATACCAGTGGTATCATACCACACAGTCATACGACTGTAACCATCTGAAATTTTCTGTCACAGCTATAAACGAAAAAAGGAATTAATTTGCTTCGAACATGTTCACAAAAGAAAATAATTCATTGTCACTTCCATTTTTTTCAGTATCTATTCAATGAACTAGTTGATATGCGCATGAGTTGCGTAATGGCGTCGTTAGTGAGTAGTAATTTCCGTCATATCAAACACCTCTATGGATCTCTTAATTTATACAGTTTTACAATCTACTCCATCATCATCATCATGACACCCCATAAAAATTATAATACTTGACACTTTTATTACTATGATATTTTCAAGTATTTAAATCATAATAATAAAATCTTTAGTAGCTACCTTTAAGCGACTACAAGATTAAATACAGCCAAAATCAGGAATTCTTTGAAAAACAACAACTTGTTATTCTTCAATAATATTTCCCCAAAAATTCATCAATAATTGCTATTTTACGGTTTATATGGTGTGAGATCGAAGCACGACATTTTTAAGTATTAAAGCCCTTATAAATTAAAGATCAGTTTGTTTAATACTCCAGGCTTTTAAACGGAAATTATATCATAATTGTATGATCACATTAACGGTTAACATAGTGCATTAACGCAACAAGGCAGTTAACTACCCTTATTTACCTTAAACGACGCAATAAAGTGCTAAGTGATTCAATAGGCTAATATATCACCCGTAGCTAATAACCACTGATAACATACTATGATCACTGCTACTTTCACTCAATAACGAGTGATGTAAGATAGTCATTTCCTTGCAGCGATATCCAGGATTGAAACCCAATGCTTGGTTAAGCATAAGATGATAGAGTTAAAATTCACGCGCGAGCAAAATGTTCGTATCACTTACTTGAAATGGTTGAGCGTTATCTTGATTAAAAATATCTTTTTGAACCATTAAAATTATGCCATTTTTATGATTATTAAAAACGTATTAAAAAACTTCCACGGAAACCATTTCAAGTTAATGATTCAAAACTTTTGCTCGGGAGTGTATAATTTGAGATTCCATTCTACGTATTTCAACGTGGGCTATTAAAAAAAAATTATTGAACTCTTTGTCTTTGAATCTATTAATTCTGTTACCAGCAAGCCACTAGCTTTCTTAAGCGGCCTTTTCATAAATTACCTACATACTTTAAAATGCCACCTACTGTTAATTACCTTTGGCTCTCAATTTTAAAATCTATTTAAATATCATTATTATTACATAGACATTCCCACTGCTGGGGCACTGGCCTACTCTAAACTAGGGCGAATTTAATAAATAATTTTGGTTTTCTCTGATGTCTTCCTACATTTTGGCCAGTGGTTTGATTTATAAACTAAGAAATATAGCACGACAACGAGGGCAAAAGGCCACATTTTTGCTTACATAATATCACTGTATTACCCACATTATATACTATGGCTGTATACAATATCCCACTAACTCGATTAGGGGCGTAGTGATACCACCTAATTCAGTCTAGTGGCGGGTTTCTAGTGGCCACAACAGTCGGTTGTACTATAATGAAGTTAACGTTACAATATTGTGTTTTGTTTGTTATTAGTTTGTTATATTATGTGAAATATGGTAAGAACTTTAATTAATTACGTACTTTCAGCCTGGTGACTTGTGTCACAAATTTTAACTATAGTCATTTTCAGCTAAGATGATCCCTGAGACATATCGATTGTGATAATTGTAGAGAAGTCCTACAATGAAATAATTTCGATTATTTCTGGTAATCGATCATATTTTGTAAGGAAATGAAGTTTTTTTTATTAATCTACTTCAGGCACTAGTCCTTCTGAAAGTCAAACTCATTAACAGATAGTAATTAATACAAAAAATTAAGTATTCAGTACTTTGTGAAATGAGAATAAAAGACTATTTAATTTTTATTTAAATTTTGCATTTCAATAGATTCAATAAATTACAATGAAAGTTAGTTTCTTTTCATGTGGGATTGATGTAGGGAGATTGTTTTTTGGGATGGAACGTATGTATGTATGTGTAACTTTAAGATTCCTACAAGAGTCCAGCCCCCAAGAGACAGGTTTACCTAGTTTGGGTACTACTAGTACCTACGTATATGCCAGTTTTGAAAATAAATTATTTTATTTATTGGTTGATTTATTACAATTTGGATTATTTCATCATAAAGGAACCAAAGCTAAAGTCGTAATAAAAAAACTCGTTTTAACGAAGTAAACGTACATTTTTTGAAACTTACTAAATAAAAGAATATGTACTTAGATCTTTTGTATTTGTTCTGTGTGTATTCTTTCATAATATTAGGAGTTTTAGTCCTGTTTTTGTCATACAAGTACGCGTATAATATAGGTTTATACGTAACAAAAACATGAGGCAACATAGGATTAGACCCGTGTCCCGTGCTCTTATTTTGCAGTAGGTCAAACGACAGTGAACGTAGGGAATCCTTAGAAGGGCATACGAATTGGATTATTCCACCACATTGTTCTAAACGTGACCTAATTTTGTATGTGTTACATAAGTTTTTTTGTACGCTATCACGCATGAAGCTCCTATTACCTATAGGCAAAATTTTTGGAAATTGCACACAGGTATGTGTACGAATGGGGATCTGGAAAACTTTTCTTTTTGTATTGCCAGCTGTGGTGGGTTGCGGGAAAAGACAAAAAATCGCATTGCTGAGTCAATTACATACTGACTAACTTTGTTCAATTGGTAAAAACACTGTGATTGAGAAGGCTCATATCATAGGTTTTGTCCCCATTCATCCCCATTTATAGAGCATGGTCTATCTTCCAACTTATACTTAGATGTATCATAAAAAAAGAAAAGTTAGTAGAATACATCAAGATCCTCCTACTTTTGTCCAGCTACAAAAAAAAACTTTTATATTGCGATTCCACTAAACGCCGGACGAAGTCGCTTACAAAAGACAGTGGCCAAGTGGGGGTAAAGGTCAATAAATGTGCAGCAGTCCATAAAAGTGTTAAGGTCAATAAATTTAACAGTGGTCAATAACTCTCTCTCTCCCCCAGCATCCTCAATCATGTGCTACGACTGTAACAGCGCGTTTGACCCCCGCTGCGGCGAGGAGTTCGACTCCTTCAGCTTGGGGGTCGTGAACTGTTCTCTGAGGGACCCCCCCGAGCATATAGGGCCGGTTGAGCCGACCTTCTGCCGGGCTATCAAGATGGAGAGTAAGTATTCGCACTAGCTTTGAGGGCATATAACGACACAACCACATGAGCAACATGCTTTGGTACTAGTATAATTCATGGGCTGCCCCGACATACCTATATACTGTGTGTAGAAATATAAATTAAGTTTAATACATATACTGCATGCATCATGATGGGATTATCAAATTGTAGTGACATAAAAAATTATTCTATCCTAACTGCAGTAGAAAAAATGACGACTAAATGCGTTTCATGATGACAGCATCGATACGAATGCCATCTGCCATTAATATTATAGTTGTCAAATAAACATGTTTTTCAAATCACTGTGCAATTCACAAAAGCATAGTAATCAGATGAATGAACATGACAAAATCAAATACCACGTTAACATCATCATCACGTACCACTGTGTTTTTCAAATTTGAAATAATCAGTACGATTATTTGACGCTTTAACGGTGAAGGAAAACATCGTGAAGAAACCTGCACACCTCCTTGGGTTGTGTAGTCAACCAACCCGCACTTGGCCAGAGTGGTTGACTAAGGCTTTATCGCCCTAATTTAGGGTAGGCCCGTGCCCCAGCAGTAGAGACGGATATGAACTGATGATGATTAAAATCATTTGACGATGCGGTTCAAATGATACAGGCACTCAAATGCCTTTTATTTTTTTTTCAGTAAACGGTAAAGTGCGCATCGTCCGCCAATGCGGCTACCTCCCAGACGAGCCGAGTGAGCACGCGTGCCGGCGCCAGTCCGGCACCGGGGACCTGTTCGTGACGTACTGTTCGTGTGACACGGACCTGTGCAACGCTGCGCCGGCGCACGCCGCGCGCGCGCTTGCCGTGACCGCGGCCGCTGTCGTTAGCGGGATGGGGGTTGGGAGGGTCTAGTTGGAATTATACTACTTTACAGAATGGTCGATTGTGTTTTGCTTTTTTCCAACATCAGTTAGTAACTAAATATTGGTATTTATGGGTCTACACGCGATATTAGGAGTAGCAAATACTTAGCTACTTACTGTCCGACGTTAGGTGGTTAAACGCAGACCCATAAAGACAAATATTTAGTGTAATAGAAAGCGAATGTTTAAAATCTTACATCAGTTAGTAACCTTCATCATCAGTCCATATACGTCATCACTGCTAAGGCACGGGCCTTCCTAAGAGGGATAAGGCCGTATAGTCAACCACGCTGGCCAAGTGCGGGTTGGTTGACAACACAACCTAAGAAAGTCTTCGTAGGCTACCTCCCAGACGAGCCAAGCGAGCACGCGTGCCGGCGCCAGTCCGGCACGGGGGACCTGTTTGTGACGTATTGCTCGTGAGACACGGACCTGTGCAACGCTGCGCCGGCGCACGCCGCGCGCGCGCTTGCCGTGACCGCGGCCGCTGTCGTTAGCGGGATGGGGGTTGGGAGGGTTTAGTTTGAATTATACGACTTTACAGAATGTCCGACTGTGTTGTTATTTTTTCCAACATCAGTTAGTAACTAAATATTGGTATTTATGGGTCTACACGCGATATTAGGAGTAGCAAATACTTAGCTACTTACTGCCCGACGTTAGGTGGTTAAACGCAGACGCATAAAGACAAATATTTAGTGTAATAGAAAGCGAACGTTTAAAATCTTACATCAGTTAGTAACCTTCATCAGCACCATACACATACTCACAGCTGAGGCACGGGCCTACCTTAGAGCGATAAGGCCTTAGTCAACCACGCTGGCCAAGTGCGAGGTGGTTGGCTTCACAACCTAAGAATGTCTTCGTAGGCTACCTCCCAGACGAGCCGAGCGAGCACGCGTGCCGGCGCCAGTCCGTCACCGGGGACCTGCTCGTGCGACACGGACCAGTGCAACCCCCCTCATCAGCACATACCTTTCTTTTTAGGGGGATCTCTCCCGGTGGTCGGACTCCCCAAAGGCTGGCGAGGAGATGGAAAATGCCAGGCCCGGCTCCCGGGCGGGGTTCAATGCCCAGGGGCTTTACCGACTAAAACACCGCGTTTTTCCTCGTCCTCCTCATCCAATCAACACGTACCTGGGTTAGCTCCATCGCGGAACACCTTGGGCTGGTTCCTGTACGCCAGGAAGTACTGGATGTGCGCCATCTCGTGATGAGCCGTCACCAGGTCCTTCATGTCAACGTGAGTGCACATTTTGATCCTGAAAATAAAAGTGGAATGTAAAATATCACGTAAACCAAAACATGAATGATTTATTTCTGTCTGATACCACGCTTACAAACAAATATTTGATTTGATTTACGAAACAAGTCACATCAAATCGTCTTTTACCAAAACTTAACACTCTTTGAATCATTGATTAGCCTACGAATCATCATCATCAGCCCATATACCTACTGCTAGGGCACGGGCCTACTTTAAACTAGGGCGATAAGGCCTTGTCGGCCACACTGACCAAGTGCAAGTTGGTCGACTACACAACCTTAGATTTCTTCGAAGGTGTGCAGGTTTCCTCATGCTGTTTTCCTTCACCGTTAAAGCGTCGAATAATCGTACTTCTTAATACATCTTCTAAATCCTCCTCCTAATCCTCGTTAAGCGGGCTTTCAGGGTGAGTGCGTCAGGCTCAATATGGTCTATAGTGCCTGTCGACCTCATATTTAGATCTCACTACCGCTTTCCATCAGGTGGAGTGAGGTCATCTTATTAGCTTATCATAAAAAAAAATCTTCGATAAACCTAGCAGGTAATTGACGGGCAATGATATTTAAAACATGCAGCCTCTCAGCCTTATCGAAGTTATAGAAATGGTTTGCGAGTTTATAAATTCAAACCTTTTTCCGGCCGTTGTTTCTTCTATTCCATTCCATTTCGACCAGTAACCATATAAAAAAGCAAATGTAAGCGTACCGGTAGTCATGCCGGTTGCAGAAGTCCCACGCCGACGGCTGGCAATGGATGTGTCTCTCAGCGGGCTGGTCTATCACACTGAGGGCCCAGAAGTCCGGCGGCATGCCCGACATGTTCATGGAGACGAAGAACTCCTCAGCCAGTTGGAAGATCGTCAGCGGGGTGTAGCCCTGAGGAGAAACATATTTCTTTAACATATGCATAGCCTCTTACAAAAATCATGTCAGTCAAGTGTAAGGGCACGCCCGGGATTAGGACAGCACGTTTAGCCGTGGCTCTTGCGCCTGATCTGTCACCAGTTTGCCGAACTAAGAGGGTGAGTGCAGACACTTGAGCACGAAATTATTTGCAGTCCAGTGATCTTCGTTCAGATTGGCAGTGGAGCTCTTTACCTCATACGCTATTCTAGGAGTAACGTCCACTCCATATCATAAAAAATCCATTCCCCGTCCTTTGTTTTTTTTTTACCTGAAGGATGCATTGCTTACTTGGGGAGGAATTATCTCGTTCCTCTCTCGGGCCAGGGCGTCTAGCATGTTACCTGCTGCACCATCTCTGGTGTGACATCCACCAGCGTCTTTCCGGGGTAGGGGAGCGCGAAGGGCGCGATGCCGGCCCAGCTCTACCCCCACATGTCTAGCTGATTACCTGTTGCGCCATCTCCGGTGTGACGTCCACCAGCGTCTTCCCGGGGTAGGGCAGCGTGAAGGGCGCGATGCCGGCCCAGCTCTGCCCCCACATGTCACCGAGCCCGTTACCTGTTGCGCCATCTCCGGTGTGACGTCCACCAGCGTCTTCCCGGGGTAGGGCAGCGTGAAGGGCGCGATGCCGGCCCAGCTCTGCCCCCACATGTCCCCCAGCACGTGGGCGGGCAGCGGCGCGGAGCGGGAGATCCGTTCGGGCCCGTGCGTCTCTCGGAGGCGCCGGCGCACGTACGCGTGCAGAAGCTCGTAGAGGGGTTTCACCTGGAAGATTAGGGAAATTTCAAAATGTTATTTGTGCGTTCCATTAGATACACGATAGAAAGAGTTACTATCGAGTTTCTAGCCGGAGTCTTGTCGGAATCCGAACCGGTGGTAGAATCTTATTATTACTAATGTGAAGATTTATAAATGCATGTAAATTTCCCATAGAAATAAATGCATTTTGATTTTTATGAGATTAAATTATTAATTAAAGGAAGCCTACACGCGAAATGTAATACACGCGAGTTTAATCCGTAAAATTAGTTTTATTTCAAATGTGTAGTAGTGCTCGTGCAAATAAAAATAGACAAAACTAAAGGAAGCCTTTTGCATTAATCAGTCAGTCTTACGTTTCGTCGGTTGGACTTTTTTTCGGTAAGTGTGAAACGAAGTCCTTACCGTGAGCCTTTGCGATCAAACGCATAAAAAAGACCGCCCTAACTTACCTTATACATAATTACGTATACATTTGTATGTACTTAGGTGGGAGACATTTTGTCGACCGGTTGCTGTTACCACCATACAGTTGTGTAAAACCCGCCAAGTGACTCTGACCTCTCTTGGTCAGGTCGCGTTCCGGGATCAGCACTGTACGAACCGGAGCCAGGGGGGACCATTGTTGCGGCAAGCGCCGGACCAGTGGAGTCTTAGCGGCGGTATTGTGCGGGCGGAGCGGGTCAGCCCGCCGGCCAGGGAGACCCGTAGACACGGGGGCCCTTCCGTCCAGCGGACTGGCCAACTCCGACCCGCACAGCACAATACCAATGGGAGACTCCACGCTTTGTCTCGTTGTTGCCGCAGCAGTGGTCTCCTTTTTCACGGCTTTCAGGGTGAGTGCGACAGGCTCAATATGGTCTATTGTGCCTGTCGACCTCATATTTGGATCTCACTACCGCTTACCATCAGGTGGAGTGAGGTCATCTTGTTAGCCTCTTTATAAAAAAAAAAAAAAACTTAAGATCAAAAGATCAGTCGAATCACGGACACTAAGCCTAATTCTCGTACCTGTTCCCAAACTTCTTCGACGTCTTGCCTCAGGTTCGGAGTTTCGTACGGGAACATCCAGTATGCAGAAGCGTCGGTGAAATCTGGAATACATTATGAGTTGTCATTAAAGTGGGTTTGGTTAACTTAAATAACATTAATAACAATTGAACAGCTCACTTGAATATCGCTAACAACAATAGTAATGTAATCGCTTTAAACATTCATAAATCTCCTACCCTTTCTACAAAGGCAAAGTTACACAGCTTCAACAGCTGTATGTCTTAACAAAGAAGGGTTATTCGAAGACACCATTTCTTAACAGTAATCATACTAAAGTGCGCAAACAGAAGTGTACTTTTTTTAGACTTTCGCGTTCCATTACACTAAAATTAGTCTTTATGGGTCAGTTCGCTCGCGACGACGATTGGTGTAACCCAGTCGAAACGTCGGGCAGTAAGTAGATATGTAATTTGCTACTCCTAATATCGCGTGTAGATCCATAAAGACTAATTTTAGAAGTGTACTTTCCGTTTCATCACTTTTATAGTTCGGTGAGACGGTAATCTTACATGACCGATGAGAGAAAGAGCGCAGGACCACCGGCTTAACGTGTTTTCCGAGACAAGGGCGTGCAACCGCCAACATCCTGACCCTGAGCTGAGTGATTTCTCTATAGAAAACTCATACAAATGTATGAGTTTGTCCGATCCCGGACTCAAACCGGGGTTGGTCCTTACGCCGCGCTTACTACCAATAGACCAGGCAGTTACATCTATCCATCAAATATAAAATAGGTAGACTCACTATTCAACCGCGCGGCCTGATTGGTCAGATCCACAAGCTGCTCATACAAGTCCCTGATCCTCCGTCCCGTGTTCCTCCTCCATTCGGTCCACACGTGCTGAAGTTCGTCCCAGTCTCTCGAATGGGACATGAGGAACTGCAGCTCTGGCTGCAAGTGCAAGCCGCATTTGAAGGGTTCGTTGTACGCACAAACTTCAGCTGTGTTGTATACTGCTAGCATGTCGTTTATTAGGCGGTTGTACTGGAAAAAGGAGAGGATTCGTTTAAGTACACGTAATTATCATGGTCGTCATTACAAGGGGATCGAAAGAGGTGTTAAAAAACTTCTTGAGCAGCTTTTTAGCAAGAATGAAAGGTGAATTTGAATAGGGCCAATAAAAAACACAAAGTTAGGGCCATATAACCATTATAAAAAAACTGTGATACCTAACAGGGGCAAATAATTATCTAATTTTGTGAGAAAAAACGCAATTAATGTTATCTTTTTACACTATCAATGGTGTTCGAGGACCCAGAACCGCTTACAATATAGTTTAATTAAATTAATAAACACAAACGGGTACATTGATCTGATCCCGTGGTTAGCAACTCAAGCCACTTTACATATACATTTGTGTTACGGATATCAGAATCAACAGAGGATGCGCAAATATACTAAGATATATTTAATAGCACACCCAGACACGGAACAAACACCGATGTTCGTCACACAAATATTAGTTCCGGGTGGGAATCGAGCCCACAACTCTTGAAACCTTAGTAACCTGGGTCTCTACCCACTATTCCACCGAGTCAGTCAAAACAATGAACATAGATACCGTTGTTGTCAGCGGCCCACACCTCGCTAAGGGTGCACCAGTGCTACTTACAAACAACCTGGTCAAAATTACGCAGTTGTTGTCTGCTGCGTGGCCTACAGCTAGCTGAAGGAGCACCTCTGCTACTCACTCTGTCCAGCTGGTCGGGCGGCAAGGCCGAGGGTCCGATGATGGACAGCAGCCGCAGCTGCCTGAAGGTGCCGTAGTCCCGGACCGCACCACGAGGAATCTGCTGCGCGGCCTCCCATAATCCTCTTTGAAAGAGGGTGTACCTCTGCTGTGCGTCCAACTAGAATGAAGACGGGGGATGAATTAATAAAGGGTATTTTTTTTTTATAATAAGCTAACAAGATGACCTCACTCCACCTGATAGAAAGCGGTAGTGAGATCCAAATATGAGGTCGACAGGCACAATAGACCATATTGAGCCTGTCGCACTCACCCTAGGCACTACCGTTTCTACGGGTCTCCCTGGTCGGCGGGCTGACCCGCACCGCCCGCACAATGCCGCCGCTAAGACTCCACTGGTCCGGCGCTTGCCGTAAAAATGGTCCCCCCTGGCTCCGGTTCGTACAGTGCTGATCCCGGAACGCGACCTGACTGAGAGAGGCCAGAGTCACTTGGCGGGTTTTACGCAACTGTATGGTGGTAACAGCAACCGGTCGACAAAACGTCTCACACCTGAAAACCTGTATTTCTGGGAAGGACAATTTTTCTTACTGGATATAGCGTTTCTCTTTATAGTAAACAAAAGGTAATACATTCTTGTAGACCCAGGATAACTGGTTATGGATGATCAAGGCTTATTTAGACTATTGACGTAAGGGGTGAGCTATTCAATTCCCTGAAAGTCTGGTGATGAGGACAAGGCTACTTTAAGCCATGATCGTACCCAAGATCGTAGATCGTAGGAAATCCTATTACTGTACAGATCTCACTATAAGAAAACAAAATATTTGGAATAGAAAACTTCCTCCCTAATTGGAAGTTGATCAACACATTTCAAGACACGATTCTTATCGAAACCGCTTTCCAATCTTTTTTTCAACGTTACATTTTTTTATTGCAAATCGGACTACAAGCTAACCAAGAGTAACAACTGCAAATACGTAACGGAAATGTACTTAAGTTTCATGGCATTAGTATTAGTAAACATGTTACGGAAACCCCTGACTCTAATCCCACTTAACCACAAAGTCATGTTCCGGGGACAAAAAGACTCAAAAGAAACGCCAAGTCAAGGCCCAAGGGCAAACCGAACGTTACAGATCTCTCAGATGTCATCACACATGATAAATGACAGTGACTGACTGCATACTAACAGGCCGCCATTTATGTCGACCAAATTTGGAGATGCGAGGTAAGAATTTGCATAACGCCACGAGAAAATCACTTACAACACTACTTTAAACAGGGATTTTCTGTTACTCTTCAAGTCTGTCGTGGTGACCTTGGAACTAAGCTTTTCATGCCGATTGACTGACATCTTTTATGTTGAGTATCATTGTACGCTTAGCAAAATAAGGGCACTCCACCATTAGGCGAACATTGAGCAGCTGACAGTTTGCTTCCAGTTTGCCTCCCTGTAGCGCTACCATGAGTTTAAAAGTGACAGACTCGATATCGCACATGTAAAAAATGTCTATGAAAAATCAGGTGTGGCGGGGCAAACGGCCGTTGGTTTTATCGTGAAACTGACCATACAAGTGAAATATTCACACCACATTTTTGTTTCTAAGACAAATAAGCTTTTTAATTATTGAAATGGAATAGACCTTTTCGTTACGGTCCACTTTTTAAACCTGGTACCTGTATGTCTCGGCGCGATTTTAAAGACATTTTACGTCAAAAATTTACAGCGCTCTAGTGATAACGCTAAGAACTAAATTCGGTAGTATAAAAAAAACAATTCGATAGGTTTTTAACGTACGTTCGTTATCGATAGCTAACTCATGGTAGCACTACTGTAACAACGTTTTAAGCCGCGTTCCTCTTTAGCTGCATATCAGGCGCTTCAAAATGAGTCGTCTAAGAAAAGGTCTCATACTTCGTGCATTACGCGCTTTATGGACACTCTATTTAAAATATATGGATGAAAAATGGAAGCAAACTGTGAGCCACTCACTATGGGGACGCGCCCTAAGAAGCTCTACTGAAAAATACAGACGCATCACATTAGACTAAATGCCTTTTCACTGTCAAAACTATTGAAATATTTTATTTCCTTAATACGCAAATAGTATTTTTTTTGTGTTCGTCTACTACTGAAAAAGATAAATTAATGGGTTGCAGATGAAACTAACAATAAACTTTTGATATAGGAAGAAGCATGAGTATTTTCTGTATACGAACGGAAATTGATACATGAGTGGTTGAACTAAAAACTTCATTTTCATGTTGGTGATTTGTAGTTTTGGACAAAATGCAGTAGTTATCCGACATTATCTTTAATTAGAGATCAACTGAGCAATAATAATCATTACTTTGCCGTAACACAGTCCTAGACTAGTACGGGAAGTAAAGGATTTTTTGTTTTAGTACCTTCACTTTCTAAGTGTTAAGCTGATGTAGAATAACTGATGTTATTGTTAAGTTATTAAACTGTTATTAGTGTTTGTACTAATTTTTAAGCAAAGATGCACAATAAAAATATTCTTATTCTATTCTTATTCTTAAAATATGATTTATGGTAATCTACAAGATGTAACATCGATATTCTACCACATATTATACTCATAAGATTCTCCTTTGTATTGTTTTCACACACACGCTGATTGCATTTTCCCGACATGCCCCATTTTCAAAGTTATTAGCAAGTTGCAAGAAAGTTTTAGAAATTAAGAAATGCGATTAGTACTACCTTATCTATTGGTGTTGTCGAGCGGAACTTAGCAAAACGGAAAGTAATGTGTCTTATCGCCTTCTACGGTTCCAAAAGTATTTTTGAAATAGCCATATGAATTTAGCCAATTATCCCGTTTTAAATGGTCTCTCTTGAAGCGTCGATGGCCGAGTGGTTAAGGTCTTTGTTTGCCATGCGAGAGGTCGCCAGTTCAAACACCGGCACGTTTCACAGTGTTTTTCAAATTTGGAATGAATATGTGCAATTATACGACGCTTTAACTATTTAAAAAAGTATTTTTGATGAGGACCGTAATGTTTGGAAATAAAATAATATTTAAATAGTTTTGTAATATTAAAAGGTGTATCTGTCACCGTAAAATTGCAAATAAGGTTAGATTGCAATCTATCTCGCGAGATTGTGAACTGTCGAATAATTCCAAGACATTGCTCTATGATGTTGGTTAAAAACACGGAACATTGCATGTGGTATGGCAACCCGCATTCGCTACGATACCTAATTAGACGTGTAGATATATTTATATAGGGGTCATTGCCTAATTGTTGGAATGTTACTTTTACTTTCTTTTTACGTTAAGTGTAAACGTGATATCTTTTTTTTTTGTGAACCGTCAGAACTAAAACGCTAAACTTAACCTTAACTTAACGCAATATAAGTAGGTAGATCAGCAATTTAACAGTTACTATATGATTCAATAACAATGTCATCCATATATTTGGTTTTCTCCTGGTAAGTAATATCAATATCTTAAGTTATCTATATTGATAATTGTGCTTAGGCATGAGCCTGACTTCAAGCTAAAATGAGCAGCATTTTAGCTTTAAGTTCTTTTGCATACATAGCGAATAAACATATTCATATTTTTATGACTGCGACAGGACTATGGAAATACGCATTCCTGCGACTGTATCACAATTGAAACTTAATTTATTTATTTTATTTTATGCACTAGTCATAAAAGTACCCATTAGAATAAATTAAGTCATAAATTACCAGGACAACCAAGGTGGACATTACATGACATCATGAGATAAACAATAAAATTATACAGTGTATTAATGCAACAGGGAGCAATTACAATGACTCAAGATTATATGACACGATAAAAGATGATTCACCTAATCATCACAGTACAGAGACGTCACTTTCTTAGCGGGTTGCTTAGTAAGTACACTGGTTTATTTAAGGTAAATATTGGTAAGATAGATAAAAAATAAGTTCATGAACTAAAACCTGACTATTGATATATCGCGGTCCAAAAAGTATAAAACAAGATAAAATGCATTAATGTGTTACGTAAAATACATACAAATCATAATGATTTAACTGTATTAGAAAACTGAAACTGTCTGGGATATTTACCATGTTGTTTCGTTTTAATGAGCTCCGGACAGTTTCAGTTTTCTAATGTGTGTAACCATGACAGTTTAAAATGATTTAACTATAGTAGTATAAGACTACTCGTATGCCTCCAACACTAAGAAAATAACACACATAAAATGAAGGTACAACCTCACTTACAATGATCTGATCTCATGGAGAAGCTTAAGCACAAGGAAATCAGTATAACCCAGAAACGAATAGCAAAAAGACTGAATTTATATTAAGAACTAAGAAGTTAGTGTAAGTGTTTCCTGTCGAAATAGTGTTAATAACTATATCATAGTAATAACATATTTCATAACAGTGTCGTAACGTTTTACAAATGTCAAAACAGCTATTTATTTTTACAACTTGACCTACTTACACGGTAACTCCGCAAATTTTAATAAATTTCCCCGAAATAGCAGAACATGATGACATGTTACAAAAACCCCATTTAGTGGTGTTTAAAGACCTAAAAACCCGGATGCTAATTATCGAGATAAGATCAAAGCAATCGTTTATAAATAAACCCTGCACTGAACACCGTGACATGACTACGTTCACACTTTTTTGTAACCCAATTTGAAGATAAGTATTTTAATTACAATTCCTTTACACGCAGTAGTTCAGTAGTTTTCCTTGTTGTTTGCCCTTGTGTTAGGAGTGGGTTAGAAAAAAAAAGAAGGAGTGGGTTAGATCTTCACCCGGGTGGAGTGAGGGAGTGGGTACGGTTGTGTTACGGATATCAGAATCAACAGTAATCATATACACCGAGAAATTTTGGAGGTTGTTTTCCCGTGGCGGAACGATTTGCCTTTAGTATTACTATCGAATCATGCTAAATAATACATGAAAAAAATAGTTTTTTTTTAATTTTCAGAAAAATAATTTTCCAACTCGAAAGCGTGAGAAGCTATCGTTTTTTTAAGAGATGTGACGTAAATGAGGTACTGGTTGGCGCATGAAATTGATGATTAAAGCTAAAGAAGCTCTACCTCCAAAGTAATAAAGCGGTTCGAGCGTGCTTTCGAGTTTCGTTTATCTCTTTCGTAAAACCGATATTTATTGATAAAAAAAACTGCACAAATCTATTTTACTACTTAGATAGAATCATTTTACTGCGGGAAAATAACCACTAAAATTTCACGCGGTATATCCAACACAAATATATTTTAATATATTAAAAAGCACACAATATGTGGACTTTATATTATCCACAAATGTATAAAAACTTTGAAATACAATAAACCCGTTTTAATGGATTCAACAATCAAATAACAACAGGTACTTATTAAATCACAACGAAACAAGTAAGTGAGCCCTGCTTAATTACAGCAGTAATTCATTAACACAGCCTTCACTGATGCTACGGCGATAAAGAAGATTGAATATATCTGTGATCTTTATTCGATCTTCACGGTTGTTCCCTGAGACAGAATGTAGGTATAATTGTAATGGCGGTTCATAAGTAGTGGGTTTAATCCTTTAATATACTTGTTGTTATGTCTCCATTCTACCATGTTGTATTATAAATTAGACAATAAATTTTCTTTCTTTCTTTCTTTCTTTCTTGTTATGTTAATGCGAAGGTAAATATGTAGTTCTGTTCTGACTATTGCGCTTTGGTGCTAAAACTTCTGTACTGATTTATATTGAACTAGCTGTGCTAGCGACTTCATCCGCGTTTTGTCCCTATTTTTTTTACACATTATTCATTGTTTCTTTGCTGATATTGGTCGCAACTTGATGTTATATAGCCTAAAGCCTAGACTATTTATCGAGGAAGCTCGATAAATACTTAGTATATCCAACACAAAATATTTTTTGTAATTAGAATCAGCAGTTCCTGAGATTAGCGCGTTCAAACAAACAAACTCTTCAGCCTTATTAAGTAATATTAAGTATAGATATGGGATACAGATTACCTAGAACCAAGCCTCTAATAGCCTTGTACCAAAATAATCTATGAACTACCTTAGACTCTTGATAATAATGACGGACATAGAATATTATTAACCAACTTTGCTATAAGGGAGCGACATTTTACGCGAGTGGAGTCGCGTGCGGGAAGCTAGTCAACCATAATCGATTTTCCTTTCTCAACGACCCTGTCTTCAGACACGAATTTCGCACGCATCTTATTGCACAACATCAAACGAAACTTCCGAATCAATCCTCAATTTGTTGGTGTTAAACGACAATTACTCGGGTCAATGCCACCACATAATGAGACTATCAATTCACACAAACACATCCATTGTGGACAAGTAAGGACACTCCCATGCGTTTCGCAACGACGAACGACGACGCATGCTTAGGAAAATTGAGGAAACACACATGAGAAGAAAAAGAAAATTTATTCATTCATGTATGCGATATGTAAAGCCCAAACCACTAAGTATACTGTAAACTATTCGTGATAAATCCGTGAACATGGCGCTCACAACAGTACCGAAATATTGAGGGCTCGCTAATATAAATTAAAGTTCAAAGTTATATATTAAGTAACCACCGCTAAATGACGTAATTCGGTACATTAACATTTTTGTAATTTTAGAAAAATTTTGCCTTTTTAAAACATTATGACGACCAGAGCAATTAGCATCTTAAGACTGTTCTAAGTAACATCAACTTTTTTAAAAACGAAATCTACTAAACGCATTATCAACTTTTGTTATTCTCGATGAGGATTCATTAATTCTAATTAAGATTATAAATTAATATTTCACAGCACCATGTAAACGTATTGTTCTGATTTCGAGATAGTGTTTTTTGAAACACAACTTTTGCTGATTTATTTACCACTAGCTGTGTCCGCGACTTCGTTCGCGTGAGCTGCAGGATTTTTCATACAAAATTTTTATCCTGCTTACTCCTGTTCCCGTGAGAATTTTACAATATCCTGTTACAACTAAGCTTAAAGTTTACGAATGTACCTGCATGCCAAATTTCAAGCGTCTAACTCAAGCGGTTTAGATTTTTCATACAAAAGGATTTTCCCGATTATTCCCGTTCCCGTGAGGATTTCGGGAATTCCTATCTTAGTGCACCTCTACGGTACCTAAGCCCCTTCTGCCCTGCTTCTCCCTGCCCGGCGGCCGGGCAGTAAGTAGCTATGAATTTGCTACTCCCACTCGTGTAGTTCCATAAAGACTAATATAAACCCATTTTTGTAAGAATAAGCAGGCCTGGATCCAATATAAGAAACAATTGCATTCGATCTATGCAATTTAACAGTTAAGTGAGAGATTTACTTTGTTCGTATTAATTCAAACATAAACAGTTGTCCTACAATCAACAACAACGATAAAATCTAAGACCCACAAACTCATTTGCATGTATTCTCTTCACATCAACCGCTTGGGCACGCCGTGACAAGTTCTAAAAGTACTCCATCGCAAGTATAACTGCACCGTGCATATACATAAACAATTACCTTGTTTCAAGATCACTACCAGTACCGTGGGAAGCTTATGTAATGGGTTTGGCTCCTTTAAGTACTTGGATTAGCAATTACTCACTGATAAGGTTTTCCTTATGAATCGGTGTATTAGGTAAATAATTTAATTAGTGTCTGATGCGTTTTGCTTAACTTGTAGACTCGATCAAGAGATTATTTTTTTCTAAAACTATTTATAAATTGCTACAATACATAGAAATGTACAATTTTTATGGGTTTTTTTTTGTTGGAAGTATAAATATATATATAATCGAAAATCACTACATAGTATAATAAAGCAAAATAGCCTCCCGCGTCTGTATGCTTTAAAACTACACAACGGATTTTGAAGCAGTTTGTTTTTAATAGATAGAGTTTTTCATGTATAATATACCCAAACCGAAGCGAGGGCGGGTCGCTAGTGTATAATAAGGGACATTAACAAGCTTAGTAATTACTAATCGAAACCGATACCATGCACTGATTTAAAAAGCAGACATAAAGTCTCTCGATAACACCAAAGGACACTATTCTGTCAACGAAACGACCTAATATTACAGTCATTATCAAACCGATTACTGATAAAAACACCGCGACAAAACTGCTCACAAAAGAATTCATTCACAAGAGAAATCTAGTTCAAGTTTACAAACGGTAGGTACAGTCGGGCACAGCGTTTAGCACATTGTGGCCTTCGCGGGTTCGCACCAAAACATCTTACTTCATGCAACTAATTTGCATCGTAACTTGAAAAGCTTGTGTACACAAGTATACAGAACTAAAAGCTTACTGAGCTACGATTGTCGAAATTTAGACTCACACTAGGATTATTTTTTTTTATCTCAAGGTTTAGATGAGATATTTAGCCTTGGTATTGCTAGTCCTATAACTCAAAATGTTTTCTGTAACGGACTGTTATATTGAAAACTTTCTGTTAAGAATGCGAAAGGGAAAGCATCCGTACTTGACTAGTTTTTAACAAGATGGCTGATCACCAAAATTAGAATGTTTCGATTAAATTACTGTTCATGCTATTATTAATACACCTATTTAATGAGTGTCCAAAAAGCTTACTTCTGAAAAGGGACCATTAATGGTATCAGACGCTGGTCAAGTGCGGGTTGCACTGTGCAGTTTTCCTCACGATGTTTTCCTTCACCGTTAAAACGGCGAATAATCGTACATTTGAATTTCAAATTTAAAAAACACAGTGGTACGTGGCGGGGTCTATTTATTTATTTATTGCACTCCATACAAAAGGTCTTAAATCTAGCATCTAAAACTAAGACTCTATTAATATGGACCCTATTGGGCACGGCAACATAAAAGAGGGAGGACGCACTTCACATCTGGGTTTGAACTAGCGACCTCTCGCATGGCATGCAACGACCTGAACCACTCGGCCATCGACGCTTTTCATCAAGTATAAGATTCGTTTCAAGTATAAGAATAATTACGCAAAAGTGCATGGCAATTGAATAGCCTATCTTTTAAGACTACTCTAATCTCATTCCAATTAACCAGCCCGGGTCAAACGCGCAAAAACTCGTGACGTCACACCGGCCGTGAGAGCCTTATGCCAAGGTGAAGGCTTCTCCGGCACCTGACGTGAGACACTTCATTGTGATATCACTCGGTTTGGGAACAGCCTTGCCCAATCGAGACACGTCATCGCACTCAAATATGTGTTAATGTGCGACACTTTTGGGTGAATTACAGCGGTAGGTATTTTTTATCGTGGAAATGGTCTTGACTCCCATACTTTTCGTCTTAGACTAAGAATGTTGAACCACGTTATGGTTAGCATGTCGTAAGATGCGACTGATGTTGTATAGGGTTTAAGATGTAGGCATCAGGCTAGTTACACGCCATCACCACGATTAATACTATGATAGGCTTACACAGATTTCATAGACTTAATAATGACTCTTTAGAAAAATAAAGTCTCGAAGCATATTTCGTTATTCTTGTTCATAAAAATTGATACATATACTAACATTTCAATCAAATATACATTCTCCATCTGGCTAATTCATCTAGTCAAACATAGCCAGAAACAAGCTCAAACTCTCTTTAATGCTTTACTACTACTAAAAGATTCTTCTTTTTTTTATTCAATGAACCATGAATCATAATGCTAATACAATGCCGCAGTAGACTTCAATTTGCATTATGACACAAATTGGTCGTCTATTTATAAAGTTTTTGCTATCAATTTGCTCACCAATTAGCATGTTCGCTTTCAGCACTTCCATTCATAAAAACTGTGTAGTGTCGTAACTGCAGGTGACAAGATACTTGTTACTTACCGAAGTAAAGGTTCGTGCGTCCGTTTTCCGTTTTAACCACTTTCGGCTGAAATGGTTTAGTTCGAAGATAAAGGAAGCTTTTTTTTTCTTATGATGTATTTCCTTATGAATAAATATGCCATCAAAATAACAATCTAGTCTTAAAAGACTAATAAGTAATTTATGTTTAACTAAAATTGCAAAAATAAAAGTATGTTTAATAATGTGTCCATTAGCACTTTTCTTATTGTCTCTATTAAGGGGAAGACAGTTTGTTCTTGTGTTCGTAATAAGTGGCACATACTTCACTTTTTGTCACTAATTTACACCAACTCAAAAGGTTTTGTCCTTCTGAGTCTCCTCACTGTGTTCGTGCTATTGAAGTGATGAGACACTAGATCAAGAAAGTGATGATAAGTTAAGAAGTTTAGACGACTTTTGGACCGACTTTGCTCTGGTAATGTTTTGCGCAAAAGGCATCTTCACGCGGATGAAGCCGAAATGGAAAACATATTTATGGAAAGTGAGTGAGAAAATAGAGGGGTAACTTTTCTGATAAGGAAGTTTCTTTAAACTGTCACGGTTACACACTTTAGAAAACTGAATATGTTCGGGATATTTATTTATTTCGGCACTGATGCAAGCGCCATGATCACTGGTCCCCCTAGGGGTCCAAATTATATAAAGTTCTTTAAGGAAGTTTCTTATTCCTACAAATCACAGGGAATGGTAAGGATATAGTATAGTAAGGTGTCCGACTGATTTCGACCATGGCGGCCGATCTCAATTGAGATCAACCAAGTGCGCAGGACATATTACAGTGCACAAGTGTGTGCGCAAACACATGTGCACTCTCTATTCCCTTACTCTCATGATTCGGTGAGACGGCAATCCGACATGACCGATGAGAGATCGGGCGCAGGACCACCGGCTTAACGTGCTTTCCGAGGCACAGGCGTTCAACCGCCAACTTCCTAACTCCGTGCTGAGTAATTTCATTACAGAAAAACTCACACAAAACGACCCCGGACTCGAACCGGGGACACACACACAACAGACAGACAGTATAGTAGTAGAGAAAGAATTACACTGTTACCAGATTTACTTGGAGAACTTGTCTGTCTATGCCTAATGTCTAAACGCCATCCTAACATAAACGTTGCAAATCTGTGCTACCATTACTTATCTAATTACTCCTGATATTTTTAAATTGCAAACAAAAATAACTCTTTCGCCATTTATAATACATTAAACATAGTTCTAAGAAAGTAAACACAGGTCAATATCCTGTAGTAATTAAAGAAGGCTCGTGCCTTAAATGATATAATGGGAGTTTTTACAACTTAAGGTATAAATTGATTCGGTTGTTTTGTTGGCTTTAAATTAGATACGCTATCCTGCAGAGCGATGGAATTGATTGAATGATTATCTTATTTTATCGACATCGTTAATGGTTTTCCTTATGGCGATATATCTCACACCTGTAAAGTGTTCTAACGATTGATCTTTGTAATTGAACCACCTTCTACTTGGGACTTCACTTGCGTAAAGTAGTTTGTCGCACAAAACGTTACTTTATGTGCAGTTTAATTTAAAATACTATTAACTAAAAGTCCGAAGTGTAGTTTTATTATATAGTAGCTTCCTGCCCGCGACTCCGTCCGCGTAGAGACGTTTAACGGATAAAACATTACTTTTTTAAACTGTCATGGTTACACAAATTAAAAAACTGAAACTGACCGAGAAAACAGTTACCAGACTGTTACCAGATTTACTTGGAGAACTTGTCTGTCTATGCCTAATGTCTAAACGCCATCCTAACAAAAACGGTTGCAAATCTTTGCTACCATTATGATATTTTCAGTTTTTTAAAAACATTACTTCATTATAGCGCAGTCAGCATGGTAAGTAGCTAAAGCACTTGTGTGACGGACATCAGAATCAGCAGTAAATACACTAATATACAATATTGTTAATAGTATATTGGTGCAGTAAGACACCCAGACACAGAACAAACACCGATGTTTGACACATAAATATTGGTCCCGGGTAGGAATTGAACCCACGACTCTTGGAACTGTTGCACCCAACTGCACACAACTGTTCCACCGAGCCAGTCAAAGCCAAAGAGTTAGCTTAAGGAAGCATACTAGAATATTATAAAGAGTTTTATTGTAAAGAATGTAAGTATCTACGAGTATGTCTTGTCCTTGTCCGATAATTCTACCACATTCAACGTGATTTCAGTAAATATCACGTAATTCATAAAGACTTTTTCTTTCAAATTTGTTTTTCTTACCTTAAATTGGGCTTATCCGTTATTTGATCGAAATTGAAGTATGAAAAAAAGTAATATTATTGACACGCAAAAAATTTTAACTAGACACGGAACAATCGCACTCCAATATTTGTCTGTTGCACGTACTTATATTAAGCACTACACCTAGGCTTAACTTGAAGGATAAGTTTCGATTTATAATTATTTCCTGTTAGGTCCAGATATCTCAAATTTGGTGCATCGAGTCATTAACACTAAAAATCATCTGTTAACCCCTAATCACATCGTATAAATGCATACTCATAACACCTGATTACTTTAATGGCCTATACAACGTACGAGAGGCCTTCAAGTAATGAATTATCTCATTGTTCCATGGTCCCAGGCCTTATAGGCCGCGGACCCTGGCTAGATGACAATAAGCGTGGACGCGTAGTTCCGCCATTTTGTGCGGCCGCCATATTGGTAATCCATTTTGTTTCAGCCTTGTTTTGTATGGGAGTACGTGTGACATTGCGTTTTTAATTGTTCTTATTGTGATTACTGTAATATATAATAATATTAGCGAGGGCGTTTTAGGGCCGGAAATGTCAAAAAAAAAAATAGCAGCGCGATATTTAGTGAAAATTTGGATACTGGAACAGATTCAAACAATACAGCATCCTACTATTAAACTTACTCATTCTTAATCCTCGTAAAAATGTTTTATGGAAAAATTATCGATTTATAGTGTACTCTTCCTTTTTTAATTATTACCAATATTCATTCATTGTATGTATATTTTTATATTAAGTCTGACTAACGAATACTTATTCACACGGCAGATTTTACGTGTATGATCGTTTAGAGACTTTATGACTCATTTACGTTAAATACGACAATTTTAAATATCGCCTGATTCGTGTAACATAAAATATAAAACTTTTATTGCCAACAGTCGAAAACCCTTTGGCGTTGATTTTTCGTTCTAAAATTTAGTTATAGACCCAGTTTTGTTAAATCCTGTATTAATAATCTTAATCCTGTATTTTGTGTTCTGCGTTTTTATTTTATTCCGCAGTATGTAAGCAAGCCAACATACCTATAGTTCACTTAAACGGTAAATTGACATTTAGAAGGTCACCTAATAGCCCGACACTGCAACCAATACAATTGTTTCCAATCGATAATCATTATCTAACTATTTATTTGGGTTGTAACATCCGCTGTTGCGTCGGGCTCAATAGAACAACAATGCAAGAGTTTGAAAGCCACCTTGTCACCTTTACAGTGGTTAAACGATTAGTCAAGCTACCTGTTGGATTCTGAGTATTGAATTAGTTAACTTACTTATTTAATACAATTTGCTAGGTACATAAAATGATAAGAATAATAATTTCAATTGGGATGTCATCATCACATCACAGTGAGTATCTATTATGTGACCCGTAAGATAATAAATTTGACACTTGAGATCTTTTATACTGTTTTATTTGAATTATCGAGTACTTTGAAATACATTTACATCGGTCCAAACAGTTATTCTAGTGAAGTACATCTAACTTTTAATCACATAAAACTTTAAAATAGATGAAATGGATGAGAAAAATTTTACATACTTTTTTTATAGACAAATCAATAAGGTTTAGGTTGTTATATTGAAATCACTGTCCAAGGTTCCTACACCATTGAGCTACCATAGCCTACTCGGTACTTTATGATTATGATAACAATTAACATAATACAAGCGACAAGTATAACACATACCAATATATTTACCTCGTAAACAAACTACTGAGTGTGGGAACTAATGTTATACCTATTAAAAGTGGGTCGTGATATCGGGTACTTTTTGCTTAGCATTTTTTTCGCTAGCGACCTTTTCCTATTGTAATCACATTGAGAACGATCGATTTGGTCGGTGATAACGGTTTTAATAAAGTTAGTTATTGCTGATACACAATAATGCAGTGGTTGTAAACAGAATTCATTGGAGGAAGAACATTATTGAAACAAACAAATAATAAGATTTTAGACTTTTGCGTTCCCTTGCACTAAAATTAGTCTAGGTACTAAAATTAGGTCGCTCGCGACCACGATTGGTAACCCAGTCGAACCGTCGGGCAGTAAGTAGCTATGTAATTTGCTCCTCCTAATATCGCGTGTAGACCCATAAAGACTAATTTTAGTGCAAACAAATAATGCCTATAATTAGTACGACTTTGGCAGATAACCTACATTTTTTCACTGGATGCCAATGCTTTTATTTTATTGTAAGAATTAGGAACATCCTATGAATAGAAGTGCTATGTCACACACAATCAGTATAAACATTAGTGAGACCTTTAAGTGTATTCAAAGAAGTATAAATGACTGATTTGTTTAGTCATGATTGATTTGATGACATTGATAGACATCCATGACAACACATCCATCAATATTATATGTTGTTTATGTTACACCTGTCAGTCTTTTGTTTCCTTGATTATCATCATCATCATCATCATCATCAGCCCATCCCTGTCCACTACAGGCCTTGTTTCCTTGTTAATTATGATAATGATTTCGATTCTAAAGTTTAGTTAAGCTTGCTGCATTCGAATGCTTAAAGTACTCCTAGCAGGTTACAGGCGTAACAATATTCGTATTGCATGTAATGTCCGAATTCGGAGTCTGGAGTTTGTGCCCAAATATTTGATAGCACGCAGTTCTTGCATGTACTTGGCCAGGGTGGTTGACTAAGGCCTTAATGCCCTAGTTTAGGGTAGGCCTGTGCCCCAGCAATGGTGACGTATATGGACTGATGTAATAATGCAGCTCTTAAAATTAAAAGTTAAAGCAGTTCAACTATCAAATTGGCGTTTCAGAAATCAACCGTTGGTACGTGAGTATTATTCATTCACTTGGATATTATGTGGTTTAAAAATAAATTGTGTAGTTTATAACAAAACAACAGAAACAGAAGTGTCGTCCTATTTCGTTATTTTAGTTAATTGTAATGTAAAAAGTCCTGTTTTGTTTTCGGTCGTCTCTTGTGACATTTTTAGTTTTAAGTTTAACTAAAGTTACAGATATAACTAGCCGGTCAACTACCCAATTAAGTGTTAGTCTTATCACTCGAAATTGCATAGTTTAAACACACTCCCATACAAATCTTCTTGGAAAGTTTCCGGGCACATGCGTTCCCACATGTCGCGAACAATGTGCGATTTCAATAGATACGCGGTTTCTTCACTACGCCCGCTCTTCACTAGTTTTTCTTAGAGAAACAGTATTGTATGTGTTAGAAATTGCGCGGTGTTTAATCGTGATTGAGTCATGGAAAACATGGGCGTTTAATTGGAAAGATTTGTAGGTGTTCCTTTGGTTTGGCTTTCGAAGCTATCTTTAAGTTAGCGACTTAATTATTGAAGAAAGAAGCTTTGCTTTGATGTAATGATTTTCAAAATATGTGTGCGTCTTATCTTAATAGTTGTATGTATTTGAAATAAAACTAATTTTACTGATTAAATACGCGTGTATTATTATCCTACACATATTATTTAGAGCTTCGATGTTTCGAACTCTTTACGGCGCTCGTAGTCTTGCCCGTGAATTTGATCCTTGATATTAGTTTTATTTCAAATTTATAGTGTCCGCGCAAATAATACACAATACTAACTATATTACTAAAGACAATACTAAATAGTTAAGTATATTCATCATTATACCAGCCCGCCTATCTGCTGAGTCCTCTAGGTCTTTACCAATAGTTTGCGCATGCAATACTTTACATATCTACCGAAAAGTTTTAATTGATTAATTTATTTGACCAATAACTAACAACCCTGCCGATTTTTTTGCATTCTTATAAGACCTTTAATCAAAACAGTAGATTAACTTAACCTTACTAGTGTAGGTCCTTAATCAAAAACTTGAGCAAAAACAGGAATGAATCAGAACAACCGTAGTTAACGAACAAAGCGTAATTTTCTCAGAGAATTATAAACTTGACACGTCACTTTATAATATTGAGGTACCAACATTGTTTATTTGATAACGATCTCACATGTACAGCGGAGCTAATGACTGACCAAGTCTATTATAAGGCAGAATGACAATGACAAAAACGGTGACGTAGTTAAAAATGATTTGACTCAAACGCGGATTAATGAAACTTTGACTAATGAATGTTGGTGAAGAATGGTTTTTGGTGGAACAAAGATATTGTGATGAGTAAACATTGCTACTTGCATGAAGTTTCCCATAACTTATGGGTTTGGACAAAGGCAACTTATTGCACGTTGGTTTGTTTGTTTACTTAACGTACATATGTATGTGATGTTTCGACCTATTTGTTATTAGAAACACAATTTAAAAAAGACCCAAACCCCTATTAGGGATACCATCGGGTAGATTCTTAAAACTCTTTATAATTAGAACTCTATAATTTAATTTCGTTCGTTTAAGTTCTCTAAGATTTCGCTGTGTCACATTTTATTGCGGTATAGGTAACAGTTTTAATTATTGGTTTGAACGACATTAATAGTCTGACAGTCTGACAAATGACATTAATAGTTACATATGTTTAAGTAAAGAAACAATTTTGATTTTTTTTTTATTTTTGAATAGTTTCATCGAGCTAAATGAACCGGCAATAATTTTAACCCCAAAATTATCAAGACCTAAAAGAAATCTAATGCCATAAGTAAGCTCGCTGATATCTTTAACCAACCCGTCAATAATAACAACCTATCACAAATTCAAAAAAACATGGCTCAAAGTTTTCAGAGAGAATAAGGCGCCTGATGTTTTTCCCTGACATATTGCACAGTATTATGTAATGTAGTACACGCATCTGTATTACCTATACCCATGAGCATGCACTCGTATTAAGTAATGTAACATTGAAAGAAAAAAATACTCACAGCGGCATGTTGTGTTCCATCGTTGACATCAGTCTCGAAGTTCCACTGAGCTGCAACGTTATTGGTGCACTCCTTGGAAGCCTGATCATCAGCCTTCAACAGAAAATCCCTTATCTGCTGCAAATTGACCTGGTGGAGCCTATCATCGATCCGATTCCCGTCACCCCTGTTAAAGTCATAAGGATTGGACCCGACGAAATTGGGATCCGACCTGACGAAATTAGGGTCGTTCCTTCTGAAATTGGGGTCATTGTTGATATCGATTCTGTCGTCGCGGTCGTCTTCGTACGGTCTTGATGTGGAACTGGGGTTCCGTCCATTTCCGTAATCGACATTTGGGTATCCGTTATTGCTGATGTCAGGGTTTACTCCTCTAAAGGTGGAGGAGACAGGGTAGACACCGGGTGTGCTTGGTCTGGCTGAGCTGAATCCGAATTGGTTGTTCATATCGTATTGGTTACCAGGGGCGTTTATGGAAGATGGTGTGCTGGATAGGAGTCCGTAGCCGGCTCCGTTGTACCTTTGGGTGGTGGATGAAATAGGTGGAAGGTCTAACTGGGGGTTGGAAGAGCACAGTGATGTGGATAGTAGCACTAGGAGGGTTTTGAGTAGAGTTCTGGTGACACAGGCCATGGTGGCTGTCTGTCGCGTCCAATGGTGCGTGGTGCTTCGGTGCGCACGAGTCTGCGACTGCCGGCTTACCTCTGAACTCGGGCCGTGTGAATCGCTTTGTCCGTCCGTCTGTACCTTCGGGAGGGCACAGGTAGTTGGATGCCAGTGAGGCCGCGTTTATTGTCATTGATGCTGCCTATGTAATTTTTTAGTTGTAGCATGAATTGGACAAGTCTGTACTAGTGAAATTTATTTTACAACAATATGGGCGGATTTGCAAGATCTATCACTATTGTTGAACTTCGTTTTCACTCTGCTGAATGAAAAAAATACAGTCTTCATTACGAAATAACAAGACATTTTGGAGTATTTTAAAAACGCGGCTGTTCAATTATTATTGAATCAATTTGATTTAAACTGAGTATGTTCGGGATATTTATCATGTTATTTTAAACTGTCATGGTTACGCACATTAGAAAACTGTAACTGTCCGGGATATTTACCATGTTGTTTTGTTTTAATGAGCTCCCGATATTTCGGCACTTTTGCAAGCGCCATGATCACGGGTGAACTATTCACCTCGGACAGTTACATTTTTCTAATATTTATCATGTTGTTCTGTTTTAATGAACCCCGATATTTGGGCACTGTTACAAGAGCCTTTATCATACTTAGTTTTAACCATATCCGTGTGTAACCATGGAAGTTTATAGTTTTATACTGTTACTTTAAATTTAGGTATTTTATCAATATGCCTAGTACATGCCTTCATAATTTAGGTATTTTATCAATGTGCCTAGTAAATGCCTTCATAATTTAGGTATTTTATCAATGTGCCTAGTAAATGCCTTCATAATTTAGGTATTTTATCAATATGCCTAGTACATGCCTTCATAATTTGTGTAGTTCACCGTTTGCATTATACTGTGATAAGGTTGTTCAATGGGACTGAAGACGTGACGTCAAACACATTAGTTGAGGCTCTGCTTTGCTTAATTAGAAAATTGTAATCTCACAATTATGGTGTTTTGGTATCATTGACTTGTTTAATTAAATAATTAGTAACGTAACCAAGTTCGTTATTAATGATATTAAAATCTAAACAAGGTCAGATATAAGCTATGGTTATTGTGTGAATTGATGCTATTTACATAAATTTACTTACAAGTTGAAATAATTACTGTAATGTAGTAGTAAAATAACAGTTTACTTGCAAATCCCAGTGGGGATCTCATATATTTCCGCCTGTTATGCTATAGAAATAATTGCGGTAGGTAAATTCAGTTTGTGCACGCATTTAAACGTAGTGACATTGTAAACCATTACAATGTTAGGAAGGTTAAATTTGTTTACAGGTCTGCTTGCATTTTCAGCTGCAATAATTTATTCGGTTTCTAATCCAAGGCCATACATACTTCATGGTCGCCATTACAGGTACACACATAATCATGTCTGTTTTCTTTGAAAAGGGTCGTAGGGTCGAAAGAACTCAACTCCATCAAGTTCTACCCAAAATGAAATGAGTTTGACTGGCGCGGTGGTTAGCGACTCTGGCTAGCGGTTCCAAGATTCGTGGGTTCGATTCCCACTCCGGAAACATATTTGTGTGAACATCGGAGTTTGTTCCGTGTCTGGGTATGTTATTTATATATTTAAGTTTATCTGTGTATCCTTGTCCTTTCTGATATCGGTAATACGGTATTAAATTTTATTTATTTATTTAATTAGTTTACCGATAATAGTGACCGATGGACGTTTGAAGATTTTACTATGGCACAATAAGGAATTGGAAGCTTGAGTTACACAATACAAGATTTGCAAGCTAATACGAATCTATATACCAGAACATAAACATATATCATACGAGAAAAGTAACGAATGTTCCTAATCCTAAACAAATATCATCATTAGGCAACTTCAATAGTGAAAAGCCCCCAAAGGACGCATCCAAGTTATATAAGCCAGTTCTACACTTACGTTGCGCAAGGGGCCCGCCTTACACCGTTTCACGATTAGTGCGTGTGCGCATGTGTCACAAGCCTAAAAAGGTTTATGTCACATTTTTGAGGTCGATTTCTGAGAGCCTTTGAAACGTAATTTTAAGTAACGTATTAAAACCTTGTCTTGCTCCAAAATGGTGGCATTGGAAAATATGAGGACCTTGGTGGCTCAATTGTGCAAACTGTTGGCCTAGGCGTGGAAGGACCTGTGTACCGTTCCCGGTCTAGTTAGACATTTTGTTTCAGATAAATTACAGTTGCTCTTGTGATTCCTAGATGATTAGAGGGTACGACTGTTAACCCTTAGCTTCATCGAAAACCTTGAACGAATTTTACCAAAAATTTGGTTCGAAAAATAAAGTAAAGGAATGAGGGTACGCGTTAGCGTAGGAGAAATTCATTAGATGGCAATACGTAGGCGTGAGGTCCAACTGCAGCATTTGTGATATTAACATGTCTGTCAATGTCACGTCAAAAATACCGAAGCATGCTGCAGTTGGACCTCACGCCTACGTTTTGCCATCTAGTGAATTTCTCATACGCGTAAACCCCCATTGATGACTATTCAATTCGTTGGCTTTACAATCTAAAAGAATCCCTTTACAAAAACAGAGTAACACATAAAATAACATATTTTAACATTAACTTCATACGTAATTGTAACTTAAAAATGCCGTAACGACTTATGAACGACTGACAATAAACATTCATATCACAATAGGGAGTGTCGAAGAAAGCGATAGCGGGGGACCGGTGCGATAACTTCGAGGAAGTCACGGCCCACTTATTGGTCCCGGGTTCATGTCCTGAGCAAACACCTATGATTAACATAGTTTACCTTACACAACTTTACTTTCTCGATAGAACAACAATCTTTTGTGACTGGCTCGGTGGAACAGTGGTTGTTGGCTTAGCTGGCGGTTCCAAGAGTCGTGGGTTCGATTCCCACTCGGGACAAATATGTATTTGTGTGATGAACATTAATGTTTGTTCCGTGTCTGGGTGTAATTATGTATTTAATAATATCTATACACCGTGAAATTTTAGTGGTTGTTTTCCCGCAGTAAAATGATTCTATCTTAGTAGTACAAAAGATGTGTGCAGGTCTTTTTGGTAAAATCAATAAATGCCGGTTTTACGAAAGGTTTAACCGTAACTCGAAAACACGTTCGAACCGCTTTATGACTTAGGGTGTAGAGCTTCTTTAGTTTTAAGCATCGATTTCATGCGGCAAGCAGTACCTGAATACGTCACATCTTCAAAAACAACGATAGCTTCTCTCGTTTTCGAGTTGGAAAATTATTATTCTGAAAAATCGAAAAAAAAATTTTTTTTTTCGAGGAATAATTTGCATGATTCGATAGTATTACTAAAGGCAAGTCGTTCTGCCACGGGAAAACAACCACTAAAATTTCACGGTGTATATGTATATCGGTCTCTGACGCCCATAGTACAAGCTCTGCTTTGTTTGGGGTCTGATGACTGTGTGTGGAAATGTCCCAGATATATTCCTTTTGTCGTCACAATATGAGATCCTATAGCCAGTAGTAGGTTCAATAATTGTCAGAGGAAAGATTAAGGTAAAAATTAAGTAAAGCAGTCCATATGAATACTTAATATTAGTCTTTATGGGTCTACATGGCAGTTCGCTCGCGACCATGATTGGTGCAACCCAGTCGAAACGACGGGCAGTATGTAGCTATGTAATTTGCTACTCCTAATAACGCGTGTAGACCCATGAAGACTAATATTTAGTGTAATGGAACGCGAAAGTCTAAAATCTTACATATGAATACTTTCTTAATAACGTATTATTCACAATCCTAATAAAAAGTATTTTTTTTTTTTTATAAAAGGCTAACAAGATGACCTCACTCCACCTGATGGTAAGCGGAAGTGAGATCCAAATATGAGGTCGACAGGCACAATAGATCGTATTGAGCCTGTCGCACTCACAAAACTGTATTACTTCTAATTGGATATTTTATTGCTGATCTCATATGGAACCCTAATGTTCCCTTCAATTACATCATTACTTGTAAGGATTTCCACTAAAGTGTATAGAAGAAGGTACGACTACCATATATCGGCATATGTGAGTTATGCTTGATGGAAAATTTTCTTTCGGATCTGTATAGAGCTGCTATTACGATTAGAAGTTCATAATGATTTGAGATTTACTCGTTACCATTAAAATTTTCCGCGAATTAACATACACAGGGATTCAACGTTATTGTTTGTACTTTATTGCGTATAGTTCCAATGTATTACCGACTAATTCATCTTGCTTCTTTACTGGGTTTTAAGTAATTCTCATCAAAAAGAAAGATGATTATCGGTTACCCAAGTATCTATGGCGAAGCTTAAGGAAAGATTATTGTAAATTTAAAAATTTTAAGTGCTTAAACTTGCACTAGCTGTTTTAAGATTCTAAAAAAGCGGAAAAAGTTAAATTGCTGTTCTGTTGACCGGGCATTTGAACACCTGTCCGTCCAGGAATCGCGCCCAGACGTGCGAAACCAATAGACCAACCAACAGCTTGTTGGTGCAGCAACTGATTATTTTTCGTTTTACAAAATACGCGAAAGAATATGATTTTGTGTGGTTCGTATGCCCCGGCGTAAATAGCGACCCCATAATACCAGACGTTCATGAAACATTTATTTAATCTGATCACTTATGTGGGTCAAACTTCAAAAAAGCTTTTGTATAAAGTAACAGGTTGCTACCTTCCGTCCCCTTCATCATAACCGTCATATCCACAACTCCATATACGTCCACACCATGGGCTTCTCCGTGCAATACGCAATTTTCCCATTGTGCCAGTTCCACCGTGGGAACTGCTATGCACCTACCACGACACTTGTCTTGCGTTGTGCCGCTCCTGCATACAAACGCTTGTTAATGCGTCCAATGTACCTTAAGATTTGTTTGTCAATGACGCATTAGTTTTTCCGAAGTTGGGCAACGGTTTTAGGTGTAAATATGTGTAACAAAAGTAAGAGATAAGTAGTAGCATAGCTCAGACTCACAGTTAATTACATAACGATATAGAAATTTCTGATTGCGTAATTATGACGAAGATTTTGAAGTGTTTTTTTTTTTCTGGCCTACTGTGATGGCTTAGAGTAGTCTTGTCATCATCACTAGACTTACGGGGTGAGCAGACTGCTCTCACATTCAAGTAACCTTAAATTCTACCAAATCCTTCGTAAAAGTATATTTGTAAGAGGATATCGTGACGTAATACAAAAATCTAATAAAGAACGATTAGGTGAGTTTTTATTTTTCACATAAGCAAAGGAAAGAAATTACTCATCGATTTTCCAAAGCCGTCTAACTAGCTAGATCAAGGATCAAAACACTTATTTATATTTAATTACATACTTTTAATCTAGGCTGTAATGACGAAATCCTACCCCTATTTACTGCATGTTTGCCCATCTAAAGCAAGATTTTTTTTTAATTTCATCCATAAGTGCAGCTTTGAAATTGCATCATTATGGTGTCTCAGATAAAGCGATTGATTTATTGAAATCATATCTCAAAGATAGGGTGCAAACAGTGAATGTCAATGGAGTTGACTCGTGTGGCGCTCCTATTCTCATGGGAGTGCCCCAGGGCTCGATTCTGGGACCTTTGCTGTTTCTGATTTATATTAATGACCTTCCGTATTTCACTGCAGACCTATGTGAGACGGTACTGTTTGCTGATGACACATCATTGATTTTTAAGGTTGACAGAGGTAAAAATAATTACGACGAGGTAAATAGTACCCTTTCACAAGTTCTTCACTGGTTTAATACAAATAATTTATTGTTAAATGCGAAAAAAATGTATGAGATTTACAATGCCAAATGTAAGACAAGTTGATACTAACATTATTGTAAATAACGAACTTGTAGAATTGACTGAATCTACAACATTTTTAGGAATCACTATAGATGCTAAGTTACAATGGGGACCTCATATCTCTGTTTTGGCGGGTAGGCTTAGTTCAGCTGCGTATGCAGTTAGAAAAATCAGGAATTTAACTGACGTTGAAACGGCAAGGTTACTTTATTTCAGCTATTTCCATAGTGTTATGTCATACGGTCTGCTGGTGTGGGGGTCTGCTTCTCATATACAGACTATTTTTGTATTACAGAAGAGGGCTATTCGATCCATATATGGCTTAAGACCGCGTGACTCCCTTAGAGATATTTTTAAAGATATAGATATTTTAACCGTAGCTTCCCAGTACATTTTGGACTGTATCTCATATGTTTACAAGAACATGCAATCATTTAATAAGAAATCGGATGCTCACCATTTTAACACCAGAAATAAACATAAGCTTGCCAGCTCAGCTTATATGTATATGTCTTAAAAACGATTTCTAATATCACTTATCCTAAACTTAGCAATGTCCCACGTCTTGGGTGTCCAGATTCACTACTATTACTATTCACTACTACTTGCTACGGCTGTCAAAGTAATAACATTGCGTATCCATCGCCGTATCGACCTTTTGTCTTCCTTTTAGCTCTCAATTAGTGCAGTTAGACGTTTAGGGCAGCTTTAAGAGGTCAAGGCGGCACTTTTCGCTAATTCGTAGAGCGTTGCGCAGCGAATGCGTTAACGGTAGGTTTGATAAGTTAATCTTATGTTTGAAACGGTTGTGTACTTAATTTAGAGACGTAACCGAACGCTAGTTACTTAATCTGATACAGATAAATAGCTTAATACATTAATTTAATCGCTTTCATGTATGATTTTAGATATTACTCGATTTGAGTAGACAAACTGTTAATTATTGTTTAACATTATTTAAGATCCTAATAAATTTTAAAGAAAAATTAATTTTCTTGCACTTGAAAATGGTCGTTTCAACGTATTTCATGTTCAGCTTCAGGTTTTATGTAACCATTTAATGAAAGTGCGTATGCGCATACATACATAAAAAGCTGTGTAATGTATAAATTAAATTATTAAATTATATATAACTAGTGACCCGCCCTCGCTTCGCTTTGGGTAAATTTTACATACAAACCTTCCTTAAGAATCACTCTATCTATTAAAAAACCGCATCAAAAACCGTTGCGTAGTTTTAAAGATCTAAGCATACATACGGACATACAGCGAAAGCGACTTTGTTTTATACTATGTATTGATATGGCTAACGTGGTTTACTTAAAGCCCGCCCTATTTTCAGGTAGGCCTGAACCTTTCAGTTTTGAGTCGTAGCTGTATTAAGTTAGGTCTTAATGATGTTATCGAAATGAATTTTATTCAATTAAAAGAATACCTTGCCTTGGCCAAGTTATGACTAACAAGACGGATTCGAGATGCATTGGCAAAATGGCATGAAATTGTCCATTTATGGTTTGTTATAGTCATGAAGCTGAGTTCATTTCTCGCACGGATGCTCGCGACGCCCGTAGCCAAGGCCAAAGAGGTATTATTATGTATTACACTTTTATTATAGTCCTTAAAACACATCGTTTCTCTTATATAAATGCATTGTTTTTCATAAAAAAATTGCATGTATTATATAGGTCCCTCCACACCTTAATTACTTCCTTTTATCAAAGTTCGTTAAAAAGTAGCCTATTTTGTATCTAATCATAGGGGTGAGTGAGAGCCATCCGCTCCCCCGCAAGTCCGGTGATGATGACAAGGCTGCTCTGAGCCATCATCGTATGTCAGTAAGGAAAAAAAATCTAATCTTAGTCCTTCCCCAGGCTCTATCTTGTAACTAATTTTATTTCAATTCTGTAATTTTGTCATGAAAGTGTAACAAACAGACATAAAGGGAGAGTAACTTTCAGTAATATCCTTTCCTTTATAAAGAAACTAAAAATTCAATTTATTATTTTTTTACTTTGTGATATAGCTATCTCTATCATTTGCGTGCTATTTCGCATCTTTTGTCTCATATGTCAGTAAGTGTCAAAAAATGTCAGGACACAGATTTAAAACGCAAATTACTATGGAAGTAACATATCTATAGAAAACTGTAACTGTCCGGGATATTTACCATGTTGTTTTGTTTTAATGAGCTCCCGATATGATACAACTACATGGTAAATATCCCGGACAGTTACAGTTTTCTAATGTGTGTAACCATGACAGTTTAAAATTAAACATATATATAGTTGAATTAATGAAATATATATATTTTTTTCAGTAAACGATAGCAGGTTAAACGTTAAAGAGAAGATCTCTAGTGATTCTAACAGATAATTAACGATGCGTCACTTATATTATAACCTTTTGAAATTCATGATCTCACAAAATAAATGATAGTATGTATGAGCTCACCAAATTGACGTCATAAAAAAATATCAAACATTAATGTCAAATCTACCACCATTAAGCTTCTGTCCACAATAAGTCATCTTAAGGCCTTGTCATAAAGTCAAGTGGACCGGAAAATATGGAGCAACAAAAACACAACTACTAATTTCGCAGTCGGCAAAAAGTCATATTGTCAAAAAAATCATGCAACCTTTTTTTACTCCGCCCAGTGGTCAGTTGTTTATTGTTTTTTTTTCTCTTCTGTTTGGTCTTGATTGACAGCATAGCATAGCCTTGTATGCTTACGCGCTTCGGATGCATATTCATTTAGCTATTAATATTCATGAGTTACGATAACTTTGAGGTTGAAAATTAGTTTAGGTCAAGTTTTCGATCGCCTACTTTTTCAGTACTTGCTTAGCTTACGTTCTTTGACAGATGCATAGCAATGTACAGTTAACTTCGTTATTTTGGCTTAGATGTGTTTTTGAGTAAGAGGTTTGACACAATTATACTATCTTACTAGATGCAAAATAGAAACTTATGATTGGCCTTAATTTTATTTATGAAAAGACTCTCAGGATGACATTACTATACCTGATGGTAAGCAGTGAGGTTGACGGTAGAATAGACCCTATTGAGCCTGTCGACCTCTCCCTGAAGGCCTGCTATGATGCCGTTTCACTCCCAGCCTGAAGAGCCCGGGATTGTATGAGGGAGGGAAAACATGAGCTAGAAGGGCATTCCATGCCTTAATGGTATAGGGCAGTAAAGATGAACTGAACCTCTTGGTACAGGCCACCAGTCCCTGCATGGTATGTAGATAGAAACACTGGCCAGCATGTTTAACTTACGTACGTATTACTTTAGAAGATTCCTAATAGGTGCCCAATAATTTGTCATTTACATTTGCCACATCTATATATACCTACCAAGATTAGGATTCCAACTTCCAACGCCATATTGGGCCAATTATCCCAATACAAGGAAATAGTATGACTAGACCACATACAGAATGAGGCATGATTATAGGTTACATGCCACAAACAATTTGTCATAAGAAGAACATGCGACATAATTATGTTAAGTGTTGATGACCCCGAATCTACATACATGCAAACCATAATACGAGTACAGTCAGCTAAAATAACAATTAGTTTGTCCAGAATGTAATCCAATAATATCAAACACGTTGACTATAGAAAAACGGAAGAAATTCAACTGCCGCACCTACCAGGGACGCGAACACCAACGGCTTCAATACATAGCTGCTGGTCTGGTGTGATGGTAATGCACGTCTGGGCACGATTCCTAGAAGGACGGGTTTGATTCCCCGGGCCGCGGTGAGGCAGTTTTAGGGGTGAGAACCATCCGCTCCCCCGCAAGTCCGGTGATGATGACAAGGCTACTCCAAGCCATCACCGTTAGTCAGATAGGAAAAAAAAAGTGAGGCAGTTGAATTTTTTCCGTTTTTCTAAATATTACAACAGCTAGTGCAAGCTTCAGCACTTAAAAAAAATCAAGAGACAAAATTCCAAAAGCCTCGGTTTTGTTACCGTTGACAGTGTTCAAGAGTATATTTTTGCTTTCGACTGTACTTACTACGATGAGGTTATTTCAAATTAGAATAGTTATACAAAAATCCTTGCGTTAGGGCCTTGCAGCACTTTTATAAAATTGGACAAACCCATAGCGGATTACGCCAAAATAGATGCTCATAGAATAGTAAGTTCAATGTAAGATGGTTTTGAACTTATGTACTTTATCGTTTCGACAAGGAAGGATAGAAAAAAAAATTTCATTGTATTTGTACTTTCACATTACTGTACGTTTAAACATGAAATACGATACTAGATCCTAATCTTTTAAAAATCGGTACAAATCCAAATGTGTAGACTTAATATTTTGCAGTTCCGAATTTCAATCTTAAGTTTTAGTTAAATTTTATTTTATTACGTACTTGTTTCTAACTTCTGCTTATATCAGATGTGTATGATGTATGAGCAAAACTATATCGTGACAATCATAATGTTTATGAACGTACGAAAACATAATATTCATGGAATATTTACGATGTAACATTTTGAAGTCTGTAAATTTTTGACATTGTATTTTTTTCTAATCGCTTACTTAAAGTTAATATTAGTCTTTACGGGTCTACACGCGTTATTAGGAGTAGCCAATTATATAGCTACTTACTGTCCGATGTGGCAGACGAAGACGGGCGGCACCAATTCGCTCCCGACCATGATTGGTGCAACCCAGTCGAAACGTCGGGCAGTAAGTAGCTTTGTAATTTGGTACTCCTAATAACGCGTGTAGACCCATAAAGACTAATATTTAGTGTAATGGAACGCGAAAGTCTTAAATCCTGCTTACTTAAAGTTAATAAAAAAGTAATAAGTTAAAAAAATAAGACTATAGAAAACTGAATATTCAAAATGTTCCCTAAACTTAATCAAAATCTATGCTTAACTCAAACGCCAGGTCAGGGTCATATTACCCCACCCATTGTAGGACTTCCTGCCATTGACAACGCATTAGAACTGGTTGAGTCATTGGTCTCGCCGTGATCTAACTCTAGACTAGACTAGACTGGACGGATGTCTGCTAAATCTACTCACTAAACCTGGTGAAGGCCTAATGACTTTTGTTTTAGATAGTTGCCCTAAAACACGTTTAAATACTGTCTTCTCAACGGAGAAGGAAAACTTCGTGAAGAAACCTGCGCACCTACAAGAAATTCTAAGGTTGTGTAGTCGACCAACCCGCACTTGGCCAGCGTTGAAAGCCTGATCGCCCTAGTTTTGAGGTAGGCCCGTACCCCAGTAATGGGGACGAATATGGACTAATGATGCCATGTGTAGGTTTTTTTGCAAAACCAAAATTTAGGAAAAATATCATTTGTGGTAAAAACTAGAACAAAATTCTTATGTAGTTATCCAGCTGTTTTTTTAATCATAGGTATAGGAAGTTATAGTAAGTCTCAAAATTACCGTCCATTTGGCCATAGTAGCGAAATAGGTACAACCGGAAATTTTGGCGGTAGTAAGAAATCTGTTTGAAAAGTGTTTCAAACAGATTTCTTTAAACGCCATTAGCCCCGCCCACTGGCCAATAGAAGAGCACTTGAAGAAAATCTGTCAAAATCCAAGCAAAAACGTTCCAATAGTAGGAGAGCTAGCAAGAATTTTTTGGTAGGTATTTGAGGCAAGCTGAAAACTTATCCTGTACCTCTCCTATTATATCCCAGTACGAAACTGCAGACCTGGCTGGTGAGTAACGGGGCTAAAGCAAACCCCCAAAAATATTTTTCATCTTTTTATTTATAACTAAAAAATAAGACTCACTAAGACAAATCATTTCGATGGAACTTCTACCTGTCAGGTGAGCTGACAAATTATATTTTTTTGGATTATAAAATATATTTTTAAATAAACTAAATTGGGGGTTTGGTTTGGCCCCGCTACTCAGCCAGGTCTGCGGTTTTGTGTTGGGTTATAATATTAAAGGTATAGGACAAGTTTTCAGCTTGCCTCATATACCTACCGAAAAATTCTTGCAGGCTCTCGGACTACAATTTGGGCGGGGCTTGCTCTGACAGACGCGTAAGCGCCAAGCGATTTTCACCTTATGATCGACCGCCAGCGTTGCTGATCGTACAACCGGAAATTTTGGCGGTAGTACACTTTTCAAACAGATTTCTTTAAACGCCATTAGCCCCGCCCACTGGCCAATAGAAGAGCACTTGAAGAAAATCTGTCAAAATCCAAGCAAAAACGTTCCAATAGTAGGAGAGCTAGCAAGAATTTTTTGGTAGATAATGAGGCAAGCTGAAAACTTATCCTGTACCTCTCCTATTATATCCCAGTACGAAACTGCAGACCTGGCTGGTGAGTAGCGGGCTAAAGCAAACCCCCAAAATATTTTTCATCTTTTTATTTATAACTAAAAAATAAGACTCACTAAGACAAATCATTTCGATGGAACTTCTACCTGTCAGGTGAGCTGACAAATTATATTTTTTTGGATTATAAAATATATTTTTAAATAAACTAAATTGGGGGTTTGGTTTGGCCCCGCTACTCAGCCAGGTCTGCGGTTTTGTGTTGGGTTATAATATTAACGGTATAGGAAAAGTTTTCAGCTTGCCTCATATACCTACCGAAAAATTCTTGCAGGCTCTCGGACCACAATTTAAGCGGGGCTTGCTCTGACAGACGCGTAAGCGCCAAGCGATTTTCACCTTATAGGTGGTCGACCGCCAGCGTTGCTGATCGTACATATAAGTATATGTTGTTTGCAGATACCTCATTAATGACACTTGGCACTATTGCTGCTTAGTTTCATTTTTTATCTTAACATATTTTTCGAAATATCTGGCGTATTAAACCAAGCTTGGAAATGATAAAGGCTAAAAAAATATGCAGTAAAATCTTGCTTTTTGAATCGGGGGAGGCCTATAGCCTAGATGTAAAAAAGCTTTTGTTCAATAATTTAATAGCTTAATAAATTATTTACATCCCGTTGTACTTCTTTAGCTTCTCGCTGAAGCCTAGGTCTTCCATCGCCGCCAGTTGCTCCTGCGTGCAGTATGCTGCAAAACAAATAGGATGTACGTTTAAAAAAAAAAGCGTCGATAGCCGAGTGGTTAAGGTCATTGCTTCCCAAGCGAGAGGTCGCCAGTTCAAACACCGCCACGTAGCACTGTGTTTATCAAAACTAAAAATTCATATGTACGATTATTCGGTGAAGGAAAACATCGTGAGTATTTCCTCACAGCAGTAGTACGCAGGTTTCTGCACACCTATGAAGAAATTCTAAGGTTGTGTAGTCGACCAGCCCGCACTTGTCCAGCGTGGTTGACTAAGGCTTATTCCCCTAGTATAGGGCAGGCCCGTGCCCCAGCAGTGGGGATGTATATGGGCTGATGATGATGATGAAACCAAACACATTGCATTTTTTTAACTCAGCGCGCGGTTTTGCGGCAATCATCGTGTTGCAGACACTTGTCCTTTTGTAATGTATTCAGAGTAATATGGACTTAAACATATGTAAATTTTTACAAACTGTTCAAACTATACAATGCAATTGCCATTTTCAGCTATGATCGGAGCGCAAATTTAACTGTTATCATACCTAAAATATTTTTTGTATAAGCCTGGATCTGTGTTCTATTGCTGTACGAAATAAATAAATAAAAGAGATCAGTTTGGTTACTCACGGACAGTACTGCTCTCCCATCCGATGTACTCCCCGGTGCGCTCGTTCTCCGCCTTCAGCCAATCGTGAAGAGGAGCGAAGTACTCCAGCACTCCGCTGGCGTCCATGCTGCGCTGGCCGGTCAGGACCTCCATCGCATCAGGCCAGGGCTTCGACGAGCCCATTTGGAGCATTTTTCTGTTCAAATTAAGAAGTTCATAGAATAATAGGTGAGGAACATCATGGGCTGAAATCCAGTAAAGAAGATGCTCAGAATAATCGAGCAGTGAAAGGAACTGTCACGCTTTCATCAGCTATATCAGTCTGTAGCACTTTCATGCCTAAAGTATCGAACCGATATAAATAAATTTTGGTAAGAATACTTAAAAATGTCACCTCTACAAATGTAGCGTCTGGAGATAGTAGTACTGGGTATTGGTCGCTTTTAAAAAATTACAGAATTCTGGAAATGAATCCAGGCTTCCAATACTAACCCTAAAGCCTTCCCAGCAGCCTGGCTCCTGTAGATGTCGCAGTTGGCGAGCAGTTTATCAGCGTCCCCAGGTGCATACTCTCCAGCCAGCTGGCACAGGGCACGGTGGAACTGGAACTGGACTATGTAGGAGACGTAGTACCTGGAAGTAAGAGAGCAAGATGCTGAGGGATAGTAGCAAAAATTCGCTCGCGACCATGATTGGTGTAACCCAGTCGAAACGTCGGGCAGTAAGTAGCTAAGTATTTGCTACTCGTAATTTCGCGGGTAGATCCATAAAGACTAATATTTAGTGTAAGTGGAACGCGAACGTCCAAAATGTTTAATACTTACTTAAAATGCCTTTATAGACGTAACATAGAATGGCAAACTAGGTTGGCGCAGCGACCCAAAATTAGTCTTGGCCAATAATAAGCTCCTCCTGGTCTTGCGCCACTTCCGCCAGTCGACCACATGGTGTTCATGTCATGTCATTTGTTTCTTTGCTAAACTTTGGTGATAACTAATAATGACTATGAATGAATGAAGGCGAACCCGTTTCGTTTGTAGCCTCAACTGCTCTCACATCACACTAGTAAGATAAAACCTTATGAATAGCAAACCTTTCCGGCAATGCCATCAATCTACAATCAATGTTTAAATAATGACAAGACTGACGACTCCATGATGAATTTGCTTGGTGCATCTAGTAGCTTTTAGTCAGTTTAGGCTCAGTTTTAACCAGACTTACCTCATGTACTCAACGTCAGCGGAAACGTGGTACTTAGCAGCCGGGTCGAAGTCATCCTCAGTCCTCGCCACTGGAGGCTCCACACCCTGCAGGGTCTCTCTGAGCTGCCAGAAGTGGCAGTTGTAGTCCCTAGGGGCGGTGATGCCACGGAAGACGCTGTATCTGAAGAGGTCCAGCATGTAGGCGAATGGGAGGAACACTATCTTGTCCAGACCCTGGAACACGGATAATACTACGGATGAAATATCTGTTCGACGATGTCTATAAATTTTCCGTTATATTAATCACGCCTTTTTCCCAGTGTGGTAGGCAGAGATCACTTCCTGACATTTGCAACAATCCTGGCACACCACTTTCGCTTCTTTCACATCCATCAATCTCTTCATGCATGTCGTACGGGTACTTTTAATTTGAAAGTTCTTCAAAAACGTACTTACCATTTTAAACTGCTGGTTAATATTAGATTCCATATCATCCGGTCCCTCTTCCAAGAGACCCAGTACTCTCAAGTGCTTCGGAGTCGAAACCGACAAAGACATCACATCTCCAACAGCTTCATGGAAACCTGTAATTCAACGTGAATCATATTTATTTTAGTCCGGTGTAGAGATAAGAAGAGAACGTACATCTTAAGTGGCCAGGGACTTAACCCTTTACAAGATAGTGGCAACCATATGCCACCATAATTTAAACTTTTAAATTCCCTCAAGATAGGGTACAAAAGCAATTAAATTTTCAAAATAGTACATTTTTGTATTCTATCGGACTTGGTCATTTTTGTCCTTCAGTAGACGGCTTGGCTGGGCGAAGTGGATTAAGCCATTGACTTAGATGCCCATTTAAGGTAGAAGTAAGAGATATCAATATAAAAAAAAATCGAAAGACTTCAAGTAAGAGTAAAGGAAGGTGCAAAATAATTACCAGCATTCGCTCCTTCCCTGTAGATAACTGGCTGATCCTTGTACTGAAGGTAGTATTGTATGTGACCCATCTCATGGTGTGTGGTTAAGAAAAATGCCCTCGTCACCGTTGTGCACTGCTTAATCCTACAAAACGAACATACATAAAGTACCATTTACCAGCGTTCGCCCCTTCCCTATAGATGGCTGGTAGATTTTTTTACTGCAGGAAATACTGTATGTGTCCCATTTCGTGATGTGTTGTGAAAAAGAATTCGCTTGTTATATCGGTGCATTGTTTGATCCTACAAAATATTCACAATCATTAACAGCACGAATGAAGGTGGTTACTGTATTATGATATTGGTAATTCGATATAACGTGAACGAACACGTAAAACACTCGTGGTTGTGCTCAAGTGTTTTTTTCTAACTTTATCGTGTAAATTATTGATTTCATCATCATCATCGATTGATATCATTTTATCAACAAAATTTATCTGGAGGTTAACAAATCTTAAATCTACCCTATAGGCCTTAAACACTTAAGTTATAGATCGGACTCGGTGGTTGATCGTTGAAGCACCATTTCTGCTTTTTACCGCCAACTTTTAGTTGTTTTTTTGTTGACTAGCATTAAAATAGCCTTCATCATCAGCCGATTTCTGTACACTGCTGGACAAAGGCCTCCCCAAATGCAGCCTTGTCCTATCCTAGTACTACCTGAAGTCTTCTCCATCGAAGAAGTCCCATGCAGAAGCATGGCACACCATGTCGCGACCGTCGTTTGGCTTTTCAATGATGGACTTCTCCCAGAAGAGGTCAGGCATGGCGCTGAGGTTCAGAGACTTGAAGAACTCCTCAGCGGTCTTGAACATCTTCAGGGGCGTGTAATTCTGAAAAGAATCAATTACGATATTAAAAATGATGATCATGAAATTAAATCAAATTTATAGATTCTCTATGTTATCTACATATCACTTCGACTCGATTAGTTCGCTTGCAACCATGACTGACTAAACGTTGAGCAGTAAGTAGCTATGTATTTGATATTTTTTTGTCGCGCTTAGCATATAGTGTACCCATAGTGGACATAGTTTTGAAGATAATCACTTCGATTGATAAATCGATCCATTATAGCTTTAAAGTTTAATTCCTTAAAATTTATATGCGAAACAACGTTTTTTTTGGTAGCAATCCTTAACGGTTTTTTTACACAACTTATTTTGACTTTAACTGCTATATACCTGTTCAACCAGTGCAGCAGTGATATCTACGTCTGGCTTGTCCGGGAACGGAATCGTGAATTTCTCCGTGTTTCTCCAAGTCTGAGCCCAGATGTTTCCTGCAATTTGTAAACACAAACGGTCTTATGAGTCAAAACGAGAAGAAGAAACTTCAACATTCTTCTGCAATAAGTTGTATCTGTTTTGAATTCCATCTTATATTTTAGTAAATGAATTCAACAATCAGATGGTGGCGGAATTATATTATTATTGTACTGACGATTAATTTACAGGGTAATACAAAAGTTTATGTCATGACGTAATAGGAATTGAAGGTGCTGGCAGAGTTCAGGTAGAAATTGTTCTTAATTATAAAGATAAAAAAACTGAGAGAACAAATATTAATGAATACGTGGATATTTTCGATTTCGAGATGACAAAAAGAAGGTAAAATCATATCCGATAACTATACAGGAAACCAGGTAATGAAAGCACAGAGAAAAAAACTCTACCTAGCAAGTGTGCAGGAATAGGTCCCCTGGCGGACACCACATCTTCTCCGTACTTCTGACGCAGACGGCCGCGGACGTACGCGTGGATCTGCTGGTACAGAGGCTTGACCTGCTGCCACAGGGCCACCAGCTGGTCTTCGGTGTCCAGCTCGTATTCGCTCAGCCACCATTCTGCTACAGAGTCGTACCCTGGGGAAAGGAAGCAAGGAAATGGCAAGATTTTTTAAAAGTTCAGTCATAATGATCATGGCGCTTGCAACAACGTCGTAATATCGAAACATGGTTAATGCAACGGACATTTTCATCATCTTTCTAAATGGCAAGAATAGGTCGTGCAACGAAATTCTTCAAAATAAACTGAATTTATTGGATAAGTCTACTTTTGAATTCGCATGCCGTCATGCAGTATAGCGCACAGTTGGTTTTCTTATTAAAACGAATTTTAAAAAGGCTTTTGCCCTTACCCATTTAGTTTTAACTAGGCATTACAGTGGTTGTCTTTTTGACTAATGATACATATTTGTGAGTTCGCAATTCTGTCACTGCCAAGATAAGATTTGAGATTAGGTTTGAAATAACCATGATGAATAACTATAATTTAGCTAAACTACGTGGACAAACTCACATACGAAGTAACATCATTTAAAGATACTACGCCACTTATGTCGTTCTTCGGCTACTTGCATCCAGCTCCTACCAGCTGTCCTGAGCAGATTGTCACTCCACCAATGGCGTGCATTTGGGGAGGCCTATATCCAGCAGTGGACAGGAATGGACTAATGATGATGCTGATGATGATGATAAGATATTACATTCCGATCGAACTCTTTGTCCCCTTAATTACTTGTATAAGATACAACCCTGAAATATATCTCACCATTGAGCTTAGCAGCTTCGTTGTTCATCTGCACATATTCAGTGAAGTTCCCCTTGGAGGCCGCGCCGGCCGCCTTGTGCCACTCCACCCACGTGTACTTCAGCTCCTCAGGGTCTTCGCTCTTGGTGAAGATGTCTGTCACATCTGGAACATACGGTTCGAAGTGAGTATTTGAATTGAACTATATCATTTACCAAAATAAAATTTAGTAAATGTCAGGTGAACAGCTTACTACAAGTGATGTGTTGAATAGTCCTGAAAAAGAGAAATGGCAGTGTGCAATAGCTGAAGAGTTAAAATCTTTTAGAGAAAATGACACTTGGGAGCTAGTGGATAAGCCACAAGACAAAACAGTGGTTAAAGCTAAGTGGGTTTTCAAAAAGAAATTTAACAGTGATGGTGAAGTGCGGTACAGGGCCAGGCTCGTGGCCAAGGGTTTTACCCAGAAGAAAGGTATTGACTTTGATGAGACTTTCTCTCCAGTTTTAAGATATGTCTTTTTATAAAAATTTATAAAAATGTTAAAGTCTATATTGCTCTATTTCTGGATGATTTTTTTGTTTACTATAATTGTCAGAATGAATATACATCATTATTAAATGAGTTAGTTGAAAAATTTAGAATCAAAGACTTAGGTCAGTTAAAACAGTGTCTTGGTATGAATATAAATGTTTACAAAGACAGAATTACTGTTGACCAGAAAAAGTATGTAGATGTTATTCTTATAGAGAAAATGGTCTTGTATATAAGAAAACCAATTGTAATATGCATGGCTTTGTAGATGCAGATTGGGCTTCTTGTTCACTTATGTAAAAACAAACATTACAAGTTTTTAAGTCTAATGGATATTTCAAAAGTTTAGTTTACATATGTATAGTTTATATATGTGTCACACAGGTATTACAGTTTATTATAAAGGTTGGTTTATTCTGTAAGGTGGAATTTTTGTTTTGACTTATTCGGTCAGGGAGAATTTGGTTTATTTTGTTAGGTCAGGGTGTTAAATGATATAACAAAATAACTGTTCTGTATGACTAGTAGCACCATCTAGTGTCATTTATGGTATAACATATTAGGCTGTATAGATGATGATGTCTCAGTGTACCTATTGACTTATTGTAATATTAAGAAAATAAAATCAGTTGAATACAAATTATTATAGCGTTTCAATAAAATTAGGCGTAAAAAAACTTGTTGGCGATTTTGTACTGTTTGTAAAAATTAAGCTATCAGGATGATAAATCGTGGCATATAATTTATATTTTCCTAAATAACTGGTTAGTGACAATGTTATATGCTGTAAGTAGATTTTTTATAAACTTTGTTTACAATAATTTATTTTATATAAAATCATGTACTGCTATCCAAAAATAAATACACATTGTCAACGTAAAGTAAGTTCAGTGCCTGTTATAACGTGGATAGCAGAATTTACTCCAACAAACTTATCTTAGCCCCCATGGTGTATACCATGCTATACCATTTTTTTTTTGTACACCTGGAATACGGCCAACGGACAGCCTGAAGATGCGACTACAGAATTATAAATAAATAATAATATAAATAATCTGATCCCGTGGTAAGCTTAAGCACTTGTGTTACGGAAATCAGACGACAGTGGATACACAAACATACTTAAATATATATATAATAACACATCCAGACACGGACCAAACACCGATGGTCGTCACACAAATATTTGTCCCGAGTGGGAATCGAACCCACGACTCTTGGAACCGTAGGGTACCCAACTTGGGTGACTAACCATTGTTCCACCGAGTCAGTCAATTCAAATTCTACGTAAATGCTTGAGTAGTCACGTCTATGCACGTAAAGTACAGTAGTTTACTCAGCAGACGCAGCTTGAAACTGTCGATATTAGCAGCTAGAAGCTCTCCACATATATCAGGCCTTACCTAGTTCAGGACAAATTGAAGATTAAACTATCTAGAGCGACATAAGACATGTTGCGCCGACCCCACTTAGCGTGGGACAGGGCAGGAAAATGAATGTGGCTATCCAGTGCAATATCTCACCAGGTTCAACATGCAAATCGCACTTCGTCCGATCCTTATAGCTGCAGATAGTGGCTTTAGCGTAAGTATTCTGCATGTTGTTGACGGCCTGTATCAGCCGCTGGTTCAGGTCATCTGGCAGGGCTGCAGTGCCCAGCTGAGAGTATTTCTGGAACATCCTCTTCAGGTCCTCGTCTTCGAACTCGTGCCAGAGGTAGCTCATTGTCTCCTTCCAGTATTCCTTCATCTCTTCTGCCACGTCCATCTTTACTTGGAGCTGGAAAAAAATTGTGGACTTTAAAGTCTTTATAACAAAGAAATACACTAATAGATATTGGATAGTAAATATACATAATGTATATGGTTTGATTAAATAAGAAAAATGTTTTGAACAAAAGGGTACAATTTTTAAAATCAATTTCAAATCGTCGTGCAATAGCAAAAATGTTACTGAAGAAGGGAAGGATTTGGAAAAAACTATTAGGTACTACAATACCCCGGGATGATAATGCAGAATGATACCATGTCAAAAGAAACTAAGAGAAATTACTAACGGCCGAATATTTCATAGATACGTTTTAGAAGGTTCTAAATTCTAAACAGCAGCACAAACATTCTTAAATGTCTAATTGCTTATTATTTCAGTATTCGGCTATTCGTTGATTGAAATCTATTATTCCCCCTTACTGACCTGCTGCTCCTGGTTATAATCCGTGATGTTGCTCTCATACTTCCAAGAGGCGATGGTGAGCCGGTTCTTCGCGTTGGAGACCAGCTCGTCCAGGGTCCTCATGTAGTCCCTGCCGGCTGCCTCCTCCGCTGCCCTCTCGGCAGCCCTGCCTTGGGCAGCCACGATGAAGACTGAGGCTATCGCCCCCACTAGGGCCAACTCGCCAAGGATCTTCATTATCATCTGGGAAAGAGTATATTCTTCAATCAGGGACTTCATAAAAAGATTCAGACATACATTATATACATAAAATGTCGCCTCCTTCCCAGAGGGCTAGGCAGAGCATCACTTCCTGCCATGTGCTACGGTCCTGGCACACCACTTTCGCATCCATTAACCTCTTCATGCATGCTTATAGACTTAGAAATTATCTATTAACTAGTTAAAATAAGTTTCAGTAAACACCAGCTCGCAACCATAGTTGATTGAATCCAGAGATTGCTCTGGACTCGTTCAACAAAGGTTTCGTACCATATTTAAAAAAAATCGAGACTTTTGTGTAGTTCCACAAGGTAAGGTTTAAGTAGGGGCCTTAAATAATTATTTTTTTGGTATTTTGTTTTATTAGGCACAGATATTGGGAGCGTGCACGACGGTGCTGCCCTCATTTTGGTGGCGTTTCTTTCGTTAAATCTTATGGAGTGAAATTAGTACCAACGGCCGCCGCCAGCAATAACAACGGACATCTCATAAGATTACATGCATTTTTGACAATCAGCTCCATTTCTCCCTCCACCCACTTCGCACGGTCCCAATACACGTTTAAGATTTTTTTACAGTCTAGCTTTCGCGGTTCATGAGGTACAGCCTGGTGGCAGACAGACGAATAAAAGTATATTTTTTAAATATTGAAATGGTCAGTTGAGAAACATGAAAAACTTACGTTGACACGACAAGATGAAGATCTGAAGATGGACTGGTCGTTCCACACTGGATACGAGAAATAAATAAAAATGTTCTGCTCAAAAGCATTATGATGTCAAGGCATTTGCCCCGCTTGATCGCACTAAGTAAACTCTAAGCACCTAATCAAACAAAAAATAACGGCCAAGTGCGAGTTGAAATCGCGCATAAAGGGTTCCGTACCATGTCCGTATATCCAGCAGGACCCTTCGCCTGATTCCAATAGGAACCAAAGTTTCACTTCCGCAATAAATAGTACCTTCCGAATTGTGTAAGGAAAAAATTAGTACCTTCACAGTTAGTTTGAAGGTCTGCAGACCTGTAGTGTATGTCACTGTATAGCGATGAATTAGTACCTTTAGAATATCTTTGCTATTGTTTAGAAAAGTTATCAGTTTATTAGAAATATACCGACAAACATTTTATATTTCCAGCAGGACCCTTTTTTGTTCTGAGTCTTTCAGTCCAGACAATCATATTTCCTAGTAGCATTCTATTAGTACCTTCAAAAAAACATATCGCTTAATGAAAATAATGAGCAATAATAAGTAAATAAATCAGATGAAATATTTTAAAAAGCAACATTACTCCTATACGCATAGGCGACTTTACGTAGTGTTGTTAACCCTCGACCCAATATTGTTTATATTTTGTAACTAATTAAATAAAAATCAGTTTGTATTTTATATCAGAAACGTAGTTTAGGCAATCGAAATTTAATCGTATTTTCAATATTATTATTTAATAATATTGAAAATTAAGCGTTTTAATAATTAATTTCAGCTGAGTTGATAAATTAAGGCCAAATTTATACAATTTCCTGGCAGAATAATTAGTTACTTTCTTTTTAAACTGTCTTGGTTACACACATTAGAGAACTGAAAATATCCGGGATATTTATCATGTTATTTTGTTATAATGAGCTCCCGATATTTCGGCACTGTTGCAAGCGCCATGATCACGGGTGAACTGATCACCTATCAATGATCACCTGATCAATATCGGGAGCTCATTAAAACAAAACAACATGGACAAATATCCCGGACATTTTCAGTTTTCTAACGAATACAAATAAACTGTCGACGCATATCTTCATCAATTTACTTACTTTGCACGATTATACAGACTAGCTGTTCCAGCGACTTCGTTCGCGTGGAAAAGACTTTAGGCATTTTTAATATACCTGTGCCTATAAACGCCCATTAAATTTGACATGATTCTTTAATTTTTGTTTTTAAGCTATTGCATAGCTTTTATCGCGGGCTTTGAGCGCGGCGACCGAACCAAGAAATTCCGTAACGAAAAAAACTTCGGCACGGTTGTTTCTGTGCGTGCGGTTAGACGTATTGTACGACTCTACGAAACTCGCACGAATCGAGACGAGCTGCTCCGAAATCGGACGATGCTATGCAATAGCTATACCGCGGCAATCCCCGAGTGCCACACGTCTTTTTTTATTAACCGATTGACGTGAAATAAACACCAAATTTAAAGTAGAGTTTATTAGAATATAATAATAACTGAAAACCTGATCTGATTTAATAATTCGCTCTTCGATTTACTAAATCAGCTAGTTAAAGATAGTGGGTAATTTAAGACTTCATCTAGTCTTTTTATCTTAGATAAACGTATGTCTGGAATTTTTCACTAGCAGAATTATGTTCAAGTGCCAAGTTTCAAAGTAAGCTGATAAAGATTACTTTATCTTATATCACACTCTCGAGTTCGCTAAAGAGTTTAAATAAATAAATATTACACAACATCAATACATTGATCTGATCCAGTGGTATGAAGCTCAAGCACTTGCTCAAGAGTTGTATCGTTATATGTATGTATAGATGCGTGAACTACAATGATTACTAGTCGCCATATTATCATCTATAGCGAGTCCTATTCCCTACGGTTTTTTTTCAGTAATATAACGTCATAAACGTCTTCACGGGGACGAAGTAATAATAATAAAAAAATTATTTATTTCCTCCTCACAAAGGTAGTGTACACAATATGAAAGAACTAATAATACTTAGGAGCTAAGTTACCAGTGTGAGAGACTGGTGTCCATACTAGGGTAAACCCTGTGTGACCACCACCCTCAGACTAAAATGAATAAACAGTACATATTATTTGTAGAAGTCGCCGGTGGAAGGCACGTTTACTTACAATATTTAAAAATCGTCTAGAATCGCGTGATTCAGGGCGTGAGTCCGACTCTTAGGACTCTGTTTTTTTTTACAAATGAGTTTCAGTAACTGCAGAGGTTCAAGAGGTCGGTCACCTCTTCATCATCAACAGTAGGGAACAGGGAGGAAGTATTTTGCTTAGCCACCCCAGAGGTGAGAGCAATATTCCACACACGGGCGAACTTTTCATCATCAGCCCATATACGTACTCGTTATTGGGGCACGGGCCTACCTTAGGCCTAAATTAGGGCGATCAGTAGCGCTAGCATGAGTTTAAAAGTGAAAGACTCGATATCGCCTATGTAAAAAAATTCCATAAAAAAATGTACAGCGCCCCTAGCGGCATCGGTAAGAACTAAAATCGGTAGTATGAAAAAAATAATTCGATAGGTTTTTAACGTACGTAAGTTCTCGTCCAACACCACTGCCTCACTTAGGCTTTGATCGACTTCAGACAACCTTAGAATTTCTTCGTAGATGTGCAAGTTACCTCACGATGTTTTCCTTCACCGTTAAAGCGTCGAATAAGTACATTTATAAATTTGCAATTTAAGAACATATTATTATTACGTGGCGAGCAAACTTGTGCCCCATATAAAAGTAGAGCGGAATAGGTTTTGAAGTCCCAAATAGGACTAATCTCAAGATTTTCAATTACGATTTAATCACTTACAAATAATACTTTCTTTGAGGTTTCACTGCAATATCCACAAGGCATTTTGGACAAACGACACTTTACTCAGCCTCTGAAGTACTGGACACAATCTGGTCGGACGCCATTTGTTATTATTATGTAAATGAATTAGTGTCTGACAAGCTTGTATGGGATTTGAAGTGGTCAGAATGGATCTTGCTACCGAAAATAATGGGCTGTGGATGGCGTTATGTGCTAAAGCTTAAGTTATTATCCGACAACACTCCCATTCATCTGAAGATTGCCAAGTTACTTAAGCACGTTTGTTACAAATATCAGAAACGACATTTAGAAAAACGGAAAAAATTCAACTGCCTCACTGCGGCCCGGGGATTCGAACACCCGTCCTTCTAGGAATCGCGCCCAGACGTGCATTACCATCACACCAGACCAGTAGCTATTAATTGAAGCCGTCGATTTTTTCCCGTTTTTCTAAATATTAAAAGCTAGTGCAAGCTTTAGCACTTAAAAATTTTAAATTTATATCAGAAACAACATTGGTATGTACGCAAACCGTTAAACATATAAGTAACAATTGCTGAAATGTAACAAACACAGATGTTACGAGTATCACACAAATGTTATTATTATATTTAGCCCATAGTACAAGCTCTGCTTAGTTTGGGATCAGATCACCGTGCAAGGAAATGTCCCAGATATTTATTTATTTTAAGTAAAAATCAAATCCACGACTCTTTGCACATGGAATAGAGGCAGTATCCAATGCGCCATAGATTCAATAAATCCTCACCTTCTTACAACAAAATTAAATGTATTTTTTTCAGTATGTCATTTCGTATCTTGCATAAACCCATCCATTAAGTTCGCTCCGCTTCAACGCAATGAATTCATCTTGTTGTAACATGTTTATTGGTGTAAAACAAAAGATAACCCTGTTCAATAGTCTTGACGCTCGTCTTGTCTTGGCTTTCGAGATTTAGTTTTATTTTTAATTTTGGGTTCCGTACTCTTAAGGTAAAAACGAGACCTTATATCATAGACGACAACCTGAACCATGTTACATTTAAAATATTTGGAGACTCTTCACTAGGGAGTGCGGAAAATAAATGTTTATCTTCAATGGAATAGCGATACTCAGTTGACTTTAAATGAATAAATTCAGCGTACAGAAGATTCAAAACTGAACATGAATATTTACCATGTTTCCTTAAATTATCGAGTTCTCGATGTTTATTCACTCAATCAGGGCCAGTTGATCAGTGATCATAGCGCTTGCAGCAATGCCAAAACATCGAGAACTCTATAATTTGAGGAAACATGGAAAATATCCCGAACTCATTCAAATCACTTATGTGTGTACCAACAGTTGAAAGTTAGGATTAAACTTACCAGAGGTGTTATCCCGAACGCCCTCCGAGGATGACTGTCATCTCAGTACCGTGTCTGGGCCCAGCTTATCTACCGGTTTGGCTGATAAAGCCAGGCCTCTACCAATTGTAAGTCGTCGTGACAGCTCTACTCGTCGTTACGACCTTATACTGAGCGAAGACACTTTTGGTATCTAATATGGTTTGTGTAATATTGTTTTAGTTTTTAATTTATATTGTAATTGATCTCATTATTTTGTGATTTCATGTGTTTTAGATACCAAATAAATATCTTTTCTTTTTTTCTTTCAACTTGCAACAGACGTATCGTATCAGACGAATCGTAGTCTTTTGACCACATCATAAGTGGAAATCTATTCCACGTGAACACGTCAAATTTGAGAACAACCCAAGTCAGAGCTTAGTGGCACATCCCCATAAAGCGAACAGTTAGCTGCTGCCAGACTAACTGGTAGTGATTGAGAGCTATCCGCTGCCCCGCAAGTCCGCCGTTGATGACGAGGCTACTCCAAGCCATCATCCTAATGTCAGTTAGGAAAAAAAACTCGCACTTAAAGAGGCCTCGCGACGAGCTTTAGAGCCCCTTAATTAAGGAGCTGCAAGATGGACGGAGGGTTAGTATAGGTCGATTTATTGTTACAAGTAAATAATACTTTATTCTGAAAATAAAATTTTATTATATTTTGAGATGTCATAAAATTTTCAATCTTGTTACCATACTAGCTGTGCCCGCAACTTCGTCTGCGTAGAATAGTAACTTTTGCCTGCATTTTTAATTTTAGGAAGATTGTTTTTAAGAAATTACAGGAAAAATAAAAAGATACAAAAATTATAAAAACTATTACAAAATAAAATATAATTAAACTTTGTCATTGATTTGATAAATATCCATTAAAGAATTAATTACAGATTAATCTGTAAACAATTTCAGGTTTTTTTCATTAAGGTGATAAACAACATACATATCACATTTTTCATTACAAATCGGCCAACTAAAAGATAGAATTCACTCGCACAATACATTTTTTTGTCTAAGCAATAATCTAGCCTGAGAGGAGAGTGGTAGCTAGGACTCACAAAATAATTTTACGCATTTTAGTACTAAAACCACGATAAAAACTTTAATTTATTTGACAGGAACAGGGTTCAATGGTTGCTAACAGCATACTGTACTTATGTAGTGATTTGATATCAGGATAACTTCAAAAGGTAAAAAATACAAACTATCGATCCCCTGTCTCAAAATATCTATAAAGAATGTGTGTCGCCATGTGACGAATTTATCAGTATTTGCTTTGCTACTTTGTTTTGTGCCACTTTTGCGCATTGTTTTTGTATATTTCTCGTAGATTGTATTGTATTCGTAATAAAACACTGAGATAATAACGTAAAGCGCAATAAAATATAACTTATGAATTACTTTTTGTATTTGAAACAATATTGCGAAATAATAGAGCATAGTGACATCTCTTTAACTAACCAAGAACTAAACACTCATCACGTCATATCAAATCTGACAGCATTTGACATGACTTGCCAGCTAAGAACGTGATAGTTGGGGAGCCCAACGGGAGTTTTTGGAGTATTGATCAGACTCAGACTCTGTCTTGTAAGATTTTTAAATGGGAGACTCCTTGCACCCTTTCATGTACCTCTGCCGTGTATGTACACTTCATACGGGAGGGAAGGGGTGCGTGATCGTAAATAGGATAACTGCTGATGCTAATTACAAAGACACTGTTAAAATAATTGGGCAGAATTATGAAGAACTAATAATCTCTGATGGTTTCCATGGGGCGATGACCGTAGAATCGCGCCTATAACAACAATTACTAAAAACCTTTGACACAACAAAGATCCAATGAGCACTTAATATATAATTTTAAACTGTCATGGTTACACACATTAGAAAACTGTAACTGTTCGGGATATTTACCATGTTGTTTTGTTTTAATGAGCTCCCGATATTTCGGCACTGTTGCAAGCGCCATGATCACGGGTGAACAAAACAAAACAACATGGTAAATATCCCGAACAGTTACAGTTTTCCAAGGAGCACTTGACCAGTTTTCTAATGATCTATGTGATTTTATTTGTAACGATCTGTATATACGATAACTTACTTTAATTTTATAATGTCCCACATTTTTACGTGAATGTTTATACTGCTCGTGCTTAGAATAGCGATACAAACATTCAGATAATATCGAACAGTCTATCAATTGGAACAACGCAACCCACCAATGTAAGCCAGCAAGCAAATATCGGACAACTGACCACCTCCATACCGAAAACCAGGTAATAGAGAAATGTAGCGAATTCAATAAACCTTTGAACCTGGCCTTTGTGGATTATTCAAAGGTTTCGACGGTATCACCCACATCAACCTATTTAGCTTTCTCTTCTACAGCAAAACATCGAACCCACATATAGAAAAACTTCTCCAAATCATTTAACAACAAAGCACAGCCGATATCAAACTGCACACTGAAGGCCTGACATTCAAAATACAAAAAAGAGTTAAACAGGCTGACTCCCTATCACCAAAGCTTTCAGTAGCACGCTCCAAGAAGTCTTCAGGTCACTATGATATTCTTAGGAAACAAAAGGAATTGGTGTAGAGGATAGGCGACTGATAAACTTTCGCTTTGCAGATGACATTTTCCTAGACGAAATACGTATACATCGACAGAAATTGAATAAATGCTCGAACAACTGAGTGCAGAAAGCGTTGACGTTAGACTGACGATGAATAGATCCAAAACCAAGGTCATGACCAACAGCATCACTGATTTGGTGGATTGCAGTCAACAGGCAGGTGAAGCAATATGTAGAGGAGCATACTTGAGCTAGATAGTCTCCTTCGAAGACAGGCAGGACAAAGAAATAATCCGTAGAGCAGACAACACCTGGAAAAGCTTCTGGTCCATGAATGGGTATATGAAGAGTGATCTTCTTATATCACTGAACCGCAAATTCATCGACGTTTTCATACTGTCTATCCTAACACATATTGGTCCCCCACCGAAAATCAGAAGTCCAAACTCAAGGTTTTACAAAAAGCTATGAAGCGGAGTATCGTAGGTATTAGGTTAAAATAAAATATACCACCATCCACTCCCGTACTGGTATTGTTGTTGGTTAAAACTGATGTATCAATGGGCGGGGAATGTGATATGAAATGTGCGAGGATGAAGAACAATAGATGGACCAGACTTGTTACACATCGCGTGCCTGAAGACGATTTTCGCCGAAGAAGACCTGAGAAAAGATGGTGGGACGAACTGATCCATGTATCAAAGAACTGGCAAGTCCTAGCATTGGACAGAGAGCAGTAGATGAGTTTGAAGGATCTTTGCCCAGCAGTGAGGTGATACAGGTTAAGAAAAAAAATTACAGATTATTATACAGCAGGACTTCGATATCAACTTGAACCTCATGCATAAAAATGTAACGCGCTGAAGTATCTCAAGATTATGTGTTTTTCAACAGACACAAAGATTAATTATAACTTTGTGGTCCAAATCGTTACAATGTCACTTTTTAGGGATTATTTAACATGCACTTTGAATGACTGACACGGTCAAATAACTTTTATTTTTTTAAAAACAGCTTGTTACCAGGAAGCCCTCCTGCATTAATCGCTGTCCCCCCACTTATAAAGAAAGTGTAATATACTTTTCGTTATCTTTCTATTCCGATTCCATGTCGTTCGAGTCAAATCTAGCCATTTACCTCCCCTACTATGACATTTTGCTCAATAAAGTAGTCCGTATAGTCCTAGTCAGAAGGTTCATTTTGGTCGATATACTTTTACCATTGTTGTACGTGATCTAATAAAGTTAGATTTTAACTATCCTACAGGAATTTATGTGACTAAAAGTATTTAAGATCTTTACCGGGGACGTATGGTACCACCATGCAAAATTTCATTTAAATCGGTGTAATAGTTTCAGAGATCAGTCATTTATTTCGGTTTTTTTAATATCCCGCGGGAACCAGTTAACTGTCAGTGATTTAAAGTATCCTATGCATTTTTCCGGAATTTAAAATACCTTCGTGTAAACTTTCATTTAAATTGGTTCAGCCGTTTAGGAGGTCAGTCGAAACAAACAAACAAACAGACAGAGACACAATTTTTTTTAAGTATGGGGATGTGTTCTGCTACTCTCAAAACATATCCCTGACTGGTTTTTTTTGCGTTTTTCAAAAAAGTACAAGAATTTTTACCTCTACGTTTTTATTATAGTATAGATTTCAGGACTGACAATTAGAACTAGGTGGCACCCATATATCTTCATTCCATACGAGGTGGACTTTACTATATATTAGTCTTTATGGGTCTACACGCGTTATTAGGAGTAGCAAATTACATAGCTACTTACTGCCCGACGTTTCGACCGGGTTACACCAATCGTGGTCGCGAGCGAACTGGCGCCGCCCGTCTCCTGGCGTATAACGCGTGTAGACCCATAAAGTAAAATATTTAGTGTAATGGAACGCGAAAGTCTAAAATCTTACATAAAAGTGGACTTTAGTTACTCGAATGCATGAGATGCATTCGCCGCGAGCGTTGCAGTTTGGTGGACGCCCGGCTTTAACAGGTCATCTTGTATTCCACTTGCGTTGTGTAAGCACTTGATTCTTTATGTTTATCTGTACACCTTACATAAAAACAGATAAATAATACGTTTTATCTCACTGGGATTCAGCGGCACTTATTGAATGTTTAGTTGTACGTAATCGTGGAAAGAATTAAAAAAAAACGGGCAAGTGCAAGTAACACGTTTATTGTATGTGGACCCCTCTTAATCTTGATATATATTTTGTCTTTTAAAATTTTTTGTTGTTATGGCGGCAACGGAAATACATCAATTGTAAACATTTCAGCTTTTTAGCTATCACGATTTATGAGATACAGCTTGGAGACAGACAGACGAACAGACGGACGGCGAAGGCTTAGAATAGGGTCCCGTTTATACCTTTTAGGTACGGAACCCTATAAACATACAAATCAGGGTCTTACGCACATAAACAACGTACTCTATAATTTAAAAAAAATCGGAGTGCCTGTTCGTAATATTGAAATAATGGCTTTTTAATAAATGTGTATCATCATACATTAACCCGATAGAGATACATCTATCTCTATCAGGTTCCAATAACAGAACGCGCGTTGCGAGCGACCACGATATAGTAGACAGACCCCATATAGACTAATTTTAGTGTAATGGAACGCGAAAGTCTAAAATCTTAGGTAGTTAAAGAATTGTAGTCAGGTAATTACGATAATTTGGGGCTCCAGGGATTTAGTAATATTATAGGAATCACTGTATCAAATGTGGAGCGAGCCTCGTTATTTCTTCTCCTTGGTTCTATCAAAAACCATACAGACAACTTGTAGAACATATGGTGCCAAAATCAGTTTTATATTTGTTTGCTGACTATCTCTCCTTCCGGGACCCATGAATTTATTTATTTGTTGAATTAATATAAGAAAAATCGCTCCTTCCTGTGTGTGTGTGTATAGTGTGTACGCTGAACTTGGCAAAATATCTGGACATTGAAGTATTGTAGCCTCAAGGATTTGCCACATTCGGTAACTCCTCTACTAAAGTGTTTGTCTGGGTGTCAGGATACTCGCATAACACGTGAGTTTCACGCATACAGATTGCCTCTTTAAAGCTCAAATGAACTATCTACAAGGGTATTATGTGGGCCGATCCCGGCGGCACTGCAATGCCGGGCCGACCCGTGGCAGGAGTGGAGCGAGCCCCGAACATCCCACCGCTTTACAAAAATCAGTTTAATATACTGGTCCCTCAATGAGGGAACTTTCAGATATTAAGCTGAAAAGAACAGATACTACACTTTGATCTTAGCCAAAAGGCCGAGAAGCGATACCATATCTGAGGCGACCGGGGAGGGTCATTCAACGGAGAAAAATGTTGTCACCGCGATTCAACTATAGCGGCGGCCGCTATGGTACAGCGACATCTAGTGACGAATAAAGACCAATTCCCTACGTGACATATAGCGCCATCTAGGCAAAAGTGGACGTACTCTACTAAAACAGGCGTTTTGTGAAGATGTTGCTTAGGGAACTTGCTCTACATTTTACGAATACTAACACAAATTCTGAATATTCACCATTTCTCATCATATTATGCAGAAACGCACCACTAAAGTAGCACTCATAAATTAATAAATAACTTTAAACTCTAATTCATATTTTTTATCGAGGCAGATCATGTAGAGCAAAGTAGTAGTACCCTAGTAAAAATAATATTAAACTAAATATAATAATAATTGACATTGGTCAATCCAGTCGCACACGCCGAGTGTATTATTATTATTTTATGGACCAGTGTCCATGCCATGCATTTCAAATGATTATTACAATAGAAGCAATAGATTTACTTATCAATGATAAGCCATTACTTTTGTCAAAGTACAATTTTTTAAAAATTGTGTATATCACCAAATATTAAAAAAGTATCTTATATACCTACCTTGATAGTCTTTAAATATAATAGTTATCCAACATAGTCCAGATATTCTGGCCCTAACTCTACCTATCCCTAGGTATCAAAACAGAAAAAGCATGTTTGTTAAATAGGTACCTTAAAAATGTACAAGAAACATATTTTTTTAACGGTTTTATTTAGCTCGACCCGTACGGTGAGTCAGTCGGTATTTATTTGTGTGTTTGGGTAGAATAAAGTGATTATATCAAATTTTAAAATCCAATATGGGTATCAAATGAAAAGCTTCACTAGTAGAATACTGTTATTATGTCAAATTTCAAATCCAAGATTGCAAAATTAATGATGGGCCTCTCTGAAATCCTACCTATGGCAGAGCATATCTTAATTAGATCATGAGCTCGGAGTTCGCTGGAGAATTATTAAATTAAAGGTTACATATGAAATCTATCTCTTTTTTATACAATACTTATTAAGCCGTTTTTGATGGCGTAAAAAATCAGCATATTTCGGTTTATTTGCTGAAAGTTATCCTCCCTAGCGGCGCCACATACTTTAAAGATAAATCAATCAAAATTCATAGTTTCTTGATAAAAAAAAAGCATAGCTGAAAAGTAGAGACAAGGTACTATTGTTTAAATTCGTTTATGGGTAATTAATATTAAATATTGCAATACTGACTTGCTGCAGAGTATACCTTCCAGCCGGACCACACCTACAGGGGTTTATTGAACCATATTTGTCATATGCAAGGTACTATTTAGGTAGTTTTTTTCGGGATATTGATTTATTAATAGTTCATTATACTCTGTTTAGTTTGAGGTGGCGCGGCCAGAGAGCACTGCTCAGCGGCCGGACCACATAAATTGTTGATTTAAAAGATATCTGTTGAAGTACTAAATATATATTTTTTTTTTCCGAAGAAAGTTGATTTTAGGTAGGAATTATTTCGGTCTTTGAGTACTAAAATGTGGTCCGGCCAGAGAGGAACATACCTTGCAGCCATGCCGAAACATCGCGGACTCTATAATTTGAGGAAACATAGAAAATATCCCGAACACATTCAGTTTACTTACGTGTATAAGAGTTTAAAGTTAGGATTAATCTTACCAGAGGTGTTATCCCGAACGCCCTTTGAGGATGACTGTCATCTCATCGCCGTGTCTGGGCCCAGCTTACCTTCCGGGTTGGCTGATAAAGCTAATTCGGTAGATAAGCTGCTAAGCCAGCTAGCAACCGTCGCATCAGACTAATCGTAGTATCTAGACAGGGTAGAGTGCTGAGCCAAGTTCAAGCTGACTGAACTGGCGAGCAACACTAATAATACAAAAATGCCAATGGGGAACATGGACAAAAAGACAATGTTTGATTTTGGGAAAATGATTTAAAGTTCACTAATGGGAATTATAAAATATACAACTATGTATGTAGTATTTGTGAAGTCCAAACAATGTTGACCGTTTTGTGCTTGTCCAAATGATGTGCTATTGAAATTGGAATATATTGAAACTCGCCGAGGAGTCTAAAAGATATTAAAGAAGAACTACTTTGATGTCAATATTCTTCGATAACAATAATTTTACTATTATGTGGCCCACCAAACTGACCCATCTAAATGAAAATAAAACATCCATCATCATCTCAATTATTATTATGTTTAATGTCCTCACTCTACGGAACTCTACCCTCTTTATAATTTAAGGCTCCATCTAGTCAGATATTAGGGAAACTTTACCTACGAATTCTACCTACCAAGAATATTTCAACTGGATTCGCAAAAAAAAATGTAGGTATTAAAAATTGTAGAGCCATGAACGATAACAAACAATGAATGTATAATGCACTGAATTTATGTTATAAAAGGCACTCAGGAATTTTATTAATCTATGATCATCTCTTAAAAACACTTTGAACTCTACCTCATATTGGAAGTTAGAACTAAAAGTATCCAGTTCTAAAAAATAATAAGATAAAAGATTCAATATTTTAAATATAGAATCTTAATAATTCTAAGGCAAAAAACAGTAGAACGTCAGGTTTAAATAAAAAGTTACATATTTAACGTCTTATTATACACCGTGAAATTTTAGTGGTTGTTTTCCCGTAGCAGAACGATTTGCTTATAGTAGTACTATCGAATCATGCCAATTATTTCTCAAAAAACATTTTGTTTTTCTTTTCAAATTTTTATAACATAATTTTCCAACTCGAAATCGTGAGAAGCTATCGTTGTTTAAAAGACATTGTGACGTTATCAGGTACTAATTGACGCTTGAAATTGATGATTAAAGCTAAAGAAGCTGTACCCCTTAAGTAATAAAGTTGTTAGAGCGTATTTTCGAGTTCCGTTCATCACTTTCGTACAACCGGTATTTTTTATATTAATTTAAAAATAACTTTACAAATCTATTTTACTGCTAAGATAGAATCATTATACTGCGAGAAAACAACCACTAAAATTTCACGGTGTATAAGGGAGAAAAAATGTAAATTATATAATTTTGTTTTATACACCTAACGCTAAAATCGTGTTATCATTTACTGTTGAGCATCTAATATAAAAATTAAGATATGAAATAGGTATCTTGTTAGATTAAACCTATTTTATAACACCTTAGATATTTTATATCTTTTGGAACTTATCGTTGTTAATTATCACTTTCTTGAACATTCTATTTTCAATTCTTTATTAATTTGAAAAATGTAGAGCAGTTAAAAGTTTTATTGTTTTTTCCTATGCTTTGAAAACAATATTAGTTATGTATTAGATTGATGGAGATGTTGTTATTATTTAGGCTAAATAACAATATGTCGTCTGCAATGTAGAGCTACAGCAGCGCGCTAAACGTCACGAAAATTAGAGTAGTTGTTTATGTTTGTTTGAATGACTGTTTATTATTATTCAAAGAATGTAGTCGTTAATAATCATGAAACTTAGTGCTTTTAACATTTCATTAATATAAAAGTACCTACTACATCTTCAAGAATGTAGAGTCACACAGGACCGCCACGAATAATACCCCCTTAATATTTTAGTTCTTTCATTTTTGCCTAGGTGACGCTATACGACGCGCAAAATCACAAAACGGTCGACATTGTTTGGACTTCACAAATACTACATACATAGTTGTAATTTTAATGAGTCCCTTTGGTGATCTTTAAATAATTTTCCCAAACATTGTCTTTTGTCCATGTCCCATTGTCCATATTCCCTATTGGCATTTTTGTATTATTATTTTATGGACACTGGTCCATACACTCGACGTGTGCGACTGGATTGACCAGTGTCAATTATTATTATAAGCGACCCGCCCTCGCTTCGCTTCGGTATACCTCTATCTCTATATAAAATATTACATTAAAATATAATATTTATTATCAGACCTACTTATTTACCTACGAAACGAATTTAAAGCGAATCCAAAATTCCTTCAAGTTAAAATCAAAGTGGCAACCACGCGACTTTTTTCTAATACTTGCATTTTTAAATTCGTGATATCTTCCGAAAGAAATGTCCGAATTGAATAATTCAAAAAGTTATTTAAATGTACTGAAGCCGTCTTAAATATAAAGAAATCTAGCGACCCGCCCTCGCTTCGCTTCGGGTATATCTCTATCTCTATATAATATATTTCAACACCGTAAGGGATTTTACACACATAAGTTATTTCCCAATAACTCCCGTTCCCATGGGAATTTTGTAATATCGCGTTGGAAGTAAGCTTTACGTTCATTAGGGTACCTGCATGCCAAATCTCAATCGTCTATCTATATCGCGGTTTAGATTTTTTCATACAAAAGTTTTTTCCCTATTACTCCCGTTCCCATGGGAATTTTACAATATCCTGTTGCAACTAAGCTTTTGATTTATTAAGGTACCTGCATGTCAAATTTCAAGTGTCTAACTTATGCGGTTAGTATTTTTCATACAAAAGGATTTTCCCGTTATTTCCCGTTCCCGTGGAATTTCGGGAAATCCTGTCCTAACGGATGCCTACGTCATAACATCTACCTGCATGCTAAATTTCATCTCGATCCGTCCAGTGGCTGTGACGATTTCGTCCGCGTAGAGATGTTTAACGGCTAAAACATTACTTCTTTATAGCGCAGTCGGTTAAAAAGTAGCCTATAACCGTTTCTAGGCTCTAGACTATATCTGTACTAAATTTCGTTTAAATCGGTTCAGTACTTTATGCGTGAAAGCGTAACAGACAGACAGACAGACAGACAGACAGACAGAGTTACTTTCGCATTTATAATATTAGTAAGGATTTAGTTTAATATTATTTTTACTAGGGTAACTACTACTTTGCCCTACATGATCTGCTTCGATAAAAATTATGATTAGGAGTTTATAGTTATTCATTAATTTATGAGTGCTACTTTAGTTGTGCGTTTCTGCTTAAATTGACCAGAAATGGTGAATATTGCAATGATAGTGTTATTATTCGTAAAATGTAGAGCTAGTTCCCTAAGCAACAACTTCACAAAACGCCTGTTTTAGTATAGTTCTTCCACTTTTGCCTAGATGGCGCTATATGTCACGTAGGGAATTGGTCATTATACGTCACTAGATGTCGCTGTACCATAGCGGCCGCCGCTTTAGTTGAATCGCGATGACAACATTTTTCTCCGTTGAATGACCCTCCCCGGTCGCCTCAGACATGGTATCGCTTCTCGGCCTTTTGGCTAAGATCAAAGTGTAGTATCTGTTCTTTTCAGCTTAATATCTGAAAGTTCCCTCATTGAGGGACCAGTATATTAATCTGATTTTTGTAAAGCGGTGGGATGTTCGGGGCTCGCTCCACTCCTGCCACGGGTCGGCCCGGCATTGCAGTGCCGCCGGGATCGGCCCACATAATACCCTATTAACTATGTATTAAGTACGGTTTAGGCGCAAAACGTCCACTTCTCAAAATGTCCACTGGTCGCAAAAGGTCCATTTCGCAGTATGCCTCTTTCTCAAAAGGTCCACTTCGCAGAATGTCTCTTTCTCAAAACGTCCATTTCTCGGAATGCCCATTTCGCAAAACGTCTTTTTCTCAAAACGTCCACTTCTCAAAATGTCTCTTTCGCAAAATGCCCACTTTTATCTCTACTTGCTAGTAAAGACCAGAAACCAAAATAAAACGAATGCATGTTATTAACGTCTTATTTTTTACTACTATCTGTACCCGCGACTTCATTCGTGTGGACAGGATTTTACATACAATTTTTTTCCTGAGGGAATTGTACAATATCGCGTTGCAGGTAGGATATCTTTACGTTCATTGCCAAATTTTTATTATCATCTATCAATGTGGTTTAGATTTTTTCATAAAAAAGTTTTTTTCCGCTAACTCCCGTACCCGTGGGAATTTTGCAATACCTTGTTAGAACTAAGCTTTAAGTTTAAGTAAAGTTAGACGCTTGATATCGGCATGCAGATAAAAGTATCTGCATGCCAATTTCAAGCGTCTAACTTAACCAGACAACAACAGTTCAGATTCTTCATACATAAGGATTTTCCCACTAATTCCAATTCTCGTGGGAATTTGAGGAATTCCTTTAACAACACCGTTTAAAGTATGTAATTATTTAATAAACTTCGTCTGCGTAGAAAAGAAACCTCAACCAGCATTTTTTAACATTCCCGCGCCTACTAAATGCCCAGCAAGTGCTGAACGACGCGTAGTCAGCCTGCGCGCCCCGTCTATTCCCCCGTTTTTAATTGAAAAAAAAAATGTTTTTTTCAATTTGAACTGAGATTTGCGCGTTCAAACAACCAAACAAACTCTACAGCTTTATAATATAAACGTAACGGTATTTTTTTATTTTATTTGAGGCATACCAACAACATATACACATTCACAACACAAAAACAAAATATATTCAGAATGCTCCGAACTGCTAAGCTATTAGTAGTTACACGTGTTATTGTGAGTCAACCATAAAAGATAGACATAATCCCACCAAAAACATCGTGTAAAAATTGAGCCAAGTCTCGATGGAGCAGCTTGCTTTACTGATTGCATTTTTTCAAGCAGTAAGTTACACAGTAAATATAAAAACACGTTAATAACATGCATTCGTTTTATTTTTGTTTCTGGTCTCTGCTAGCAAGCAGAGATAAAAGTGGGCATTTTGCGAAAGAGACATTATGAGAAGTGGACGTTTTGAGAAAAAGACGTTTTGCGAAATGGGCAGTCTGAGAAATGGACGTTTTGAGAAAGAGACATTCTGCGAAATGGACCTTTTGAGAAAGAGGCATTCTGCGAAATGGACCTTTTGCGACCAGTGGACATTTTGAGAAGTGGACGTTTTGCGCCTAAACCCGCAGGATGTCTCTTTCTCAAAACGTCCATTTCTCAGAATGCCCATTTCGCAAAACGTCTTTTTCTCAAAACGTCCACTTCTCATAATGTCTCGGTCCACTTTTATCTCTGCTTGCTAGCAAAGACCAGAAACAAAAATAAAACGAATGCATGTTATTAACGTCTTTTTATATTTACTATGTAACTTACTGGTTGAAAAAATGCAATCAGTATATTTTTTGTCTGTTTGTCTGTCGGTCTGTATATTCCTTATGGAAACAAAAACTACTCGACGGATTTTAACGAAACATGGTACAGTTATTCTTCATACTCCTGGGCAGGTTATAGTATACTTTTCATCATACTACAATCAAAAGGAGCAGAGGAGTGAAGGGAAATGTTGGGAAACGGGAGAATTTACTCAATTTTTTAAGCTTCCGTCGCGCGTGCAGGCTAAATATTCTACATAAAATTGTCTAAAAAAAGTCCCGCAATTATTATTATTATGTCTATCTTTTATGGTTCACTCACAATAACACGTGTAACTACTAATAGCTTAACAGTTCGGAGGATTCTGATTATATTTTGTTTTTATGTTGTGGATGTGTATATGTTGTTGGTATGCCTCAAATAAAATAAAAAAATACCGTTACGTTTATATTATAAAGCTGAAGAGTTTGTTTGGTTGTTTGAACGCGCAAATCTCAGTTCAAATTGAAAAAATCATTTTTTTTTTCAATTAAAAACGGGGGAATAGACGGGGCGCGCAGGCTGACCACGCGTCGTTCAGCACTTGCTGGGCATTTAGTAGGCGCGGGAATGTTAAAAAATGCTGGTTGAGGTTTCTTTTCTACGCAGACGAAGTTTATTAAATTAAATAATTACATACTTTTAAACGGTGTTGTTAAAGGAATTCCTGAATTTCCCACGAGAATTGGAATTAGTGGGAAAATCCTTATGTATGAAGCATCTGAACTGTTGTTGTCTGGTTAAGTCAGACGCTTGAAATCCGATATCAAGCGTCTAACTTTACTAAGGAGTAAACTTAAAGCTTAGTTCTAACAAGGTATTGCAAAATTCCCACGGGAACGGGAGTAAGCGGAAAAAAAACTTTTTATGAAAAAATCTAAACCGCATAGATAGATGATAATAAAAATTTGGCAATGAACGTAAAAATAACCTACTTGCAACGCAATATTGTACAATTCCCTCAGGAAAAGTTTTGTATGTAAAATCCTGTCCACACGAACGAAGTCGCGGGTACAGATAGTAGTAAATAATAAGACGTTAATAACATGTATTCGTTTTATTTTTGTTTTTGGTCTTTGCTAGCAAGCAGAGATAAAAGTGGGCATTTTGCGAAAGAGACATTATGAGAAGTGGACGTTTTGAGAAAAAGACGTTTTGCGAAATGGGCATTCTGAGAAATGGACGTTTTGAGAAAGAGACATTCTGCGAAGTGGACCTTTTGAGAAAGAGGCATAGGTACTACGAAATTGACCTTTGCGACCAGTGGACATTTTGAGAAGTGGACGTTTTGCGCCTAAACCTTAAGTACATCTGAGCGTCAATTTATATACACGAAACCTACGTGTAATGCGAGTATCGTGACACCCAGATAAGCACTTGGTTAATGAGGAGTACCGAATGTGGCAAATCTCTGATGTTACAATACTTCAATGTCCAGATATTTTGTCAAGTTCACACAATACGCACACAGGGAGGAGCGATTTTTCTTTTGTTAAAAAAGTATTTATAGCGTACCTACGATTAGAATATTAAAATTAAAATTAGGTAAAATATTTCTACCTTACCCTGTTCGTTGAGTGCCTTTTTTAAATTTGAATGTTTTAACCGACTTCAAAAAGGAGTCTGTCAATTCGACCTTAAATATACCTTTTTAACAGTTTTATTTATCTCGACCCGTACGGTATTTGTTAGTTTATTTATTAAATAAAAGGCGCAGATGTATAAAAAGAGTTTAATATTGAATACTGTGGCGGCTAGACTAAGCATCGCGTCACGAGGCCGGCGCGGGCGCCGCCTCCTTCGCCCGCAGCGCTGCTATTTGTTCGCTATTGCAATATTCTGAAAAAAAAAAACATCAATTGTATTTTTAATACCAGTGGCTAAATGGTAAAGGGACGGAAAAATTCATATACATGACGTCACGCCTGGATAGTATAATTGGAAGTACTTGAGGCGCGACACCTCAAGATTCGAGTCCACGTCCAGTCATGAATGTGAATATTTAAAATTTTTAATCAATTGTACTGTCCATTATTGTACGGATGCTGTAAAGAGCTCGAAACGTCGGGACTCTAAATAATACGTTTAGAATAGCTAGCAATACACACGAGTTTCATCCGTAAACTTATTTTCATTTCAAAAACATCAATGTTGTAAGTTAATCCGAATCATAGTGAAACTCCCAACTTTGAACTGTTTTACTGCGAGTTTTTTTAAATGTACTAGGTTTTTTCCATACCACTTTGTAATATTTAATATTTACACACAACCAATTGGGTGTACCTAACCAACCCTGCAATGACAAGGTCATGTTTTGTACCTAGCTTGTACCATGCTTTTAGGTCACGTTTTTTTATTTAGCTAGCAAAAACGCAAAGGCGTCCCCTAATTCACTACAAAGCCTATCTGCGCGCTAAGGCCGGTCAGTTACTATCTTGAACATCCAGGTCTGTCTCTTTTTGCCGGCCAGTTCCTTTCATCGGCATCCAGGTCTACTGTACAGTCTCGCCTACCTCTTTGCCAATCTATGATATTTAAAAAAAGTAAACTCACGTATTTTACTAGACTCCCATCCTATATGCTCGCCGGTGCGCTGGTTCTCGGCCACGAGCCAGTCTAGCAGCGGCCGGAAGTACTCCAAGAGGCCGTCGGCCCTCATCGCGCGCTGCCCCGTCAAAGCCTCCATGGCATCCGGCCAGGGCTTGGAGGAGCCCATCTTGAGCATGTTGCTGGAAGGGAACAAATGGTGGTTTAATACTAGTAGGACAGGTGGATTATATGAGAGTCAGTACTTTATGAGATTTTCTGTTTTCTGAGACCCTGGTAGTATACACAAGAAACAATTAGGCATCGGATCGTTCTCAATGAATGTCAGCGAACTGCGCAAGACATTCTTATAGCGCACAGGTGTGCGCAAACACAAGTGCGCTCTTTGATCTCAACTACAATAGTTCGGTGAGGCGGCAAACCGACATAACACATGAGAGATCAGCCGCCAGACCATCGTGTAATCGTGCTTACCGAGGCACAGGTTCCGATTCTCCAATTACGACGTAGGTTCAAAAATCGAATACTATATTAAAATACCCACCTGCAAAGATGTTGGATCAAAAATTTAAAATTGACATGTACAATTTATTTACGAGAGCGCTGGACAAGGACCACAAGTTTAATGTTATCCAGAGTTCAACCACAGTTTTTAAGCAATATTTTGTTAATAAAAGGAACTAACCTGAATGTTTTACAACTACATGAAATGTAAATTTTTCCTGTGTCAATAAATCTCGACACATCAAACCACTAATTAGCTTACTGTTTACCTAAACGACTGCTGGACGTCATATCTATCAAAAACACGAAAGACATAGCAACTCACGCGAGAGCATTCCCGGCGGCGACGCTCTGGTAGATGTCGCAGTCCACCAGCTTCCTGGTGACGTCTTCGGGCGCGTACTCGCCAGCGAGGCTACAGAGCGCGCGGTGGAATTGGAACTGCACTATGAACGACACGTAGTACCTGCAACGAGAGGGGGGGGGCATTAGTCTATACTAATATTATAAAGAGGAAAGATTTGTATTTTTGTATTTTTGTATTTTTTGTATGTTTGTAATGAATAAACTCAAAAGTACTGGACCGATTGCAACAATTTTTTCACCATTAGAAAGCTGCATTATTCAGAAGTTACATAGGCTATATTATATTTTTAAAAAAATTAGGGATCCTTACTAAAACTCCAATAATGTAACCCAAGGTGTAAAAAATAGACCTGAAAAATTCCTTACGTCGCCTGCGCTGCGAAAACTATTGAAGATAGAACAAAACCATTTACTAAGACTTTGCAGAACTCATCATTATCTACAAAAAGTGTCGCGACAGCATATGTCTAAATATTATAGTTATGTCACAGCAAGCGGTTTTTTATTCTAAAAATTTAATTTTTATGCCGCCGCTTGAAAGGGCTCTTTATTTGTACCTTGGTATTAATCCTTATCAAAATAAATGACTTTATATTCAAGACGGCTTCAATACCTTTTTATTACTTTTTGAATTATTCAATTCGGACATTTAATTCGGAAGATATCACGAGTTTAAAAATGCAAGTATTAGAAAAAAGTCGCGTGGATGCCGCCACCGCGCTCAGCAGCTAGCCAGCATGCGTTGTAGGCTCCATGTAAGCGTCACTGGGGTACGGGGGAGTCAATGTAATATAATAATAATAATATAATAATATATAATAATATTATAAAGAGGAAAGGTTTGATTTTTTGTTTGTTTCGAATAGGCTCCGAAACTACTGCACCGATTTGAAAAAATCTTTCACTGTTGGAAAGCTACACTATCCCTGAGTGTCATAGGCTTTTTTTAGATAAAAAAAAATAGATTTCTGTTACGGGGTTAAAATATATTACATAGAGATAGAGATATCCCCGAAGCGAAGCGAGGGCGGGTCGCTAGTAAGTGATATTTAGGGGATAGAGTGGTTAAGGTCGATGCTTGCCATGCCAGTTCAAACCCCGCCAGGTACCAATGTGTTTTTCAAATTTGAAATTCATATGTACCATCATTCGACGCTTCAACGGTGAAGGAAAACATCGTGAGGAAACCAGCACACCTGAGAGATTTTTCAACGGTGTGTGAAGCCATGTCAGAGGCCTACGGGCGGTTTAAAAACTCTGACACCAGGTTGTTCATCAACCATACGATAAGAAGAAGGAGGATAGAGGTGGGGTCTATAGCGCAATAAGCTTGACCTACGTCATGTCATACGGCATGTATCGCATACTTCATGTCATACAACTCAAGACCACGTCTTGCTTGCTTTTCTCGGGATTCTACATCCAGATGTTCTACTTTTTAATAAGACAGACGAGACAGTCAAAAGTCTCTATTATTGTTCTATATTTCAGTCCAGAAAGTTACTACATATTATTATATAACATGATTAGAGCTGAACTTGTTAAACTAGTAAGTGACGCAGGCAAACGTCACCATAAATTGGTGTATTATCTTGCTCAATTCACCTTTCATTCAATAATGAGATAATAGATGGCTTAGACCCACCAAACTGCATTCACGCTGTCAAACCTTTCTCAGGGACCGACCACTTGAGTATTTTTTCCTAAATGACTTACGATGATGGCTTGTAGTAGCGGGGGAGCGGATGGCTCTGTTTTCCAAGGTTACAATGGGCTAACCCTCACCTCGCATACTCCACGTTGGCAGAGACGTGGTACTTGGCGGCTGCGTCGAAGTCTTCCTCAGTCCTGGTCGCGGGCGGCTCCACTCCCTGCAGCTCCTCGCGCAGCCGCCAGTAGGGTGGGAAGAGAACCCACGACTCTTGGAACCGAAGTTAGCGAACCTGGGTCACTGACCACTGTTCCACCGAGCCAGTCAAAAAGGTAATCAAAAGCCTCCGATGCTTATCCACATACAATATCTCTACAAATTACTTACCTATTACGACCGGGCCTGAACTCGGTAAGGCAAAGTAGCCACGATGACAAAGCCGACGAAAAGTCCAACCAACTAATCATGGCGCCACAGGTGTGTTGTGTCCATTAAAACCTAGCCAGGTTTAGCAACGCGAAGAAGGACGGTTGAAAAGGGTTAATGCAAGAAATCATTGAAGTACTTCTGCCAAAAGACCTGTCCTCCCTCACCTCGCATACTCCACGTTGGCAGAGACGTGGTACTTGGCGGCCGCGTCGAAGTCCTCCTCAGTCCTGGTCGCGGGTGGCTCCACTCCCTGCAGCTCCTCGCGCAGCCTCCAATAGTGACAGTTGTAGTCTTCTGGAGGAGTCGTGCCGCGGAAGACTCCGTAGCGGAACAAGTCCAGGGTGTACGCGAACGGGAGGAAGACTATCTTGTCGATGCCCTGAAGTTAAGAGCAAAAAGGTGTAATTATGGCTAAAAAAACAATAATTGACAAACGTTTGTATGTAACTGTAAAAAGCACGTAATAGTGTAGATCTATAACCGACTAGCTAGATCGATTTAACACTGATAGTCAAAACACGCTAGGATTATCGATAGTATCGATTGCACAGGAACAGAAAATATTATCAAAAGAACTGTCGGTCGCAAAGAATGAATCTTTCGATACTATCATTTTACATGTTCCTCCATCCCGTCACAGTCCTAACCCAAAATTATCTTATCTGCATTTGTAAATGAAGAGTTATGTATACCATTTTGTAGAGTTGATTGATTTCTGTCTGCTCATCTTCCGCGTCGCCGCTGATAAGACCAACTCTGCGCAAATGTTTCGGAGATGAGACCGAGAGCGCTATCGTATCGCCGACAGCTTCGTGGAAACCTGGAATTTTAAAATCATATGATCCATTATGTATTCTAGAGAAAGTACGATTTTTTTTAAATAAATGACTATATTATAATCTAGGTTATGCGTTATTACAACCGAATTCCCTTCGCCAAACCTTTCTCTATAATGTTTAATATCATTCCTATACCATTCTCTTTAAAAAAAGTGTGTTTTATCTTAGAAAATTTTCAACTTAACAATAAGGTACCTACATAATACTTTTCTGATATTTTGATAAGCCTATGAATAATCTTTTGTTGTCCATGTTGGTTACACAGAATTAATACGTTTTACGTGCAGCTGCACTGGTATTTGCACTCTTTTTGGCAACCCCTTTTAAAATAAACGTTTCCTCAATGCTTAATCATTACTATCAGGACCATTACTATAAAAACCATCACCTGGATTGGCCCCCTCCCGGAACACAACCGGTTGTTCCCGGTACTGCAAATAATACTGAACATGGCCCATCTCATGATGCACAGTCCTGAACTGGTCTCCCCTCACGACGGTGCACATTTTGATCCTGCGTTCCAAACAAAACTAGTCACTACTCAACACAGTTAGTTTAGTTACCTGGATTCGCTCCGTCCCTGAATACCACCGGCTGGTCCCTGTACTGAAGGAAGTACTGAATGTGGCCCATTTCGTGGTGTGTCGTTTGGAAATATTCGTAATCGACTGTCGTGCACTGTTTGATCCTTAAAGCCAGAAAGGGTATCATGTCAAATTTTGAATAAGTGCTAAAAAATATATTTCCACCACCACCGATGAATAAATGGTTAGAAAACACCTAAAAATGGCCCCTACAAAAATAAAGATATGGAAATAGCGATTGAAAAATTCCAAATATGTAATAAAGCATGATCTTTGTCGCAACGTTTCCAACCTGCTCAAAATTGTATCATTCCCGAAAAAATATTCTACTAAAGCCAATCCAACAACTGTGATCAAGTGACATATCATAAATTAACTCCTATTCCAATTATCTTCAACGACAATGCGAAAATTAAAAAAAAAATAAGCACACTAGACGGTATTGCGTGAAAACAAAACAAAAAACGCTCACCTAAAGTCTTCACCATCGTAGAAGTCCCAAGCGGACGCGTGACACACAATCTCCCTGTCATTGGGCTTCTCGATTATCGAGTTCTTCCAGAACTTCTCCGGCATCGCGGTCAGGTTCAACGACCTGAAGAACTCGTCCGACATCTGGAACATCTTCAGGGCCGTATAGTTCTGTTCCTTCATCGCTTGCGTGATGTCCACCTCCTTCTTGTCGGGGTAGGGGCGGGTGAATGATTCGATGTTGTTCCATGTCTGGGCCCACATGTTACCTGAAATATTTAATTGATTTATTATTAGGATGAAATAACAGTACACATTGTGTATAGGCAGTCTACCTATAGGCAATTTTAGAGTGGTCTGTCGATTTTACAGCTTAATTATAAAAAAAAATTAAAATAGTGCTTTAATACTTTTTACATATTGAACAAATAATAGGTACTCTGGATAAAAAGCCAACTCAAGACGTGTCATGAAGACGACGAAGACCTGTCACGCAATAGGATGAAACACAAAGTGGTATTTTTTCACAGTCTACACTACGATGTACAAAACATTCGATAGCGATCCGGTATAGGCAAGCAAATGATCATAGTGGAGTGAGTCCTAAGACAGGAAAGTATGCAAATCCAGACCTCTCTTTTCTATCGCGTCGGAATACCTCGGAATGTTAGATTGAAAAGACAAAAGAAAGAGTACATCTTCTTATGGATAGTTTTCAATGAGACTGGCCACCATTACCAAAAATTCCATTTAACATAATAAAATAAATAAATATTTCACAACATCACATACATCGATCTGATCCCGTGGTAAGTAGCTTAAGCACTTATGTTACGGAAATCAGAAACGACAGTGGATACACAAATATACTTAAATATATTTAATAACACACCCAGACACGGAACAAACACCGACACCGATGATGCTCCAACGTACCCAACAAATGCGCCGGGATCGGTCCCTTAGCCGAGACCACGTGGTCTCCGTACTTGTCCCTCAGCCGCTTCCTCACGTACGCATGCAGCTGCTGGTACAGCGGCTTGACGTCCGTCCAGAGCTTCGCCAGCTGATCCTCGAAGTCTGGCACCTCGTAGTCCGCTTGCCACCAGTCCGCGACGTTCTTGAAATCTGTAAAAAGGAACAAAACTTTACTTTTCATAACTGACTACGATGATGGCTTGGAGCAACCATTTCAACATTGCCGGACTTGCGGTAGAGCGGATGGCTCTCACCCCTAAAAATTTAAACGACTTATTCTATTGTCTTCAAACGCAAACTTACTCGGTGTGAACATAATATTGCCATTAAATTTTCGATTCATAATACAGCATTTTACAGAGGAAACAGGGCTAACTATTTGTCACCTGAGAAATAAATCGTATTTTGCCAATGGTAAAAAATTATATTGTGGAACACAATTTTTTTTTATCAAATACCGCGATTTTTCATCAAAAAAGCAAGTAGTGCCTTCACAAATTTAGAAGTATACAATCGACATATCGATGTCTGATGTATTTAAAGATAATAATATATCGATATTATCTTTTCTAAAACGTACAGCCATTCAACTATTAGACATTCAGAAAGTATAATTAGCATTTAACAACCTTGATTCAAGATCAAGCGTCTAGTACGAACAGGTACAACGATTAATTAAAACATAAGTATATCGTGACTCGCCTGAACTAATGTGTGACACACAATCTATTATCACGTCGACGGAACAATCCTGAGATCCAATTCATAAATATTTATCAACAATAGAATCTGAACGATTAACGCTTTATCATTTACTGGGTCTAATATTCTTATAGTAAAACGGAAATCTCTTGGCTTCGTACTTTTAAAGTTTTGAAGAAGCCCGATCTGTTTTTTTGAACCGAAATAATTATTTCAATTTGGACTGACATATTTGTACTGTTAACTACAGTGCAATATGACCCTTCAGTTAAAATATTTGATCGGATTTTCTCCTGAACCTTCTGATAAAACATTTATCCTGAAGAGTAGCAATATTACACCTAATTAAAGCGCTGGACACAATATTATGTTTTAATTTTTCGTGATGGTAACACCTCTAGAAAAGAAAGTATTTAAACTTTGCCATTCTTCATCACCTATTACGTCAGCTGGTTGTATGTTGATGATATATCTCACCGTTCATCTGCGCAGCTTCGTTGTAAAGCTGCACGTATTGCGTGAAGTTGGCGCGAGCTCTGCTGCCAGCCGCCTTGTGCCACTCCATCCACGTGTGCTTCAGCTCCTCAGGGTCTTGACTCTTCGTGAAGATCTCCGTAATGTCTGAAAAAAGTGGAGACACTACAGTTAGCCACCAACTAATGATTGAATACTCTTTGTGTTTGCTGCCTGACATTAAGGGACAGAATTATTTTTATGACTCAAACAAATCACACACGATTTTCATTGTCCACTTTCTACAAATTTTGGTTTCAATTAACACGCATCATTTCAAGCATGGCATTGACAAAGGCAGGTGAGGTACAAAAGTGTCTTTTGACACATGAGGACTTCAATTACATGAGTAATAAGATCCACTTATTGGTAAATGTCTGGTTACATCTTATTATAATTGTAAAGTCTACCTTGATGAAATTCGAGAAGGTAATTGATATGTGCTACTTGTCCGTCTGAATTCAGATCAGCTCGAGTCATTTGAATAAAGTCTTTAGCTGTAAGATTTCATCAAAATTATATGCAAAATAAGATGCAAGAGTCTTTAAATGCTTTAATCAATTTATACGAATTACGTCTACAAATATTTTTCCTTATCTGATTCGTCATAAGATTGGTGGATATCAATAACTTACTAATTAAATAAAGCAATGAATGGGGAATAACCTTAAACCAGATCACCGGTCTCGATATTTTTTGCTTTCATTGATGGTCTAAACTTACCAGGCTCCAAGGCCAAGTCGCATTTGCTCTTGTCCTTATAAGAGCAGATCTTGGAGGTGGCATAGTTCGCCTCCATGCCCGACACGGACCTCATCAGCTGCTTGTACTTGTCGTCAGGGAGGGCCGCCACTCCCAACTCGCTGTACTTCTTGAACATCCTCTTGAGTGTGTGGTCTTGGAAGCCCTGCCATTTGTACATTTTTGTGTCCTCCCACGCTGATTTCTCTTGCTTTGAGATGTCGAGTCTTAATTGTATCTGGAAATCGAAAATTATTGCTTTTTTATACCTAATCACTACGTAGTATAAAGCAAAGTCGCTTCATGCGTCTGTCTATCCCTATCTTTAAAACTACACAACGGATATTGATGCGTTTTTTTTAATAGATAAAGGAATTCAAGTGGAAGATTTTTATGTTTAATATAACCTAAGCGAAACGAGGGCGGGTACATACATACATAGAATTACGCCTTTTTCCCAGAGGGGTTGGCAGAGATATTTTCAGCGTTCCACTTTTTTACCTCGGTGGAAAGCGTGACGTGACGGGTTGTGGACCACGTCGCCGCCATTCTGCCTTGTGCATTGTTTTAACAAGGTCATTGCGTTCCCACGAGTAGCAAGGATGTATGACGAGGGAAGGAAAAGAGGAGGAAGGATACTATCGCCTCGGATGATTTGGACTGAGTCGATAGTAGCTCGAGGAACGAGTGCGGATCAGTAGTAATTTATACTCATATTATTCTACTCACCCATTTATCCTCATTCTCCTTAGTAATATTGGCGGTGTACGCCCACTCGGCGAGGCTGACTTTGTTCTTCCTGACCCCGGCAGCCTGGTCGAGCTGCTGCACGTAATCCCGGCCCTCCTGCTCCAGGGCCTCCAGCTCGGGATCCCGGCCCTGGGTGGCCACCACGAAGACCGCCACGATGGCCGCCAGCAGCGCGGCGCCACCACCGATCTTCAACATCGTCTGAAAAAAAAGTAACTGGTTAAAGGGGTGGTTCTACTTTGCCCCTACAATTCGCCCTACTAAAAGCAAAAGTTAAGATTTTCCCCTTTGGTAGCGCGGCTTGAGCAGAGAGGAAAGACTTTTGAATTCTGGTATGAATCTGTTATGTTAATGTACCATAGTGCGTGCTAAAAAGGAGCACATAAGTTAAATGTGGTTTTCTTTCTAATGTCATTTAATATGCAACTCTGAGTGCTAAATAAAACTTATTTTTTTATATTCTATTCTTAAATGATTAAAAGTTAGTGATAGTTATCTATAAGTTAGAAAACATGGCATTTGCGAACTCGGAATGTGTGATTCGTAAAATGTACCAGATTCATATTTGCGAATACTGAAAAGTTGATTGAATATTTATTTATTTTATTTATTATTTATTCATAAATTTTAAGTAAGCTTTTTATAAAATAGCTTGTTTGGTAACAGCATTAATCTTGAAACAAACAAGTAAAATTCTAGTTCAATATTGAAATAATATCGCATTTACCACAGTAATACTTATAAATACAATAAAATAATTATCTAAATAACTATAACACGTCGCCAAGCATCCATAAAATATTAATAAAAGATAATTATAATCCTCATCTAAAACTTTCACTTCTACTGACTGAGTCACGTCAAAATGACAGATTATGTAATTAAAAAATGCATTTTTATCGTTGCGACGAAGGAGTATGCAATCAAAATCTTTGAATACAAAATTTTAATGTTTTATTAATTTTCCGGTACAAAAGTATAGATAATGTTTGAAGGAATCGTTTGCAGTTCCACAATAATAAAAAAAATGCACTGAAATTTGTGTGATTTATTTCATGTAGGTTTTGTTACATTGTGTCACTTTTTGGCGGACCTAAGTAGACCGTCAGGATGAGGTCGACAGGCTCAATAAACTCCATTGTGCCTGTCAAGTCAACCTCATATATTATGTGGACCCTCACGACCGCTTATTATCAGGTGGAAATAATAACAATATCATTTACTAGGGGACTAATACGACAGGCTAGGCTTATAACAAAGTTGACAATTTGGAGCTAACAGGTGGGTCGTGCCCGTGACCACGAGCGCTGTAAAGAGCTCGAAACGTCGGGTCTCTAAAGCGTCGATGGCCGAGTGGTTAAGGTCGATGCTTGCCATGCGAGGGGTCGCCAGTTTAAACCCCGCCAGGTACCAATGTGTTTTTCAAATTTGAAATTCATATGTACCATCATTCGACGCTTTAACGGTGAAGGAAAACATCGTGAGGAAAACAGCACACCTGAGAGATTTTTCAGCGGTGTGTGAAGCCATGTCAGAGGCCTACGGGCGGCTGAAACTCTGACACCAGGTTGTTCAGCAACCATACGATAAGAAGAAGAAGATAGTCCGTTTAGAATAACAATAAACGTGAGTTTAATGCGTAAAATTATTTAACATGTTTTCGCACAAATTATATGTAGATAATACTAAAGTTGACAATTTTTACCAACGTTAAGACATGAGTAATGGTTTCACACATTCACAGTGTAATTTAACCCACAATGGGCTATTATGGGAAGCCCACAGTTGGGAGACGAAGCAGAACGGTGTGCAGCGACTCGAGACCTCAAGGACTTTAGTATTTTGTCTAAGACGACACTCTGTACTATACATACTACAAGCATAACAGTTTGTTTATCACTCGTTTGCCTGTTTCTACTTCGCACAGATCCCTATTTGTTATCCGACTTTTTAAACCTTCTTTCTACCTAAACTAGTGAACGCCCACGACTTTGTCCGCATGGAAATAGTGCTGGCAGCAATGATTTTCTAAAATAGACTAGCACGTAGAGCCGGCGATGCTGCATCTGAAGTCATATCTGATTGTCTTACCGAACCACGGGAGTGAGGAATCAGGAAGAATCAGCCAATTCGTAGAATTTGTAGACCTTTAATAGTTAAAGACCTAAACTGGCCAAATAGGACCAGCCATTTTTATTATTATTAAATTAAAAGAGAGAGTACGCAATAAGTTGTGAGCAATGTTCACTAAAACAATGAAAAATTTTTTTTTTTTATAAAGAGGTTAACAAGATGACCTCACTCCACCTGATGGTAAGCGGTAGTGAGATCCAAATATGAGGTCGACAGGCACAATAGACCATATTGAGCCTGTCGCACTCACCCTGAAAGCCGTGAAAAAGGAGACCACTGCTGCGGCAACAACGAGACAAAGCGTGGAGTCTCGCATTGGTATTGAGCTGTGCGGGTCGGAGTTGGCCAGTCCGCTGGACGGAAGGGCCCCGTGTCTACGCAAAAATGCAAAGTTTATTGATTGGTCCAAATGAAATGTCAATAATAACATGACTGTAGCTAAACATCATTACAATTTGAAATTATGTCTTTACAACTAAAAAAAATTTAAGTATTTGTTTGTAATATTATAATGACGACTTTTTACTCAATCGGTATGAATCTATATTGGGTTACCAATCACAAAACGACAATTAAAAGCAAGCAAGAGCAAACTGTCTCCCACTAATATCCGAAACGGCTGGACCAATTTTGACGGGACTTTCACTAATAAATAGCTAATTTTATATTATGTCTGTCTTAATTAATCATTGCTGTCAAAACATCTCTACGCTGACGAAGTCATGAGTGGCCGCTAGTATTAAAATAAAAAAACTACTTTTACAGACCACCTCGCGTACTTTACCACTGTAGTCGGGGAGAACATTACGATTTTTAGTACCCACCCATAGCCTATTAGCGACAGTGCAGGTTGCACCGCGGATGCGCTGGGACTCAGGTCGATGCCTCGCTAGGCTCCTTGCATAATAATCGGCAGATAATGAAACTGGTTTTGACGTCACAAAAAACGATTGGAATGCGCGAGACGTCGCCACGCCAGGGGCAAAGCCCTGAGATTTCCTTTTTTTAAGGGTTCCTTGACATTGCTGTTGTGAGTATAAAAAAAAGTAATTAGATCATCGGATACATTGATTGGAAACTGGTTAGGTATTGGCGAGGACGTTGAACCGTACACAGTTAATTTCTTTCTCGTATCGATTACCATGTTCGGACTATGGGGATTAAGCTAATTTACATACGATGTTATTTCTACACATGTTCCCTAGATATTGTGACCTTTAGGGGTGAGAGACATCCGCTCCCCCGCAAGTTCAGTGATGATGTCGAGACTACTCCAAGCCATCATAGTATGTCAGTTAGGATAAAAAAAACCTCCGTGACACAAAAATTTCAATGTAACGAAATTGGTCATATTCTTTATCAACTTAACAAAAGATGATTCTAAATTTTCGCAACTTTAGTTTTACCATATAAGTAACTAGCTGTGCCAGCGACTTCGTTCGCGTTTCCCCCGTTTTTTACACATTTTCCATTGTATCTTTGCTCCTATTGGTCGCAGCGTGATGTTATATAGCCTAAAGCCTTACTCGATAAATGGTCTATACAACGCAAAAAGATTTTTTCAAATCGAACCAGTAGTTCCTGAGATTAGCGCGTTCAAACAAACAAACAAACAAACAAACAAACAAACTCTTCAGCTTTATAATATTAGTATAGATGAGTACTAATTGTACGTAGTAAATAATACTCCTATGACTATTACAACCGCAATTTGTAAAAACAAATTTGTGTTCAGAACCAATACATACCCAACCTCGTTCGAACATAACCTCTTTGAACACCGGCCAGCGATTAATTAGATACGCAACATCTGGATGAAGGTACAGAAAAATAAACGAATCACAAACCTGCAATATCATACTCCGTAGTATTTGCGATAAAATAAATTGAACGCTACGCGCCGCGTCTTCTCATAAAAAAATATCAATTTCAAAATGCAAATCCCCAAGTATTATAAAAGTGGCCAGTATTTTATGATCGAGTTGCATCAAGATATTGAAGTAATTGCATTCAGTTTCAATGAAAATGCCTTATTATTTTTGTTTTGTCAGATGTTTAGATGTCTTCTTGTATTATGATTGTATTCGTAGCAGATTCTTATTCCATTATGTCTTTTTTAATATAATGTTAAAAATGTTTATCTCAATCTGCCATAAATGCAGTGTATTGATCATAAGTAAATATTATTATACCAGTGTTTCACATGTTAATAATGACTTTCATAATGTCTTGCGTATTGTTTATAACAATATACTTAAATTTTTATAAAGTAAAAGTTTGTTCAAATATATTAAAGTCATATATTTTATTGTATATATAGGCCGTAAATCTAAACCGCGTAAGATACCCTAATGAACCTAAAGCATACTTACAACGCGATATTGCAAAATTCTTACGGGATCGGGAGTTATTGGGATAAAAACTTTTGTATGTCAAATCCTGTAGTCCACCCAAACGAAGTCGCGGGCACAGCTAGTATAGGTGTATAATAATTTGCAAGAAATATGATGTCCCAAATCACTCGATAAAATATTCGCATACACATCGACTCAACTCATAACGGGTTTTGAACCGCACCTAATAATAATGTTTACGTATAACTGTGTAAACACAATTTAATCACAAATGGCTATCTCCAATTCATCCGTTAACTAACGGACGCCAAAAGGTCAATGAAATTATATCTCGTTTTATAAGACGATAGACAAAGACAAATATTATGCCTACTTACAATATTACTACTTCGATAGAACTGAACGTCGAATAGTAAAAAAGTCATAGATTCTGGCCTCCATCTCAAGACAAACTAAAAATTTGTTTGATATAAGAAATTGGAGTGGCTGAAAATCAGTGCTGGCAAGGATCTCGGCCCATGTCAGCTCAAGCTGAGCCTGCTCAATACTTGTATTTTTTTCCTATTTGTATTTGTGCCATATTATGTAAAATTTTCACGTGAGCAATAAAATGTTCTTATTCTTCTTTTCTTAAAACTAAGTAATATCCCGGAGAATACCGGGCTCAAAATCTTGGTTTTGAAATTTGAACACTTCATCATCAACCCATATACGTCCCCACTGTTGGGCACGGGCCTACCCTAAACTAGGGCGATAAGGGTTTAGTCAACCACGCTAGCTAAGTGCGGGTTTGCCTTAGAATTTCTTCGTAGGCGTGCACACATACTTGTGTACTTGTACTATAATATCGAGCAAACTTTGCTAATTTACTTTGATAGATTGATTTAATAGATTGGCTGCATCTCCAAAATAGCTTGGACATCATTATTATTGCAAAGAACATGAATCTATTTACAACTTCAAATCACAAAGTCAGTACAAACCTTAACACATTAGTATGTATTTTTTACAACAGTTGCATGAACTGGGAACGGAACCTTGACACGATTGAGGAGACTATTGCGATCTTTGCTATATTCACACACGATCGTTTTGTCCGATCGATACGTTTACGTGCACTTTAGTTTAATAGCTTCGCATTTTTCCTTTAAAATTACAACTATTCATAAGGAATGTGTTTTTATGTGAATGTTAATTTTAAGCTGGGTTTTCCTATTACTTAGGTTCTTTTTCCTTATCTTGTGTAATTTTAAACAATATTAAAATAGTTTTATTTTGTATTTAACTTGAAGGTTCACTCAGGATTTTATTTAAAAAAAAAAACTTTCGGACATATTGATAACTTCCTCTTTTTTTAAGTCGGGTAAAATAGTGAGATGCGTTCGAATATATTAAAACAAAATAAAAAGGAAAGTATTACTTGATACAAGACTCCTATAAAAAATCCGCCAAATATATCATATCTATACTCTATACTAATATTATAAAGAGGAAAGATTTGTATTTTTGTATGTTTGTAATGAATAAACTCAAAAACTACTGGACCGATTGCAGTATTTTTTTCACCATTAGAAAGCTGCATTATTCAGAAGTAACATAGGCTATATAATATTTTAAAAAAAATTAGGGATCTTTACTAAAACTCCAATAATGTAACCCAAGGTGTAAAAAATTTACCTGAAAAATTCCTTACGTCGCGTACGCTGCGAAAACTATTGATGATAGAACAAAATCATTTACTACGACTTTGTAGAACTTATCATTATCTATAAAAAGTGTCGCGACAGCATATGTCTAAATATTATAGTTATGTCACAGTAAGCGGTTTTTTATTCGAAAAATTTAATTTATATGCCGCCACATGAAAAGGCTCTTTATTTGTACCTTGGTATTAATCCTTATCAAAATAAATTACTTTATATGCAAGACGGCTTCAATACCTATTTATGACTTTTTGAATTATTCAATTCGGACATTTCATTCGGAAGATATCACGAGTTTAAAAATGCAAGTATTAGAAAAAAGTCGCGTGGTTGCCGCCACCGCGCTCAGTTAGCCAGCATGCGATGTAGGCTCCATGTAAGCATCACTGGGGTACGGGGGAGTCAATGTAATATATATATATATATATATATATATATATATTATAAAGAGGAAAGGTTTGATTTTTTGTTTGTTTCGAATAGGCTCCGAAACTCCTGCACCGATTTGAAAAAGTCTTTCACTGGTGGGAAGCTACACTATCCCTGAGCGTCATAGGCTTTTTTTAGGTAAAATAAAATAGGTTTCTCTTACGGAGTCAAAATATATTACATACAGATAGAGATATCCCCGAAGCGAAGCGAGGGCGGGTCGCTATCATAAATAAAATAATCTTAAAATTTAGAAGTGATCCTTCCTATATGATAACAACCCACCGTCAAGTTTTATGAATTAAGTATTACTTATGCTTTCTATACAAAATACACATGAACTACGATACAAAATAAACGTTTAAGACAAAGCTTAAGATATTCATATTTTATCTAAGTGCACATAACTTGATGCCGGTATAATTAATGACACAAAATTGCATGAGTTCTTGAATTTTTAAGTCATTTAAATTATATACTCGAAATTGTTCTAAAAATATTTATTTTAAAGAAAACAGACTCGAAATACTATTAGGGTACCTACTTCAAAATAAAATTAATTAGAAGGTAGAAAAAAATGGAGTACGAAGCTTAATTTTATCCGTTATTTTTGAGAAATTTAAAGAAAATATTCAAGTGGACTTTATTTCAAAATGTTAAAAACCAATTCAATTTCACAGTAAACGTTTTATTTTTTACTAGTTGCGTCGAAAGTTACACTTCGATCTAAAATAAAAATTGAATCTACTAGCAAATAGATAAAAAAACTAAAAAACACCCTTACCTTTAAATTTCAGCGATATGTCACAAAAAATCCACTAAATAGAAAATAAAAACAAAAAAATAAATAACGAATCGCGAATTTAAACCGTAATTTGGAATTTCAAAATGGCGCGGTCGCCCGTCGCCGTCCGCCGGGCGATGACTGAGCGGTTGCGCTCGCGCACACTCGCGCGCGTCATTAAATTGGATTCGGCCATAGACACTGATTGGCTGCAAATTAATGCAGATGCGTGATATTGGTGTTTGTTTGTTTTTTTTAGTTCCCCGTTAATTTATGTAATTTTTGTGACGTCACTCTACTTCAGTTCGGGTACCGGGATTTACTTCTATTAAATGGCGTTATGCTTTTTTTTAAATGTAGAACTTTAATTATTGTGAATTTCCTATTTAATGAAACCAACAACTGAATTGTATATTTTCTCACACAAAAAACAAAAGTTAAAGTTAAAAAAAATATGTACCCAGGGAAAATATAATTGAAGTATCTACCAAATAAAATCTGAATAGATTGCCAAACTGCACTATGATTTTTTGCAAAATTTTATCATCCGTATAATAAAGGATATGTAGCTACCTACCACAATGAAATATAATTTACTGTAATTTAATTAAAATGCCTATTGTCGATCCATCTTTGGCTAGCTCTTGCGATCGTGTTGGTGACAGACAACAAGTTACTTGCAAGCTGGATCCAGTCTTGTCGTACACCCAACAAGAAAATGTCTAATTTTTTTTAATTTTAAAATATTTCTTCTTTCAATTTATTATTCTTATTTTAAAATTTTAAAGAAAATTAAAAAGTATAAACTTGCCATGTCAATTAGTGTAGTTCTTACGACTTACGAGTGAAATATGCATTTTTAGAAAAATATGCCTGGGTTAGAGTCTGTCAGTACCTACCTATACACTGCAATAAGCTTATATTAGTCCACTAGCGACCCCGATTGCGGATTTGTCATTTTGCGAAGTATTATTTTCTGGACTCCATAGTCATTTTGCGAAGTAGACATTATGTGAATCGCATCTATATTACCCAATACTTGGGGCTATATTTAGTATCTATGCGTTTTTTTATTCACCTAACTAGTAGGTAGTCCTGACGAATTACATACCGCCCAGCAGTTTTTTTGATTAGGAACAAACTGAAAGGGTTTACTACTACATTATGACTCATAACCATGGAAACGAATCAACAATGCCAACAATCAAAATATGTCAAAACATTGACAATATAATGTTTCATAGAAGAACAGTTTTATATTTGGAAAATGAAATTGTTGTTTCACTATCTTTGTCTCATCTTTTCCATATTTTCTATTAAACCTTCCCTAAACCTCCACGAACATTTCAAGACTAAGATAAGATAAATCCGTTCAGCCGTTCTCGAGTTTTAGTGAGACATCAATTCATCATTCACTTGTTCGTTGTTGACTGGCTCGGTGGAACAGTGGTTAGTGACTCAGGTTCAAAACCTACGGTTCCAAGAGTCGTGGGTTCGATTCCCACTCGGGACAAATATTTGTGTGACGAACATTGGTATTTGTTCCGTGTCTGGGTGTATTATTAAATATATTTAAGTTTATTTGTGTATCCACTGTTGATCCTGATTTCCGTAACACAAGTGCTTAAGCTACTTACCACGGGATCAGATCAATGTATGTGATGTTGAGTAATATTGTTACTATATTGTTTTATTTAAAGTAACAAGTTAAGTCCCATTTAGTAACGCTAATCCATCTTCCAAGCGCTAGATGGCGCCACTTACACAATATGATTGTCAACAGTTCTGTGCGCGAGTGTACTTCTCCAAGCACGTACGAGCTGACTCATCATAGTTCGCCACGAGCAACGGCATCGGAACGCGAGGAAAACCGCTAAAACATTAACACACTTACATACATTATCAACACTTTGATTTGCAATGATATCTGGACCTATATGAATATAAAAAGAAATGCCGAAATGTATGTATGTGCTCATAACTTCCGTACAGGTGCAGTTACAGGATGTTGATTTTTTAATTTTTTTTTGTTTATTTAAGCAAAAGGCTTTTTTAAAAAAAACCGAATTTAAATATTTTTTTACGAGAAATAAATAAGTCGCTTCATAATTCGCCGGTTTTAGTGGTTGATAAATTAAATTATTCTGATTAATATTTCTTTCATAAGATTTTTGAAGAATTAAGAAAGGAGCCTTTGATCCATATTTGTTTTAACCATTGATTATTATTTTCGATTCCAAGGAAATAAGTTTTAGCAAATAGTTCTCCTCTTCAATTAAGATAAAGCCTTTTATAATTTACACTTACAACTAATCTAGTATGCTAAACAAAAACTGCATTATGCGCAAATAGAGTTTCCTTTTTAATGCAGTTCCAAGAATCAAAAAATAAATAAATAGAATAATACTACTAGAATAATTAATTAAGCCATGTCAGAGGCCTACGGGCGGCTTAAACTCTGACACCAGGTTGTTCATCAACCACACGATAAAAAGCAGAAGAAGAAGAAGAAGACTAGAATAATTCGTGACGGAAAATAATATATTGATGTGTGTCATCGCATAAATATTTATTTTCCGATAATTACAAGATACTAACACATGTGTATGATGACTAACTAAGATAATGTTTGCACAACGGTTCATCACAGAGCATGGACCTCACTAAACTAAAGGGAGAACAATATGCCTCATTAGTAATATAAAATACGCAATTCCCAAAATAATAAAGCCGCCAAGTGCGAGTCGGATTCGCACACGGCGGGATCTTAACAATTTTTGCAAAAGATCTAGATTCTTCTATTGAAGCCCCCTCTTTCATATTTATTTTATTTTTAGTTATAGCGGCAATAGAAATACAACATCTGTGAAAGTTTAAACTGCCTAGCTATCACGTCATTAAACATTATCACATTACATAGGTATTATAGATGATCAAACGAACTTCCAAGTGTAGTTCGATCGATATTATATGAGTCGCTTTATTCGAAGTCATATAAATTCAATACTATGTAGGATACAGGGACTACATTGTATTGAATTTATATCATAGAAAAAAGCGACGAAATATAATTTTCATTAGATATAGACAGCTTGGTGTCAGACGGACGGACGGTCAGCGAAGCCTCAGTAATAGGGTCCCATTTTTACAATTTGGGAACAGGACCGTAAAATAAACCTCTTTACGAATCTATCAAAAATATTTTAAATTTATATTTATATCGATACCCCTGCGCAGTGCTCATGCGCAAGTATCGCACCAGAACTAAATTAAATATACCTATGTGTTTGTTATTTTAATTTATTACGCCTTATTACCCTTTTCAATTTTCTATTAATTAAAGTACTTACATAATTTTTAAAAACTTTATTCTGTTGCTAGTGTCTGTGATGTAAAGAAAGACTTTTTAAATATGATGCGCTAACAAAAATAGCGTTGTTGATATTTATAGCAAAAAGTTAACATAATAAGCATTAAGAATTTAATAAATTCAGTCCATTATAGGCAGAACAATGTAACCTTATTGTCTTCATAAACACTTGTTGAAATACATTCGAAGACATTATGTACCTGTACATCATAATTTAGATGCATACTGACAGACGTGTATGATGGTCATACATACATACATGATGAAGTTACTAATAACAATTTAATATTAAAAAATCTCATTACATTCTTCGTATTCTACCTATAATTGCAATCAGATGAATAAGTAAGATTCTTTTTATAAATAAATAATTAATGGTCTTGTTAAAAAACTTAAAAAAAAAACTAATTGCAAAACAACAGTCAGCATATAACTAAAACTTACCATCGGAAAGAATTCATAAAGATCCTCGCTGAATCCGAACGGACATCTCAAGCAACTCACAACAATTTGAAACAATTACGGACACAAAACAGTTGTCACTTCAAAATGCCCACATTCATCACACAAAACTTGTGTCGGTTCAAGAACATGTTAGTGAAGCGAGGAGGTATTTCAATAAGTGTTCTAGACCATATTTGACGTCAGGTCCGCTACGAAAAAGAAACCACACTGAATGCTGCTAAGTTAAGGAAGTCAGCTCTTGCGCACACGCCTATTTAGGGTGCGGCATCTACATAATAATGTGACCGAATGTTGCGACACTTAACACAACAACAGGCGAAAACATGTCTGCGACGTGAAGTGGATTGCAATCGGTTCGATTGTGATCTTTAGAAACGGGTTTTTTTTTCAATAATTTAGAGATGCAGCTACTTATCGCGTGATCAGTATAATGTTATTCATCATTGACATTTTCAGGCTTCAGTTTAGAGTCTCATAAAAATATCTTACGGGATCACAGGATAAGAAAAAACATTAAAGGAATTTTGCTGTCAGTATATTTGTCTGTCTGTCAGCCGTTTATTATTGTACACAACCTTTGGTACCTACAAAATGCTGCCGGTCAAAATAAGTGACGGATCAGCGACCCTCATTTGATCGGAATTAAACTTTAAAAATAATTGTCAAAAAAAAGGAACTTGGTCCATTCTCATTCTGACTATGTTTCAATGTTATGTTTGACGTGATAGCCAGTTTCATCCGAAAAATTAGATTTTATTTCAAATGCATTCACGAACATAATGGACAACACCATATTCGCAGCATTTTGCACGTCCACTGGCGTAGTGAATAAGTCAGTTGCGCAATCCTTATTAGCTGCAGAGCTCAATGAGGTTTAGCGTGCGCGCCCGACCGTACTCATAATGTCACGTAGTTCCCACGCAAGCGGCGCCAGAGATGGGACGCGGCAAAAAAGGTGCAATTGAATTGGTCGAATGAATTTTACAACCTATTTTGGCGTCAGGATAATTTTCAGACTGGTATTTTTTGAGCGATCACGAAAATGGGGATGTGTCATGTTTTTAGTGGATGATTTTTGAATCGAGATTTAATTTGGTTGTTAATAAACTTACCTATGTATGTTATATTTTTTTTTATCTAGCCTATGATGTCCCACTGCTAGGCAAAGTCCCATATTAACAATAATAAAAAAAATGAGATCAACGTAGAAGATGAAGTAAGAAACAAAGAAAAAGTTCATTGGCCTCCAGAAGATTTTCTACAATGTGCAAGTTATTGGCATATAAATAAATATACTATACTATACATATAGTGGAAATCCAGGGAAGGTTCAAACGGTGGAAACGGTCTGCATGGTCTACTGGTTAAGTTTTCTTGATCAATACATTCCAGAGTAGTAAATTCAAATTTTGGTGAGACAACTTTTTTTACACTGGTAAATATAAGGTAATGTAATTTCAAAAATATTTGTATCATGCTCAGAAGCTATGAGTCAAGCCTGAGATCATTCTTTAAAAATATACACTCCCAATGTTAATATTTAGGTATATCAAAGTATAACAATTGAAAAAAATAAAAATGTCAAGGACGATTACAGATTTTTCCGTTTGCTAAAAACTATCACTACATAGTTTGAAGCAAAGTCGCTTCGCGCGTCTTTCTTAGTATGCCTAAATTATTATGTATGCCTAAATCTTTAAAATTACGCTACGGATTTTGATTTTATTTTTTAAATAGATAGAGGGATTAAAGAGAAAGGTTTTTACGTACAATATACCCGAATCGAAGCGAGGGCGGGTCACTAATGTAATATAATAAACCGGTCGAGTACCGATACGATAATTAAATAGGCTTCTAGTTTGTTAGATTAAAAATTAGACCCTTATTAATCATCTTAGTTAAAGTTCTCTCTCAGCTCGATGGCACATTGTATATTGCCCGTCTCTCACGCCAAGAGTCGCGGGTTCGATTCTCGTTCCTGACAAATAGATATAACAGTGTATGTTATCTATACTAATATTATAAAGCTGAAGAGTTTGTTTGTTTGTTTGTTTGTTTGTTTGTTTGTTTGTTTGAACGCGCTAATCTCAGGAACTACTGGTTCGAAATGAAAAAATCTTTTTGCGTTGTATAGACCATTTATCGAGGAAGGTTTTAGGCTATATTACATCACGCTGCGACCAATAGGAAATGTGTAAAAAGCGGAAACGCGAACGAAGTCGCTGGCACAGCTAGTGTTGTAATATTTGTCTAAATACATCAAAGTATGTGATATTTATTTATTTAGAAATAGCTTTCCGCCCGCGACTCCGTCCGCGTAGAGATGTTTAACGGTCTTTATAGCGCAGTCAGTTAAAAAGTATATCCTTTTCTAGGCTCTGGACTATATCTGTACCAAATTTCGTTTAAATCGGTTCAGTACTCTATGCGTGAAAGCGTAACAGACAGACAGACAGAGTTACTTTCGCATTTATAATATTAGTAAGGAAGTAAGGATTAAATTATTGTGCTAATAGATAGCCAGTTCAGGTATTGAGCGTCGAGATCGTCGCGCCATCTCTGGAGCAAAACGAGAATGAACAGTGCAACACTTGCATGACCAATACGCCAGAAGTGGAGGTAATTGGGGATGGCCTTTGCCCAGCAGAGGGACACTACAGGCTAGATAAAAAAAACAAAATATTGTTGCAAGGCGATAAGTACATTAATGTTACTAAACTTGCTCGATAAAAATAATAGTATGATGAAATAAACTATTTCCAAATAGGTAAGTAGGTAATAATATTTTACCGCAATTTACAACTATTATCATTATAACCGACACTAGGTTCAGTATAACAATCCAACAAGTCATTAACTTCACACACACAAATAGCAATTACGGAATTATCGCACAGACACAATCACACACATGATTTGCTGTTTCCTCGTAGTAGTTCATTCATGCTGGAAAACTGAATGGTTACGTAAAGAGCTAGGTATATATAGTATTTAAGGTATTTCAAATAATAAGCTACTGAAAACTAATTTTGAAATATATCAGTCAAAGAAAAAACGAAGCTGTCCACATTCTAAGAGAAAATTTTATATCATTCAAAGAAAACTGACTTGGTCGGTGGAACAGTGGTTAGTGACTCAGGTTCAAAACCTACGGTTCCAAGAGTCGTGGGTTCGATTCGCACTCAGGACCAATATTTGTGTGACTAACATCGGTGTTTGTTCCGCGTAAAAATCCTAATATGCGACATCCAGACATTTCTTCTATATAAGGAAAACTGAAACTGTCCGGGATATTTACCATGTTGTTGTGTTTTAATGAGCTCCCGATATCAGTTAACAGTAACAGTTTCAGTTTTCTAATGTGTGTGACCATGACAGTTTAAAATCATATTTCTTCTATAAGGCCACCTTCACCCTCGTTCTACTTTTTGTAGGACTGATAGTCGGGACGACTTGATTTTGTCCTACATACCTAGTAGGTAGTTAGTTTTAATAGGTACTTATGTATGTTTTGTATTTATGACTTTAAATGATAATACATATGTAAATAATTAAAAAAAAATCGATTAGGACTACTTATTATGACTGGCTCGGTGGAACAGTGGCTAGTGACTCAGGTTCATAACCTGCGGTTCCAAGAGTCGTGGGTTCGATTCCCACTCGGGACAAATATTTGTGTGACGTTTGTTCCGTGTCTGGGTGTATTATTAAATATATTTAAGTTTATTTGTGTATCCGCTGTTGATCCTGATTTCCGTAACACAAGTGCTTAAGCTACTTACCACGGGATCAGATCAATGTATGTGATGTTGTGTAATATTTATTTATTTATTTATTTACCTATAAGGACTATAATTGTTAGGTTCTAAGGTACGAATGTAAATAAGTGTAACAAAGTTTATAAATACGGGCGCCAAAAGTTTACGTGAACGCAAAACAAGGGCTGCCATCTATCCGCTAAGTACGGAACTACCGTGTTCTCAAGAGTTCAACTAGATGGCGCTAACAGTAGTTAGTTTATATTATCACCTAGGATTTTCAATTAAAGCTGTCAGTTACACAATAAATAGCGGTATAATAGATGATCAAACGAACTTACAAATGAAGTTCGATCGTTATTATATGAGTCGCTTTATTCGAAGATATAAAATGTACGATGAAGGGACTACATTGTGAATTTTATATCGAAGAATAAAGCGACGAAATATAATTCGGGGATATTTACCGTGTTGTTTGAAATAATTTTTTTAAAAAGGCTAACAGGATAACCTCACCTACCTGATAGTAAGCGGTATTGAGAACTACATAATATGAGGTCTATTTTCTTCCTCAAATGTGGCCTCATGTGTGACGTTATTGAGTCTGTCGCACTCACCCTGAAGGCCTGCTTAAATACCGTTTCACGCCCCGCCTGATGAGCCCACGATCATAAGAGGAAGGGAAAACGTGAGCTGGATGGGCATTTCATGTAAAGACGAACTGAACCTCTTGGTCCGAGCCACCAGCGCCTGCATTGTATGTGGATGGCAGCACTGTCCTGCACGCGTCGTATCTATTAGCTCCAGATAATATTTCGGCACAGTTGCAAGTGCTATCCACATGTGCCATGCCATCTATATTATATTTTTAATAATACTTCAAAATTCAATATTACGTCCAATTTCCCATTAAAGATGTTTTAATATAAAATCATGTAGCTTAACCCAATAGTTAAACCTTGAACGTAAACCCCAAAATGTTGTCGCTTTGCACAGAATTTTCGGTACAGGAAACTATTACACAATTATTCCATTTTCAACAAATAAATAACTAGATCGCGGTCGTTTACGGTGCCAAATGCATTTTTCCATTGAAACCGACAATAAACACTTATCTACAATCATGTAGGTACCAGCAGTATTTGCTTGTAAAAATGAAAAAAAAAACGTGATTGTGGAATAACTCATTCGACGTAGTTGCTAGGTTATGTTATGTATTTGTAGGTTGTATGTATGTGTATGTAGCATCGGACGATGGCAACAGGTGCACAATGCTACCATTTCAAACGCCTTGTATGCTCGTGTGCGGTGATCGACTGGGAAGATCTATTATAGCTACATCATCATCATCATCATCAGCCCATAAATGCGTCCCCAATACGCACAGACCTACCCTAAACTACGGTGATTAGGTCTTAGTCAACCACGCTGGCCAAGTGCCGGTTGGTCGACTACACAACCTTGGAAATTCTTCATAGGTGTGCAGGTTTTCTCACGTTTTTCCTTATTGGTTAAAGCGTCGGATAATCGAACATACGAATTTCAAATTTGAAAATACAGTGATACGTGGCGGGGATTAAACTGGCGACCTCTCGCATGGCAAGCAACGACCTTCACCACTCGGCTAGCAACGCGTTTAATACCTTCACATGATTATAATAACCACTAGACTGCGTTAAATAACTAATATTTGTACGACCTGTCCTAAAAATTGTATGTTGTTTACCCTCCCTCCTACCTATAATGCCAGGCTCTTCAGGCGGGACGTGAAACGGCATCTAATCAGATCTTCAGGGTTAAGTCGATAGGCTTCAGGGTCTATTGTGCCTGTCGACCTTAGTATGTGAACTTCACGACCACTTACCATCTAAAGTTTCACTTTTTTTTTTTATAAGAGGCTAACAAGATGACCTCACTCCACCTGATGGTAAGCGGTACTGAGATCCACATATGAGGTCGACAGGCACAATAGACCATGTTGAGCCTGTCGCACTCACCCTGAAAGCCGTGAAAAAGGAGACCACTGCTGCGGCAACAACGAGACAAGGCGTGGAGTCTCGCATTGGTATTGAGCTGTGCGGGTCGGAGTTGGCCAGTCCGCCGGACGGAAGGGCCCCCGTTTCTACGGGTCTCCCTGGCCGGCGGGCTGACCCGCTCCGCCCGCACAATACCGCCGCTAAGACTCCACTGGTCCGGCGCTTGCCGCAACAATGGTCCCCCCTGGCTCCGGTTCGTACAGTGCTGATCCCGGAACGCGACCTGACCGAGAGAGGTCAGAGTCACTTGGCGGGTTTTACACAACTGTATGGTGGTAACAGCAACCGGTCGACAAAATGTCTCCCACCTGGATCATGGACATTGATCAATTATCGCTATAACGTCGGCTTCGTCGTCGGCTACATACAATACATACATACATAAAATCAGGCCTTTTCCAAGAGGGGTAGGCAGAGATCACTTCCAGAGGCTACCCTGCGCCAAAGGTCCTGTGTTTGATTCCCAATCGGGACAAATATTTGTGAATTGAACATCAGTATCTGTGTGGTGTCTAAAAATATTATGTTGATTAGGTATATTTGTTTATACCACTGTTGAACAGATATCCGAAAGACAAGTGCCTAAGCATCTTAACACACAATCAGAGCAATATAGACGGGAAAAATGAATGTTGCCGTTGTTAATAATCGCGTTAATCGTGGCTTTAAAAATCTACGGTATTCATAAATCATTTCGGCATTTATAGCAAGTGTAACCCTCGGCGTTGACGGTAACTAACTACGATGATGGCTTGGACTCTTGGAGTAGCCTCGTCATCATCACCGGACATGCGGGGGAGGGGATGGCTCTCACCCCTAAAATAAATTCATCGAAGACGGACATAAGAAAGCGCTAAGAAAACGATCTTACAACAATACTATAAAAACATAAATTAAGAAATATTTCCCAACATCACATATATCTGTGGTAACAAGTCACATATAACTTAAGCTACTTGTGTTACGGATAATATACAAACGACAGTGGATACACAAACCAACTTAAATATAAATAGCACACCCAGACACGTAACAAAGTCACACCAACGTTTATGACACAAATAATTGTCCCGAGTGGGAATCGAACCCACGACTCTTGGACCCGCCTGCCAGGCTCCCTAACCACTGTTCCACCGAGCCAGTCAAATCAATCAAGTCATACAATGAAATAATAAAACGGGCATTATCGCATCACTTTGTAGCAATGTGCAACGCGCCTTACAAAGCAGAGACTACACGTGAGAACTAACGCTTTTGCAAGTAATCAACGGAGAAAATGGAAGAATTTAATACAATTCTTAGCGAGAAACTGGGAGCCATTGTAGTCGTTGAGTCTGTCTCGTTTGCTTAGGGCTGTCAACCTTGGTACATATCAAAATATTATTTAAAAAAATCCTCCAACAAAAAAAATTACCTAAATAAAAAAATGCAAGTGATCAAGTGCGAGTCGGATTCGTAAACTGAGGGTTCCGTATAAAATTAATAAACAGATTTTTTTCCTGTCCTTGTACTAAGTGATCTTAATTATATTTTTTACGATTATATACACGCGTACCTCAGAAAAGGACTGTTAAGAAAACTACATATTTCAAGGAAAAATATTACAACAGCAATAATTATTTAAATTGCGAAGTATAAACGCCAATTACGTCTAAACACTATTGCACAAACAGTAAAATATTTTCAACGTAATTTCACCATAGTATACAGAGCAAAACCACAACATCTACACAAGATTAGGAGATCTATTCCTGACTAATACCAAAAAACAAATAAAATCGGTTCTAAGCATACGAATAAAGACTACATTAAAAAGTTGATATTTAAGATTTTAGACTTTCGCGTTCCATTACACTAAATATTAGTCGCTCGCGACGCGACCATGATTGGTGTAACCCAGTCGAAACGACGGGCAGTAAATAGCTATGTAATTGCTACTCCTAACATCGCGTGCAGACCCATAGGTAAAGACTAATATTTAAAGTTGGTATTTGTTTTTAACCGACTTCAAAAAAAGAGGAGGTTCTCAATTCGTCTGTATGTATAATATTTTTTTTTTTTTTTTTTTTTTTTTTTTTTTTTTTTATGTATTTTCCCCGATATTTTCTTCAATTATAGAAGGATTTCAAAAAATTTTTTTTTGTTGGATAAAGTTCACTTTCGGGGTGGTCCCATTTTCACCAGTCGGTTCTGATGATGGGATCCTGGAGAAATCGAGGGCAACCTTCAAATTTTATAGGGACATGTACCGCGTTTTGCATATTATCTGAAGTCATATTGGCATTTGCTTCTGGCTATCATAATTTTATGATGCTGAGCTGATGATGGAAGGTCAACTCCTTAATAGTTATGAGTAAAAGAATAATTATTTTAATACTGTATACATATTAAGACTACTAGTTATAATATCAGTAGCATTACAGGTGAGCTAAACTATTAGGTTGACCAGTCTAGGATCTGATGATGGGATCCAGGAGAAATCGAGGGCAACCCTCAAATTTTATAGGCACATGTACCGCGTTTTACATATTTTCTGAAGTTATATTGGCATTTGCTTCTGGCAATCTCAATTCTGGCAATGTTATGATGCTGAGCTGATGATGGAAGGTCAACTCCTTAATAGTTGGGAGTAAAGGGATAATTCTTTTAAATCTGTGTACATATTGATACTACTAGTTATAATATCAGTAGAATTATAGGTGAGCTGAACTAATAGGGTGTAAAAAAATGAACACTAAAAAGGATGAAAAAAAATTGTAAACAAAAAAAAAACCGCCTTCAAAAACACGACTCACTAAAAATTACAAAATAATATAATACGAACATTAATCTGGGTATGAATTTGATATGTTGTTGAAGGCGGTGCCGTTTATATTTCACGCAGTTTTCCTCAAAAATTTAATTGGCACCGCCTTCAACAACATATCAAATTCATACCCAGATTAATGTTCGTATTATATTATTTTGTAATTTTTAGTGAGTCGTGTTTTTGAAGGCGGTTTTTTTTTTGTTTACAATTTTTTGATATTAGAAAGGAATAGATCGATTGGAATGTTACAACATTATGTAAGCTAAAAAGCCTTTGTCAGCCCTATTGAATAGGCAAGTAGTTTGTCAACTATTGATGGTTATTTCAATCGCTTCGTGGCGATAAACACGATGTTATTATGCTATTAACTTTATGAACGTACTCTTAAGACATTATTCAGATCCTTCGAACAATTGCGGTGTTTAACACGATTATGATATATTTATTATTTTATTTATTGCCTGTATAAAACAGTAAATCAAGGCTTTGCGTGAAAGTGGTAAAATGACAACGAGTCGTTAAATTTAAGGAAAGTGTGCTCTACTGAGACAAAAGTGAGTTGACTGGCTCAATGGAGCATTTGCCAGTGATATCTTGCTCAAATTGTCATGGGTTCGATTCCCGCCCGGGATAAATATTCATGTGTGATGTTGTGTGATAATTACTTTACCTAAAGCAATTTGATCAGTTGTGTCATATGAATAATCGTGATACTGTTTAATTATTCCTATACTATTGTATGTTGATATCTTATTATTATATGCCACTAGCGGCCGCGTGGAAATGTGGAAATTAAAATAGCCTGTAATGTACCTTCTTAAATTAGCTTTGTATTAGTTAAAATCCCATCGAAATTGTTAGAGCCGTTTCGGAGATTAGCGGGAACAGACAGACAAACAAAAAATTGTTTTTGTTATTGGTACCCGCTAAAGGTTCATGTACCTACGCAGTAAAATTCGTTATTTTAATATGACAAACAGACTTCAATTTTATTTAGTTATACAGATTACGCTACTTCGAGATAAATAGAATTGAACCGGTTTCAGCTGAAAGTAAAATTGTTACGCCTATGTAAATGTATGCGTTCTACGCGAGCTCTAAGTCCCAAATAAACGTCGTAGAAGCGTGAACTATATTTGTTATTGAATTTTCGTAACTTCGAAATTGCGAAACAAACCGTATCAGCCGACAGAACTCGCGAAAGTCACGTAACCAATCAAATCGAACTAGTACATAGAACGAGCTGTTCCCTTCGCGTTCGGTCAGCAGATTCCAATTGGAACTGAAAGCTGTAATTTGCGAGCTTTCCGAACTTCCAGGGGCCATTGTTTGGAAGGAACGAACTAAGCTCGACCTAGCCTCATTCGAAAGCTTTGTTCCAAGAACTTGTTTACTTCTCTTCTGTTATGGAAATAGGGGTAAGAAAAGCTTTTGTTTTTAAGGGAACGCGAGTGGCCAGAGCTTTTGCTGAATAGGGATTTTACCGACATTTTTGCGAAGTAAACAAACATTTTGAAGGTGGAACCCGAAAATTGGAGCTTACAAATGAAGGGTCCACTGCAATAATGATTAATGTCCAAAAAAAATTTATTCTTAACTAGTAATGCTATTCGGTCAGTTAAACATGTATTTAGAAATCTTGTTTACAAACTGCGCATTACATTTACTTCTGAGTTTAGGTCTGAGTTTTTTTACACCATTTATAAATTTAAAACCCAATTATCTTAAAACAAAAGACAATGGACATTCATCATTATTGCAGTGGACCCTTCAAATGGTAATGCTAATAAAGTCCTCAGTGGAATGCTATTGTGAAATATATTTGACTATTCTTTTCGCATATAATTTCTTCTTAGTCGTTCACTCTTGGCAGAGTGGTCGTGATTATGGTCTTTCAGTGCTGACCAGCCTTCGCGGTTGCTCTCCACCGGTCTCTGTGTGTGGCACTGCGAGTACACTCTGTGATGGAGGAATCAGTCGTAGTTTTTATAAGATATAATTTGAATCTGTATAATTATTTAGAGGTCCTTTAACCCCTAGCCAGGACCAGCATAGTATAACTTTTCATTGGTTTTGGACCTTATAAGAGGTGGTTATGATCCAAAATAATGCGGTCCCTATGTGTCCGCAAACTGTGATCTTACCGTGACCACGATTTATTTTATTAGATATCCTTTGAGATATGGCTTAAGCAAATTGTAACAGCTATGAACATCTAGACCAATTTTGTCAGTCAATGTAAGCGTCATCATTGGAAGAAAACATTAATTGATGATCACACCAAACAATAATGAAATGCACAAAGGCTTTGTTGAACAAGAGGTTTTGCCATAAGCGATTAGATCGGTTGAAGATAAGATCGCTGCAGCGCTAATATTTTGATATATTATGGAAATAGGGTAGTTTCCTATTTTTTTATTTTTATATAGATGGATGGACCACACAATTGTAAAGATGATGTTAAAAGAATGGTTTGATATTTGGAAAACTCCCTGAGATATTACAGTTTCAATAGCACATCATTTGGTCGAGCTCAAAACGCTTCATACAAATGTCGCATAGAGCTATGACGTCACCGCTCTGTATACTGTATGCTTATCGTAAGGGCTTTCTTCAGCAGCTATACCAAATGTTGCGTTTACGAATATGTGTTCATAGTGAAAGTTACTACTAAATCTGTAATTTATAAGATGGCATAGTATTTTAATTGAATTTTCGCACTTTAGTAATGGACTTTCCCACCTAACTTCAAATGCCTATTATTGTCTGATTTCGTAAGAAATTTTAATTTCGATTTCACTTATGTTATTGATTTACCCATATGTTACTATAAATTGTGAAACTTCATGTAAAATCAGACTTAGGAAACTAGCCTATTGTATAATGTTTCATATGATTAATGGTGAAAACAATACAAAGAAAAGGTAAATGATTGTTTGAATAAATTTAACCAGTCCCAAAGTAAGTTATTTCAACACTTGCGCTACGGATATCATAAACAACAATGGTACACAAATAAACTTCACTACATAGCATAAAGCAAATTCGTTTCCCGCGTCTGTCTGTCCCTATGTATGCTTAAATCTTTAAAACTACACGACGGATTTTGGAAAGTGTTTAATAGGGAGGTTTTTATGTATAATATACCCGAAGGAAAGCGAAGACAGGTCACTAGTAAATATATAAATACCACACCCAGACACAAAACAAACACCGATATTCATACAAATATTTGTCAGGAATAAATAAATAAATAAATATTACACAACATCACATACATTGATCTGATCCCGTGGTAAGTAGCTTAAGCAATTGTGTTACGGAAATCAGGATCAACAGTGGATACACAAATAAACTCAAATATATTTAATAATACACCCAGACACGGAACAAACACCGATGTTCATCACAAATATTTGTCCTGAGTGGGAATCGAACCCACGACTCTTGGAACCGTGAGTTATGAACTAACTACTGATCCACCGAGCCAGTCAATCAGGAATGGTAATCCAATACTCTTAGCGCAAGGAACAAGGCACTCCAATGCAACATCAAACCGGTTACATTACATTACATTACATTACATGACATCTATGACCAAATACATTACAATAAAAACATTCAGTTACCAAAGTAATAAAATAGCTGAACACGTAGCAGACCACAATACAAAGGGTACATAAAAATCAATTTGCAAGAGAAAACTGTTATTTGCCACCTCAAAAGGAGAACAGTAAATATTTATTATGTCGCACTATGTTGAGAAACATCGGGTTCGTAAACAGTTTTATGTAATTGTCGGTGGAATAATAAACAGCGGAGGCTGTCCTACATAGTGATTGGTTTAGTTGTTGATAAAAGGTTTTGTATCTATGCGAGATTTCGAATGCCGAATGACAGGTGCCGTGTGAATACCGTGAAATACCTAATGGTGTTTCATGGTTTCTTAAACTATCGCGCTCACAATTAATATGTAAAATTAAGATAAGTGTCGCATTATTTATTTGCTAATTTTCCTAATTGCGTAATTAGCGCGTGTAACGCGTGTTAAGATCCTTTGTTATGCAATTCAGTTTCACGGTAACTACGCAAAATTGTCAAATATTTATTATAATATTGTTTCAGGTATACTAAATATTATCTATTAGCTCCGTTACTTTTGTTGAAAAGTACTATGTATACATGGAAACTGTCTTTTCAGCATTCAGCGGATTTATTGTGACTCAGCGGCTATAATTCAATCAATGTGTAGGGAAAAATTCGACGGCTTCAATAGCTAAGGAGATGCACGTCTGGGGATTTGAACACCCGTAATTAAGGGAATGGCACCTTAAGAACGGGTGCTCAAATCCCCGGGTAACAGAGAAGCCGTTTAATTTTTTCCGTTTTCAAAATATTTAATTCAAGACTCTTATAATGTTGACCCCTGATCATGGCGCTTAAAACAGTGCCGAAATATCGGGAACTTGATAATTTAAGGAAGCAAGGTGAATATTCCGGACATATTCAATTTCGTAATGGGTGTTACCATGACAGTTTAAAGTTATACGTATACTAGCTGTGCCCGCGACTTCGTCCGCGTGGATCGTCCACGTCGTCCTTATCACTCAGGGGTATGAAAAATAGATGTTGGCCGATTCTCAGACCTACACAATATGCTCACAAAATTTCATGAGAATCGGTCAAGCCATTTGGGAGGAGTACGGGAACGAATACTGTGACACGTGAATTTCATATAAATACTTGTGACCCGCCCGGCCGGTAAATTTTACATACAAACGTTCCTTAAGAATCACTCTATCATACAGCGAAAGCGACTTTGTTTTATACTATGTATTGATAAGATGTATTGTATAATTCAATTTAACTGCCTCGTTGTGGTTTAATGGTAGCAAGCGCTACGTAAGAAGGACCGACAGGTCCTTCTTACGTAGGTAAGGTAGGTAAGGTCTTACACAGGTTGGAGGTCTTACACGGGCAAAAATTTGTGTTAGTTTTTCTGTAAAGAAATTAGTCAGCCCGGAGTTAGGAAGTTAGCAGTTGCACGCCTGTGCCTGTGCTCGGGAAACACGTTAAGCCGGTGGTCCTGCGCCAGATCTCTCATCGGTCATGTCGGATTGCCGTCTCACCGAACTATGAGAGTTAGAGAACAGAGAGTGCACTTGTGTTTGCGCGCACACTTGTGCACTATAATGTCCTGCGCACTTGGCTTCGGAATCGGTCGGACGCCTTATATGTACAATTCAAAGTGACAACTGCAGGCATACACATGTAATTGCAATGAGCGTAAACCTAGTCATGTTTCGTGGAACAAATCTAGACTGATCGCCACGTGTCTAGATCTGAGTTTGTGTATCATGTTACTTCCCGCTTCCTTACCTAGACGAATTGAGCTGTAAAATGCCGCATCTGAGTTAATCTTATTCCTCTTTATTTCTTTAAGCCTAGGCTACCGGCAGGGTTCCTTTTATTCCGTGACTGGGTGTGTAATTGCATGTCGTTCTTACCACAAGTGTTTAATCAACCACGGAATCTATAATTAACTAAAATTTGTGATTGGTTGGTTGCATTGTTAGATAGTTAGGGTTTGTCATCATAACTCAAGCAAGGACTATAATTTCACAGCGATATCTTCCACAATTATGTAGGGCTATTTGTTTTGCAGTAAATCAATTTTAATTTTATAGTACGTATATGCCTTGAGCCACCCTCTGTCAGATTCTAGACTAACTATACAAAAAAAAACATTTTATTTGGTTCCGTAGTTTTGGAGTTAAAACGATACAGACAGACCGAGATGTGAACTCTCACATTTTTGATACTAGTAAGGATTTTTCATTAATCTCACTTTAAACACGCTTGCCTCTCGCGTTGTTAAATCTCGGTTCTCAAATCTCACAACATGGCTCTCTCTACCCATGGACTCTACATCAGAAAAGAATGCGCCATTTTAGCCCCTACTTCAAGTGACATAAGGGTCAGTGGGCGAGTCGCCAGTTGTGCCTAATTGGAGCCCTGCGGCCATCTGTGTGACATCCTGTGAACCCGGGACCGTGTGTCATAGTTCAATGATACTATGGGGAGGAAGAGTGGAAGCTTTTGACATCACAACAAATTTTCAACGTAAAAGTGAAGTGGAAAGTTAGTAAAGAGCAAAATGAGGTGACGTGTTTAGGTTCAGGACCACTGTTTGTCGATTTTGAATTACAGTCCTACGGTGAAGGTAGGACTTACTCGTATTACGGACGAAAGGAAAATTCAATATTTAACGCGTTGAGCCAAAAATTTTATGGGATTTTTTAACTAGTGAGGCATTTATAGGTGAGGCATAAAAAAGGAAAGTGTGTTACCTACGAAAGTATATATGTCCTTACACATATGTGTAAGGACATATAATATACTAAAAGTACATATAAGTATAACAAATAATGTTCATTTGTAAGAGAAGTTTCCAGAAGCACCGTATTGTAATTACCTACGACAAACTGACTTCAAATATTTTGTACACGGACAGGAAGTGGTAGTTATTTGACAGGCTCGGTGGAACAGTGGTTAGTGACTCAGGTTCACTATCTACAGTTCCAATAGTCGTGTGTTCGATTCCCACCGAGGCAAATATTTGTGTGATGAACATCATGGACCAAGATCCCAGGGCCGCCAGACCTACGTCATTTTAGCAAAGCTAGAATTTCCATGACTTATAGTCTAGTATGTACTTAGAAGAGTACGCGTACTCACTTGCTCGAAAGCGGGGCCGTTTCACAGGTAGCGCGAACTAAAGGTGACCCAAAACAGAGGCAACCTACGTCATTTTAGAAAGCCTAAATTTGACATATATACCTACGTGGTACTATTTCCAGACGAATTGTAAAGCTGCCAGACCAATCCGATGGGCCAATTATTCAGCCAGACGCCTCAAAGGTGTGAGTGCAAGCTTGAGGGCGTATCGACGCACAGCCTAAACGGCTAAAGTGAGGCACTTGAAATTTGGAAGAGACGTAGCTTAGATACCGTAGAGGTGCATTAAGAAAGAGATTCCCGAAATTCTCACGGGAATGGGAATAATCGGGAAAATCCTTTTGTATGAAAAATTTAAATCGCTTAAGTTAGACGCTTGAAATTTGGCATGCAGGTACCTTGGTAAACTTAAAGCTTGTGGGCAGCAGGGCTGTGAAACGGCCCCGCTTTCGAGCAAGTGAGTACGCGTACTCTTCTAAGTACATACTAGACTATAAGTCATGGAAATTCTGGCTTTGCTAAAATGACGTAGGTCTGGCGGCCCTGGGATCTTACTCTATCAATGTTTGTTCCGCATCTGAGTGTATTATTAAATATAATTAAGTATATTCGTGTATCCACCGTTGATTCTGATATGCGTAGCACAAGTGCTTTAAGTTTCGGGATCGGATCAATGTATGTGATGTTGTGTAATATTTATAACTATAAATATTACTTACACAACATCACATAATCAGTACTCATCACCGTAATCAGTCTAACTAGACTGATTACGTTTCAAAAATCCATCAAGCATGGAAGACGTCGAAAACCCTACTCATTAAATATCGTTCATCCAGCCCACCAGTAGCACTTCACAGATAAACACTAGAATTACACCACACACACCACGTGTGGTGTCATTATAATGCTAATATTTGACGAACTACATGTCAATTTCATTTTCCTACATACGAGGTAGTTAAATAAGCGTGACAAGTACAAAGGCAGACATATACAATGTGATAAGTACGTCTATATCGCCAATGTTTCCAATGAATATGTATTTGAAGCAATGTGTTTCATTTGTTCAACTGCATTTGTAAGTTAAAAAAAAAGGGAAAATTCACATTCTTGCCCGGCTGAACGGGGACCCGAATCTACGATCTTGAGGTTTTAAAATTATATTAGCTCTAAGTTCACTAAAACACAATTAAAAATATAATTGCCAGATGCCACCATTTCTGTAAAGGAATGTTTACGGACTGAGTGAGTTGATCACTATCGGTGGGACTGGGGATGCCACCCATGGCTAAAAGGTAAAGTAGCGGAAAAAATCACATACACAACATAATGCCTGGATAGTATGATTGGTAGTATGTGGGGCGCGTAACCTCAATATCGTGGGTTCGAGTCCTCTTCAGCCGGGCATGAACTTTTCCAATTTTAAATTTACATTAAAACTCTGTGTAGCACTAAAAACTCAATGCAATTCGTACTGGCTGAATGGTACATGCATAGTCAAGTGCATTGTCTTCTGTCAAAATGCATTTCAAAGTTTTTTTATTGTCTTAAAATTGAAAAAATGCACGTTCATTTGCCCATGAATGTGCATTATTCCAAATGCAAATATCATTGGAGATCTAAGTAGGGCTAAATATAACAAAGCAAATATGGTAATGTGAGTTATTTGAGACTTACAGAATTACTTTTAAGATATTTTGTCATGATTTTGTGTAGGTTTCGCTTTATGTCACTGTACACACGTATTATGTTAGTAATTCTATAAATAAATAAATATCGTGCAAGAAAAAAAAAACAAAATCTTTCATATTTCGATCCCTTTACAGCGGTAAAGGGGATATATTTTTTCCTAACTGACTTACGATGATGGCTTGGAGTAGCCTCGTCATCATCACCGGACTTGCGGGGGAGCGGGTGGCTCTCACCCCTGAAGTAAAGGGGAGACTATAAAACAAAATTCAAGTGAATACCAGGATAAGTGTACCAAAAAATATTTAAATCCATGATGTTTTCATGCGTCCTTTCGACTGCCTCAGGAATAGACTAAAAGTGTACAACTTTATTGGAAGTTAACCACCTAATAAGGAGATCGTATTTTTTTCTATTCATCATCATCATCATCAGCCCATATACGTCCCCACTGCTGGGGCCTACCCTAATCTAGGGCGATAAGGCCTTAGTCATATCTATATCTATAATGAGCTTGAATTGGATTCGATGCCCACCTGAGTGTTGATGTACCTACCATTTATTAAGCGTAAACAGTCACACATTGTTTGCTAATCGCCTTCCCCAAGCAAATAATGATCATCATCGCATCATTGGTGGACGCCCTTCGATGATCAAGGCCACGGCCATTGAGACGGCATCACACACGCAACGAAATTCTAAGAATTATCATCCATCTGATTGACTCGTAAAGTTATCTAGACAATAGGAAAGGCGTCTTCCTTAGACGGAAATATTGAAAACTAGCTGTGCCCGCGACTCCGTTCGCGTTGGAGCTAGAATTTAAATAGCCTATCCTGTGTCCCAGATGTCTATGTGTTTTTATACCAAATTTCATCAAATTCGGATAATTGGTTTAAGAGTTATGGAGGAACATTCATACATACACACATACAGAAAAAAAAACTAAAAATCGTGAAATTAATATCAGTATTATATATTGAGCCTATAAACACAATATCTCTGAAAACAAACTAACTTACTCCATGACCGACCCTTACAGATTTATTATTAGTATAGATGAAAATCCGATCTTAATAATTTTTCAGCTTTCAAAGAAAGAGGCTGCCGTCTTTAAATTGATTACTATTTCTAGTTCTGAAAGCTTAGGGTTTGCTACAAACACCTAATTCACTGTACAGGTATTTATGAAATTCTTGTCATTTCTTGTGTAACCTACTCATTTACTCATTCTCTTCATTCATTTTTGAAAATATTAATTTCGTTACTCAGAATTTACTGTGATATTTGAAAGATTGACACTGTTTTAAGAAATCGGAGCAGAGCTCCAATAATCCAGTCCGCGGGTATTTTTGCTCAGCAAAAGGTGGTTTAGAAAAAGTTTAAGCATCCTATTGCTTGGGTATGGCTGCCTAATAAGAATCCAAATTTTCGACCTCGGGGGGCGCATGCGCGAGCCGCCATCTTGAATTAAAGGTGCCGAAATTCGTTTTTTTCTAAATAATGTCTTAACAGTTAACTGTATGACTAAAGTGTCTATGAAAAGCATAAAGAAGACAAAATTACTTACATTTCCTTCATACATATTTATTCTGTAAGTCTTATAGGTAAAAGTTTACAAGCGATGGAAAAACAACGAAATTTGTTGATCATCGATACAGCGATTTCTTTGGCTGCAACATTTAAAAATGTTTATATCGTTGGTGAAGACGTAGATCTTCTGGTTTTGATGACAGCACTATCACCACCCCAAAGCAACATCTACCTGCTAAAACCCGGTAGAGGCAAAACAGCTGAAAGACTATACTATTTATTTATTTATTTATTTATTTATTTATAAGAAAACCAACAGCTTATACATATTAATATTAACAAATTGTAGTTAGCGTTAAGCAAAGCCAATAACAGGTTTCCCTTAATTTTACTTCACAAAGTATGTTATTGGTAGACTTCACAAAGTATGTTATTGGTACTCCACTAATAGTTTTAAATACAAGGAAGCTATTAACAACATTTTTTTCTACACGCGTTTAGTGGCTGAGATCCCACATCAGCCCTCTTCAATCAAGGGAAAATGAAATTTTGTTCCCTTGTTGAGAAAAACACTCGAATTAATGATATCATTGACATCTACGAAGATAGTCTTTCAGCTGTTTTGCCTCTACCGGGTTTTAGCAGGTAGATGTTGCTTTGGGGTGGCGATAGTGCTGTCATCAAAACCAGAATATCTACGTCTTCACCAACGATATAAACATTTTTAAATGTTGCAGCCAAAGAAATCGCTATATCGACGATCAACAAATTTCGTTTTTTTCCAGCGCTTGTAAACTTTTACCTATAAGACTTACAGAATAAATATGTATGAAGGAAATGTAAGTAATTTTGTCTTCTTTATGCTTTTCATAGACACTTTAGTCATACAGTTAACTGTTTAGACGTTATTTAGAAAAAACTAATTTCGGCACCTTTAATTCAAGATGGCGGCTCGCGCATGCACCCCCGAGGTCGAAAACTTGGATTTCTATTAAACTGCCATACGAAAGCAATATAACGGCAAAACATTTTCTACTCCATCTTTTGCAGACCAGAGGCTTTTATATGTCCCCACAGACTGTACTACAAGTAATTGTGTTTTACTAATACTTACTTATAAAAAGAAAGAAAGAAAGAAAAGATATTTATTTGGCATGAAATGAGAAAATAAAGAGATCAATTACAACATGAATTAAAAACTAAAACATAATTACACAATTATTTATATACCAAAAGGGTCTTCGCTTAGTATAAAAATATCCTACAGGGTTAACAAAACACATTTAGAAAGAGCATCATCATATTCTTGGACCGTACACCTACAGCATTTGTAACCAACCATGCTCTATATCTGGTCAAGACTTGATTACGAATATACAACATACCAACACAATTAATTCAATTACACAGTACACCTAATAAATATCACATGTCACGTACCTGCTCCTAATTGTCACAGTCTTGGCACGCGATATTTTTCAAGTATAAAAGGAAGACTTTCCTTGTCACTTTATCCTGTTGTTGTTGTGATTAGCAAAGATGGCGTGGTCGTGTCTAGTGAATAGTTTTATGGCGTTGGCACGTGGCCAAAGGACGTTGGTAGAACTAGGAAGGAGTATGGAAATAATGTGGAAAATAGCTCTTTCGTCCGCTACTTGTTTTGCGAGATATTTGCATTTTTTTTTATATACGTGTAAAAAGCTAACAGGGTGTTCACTCCACCTGATTAAGCGGTAGTGTTATCCACATGAGGTCGACAAACACAAAAGACCTTATTGAGTCTGTCGCACTAAACCTGAAGGCCTGCTTAAGTGCTGTTTCCCTGCCTGAAGAGCCCGGGATCATCGGGAGGCAGGGGAAATATGGTATTAGGTATTTTTGGTAGAGTCGGGCAAAACAAAAGTGGTTACTCATAGTCGTCCATAAACAATATCAAGTATCAGGGGGCTTAGATAAAGTAACAATATCGATATTGATACTTTGTCTACGGGGCCCAGGATTTACAAACTAAATGATGATAGCTTGATAGATAGAGTCACACTTTTTCCAGTACAACTCAATATTTTATTATTGTGGTTCTAGTTCCTTGCTGTTTCACTGACTTGATGTTTAGTACTAGTTAATCGAGAAAACATTAGGTACCCGCTTTATGCGCCATTTGTTTAATAAGTAATCTTTAACCTGTGTCCTTCATCAGGCTAAACTCTATGCTTTATTTCTTAGAACCTATATTATTTTAATCGGTTCAATAATTAAGCTGTTAAAGTAAGACAGTTAGAGTTACTTCCTCATTCACAATATTAAGTAAGGATTAAATAAACAAACTAATATATCAATTTATAAACAAGCCAGTTGAATGATGTCGTTTTTGCAACTATCATAGTACAGTAAGGCGTCCGACCGATTTCAGTCATGGCGGCCGATCTCAATTGAGATCAGCCAAGTGCGCAGGACATATTATAGTGCACAAGTGCACGCGCAAACACAAGTGCACTCTCTGTTCCCTTTCTCTCATAGTTCGGTGAGACGGCAATCCGACATGACCGATGACAGATCGGGCGCAGAACCACCGGCTTAACGTGCTTTCCGAGGCAGGGGCGTTCAACCGCCAACTTCCTAACTCCGGGCTGAGTAATTTCATTACAGAAAAACTAACAAAATTTTACCCGACCCCGGACTCGAACCGGGGCCCTCTCGGTCCTAAAGCAGCACTTGCTACCGATAGACCAACGAGGCAGTTAAATAACACATACACATAACACATAGTACAGTATATATAACTACTGTAGTACATAAGATTGGTAACAACGACACGGGTTTAATTACTTAAGTGAATGAACGATTCGCTAGCTCTAATAAAGTCATAAAAATTATGGGTGTGTGCGCTAACAAATGTACTGGATATGTAATACCAGTGTTAATGAATTAGTTCATTTCCGAAATCCGAATGAATGGAACACATAATATAATCAAATGAAGAAGTAAGTAATTTTGTTTACTAACATTGGGGACAAATGTGAAATGAGCGATGTTTGTGGAGTTGGAAGATAAAGATATTTATTGATTAATGTTGCTGACAAGATTAATGTTGATATTAAGAATGCCGAAAATATGTAAAAAAGTAAGCAAATAAAAACAAAAAATATAATAAGTTATTATTACCGGTCACCACATAGAGCTCCGAAATTTCCGTCACCCGACATTAAAGGACATAATTTTAAAGACATGGCTATAATGAGAAATTTTCTAGACTTCAAACCAAGTATTTGTATCTAAAAAGCGAGACCTTGCCCTCTACATCGTACCCACGACCTCAGTAATTACCTAATTAAGAGAGAACCGAATCGCGACGAATAAAGCCGTAAACGGCAATAATGGCTGCACACAGTGTTCTGTTAAGATGATTTAACACTGGTACACTGGTTAGATAAAATATAAACAAATATAAATATTATACAACATCACAAACATTGACCTGATTCCGAGAATCAACAATGGATACTCAGATTTACTTAAATATATTTATAATAACACACCCAGACACGGAACAAACACATATGTTCGTCACAAATATTTGCCCCAGGTGGGAATCGAACCCAAAATTCCATGCCCCTTCACGCAAATACAACAAAATTGATTTTGAGGAAAGTTTATCATTGTTTCGGTAACAGAATAACATGAAAATATAGGATGTACAGTCTTGTCCGTGACCACGAGCGCTGTAAAGAGCTCGAAACGTCTAAATCTCTAAAAAATATGTTTAGAATAACAATACACACGAGTTCAACCCATAAAATTATTTTTTGTTTTACTCCAAACTTAGGATATTTTTTTTAGACAACTGCAAAAGGAGAAGTGTTTAATTTGCGGACTGATGTTAGCATCTGTTTTTATAATTTTTATTATTGTAAAAATTCATTGTGAAGATCCAACATACATCCTATTTGAGAACCTGTTTGTTTTAGTGTTGATTGTTTTGTTCTATTGGACGTGGATCTTTATAGCGTCGCAGTGAGAGCCTATTAATGCCCCATTACTGCTAAACGCCTACCACACTGAGAACTATCGGTGACTTCATCGCTGTAAAGAGGATACATACATACGTAAAATCACGCCTTTTTCCCAGAGGTGTAGGCAGAGATCACTTCTTGCCATGTGCTACGATCCTGGCACCATTTTCGCTTCTTTCACATCCATCAATCGCTTCATGCATGAACGTCGCTTACGGGTACTTTTGATTTAACCCTTCTTTTAAATTTGACCTATTAGGTCACATATTCAGTTTTCTAATGTGTGTTACCATGACAGTTTGAAATTATTTGTATATAGGTAAAAAGGGTAAAAATCCTTGCTGGTTTTATAAATTGCGATAATAACTCTGTCTGTCTAAATGTTCCACAATCACGCCTCAACAACTGAATCGATTAAAATGAGTTATCGTTCAGATGTAGTCTAGAGCCTAAGAAAGGAAGGCTATACTTTTTAACTAATTTCGCTATAGGGCAGTAATGTTCTACCTGAGAGCGATTTCCGCGAACAGAGTCGCGGGCGCAATGATAAGGTGACCACAAAAATTTAACTGGGGGCACGGTAGTGTCAAACGGCCAATCTGAGAGTACATGTGAAGTTAGGCCTGGTAAAGAAAGAGCGCAAAGATCAAGAATCCTGGATCTAAATTAGATCTGATAACTTTTTCACAAGGTAATCTGTGTTGATTCGTCTTGGCAACATTTTTTCTTAAAAATGGTAATTGTGGGATTTTTTTTCATCCACTTTAAATGAAAATAAATGATCATCATAGGAGCTTCAAAGGTCAGTCGTGCATTGCATAGTTAGTTACTCACAGAATTATAGCTTAAAACTTAATTTTGCCTTTACACTAAACTAGCCTTGTAGGGAACTAAACTAGTACAGTTAGACTTCTATCTACCATCTTTAGCAACGTGAATTAATTAAAGAATCAAATACAAATTATAGTCTTTTTCAGACTGTGACACTTCATTGTGTTCTGAATCACGCATTTAACGTTTAAAAGTCACAATTTAAAAAAAATACTTATGCAGTTCGTATACGTAGAATGGAATGTAGTAAGTTCCATTCTACGTACACGAACTGCATATGTAATTTTAAAAATAATTCTATAACATTAAATTAAACTAAACGATACTGTTTGTCATTTAAAAGTATAAAAATATTTATTTTAATATTTTTCCTAATGACGCCGCAATAAAATGAAAAAAGTGTGCAATAAAATTATTTTCGTTTGTCAAACGTAAAATGCGTGATTCAGAACACAATGAAGTGTCACAGGGATTATCTTAGGTGAAAAATACTATAATAATGACAAATACGGGACATAATCTGCAAGATACCTCGCGATGAGATGTTACATATTCATCAGACGACACCAATGAGTATAATGGCATATGTTTATTTATAGCAGCAAGCTTTTTAGATGATGATGACTATGTATAGGTATACAATATTTACAAGCTATGCCAGCGACTTCGTCCGCGAGGTAATGAGATTTTAGGCAGCATCGAATGTAGTCGCGTCTAGAAACGCACAGAAAGTTTTTGACGTGATTTTTAAATAGCATACCTTTTTAATATATACCCCGATTGACATGAAACAGAACTATTGATTACTGATAACTTCATCTAGATCAGATAAGCCGTTTCTAAGATTAGCGTGGACAAACGTCTGTCAGTGACAAACAGCTAAACAGAAATACTCCAGGCATTTTTTATGGTACTAATGCATTGCTAAAGGTCTACTATAATATTTTTTATCATATATGTCAGCCATGTAGGTACAGCCATTCGTTACATTTCCATTTTAAGTATTGATATGTGCCAATATTTCACTATGCGCTCTTTTAAATTGTCTATTGATCTTGAGTAATGATTAACAGTATAACTGGTGTCTCGCCATACTATTGCGCTTCTAAATAAAGTGTATCACAAATATGAATAGCGTTAATTACTTCCTAACCTGTGATCACTATGGATTTTCCGTTCTTTTCGCTTTTTAGTCAAAGTAATTTTTCATGAAAATTTGTATGTGGTGTAACATTAAGAAAATTAAAGCCATCATTATTGTGCGAGCTATTTTCATTGTTTTTGGCAACTTAATGATATGCGTAAACGACATATTACAATGTTACGAATAAACTCTATGCAGGTACAACCTAAGTAGTTGGTACTTCAATATTTGATTTTAATATAATCTGAAACTATCAATTTGAGCACATTACCATACCTACAAAATCCTAGCCATAGACTAAATCTGATTAAAATAATTTCTTGTTTACAACATTTGTATTCAAATTAATTATAATAAGAATCACGAAACCTATCGAAGCTTGTTGAAATACACGACTGACTATATTCTTATTCGTATCGAAGAATAAATCATCTATTTAGATGTAAAGGCCTGTATGTGTTTTAGAAAAACATACATTATTCAGATTAAGTACCTACATACTTTTCCCATAAAGGACACACACGGATATAAGTCCAACATAGTCGTCATAATATTTCCCATGCTCAACCCTATTTTATACGTACAAGCTTTTTTAATTTAACCTATTTGTACGGAATATAATAACTAATTAAATTTCAAAATCATCTTCATAATCAAATAATATATCGTAGAATGCAATCGATTCTACATCTTCTACAAAGCTAATACACTTGTAAGACCTCATCGACTAAATGAAACTTCCACTACTTATCCTACCCTATTTTCTAGCGAGTGCTACGAAGTACTTGTCGCAGATCCAACTATAGTTGGTATATGATTTTCATTGGTCATTCTAATAATGTTGTACATCGATATGAAATAATATGTCAACCAACCCGCACTTGGCCAGCGTGGTTGTCTAAGGCCTAATCGCCCTAGTTTATTGTAGGCCCGTGCCCTAGCAGTGGGCACGTATATGGGCTGATGATGATGATGATGATGTCATAAAATGCATACTAATTTTTAAAATAGAATTAGAATAATAAACTAGATTTTTTTTTTACTTACCCATAATAGGCACCTACTCGTATATTTGGTTCCTATCATAATGAAAACATAGTCTTATATCCTTAAATTCTGTTATGATCTAACTTTGCAAACATGAAGAAAAATTATGCGTTCAATTTTGCCCGTAACATCTTGTTGTACCTATTTACTTCTCAGTAATGCTTAACTACCTACGCATAGTTTAAATTATATTTGATCCATCCTGAGCATACTTTTGATAAGTGTTATCTTTACGTACAACAATGTAAAATGAATCTTATTTATCTAATTGCTGAAACTATTCAAGTCAAGATTTTAGATAGTTAGAGATCTTCAATAATATAATTAGATGATGCACTTAATCAAATGACGTTTCAAAACAGACTAGTTGTTTAGACAACTTTAGGTCATCGCCCAAAAAAAAACTAAGCTAGCACGTCATAATGACTGAGGTTTATCATTGAATTCGTATGATACCCGCGAATATCACACCAAACATCAACAGAATCCGATTGTCAACTCGTCAACACACGACAATAAAACAAAATCCGATCGCGCCAGTCCGCTCCCGATGCGGTGTCAACGAAACTGTATCAATCACGTTACCTTGACTTTAGACATCACTATCCCTGTTGGTCGCTCTTGTGATCAGCTGAGCGCGCGCTGCGCGACTACACCGCGCTGAATCTCGCGAGGCACTGGCTGACGGCTGATGGGAGACTCGGTGGCCGGAGCTAGGACGCGGCCACACTAGCCAACTGTGGCCCCAAGAATTTTCGACTCCTCAAACAATTGACGATCGACATTCTGGATGAAAATGGAATGAGAAGCTCGGGAAGAACGTGAGATTTTTGACTTCCGTGTTCCGTTACACTAAATATTAGTCTTTGTGGGTCTACACGCGAGATTAGGAGTACTTTGTGCCCGACGTTTCGACTAGGTTACACCAATCATTATTGCAAGCGAACTGAAACGTCGGGCAGTAAGTAGCTATGTTTTTGCTACTCCTAATATCGAGCGTAGACACATAAAGACAAATACTCAGGAAAGAAGTCTGGCCCCTAATTCAGAACGCTTTTTTGACGTTCAGATGTGGGAAATCTATGCTTTCTCATAGTCTATCATGTAAGCTTGGTGACAGAGCACAGTTTCGAATCTCATACCGATGTATTGTAAATAGGGGTGTTTGCGAAAACTGTTACTAGTATCACCTGTCCTACCATCATTCTGATGTCGATGCTCCATAGTTTGATCATTTTACAGCCATTTCTCGTTAAGGGTAATGGGATCTGTACTCCTATTTACCCTGTATCCCAGTCTCGGTGACTTTGTAATTCCGGGACTATAATTTTTTTCTAAACCTACAACATTAGACTTATAAGTTATAAGTCTAATGTCGCCTAAAGGTCTAACATTACTACATTCCTAGATTTACTGCAAAAACAACAGAGGACATAGTTGCTAGACAAAAATTAGTAACCTAGACAGTGAACTCACAGCCTCAAATTGTAGCTGACCTACAAATATAAATAAAGAAAGAAGACATCAATCACTCACACCATCGCAGCGCGGTCCTTACTAAATAGATAAAAAACTCAGTTGGGCGACAGTGGATTGGTCAAACCAATTTGTAATTTGTAGCGTGTGCGCATGAGACATTAGTTCTGGATGAGCGGGTCCGCTTTATTGGCCGAGTCTTTGTCTGGATCAGTATTTGGAGCGTAGGTATACATTTCAAATGGTACGTGATTGAGTTAAATGTGTTCGGGTCGATCGAGTGCGTGGAAATTATGTGACACGTTATGGTGGGTAAGATGGACGATGAAAGATAAGACGTTAAAGAAGAGTTGTAGGCCATTTTCCGGAATCATCTACTTTGATTTCTTCATTATGCTACTTGTATTTGGTTGTCTTCAAGAGTAAATAAATACATATTATCACACAACGTCACATACATTCACAGATATAATCTATGTAGTTGTAGCAGTAGTGACTCCATTTGTAGAACAAATTAATTGATTGATAAAAAAAATTATCTATCTATATTTGTCTCAGGTATTTGTAAAATGTCGTTAATCGACAACCAAGGACCAAGAAAGACTTTCCATGACCAAACAGGTCAAATCTTGAAGAGAGGGCAAATCAAAACTATCCGTAAACGACAACCATGCATGAATGTATGTGGAAGAAGTGAAAGTGGTGTGTCGGGACCGTAGCAGGAAGTGATTTTGGCAGGAAGTGATCTTGGCCTATTTCTCCGGGGAAAAGACGTGATTTCATGTATGTATGTATGTAATCGGCAAGGAAGCAATTAATTGAATCAAATGCAAATAGTTTCATGACATACTTTTGCACGTCGAGTTATAATAAGATTAATGACATACAAAATAAAAAAAACTGTACAAGTTACGTTATTCTTTGATGTCCAAGCGAGCAGCTCATCATGTATATGGATTTTTATCATTTAACTAGCTGTGCCAGCGACTTCGTTCGCGTTTCCCCCGTTTTTTACACATTTTCCATTGTATCTTTGCTCCTATTGGACGCAGCGTGATGTTATATAGCCTAAAGCCTTCCTCGATAAATGGTCTATACAACGCAAAAAGATTTTTTAAATCGAACCAGTAGTTCCTGAGATTAGCGCGTTCAAACAAACAAACAAACTCTTTAGCTTTATAATATTAGTATAGATAATCTTCTACTTCAAAATATGCTTTTTTCACAAGGCTCGTCTTAATAAAAACCTTACAACATATTTGTTGTCCGACTGTCAGTCCATCCGTCAAGACCCTTCTCGAGAACGTGTGAATCGGAAATAGGTGTCAGATGAAATCATCCTCGGATTCTAGTAGACAGCGTACCTACGCGGGGAAGTAAAGCATGTGTTCGCCCCCTAAAAGTAGCAAGTAGCACAATAAAACCATAAACATTACATTATCTGTTATATAAATAAGCTATAATGCAGCGTAATGATAAAGCAATTATTTAAATTGGCCCATTAGTGCAGTATTCATAGCGGGGGATTGTGTGATTACGGGGACAATGCGTTTTGCACAGTGAGACTGATTCGGTGCAATGTCATCTTGATATTTGAGCATTTACGGAACTGCATGTAAGTAAAAGTAAATGAGTATGGGTATACATATAATTAATAGAGATTCTCGATTCGGATACGGTATTAAAGGGTACAGGCCCTCAATATGAAAATTAAACCTTTATACAATCACTTCTTCTGAAAGAATCTGGGTAGATAGGGTAATAATATAGGTAATGTATATTAGATTATCAGGATGCAGTACCCTAGAAGGACGTAAACCGGGGCATAAGCTAACTTAGCCATAGTTATGTGTTAAAGGGAAATCCCAAAAGACAACAAGTTGTTCTCCAACAAGAAAAAAAAATATTTCAGTTGTCTTAATCATGTTTCCGATATGGGCTTAATGTGCTGTAATAGACCTTATTTATTACTAGTTTATCCGGAACCCTGACTGCACCTGACCTTACCGCTTTTGGCCGGTTTTTTTAACCTCTAGGCTAAGCCACGGACACACGGACAGACGTACACGACAAAACTGTCACGATCCTTTGTCGACTATGGAACCCAAAAGAGAAAATGAAAGAACTTCTTTCGTTCCATACATCTCAAGTTAGTAAAGTGCTTTTGGTACTTAAACCCTTCATTTTCTCTTTTATTTTTGTTCTAAGCAAAGGCAATGTCTTGGATAATCATTCTAAGTAATACCCAGTGGACTTAATTTATGTGTTTAAGCTAAAGTGATGCTTTCAGCGACAAATTCATTTGCATTTTAGCCGTCGCAGAATTAAACATCACCGCTAGCAAAACAGATTAGAAGAAGGTAAAGAAATATTTTATTTTTGTATACCTTATTTCCTGACCGAAAGTTCTTATAATTATAATGATCGTTAATATCGTTATGGTATTACTAGTATAAAAATGGTGACAATTTTTTTTTATAAATGTATGGTTATCTTCTGTATAACTTTCATTAACTTACCTTGTGGTATTTAAGTATATTATTTTTTCCAAGTTGCTTGTATATTTTTCTTACCAATCGGACTAACCCACTTCCGTCATTGTTCTAATTATAGAAAGCCTCTAATTTATTTTTATTGAGTGGATTATAATATTACAGCAATTAAATTTAATTATAGTGAAAGTGAGTAGAGGAGGAGGTAATAAAATTATATCAGTGTTTTTTTTCCTGGCATGAAACCGCATTCGGTGGTGCCTCTGTCTCTTGCACTCCTTAGTCGAGTGACGACTAAGGGGTGAGAGCCATCCGCTCCCCCGCAAGTCCGGTGATGATGACGAGGCTACTCCAAGCCATTGTAGCTGCCTGCAATACATTGCAACAATGCACGGTCGCCCTCTACCGTAGTTTCTATTGTAAATATGCTAATGTCACCTATCGCTAGTAGTAAGTTTGTAAATAGTACTTAAGGTCAAATTTTTCCTAATTTTAATATACTTCGTCTCGGATTTCCGATCAAGACACATCGCTGAACCTGCTTTTCATTTCGCCACCTCACTGAAGCCCTGCACCTATAAGGATCAAGCTAGAAGCTCTTCACTCTCACCTAGCACTCATCCTAAACCATCATCGTATGTCAGTTAGTAAAAAAAAATCGGGTGACTCTAGACTATTCTGTGTACCAAATTTCATTTAATCCGTTTCATTAGTTCACAGACAAAGTTACTTGTGCATTTATGAAGTAAGAAGGATTTATAATATTTTTTTGCTATCGGTACTTAGCTTGATGCGTTTAATTCCGTGTGTTTAGGCTCAGTATCAAAGCGGGCCACTAGGCGCTCCTCTGATAATTATTTTAGTGTGGCCCTTTCGACGGCCCTGGACAAACATAAGCCCTATGCCATAGTTATTTTTGTGATTAGAAGGGTCCGCTGTAATCGAGTTTAATCCTCGCGTTACGGTGACAATGTAAGAGAAGGGATTTTAGGATCTAATGTAATTGGCCGTATTGTAGGGGACCTTGTCACAGGTAGTTTTTGTTTTTTTCTAACTGACTATGATGATGGCTGGGAGTTGCCATGTCATCATCACCTGACGTGGAAGGGAGCAGATGACTCGCCCTAATTCGCCAATACACTACAAATAATAAGTGTAAAAAATACCCTTAAATAGGCTTTCTTGTGGTAAGTAACTTAAACTTAACTCTTAATCAAATACAGCATATAGAATTTTTTCATTGGTTTTCGCCGGTATTACAACTAGATAAGGTTCAAAATCTGGTGGGAACTATTTTCCCTGTGTCTTATTAAGGGTTAAAGGGGAGTTTTTTATAACACGCTAGTCACGCTACGGATCCCTGAACGCGAGTCAGATTCGCACACAAAAATATAGCTTAATCACTAATTTTGTCAGATATAATATAGTATATGGTTCTCTATTTCATCTCATAAAATTTTTATCCATAATTTTACATCTCATAATGTTTTATGTCCGAATCATCATTTGCCCGAATGATCATTATCCCTAACTACATTTATCATAATATCACTTGCCCTAAAATCGAAATCCCTAAATATTATTTACCCTAAAATCTTTTGCCATAAATATCACAATCTATAAAGTTTAAAAGACATAAAAGGCTTTTCCATAAACGTCATAAGTCCGAAAGTACTAAAGGTCCTAAAATGTTTTGCTATAAATATTACAATCCATAATATGTGAAATGCACAAATCTATTCTATAATTTGTATATTCTTTTAATATTCATTTGGCAAACGAGACATTTAACAACAGTACCATCTTACAAAAACTGACTTATTATGTGTGACGAACATCGGTATATATAAATATATTTATTTTTATTTGTGTATCCACTGTTACATAGAAATTAAACAGTAGTAAATATTTTCTGGCGCTTCGCCGGCCGCTGCCGCGGCACGCTCGCTTCGCTCGCTCGGCTCGCGCGTTTTATGGTCACCAGTTCTAACCTAACCTAACCAAAATTCTAACCTTACCTAACCAAATTTATCAAAATAATGATTTTCCAAATATTGTGTTTTAATTTGACCCGTACCATATCTATTATCAGATCGATTAATAAAAGAAAAATTTGTCAAATAAAACATTTTATCAAACTTTTTAGACCAATAGTAGTTTGGTATGATAACTCAGTTGTTAAATATTCATTTTGCAAAATAATTATTTGTGAAATGAAAATTTAACTGTTGATCATTTGGTCAAAAAGTAAGTCATTTATAAAATGATGATTTGACGAAACCATTTTTTGGCCAAACATTTTTTGAATAAAACAAAATTATAAATAATCATTCATAATTCGGACTAATAATATTATGATAAAGCTCCATTCGTAGTAACGAACATTATACTATGTAACACTTCGGGCATTTAACTTTATAGCAAGTAATTTTAGGAGATTTGATTATTATAGAACTCGATATTATGACAAAAAATGATTAGAATTAAAGACAATTAGGGATTATGAAATTTCGTACATTCGAACATTATGGATTTTGATGATTATAGCAAACGTGTTAGGGATTTTGATTTTCGGACAAACGATTTTCGGATAAGAAACAGACTCCCATTCTACAACCTATGTAAAAAAGTAGGTATTTGATTATAACGATTGAATATTACAGCAGTAAAATTCTTATCTTACCCAGAATCAAACAATAGGAACTAGGCAGCATGCTACGTTACGTTTAGATATTATGAACTCTTAAACTATCGATATTCTGCTGTTTAAGGTGGGATATAATATTAAGGATACCCACCTACGTCCGATAATCGGAGACCGATTTTTTGTCGGAGAAAAATGGTACGTACGGAGCAATAAATAATACAAAATAATGACAGCCTGACTATCGGACCTACGAAAAGACTATCGGTCCTACAAAAAGTCGGGCGCGCGTGGGCGGCCTTATTCTTATGAAAGGTGGCTCAGCATTAAATAACCCTTACAGACAAATATTTTGGCCTATTTGACTCAATTCACAGTTTTACTAGTAATAAAATGCTTCTTAGTAAGTATAAATATTAAAATTAATAATTTAATAACTTACAACGATAACTAGGAATTACCAACTGCTGCAGACCTGATATTTATAAAGTATCAAACATCAGACAAAACTATAACTTACAAACCTGGTTTTAAATAAACAAAGCGCATCCAACGGCCCACCTGTACTAACTTATCACACCCCTCTCTTTTTACATTAGGGTGGGGGTCAAAATGTTTAAAGGATTTAATTAGAATTTTGTATGGGTAAACTGACTGTGACTAAGGAGTAACATCTATTTGAGATACTTTTTTAAGACATGAATAAGATTTTTAAATATTTTTCTTTTACAAAAATTTACTAAAACAAAATTCAAAATAATTAATTATTACGAATAATTTAATTTTCGAGAAAGAGACATCTATAGGCATGCAAAAGAACTAGTAACACGTAGAAGTTGACAAGTCAAGTAGTAACATAGTAGTTCTACATGTCGCCGCTAGATGGCACAAAACGTGTGCTTTTACGTTTTGACAGCTCATGTTTTGGACGCTTTGAAAACGCCATAACCACAGTTTGGTAATGGCCGCCGCCGGGGTGGTCGCCTCACGCTACTGTCATTACGGGCCGCGTTCATTGGTTGTTTACTTTATTTACGTTGTATTAGTAGCCAATTAAATAATAGTGTTCAGTGTTTATCTATTGTTACATTGTGAAAAACGCCGTACGGCTAAACATACGAGTGTGTTTACAAGTTTTACGACACTGCTTCGTGCGGTGAATTCACGCGGCGTTGAAATGAGAATGCATCTCTCTGTGTAGTGTTGTGGTGTGCTAATTGGGTTCTCCTGGCCAAATGCTGGGCTACAGATCCGCAATGTGCAGTCGGCAGCATTCCCAGGCCTGTCTGAACACGTCCCTGTCTATACGGCAGGAGATTCAGCGTTTTGAGAGCGTGCATCCTTCGATATACGCTCTATATGACTTGGTGGAGTTAGTTCCGGACCCTTTGCTGGCGCAGCAGATACGGGATCACGTCGTGGCAATAGAAGGTTAGTTTTATTTTGTGTTTAACCCTTAGTCACGGCTTTGTTTACGTTCGCGAGAGCTCGACTGCCGGTCTCCGGGGAAACGCATGGTGAATAAATCACGCACGACGATAACCTGTTTGCGGTGATAACTGGCGAGCGATTAGAGAGCTTTGAATTGGTTATAACTTGTACCTTTAATGGGAACAACTACACTAGTGCTATAAAATTTAGAGTAACCGTGAAATTTTACTCGTTTACTATTTGGCTACACCAACTTGTTATTTACAGCGCTACAAAATTACATACCTATTAGTTAAATTAAAAATCTCATTAAGTTATTTTTAAGCAAATTAATATGTGTTCTCTTCTATAGGCAACTTATTAGGATCGTCCTAAGCTTTACTTACAATTAAAATTGTAAACAAAAAAAAAACCGCCTATATTTCATGCAGTTTTCCTCAAAAATTTAATTGGCACCGCCTTCAACAACATATCAAAATCATACCCAGATTAATGTTCGTATTATATTATTTTGTAATTTTTAGTGAGTCGGGTTTTTGAAGGCGGTTTTTTTTTTAACCGACTTCAAAAAAAGGAGGAGGTTCTCAATTCGTCTGTATGTATAATATTTTTTTTTTTTTTTTTTTATGTATGTTCACCGATATTTTCGTCAATTATAGACGGATTTCAAAAATTTTTTTTTGGTTGGATACAGTTCACTTCCGAGGTGGTCCCATTTTCACCAGTCCCGGATCTGATGATGGGATCCAGGAGAAATCGAGGGCAACCCTCAAATTTTATAGGGACATGTACCGCGTTTTGCATATTATCTGAAGTTATATTGGCATTTGCTTCTGGAAATCATAATCTTATGATGCTGAGCTGATGATGGAAGGTCAACTCCTTAATAGTTATGAGTAAAAGAATAATTATTTCAATACTGTATACATATTAAGACTACTAGTTATAATATCAGTAGCATTACAGGTGAGCTAAACTATTAGGTTGACCAGTCTAGGATCTGATGATGGGATCCAGGAGAAATCGAGGGCAACCCTCAAATTTTATAGGGACATGTACCGCGTTTTGCATATTATCTGAAGTTATATTGGCATTTGCTTCTGGAAATCATAATCTTATGATGCTGAGCTGATGATGGAAGGTCAACTCCTTAATACTTAGGAGTAAAAGGATAATTCTTTCAATACTGTATACATATTAAGACTACTAGTTATAATATCAGTAGCATTATAGGTGAGCTGAACTAATAGGGTGACCAGTCTAGGATCTGATGATGGGATCCAGGAGAAATCGAGGGCAACCCTCAAATTTTATAAGTGATATTGGCATTGCTTCTTGCAATCATAATGTTATGATGCTGAGCTGATGATGGAAGGTCAACTCCTTAATTGTTTGGAGTAAAGGGATAATTCTTTCAATACTGTATACATATTAAGACTACTAGTTATAATATCAGTAGTATTACAGGTGAGCTGAACTAATAGGGTGAAAAAAAATATGTAACACTAAAAAGTATGAAATAAAAAAAAATTACAAAAAAAAAGAACCGCCTTCAAAACCCGACTCACTAAAAATTTCAAAATAATATAATACGAACATTTATAATAATCATCTGGGTATGAATTTGATATGTTGTTGAAGGCGGTGCCGTTTATATTTCATGCAGTTTTCCTTAAAAAATTAATTGGCACCGCCTTCAACAACATATCAAATTCATACCCAGATGATTATTATAAATGTTCGTATTATATTATTTTGCAATTTTTAGTGAGTCGGGTTTTTGAAGGCGGTTTTTTTTTTGTTTTTAGTGTTACATTTTTTAGCACCCTATTAGTTCAGCTCACCTATAATTCTAGTGGTATTATAACTAGTAGTATTAATATGTATTCAGTATTGAAATAATTATTCTTTTACTCATAACTATTAAGGAGTTGACCTTCCACCATCAGCTCAGCATCATAAGATTATGATAGCCAGAAGCAAATGCCAATATGACTTCAGATAATATGCAAAACGCGGTACATGTCCCTATAAAATTTGAAGGTTGCCCTCGATTTCTCCTGGATCCCATCATCAGATCCGAGACTGGTGAAAATGGGACCACCTCGGAAGTGAACTCTATCCAACCAAAAAAAAATTTTTGAAATCCGTCTATAATTGACGAAAATATCGGTGAACATACATAAAAAAAAAAAAATATTATACATACAGACGAATTGAGAACCTCCTCCTTTTTTTGAAGTCGGTTAAAAATGAGGCATTTTAACTAATAATACAGTTAAATATCAAATTTTGAATGCTATAAAGCTACACTTATGAACCTACTTACCTGTAGAATTACCTTAGGCTACAAATCATTATCTAAAACAACTATGTAGGTACCCAAACAATATACTTATGTACGATACTGAACGTAAACATACATAGGTACTTTTAGTTTAATCGTTTAAATAGATAGCAAACTGCTACCCATTACTGACCATTACGTTCGTGTGTGGAATGCCATTAAGCCTAGTGATATTACGTTGGTTGGTACATTAATCATTATCCTATTGATTGAACCAACCTAGAATTATGTAGGTTTGTTTATATATGACTACTCAACATATACTGCATTCTTAACGTGAAGTAAGTTAATTAGATCAGCTATTTTAGTTAAGTAGGGCCTTTAAAAACGTTAGGCTTCAGGGCTTTAGTAACTTTATTTACCTATTTAAACAGTGTTTTAATGCTAGCCTTCTATTAATTTATCGTAAGCATCTCCCAACCTCAAGTATCAAGGTTTTTAATTTCATAGGCGATTGACAAATATCAACATAACGCGTATTGAATTAAGACCTCAGGCGCAAAGAGAAGAGTAAGGTAAAATATCCTATACCTACTTACATCTATCTGGGCGAATTACTACTATAAACCTCTTAGCGGCAAGTAAAGGCAAATTATAATCAATAAGTTGAACAGGAAAATATAACGTAATAGACACCTACGTTCTTCCTACCATATCGTTCGTCGCTCTACATTCCTCACTGTCAATCGAAGGTCATTTTATTTTTATTAATAATACCTAATAGGTCTATATCATGCAAATCATGCAATAGGTGAGCAATCATTTTATCAAATACATTTCGCAAACAAGTACAATGTGTGTGTACAGGTCGGTTCATGGAAGTTGACCACAAATGGCGGCCGATGCGCATGTGTGCATTCATGAAGAAAATACTTAATACAAAAAAATATTTTATTGTAATTGAAATAGTATAATTAATTGTCTAAACTTATAATATACTTAATATACTCGTAATTATTGTAGGTACACTTATTTAACTTATTAACTTTAACAAAAACAACGATAACTTAACAAAACAACGAAAACTTAACATGTCACAAAAAATATGAAACAAATATCTTAAAGCAAAACACTTTTCTTTTCAATGGCACTTGACTGCGCTGACAGCGTATCGATGACGAATAGCGATTGAGCGGCCTGCTGCAGTCCTTAACGCGGCGCACGCACCAATAGCGTCGCTCCAGTCTTGACGCATTCCGCCCGCCCCTCACCCCGCACCTCAACAGCGTCCTAAAAATCGCTTTCTGCGCATTGATCATCTTTCGTGAACCAACCTGTAACTTACTCATTAAAAAAATAATCCTAATCCCGAACATGTTTCGTACTGTTTCTGTCATATGAAATCCCAAATATGAAAAACATTATCCGAATGTATATTATAATGCCCTTTATCTAAAGTCTGAATACATTGATTTTTAACCACATTAACTGCTCTGTAAACTTTCAGACAATGAAGAAGCCAAGTCCAAGCAAATTCCATCCACTTCAAATGTCTAGAATTGTCCTATGTTATCAAGATTTATCCACTAGCAAGCTGAATGCTAGATTATGCAAGCTGTTATCGGTAATTCGGCAAGTACAGAAGCTCGATTTGAAAGCTACGAACCGAAAATATATACAATGTACTACTTTGGCAAGCTTTATCTTAGTTAGTACCTTACTTATATTTGTAGCATCGAATAGGATTTATCGTAGGTAAAGATATCGATTGTCTATGAAAAGTGTAAACATTTGCACAGGATTCATCGCAACCGAATCATCTCGCATCAATTAAATACCTAAAATACTAGGTGATCTAGTCATGTTTCGAAAATGTTAATATTTGCAATCAAATTAACTGAGATACATTTTCACGTAGGTATTCATTACGTAAAAAGTCTAGGTGATCTACTAATTAGAATAATAGGAGAAGTCCTACTACGCTGATTATCTAAACCTAATTAACAGAGGACCCTGACCATCAACCGTTTAGCCCAATAAAGTTCCTAATACCCAATTCGGCCTTTTATCTGTCCTTTACTTTCCTTTATCCTTTGTAAGTACGAAACTTTGCTGTTGTTCCTAAGTATGATTACCTAAATAGGGAGCTTAGGTAAACGATTTGGGTAACAAATCCTTACTTCCATACTAATATTATAAATGCGAAAGTAACTATGTCTGTCTGTCTGTCTGTTTCGCTTTCACGCATAGAGTACTGAACCGATTCAAATGAAATTTGGTACAGATATAGGAGCCTGAGAAAGGACATAGGCTACTTTTTAACCGACTGCGCTATAAAGAAGTAATGTTCTACCCATTAAACATATCTACGCGGGCGAAGTCGCGGGCGGAAAGCTTCTTTTATAAAGTGTTTGCAAGTGTATAGTGTAAAAGCGCCGATGGCCGAGTGGTTAGGCCATGCGAGAGGTCGCCAGTTCAAACCCCGCCATGTGTTTTTCAAATTTGAAATTCGCATATTCGATTATTCGACGCTTCAACGGTGAAATATGGTCTATTGTGCCTGTCGACCTCATATTTGTATCTCACTACCGCTGGCTCTCACCCCTAAAGCAGTCGCTGCGCCATTGGAGTCAAGAAGTCCAACCTAACCTTTCCAAAGATGTTTCCATGTTTTGCAGTAAAAAGATAAAAAAAAAACATTCAAAAGTTACATACCAAACCGAAGTGTGGTTTCCTCTGGAAATGTCAAGTAGTTTCGCAAATCCGGTGGGACATCTGCTTGTACTTACTTAGTTATTTTAAAATACGTCCATACGTCGTGTTCACAATTAAAAAAAACAAAAACCCGCATTGCCGATCCACCGGTCCAGTGGTTCTCAACTGGCGGGCAGCGAATCAAAATTAAAAACCTGGCAAGTGCGAGTGGATCTTGCAGACGATGGGTCCGTACGTAAAAGTACGTGTTTTTTCGTATCGGTGCCTCCCTTAAACATTTTTTTTTGTTTTCAGTATTCGTATGCGGCAACAGACCATTACAATCTCAATCATCATTTGTGACGAATTAGCTATTGCGGTTCTTGAGATACAGCCTACTGACAGACGGACGGACGAACATTGAAGTCTAAGTAATAGGGTCTCGTTTTTACCCAGTTTTGATACGGTTAGTTGCTTTAATAAACAAGAAATCAAAGTAATTGCCACTGCAGTGGACAAATCTGCGGAGCCTCGTTTGCGCTAGCTATAACACGAGGTTTTTAATTCTACCGTATTAAATAACGTTATGACATTGTTTATCTTAGTACACAATTTGATATTTTTGTTAAAATTTCATTCTCTTATCGTTCTTATTTTAAATCCCTTATGTACATTATATTTACCACTAGCTTTCCGCCCGCGACTTCGTCCGCGTAGAGAAGTTTAACGGGTAAAACATTACTTCCTTATAGCGCAGTCGGTTAAAAAGTAGCCTATAACCTTTTCTAGGCTCTGGACTATATCTGTACCAAATTTCATTTAAATCGGTCCAGTACTCTATGCGTGAAAGCGTAACAGACAGACAGACAGACAGAGTTACTTTCGGATTTATAATATTACTAGTAAGGATAATAAATGTGAAAGTTTGTTCAGATGAATGGATATGTGTTACTCTTCCATGGCCAGGTTGCTCATAAAAATAAGGTATAAACAATATTAAGAATGATAGTTTCAGAGCGCAAGAGGCCATCATTAAGAGAGAGATAGAAACTTCTATCTCTGTCTCAATAATGGCCTCTTATCAAAGGTTAAGAACCACTGTTCGTTCGGCCTAGACACGAGTCTCCACGCACGTTCTTGACATTTACCATGGAGTTCATCGTCTTCCAATTCAAAGTGGAGCGGGCGCTTGCAACGAAACGTGTTTCAGGATTGAAAGAAAGAAAGAAAGAAAGAAAAGATATTTATTTGGTATCTAAAACATTGGTCCATTGTGTTCGTTTATCGGAGTGATAACGAGATTGCCGCGTTATATAGCAAACATGGATCTGTAACACATGCCGTATCCATTTTCATTAAGGTTAGAGGGAATGGCTGAATACATCTCTCACCTGAATACTATTTCTAGGAACTTTTTTACTTACGATGATGGCTTGGACTAGCCTCGTCATCATCACCGGACTTGAAATATGTCTTTATGGGTCTTCACGCGATATTAGGAGTAGCAAATCGTGGTCGCGAGCGACCACGATTGGTGTAACCCAGTCGAAACGTCGGGCAGTAAGTAGCTATGTAATTTGCTACTCCTAATATCGCGTGAAGACCCATAAAGACATATTTCAGTGTAATGGAACGCGAAAGTTTAAAATCACCGGACTGCTGGGGAGCGGATGGCTCTCACTCCTGAAATGTAAGGTCATTTAGACAGCTATTTATTTTCACAAGTCGGTAACTAATACAAGTAAGCTTCTAATAGGTTTTCTTGTAACATCGTTAAGTTTGTCTATGATCAGAGATTCGACATTCTACTACTGAAACTAGTGGTCCCGGCGAGTTTCATACCGCCAATACTGATTCTTTTTCTATATTTTCTCATTGAAACCTTCCCTGGACTACGACGAACATTTAACATAAAACCAAAATTTCCTAAATCGGTCCGGGCGTTCTCGAGTTTTAGTCAGTCTAACGAACAGCAATTAATTTTTATTTATAAGAGAAGAAGATGTGTAGGGTTCGCGCATCTCCTTTAGGGAATTACGATCAATATCTACATTAAGCCCTTAGTTAATTTTCGAATAAAACATTAAATAGGTAGTGTGTTTAATGCTGCCTTAACTATTTCTGAGCCTATTGCAACACTGACTGAATTCAATATTAATGGCTGTCGAAATCTTAAGTAGCTCATAAATATTCCTTCTATAACCACTTGACTTGAACTAATGCCTCAACCTTTGACTGAAGGTACATAGTATTCTTAATACACACATACTTAGGTACCGTGTGAGATGTGGGTACATCATTGCTTGTTAGCAGGGTGATAATAGTGTTAAAAGTACTGTGTACTGACAATACAACAGGCATTTCTTATGATATTATATATATACATACACATCTGATATGATCATGAATATGTTGACTATTGAAGACTATTTACAAGTAACTATCATGATCTCAATGTCCTATCCGAACCGCTGTTAGCCGATATTGCTTTTTTATTGGCAATATTAGTGCTTGTACGTAGCCTATCGATCTACACCCCGCCCTAGAATCATCTAAAGCCAATAATAATTTGCGAAATCGTCCCGATTGCGCCGTAAATTACTAGGCCAATATCAACGTGAAATTGTTCGAGAAATCTCTTATTTCATTCGACACTCCAACGGCTCATAAAATTTATGATGTCCCGGAACATTTCTTCCCAATTCAATTCTTACAGGGTAAGGCTCTTGCCGATTTAGTTCGGCCGATTTACTTTAATAAGTTCAACGCATTCATATTTTACGCAGAGCTTTTGTTACAGTGAAATTCTATTTAGAATAGGGTAGTTTCCTAGTTTTTTTTATTTTGATATGATGGACCACATCATTGCAAAGGTGATGTTAAAAGAATGGTTTGATATCTGGAAAACTCCCGGAGATATTACAGTTTCAATAGCACATAATTTGACGCTTTTTGTTGATTATTTTTGTTAGTTTAAGGTTACATCAAATTAAGTAAAATTGCCAATTATATTATAGGTACTTAAACTTACCTTGACACGCTACTAGGTGTACTTTTATCGTACTACAAATTGTTGCTCTTGAACGAAAATTCGTCTGATTAAGATTGTTTTAAAACCTAAAGGAGTACTATGAAGGCAGGAAAGCCTCGTCATCGTCACTGGACTTGCGGGGGAGCTTATAGTACTGACCTTTAAGACAGTTTCAGAAAACAAATATCACTCTTCTACAATAACTATAGCTTGCCAAGAACTTAGTATGAGGACAGTTGGAAGTGTGTAGAGAAAGATGTAGTTACACGTTGATTTTCACCGTAATTTACAATGCATTTACAGTGCAATTTTATATCAGACAAAACAATTCACACCACTTATGTTGTAGCTATTAGCTATTAAAAAATATCATAGAAACCATCTCTTTAACATTGTCATGTTTTCTTATTCCTGAGAATATCAAAGCTTTCATCTTGGTTTCCCGAAATAATTACGCGGATTAATAGATTTAGTTCACATTCCAATGACATTATGATGGATTTAATTGTGATAATTAATGCTGCGTCACATTTGTTCGGGATTTAATACAAAATGCCTCACAATCATCAATCTCCGTAAACGTTCGCGATATGTAACCCTCTTATTTGATGTGAGATAATAACTAATTACTGTCAGATGTCGCGGGATTCAATTTAGCAGGAATCCTTAGTACAGGAGGGAAAGATGAATTTGTGATCTCATCAAAAAGTTAAGATTTAATTACATTTTTTAGGGAACTGTACCCAAAGGGTCAAAATGAGACCCTATTTGATAAGAATTTTCTGTCCGCACCAGACTTCCATACAACAAACATGTTTTTTTTAAATCTGACTCCGTTTTTTGTTATGATATGGCGATCTGGTAATGAAGATCGAGAATGCAGGTTTCATCTACGAAAAAAGTAAAAAATAACTTACTTAGTTAACATGAAAAAATCTTAGGTTAAACAAAGACCTAATTATGTCTACCTTAAAACATAATGATAACCAGAAACCTTCATAATTAATTTGAGTTTGCTACTCGTCATAGTAGCAATATCTACCGCCTCCTGTATTATAATGTTTTAAGTAAGAAACAGAATTAATAGGAAAAACAGGAATATTCCTGTTCATGGGAAGGGAATTTGCGGGGTTGGAAACAGTACACGGGTACCCTCCGAGAATGTTTACTTAATTTTTCCCCGAAATTTATCATTTTGCGAAATATCGTTGGATTATGCGGTGTGGTTTATTAAAATTGGCTGTAAGTAGATGCTATTTATGTGGGCGGTGGTTATTTACAGTAAGTAATTAAACGTTATTTAAGTACCTATATTATATGTTTATATTATATTGTTAATTTAGAATAAATTATACTAATTATATCAAAAACTGTTTTATTAGACTCAACAACGCAACCTAACCACAGAACAATGGCGGAGAGAGAATTTTATTTTCTTTCCATGGCTACCAACATACAATTTGGTTCAGTAGTGCCAACACAGAAATGTATTAACATTGCACAGATTATAAATTCTAGCACCTTAATTAAATACTTCCTGTTCTTTAATCAACCAACACATATTTTGGGGAATAATTAAAAAAACCGAAAGACAATTTTGCTACCTCAAGCTACCTAATCACCGTCACTGATAAATCTGACTCAACAAGTTTTAAGTTTCGTCAATGGCAGTTTAATGTTCAATCTGCAACAAAATATTGTTATGACCCAGAAGATATCGGTTAAAAAGTCGACTTCTCGATTTGAATATTGGCTTGTTTGGCTATTCCAACAATAAAATTACTAGCAGGCAGTTACTTTTTACAACGCTACCATTGTGACGCACTAGTATTGTTAACTTCGGCTTAGTAGTGGACCGGTGACAATGACCCACAGCGGGTCTTATGTAAACAGAGCCAAAGAAGGCGTATCGACAACTGGATTCAGTTTGGGTAAGGCCACGGTCGTGTTATCTAACTGTTACTGACGATACTGCCACTAATGAGGTTAATGTTTGAAGCCATGTATTGGTGTTAGGTGTTCCTTTTTAGACAAGTATCAGAGTATCCACAGGTATTTGACTTGTGGCTTCAGAAGTTTAAATTAACCAATCTTTTATAGCACAATAGTTACTTAATGTGCTATAAAAGATTGGTTAATTTAAAATATAAGGTTTATCTCTGTGGGCTAAATGCGTCAATAATATAGGTAGGTAATTTTAGGGGTGAGAGCCATTCGCTCCCCCGCTAGTCCGATGATGATGTCGAGGCTACTCCAACCCATCATCATCCTGTGCGATCTATGCATCTGCAATGCTCTTTTGTCATATGGATGGTAACCTAAAAGGTACGATTAGCAAAATTTATCCATCTCTATTTTCTCCAAGCATAAATCACATTTATTCGCAGTTTGAATATTGAGTATCATTGCCTAGTCTCGCAGGTCGTATAAGTTACTGATTCGCGTCTCTATAATCCCGTAGAACCTTCAATAGCTGAAGTAACAATGTAGAGCAGGAAGTCTGACAGCAGCTAGTGCTGTGAATGCCTTCGTCTCTTAATGCGTTCACAATAGACTCGCGGATGTAGAGTCTAATGTGAGTAAAGTCAGCGAGGAGAGTTCGGTGTGAGCTGTATGTCACGGTGATACTGATTTTGAAGTTCCTTAAGTGTATGGTTGAATTGAATGCTGAGTTGGTCTTTCCGAGGCAAGCGCCGCGTTAGGACTCACGTCGGGATATGGTTCGGAAATCGGTCAAATTCAAATTCAAAATATTTATTGCGTGTCACACGTTATTACATAGTTGTTATATATATAAGGTACAGTCCTAAATAAGATGTCTGTCGAACACCTTATTTATGATTTCAGACTTTATCGTTCCTATAAATATTTAATCATATTTAATATGGGTCTTCACACGATAAAGACAGTAGCAAGATAGCTGTTTCCTGCCAGATGGTTTTGTTAAACTTTTGAATCCAATTTATGTCAATTAACTAACTTTACCAATAAGAAGTCACTATTAAGATACACGAGTTTTTAATGACATCAGTGATATTATGATAAGTCCGAATCAGCATAGTGAGATGAACGTGGGGTAGAGAGCCATCCACGCCCTCGCAAGGTCATTGATGATGACGATACTCCAAGCCATCATCGTATGTCAGTTAGATATGGACAAAAACAAACATTTTAATTAAGGTAGTCGGTACATCACTGCACGGTCTCTGTTATACTGTGTCAGATGTGCCAGTCTATACTTAGAACAATAGTTCTCCACTGACGTTTCAATTAATTAAAGTCCTACAAAGAGGACTCTCTAATCCTCTTGTATCAGCTCAGCATTAACATTTGCCTCATTAGAGTTGTGTAGAAGTACAAAATACATGTAGGTACATTTTATGTCTGTATATGTGTATGTATTGAATGCAATCTGAAAGAACAATTTTGAAATAATGTCTCATTTAATTTTAATTAGTTCGTGTCTTTTGGCGTTCCTACTTGAGTAAAATTAGTTGATGTGTTAAAAGCTGCTGCTGAAGTGCTTAAAAATGTTGGTTGCTGAATTACCTATAGATATGTATATTAATTTTAGCCTTGTTTTCATGCCATGACCTTTTTAATAAAAAAAAGACGTGTGGTACTCGGGGACTGCCGCGGTATAGGTATTGCATAGCATCGTCCGATTTCGGAGCAGCTCGTCTCGATTCGTGCGAGTTTCGTAGAGTCGTACAATACGTCTAACCGCACGCACACAAACACCGTGCCGAAGTCTACCGAACTGAAACGACGTTAGATGATTGTGAGGTTTTTTTCGTTACGGAATTTCTTGGTTCGGTCGCCGCGCTTGCTTTTTCGCTTAACTGACTACGATGACGGCTTGGAGTAGCCTTGTCATCATCACCGGAATTGCGGGGGAGCGGATAGCTCTCACTCACATCAGCCTGTATCATGGCTTCTCTTTGGTAGACGTGCGCTTAACACATGTTAAGCGCACGACATGTAGGTATTCAACAGATAAAAATAAAAGCGCCGCCTCTAAGTACGATTGTCTATGTTCAGAAATATGCACAGAAATATATTGTGCGTGAATAAAAGAAAAAAACACTCATGGTTTTCCATAAGAGACCTTACGGAAAACCAAGAGTTTTTATTCCACATATTTAGCCCATACTCGTGGCATTTTGCCAAACTTAGCACCCTATACCACCTTGTTACGGTTGTTTCGATGTAAATTCAGTACAAATATTTTTTCCATTTCATTAGCAATTACAGCTATCGCATTCTGCAATGTTTATTTTAATTAACCCCCAGTTGGCTAGTGCGTTTGGCTACAAACAGGGGCTCGCCGAAACGGCACGGGCCTCCATAATGCTCGTTGTAGCTACGAGCTCGGAATGCAATATTTGCACAGTCGGGAACAGGGTTTATTAAAAACTGTACTGTTTTACAGATCTGGTCGCGTGATAGGTGTATTTAAAGTTGTAAAGAAAAAATGTGGTTCAGTTATTTTAGATGATGTAGTCGGAAATTTTACTAAGTAGTACAACATAACTGGATTTTAAAGCCAAATCTGGTCTGATTTCATTCTTATTTAACTTTGAGCGACAATTAGAAAAAGTTGTGATGTTTAAAAATTACTTTTAAACATCACAACTTTTTCATTTTCAGTGTTATCGCTTATCGTGTGTTAGTTTGGAAACCTCTGGTCAATAAGTTAAGGACATTTAAATAAATTTTAATTAATTCTGTAATTTGTTTGTCTGATTTTTCTGTGGCCAATAAAAACATTTTAATTTTTCGCTTTTTTTCATTTTCATCCTTAGTAAATAGCATTATAGGGTCTTCACGCAGTAAAATAAGTAGCAAAACATAGTAACTTACTGCCCGACATTTCAAATGTTTTTATAAGTAAACAACTTGAATCAATTCACTTTTTTTCGGAACAAAAATCAAAATGGCGTCGCGCGTAAACATTGCCAGTTTACAATCCTGCTGGCGCGGACGGCGCACCTCAATATTAATACAGAGCTGGTGTTTGCACAGCCGTACGCCAGACCAGTGATATTAAACCGGTGTACTTACTATCCGACACAGGGGGATTTAAAAATGTAAAAATAATTATCCTGTACCTACTTTTCAGGACAGAAACTAACTACTAATTAATTAGATAGGCGCGACCAAAACGAGTCTTGGGCTCCGATAATAAGGACCTAAGTATGTCGATCCTACACCCTTTCTCTTCTTGCAGGACGGAATCAAAACTTAAATAAAATTGAATTTTTTCCTTACTGACATACGATGATTGCTTGGAGTAGCCTCGTCATCATCACCGAACTTGCGGGGGAGCGGAGCGGACGACGAGATTAGTACCTAATTATTAAAATCTGGGTCATCTTTTGACTTTTAGCACCAACATTCGGAACATAAAACAAATGTTGTTAACATAAAATATCTGTTATTTTAACTATCAGTAACGTTACAAGTAAGTAAGTACTATCTTAAATAACAATTCAATTAATGACCCTGTCAGTTCTAAGAACGTCAAGTGATGTTTAATGTTTCCTAATTGCGTTTAATCGCAGTCGTATCTATCGCTGCAACGTTTATTTGAGCGAGCGATTGTTTGCTTCGTTTTTTATTAACACCCATCGTGGCAGTTACCAGTGATTCTGTGATGAATTATGTATTTGACTTTTTGCCATCGTGATTGATTCGGCTGCTATAGCTAACGGTGGCATCAAGACCAGTGTAGATGTTAACAGTAAGAAATTTTGAAGGGTGATAGTTATTTGCTTACCAGTAAGTCCGGTGATGATGGCAAGGCTCCAAGCCGTTATCGTAGTCAGCGGAGAAAATAAAATTTAAGCTCTTTATTTATTTATTATTAGGACAACCAACAAGAAAAACACTGGTACAGAATAATAAAACTGAATAAAAACAACATCTTTCGAAAACTTGTGTAGTATTTTTTGTGATTAAGAAGATATTGAACCAATTTTCAAATAGAGGTGGGCTTTTGCTGTCTGTCTGACACTACTTATAGATATGTACATCTTGCAGTGTGTGACGAGCGAAAGTTCATGGTAGACGATTATTAGTAAAGTACTGATCATTCATACTTCACAAACTATGTCCATAATAATCCAAACGCCTTTATGAGAGGCCACTTGAGAGGTGTCCAAGAATCACAAGATTGACGCAAATGAATGACGGACGGATGTACTTACACTTGAACATATTGATATATTTAGGTGCGAGCTCCCTAATAGACTCGTAGTTTTAAATTACAGGAACACATTCTAGTTGTGGTCGAGTAGGACTGAAATTAGTAAGGATTGAATAGAATTTTATGATTGTGTTGTTTTACTGTCCTTTTTTTAATTAAACACTGATGTTGCGCACACCTTATGTGTTACTAAATCAGCGTAGCAAAATAATGAATATTGATAAAGATACAGCAATTAAGCCAATGCTCTAACACTATGCGATATATCAGGCGATAATCCGACAGTTGTGAAGTGATTTGGGAGTCAAATCGAATTCTTCAAGAACTGTTTGCGGCCCCAAGCAATCATTTGTTTTTGCACAGTCGGGTAAAAAAAAACAAATAGTAGTTAGTATCTTTAAAGCGATCAATATTACTAATTCCCCATACAAATTTAATAATTAAGTACAGGAGTACTTAATTATTAAATACATACTTACTTCGATAGGATCGAAAGTAGGTAAAAAGATAACAGATAGACATTTCGCATTTATAATATAGTAGATAGTATGAAGTATCTTCAGAAAACTAAAAAATTACTTATTCTCGCCTTCTCGACTGGCTCGGTGGAACAGTGGTTAGTGACCCTGGCTGGCGGTTCCAAGAGTCGTGGGTTCGATTCCCACTCGGGACAAATATTTGTGTGATGAACATCGGTGTTTGTTCCGTGTCTGGGTGTGATTATGTATTTAAGTATGGATTTAAAAATATCTAATGTATGTATTATACCAGTCTCTGACGCCCATAGTACAAGCTCTGCTTAGTTTGGGGTCAGATGACCGTGTGTGGAAATGTCCCAGATATTTATTATTTATTTATTATTTATTATGTCTTTTTTTTGACTGGCTCGGTGGAACAGTGCTTGTTCCGTGCCTGGGTGTATAATTAAATATTATTTAAGTATATTTGTGTATCCACTGTTGGTTTTGATACCTATCTGTAACACAAGTTCTTAAGCTACTTACCACGGGATCAGATCAGTGTTTGCGATGTTGTGTTATATTTATTATTTATTATGTATTTATAACTGTGTACATAATATCTAAGATGCACCATTTATTCAACGTGATATCAATTTGATGCGAGTACCCAGTGTTGTTAACTTGAGAAGATCATTACATTTACGTAATGTCACCGACTGATGTCTCCACGAAAATGAATTCAAAGTTATTCAATGAGACGCGTTCGACACGAATCCGATAATTGTGTTATCGATCGGATTCTTAGGTTGAAAGTAAAACCGATCAATATTTAGAAAGGTGAGGCACAATACGTCATGCACATGGTGCGATGCACGTGGCGTTTGCAGAAGTGTTTTGACCCCACGCTAGAATGTACTGCACAAAAAGTGTGACTGCTAAACGAATGATGGAACGAACGAAACGCTAACTGCTAAGATAATATGGAACTATGATAGACTTTTCATAATTCCTTATACATATGCAAGCCTTTGCCTATGCGTGTAAAGCAAGACTTTACTTACAATGCAAGCAAGATTTTTGACGCATATGATGCAACTAAAAAGCGAATGAAGTTAAAAAGTAACCTCAATGACATAACAAATAAACTCATTAAATACAATAATATCTATAGATGAATGCTATGCACCGGAAACGATAGTGGCATTAACAGTAATCTAAAAAACGATAACAAACAATAAATGCAATGATATAAATTATATAGTTCATGCTATGCGTAAGAGACGAATATTCACGTAATTAATGCGTCACCAAGCCCATAAAAGCTAACACACATTTTTGTCGGTATTCCATTGAACTTGTTTGATTAAACAACTGGAAGATAGAAATACGGTGTGGGAACGATAAAGCCACGATCTAGCCAAAATTACAGGGGTATATTCATTGGACTAGGTCAACATTGAAAAGAATAATCGTTTTTTTGTTCAGATTACTAAAATTATGGCAACAATTAACATTCAATATGGGTCTCCACATAATCATGACCGGTGCAGTCAACCAGTCGTGACGTCGGGCAGTAATTAGAAAAGAAAGAAAGAAGGAAAGGAAAGGAAGGATTATTTACTTGGTATGAAATTAAAATTAACAACTGAGTGAAATTAAAACAAAACATAATTCTAGCTATGTATTTCTACTGTCTTTCGTGTATTAATGGAACTCGATATTTTAAAATTTAACATTGACCGTAATAATAATAACAAAATTGACCATATTATTTAAGGGTAAGTAAATGATTTCTTTCTTTGTCATAATGTAAAAAGCCTTAAAAAATCTTTAAACCTTTGTCTAGCAGTGACGTCTATTTTAGGGTAAAATGTCATTGCAAAATTTGACGCCATCCCTATTAGGAGCACCAAGGCCTTTCCCGTTTTGAACGAATTCCCTTGACATTTGTCCCGCGCTGCCAATCGATCGACATTAAAAGCCCACGTTATTTCCTACCTCAATCGAAACGACACTTGATATTGGAAGTTACTAATTTTAAAACTGGGGTCCATTTATTACTTATTATTTTTAAGGTTCCGTACCGAAAGGGTTAGAACAGGAGCCTATTACTAAAAGTTCGTTCAGTCCGTGCGTCTGTTACCAGGCTTCTTCAAGAATGTTTTTTTTATAAAAGGATAACAAGATGACCTCACTCCACCTGATGGTAAGCGGTAGTGAGATCCACATATGAGGTCGACAGGCACAATAGACCATATTGAGCCTGTCGCACTCACCCTGAAGGCCTGCTTAAATGCCGTTTCACGCCCCGCCTGAAGAGCCCAATTAATGGTTAGACTGTTGATATGTTAATAAATGATGTTTCTGGTGCAGCAAAAATATTAACACAAATATTTAAGGGGGCCCAAAAATCATGTTCAAACAGCATAAATGTAGTAACAAATATATATGTAGGTGATATTAAACTTTACCTCTACATTTACATATACACGATCAGTTCTGCTTCACAAGGTAAAGGTTGGTAAACTGTAAGTATCTGTTGTAATTTTAACGAAAACAATGACTGACATTGAACGCCCTTTCGCAATGATGCAAAAGAAAATAAATTTTACAAATTATATGTTTGTAACGGTTTGATATTCTAGTGACATTACCGAAATAATGAATTAAAACGAAAATAGACACAACGCCGTAAGTAGCTTACCTAAAGGTGGAACTCATCAAACAATAAGTGACAACGCGAATTATCTATCAAACATCGCCTTATTGGATTGTGGAGTCAAAGAAAACAGAAATACTTCGGACAACCAACTAATCGGCTGATTATTGCCTCAAACGAGATTATTATCTTGTTTGCTGTCTTTTACAAATTGCGACTCATAAATAATCGTGTGAGCAATAACGATTCCATGCCAAGTATGAAATGAATTTAAAAAATCGATTACAAAAATCCACCCAAACAGAAAAATAAATAAACTAACAGAGTGAGTCTAATAAAAGCTTGTAATGAAAGAATTGATTTGTACTTACATGTATTAAAAGCCGTCAACGTAAAATAAAACATTTTAAAATAGGGACATAGTTAGTTATCTGCAAAAATAACAATAGTTTTCTGCTAGACTTTTAAAGAAAACATTCCGAACCGTTTGTAGAATCATACCATTGCCCTATTCGCGGTATATTGATAAGTGAGGTTTAAAGACCAGAAATACCTACACTAAATCACTGCCATGAAAATGTGACAGAATGTGAAAAAACTGCATGTAGAAGCCTCTATGGATAAACTCGTTTAAAACTAGTTTCATTCGTTTCAACTTAATATCAAGATCGTTTCGTGTAAATCCCCCCGAAACACGTAGGCGTGTCTTATTCATCCGAGAAGTAAACTTCGCTCCCTGCTCCTTCAAAATAGCCCTTATCCCCGAGACATAAGGCCCACCTGTATAACCATTAAATAAATTAGGTGTATCCAATTTGGCAACTACAAGGACACTCAGTACAAATTACATGTACTACCGGTTCCTCCTACGCATTTGGCTCTTACCAAAAACCCTTTGCTTTGTACTTATGGGATGATCGTTTGGTCACCTTGGTTTAAAGAATAAGCGTTTTTAGTTCATGCAAAGCGTAGGACTTGCAATTTTTTTCGTATTGTCCGATTGTGTCATGGGCAGTCGTGTTGAGAAGTGTATTATTTTAAGTTTGATAGTAATGAATGAACAAAGATATACCTAGTTTAGTGTAAAATAATACAATAATTATTGTGCTTCTATGAATTAATAGTTAATTAATTATGAACAAAGGTATACCTAGTTTAGTGTAAAATAATTCATTATTTAATGTGTATTATAAATTCTATAGCAGACATCTACAATTGTTGCCTCTGCGATAAATGTTCAAATAGGTAATTTTATAATTTTTTTACATTGTTGCAATTAACGATAGATCGTAAATAACGTTATTAGTGACGATGCATTTAATTAGCACAATTATCGGTTAATAATAATCACTGCCATTAGTTCGTAAGTATGTGTAATGTGAAGCACAAAATCTGAAAGAGCTAAATATGACCGTTCGTCAATTTGTTCGAGTTTCTAGTTAAAAGTACGTTCTTAAATTTTATTGCCATTATGATAAGACCATAGATTAAGCTAATAAATATTTCCTGTTTCCATGAAACTGATAAGGTGGATAAATAAAATATTATTGTTAACATTTTCGAGCGCGACAGTCTTCGTAAGGACGGGTCGCTGACCCAGCGTATTGCCGCGTAATCAAAAGTAATTTTGCTCTACTGGCTAGTGGGTTAGTGATTGATTGTGTCAGTATATTGGGTTCTGTGACAAAAAAATACTTCGTTTATTAAATTTATTTTAATCCAATTGCTTGCAAGAAAAAATCATTTGAATAATTATAAAATTATATAATTCCATTTTATGTTTAATCTGTTTTTGAGGATGCAAAGTTTTCTAGAGAGACGTGGATAGAGTTCTACTCTACCGTTGTCTCTAGAAACCGATAAAGCTGTTAGGGTAAAAAGTTAAAAGTATGAACACGGTGTCACGTTGTTGCATTAGAAACATTACAGATTATATATATGTTACACGTTACAGATTGGTTGATCATGTTGATTTACGTAAAAAAGTACGTTACAGATTGGTTGATCATGTTGATTTACGTAAAAAAGTAGATAATGTACAACGAAAGTACTAACAAATAAATAAACTCTTCAGCTTTATAAAATTAGTATAGATAAAAACTTTCTCCTGAATTCCCCATCTATAGATATAAAAAAAAATAAAACCGCGTCAACATCCGTTTCATATTTTAGCAGAATTTAAACATACATAAGGAGGGACAGACACGGTTAGCGACTTTATATTATACTTTGTAGTGACTATATTGATAAGGAACCCACCGCTACCCAACGCTCAGTTCTACCTCATACATCATAGTACTCGTACTACGATTACATCATGCAACAAAAAGTGTACACTCGGTGTAGCCAGTCTATGGAACCGAATCTGTAGGATATAGATCACAATCGTGTAACTGTTTAACAATTAATGGCATTACGAACAAAGCAAAATAGTTTGTGAAGTTAATTTATCAGATGTTAGCACTTACCTCCCGCTACTTTCGATTTATAATGTTTAGTAAATAAATTATAAATATATAACACAATATCACATACATTGATCTAATCCCGTGGTAAGTAAGCTTAAGCACTTGTGTTACGGATATCAGAATCAATAGTAGGATACACAAATATACTTAAATTAATAACGCACTCGGACACGGAACAAACACCAATGTTCGTCACACAAATATTTGTCTCGGGTAGGAATCGAACCCAATACTCTTGAAGAATAAATCCATTGTTACTATTCTCGGATTAAACGAAACACTTGTGATAATCAGTACACTTGTACTAACATGTAACTGCATTAGCAGCATGGGTGCAAAAGGAAATCGTCGCAGAAGCTTGGCTTTACGTTTCTAGTTAAAAGAAATTTGAATTCTGGTTTTAGAACAAAATTATCGACCTCCCATATCACCAACCAACAAACCAGTATAATACCGTATGCATCAAACAGTCAACAAAGCAATTAGGAGAAAAAAACGGTACTCAACCGCTGACCATACAACTCGATAACCGTAGCAGAAAGATAAACGGGGGTTTCAATTCATCAAACTGCCACAGCCAACGGTCTAGACCGCAACACATTAGCAATCGGTGGAACTTGCAGAATAATGTAACGGTAAAATGGTAGCTTTCGATACGCCTCTTGAAGATGACCATCAATACAAGCTGGACTTTGTAGATAAATAAATTTATATTTGAGACATTTCCACACACAGTCACCTGACCCCAAAGTAAGCAGCTGGTACTATAGGCGTCAGAGACTGATATGCATTCATTATATATATTTATAAATACATACTTAAATAAATAATCACACCCAGACATTGAACGAACACCAATATTCATCACACTAATATTTGACCCGAGTGGGAATCGAACCCACAACTCTGGGATTCGCCAGCCAGGGTCACACAGCCAAAATAGAATGGTATAATGTTAGTAAATTAATATGATAGACAGGTGACTTTATAAATGTGTCTGTCTGCTGTGGCTTCACTTACACTAACATTATTAAAGGGAGTGAGTGGAAGGTTTTTTTTGTATGTGTAACGAAAGGCGACGAGAAGCCACGTACAGGAAAGCTCAGTATGGGACAGCCACCAGATGGACCGACGAACTGGTGAAAATCGCTGGGTTTTGTTGGATGCAGGTGACCGTAGACCGGTCGCGCTGGAAAGTCTTGGAAGAGGTCTATGCTCAGCAGTGGACAGCAATAGGCTGAGATGATGACGATGAACCAATTCGAATTTTCTTTAGTCTTTGCCCGTAACCGAGCGCTGTAGAGCGCGAATCATCAGGTCTCTAAATAATATGTTTAGATTAGCAATAACACGCGAGTTTTATCCGTAAACTTAAGTTTATTTCAATTCAAATTCAACTAGGTACAGATAGTCTATAGATATCTAAAGCCAGGATTTAATAGGCTTCTTTTTCATCAATCATTTTACGTAAAACGTAACGCAGGAGAAAAGCTAGTAAACAAAAGATAAAAGCAAGCCGCGGTCTAAAATAATTTCAATAGGTTCCGCTAATTAACTTATTAACTGGCTGGCCCAATATTAACGTTTCGTTGAAAACAAAATGTTCGCATAACAATTATCCACCAAAAGGTTTTTAATTCATCCAATAATGTCGTCCGGAAATTTCACGGGCGGAACTTTCCAGGTAGGAAAGTTAAACGGCTCCTCTTTAATTTTTTAGTGGATGAAAGAAAAGTGGGACAAAACAGAGAACTGATTATCAATTCTTTTCTCGGTAGATTTCCACGGATAAATTGAAGGTAAACTTAAGACGGTTTTTAGACACTGTTAAGTTTAAAAAAAAATTGTTCGTAGATTTTTGAACTGTAGCCGTAATCGAAGGTCAGGCGCTACGAAGAGGAGAAACAATAGGATCATAAAATCGTCAGTCATTGCCAAGTTATGGACGTTCTATTGAAATGTATTGAACTGGTGACCCGCCCTCGCTTCGCTTGGGGTATATTATACAAAACTTTTCTCTGGAATCCCCTATCTATTGAAAAAAAAACATCGAAATCCGTTGCGCAGCTTTAAAAATTTAAGCATACACAATACTCTACAGACAGACTCGGGAAGAAAGTTTATACTATATAAAAAATTGTAAACAATAAACCGGCTTCAAAAACCCGACTCACTAAAAATTACTAAATAATACGAACATTTATAATAATCCGGGTATGAATTTTATATGTTGTTGAAGGCGGTGCCGTTTATATTTCATACAGACAAGCACAGAGTGCTTCGTTTTCCTCAAAATTTTGATTGGCAACGCCTTTTAAAAAACATATAAAATTCATACCCAGATGATTATAAATGTTCGTATTATTTAGTAATTTTTAGTGAGTCGGGTTTTTGAAGGCGGTTTTTTTTGTTTACAATTTTTTTCATACTTTTTAGTGTTAATTTTTTTTACCCTATTAGTTCAGCTCAACTGTAATGCTACTGATATTATAACTAGTAGTTTTAATATGTATACAGTATTGAAATTATCCTTTTACTCCTAACAATTAAGGAGTTGACCTTCCATCATCAGCTCAGCATCATAACATTATGATTGCCAGAAGTAAATGCCAATATCAGAAAATATATAAAACGCGGTACATGTGCCTATAAAATTTGAGGGTTGCCCTCGATTTCTCCTGGATCCCATCATCAGATCCTAGACTGGTCACCCTATTAGTTCAGCTCACCTATAATGCTACTGATATTATAACTAGTAGTCTTAATATGTATACAGTATTGAAATAATTATTCTTTTACTCATAACTATTAAGGAGTTGACCTTCCATCATCAGCTCAGCATCATAACATTATGATTGCATGAAGCAATGCCAATATAACTTCAGATAATATGCAAAACGCGGTACATGTCCCTATAAAATTTGAGGGTTTCCTCGATTTCTCCTGGATCCCATCATCAGATCCTAGACTGGTCACCCTATTAGTTCAGCTCACCTATAATGCTACTGATATTATAACTAGTAGTCTTAATATGTATACAGTATTGAAAGAATTATCCTTTTACTCCTAAGTATTAAGGAGTTGACCTTCCATCATCAGCTCAGCATCATAAGATTATGATTTCCAGAAGCAAATGCCAATATAACTTCAGATAATATGCAAAACGCGGTACATGTCCATATAAAATTTGAGGGTTGCCCTCGATTTCTCCTGGATCCCATCATCAGATCCGGGACTGGTGAAAATGGGACCACCTCGGAAGTGAACTGTATCCAACCAAAAAAAAATTTTTGAAATCCGTCTATAATTGACGAAAATATCGGTGAACATACATATAAAAAAAAAAAAAAATATTATACATACAGACGAATTGAGAACCTCCTCCTTTTTTGAAGTCGGTTAAAAACAGAAGTTCACAGCCGTTTGGTTTGAATACTACAATTTCATGTGATATTTCGCATGGCAAGCGACTCGCTTAACCGAGTGGTCATTGACGCTTTTTTTATGAATTGAATTTAATGAAACGCATTTAAGTAATTAATTTTAATAAGACTAAAATAAAATTAAATAAAAGCTTTCCGTTTAAAACGCACCACATTTTAAGTAACATACATTTCGTAAAGTCTCTCAGAACACTTCAAAGCCTTTGTTCGTAAGCTAAGTTTATTTTGTTAGTACCGTTCTTTGTTCAAAGACTAATTACTGAATTGAATGGAGTAGGGGTCCTAAGTACTTAATGTTTCAATTTAAAGACATTTCATATGAAACAGAAATCCTTTAAGGGAATTAATCAACGTAAAGAAAGTTACATTTAAATGCAATTTTAATTGTATGTGTTTTAAATGCTTGCTTGCTTTATCTTTAGATTCATTTAATTTACGATGATTTTCATTGCAGCATATGTATGAAAACATCGTGAATTATATTGATATAATTACAGGTTACATTTGTATGTAACCTGTAATGTGATGTAAGAGTTGATTTGTGACAAAACGCGGAAGTCACGAAAACATTCAAGTCTTAACATCAACAACTAAGCTGTAGTTATTAGCCAATGAACTTCGATGCTTCGTGATCGGGGATCAGCCCCACAACAAATAGAGCCAAAGTAAACTTCGACGCGCCGAAGTGTGAAATCATGCCGTTGCCCCCGAGAATAACGACGATACACAATATGCACATTGCATCCGCGCGGTTTTGTCAAAACTCCGCTTAACCGTTTAACTGGTAATGGTAACCATATTGCCACCATAATTTAAACCTTATTCGCTCAAGATAAGGTCCAAAAGCAATTACATTTTCAAAATAGTATTCCCCACCATTCCTCTATATATCACTTATAAAAAAAAAACTTATTAATTTACAAAAGGCGGTGCATATATTTTTCTAATTGGCTACAATGATGGCTTGGAGTAGCCTTGTAATCATCACCGGACTTGCGGGATGTGGAGAGTAAGTGTGTGTTTTACTGTTAAGCAATTACTCAGCCCGGAGTCAGGAAGTTGGCGGTTGCACGCCCGTGCCTCGGAAAGCCCGTTAAGACGGTGGTCCTGCGCCCGACCTCTCATCGGTCATGTCGGATAGCCGTCTCACCGAACTATGAGAGTAAGAGAACAGAGAGTGCACTTGTCTTTGCGCGCACATTTGTGCATAAGATGCGCTGCGCACTTGGTTGATCTCAATTGAGATCGGTCATGGACCGAAATCGGTCGGATGCCTTTATATACTATTAATTAACTTCAAAACAAAACGTTTCCACCCAAAACCCTAACAAACTTTTCACACAGAGACTCCGCAATCCGACCCTCGGTTTAGTATAAATTAAAATATTTAACCGGCTTAATTAATTAGGCTGTTATGTTCAAGTTTCTTTATTGTTTATTGTAAATTGTAATTTTTCCCAGAGCTTTCACTTTCAGATTAATTTCGTTAAGAGCGTCACTTTCGTTGGTCTGCTAACCGCGTTTCTCACGATTTGTGACGTTATTAACAATAAACTTTGTTTTCATTGCCGTGTGAGTAGATTTTATTGTTGTAAACGTGCGATTGCATTGTTCTTTGGTATTCACGTGATGGCAATTACTGAGAGGAAACCCGGTTGATGCTTAGTCGTCAAATGTGAATCATTCTGAAGTGGATCATTGCCTTTAATTTTTTCTTGTACTAATCTTATTAGGTTAAATGGACCAGCCTGACTTTGCTGGTTAATAATAATAATAAATAAGAACCGGTCAGTTCGACCGGTAATGAATGACTCTAGTTTTTCACCAGTAACATTGAAAACCAAAGGTTAAGGTTTTTTTTAACTTACCATCAGGCGAAAGATAACCTATAGAAAAAATATTATTTTGAAACGAAATTCAGAAACGAGAAATTAGAAAACGTATGTCAATAGTACGAGTAAGTTTACATATCCGTGTTTGTATTATGTATCTACAAAGAAAACCAGCTGATCGCATACATTCAAAAGCTGACCAAAATTGAACCTTATGGTCATGGCGTAAGCCCTAATGTGTCGTTATTGACCAAAAGGAAGTTTCGAGGAATGGCAGAGAAGCGTGACCCGCCTCACTATGAGGGGCTTGGACGTGGGTGACCGTCGCACCTTAAAGAATTTAATGCATTTTATGGAGCTTCTAAAACGTAATAACTTAGGTAGTAGTAGCACCTCAAAGTAACCTATTCACGAGTGTAGAATGCATCAAAAATTCCATGTTGATGAACTGTTATAAACTGAGGATAGAACTAACAGAGACGTATGTTTTGTTTTTTTTTAGTATAAATTATTAAAATCCATGTGCAATTTTAAGCATCGCCTGCGAACTATTATTAGATTTTTTTTGGCGTCACCTAGGGAGATCCTAATGAATTTTGCAGAATCTGTCCATCAAGTAATCTCATGGTTTCTTGATTGAGCTAGCAAAAACTGCAAATATTTAACAGCTAGGTTTTATCTAAGTACCTATATGATTTAATCGCAGGATATATCGTTGTGACATGCAACGAGTACCAGTGCAAAGTGTAAGTTATTATGACAAACATATCAAATCTAAAGTAAATACGTTATAATCAAAACAGTCCAGCAAGAAATTCCAAACCAATATATTCGTGCAAACATACCACACTGAATTACAATCGTTCTTAATTCATGCGTGTGAGGACAATCCAAAAATAACTTTGCTAACTCCATCCGTGAGTGGACTATCAAAACCGTGCGTACAAGGGGAATATTTAGTGATGACATCACAGGCACAGTGGGCCAATTAGGGATAAGCGAGTGTCAAATAGATGCTTAGACGTTGACTCAGATCCTCAAAAGTGTTAGTGCTAAGAATGTGACAAATGTGAGGCGTCGTGTGTCTTAATTAGTTTGGAGTTAATGGCCTCGTTTAGAAAGCTTTTTTGATGACAACCTCGTCAGTTGTTTGTACAGTATAAAGTTTTCAGTAATGTAACGCAAATAAAGCGTCGATGGCTGAGTGGCTGAGTTTAGGGTAGGCCCTTGCCCCAGCAGTGGGGACGTATATGGGCTGATGATGATGACGCATTTCAATAAATCGGCAAATGCTAGTTTGTAGGACAGGAGAATCCTATTATACGTAAAGTCTCGTATCTCGTTAAGTTCGTTGCAATAAACTTAATTAACAAATTAACTGTAATGGTCAGTCAGAAAACTTCAACTTTCTTTCTTCACTCCACCGACATTGTATTCTGACATTTCTTGATGCATACTGATATTCTTTTTCCTAATAACATTTCTGACAAAAGAATGAAATATCTTCGTTGATTGCTCGATACGGTGATTAACTTCGCAGCCCTTTCTCATAACTGTAGAATCCGTTGTTCATTTCTTTTGCGGTAATCGTTCCACATCAATTATCCAATCTTCCTCTAACTTAAAAAAAAGAATAGTTCTTGCAAGTTTGTCTAGAACTGGTTCTTGTCAGCTTTGTGATTAAAAAGCGGGGATAACTTTGTAAAAGAGATAACATCAGGATGATCTCTGCCTACCCCTCTGGGAAAAAGGCGTGATTCTACGTATGTATTCCATGATACAAAGGTGACAAGTACAAAATGATACAAAGCTGGAAGGGGCCCCCGGTCAGAAGAGAATCTAAACTCCCAACACACAAAGACATTATGTTAAAGAAAACAAGGGGGGGTACGGGGCCCCAACCTATGAATTTTGGCACGGGCTTCAACGGGTATAGGTACGCCACTGGCTCCATAGTACCTTAATAACCATCCCAGCCGGTTTCACAGAACTGATTCATTAAACACCATAGCTACATCTAATAATAACAAACGGACACCTCAACCCCATAACTCGTTAATCCCAAATGCCGTCGAACACCGCGAAAACGCACATTACTCAAACGCAACTCGCAAACATCGCGGCCATATTTGCGACAACACATGTTTTGTTATCTACCCTTGTCTTAGTTAATCCTCAACCTAATCCTCACATACACCAGGCACTCTAAAACAACTCCGAGGAAGGTATTTAATTAAGTTCCCCCTAAATTTAGAGGATGGCGGAAACGTCTCCCGCGATATATGGAGTCTTTAGTGCCTTGTTTATGTCATGCGTGAGTACGCAACGTTTTCATACATGTTGGAATTCTTATCGGAACGAATAAGAATAAAAAAAAGTTTATTTACCACAAACGTAGAAAAATAACATAAAACACAACATAGTTCTAAATTCACTTGTGGCCAATTAGGTCCGAGACTCAGCATACTCGTATACCTCCACAACGAGAAACCGCTGGCTGGGGCCTATTTGCAACGACGAAACTTATATCTAAAGCTAAAGAAATCTTTTGTCTCGATAGCAAATTTGTTTCATGGTAATCTTAATTCGCATGTTTCTTTTATACCGCACCATTAACCTAAAGTATGCTAAAAATACTCACTGATGTTTGAATCAATTTTAGACAACTTACATACAATTTGATTATACCACAAAATACGTACACAGAGTATGTAACATCAGAACTATTTTATGGAAATTGACATCATTAACCGCTAAATAAAAAGTTAAAAACTAAAACCCAACTACGACAAAAAACGACGCTGAAAAAGTATAAAACAAGACTTTTAGAACATACAATACTATTTTGAAGTATGCAATATTTACTATGTAGAGATAAGTTTTCATGTTTGGAAAACCGCAGTCACACGTTGTCAAAGTGCTACGGTAGGTAGGTACTTGTGTATGGAACGTGTGACTACGCCTTTCCAAACATGAAAACTTATCTCTACATAGTAAATATTGCATACTTCAAAATAGTATTGTATGTTCTAAAAGTCTTGTTTTATACTTTTTCAGCGTCGTTTTTTGTCGTAGTTGGGTTTTAGTTTTTAACTTTTTATTATTTGTACTATTTTGGTGTTAGTAAGTAGTAAAGAAGCTATGAACGAAAAGATGTGAACTATATGCAATCAGTCCATGAATATACGTAAAGTCACATGCAAATGCTAGTAATATATATATATATTTAAAATGTACAAGTAAAGCGCTTTCCAATGATACCAAACACGGCGTATTTATCTTAACTTTATTTTTTTACTCTGTATGTTTTGTCCGCTAGTGGGCGCCACATTAGATTTTGTGAAACCCTATATAGCCTATAACCAGCGGACAATTAAGACGCTTCTAATGATATGTCATTTGTCGAATTCTGACAAGCAATTTAGAAGTTATGTGGAAACAGATGAACATACATACATACATACAAACATACATACATACATACATACATACATACATAGCCTGTCAAAATCATAACCCTCCTTTTGCTTTGCCGTAGTCGGTAAATACACGCTAGCGAACTAGCAATAATAATCATGTTTCTATCAAGCATAACTAAAATATAGACTCCCGCCTCCGAGTCGGCGATACGATTCAATAAAGAATCTTATTTACGAACAATACTAGCCCCGTTGAACGTCGAGAGACATAAGTTATCATCTGCAACGCCTACCTATTATTAGAACATCGGCCAATGCCGGAGGTCACTTATTTCTGTCACACCGCCTCTGCACTTGTCACAATATTTCGTTATCAATACAGACACGCTCAGCGCTTTCAGACAGCGATCGTTTCACGGTCCATTGGACGAGCATCGCTTGAAGCGCCAAGTTGTCGGAGCGGACTGGCAGCGCGCCAACATATGAGTGCAATTTAAAGCCGATTTTGATGGGTGTATTAGAAGTTGTTGTGGTTTATTTTTTAATGGAAAGTTCAATAACATTGTGGGATTGTTGTGGTAAAAAGCGTGAATGGGGGAGAGTAGGGAGCGTAAAATTGAACGTGTGCGAAAGTGCTCCGTTAAATTATAACGTTATGGCTGGTGATGCGTGCGAGTGTATTCTGTTTTCTGTTGTCTCTGGCTTTATAGCGCGGAGGTGTGGCAAACTCAGATGTAGTAAGATGTAGGTAGTAATATTTATCTATCTCTCTTTCATGTTGTGTTAGAGCCAAGGTCTACTAAGGGTCACGCGAGCCAGCTTAATTAATAGTAATATCTTATCTTATTTCTTTCTTTACGGTAGATACGGGTCAAGGTTGGAAGAATCCAGATTTTGTGCTATAAACATACATACATAAAATCACGCGCTATATACCCTTTCTGTTCTTTAGATCAATAGTTTAAACGTGTTTCCTCGTACATAAGTGAACTCCTTCCACCGTTACGGTATTGTAACTATAGCGACATTTGCCGAGCCCTTCGCAAATGAATGGACGGACAGAAATGCCAACCACTCACCTTTATAGACTACGCGATTTAGATACATATATATGTGTTTCTATGCAATTGATCCATATTTTATTCTACGGGTTCTATTGATTCTAGTTTAGTTAATGTCGTTATACCGTAAATACAATGGGATCGATGCATTTGCCATGTTTTAACATTAAGCTACTGTTTTTGTTTAGATATATCTGGGTGTACTACACCCCAATGTATACCATTTAATACCCTAATTGTGTTGTCCGATCTAAGTACTTTCTTTCGAGTTGATGGCAAACCATTTTATTTTTATTCGGCCCAGAATTCTACCTACGTCTGTATTTAAAATTCAGGTAGATTTATTTGAGGATTTTGAACAATAATGCATTGCCACACAGATCCCAAGATACTACCCCCCAGATGTTAATCAGAAACCCTAAAAACGTAAACAACTTAATTAAGTTCAGTTTTCTGTTTAAGTTAGAATTCTAATTTGACTTAGTACAAGTTTTTAAGAAAATGTAAAGGTTGAAGGTGAAATTGAGTAAAAGTTTTAGTTAACAACATACCGAAAAGAAAGAAAAGAAAAAGTACATAATTTTAAATTGTCGTAAATGAAATTTAAAAGCTCGTGAAACGATAGAAATAATATGTATCTACTACTTCCATTACAGTAGACTTTCATTGACAATACAGTAAATGTTAACCGTCTTATTTAGTGTGTGTAGATAATGTCTAACAATAATGGTCAGCCAGGGAAAGTATTTCATTTTAAATCCTGATGCGACAAAAGCAGCTGTACGAACGAAGGGTTAACCCTAAGTATCTATGTACATATAGATGTACATCTTGTAACACAATTTCAATAGTGACCCAGGTTCACTTCTACGGTACCAAGAGTCGTGGGTACGATTCCCACTCGGGACAAATATTTGTGTTACGAACATCGGTGCTTGTTCCGTGTCTGGGTGTGATATTAAATATATTTAAGTAAATTTGTGTATCCACTGTTGATTCTGATAATCTGTAACACAAGTGATTTAAGCTACTTACCACAGAATTAGATCAATGTATGTGATGTTGTGCAATATTTATTTATTTAATATAATTTAATTATTTGTGGTTAGGTAGAAATAAAAAAATAAGTTCAAAAACTAAAACTCTACTACTGAAATATCGCGCTCTATAAAGTAAGTACATAGTAGTTTTTTTAAGTTAGTTTTTTATTTTATTATTTTTGGAGAACCTACATCTTGTATATTTTTGAAATATGCTAATTGAGCCCTTTCTTTTGATGCAACAGGGTACCTTATGATGACATTTTTTTTAAAGTTGACTACTTAATTACCTCTAGAGGGCGCCACAAGAATATTTTTGTAATTATACATAGGCTAACCAGCGGACGACCGAGACGCTAATGTTAGAGATCTAATGATACTTTCTGATGATGATATGAATGATTTGTTAAATTACGATAAGTAGTTTAGAAGTTATGAGGGAACCGATGAACATACATACATACTCACAAACAGGTCAAAATCATAACCCTCCTTTTCGTTTCGTCGTAGTCGGGTAATTAGTATTGCTATTTCGAGGAATCGACGGCGAAAGTAGAACTTTATAAATCCTATCGTTAACGAAACATTAATCATAATCAAACTTAATTATGTAAATAATTCTAAGCTTTCAAAGTTTTCAGTAACCAACTTTTTCATGCACCCCCGTTTTACTATTCGTACTTTCCAATGTTACAGCTTTAATCCATTAAAGAGAGCAATAAACGAGCTTAGTGCGTATCGGGCGCGGCTAATCTGTAATTTTATGTTTCTGTAGATTAGACTCAACGCTTTTACCGCTATAATTTTAGTTTAATACTAAATCGAAACTTTTTATGACTGCGCAAAAAGCTTTATAGTATGCTAGTAGCAATAAAATGCGGATTGGCAACGAATTGAAACTTTTTTTCTACATTATCTGCCAGTTTAGTACCTTTATAATCGTCTAACTTATATCAAGTCACATATAAAACTGCTAGGATAACTATACCGTTAGTTACAAGGAAAACAGACATAGATGTGCCTAGAATGTACCCTGCCCGAAATTCCTAAAAAAGTAGAGCAAGCTTTGAAAGTATTAGTCGATTTAAAATTTGAATACTGGCACAAAAACTGCCGAGAGAATTGAAAAGCTATGAAAATGTGTTTATCGAGCATGCCCCAAAATTCCTGAAACGAGCGGCTACGGACGGCTACGAGCTGCTACGAGCGGCTACGCGCGGCTACGGCTACTCGCTCGCGTGAAAAAGCGTCGATGGCCGAGTGGTTAAGGTCGTTGCTTGCCATGCGAGAGGTCGCCGGTTCAAACCCCGCCAGGTACCAATGTGTTTTTCAAATTTGAAATTCATATGTACCATCATTCGACGCTTTAACGGTGAAGGAAAACATCGTGAGGAAACCTGCACTCCTAAGAAGAAATTCTTAGGTTGTGTAGTCGACCAACCCGCACTTGGCCAGCGTGGTCGACTAAGGCCTTATCGCCCTAGTTTAGGGTAGGCTCGTGCCCCAGCAGTGGGGACGTATATGGGCTGATGATGATGATGATTGTCTTCGGCGTCGAAAGGCTTTCGTGCCCCGTTATTTGGGCAGCGCAGTAAGAGTTAATGGTTCACGACGTTTATTACACAAATCACGGCATGTTCGCACGAATTTCACACGAATTCGTCTTTGGATTTTTTTTATTAGTGCTTCGGTTAACTTTTGACCGCAATCTCACAACAGCTTTGGTGAATAACTCTCGGAATGGGTTGTAAATCTTTTGCGGTTTCAACATCCCTTTCAACAACTTACAAATACTTTGTAACTGTGGTGTTCTTAAATCCTCTTAATATTATAAAACCGAAAGTAACTATGCATACATATCTGTCGCGTTTTAAAACCAAAACTACTAGACCGATGTAAATGAATCTTGGTCGACAATTCGTTTGGAGACTGTCAAAGGCCTATTCTTAACCGACTGCGCTTTGAGGAAATAATGTTTTACTTGTCACTTAACGAAGCGAAATTATCATTCTGTGTAAGCCGTTTAAGAACAAAATTGCATGACAATTCATCCCGCGAGTGTCTCAGAAAAATATCAAAATTGCAATTTTCTTAGCAGAAATCTCCCCGCCTACCACTTGGCTGCCTTTTTTGCATCGTTCAAGTCGTCGCAGCACAAAATAGAATTATTGCAACGGAATTGCAAAGAGACGCGAAAAAAACTACGAAAGAGACGACTGAAGCGCTCCGATTTAATTTCAGTGAACAGCGAGCGATTGTCGAGATGAGATTCCGATATGACCACGAGCTACGGTTGTGAGTGTAGAGTAGACTGTAGAGTTGGAACATGCAAACGAAACTAATTCCAAATTCCATACACTTTGATAGTGAATTGTTGCTAGCATAGGTATTGTTCTGTAATCTGCCTCGTTGGTCTATTGGTAGCAAGCGCTGCGTTAGGACCGAGAGGTCCCTGGTTCGAGTCCGGGATTGGGCAACATTTGTGTGAGTTGTTCTTTAAAGAAATTATTCAGCCCGGAGTAAGGAAGTTGGTGGCTGCACGCCCGTGCCTCGGAAAGCACGTTAAGCCGGTGGTCCTGCGCTCGATCTCTCATCGGTCATGTCGGATTTCCGACTCACCGAACTATGAGAGTAAGGGAACAGAGAGTGCACTTGTGTTTGCGCGCATACTTATGCAAATATGTTCTGCGCACTTCGCTGATTTCAATTGAAATACGTCGGACGCCTTATTATTATTAGGTATTGTTACATTTTTTTAATATTGATGTTTGAATGCTCCAAAACTAGCGTGCACTGGCTGGACAACTGTCCAGCAACCACTGGACAACTAGTGATGATCGCTTTCAACCGATTTCGGTCATAGCGACCAATTCGACACTTAATGTATGCGCTGATGCGTACGAAGATGACTTACATACAGCCGATCTTTGCAGCCGGGCACAATTAAGGCACTGAGTCGGCATTAGAGTTTGATGCGAAGGAGATCGTTAGTTTTCTGTTTACTACGTTATAATACCTACATAACTATTGTGTTCTATGTGATACTTGTGATAATTCACTGTGAATTCGGCTGTGAACTGGAACTTTAAAAGTGTAAGATCAGACTTTATACGTAACAAAATTAAAAATGTATCAAAAAGAAAATTCATTTGTCAGTGTTTATATCTACCACCGGTTCGGAACGCCGATTCTACCAAGAAGCAAGAAACTCAATAATATTTGATACTAACTTATTTATTTATACCTAAGTTAGACACCTGTGAGTACCAACTTCAGAATGTTCCATTCCATAATATATTATTATGGAAAGTTATCTCCACTTTGTCTGTCAAACAAGTAAACAACTTCAAGGGTGTGACCCGTCGCTAAGCGACGCTAAGTCGTATATTAAATGCCCGAGAACACCGCGACTTGTGTAATTTAATTTTGTGAACATACTTAACACCCGAAAGTTGATCAAATGAATGTCTCGTCTGAAACTTTGTTGGTAACTTCACATCGATCGAAGGTTAGGAGTGTCGTTTCGTATTGAGGGAATTGGACGAACCGTGGATTTGGTTGGCACTACCAGCTATTGCACTGGTGTTTAAAAAAAATCTAATGCGTATCCAACCCTTATGTATGTATACTCTTTTGATGTGAATAAATATATCTTTTATAAAAAATTTCCCGTGTCACAATGTTCGTTCCCGTACTCCTCCCAAACGGCTTGACCGATTCTCATGAAATTTTGTGAGCATATTGAGTAGGTCTGAGAATGGCCAACATCTATTTTTCATACCCCTGAGTGATAAGGGTTGTCCACCCTCAACAAGTCGCGGGCACAGCTAGTAATAGTATAACAAAAAAGCCTTTAGCTTCTTATGTACGAAACGAATAGTTGACATAAATAAACCTATTAATTAATTAATTTATCTATATCAATATAAGTAAAATAATGGAATAAAATATACCTACATTATTAATGGATAATCATATTAATTGTTGAAAATACATAAAGTTTTTAATGATAACTAAATGTTTAAAAGCTTTTTTTGGTTCATTAATATGACTAACTTAACCTTACCTAGTTATTGGGCTGTATCACTATCGGCTATAGCCGTAATAGGTTCAACTAAAGTCAGGTCAGAACTGGCTAGATAGTGATGTTGGGAAGTTGGTGTGACAAGTTTAACTGTCTTGACTGGATTTGTAACTGTTGGCACAGTTTCCGTGTCTATTCTACTAGTTAGGTAATTGAATCATTATCGATCAATATTAGGCTAACAATGTTCATAAAGTAATCAATCGCTATTAAATTACAATAGTTTTGTGTGTATTTTTATGTTAGGTTAACATAAAAATACACACAATGTTCATGCAGTAATCAATCGCTATTAAACCACTTTAAGTAAAAAATTCAATTTAAATGAATTTATCCTTTACTAATCTAAAATATGTAATCCAAAAATATCCAATCTAAAAAATATAATAGTTTGTTTGTTTGTTTGAACGCGCTAATCTTAGGAACTACATATTCGAATTGAAAAAATATTTTTTGTGTTCGATAGACCATTTATCAAGAAAGGCTTTAGGCTTTATAACATCGTGCTGCGACTAATAGAACAGACTGCGATTAAACAATAGAAAATAAATAAATGGGAGAAAACGAAGTCGCTGCCACAGCTAGTATTATTATAATTGCGAAAGCAAGCTGTGTCTGTTTGTCCTTCCGCCTGTCGTGTAGTGGACTTCAAATGTAGTGTACCAATATCGATGAAATTTGTTGTATTTACTGAGCCTGAGAAAGGACATAGGCCACATTTTAACGATCTTGACTAGAAGAGAGTAATGTTTTTGTGTCACTCGATGAACGAATTCACGCGAAACCTGTCGCGTGCTTAAGGGGTGAGGGCCATCCGCTCCCCCGCAAGTCCGGTGATGATGACAAGTCTATACGAAGCCATTGTCGTTTATCACTTTAAAAAATCTAGTCGCGCGCTGGAAGCTAGGGAAATATAATGCCAATTTTAATAAATCAGTTAGCTTTTCATCCCTTTTATCCAGAATCGTCGCGGTCCATTATAAACCAATAATTCCATTTCACTGGCTCGAAATTGCAACTTCAATATTTTATGAGGTTAGTATCGATTCGCCAATAAACTCTACTAGGAGAATTCTCGGTATCTCGTAGCCAATAATGTCCAATTTGTGTATTTCAATTTCTGTTCGAGGTACACGTTTCTCTGTGAAGAGAAAATCGGAATAGTGTGGATAGGGAGACAATTTGCTTGATGTTCGTAAGATTAAGGAATACGTCTCGAAGAACTTAATTTGTTTTATTTATCTAACTAGCCATCTTTGTAAAGTGTTCGTATGCTTTTTAACAGATTTAAAAAAAAGGACGTTCTCAGTTTTGACCTATGTTTGTCGCCGATTTTTTGCTTTGGTATTTTGATGACTTCTTTTAATCTAATAAATAAATATTAAACAACATCACATAAATTTATCTGATCCCGTGATAAGTAGCTTAAGCACTTGTGTTACAGGTATCATAATCAACGGTTGATACTTAAATATATTTAATTACAATCCCAGACACGGAACAAACACCTATGTTCGCATCGCACAAGACAAAATATTAGTCCCGGATGATAATAATCCAATCTCACTGTGATTGATAATGAATATGAGCATTTTGTTCCTAAACATCTAACATTAGCTTGCTGGTACATTTTGGTGGCGCATAGTCTCTTATACCAATAGTCGTGGGTTCGGTTCCAATTCGAGCCGCCGGGGCCAAATATGCGTGTGATGAATATCGGTATTCGGCACGTCTCTAGGTGACTTTATATATTTATATCAAATCATCATTTATTTGCTTACTAAGTGTACATCATACAAAGGTGGAATATAGAAAAAGGCACTTACAACTTAGTTACCGTGTAGGTATTGCAAACATTATAACATATTATTAATTAATTATAAATTATTATTATCATTGTTACCTAAAAATTCTTGAATAGAGTAATAACATTTTTGAGTCAGTAATTCATGTAATTTTTTTTTTAATTCAAATAAATTGTCAATGTTCCGTATATAGTCTGGCAATCTATACTAATATTATAAATCTGAAGAGTTTGTTTGTTGGTTTGAACGCGCTGGCACAGCTAGTTTATAATAAACTAGCTGTGCCAGCGACTTCGTTCGCGTTTTCCCCGTTTTTTACACATTTTCCATTGTATCTTTGCTCCTATTGGTCGCAGCGTGATGTTATATAGCCTAAAGCCTTCCTCGATAAATGGTCTATACAACGCAAAAAGATTTTTTCAAATCGAACCAGTAGTTCCTGAGATTAGCGCGTTCAAACAAACAAACAAACAAACAATCAAACAAACAAACAAACAAACAAACAAACTCTTCAGCTTTATAATATTAGTATAGATATAGATTAGTATAGATACGGGGAGCATCACAGAAGTAATATTTAAGTAAGTATATTGGTATATTTCTCTGTCGGTCGTTTTGCGCAACACAAGTGCCTAAGAAGCTACTTATTACCACGGTATCAGATCAATGTATGTGATGTTCCACGATATCTATTTAAAGCATTCCACGTTACTAGGACTGAACTCCATAAAGGTTCTATTTCCGATGCACGCCATCAAAATGTTCTCACCACCTACTTGAGGAGTCACGCAAGACCGGATCGGACCGGTATTCTGACTGACAGCAGCACGATATAGTACTCAACTGAATACCTAATGGATTCTGATTAGCGTGTCATGCACGGAGGTATTCATCGTATAAGTTTGTTGCCACTGTGCTATATGGTGTTAGTTCACAAGGCCAGTTGGAAAACAATGGGTAAAAGATTGTGATTGTTTGAGACGTAAAATGCATATCGATATTTCCGACAATAGGCAGGCTGATATTACTTCATCATTATTGTTTAACTGTTCTAGGCCCATAATATAGTCTTGGACTAATATATGAAATTCTTGACTTGTGAGTCTCCCGTAACAACGAGCTCAGTAAAGAGCTCCAATCGTCTGGTTTCTAAATACATAATTAATCTTATGATGCGACAGTTTCATCAGTAAAATGATCATCATTAAGGATTTATTTGTTTTTAATGTGTTTGCGCAAAAAAATTATAATAGTACAATGTACAAAAAATCGTTAGAAAACTGAAAGCGTCCGGGATATTTATCGTGTTGTTTTGTTTTAATAAACAACATGGTAAACATCCCGGACACTTTCAGTTTTCTAATGTGTGTAACCATGACAGTGCAAAATTATATATTTTTCATATATCATTTTGTTATTTCTGTCTATTTATACCATTTTAAAAACCCTATGTAAGTTAAATGTTAATTTTAATCAGATATCTGTACCGAATAAACTAGTCCTTTCTACGTAGATTCCAAACATTGCCGCCATGCAAAAAGTGGTAAATGACAGATCTGTACTGTTCTGATTTCTACATCACACATCTCTAAAATGTTTGCCCCGTCCGAAAGTTTGCTCGATGGGACTTCAAGACTGACTTATTTAAACACCATCGATCAATCGATCTCCCAACGCTTGCTCCGACGATCAATCTAATGAAAACTTCATGCTCAAATATTGCCAAAGAACGATCAGTCTTTCAACGATGAGCATCCATTAAATGAACTGGGGTTTTTTTTCATTATTAATCACCCAAATATTTGCATTCATCTCTTGTGTTTACTTGTCAAGTAATCAAATTTATAAACTTTTAAGCTATAGCATAGTTAAGCTATTGCATAGCTTTCATCGCGGTCTTTGAGCGCGGCGACCGAACCAAGAAATTCCGTAACGAAAAAAACCTCACAATCGTCTAACGTAACGTTTCAGTTCGGTAGACTTCGGCACGGTGTTTGTGTGCATGCAGTTAGACGTATTGTACGACTATACGAAACTCGCACGAATCGAGACGAGCTGCTCCGAAATCGGACAATGCTATGCAATAGCTATACCGCGGCAGTCCCCGAGTGCCACACGTCTTTTTTCAAATGGAGGTTTGGAGATATGTATATCCTGACAAATGTTTTACATTACCTTATGTAATAGGCGAGACGACTAAAAAATATAATTAGTCCGTATTTAGAATATTTAAAAATATTGTACTCGTATTTTTCATTTTGTTTCACAAACAAGAAATTATGAAGATATAGTGCTTAGAAGTTTCGTATGACGTCACATTAAGGTACAATTTTTGCGTAACTGTGACGTCATAAGCCCCCACTCCAGAAGTTTAACAAGCTATAATTTTGTCATTTTTCAATCAATTGAAAAACAAAAAAAAAATACGTGTCCCATACTTTTGTATAAACTTACTTAGACTAACTAGACTAAATAGAATAATAAGATTTTGACCCAGTCGTCACGCCTATATTAGCTGGCTGTGCCAGCAATTTCGTCTGCGTTTTCCCCCGCTTTTGCACCTTTCTTTGTTTCTTTGCTCCTTTTGGTCACAGCGTGATGTTATAAAGCAGAAAGCCTTCCTCGATAATAGGTATCCAATCAAAAACATAAATGTGAAATGAGAGCCAAGTTCAATATTATGATAATTGCCTTGGTTGTTGACTTCAACGACAAAAGAAGTGAGATCTAAATGGGTGCCAAGTTCAATGGTCAACCCTGAAATTTATTTATAAGTAACACTATAACATACCTATCATATCTTCTTATAACATAAGATAATGTATGGTGGTAGCCTATGAAGGTCTGTCTTGGCTAGTTTCTATAAACCTACCAACGTATTATTATGTTCGCTCGCTAGTTTCTACCAACAATCCAAATTTTCGACCGACAAATACCAAACTAACCAAGACAACTAACTAGACTACTAACTAACTAGACTACTAACTAACTAACTAAAGAAAACTAGCCAAGACAGACCTTCATAGGCTACCACCATACATTATCTTATGTTATAAGAAGATATGATAGGTATGTTATAGTGTTACTTATAAATAAATTTCAGGGTTGACCATTGAACTTGGCACCCATTTAGATCTCACTTCTTTTGTCGTTGAAGTCAACAACCAAGGCAATTATCATAATATTGAACTTGGCTCTCATTTCACATTTATGTTTTTGATTGGATATCATTACTTTTTGTAGAAAAGTATATATCATCGTAACGCCGTAGGTCCTTTGAAAAGGACAAATTCAAAACTAAAACTAGACTTTATAAATATAAAACAATTGAATCAGTTACTGTATTTTCCTACGTTTACGGGGTATAACCCTAAGTAATAAATATGAAAACCGACTATAAGTACCTACTCTTAATTGTAAATAAGTAAGTATGTATACCTAAATATATACTTAGTGCTCTGCCTTCCGCGGTATATAGGCGTGATTAGGCACTAATTAGGTATTTATGTTAAGCGTTCATAATAGAACCTAACCGCAGCAGTGTTCTCCTTTTTCACGGCTTTCAGGTTGAGTGCGACAGGCTCAACATGGTCTATTGTGCCTGTCGACCTCATATGTGGATCTCACTACCGCTTACCATCAGGTGGAGTGAGGTCATCTTGTTAGCCTCTTATAAAAATAAAAAAAATTAAAAATTAAAAAAAAAAATTATCAAAAAATTGCCAGTTTTTTATTTTTTCCTTTGTATTCATGTAATTACCTATCTGCATACCAAATTTTAACTCTCTAGGTCATTTGGAACTGGGTTAGAATTTTGATCTGTCAGTCAGTCAATGATAAAAATGAGGATTTTTGGACATTAATATCTAAATAACTGTTTGAGATAAGCTTATGAAATTTAGAACACATATTTATCTCGCAAGTCACAATATATGAGCCAAATTTGATACGTTTATGTGAAATAGTTTTTGATTTATGAGGGGTTCAAAAGTGGTTCCAAATGGTTCGTGTAATATTACACACGGTGCGGCTGGCCAGTTCTGTTTCTTGAACTTGGCTTGACACGCTACCGCGTGTCTAGATACCCAACACAAATATGATTATTCAATTCGAAGCAGTATTTCTTAAGATTAATGAGTTCAAACAAACAAACTTCAGTTTTATTATATTAGTATAGATTAAAGCTACTCTATGCAGATGGAGAGGAAAAAGTTTGTGAAAAATAAATTCATCGTGTACACGTCCAAGGAACTCATCAATTTAAGTCGGTCCCATCAATACCGATTTCTGTTCTCCATCATACCGAGTGCTTGTAAAGACATTTTAATTTACCAAAAATCATTTACCCGACAATTTATTCGTCGCGGCACCTCAGATCCTCTTTGTATCGTGGGCTTTAAAATTTAATATCGTCGTAAAACGACACATTTGGGTGATTCAAAACGGCATTTAAACGTTAAATGAACGTTAAACGCTCACTATAAAAGGGCGGGGCGCGTTAAGACAACCCGGGGTCATCGTAAACATTCGTCTTTTGAGGGAGCATGCGTTCGGAATCGGGGTCTGTAGCGCTACCATGAATTTAAAAGTGACAGACTCGATATCGCCTATGTAAATATGTCTATGAAATACCTGTACAGCGCCCCTAGCGGTTACGCTAAGAAATAAAATCGGTAGTATGAAAAAAACAATTCGATAGGTTTTTAACGGTTGTAAGTTTTCGATGACTAACTCATCATCACTGACAGTGAGCAGGCAAGGTTTTGTCGAGAAGCTGACACTGTAAAATAATTACCAGATTTTTATGATTTATGAATGATTTATTTATCTTGTGTGGGTGAGTATGTCTGATATAACTCACTATCACCTTTTGTATTCTGAATATGCCGTATGCTGTTGGTATGCCACTATTTCCCTCATTTTTACAAATACACGTAAGCTTACTGACTTAGCAAGTGACAAATGTTCAATTACTAAAACGACCATAAGATCATCAGCCCATATACGTCCCCACTGCCGGGACACGTTCCTACAGGATCATGAGATACTCGTATTTGAGCGCTAATGTGATGGTTGAATAGGTTCAATAGGTTCCATAATGTTTTGCTTAAATCATGAGATTCTCTAAAATCGTCATTAATTATTATTGTATTTAACTATCTTTGCAGGGTTCGGTCATTCAGCTTCCGCTTATATCATTCACCATTACCAGAATTGCTTTGTTGAATTACGAGACGTAGATTTATGCATAGACATATGTATAGAGAACACTTTACCTATACCCAGATTTTGGAGTACTATAGGAAAGGTTGCCGTATGAAGTATTAATATGAACGGTGAACCGTCGCGGTCGGTTAATTCTGAATCTGCATACTAATGACAGTAATTAATCGCCTGTTGATTTAACTTAATTACTGTGTTTTGAGGTTATCGTCAGCCTAAGCGGACTATACACGGTACTTTTATGGGAGTATTATTCTGGGATGGAAGATTATTGCTCATCTTCATAATTAAGTTCGTGTTTAAGTTTCAAGAGCAGCTGTAGTACAGAGCTTTGAAGCATAACTTAAAAAGTTCATTTAACACAATTTGTACCAGGACCGTAGCACACGACAGGAAGTGATCTCTGCTTACCCCTCTTGGAAAAAGTCGTAATTGTATGTATGTATGTATCTCTTGGCAAAATTTATTTCAAATCGAATATAATTTAAGGCTTGACACGTCATTAGTCGTAAAGCACATTGCCATTTTTTGCTCGACAAGTTGTGCATTAATTATTTATCTCCTATATTTGTGAAAACGATCGAACGAATGAACTACAAACGATGATATGTGACGATGTAACGAGAGACGGAAAATAAATAATTTTTGATAGCATCCGAGTATCGAAATGTCCATATATTTTATTCTTTGCATTCTGTTAATTTTAATATGTTTTACGAAGAAACGAACGTATCAATTTAAAATAAATGTGAGTAAAACTATAATATACATTTTCCATTAAGGGTGAGAGCCATCCGCTCCTCCACAAATCCGGTGATGATGACGTGGCTACTCCAAGCCATCATAGTATGTCAGTTAGGAGAAAAATATATACATTTTCCTCTTTGATGTAAACCAACATTTACATTGTTAACTCGCCACTAGTTTTACACAAAGATAATGTTACTTCCTCAGTGAAAACTTGATCCCTTAAGCAACGACATCGGACGACTCCCATCCAAAATCTCTTTGATCCACCGCCTGTACCATTCAATCTTCCATCCGAAACGCTAATTCCATCCAATAACTCCTAAAGGACCATACAAACAACGCTACGCCATAAAAATGTAAAGCTGAGCCCTGAAATAAACTTAAGGGTCATCTCATTGTCTCGTTTGATGGGATTATTGTCGGGCCGCTGTTGTTTGAGGGCTTAAGCCTATTAGGGAAAGGACAGTGAGGAATGTAAGGTCTAAAAATACACTTTTAGATTTTTCCGCGCGACCGTCCTCCATCGCAGTCCAATCCTGGAAATAGGCCTCCCCAAATGCTCACCACATCTATTTTCGGCTACTCGCATCCAGCTCCTATCAGCCGTCCCGCGCAGATCGTAACATGACCAGATAAGTAACATGACCAGATGAACATTTAGATAAACGCAAACTTAATTATAGGTGACAACTACATGCATTTCAGACAACAGACATTTTAAATTTTATCTACTTTAAAATACAAGAAGTGGTTTTAGTTTTAATACTAACGAAACTTCAAATGAAACATATTATATAATATACTACGATAATTACTTAACATATTACTACTATAATTAGATATTAGAGCGCTGATTTGGGAATTTTTGTTAGGGGTAAAAGCTCCAGACTTTCGTATGTCAGCGAGTAAAAAAAACAGGAAAATTTTGTTACTTGCTTCCAATTTCATAATACTAATGCCAATGCCTGAATATAGTGTATTTTGTTTAAAGCGGTAATTAACCAGACGTTTTTCTAGTAGGTGCAGAATAATGTAATGATCCAAGCTCACTACAGCATTTCTACGTCCAAACTCGATCCGAACTAAGTTACGAGATTCAAAGGGATTTGTCATTTAGCCGAATATAATTAGCCCAATTTAATCACTACCGCCATTTGGCGCGTTCCTTCCTGTTCACGCACCCAGAAGAACATCCTTGGGTCTTGCAATTTTTTGTGTTATGATCTTCATGATAGGATGTCCATTGCCAGTTAAATGCATTTTAGACTTTCGCGTTCCATTACACTAAATATTAGTCTTTCTGGGTCTGCACGCGTTATTAGGAGTAGCAAATTACCTAGCTACTTACTGCCCGACGTTTCGACTGGGTTGCACCAATCATGTGGATAGCTGTACAAATGACATTAGTGCTAGTTCGGCGGAGGGTCTAGAAATTCACAACTGTTGTGGCAGACGAAGACGGGCGGCGCCAGTTCGCTCGCGACCATGATTGGTGCAACCCAGTCGAAACGTCGGGCAGTAAGTAGCTATGTAATTTGCTACTCCTAATAACGCGTGTAGACCCATAAAGACTAATATTTAGTGTAAATGCATTTTCTTAAATTCATGGAGTTGATTCACTGTTCCCGTTGTTCACTGTCCACGGCTGCGGTCAGACCACTCGTGCCAGCCGCTGCTTTGTGAAACTTTTTTGTTCTACTCCTAAAATCGTTCGCCAACTCGAAATGGACATGTTTGGTGACCAATTAGATCCGTTACAAAGAGCTGGCAAAAATTGTACTTTGTGTACTTTCATCAGGGACATAAATTAGTATGTATTTTTAATGAAATCTGGGACTTTATGAGGAATTGTGCATATAAAATATGCATAAAGTAACTGGCTGTGTTCCACACAGACAATAATTAACACTGCAATTTTGCTGGTTATAATTGTAATCTAACAGTTTATAACTTCACGGCGACAAATCCAAAATGTATCGCCATATTTGTTCTCTTAGGCAAATCGGAAGAAGATATCTGCTTCAAAATGTAGTTGCAAGATTCCATCCGAACAAACTTACATACAAACACTTAAAGTTAAATAAAAGCTTGTAATAAAAGGTCCATTAAATTTCATCACCATCGAAATCGTATCACTCACAACATTAACGGCTCTACGTATACTCTCGCCCGATCATTTGCGGCTGGCAAATCGATTACCCGATGAAATGTTAATACTCGAGTAAGTATCGTCTCGTTAATTGTTTAATCCACCAGCGCGTGCGCACACTAATTACACGCTCTGTGCACATCCATCAGCGGTAATACATGACATCATAGGACACGTATTACAGCCTCTTGGTTATTACAAGCGATTTGCGAAACACTTTCTACGGCTAGCTGGTGAGGAGAAAATGAGGTAATGACACGGGGAGACAGGTTTTGCTGCTTTCCTTGACGATAAGATTTCTACAGGACTACTATGATGCGTTGAGTTGATTGTGGAAAGCGCCTTAAGAGTATATAAGAGGGGAGTTACATGTTGCGATTGTGAGATTTTCTTTAATGTTCACATTTCTAGGCTTTCATTTTATTTGTTTTCTATTCGTCAAAATATTCTATCATTCCGCCGACTGCCTTTTACTTTGACTTTTCCTTCCTTTGCCCACATGCATAGTCAATGTCTGTGGTTTGATTGTCAAATACGATTCTGGAAATTTAACAAGGATTCATGATATTCATGCAGCGATAATGGTATTGCACGTGACAAAGAACCGATGACAGCTATTGCATTTCCATAAACGGACGAGCGTGAAGATGGGGGTGTATAAGCGAAATTTCGACATTCCCGATCGCCCTAACCGCAATTGGCCGCTCAAAACCGGTAATATCTGCCTCAATCCGCTGCAAATTGGATTGCTGTGCGCAGCGCAGCGACTTTTGCGCTGTCCACGTCTATTTCTATTTGTGCCCTATTTCGGGTTTGGCAAAATGGAATGCATTCTTAATGGAAGCTGGTTTTGTACGTACTGTGTCCCTTTGAGGGATTAATGGCGTTTATTTCTGGTTCGATTGGATATCTGTATCAGGGATGTTTTCATTAACTCTTCATTATTATGGCCATATGGGTTTTATATGCTAGCATGTTAGTAAAGATATATGTATTACTAGCTTTCCGCCCGGGACTTCGTCCGCGTAGATATGTTTTAAAACATTACTTCTTTATAGCGCAGTCGCTTAAAAAGTAGCCTATGTCCTTTCTCAGGCTCTGGACTATATCTGTACCGAATTTCATTTAAATCGGTTCAGTACTCTATGCGTGAAAGCGTAACAGACAGACAGAGTTACTTTCCCATTTAAAATATTAGAAAGGATTTTATTTGTATATTATGTAAAATTTAGATTTAATTTTTTGTGAAATTGTATCACAAATTTAGTCACTCATCATCACAGATTATAATAACACATCTTCATTTTAAATTGCTGAGCAGGACTATTCCAAAGTTTTCAGAGGACTATGAACAAAATGAAAATTCGAAAGTGGACCAGAAATACGAAATATTTTACACGAAATCGTTATTTTTGTAAGCAAAATATATAACGAATATTGCTTTGAGAATGTTTCATTAAAAATGTAATGATAAATTAATGTACGACGCGTCTTTAAGTTAAGTTGCTCACACAGAATACGAAATGAACATCAGAGACCTAGTAATTAGTCTAAGTATAATATTCTCTGAAGTTCTTAACAAGAAATTCGATATTCATAGTGTTATCACTACTGTACCTTGCCAGCTAACAAGTGTAATATTTCATTCAGTTTCAAACTTGGAGTTGATATATGGAGCGGAGTGTTCGAAATATGAAACAAATAATTCATGAAATAACAATTGAAATCGCAATTTTCATTGCAAATATAGTGTGGACTGATTTATGTGGTGACTTCATAGCTACTTCATATTAAGGAATGCTACTGAAATTAGTTTTTCGTAAAACTGTCATTGTAATTCGGAGTTGTATTATTTACCTTATTTGCTGTTATTTTCATATGAACAGCGTTTTGTGTTTGATTGAATTTTTAGTGCAATACCTATGGTAACACTTTGGTTTGAGAAATGAATAAACTTTAATAAATACCTACATACATGTAATGTAACTTGTCATGTGTTTTTAAATTCGATTAGAAAGAAACTAATTGCTATCATCTAAAATAAACTAAAACCCAACTACGACAAAAAACGACGCTGAAAAAGTATATACAAGACTTTTAGAACACTGAACTGAACAAAGTTGCTTATGTAGTTCCAAGTAAATGGACACAGTAGACTCTACCAAAATGCTTATGTTGAAAATTGACAATAATGTCATACAATACTATTTTGAAGTATGCAATATTCACTATGTAGAGATAGGTTTTCATGTTTGGAAAACCGCAGTCACACGTTGTCAAAGTGGTACGGTAGGTAGGTACTTGTGTATGGAACGTGTGACTACGCCTTTCCAAACATGAAAACTTATCTCTACATAGTAAATATTGCATACTTCAAAATAGTATTGTATGACATTATTGTCAATTTTCAACATAAGCATTTTGGTAGAGTCTACTGTGTCCATTTACTTGGAACTACATAAGCAACTTTGTTCAGTTCAGTGTTCTAAAAGTCTTGTTTTATACTTTTTCAGCGTCGTTTTTTGTCGTAGTTGGGTTTTAGTTTTAACTTTATTATTTGTACTATTTTGGTGTTAGTAAGTAGTAAAGAAGCTATGAACGAAAAGATGTGAACTATATGCAATCAGTCCATGAATATACGTAAAGTCACATGCAAATGCTAGTAATATATATATATTTAAAATGTACAAGTAAAGCGCTTTCCAATGATACCAAACACGGCGTATTTATCTTAACTTTATTTTTTTACTCTGTATGTTTTGTCCGCTAGTGGGCGCCACATTAGATTTTGTGAAACCCTATATAGCCTATAACCAGCGGACAATTAAGACGCTTCTAATGATATGTCATTTGTCGAATTCTGACAAGCAATTTAGAAGTTATGTGGAAACAGATGAACATACATACATACATACATACATAGCCTGTCAAAATCATAACCCTCCTTTTGCTTTGCCGTAGTCGGGTAAAAATACATTACCATCCAGCATTCCATCCAGCTTAAAACAAAAATCTTTATCTAAAACAACTCAATCATTGGCAGTAAAACAATTCACTTACTCTATCAATAACTGCATAAAATAACGACCGTTTAAGTTACATACGAACACCCTTTAGCGAAGCCCTAAATATTCAATGACCTACCACTCTACGAAGCCATTCTCTGAGACGTTTTCTGAATACAAATTCTAGACAAAAAGGCTAGGATCCGACCCCGCCGAACATCTATCATTCTATCCAGTCACAGTATAACCCATATTATTAGCGAAGCCGTAAGATAGAATAATGCCGAGAATAATTGAGTTATGTATTTGCTCCTATTGGTCGCAGCGTGATGTTATTTAACCTAGACTTCCTCGATAAATGGTCTATCCAATACAAAAATATTTTTTCAATTCGATACCAGTAGTTTCTGAGATTAGCACCTTCACACAAACAAACTCATCAGTTGAAGATTTTATTGGTTGTCTGTACTTTAATCATGTATTGGTGAAAACATAGTAATCATAAATGAACTCAACTCCACCCAGGTGAGTTTTAAAAACTCATCTGGGTCCCAGCTAACTACACTGCTAAGTCCGTCCGAAAAAAAATGGCAGCTTTAATGACCAGCCCTAAACCACGGTGCAATTACATTGTTCTTTATTTATTACTAGCTGTGCCAGCGACTTCGTTCGCGTTTCCCCAATTTTTTACACATTTTCCGTTGTATCTTTGCTCCTATTGGTCGCAGCGTGATGTTATATATAGCGGCCTAAAGCCTTCCTCGATAAATGGTCTATACAACGCAAAAAGATTTTTTCAAATCGAACCAGTAGTTCCTGAGATTAGCGCGTTCAAACAAACAAACAAACAAACAAACTCTTCAGCTTTGTAATATTAGTATAGATTGAAAACGTTCACTTAAAAAACAGATTCTATAGACTATCTTGGAGCTTCCTTACTGCCATCATCCGAACTGCATCTCAGGTGAGATTCCGCACACGAACAATCCACCCTCAACGCACCGGAGTACCGTGACAGCATACAGTTTTTACGAGCATTGGATAATTCAGGGTTCCTTACTTTGTTTACGGCCCTTGAGACTGTTTATTGGGGTACTACAGTAATTTGAGACACGCCGCCGAAATAACATAGCGGTAATGTGTTGTAAGGGCGATTGCATAGGTCGTATTGTTACGTTGCCTTCTTGGGTGAATAAATAAATATCTGGGACATTTCCACACATCGTCATCTGACCCCAAACTAAGCAAAGCTTGTACTATGGGCGTCAGAGACTGATATACATACATATATATTTATAAATACATACTTAAATACATAATCACATACATATTTGTCCTGAGTGGGAATCGAACCCACGATTCTCGGTACCGTCAGCCAGGGTCACTAACCACTTTTCCACCGAGCCGGTTGAAAGATTTCTTGTTAAGATAGAACTGCTTAGGGCGTAATTTTAAAGTCGATTGATTCTTTATTTTGATTGGCGGGCTATATGGTACGTTTACTAGTGACTCACTTCGCAACCGCCCTCACTTCGCAAAAACCTTCCTCTTGAATCCCTCTATCTATTAAAAAAATACATCAAAATCCGTTGCGTAGTTTGAAAGATTTAAGCATACATACATATACATACAGACAGACACAGGAAGCTACTTTGCTTTACACTGTGTAGTGATTATTATCATAGTTTTCATCTTCGTTACTAAGAAACTTTGTTTTTTAATTTATTTCAGTTACAAATACTACAATATGAAATGACAATTAGACTAAGTGTTTACCTAATAACTAAGTAAGTAGGTATTATGTTTTGTCTTTCTTATTTTATCAGCTTTCCGTCCGTGATTAGACGTTTTATACTATAGAGTACCAAATTCATTGAAATATTCATTGGAAGTAGTTTTGACGTGAGAGCGCGAAAAACTGATTTACTTTCAGATTAAAAAAAAATAAGGATTGTTATGTGATGTTTAAAAGGTATTGTTTTATTTACGCAATGAATAGTGGGTTTAATAGTTGGGGTTGGGGATGAATCCATTTTCAAATACCTATAATTGTAGAACCTTCCTAAGGGCTGTCCTTTTTGCAACTGTCACATTGGTGCTGAAACGAGGATTAGCTGTCGCAGACTCCGTTGTGAATTCTCCCGGTCTATGAATGAAATGTCGGGATAAAATAGTTTCATTATAGTTGGGTCTTAAGTAAAGGTAGTGGTGCAAAATAATATAATAACTGCAGAATAACTATCACATACGATGATATATACTTACTTACCAATGTATATGCGATGAATTACCTAGGATATGGTCGAACATTTATTTTTTTCATATTTTGTGCATTATTTATGCGCTTGACTTACCCTTATTTTTTTTTTGTTACAGGTAATTTTGGTGACAATATAACAACTTCCTTACGTCTACGCAAAGAAAAAATACGATTTTGTGTGGTAATGTAGTAAAAGCAAGAGATTTTCATGGCATAGAATAAACTGAGATTGTAGAGTTGGATCAAATACTGGTATTATCTCTTTTGACATCCTAACAGCGTGTTCACACCTAGCGATTTTTGGGCGATTTCACGACTAGGCGATATCGCCGCGATCTCGCCGCGATCACGCCGCGATCTCGCGGCGGTTACGCCTCATCCAACCTGTGTGAACAGGCACTGATGGTAGTCAAAATATATATTTTGACTATTTATTTAATGGTTATAAAAACCTTTCAAGATAAAATATGTTTAAATAAAAAAAAAGTGTGTTAATTAGAATACCTGCACAACTTCAAAATTAAATACCATCAAGATATTTTCAACTTACTCACATACTGAAATTCATGAGCAGAAATCGCGAAACAAAACCAACTGTCGACTCCTCCACGTACATTGAAACACAAGCCTCTGTTGGAAGGGAATAATTGTCTGAAGAACGAAGATTTATCGTCCCGCCACTGGGAAGGGCTTTATGCAGTAACGAGCTAAGAGCAGCGCGAACTTTTTGCGAAAGATGTTTCTGCAACATGTCAAAGTTAATGGATGATATAGACTTCATTGCATGGAAGTGGAAATACTGTGTTGTGCGAATCGTTTGTTAAACTTGCGGCTGAATACTGAAACTATAATTGAGCATTTATTAGAATGAATCAATTTATAAATCACGTATTGTAAAACGTTCTGGAATATTAATAAAACTGCATTTAATACTAGAGTGGAACTTCCGAGCACAAGAAAAAAATCTTGCTTAAAATGAAATTTCTACCATTACCTTACTTTAAAAGTACTTTGGTTTGATATTTGACGATTTAGTATGGTTATAAATTGAAAGCTTTCCATCCAAATTTGATATTAAGCTTTGTTTATGTCAAATAATATTTGCAATGCAAACTTTGTTGAAGTTGTATTATTTACTGTTTCCATAAACTCATGCCACGATCGATGTTTGAAATACTGTGATTTCCAATAAAGCTCCTCGATTAACGACAAATAATGTTCATAACACAAACATTTGTAATATCCACTCCCCGTAATGATCGTTGTGAAAGCATTATTTAGCCAAGCATTTTCGCAATCACGTAATTGAAGCACAATATTGGAAAATTGTCCGGAAATATTTTACCGAAAATCTAGACACGCGGTCGCGTGTCAAGCCAAGTTCAAGAAACAGAACTGGCGAGCCGCACCGTGTGTAATATTACACGAACCATTTGGAACCACTTTTGAACCCCTCATAAATCAAAAACTATTTCACATAAACGTATCAAATTTGGCTCATATATTGTGATATGCAGAGATAAATATGTGTTCTAAATTTCATAAGCTTATCTCAAACAGTTATTTAGATATTAATGTCCAAAAATCCTAATTTTTATCATTGACTGACTGACAGATCAAAATTCTAACCCAGTTCCAAATGACCTAGAGAGTTAAAATTTGGTATGCAGATAGGTAATTACATGAATACAAAGGGAAAAATAAAAAACTGGCAATTTTTTAATAATTAGGTTTTTTTTTTTTTTCATTTTTCATTTTTATAAAAGGCTAACAAGATGACCTCACTCCACCTGATGGTAAGCGTGAGATCCACATATGAGGTCGACAGGCACAAAAGACCATATAGAGCGTGTCGCACTCACCTTGAAAGCCGTGAAAAAGGAGACCACTGCTGCGGTTAGGTTCTATTATAAACGCTTAACATAAATACCTAATTAGTGCCTAATCACGCAGGCCCCTCTTAGCCACTGGGCACTATGGGCACTTGCCCAGGGCCCCGCGATCGAATGGGGCCCCCTAGTTCCTGTCAGATTACCAAATGACGAAAAACATTACTTCTGAAAAATCTGATGTTAATGACTTACTACAATACCTACGCTTATTAGCTTTAGTTTGCCACATGCGAATATCTATACCTTGTACAACATGGCTTATACTTTTTGATAGATGGGTCAGTGAAGGGAAACAGAAAATATCTATTGGTTTTAAAAATATGTTAGCTATGTATGTACCTGTATGTATGTTTTAAACAATTCAAAATAAATTAATCCTTCATCAATCAATTGTATTGCACTAGACATAAAAACATGGGTAAAAAAATCATTGTTTTCAGTTTATCTATTTAAATTTTTCTTTAAAGCCACTTTCGGAAAATGCTTGAGTCTTTAACAGACACTTTTATCAATATTTTTAAATTATTAACATAAGAAAATATTGTTCGCCTTCGCTAGGTAACATCGATTTCAGGTTTGACATCCGTCAAAAAGATCGAACTATAAATGCAAATATAAACAGGGTATAAGTACTCCACTCTCGCTCAAACGATGGATATGAAGGACTGCATTGTAGAGGAACTAAAGAAAATGCAAACTGACTTTGAAACGCAACTGACAACTAAAATTAATGATCTAATTGTTGAACAGTTCCTTGCATTTAAATTGGAGTTCTTGGATAAAATAGCCATTTTGACATCCAAAATTTCCAACCTACAGGAGCAATTCAGTCACAGGATGGACAAGGCTGATGAATCTTTTACCTTGATGGAGAAACAAAGGACCACCACCACTACTACCACAGGAAAGAAGGGCCAAGTTGGCATAACTAACGCAAAACCCACTAACGTACACACCAAACTAACTGTAAATCGGCTGCAAAAAGAAATGAGAACCCAGCCTTCCAATACCTCGACCTCAGTTCCACCTGCAGCTTCAGCCTCAGCTTTCGCTGGTACTTCGGCTGCTGCACCTGACGCGGTGCCGGCCATCAACGACATCCAGAATGAAAGCCAGGCTGAGTGGACAGTGGTGGGACGTACCAAGCGTGGGCGTTCTTCACGATCTTCACTGTCTGGCGTGCTTCGAGGCACTGCAGCGCCGGGAACAACTACACTGTGTGCTTCTGAGCGGTGGACGTACTTACACCTCTACTATGTGCAAGAAGGCACCACTATAGAACAAGTGTGCGCGCATCTCCAATCTATTTGTGGCAATAATGACTGTACAGTTGAAGAATTGAAATCCAGGGGGCGTTACTCCTCATTCAAGCTTGGTGTCCCTTCAAAGAGGGCTGATTGTGTGATGTCACCTAATAGCTGGGCTGAAGATATATGTGTTAAGCCGTGGCGTCAGAACTTTCGTGCCAAAGGGAAAAGTGGGAAAAGTGCGTAACCCTAATCTTAAATTTTGTTACCAGAACGTCAGGGGTCTACGTTCCAAAACTAAGATTTTCATGAATAATGTGATGCAATGTAATTACGATGTAATAGCTCTGACTGAAACGTTTTTGACTGGTTCCGTATCCGACGGGGAATTATTTCCTGCGGAGTACATCATAGTGAGGAAAGATCGCGTAAATGACGTTGGTTGGGGCGGAGTACTCCTGGCCGTACGAAACCACTATACGATACAACAAATCACTAACGTAGATACTCTAACGTCTGATATGGAACTAATATTTGCAATTATTGGTGGCAAGGGTGTAAGTAAATTTCTTTGCTGTGTTGTTTATTTGCCTCCAAGTTATAATGACGCTCAGTATCTTAATGTCTTGACGTGTATTGAAAATGCGGTTGTTACTTATTCCACTCTGAATGTAATAATACTGGGTGATTTTAATTTAAATTCTTGTAGTGTTAATGTTAAGACAAATTTCGATTATTTCTCAAACTTTTGTGGGCTGCTGCAATGTAATAATGTGTATAACAGTCGTGGTGGCATGTTAGATCTGGTACTGAGTGATTTTAGTTCTGAACAGATCATAGTGTCCATAGGAGCTGAACCCCTGGTTCCAATAGATGAGTATCATCCAGCACTCGATGTGACTATCAAGTTCTATCAAAGAATGCCGGTACCGCCGCCGTCCTCTCAGTCGCCTGTTCCTGATCTACGCTCAGATCCTGCCCCGAACTGGAATTGGCGAAATGCCGATTTTCAGGGTCTATACGATGCATTAGGTAATCTGGATTGGACTGAACTGTATGCTATAGGTGATATCAACGCTGCAATACATTATTTCTATTGTCACCTTTATAACTGCATTGGCCAACATGTTCCAATAAGGGTTACCTCTAGACCGAATCACAGGTATGTTTATCCAAAATGGTTTAACGCTGACATTATTAGTAATATACAAAAGAAGTATTTTCATCTCAAACGGTATAAGGTTGAGGGTAAAGAGTTCAATAGAGAACTATTTAAATACTACAGATGGCATGTTAAAAACCTCATTGACAATGCGTACAAGCAGCACTTAAATTTGACAGAGAAAAATATATTTGACAACCCAGCTAAATTCTGGGATTTTATTAAAGACAAGAAAAGCAGTAGGCAGTGTACAAACGTTTATTCGGTTGGCGATGTCGAGGTCACCGATCAGGCGGCGGCTGACGCTTTTGCTGATTATTTTAGTTCAGTGTACTTGAGTGAAGTACCTTCACTAAATCCCTTCGATGCGATGCGAGCTGCCGATTATCGATATGACGCAAATTGTATTACTGTAAATACGTTCGATGATGACAATTTTAAAGTAGCAGTGAGGCGATTAAAACCTAGATCATCTTGTGGACCTGATGGTGTCCCCGTATTTTTAGCCAAAGATTGCATATCTGCTTTCGAGGATCCGCTACTATACCTCTATAATCTCTCGCTGGCTCAATCAAAATACCCGGATATGTGGAAAATTTCCAGAGTCACGCCGGTACCTAAGGGTGATGGTAGTAATGACGTATCGTCTTTTAGGCCGATTGCTGTTCTATCAGTTTTTGGGAAAATATTAGAAATAATGTTATGCCAACAAATTAATAAGCAAATTTCCAACTTATTGCATGACAGTCAGCACGGTTTCAGGAACTCACGTTCTACCACTACCAATCTGGTGGCGCACTTAGACTTTGTCTACGAAGAGTTAGACGCTGGTAGGCAAGTGGATTCTGCCTATTTCGACTTTAAGAAGGCATTCGATTTAGTCCACAATGATATATTGTTGCGTAAATTAGCGTTAATAGGGTTTGCGCCAAAACTGGTTGAGTTTTTTCTAATTATCTTAGTAATCGCCGTCAGTTTGTTAGAGTTGGTAAATATATATCTAGAAACTATTACACTAGGTCCGGGGTAAGCCAGGGTAGTACGCTCGGGCCATTGCTCTTCTAATTTTTATCAATGACCTACCAGATTGCGTCAGTGCTTCAAAATGTTTGTTATTTGCGGATGACCTGAAGTTAAGCCTGGGTGTACGCGACCCAGCCGATAACAAAGCCTTACAGGGAGACATTGACGCGGTGACGGAGTGGAGTGTAACCAATCATCTCCCATTTAATAGTCAAAAATGTAAAATCATCACATTTACGCGCAAGCGTTGTCCGCAAAATGTGATTTATACATTGTCTGACGCGCCCTTAGAAAGGGTAAGCGAAATTCGTGACCTAGGTTTAACATTAGACTCAAAATTGGACTTTCACAACCATGTGAATACTATATGTAAAACAGCTAGTAAAATCCTAGGGTTCGTTCTACGCACTTCATCGCAATTTAATGGTGTAGAGGTTGCATGGGTACTATACAATGCCTATGTTCGTAGTAAACTTGAATATGGTGCCATTGTATGGGACCCATATGAGGAGAAATATATCCTCATGATAGAAAAAATACAGCGTAAATTTGCTCGCTGGTTGTACAAGAGAAAATTTGGATATTACCCATACCTGTATCCGTCATTATTCGTATCGGGAATGGTAGGATTAGATACTCTTAAACTCAGGAGAAGTATGCAGACGATAATACACTATCTGTCTATTATACACTATAGGATAGATAGTCCAACAATAGTGAGCAAAATGGGGCTTTTGGTTCCTAACCGTATTAACTGGAATAAGGAGGGCATTGTGGAGTTGCGGCGGCGGCCGCGCCTTCTGTCGCGACAGACCACCCGTACCAGGTTTGCTGCCCATGCACCAACCATTCGTGGTCTACACCTCATAGGTGACATGCTCGCCCACGACTGGAATACGGACATATTTGCTGACAGGTTTTCTCAACTTATCTACAAAGCCCTTTTATATTTAAACGACAGCTGCTAGTACATATGACATTTATTTTATTTGATTTTATTATTTTATTGTTATTATTATATTTTTTTTTAACTGACTTGGATTATTTTATATCCGCACACTGAATCTGACATTACTTACTTAATTTAATTTTTGACATTTTGACATGTACCTACTACCTATTCTAATCCACTTTTTGACAAGCTGACATAACTGTACTTAATTATTTCGTGATATCGCCCAACCTATTGTTTTGTAAATTTGATACCTATTGTTATTTTGTGTTCTCTTGACATGTGTTTTTTATTGTAATTATTATTCTTGTAAGCGTATTGGAAATTTTCTGTTAGCTTTTAAGAAAAACTGAATAAATGAAATATGAAATATGAAATATGAAATAATGCGATTTTCCGATATTAGTATGTTTAGGTTAATTTAAATACCTATATGTAGGTAGGCGATTTTGTTCGCGTGAGCTACAGGATTTTACATAATAAAGTTTTTTCCCCATAACTCCCGTTTCTGTAGGAATTTTGCAATATCCTATTGCAACTAAGCTTTACGTTTATCAGGGTATCCGCATGCCTAATTTAAATTATCTATCTTACGTGGATTTTCATACAATTTTTTTTTCTCGCTAGCTCCTGTTTCCGTGGGAATTTCGGGAATTCCTTTCTTAGTGCACCTCTAAAGTACCTAAGCTTCTTCCAAATTTCAAGTGCCCACGTTTAGCCGTTTAGGCTGTGTGTTGATGTGTCAGTCAGTCAGTCAGTCAAAACAGTTAGTTTCTCCTTTTACATATTTACTAGCTGTGCCCGCGACTTCGTTCGCGTGGACTACAGGATTTTACTTACAGAAATTGTTTCCCAATAACTCCCGTTCCCCTGGGAATGTTGTAATATCGCGTTGCAAGTAAGCTTTACGTTCATTAGGGTACCTGCATGCCAAATCTCAATCTTACGCGGTTTCGATTTTTTCATACAAAAGTTTTAGGTTTAACGAAATTTACATTTCACTTTTAATGAGAAATACAAACAAATATATAATTAACTAATAGTAGGGATGTATTTAATCATCGACCGGCACTTTTTTTTCTATAAAATGTTGCTTGAGTTTGTATTTAAAAGTCAGCATGCACTCACATGTGTTGTTTCCCTATTACTCTGTTTCCCGTGGGAATTTCACAATATCCTGTTGCAACTAACCTTTAATTTTATGAAGGTACCTGCATGCCAAACTTCAAGCGTATAACTTATGCTGTTAATATTATTAATACAAAAGGATTTCCCGTTAATTCCTGTTCCTGTGGGAATTTCGGGAAATCTTTCGTAACTTCCTAAAAACATTACTTCTTTATAGCGCAGTCGGTTAAAAAGCTAAGTCTCTACACTAAGCTACGTCCCTTCCAAATTTCAAGTTCCTACGTTTAGCCGTTTAGGCTGTGCGTCGATATGTCAGTCAGTGAGTCAAGTCAGTCAGTCAGTTTCTCCTTTTATATATTTAGATAGGTAACTAAATAGTTTGTTCTCAAGGTCATAGGGGCCCCATGATCCTTATGTGCCCAGGGCCTCAAATAGTTTAAAGACGGCCCTGTAATCACGCCTATATACCGGGGAAGGCAGAGCACTAAGTATATATTTAGGTATAAACACTTACTTATTTACAATTAAGAGTAGGTACTTATAGTCGGGTTTCATATTTATTACTTAGGGTTATACCCCGTAAACGTAGGAAAATACAGTAACTGATTAAATTGTTTTATATTTATAAAGTCTAGTTTTGAATTTTCAAAGGACCTACGGCGTTACGATGATATATACTTTTCTACAAAAAGTAATGATATCCAATCAAAAACATAAATGTGAAATGAGAGCCAAGTTCAATATTATGATAATTGCCTTGGTTGTTGACTTCAACGACAAAATAAGTGAGATCTAAATGGGTGCCAAGTTCAATGGTCAACCCTGAAATTTATTTATAAGTAACACTATAACATACCTATCATATCTTCTTATAACATAAGATAATGTATGGTGGTAGCCTATGAAGGTCTTTTTCGTCGTACCGCACTTTAAACGGCTAGCTGTGTTTGAGTCCGCGCTCCGTATTATTTCCCCGAAAAATAGTAAAAAGTGTCCTGATTTCGGCCAAATTATCATCAAAATACTTGTGAATACTCAACCCACAAAGTGTCGAAAACAGTTTTTCGAAACATCGCCGCGTTCCAGAGATCTAAGAAGAAATATCATAACAAGTAGCAGCACCCTCGACCTGGCTCACAAAAGACAGCAGGAACCGTGCACCGAGTCGTCAATTAGTCATCGCCACCGCACTGCGAGCCGTGAGTACCTACCCAAAGTAAAGCTAAGCGGCCGATCGACACGGAACAAATTACATTGTAAAGCCGTACCGCCGATTGACACGGAACGCAATTAATATAATGAGTGTACAGAGGTCTCCACCAAAAAGCGCGCCATTGCGAGAAAGCACTGGTGGTGGCTCGGTCCCTAACTTGAATACGGATGAATGGGAAAGATTTGTAAACGTGAATATTAGAAAGTGGACTGAGTGTATCGATATAAAGAACAAAAAGAAGACATGCAAAATTTCAAAACTGAAATTATGACATTTTTAAGGATTTCGCTGAAAAACAAGATAAAAAAATATTATTTATATGTGATGAAATAAGCGAAATAAAAGGTGAACTGAAAACAATCAAATCATCAACAGATTTATTTACCAAGCAATTACAGCTTATGAGCGATGATATTAACAATATTAAGTCTGATAATACCAAAACACAAGAAAAAGATCAAAAACATTGAAAAAGAAATATCATTTTTAAAACTTGGTGAAACTTCTGTCAGCATCCCATCTACGAGTAAGTCACCATTTCTCAACAACGAAAGCCTTATTTCAGAACTTAAAGAAAGATCGGAACGCGAAAAGAATCTCGTGATTGTAGGCATACCAGAGAGAAAGGAACCGAACTATGCTGCTCGGCAAATACAGGACATAGAAGAATTCACAAAGATTGCGAATTCCTTGATCGAGAATTGTCCTAAACCCATAAAAGCAATACGATTAGGCAAATACAAAGCGGATAAAGATCGTCCACTGAAAATATGTTTTGACAATAATTATATACCAAGAATTCTTCTTCAAAAGAGAACTAAGCTTACAGAGAATATTAAAATTTACTCAGATCAAACCCCAGAGCAGAAACGGTATCTGCAGACTATCAGAGAGGAATTGGAAGACCGCTTAAAAAACGGTGAAAAGGACCTCAAAATTAAATATTTTAAAGGAATACCCCGCATAATACACAATAAATCAGATCAAAAAAACTAGCATCTACAATACCATGGAATTACGACCACTCTGTTGAGAAAGTGAGTCATCAAGTAGTCAATAAATACGAAAATATTCCTCATATGTCATCATCCTTACGTTTTTTCTACTCTAATATGCGCAGCATCCGAAACAAGAGCAAACTCGACGAAATAAAATGTATATTGCATGCCATATCAAAAATGACACATCTTCTCATTTTTACTGAAACATGGATTGTCTCTGAAGAGGATGCTAAGTTGTACACGATCCCAAATTACACCCACATCTTCAACTATAGAAAAAATAGCAGGGGAGGAGGTATTTCTATTTACGTACACAATAGTTTAAAATTTGACATGACTGAAGATCTTATTGAAAACAGGAATCATTATATGTGGATTTATTTGGAAAAACTAGCACTAAATGTCGGAGTTATATATAAACCCGATGGAGATGCTGATATAGATGGTTTTTTGGATATATATTCTTCGCAATTGGATCAACGTAAGAGAAGTGTAGTATTTGGCGATTACAACATCGATCTATTAAATAAAAGTGGGCATGTCACGAAATACAAGAATGAGATAAAAGAATGTGGATATAAATTACTGAACAACGTCAACCCTACATACTGTACTAGAGAAACGAGCACAACCAAGACAATAATAGACCATGTTACTACAAACATTCATAACCATTCTTTCAGTCTCTCAATTATTGAATCCTCACTTTCAGACCACAAACAACTATACCTGGAAATTGGCAGACTAGTCCCTTCAGTAAATAAAAAAATGAAATATACTGCTCTTGATTACGAGAAACTTTACAATAGCGTTTTGAAGGCGGAATATGACGGTGATGATGATTACTCCACATTGGAAAAATATATATTAGATAAAATCGAACTAAGCAAAGTAAAGAAAACTAAAATACTCAACCCACCTCAGAAGGACTGGATTAATAGAAATATAATTGATAATATTTACAAAAGAAATGATTTATGGAAGGAGACAAAGAAAAACCCGAAAAATGAAGAATTAAAAAAGTTATTTACAGAACAACGAGAGAAAGTTAAAAATATGATCAAGACAAGCAAAGAAAATTACTATCACAAAGCATTTCATGACACATACGATCAGCCAAAAAAGATGTGGGAACTTATAAATACTTTAGCAGCGAACAAAACTAAAAACAGTATTGCCCCTCCAAAGATGATGTCCGGTTCTAATCTGATAACTGACGGTAACGAAGTTTGTAATATATTGAATTCATTCTTTTCAACGATAGGTACAAAACTTTCCGAAAAAATTCATCCTAAACATCACACGAACACAAATAATATTCTAACGTACGGAAACAACCATTCACACGAGTTAACACTAAATGACCTAAAACCTAGTAGCTCAGACGAAATAAATAAAATAATTGATGCCCTAGATGCTAGCAGCAGTACTGGACTAGATGGAATCTCAACAAAAGCAATCAAATGTTTAAAAGACCTATTAGTGGAAAAAATTGAGCACTCAATAAACAAATGCCTATTGCTAGGGGTTTTTCCGAACTCTCTTAAACTTGCCAAAGTTAGCCCTATACATAAATCTGGCAGCAAATCTGATCCAAACAACTATAGACCAATCTCTGTATTACCAGTAGTTTCAAAAATTTTTGAAAGAATCTTGTTTAATCGACTTAATGACTATTTAACGGAAAAGCAATTTCTTATCGATGAACAATACGGCTTTCGCCCAAAATCCAGTACACTCACAGCAACTATAGATCTGGTCACCAAAATTAAAACAAATATTGATAAACGAAAAATCGTTGTGGGTATATTTATTGATTTAAAGAAGGCTTTTGATACAGTTAGCCACAAAAAGCTTCTTATAAAATTACATGACACAGGTGTAAATGGCACTGCTCTTAATATGTTTAAATCATATCTACACGATCGGCAACAGGTGGTCAAAGTTGGTGACTATGTGAGCTCATTTGGTGGCATCTCATGTGGAATACCGCAGGGTTCTATCCTCGGGCCGCTTTTATTTTTAATTTATGTAAACAGCATTAAAAAAATAGGACTAAAGGGACATCTCACATTATACGCCGATGACACCTGCTTGTTCTATTTTGGCTCATCTATAACAGACATTATTACTGACGCACAAAATGATCTAGATTTACTAAACGAGTGGTTTCTAAATAATTTGCTAACTATAAATGTATCCAAAACGTCTTACATGATTATTTCAGCTAAAAATAAAGTAATTCCAGAGCACTTGCCACTGAAAATCAGTAATGAATTTATTAGGAGGTCACATCAGGAGAAATACCTAGGATTAATTATTGATGATAGATTAACGTGGACAGCGCACATTGAACATATCATAACCAAATTGTCATCAACACTAGCAGCACTCCGCAAGATTGCAAATTGTATACCTAAAAAAGTTAGACCAATTGTTTATAATTCTCTAATAAAATCCCACTTAGAATATTTAATTGAAATTTGGGGAACTGCCGCACACACTAACTTAACTAAATTACAACGCATCCAAAACAAAATAATAAAAGTCTTACACCATTTTCCGTACCGCACACCAACTAGGCAACTATATAACACAACTAAGCTTTTAAACATATCGGATCTATACAAATACAACACATGCATGTTAGTAAAAAATATAATTAGTAAAAAAATCAAATCAAACATAGAACTTGAAATAAAAACCAACAAACATAATCTTCGTAATAAAATCAAAAATTAGTCTCCCTTTACCTCGAACTAACTACGGAACCAAGACAGTACTCTTTGAGGGGCAAAGCTGTTTAATGAGTTACCTGATGAGCTAAAGACATGCGAGTGCATGCTGACTTTCAAACACAAACTTAAGCAACATTTTATGGACAAAAAAGTGCTCGTCGATGATTAAATACATCCCTACTTTAAGTTAATTATATATTTGTTTGTATTTCTCATTATAAGTGAAATGTAAATTTCTTATGAGAATAAATTTCTTTAAACCTATATAAGTCCACTCTGCTGGGGTACTTCCTAAACTAGGGCGATAAGGCCTTAGTCAAGCACACTGGCCAAGTGCCACACGGGTTGGTTGACTACACAACCTAAGAATTTCTTCGTAGGTGTGCAGGTTTCCTCACGATGTTTTCCTTCACCGGTAAAGCGTCAAATAATCGTACATATGAATTCAAAATTTGAAAAACACTGGAGTTGAACTGGCGATCACTAGAATGGCAAGCAACGGCCCTAACAGCTCGGCCATTGGCGCTCGAAATATCTACATCACTATCTATACAAGAGCCGCTGTAAGATGACCGATTTGACACATGTCAGACTGACTGCACTAGTGAGAGACAACGGTAAAATTGCCGAAGCATATTATTAACAGTTATTTGTATAGGAATTCAGGTTATGGGGAAAAGGAAAAACCGTTTGAATTCTTACTTGGTTTATATTTTATAAAGAATTAATTGAATACCTGGAAGTCGTCACGTCTGACTGCAAGGAGCCGTCACAGAGCAGAGAGAAAAAGAATAAAGAGACTTGTCAAAAATACTAAATAGTTTGAACATTGAATTAAATCAATTTTTGTAATAATAAATCTAACAGGCCCCCTCAAAAATTGATCCACAAAAACATAATGTATTTAATATTATTCATGATACATTAATTAGGATAAATATGTCAAGTTACAATATCCGACTTCCAAGTGTATCCTGGGGAAATACAATTAATATAATGGCCCAACATTTGTTGCACAGGATTAGGGAAAACCCAGGAAAAACCTAATCAGACCATTGACTTAAATAAAAAGTCAACAAATTTCATTAAATGAGAAACAAAAATAGCATACCATTTCAAAAATAAATAAATCGAATTCTGCTAATTACATAACCCATATAAATTTCAATCTTAAGCTAAACCCATTTGACTTCTCATCTCTTGAAAAGTAATCGCTGGTAACGGCTTTGTCAACGCGTCTGCCAGCTGCTGACCTGTAGGAATGTAATTTAATTTTATTACATTTTTCTCAATTTGTTCCCTTGAAAAATGATATTTGATATCTATATGCTTTGATCGTTTGTGGCATGTTGGGTTATTAGCGATGCTTATACAGCCATTATTATCTTCGTAGATAATTATAGGTTTATTTATATTTAAATGTATACCAGACGCTAAAGATTTTAACCATAACGCCTCCCTGACTGCTTCAAACAACGCCATATATTCAGCCTCAGTCGAAGAGGCTGCAACAGACATTTGTTTTCTCGTACTCCAGGTAATGGTGCATTGATTAAAGAGTTTAAATAAATACCCAGTTGTACTTTTTCTGTCTTTCGTATCATTTCCACCCCAATCTGAATCTACATAGCCACACAAAAAATCATTAAAATCACATCTTTTAAAGCATAGTTTAAGATTCATTGTACCCTTTAAATATCTAAGTACTCGCTTGAGACACTGCCACAACTCTATATTATTTTTGTTTGTATACCTACTAAGTATACTAACGCTCGTACTTAGGTCTGGTCGAGTACATAACATGATGTACATTAGGCAACCAATAACATTTCTGCATGGTGCGTCATACTTTTCGTAGAGTATTAACAGTTTGAATATATGCACTTTGGTCTAAAGTGATTGTGTCACCAGATCGGTTTACTTTTATACCAAGAAACAATTTAATTTAACTATAAATCTTAAACTAGATATTCGTGCGACAGGTGCAAAGGTTTCAGTGTAATCCGTCAAATATTCTTGACTAAAACCTTTAGCAACAAGACGTGCCTTGTACTTAAAAGGATTTCCAAACTCATCGTTTTTAATCCTAAAAACCCATTTGCAGTCTACAATATTTGCATTGTCTGGTTTTGGTACTAAAGTCCATGTGTTATTGTCAGAAAGAGAATTCAATTCATCTTGAATTGCCTTCTCCCACTGAGCTCTATCATTTCGTGTTTTAACCTCTGCATACGAATTTGGCACTTTATAAACAGACTGAGCACACATCAAATAATCATCGTCATTTTCCTCATATGATACAGTAGGACGATTTTTAAGCCTATCACTCCTCCTAGGTTCCCTACTACTACTTTCATTTTCAGTGTTTTGTATATGTACATTAGAGCTTACATTTTCAACTAAATCATTAGTTGTAGTGTCATGGTTCAATTTGCGAATTTTGCTCACGGAGCAACCATCAGATTTCGAAATATCTGATTTAGTACACTCAGAGTTTCGGGACTTATCAGGTACTGATTTGGGCTTATCACCACTACCAGCTTCATTATGAGAACTTTTAACGCTCCCTTCAGGCACTAAAGCAGGCCTGGACTGAAGAAAATCAGTCTCGTCCACGATTACATCTCTGACTACCACATATTTTTCGCATCGAGGGTCCCAAACTTTATATCCGTTCGGTTCATAGCCCACAAGAACACCCTTCCATGACTTATCATCAAATTTTGCTACATTGGTTTTATTATGTACATATACTGTTGCGCCAAACACTTTTAGATATTTTAACTGTGGCTTTTTGCCATGCCACATTTCGTATGGCGTTTTTGAAAGCTTTAATGCTTTTGTAGGTGTTATATTTATTAATTGTACTGCAGTTAATACTGCTTCGCCCCAAAAACGTTTATCTAAATTAGCACCGTTTATCATAGACCGGGCTTTTTCTGTAATTGTCCTGACCATGCGTTCAGAAACACCATTTAATTGTGGAGTTCTTGGCACCGTTAAATGATAACTTATACCCTTCTCAACACAATACTTTTTCATTTCGGATGACAAGTATTCCCCACCGTTATCACTATACAAATTAACTAACTTTGTATTGAACCTCGCCTCACTTTTGGCAACAAAGTCTTTAAATGTAGCAAATACATCTGATTTATATGTTATCAAATATGTTACACAGTAATGAGTAAATTGATCAACAAATAATACATAATAGTTTTTATTGTCAACTGTAGGGGGAGTGATTGGTCCACAGACATCAGAGTGAACTACAAACAATGGTTTATTAATGTGACTTTTATCTTTAGCCTGGTTAAACGGAAGTCTACACTGTTTCCCATTTATGCAAGGTTCACATAGATCATCATCAGGTATCACACTATCAATTTGATTTGAGTCCTGTACCATATTATTATTTTTCAACTGTAAGAACTTGCTCTTACTTATGTGACCTAAACGTTGATGCCACAATTTATAGCTGTTTTTGTCAGTACTACATGCTTGGGATACAGGTTGACTCACGTTCACAGATGCCAACAGGTTTACGCTAATTAAATTATTAGTTGACCTACCTCGCATTATGACTTTACCATCCTTTTGAATTTGGGCTCCCTGTTGATCGAAGATGACTGTAAGTCCAGCTTGTTGCATCCTTGAAACAGACAACAAGTTATAGGGAACGTCACGGCAGTAGAGCACGTTCTCCAGCACGCCTTGTACGCCCTCATCGGTAGTCACCTGCAAGGTGCCCTTTTGTAGCTGAAATAAATTCACCATTTTTAGCAACAGAAATTTTGAGTGGAGGGTTTAAAATTGTATAATTAATAAAAAGGTCTTCTCTGTTCGTGATGTGATCAGATGCGCCTGAATCTAATAAAAATGTTATGCCATTTCCATGTCCATCGTGTTCCGTTTGATAGTCTCCCGTCATAAAAGCGAATCCTGAATAATCATTTGACATTGATGGTTGTTTATTCGTCTCAATCGCCTGAATAGTTCTAATCCTCTCTGCAGGTTTTATTGCTTCATTATTTATCCTCTTGTAGTAATAGCAATCATATTTGACATGTCCCTTGCGTCCGCAATGATGACACTTCATGAATTTCATTTTATTATGTCTATTGTCCTTTTTGAAATGATTTTTTCCCTTGTATGTATCAGCAAATTGTCTTTTTCGAAATATTGTAGGTTTCTTCTCGACATGTAGTATTTTCGCAGATGTATCGGTAGATTCGTTTTTTAATTTAACTTCATAGTCCAAAAGTCGCGTTTTCACGAAAGCTAAGGTCAAGCTATCCTCCGTCAAGGTTTCTATGGCAGTCACAACACCGTCGTAGCTTGAGGGTAATGTCAAAAATAAATGGGCCACCTTATCGGTTTCCTCTAATGTCGCACCCGCAGCTAATAATTCGGCGATTAAATCCTCGAATATCGCGAAATGTTTTACGAGCGGTATATCTCCTTGTAATTTCAAGGCCAATAATTTTTTTCTCAACGCCAACTGTGTAGCTATGCTTTTGCGTTCGTATAACGAGTCTAAATTTTGAAATATTTCCCTCGCTGTAGAATTTTCTTTCGCAAAGCCGAGAAAAGAATCTGACAGATATTCTACAATGACACTTTTGGCGATACGATTTTCTTTCTCCCACTCACTGTCTCCGACTTTTTCAACTTCATCGATCACCTTTACAACGTCCATCTCACACAGCAATGCCCGAATCCGGAATTTCCATACATTATATTTTTCCCCGTCGAACGGTTTAATATTACGTTTACCTTTCAATAATTCCATTGTAAATTTTCACTTGTTCATAAACTTACGTTAACTGGGCCCATAACCTATAGGAATTCAGGTTATGGGGAAAAGGAAAAACCGTTTGGATTCTAACTTGGTTTATATTTTATAAAGAATAATTGAATACCTGGAAGTCGTCACGTCTGACTGCAAGGAGCCGTCACAGAGCAGAGAGAAAAAGAATAAAGAGGCTTGTCAAAAATACTAAATAGTTTGAACATTGAATTAAATCAATTTTTGTAATAATAAATCTAACAACCTCCACTTTATAACTAGCAAGGTCTAATTAAAACATTTTTTTATTAAAAACACTTATTCACATCCAGAAGATTGAATTGAAGTTTCCTATTTAAAATATATTTATTTTGAATATACAATACTTATTAAATACTTCATCCTATTTTAAAAAAATACCTGGTGTGTATTACTCACTACGTCACTATGAAAACGTGTCAAACGGCGTAACCTTATAAAAGCGTAAACAGAGCGGAAATTTTACGTTTTCTTTTTATAATTCTATTATTTTAGGTAATAAAAGACAAATAATTAGATAATTTGACATTTTGAAATAACGTCTTATTTTTAAAAGTTGTTCCTTATGATTCGCTGAATATGTTCCTCTTAACAAGGATAAATGCAAAATATAAAATAAAAAGTGACAAATCAGTCATCTAAGAGCGGCTCCGGTATAACTGCTATTAAAGGTTATTTCGCCGGCCTTTACGACTACATAGAATAGTTTTAGTTCTGACAAAAGTCGCACCACCGTGGATTGACACCCTGTCGACTAATTTCCATCCGCAAATGGAACTAAAAGCTAAAATTACCATTGGAAAGTGGCTAGAGCGTAGTTGAGTTATTCAGAAGCTATTCTGAACGCTGTTTGATTGCTATATTCAGGACTAATATGGTTCCTGTTTGGCATTAATTGCGTCAACAGTCGGTGAATGTCCAATTCGGCGTGTGTCAACGGGAAATCCATTTTGAGAGACTGCGGAACCAGACTCATTAGCAATACCTACATGCTACATCGCATGGCAAATCTATGTGTATACTTTTCATCCACGTATGCCTTAAAGGTTTAAATAACAGCCTTGTTGGTCTATTGGTAGCAAGTGCTGCGTTAGGACCGAGAGGTCCCCGGTTCGAGTCCGGGGTCGGACAAAATTTGTGTGAGTTTTTCTGTAATGAAATTACTCAGCCCGGAGTTAGGAAGTTGGCGGTTGAACGCCCGTGCCTCGGAAAGCACGTTAAGCCGGTGGTCCTGCGCCCGATCTCTCATCGGTCATGTCGGATTGCCGTCTCACCGAATTATGAGAGTAAGGGAATAGAGAGTGCATTTGTATTTGCGCGCACACTTGTGGACTATAATATGTCCTGCGCACTTGGTTGATCTCAATTGAGATCGGCCGCTATTTATTTAAAGGTTTAAATGCACTAGCTGTGCCAGTGACTTCGTCCGCGTGAAAAGGCTTTTGGCAGCAATGATTTATTTAAATAGCCTATGATATACCTTGTAAAATTAGCTACGTAATAGTGAAAGTCCCTACTAAAATGGTCCAGCTATTTCGGAGATTAGCGGGAATAAACAGAGAGACAAAAATGTTTGTTATTGTGTTTTTTTTATTGGTACCCAATATAGATTCATAGCTAGTTAGTTATTTCTAATATTACAAACAGACGCTTCAATTTTATTTTGTTATAAAGATTAGCAATTTAGGGGTGAGAGCCATCAGCTCACCCGCAAATCCGGTGATGATGACGAAGCTACTCAAAGCCATCATCGTATGTCAGGCCGGAAAAAGGAAAGCATTAGCGAATGAAAGATTTTGTATTTCTTTTTACAATATCAACCTTCCTTCAGACGTTTTAACACAACATATTTATGTTCACGCGAGTTATTTTCCTGCGTATTCGCGCACGTTTGAAAATGTATCAAATTGATTTTTCAGTCAAATACCCCCGTCTCGTTTTCCCTCACCATATCCAAACGGTCCATACGTTACGTGAAAATGCCGTAACGCTGTTAAGATTTCCCATGGGATCTTAAACTGTCATACGGCCCATACAAGCAGGGTTATTCGGTTATTCGACGGTGGGTTTAAAAAATCCTTATGTGTGTACCCGCGCGTGCCTAAAGCGTAATCCCCATTCGGAAATATCCTTTGACATCATCCTATCGCTTGATATTACCGGGATGCTTCGGAAACTTTTTTATTTTATCATCTGGCACAAAGGTGCGGGCCTGAATTAAACGGCCTGTATTTACGAACAACGGACAAACCTGACAGGGTAATGTGATCCTTAACTCAATTGGATAAAGTCGGGAATTGGTTGACGCTGGAGGTTTTACCTATAATGAAATTCGTCAATATCAATATTTTGATACGGGCCCAATAGTAACTTTATTTGGAAGGTTCGATTCAATCAGGTGTTTTCGTATCTGTGATGCCGCCTTTGTTAAGATTTTTTTTTATATTTGGGCAATTTGTAACTGAGGCGTCTGGTGGGAATTTAAAATCATCTGCTAGAGTTGCGACGCTTTCGACTTTTTCAGGTTGTTCGATTTGTTATTGTTATTATTATTTTTAATAGCAGTAAATGTAGTAAATGGTACTTTTGCTATTGCACACCCAGACTGTATGACTTGGCTCATTTATAATGGACTAGCTGTGCCAGCGACTTCGTTCACGTTTCCCCCGTTTTTTACACATTTTCCTTTGTATTAGACATGCGCAAATCATGTCCGGAACTGGATTGAACATGGAACGGTTAACTTGCCCTCCGGAACTATGTCCGTTAACATATCCATGTCCGGACATGTTAACGCCGCTTCAGGTATCGCGACATAATTGATCTTAGTTCGCCAATGTGTATTCATGTCCTCCGGAACCATGTCCGTTAACATGTGCGCGGACCTGTGCAGTTCCACGGACATGTTGGCGACGTTTCAGGTATCACGACGTAATCGAACTTAGTTGGCCAACGTGTATTCATGTCCTCAGGAACCATGTCCGTTAACATGTGCGCGGATTTGTTTAGTTTCACCGCCATATTGGCGCCGTATTATGTATCGCGATGTAATTGATGTTATGAAAATTAATATTATATTGGTTCGAGTATTTATAAATCAATTGATTGTGTATTAACATAAATTTTATTTTTATTTACATTTGATTTTTTTCTCTTTTTCTTTTTGTTTTTCTTATTTGGTTTTTATCATGCATCGTTTTGATTTTTTATTCCAACGCATGCAACGAGCGCAGGCAGGACAGCACACGAAATGTTTAATTATCTCAAAATATTTTACAAACTCTCGTTGCAGCGTCAGTTCAAAACTAATATTGCAAATATTAAGATTATCGAACTTATGTCCCTAGCAATAAGACACACGTTACTAATACGGTGTCCCCCATATATCTGTCTCAGTCAAACCCGCGCGCCGGCTCATGTTTTATCTCTTTCGCTCATACACGACATTACGATGCGACAACATCGTATATTCGGCAGTCGGCGCATCGGTGATCGGGTCAAGCTCGGGCGGTGCCGCGGCGGCATGTGAGCGGCCAAGCGGTCGGACATGGTAGGACATGTGAACATGTTAAGCGCGGCGCCTCGGATCGGAACTAGACAGGTCCGGTGTCGGACATGTTTCCTGGAACTATTAAGGTCCGGAACTACACATGTCTACTTTGTATCTTTGCTCCTATTGGTCGCAGTGTGATGTTATATAGCCTAAAGCCTTCCTCGATAAATGGTCTGTACAACGCAAAAAGATTTTTTCAAATCGAACCAGTAGTTCCTGAGATTAGCGCGTTCAAACAAACAAACAAACAAACAAACTCTTCAGCTTAAAATATTAGTATAGATAACATTATGATTCGTTTAAAAGAACCGCCTTCAAAAACCCGACTCACTAAAAATTACAAAATAATATAATACGAACATTAATCTGGGTATGAATTTGATATGTTGTTGAAGGCGGTGCCGTTTATATTTCATGCAGTTTTCCTCAAAAATTTAAGTGGCACCGCCTTCAACAACATATCAAATTCATACCCAGATTAATGTTCGTATTATATTATTTTGTAATTTTTAGTGAGTCGGGTTTTTGAAGGCGGTTTTTTTTTTGTTTACAATTTTTTTTCATCCTTTTTAGTGTAACATTTTTTTACACCCTATTAGTTCAGCTCACCTATAATTCTACTGATATTATAACTAGTAGTATCAATATGTACACAGATTTGAAAGAATTATCCCTTTACTCCCAATTATTAAGGAGTTGACCTTCCATCATCAGCTCAGCATCATAACATTATGATTGCCAGAAGCAAATGCCAATATAACTTCAGAAAATATGTAAAACGCGGTACATGTGCCTATAAAATTTGAGGGTTGCCCTCGATTTCTCCTGGATCCCATCATCAGATCTGTAGATGCCTGCAATTCATCGAAATACATCGCATCGCGCCAACGCCGCGCGCCTGCGCCACACCCGTCCGTCGCTCGCGCGGGCCGCGTCCAAATGGCTCGCGCTTTTTTTTTCTTTTTTTTTTCCTAACTGACTAACGATGATGGCTTGGAGGAGCCTTGTCATCATCACCGGGCTTGCGGGGGAGCGGATGGCTCTCACCCCTAAATAAATTTAAACGACGTTTGCCTGAGGCCCTGACGGGGCTCGACCTCGGCTCAGGGCGTCGTTGGGCGGTCCCTAATGCGGGCGTAGGTTTGGGGAGAGAAACGACCCGGCACGTGCCGGTATCGAGTAGTAAGAGACGCGGAAGCTAAGGGGCGGGTTCGCGGCGTTCTAGGACCCCGCCGCCGGGGTAATGGCTCACGCGCGAGGCCCGTTCGCCTCTTATACGTAACGGCCGTGCGCCGACGCACGGCCACGCCACCAGTCTCTTCGGTAGTATAGTGGTCAGTATCCCCGCCTGTCACGCGGGAGACCGGGGTTCGATTCCCCGCCGGAGAGCCAGGTAGCGTGGCCGGAAAAATGAGACCTTAAGTACTATTTACAGACTTAGAACTAGCGATGGGTGACATGAGTATATCTGTTACGGTAAAAGTGGATAGAGTGGTTGTTATGTATAATTACCGGTAACTATGCATAATTACTAGTGTTCGTGGTAAAGGTGGTGAAAACTATCGAATTAATCACATTTACCGGGAACTATATAAAATTACCACACCCTTTATTTAGATGTGGCAAATAATAAAATAAAACTGACTTGACTGGCTCGTTGAAACAATGGTTTTGTTAGTGACCCAGGCTGGCGATTCCAAGAGTCGTGGGTTCGATTCCCACTCGGGACAAATATTTGTGTGGTGAATATCGGTGTTTGTTCCGTGTCGAGGTGTTTTTTTTTTCCGTAAGGACTAAGCTGTTAACCTCAGACGGCTTCTACAACTTCACCGGGCTGGCGGGGGAGCGGAAGGCTCACACTCCTAGAGTGTCGAGGTGTGATAATGTAGTTAAGTATGTATTTATAAATAACTTTTCTGAAAACATTAAAACCGCGTAAGATAGATGATTGATATTTGGCATGGCAGGTACCCTAATAGAAATACCTAAAGCTTACTTGCGACGCGATATTGTAAAATTCGTAAGGGATCGGGAGTTACTGGGAAAAAACTTTTGTATATAAAATCGTGTAGTCCACGCGAACGAAGTCCCGGGCACAGCTAGTTATAAAATAAACCAGTCAAGTATCTAGAAACCAAACTTCACGTTTGGTTTTTAAAAAAATATTATCTTATAAAAATAAAGGTAAATAAAATTAGCAAATTGGCAGGGAATTTTCAGTGGAACTCTTAAAATTCTTTCTCGTCAATATATTTTTGAGATTTGAGATTTGTGGCATTTGGAATTGCAGAGTACTTGTGATATTTGTCAGCAATGTCAATATTTACCACACTCGAGCGGGAGCTTTATATAATTACCGGTAAATTTGAATAATTCACTACATTTACCATGTGCGTCGGGGATTATCTATATTTACCGGTGATTATAGATAATTACCGATTGCTCACATTGACCGTAACATATTTACAATAAATATTAACTAAAATGACGGTAGAGGGCGCGCGTGCGCGCTCTGCGCGGGTCGGCCGTGCGTCGGCGCACGGCCGTTACGTATAAGAGGCGAACGGGCCTCGCGCGCGAGCCATTTGGACGCGGCCCGCGCGAGCGACGGACGGGTGGCGCGGCGCGCGGCGTTGGCGCGTGCGATGTATTTCGATGAATTGCAGGCAGCTACAGATCCTAGACTGGTCAACCTAATAGTTTAGCTCACCTGTAATGCTACTGATATTATAACTAGTAGTCTTAATATGTATACAGTATTGAAATAATTATTCTTTTTAACCGACTTCAAAAAAAGGAGGAGGTTCTCAATTCGTCTGTATGTATAATATTTTTTTTTTTTTTATGTATGTTCACCGATATTTTCGTCAATTATAGACGGATTTCAAAAATTTTTGGTTGGATAGAGTTCACTTCCGAGGTGGTCCCATTTTCACCAGTCTCGGATCTGATGATGGGATCCAGGAGAAATCGAGGGCAACCCTCAAATTTTATAGGGACATGTACCGCGTTTTGCATATTATCTGAAGTCATATTGGCATTTGCTTCTGGCTATCATAATCTTATGATGCTGAGCTGATGATGGAAGGTCAACTCCTTAATAGTTATGAGTAAAAGAATAATTATTTCAATACTGTATACATATTAAGACTACTAGTTATAATATCAGTAGCATTACAGGTGAGCTAAACTATTAGGTTGACCAGTCTAGGATCTGATGATGGGATCCAGGAGAAATCGAGGGCAACCCTCAAATTTTATGGGCACATGTACCGCGTTTTACATATTTTCTGAAGTTATATTGGCATTGCTTCTTGCAATCATAATGTTGTGATGCTGAGCTGATGATGGAAGGTCAACTCCTTAATTGCTTGGAGTAAAAGGATAATTCTTTCAATACATATTAAGACTACTAGTTATAATATCAGTAGTATTACAGGTGAGCTGAACTAATAGGGGGAAAAAAATATGTAACACTAAAAAGTATGAAAAAAAATTGTAAACAAAAAAAAAAACCGCCTTCAAAAACCCGACTCACTAAAAATTACAAAATAATATAATACGAACATTTATAATAATCATCTGGGTATGAATTTTATATGTTGTTGAAGGCGGTGCCAATCAAAATTTTGAGGAAAATGAAGCACTCTGTGCTTGTCTGTATGAAATATAAACGGCACCGCCTTCAACAACATATAAAATTCATACCCAGATGATTATTATAAACAGGGCCGCGCCGACCCCCGGCAGCGCCTGTGTGCGAAACCTATGAAGCGCCTCTTTTTTAACGAATCATCTTATAAAACGAATGTAATTTTTGAATGAATATTTTTAATTGTTAATTTTGACTGAAATAAATGTTCTCCAGTTTTACAGTACTCTTTCGCGTTTATGTATATAGTAAATTAGATATAGATAAAGATTACTAAATAAGATTAAAAAATATGAAAAATTAAAGTCAACTCTTATATTAGAAAATATAATTTATAATTATCCAATTGAAAATCTAAATCGATCGATTCTGAGTATTTGGTACGGTACAGCACTACGTACACGTACACGGAGAACGATAAGGATAAAGGATATAAAACTGCATGTTAAAGAAAGAGATAGGCGGTTGATGACGCCGACCGACCGGCCATCTAAGATGGCTCCGGTCAATAAAAAAATTCCGGTTAATAAAAAAATATTAGTTTTAATTGACTAAAAACACTAACCAGTGAAACGAAATGCCATCAATTTTAAAATTTGAGCTCTTGCTATCTTTTCCACACCATCTTATGCTACAAGGCGCCATGGCAACAAGGTTTTTAATTTTTTCTGTAAGCGAGCGCAGAGATGTTCACGGGTCTCAGTTCTGTAGCGGTACCATGAGTTGGCTATCGAAAACTTACGTACGTTAAAAACCTATCGAGTTGTTTTTTTTCATACGACCGAGTTTAGTTCTTAGCGTAACCACCAGGGGCGCTGCACAAGTTTTTCATAGACATATTTACGTAGGCGATATCGAGTCCGTAACTTTTAAACTCATGGTAGCGCTACTGGTCGTTACTGACGAAGCATCAGTGGGCGTGGTTTAACATAAGATCTATTTATCTAATGTGTTGTCTGAAAACGCTCCTCCTGTATTAGGTGTCTATTGGGTATGAAGTCGTTGCCGTGACCCCATCCCCGCTTGCGTCGCACGCATCGCATCGGGTTGCGTTCAGAAACTCACTCATACTCATACAAACTCGGCGCCTCTACGGTTTAAAATAACTAGTACTTTTTCTCTGGTTCAAAGAACTGCCGCCGTTTTAACGTTGAGCTCGTAAGGAATGTAAACTAAAACCCTAAACGTAAAATGAAACCATAAACGTGAATAATAATAAACATTAAATATTGAGAGACTTGTTCAATAAGCGTTATAGATGTTTTGTTGTTTACAAGGCCTATGTTGCGCCTATTGTACCTACTTACTTGTCGATACTCCACTACAAAAAACAATCATATAGGTAAAAAAAAAAATTAGGTGGCAGTGGCGGCGCGGCGCCCCTATTGTCTTGGCGCCTGTGTGCGCCGCACACTTCGCACACAGGGGCGGCGCGGCCCTGATTATAAATGTTCGTATTATATTATTTTGCAATTTTTAGTGAGTCGGGTTTTTACTCATAACTATTAAGGAGTTGACCTTCCATCATCAGCTCAGCATCATAAAATTATGATAGCCAGAAGCAAATGCCAATATGACTTCAGATAATATGCAAAACGCGGTACATGTCCCTATAAAATTTGAAGGTTGCCCTCGATTTCTCCTGGATCCCATCATCAGATCCGAGACTGGTGAAAATGGGACCACCTCGGAAGTGAACTGTATCTAACCAAAAAAATTTTGAAATCCGTCTATAATTGACGAAAATATCGGTGAACATACATAAAAAAAAATAAAAAAATATTATACATACAGACGAATTGAGAACCTCCTCCTTTTTTTGAAGTCGGTTAAAAATAGTAACTATCGAGTTTCTTGCCGGAGTCCTCTCGATAGAATCGGCGTTCCGAACCGGTGGTAGAATCTTGTTATTACTAATGTGGCGATTTATAAGTGGATGTAAATTATCTATATAAATAAAGACATTTTGATTTTGATTTTGTTTCTTTTACTTAAAATTGTAAACAAAAAAAAAACCGCCTTCAAAAACCCGACTAACTAAAAATTACAAAATAATATAATACGAACATTAATCTGGGTATGAATTTGATATGTTGTTGAACGCAGTGCCGTTTATATGTATTTCATGCAGTTTTCCTCAAAAATTTAACTGGCACCGCCTTCAACAACATATCAAATTCATACCCAGATTAATGTTCGTATTATATTATTTTGTAATTTTTAGTAAGTCGGGTTTTTGAAGGCGGTTTTTTTTTTGTTTACAATTTTTTTCATCCTTTTTAGTGTTAAATTCTTACAACACCCTATTAGTTCAGCTCACCTATAATTCTACTGATAATATAACTAGTAGTATCAATATGTACACAGATTTGAAAGAATTATCCCTTTACTCCCAACTATTAAGGAGTTGACCTTCCATCATCAGCTCAGCATCATAACATTATGATTGCCAGAAGCAAATGCCAATATAACTTCAGAAAATATGTAAAACGCGGTACATGTGCCTATAAAATTTGAGGGTTGCCCTCGATTACTCCTGGATCCCATCATCAGATCCTAGACTGGTCAACCAAATAGTTTAGCTCACCTGTAATGCTACTGATATTATAACTAGTAGTCTTAATATGTATACAGTATTGAAATAATTATTCTTTTACTCATAACTATTAAGGAGTTGACCTTCCATCATCAGCTCAGCATCATAAGATTATGATAGCCAGAAGCAAATGCCAATATGACTTCATATAATATGCAAAACGCGGTACATGTCCCTATAAAATTTGAAGGTTGCCCTCGATTTCTCCTGGATCCCATCATCAGATCCAAGACTGGTGAAAATGGGACCACCTCGGAAGTGAACTCTATCCAACCAAAAAAAAATTTTTGAAATCCGTCTATAATTGACGGAAATATCGGTGAACATACATAAAAAAAAAAATATTATACATACAGACGAATTGAGAACCTCCTCCTTTTTTTGAAGTCGGTTAAAAATGCGGATACATTCAATGTCTGTATTATTATAGATAATTTTATAATGTCATTTAATGTTTTGAATGACACGTTGTGTTTATTTTGATAACGACTGCCTCGATAGTTGTTTGGAAATTTGAATTAAAGCAATTTATGTTATTTAATTCAAAATAAAAGATCGCTTAAATACTTGTTAAGCTTAGCAATAAGTATCTTGTATCTACATGGATTTGCTGTTGGACATCCTAAAAATATAAAATAGATGCTTAAACAAAAAAATAGACGTGTGGCACTCGGGGGCTGCCGCGGTATGGATATTGCATAGCATCGTCCGATTTCGGAGCAGCTCGTCTCGATTCGTGCGAGTTTCGTAGAGTCGTACAATACGTCTAACCGCACGCACACAAACACCGTGCCGAAGTCTACCGAACTGAAACGACGTTAGACAATTGTGAGGTTTTTTCGTTACGGAATTTCTTGGTTCGGTCGCCGCGCTCAAAGCCCGCGATAAAAGCTATGCAATAGCTTAATAATTATGTATCTCTTACTTTGATTTGCTGTATCCTAATGTATAAAACAAATACTAAAAACAAAGGCGAGCTTTTCTATAAAGCAAAAGCTTTTTACTCCATCTCTCTACTGACTAGAACCTTGCAAACACTGTATATTTAGTTTTCCCAAGTCCCAACACGGAATCCCACGTTTGTTAATCTAACCGTGAATAGTTTATGAACAGAGGTAATTCAGAGGTCGCTAGACCTCTACGCGTCCTCTTGACTGTTCCCGTATGTAGATGGCACTGTAGTTTATATGTAGGGACACTTTATGCGTTCTATTTTTATGGGCTTGACCTTTGGTTGGTTTGAGGGAGTTGTGAGCTCGGGTGAGGTTCTGATCAGTTAGTTATGTTTAATGTTGAATACGAGTACATGCAATGTGAGGTTATTTGAAGGTATGAAAGGTTGACATGAAACTTTAATGAATTTTTTAGTTGTAATTTATGAAATATTTTGCAATTTTATATGTACAAAGGATTACAATTTATTTTCGTTTTTGTACCATATTAAGTATTGCATTCTAAACCTGTAACCCTCGCCTAAAAGGTTAAAACAAATTTCAATTCCGCCTTCCAAGAAGAATTTAATATGACCGTGTTCCTTTGCCATAAGCTATTTTATAAATACCTTATTCTACATGTCACATTCTGGCATCAAAGGAACATTCTGTCCCACTACAAAGCGCGTGACGTAAATACGTTTTTAAAATGTTAAATTCCCATCCAAAGGTTTACTTAAACCTTTCATGTATGCCGCTCGAGATTGCCTTTAGAATATTTGATAAATTTACAGTGTGTCTGCAGGGAAGGGTGACCATACTTCCGGGTCCGGGTAACAAGACGCCCTGTGACGAAAAACATCTTTGTAGTCGTCATTTTATGTTTTTACTAGCTGTGCCAGCGACTTCGCCCGCGTTTTCTCCAACTCTTTACACATTTCCTTCTGATTCTTCGCTCCTATAGGTCGCAGCTTCATGTTGATGACAAATGGTCGATCCACCACAAAAATAAATTTTCAATTCGAAAAAATATTTAAATAACATATTTTCGGAACTCATGGTAACCCTGTCGCGTTGCAAATAAAAGGTAAGGGCAAGGGAAATAACAATTTTAATAAAAAGTTACGTGTACATTTGCGTGTTTGAACTCGTTTAATGATTCATTTAGACAGTGCAGCTATTCATCAGAGGTAGGTAAGGTGATGCATGTTGTAGTAGGATAGGAACGTGCGTGAAGTGAACATATTCTTCTTCTTATCGAGTCGATGTCAAAATCAAACGCGATCGGCCCAGTATTCGGCCGTATTTATTAGACGACTTGGAGTATCTATAAAATAAATTATCCTCAACCACGTCTTTAGTTGTGGGAACTACATAACTTTAGGAGCAGCTGAAAAATTCTTGGCCTTTTTTTTCAACTTACCTAACAAAATATACAAGTGTAATTGATGAGAACTGTTTTCTTTTAATATTAGATATAGATTAATAATAATGCTGAGGCCTGTACCTCGTTGACCACTCATAAAGTCCTTACGTGTTCTATTTCTTTGTGTGCGTTTTGTGTCTTGTGTATGTATCTATGTGTCATTGTTACCTCAAGTCGTGGTCAATAAATGTTTTTCTTTCTTTCTTTCTTTCTAATAATATTTAGATATAGTATGATTATATCTGGTTTTCAATTTGTTATTACCAGAAGTTAACTATAACTTTTTAGTTTATTTAAACTCATCTCAATTTAAGGAGCGCGTTTTGTTCCAGTGTTTACAAAATCCTTAGAAAACTAATGAATGATAACGGGTGAATTCACCAGTGATCATGGCGCTTGCAACAGTGCCGAAACCAGTGCCAGACCTCATTAAAACAAAACAACATGGTAAATATCTCGGACATTTTCAGTATTCTAATGTGTGTAACCATGACGGTTTAAAATCCATACCTGCCTGTGTGCCCAGTGTTCCCCTATTAATTTCATCGGCGAACTCCTATGTGTGCGTCGTGTGACAATACGCTACGCAACGGTGCCGGTTCGATTTCCGGAGCGATAAGGACCCCGAACCCTTTGTATTTGCATGACTGTATATGTTTTGCAGGAAATGCTGAATGAAATGTAACTGTACTCGTACATGTGGAATGATATGGACAGTTTTAAGTGTAAATCTGAGTGGTATTAATCCTCTTCTTCTTGGTAGGTTACGAGATTATCTTCTTTTTTGCAATTTTAATTATTAAGGTCATATACATACGTTTCTAATAGAGAAGGCCTCTATCATCTACGCTGGCCAATTGCGGGTTGGTCGACTTATCGCCTTAGTATTTCTTTACGGATGTGCAGGTTGCCATCCACACCATGTCTTCCTTCATCGTATGATAGTCTATGCTAATCTTATCTATTCGTATTTTTTAGCCATAACTTTTTCTTTCTAGACAGAGTCTCTTTTCAACATAAGATTTTAGGTAAAAATTTAATTGCTATAAATGAATTCAAGACACATGACATGTTTCCATTGCAATATGATCTTGGATGACAACGATTTTCCAAAGGCATTGAAATAGGAGGCACATTCTTCAACTTCAGCAGTCTCATTCCGGAGTTTCCTTCGGAGTCAGTATCGCAAGAAAATCAATTCGATGCGTAAGCGATAATTTAGCAGATTCCCTTTGACGTCAAATTGGAATCGAAAGCAAACATTTAGCGTTTCGCTCCGCCACGCGCCGCCATCGCCCGGCTGTCAACCAATAATCATATTTTGTCGATGGAATCTTTGGCGTTCATTGTGAACTTGGATCGTTATCGTAATGAAATCGACGCAAATGCTAAGGAATAAGTAGACGGTGCTTGAGACAGTTAGCCATGATCAATAGGGCTCGTTTTTGCTTAGATTATAATGGAATAATAGAACAAAAATACAATTTAGAATAAAACTTGAACTACACTTGTGTTTAATGGTACGCAGCATTGAGTTATGTCTCCCGTGGGGAAAACCAAGACGTTGATTTTAATAGAGGCCTTTAAAAAAAATGTATTTTAGGGATGAGAGCCATCCGCTCCCCCGCAAGTCTGGTGATGATGACGAGGCTACTCCGAGTATCGTAGTCGTCAGTTAGGAAAAAAAATATACAAATAAGATTTATCCAACTAAATTGAAGTAGATTTCATATATATCGTTATCACAAAACAATAAATGACATATATTTTTGAGTTAATTGTCTAAGTCCACGAGCGAGACGACATGTTTAAAAAGTACTGTACTTGCTTTAAAACGCTATCAAAAGTAGGTATACGTCTGCTCTTTTCAAAATAGTATAAAAATTAAAAACTCTTAAACGCGCGAACAACAAACTTTAAAAAGCATGCAAATAAAAAGAAGACAAGATATTTTAATGAATGATACACATAGTACGTAAAACAGTAACACATTTTCACAGTGAATTTCGCACAATAGTGAGGCTACAGGGCCGGTATGCGGGCGCGCTTAAAACATTTTTCATGATTCAAAATGGCGGCTAAGTACTGAACTGCGATGTTGGCTGCAATGAATGGAATATTATTTTTTAAGCCCTCATTTGTATTGTCTGGAGCGTGAATTAGGGGCGATTTAATGCTTGTAGAGTTGAAGTGAGAGATCGCTTGCATTTGTTCTGGGCTCGGCTTTTGCTGTATTTGGAGATTAATTGATTACTATCTGAGGAAGTTTAAAAAAAAATACGCTCTACGCTACGCTACGCTCGCGGCTTCGTCCTTAGAAAGTCTCTATGTGTAAAACAATTCCCTTATCGCAAAGATTAAATGTTTTCCTAAAATATCCTATACTATGTGTGTGTGTTCTAGACTATATGTGTACTAAATTTAATTCAAATTAATTTTGTCATGAAAGCGCAACAGACACAGTTACTTTGGCATTTCACTACATACATAGTATAAAGCAAAGTCGCTCCCCACATCTGTATGTCCCTCTATGTATGCTTTAATCTTTAAAACTACACAATGAATTTTGATGCAGTTTCTTTAATAGATAGAAGGATTTAAGAGGAAGGTTTTTCTATTTAATATAACTAAAGCAAATCGAGGGTGGTTCACTAGTATATGAATAAAGATTTCTCATTAATAAAATGGTATATTCGGTACTTAATGTTAAATTTTCGGGTTACATTTGATAATCCACAAAATTGAATAAATCTTTGTAACATAAATGTATTCTATCTTCAGGTGCAAACAGTGTTATTCACAATAAAAGGGTCTCAAAAACGTGGAAATCCCCTACTCCTTAATCCATAGAACGTGACATTCCTCACTACATCAATCGCAAGCGTTGGCGACATTACATTGGGCATGTTATATCCCCATCGATTGAACCCAGGTGGGGTATTTGAGGGTTTATTCCACTTACATTTCACTGACTCGAAGGCGTGTTGGATAGTGCCAATGTCGCGTGTGACGAGTGTCGTGAATTCGATTCCCGCTCGGGGCAAATATTTGTGTGATGAAAATTAGTGTTTTTTCCGTGTCTAGGTGTGTTATCGCTACATAGTATAAAGCAAAGTCGCTAACCGCGTCTGTTTGTTTGTATGGATGCTTAAATCTTTGAAAATAGGTAATGGATTCTGATGGGAATTTTTAATAGATAGATGAATTCAAATGGATTTTTATGTATAATATACCCAAAGCGAAGCGAGGGATAGTCACTAGTTTAAATATATTTAGGTTTATTTGTGTATACCGCTGTTGTTTCTAATATCTGTAACACAGGTGTTTTAGCTACTTACTATTTATACAGGGTGTAACAGGAGGGGTGGATCATCGTAAGTCAATCGATGGGGACTTTACATTAAAGTTTTACATGAAAAATAAAAACATTGATTTATGGCACCTGCGCCATTCGCGTTAAATTTTCGTTCTGATGCTCTGGCAGTAGCGGTATGAAATTTTCAGCGTATACTATCCATGGATGTAGGTAGTTTTTAACCGACTTCAAAAAAAGGAGGAGGCTCTCAATTCGTCTGTATGTATAATGTTTTTTTTTTTTATGTATGGTCACCCATATTTTCGTCAATTGTAGACGGAGTTCAAAAATTTTTGGTTGGGTAGTGTTCTCTTCCGAGGTGGTCCCATTTTCACCAGTCTTGGATCTGATGATGGGATCCTGGAGAAATCGAGGGCAACCTTCAAATTTTATAGGGACATGTACCGCGTTTTGCATATTATCTGAAGTCATATTGGCATTTGCTTCTGGCTATCATAATTTTATGATGCTGAGCTGATGATGGAAGGTCAACTCCTTAATAGTTATGAGTAAAAGAATAATTATTTTAATACTGTATACCTATTAAGACTCCTAGTTATATTATCAGTAGGGTTACAGGTTGACTAAACTATTAGGTTGACCAGTCTTGGATCTGATGATGGGATCCAGGAGAAATCGAGGGCAACCCTCAAATTTTATAGGCACATGTAACGCGTTTTACATATTTTCTGAAGTTATATTGGCATTTGCTTCTGGCAATCATAATGTTATGATGCTGAGCTGATGATGGAAGGTCAACTCCTTAATAGTTGGGAGTAAAGGGATTATTCTTTCAAATCTGTGTACATATTGATACTACTGGTTATAATATCAGTAGAATTATAGGTGAGCTTAACTAATAGGGTGTAAAAAATTAACACTAAAAAGGATGAAAAAAAATTGTAAACAAAAAAAAAACCGCCTTCAAAAACACGACTCACTAAAAATTACAAAATAATATAATACGAACATTAATCTGGGTATGAATTTGATATGTTGTTGAAGGCGGTGCCGTTTATATTTCACGCAGTTTTCCTCAAAAATTTAATTGGCACCGCCTTCAACAACATATCAAATTCATACCCAGATTAATGTTCGAATTTAATTATTTTGTAATTTTTAGTAAGTCGTGTTTTTGAAGGTGGTTTTTTTTGTTTACAATTTTTAAAATAAGTTCTAGAAAAAAACACGGGCACTTTTTTTCACTGGAGGCTTTGAAAGTTGACAGACACAATTCGATTCGTAAAACTTTTGTGAAGAATTATTTTTTTACTCCAATATGATAGGGTTATGACTCAAATCGGTATCGTAATTATGAAGACCCACTATTGAACTATTTCTAGAAAAAAAAATCATGCAAGCAGGTCCAGTAGTTAAGCTACAGTGAAGACTTTTATACTGAATTCCGGCTTCTTACACACACATACAATAATCTCAATAACTTTGGAACCATTGAAAATCGCTGAACAAACATGGGGGTTATATCGATAAGTCTCCCATCGATTGACTTACGATGATCCACCCCCCTGTTGCACCCTGTATATTAAGGTTTATGTGGGTATACTGCTGTTGTTTCTAATATCTGTAACACAGGTGTTTAAGCTACTTACTATCACGAGATCAGATTAATGCAAGTGATGTTGTGTTATCGTCAGCCTATCGCAGTCCACTGCTGGACATAGGCCTCCCTAATTGCTCTCTGTGTATTTTCACTTACTCGCTTCCAACTCTTTCCAGCCGTCCTGCACTGTAGTGTATTTATTTCATTTGTTCCACCTTGCCCTGCCAAACTGGCCCGCTGAAAGGAAAAAGATTTGTCTTTTGCCTTCAATGGGGCGACCTGGTGAAGCAAAGTGGAACAAACCGTATTGAGTAGCCCTCAATACGGCAGTCTGCATATCATTTTTATTATTCCCCTCCCCTTTGCTAGCGGCTTTTGAGGGTGTAATTCGCTTTCACATGCACGGCTAAGATGGAAAACCTACTGTGTCTTCTATAGAAAATGGGACTAAGAAAATAATAAGGTTATTCAAGACGATGATATTGCTAGTTAGCAGGTAAATGAAACTTTTCGTAATACCCTACGTATTACGAAAAGTTTGTACCAGATTTGTTAAATCCCTTTAGGGGAAAATAACGGTTTGAGGAAATCTGATTTCTAACTCAGACTTAGACTTAAGAAATAGATATAAAACTAGTTTTACGGATTAAACTCGCGTGTTTAGTCATTCTTAACTTAAGGCGACGATTCGAGCTCTTTACAGCGCTCCTGGTCACAGGCAAGACTTGGACGAAGACGAAGGGGATGGGAGTCTTGAATTTCAGACTGTGTCTTGTCTGATGCAATCTGATACAAAAAGGAAGTTATTATTTTCACTTATTACCTGACTTAGTCAGGATTGAGGTGTGGTTAAATATCAATCTACGTATACATACGTATAGTAGATATAGTTATACCTACTTTATATTAGTTCTGTAAGGAATACGAAACAGTTTTAGGTACACAGTAGTGCCTAGGTGTCGACTAAGGCTAGAACTTAGGCGTCAAGATTAATAGTCAAATCCAACACATGTACAACTTGAACTTCCGGTTTGTATACTTGTAACTTGGGAGGTAGTGCTGAGGTAGTTTGGTTACTTGGACGGTACTTCAACTTGGAACGGCGAGGAATCTATGGTTTCCTACCAAAATGCAATACGAACAAAGTTTAAACAATTTCGGAAACAAGGTACTCGAATTAATCGAAAATATTCTTCTCTAAGAAATACTTCTTAGAGCGTTGTACCTTTGTTTTTTTCCTAACTGACATATGTACGATGATGGCTTGGAGTAGACCGTCATCATCACCGACTTGTGGGGGAGCCGATGGCTCTCGCCCTGTGTAACTTTTTGTAGGTAGTCCTAAAAGAACTTACACGGCTTTAAAAGTATGGCATAATTACCATGATTTATTTGATCTTTTGTTGCATCCAGCTGATGTCTACCTTTCATTGTTTTTTTTTTAATCAATTGACATTCGCAGCAACCAAATTATTTTTTTCTTGATTTGGAGACAAGTTAATTTGCATTTACGAACAATTATTTGCGTAATTCGGTGAGACGGCAATCCGACATTATCGAAGAGAGATCGGGCGCAGAACCACCGGCTTAACGTGCTTTCCGAGGCACGGGCGTTCAACCGCCAACTTCCTAACTCCGGGCTGAGTAATTTCATTACAGAAAAACTCACACATATTTTTCCCGACCCCGTACTCGAACCGGGGACCTCTTTGTTTCGCTGCGCTTGCTACCAATAGACCAACGAGGCAGTTACTGATCTTACTACATACGTCACTGGTGTCCTCTACCCTGTGACGGCAGCCTCTGGCGATGCAAGTTCAGCCATTAGCGCAGTGGCGGTTCAGCCGAACAACTGCGCTGAAACTTGGCGCCATCGCTCATTCATTTTATAATACCACGCAACTTTCACAATACACACTGCCTTTATAGGGTTTTCTTATTTGAATGTCTTTCCACCGGAGATATAAGAGATACTGCGTAGCAGAGTAACTTAAGAAATAGTGATCAATAGGATACGAGGGAAAAATAGGCGTAGATAGACGAGTTCTAACCCCGCCACGTAACACTGTGTTTTTCAAATTTAAAATTCATATGTACGATTATTCGACGCTTCGACGCTTTAACGGTGAAGGAAAACAACGTGAGTGAACCTACGCACCCAACCCGCACTTGACCAGGGTATTTAACTAATGCCCGATCGCCCTAGTTTAGGGTAGGCCAGTGGCCCAGCAGTGGCGACGTATATGGTCGCCACTATCGCCTATTCTTGGCTACTGGCCGGAAAATATCTCAAACGATAAAAAACATACATACATACATCATAAAATCACGCCTTTTTCCCAGAGGGGTAGGCAGAGATCACTTCCTGCCGTGTAAGAAAACATTACACCAAAGTACTCGTGCAAATGCAATCCTCAACTCTTAAGCATTTCAAATCTATGTATGTTTATCAGTCTCTGACGCCCGTAGTCCAATCTCTGCTTAGTTTGGGGTCAGATGGCCGTGTGTGGAACTTTCCCAGATATTTACGAACGACACTTCACTTCGACCCGAAACTGTTACACGTTTTCCCAAATTCTCTTTCAGTTTTAAAACTGCAATGGACATCACAATACAGATTTGTAACGCCCGACCATTCCATTTGTTGTGTGTCCGGAGTGACGGGGGAATAAACAATTTGTCCGGGATAGAGAACAGTCCGGCTCCGGCCAGACGTGCAGGCATCCAGGGAATGTTCGCGTTTTCAAATCAATGTTTGGGATTATCCCGGGTTGTCTGGATGGGGTAGACGATTGCTGACGGATGCCTTTGTGTAAGCGATTAAAGTTGATTTGTTTAAAGCGATTTAGTGTGAAAGTGCAATTCAAACGTAGGTGGTGAACGGGATGAGTTGTTTTATGTAATTTGTCGGATTGTAGCACGTGATGTATCGGATGTTTATTTAAATAGTCTTAACTTACTAGCTATCTGGCTGTAGAGGGCTGCAGAATGTCTGTAATAAATTTTAATCGGGTAGTAGTTTTGGCGTGACTGATAGATTGAGTTTCTATTGCACTTATAATATTAGTAAGAATTGTATAGCCGTACTTGCGTTTCTAATTTTTTATTAATTTTATTAAACTTAAGAAACTTGTGCGGCCAGGGTAACCAAATTTCACGCTTGACGTCGTCATGTTACAATGTGGTAGCAACCAAAACTCATCTACTTCAATCAAAATCCTTCAGTTGAACCGACTCAAAAGCGCAACTGTGGCCCGGGAAGGGATCCCCTCTGCCCGCCGCAGGGCTCATTACGTTGATATTATAAAATATTTACCGTGGCCCTTTGTCGCGCAAACAGAACAACGCCATTAGACTGCGCAGGTAAAGTCGGGGGCATATGGCAGTGGCGATTTTGTTTTATTTACTTTTCTCTGTCCCGGACAGACAGCAAATGTTGTCCGCTATATATATGTATTGTGTGTGATATTTTAAGCCAATATAACTATTTATATTAATACATTGTTTCACGTATGAATATCATTTGCTATTTAATTATTTGACTGGTTCAATGGCGTATTCGATTGTTGTGTTGTCTCTTGCACTTTAGTCGTCGGGTTCCCGGGACAAATATTTGTGTGATGATGAAAATAAATATTTAATACATTAATAATGTTACTTATCAGTGGTAAAAATAAGTTGTTTTTTTTTGTTGCAGGTACGCTTGTTTGTTCATCTTGGAAAATATGTGGTAACAGTATGTAGGATATTTATTAGTGCAGATGTGTTTACACATAACTTATCCAAACTTTTGTGGAGGTATATTCAGCGTAATTATTTGCTAAAACTAGAAAATGACAAAACAAACGTAGTTATTGCCAATATTTTTGTTATATGTTATCTAATTGAGGAATAAACAACAATATTCCTCAATTAGAAACTCGATACTTGCTCATCAATAAAATAATGTTTTATCTTTATTATCGTTTACTTTACATGTAAACCATGCCAATTAGAAACAAAAAAAGACGTGTGGCACTCGGGGACTGCCGCGGTATAGCTATTGCATAGCATCGTCCGATTTCGGAGCAGCTCGTCTCGATTCGTGCGAGTTTCGTAGTCGTACAATACGTCTAACCGCACGCACACAAACACCGTGCCGAAGTCTACCGAACTGAAACGACGTTAGACGATTGTGAGGTTTTTTTCGTTACGGAATTTCTTGGTTCGGTCGCCGCGCTCAAAGCCCGCGATAAAAGCTTATGCAATAGCTTAAAAAACTGTCATACGTCAGTCAAATAAACAGATAGGTGGTACTAAATAATCGATTATTCTATTTGCCATAACATCTAAAAACATGGCCGGTCAGTTTGTATCCAGTATTGCATTCATCATCATCATCAGCCTATATACGACCCCACTGCTGGGGCACGGGCCTACCCTAAACTGTTTTTTTAGTTCCATGTTGGTCAGTTCCATGGTATGTCCAGTTAGTTAGTTCGATGGACTGATGGTTGATTAGTCAACCATTTCACTTTGGTAGACTACACAATCTAAGAATTTCTTCGTGGGAGTGCAGGTTTCCTCACGATGTTTTCCTTCAGCGTTAAATCAATAAAATAATCATACATTTTAATTTTAAAAAATTAAAAACACAGTAGTACGTAGCGGGGTTTGAACAGGCGACCCCTCGCATGTCAAGCAACGACATTAACCACTCGGCTATCGACGCTTTGCATTAATTACGCTAAATTCCTGCGCGACGTAGGAATTTGTTAATTTCAATGATGGCGGATTATATTAGCAACTGATAATAATTGATTAATTGGATTTGGGCATATCTCCGAGCGAGGCGAGTAATGAATATCCTGGTATTAAGTTTCATTGATTAATTGTGTGTCCTATGTTGTTGTGTTGTTGATTGAATAATTATAATAATAGCAAGAGAAGCTATTGCAATTTTAGGTTTTTAGGCGGTTGGCGTGTGTTGCAAATATAAATTAGTATAAATTAAAATTAGAAGGCAGAATGGCGGCGACGTGGTCCGCAACCCGTCTCGTCACAATTCCTACAGAGGTAAGAAGTGGATCGCTGGAAGTGATCTCTGCCTACCCCTCTGGGAAAAAGGCGTGATCTTATGTATGGTGGTTATTTTCTCATTTATAATTAGTAAGGAAGAAAGTTAATAATATGTGTGGAAATTTCGATTTGGATTTTTTTTTTTTTTTATAATATCCTAACAATATGACCTCACTCCACCTGATGGAAAGCGGTAGTGAGATCCAAATATGAGGTCGACAGACACAATAGACCGTATTGAGCCTGTCGCACTCACCCTGAAAGAGGAGACCACTCCTGCGGCAACAACGAGTGGAGTCTCGCATTGGTATTGAGCTGTGCGGGTCGGAGTTGGCCAGTCCGCCGAACAGAAGGCACCACCGTTTCTACGGGTCTCCCTGTCCGGCGGGCTAACCCGCTCCGCCCGCACAATACCGCCGTTAGGACTCCACTGGTCCGGCGCTTGCCCCAACAATGGTCCCCCCTGGCTCCGGTTCGTACAGTGCTGATCCCGGAACGCGTCCTGACCGAGAGAGGTCAGAGTCACTTGGCGGGTTTTACGCAACTGTATGGTGGTAACAGCAACCGGTCGACAAAATGTCTCCCACCTGGATGATCCCTGGAGGATCCCTGATGCGTAAAAGCAACAATAAACTGTTACCTTCTCAAATATTACAAACTTAAACAAATCTTCTATGTCGTACTGTGAAAACGGATTTCAAATTTCGCATTTTTCCAGTCTCTTCCCCCTTATTTGCACATTGTTCGCTTCTCACAAGGACAAATTGAGCATAGAGTAATAGTCTCTTTCGAAGCGGAATCGGATCTCACTACAGTGTGCTCCCACCGTTAGCTTTAACAATACGAAAGAACAAACAACTGAGTTTAGAATACTGGTGTCTTTCCCTAATCTGACTCGGTGGAACATTGGTTAGTGACCCTGGCGGTTCAAAGTTCCAAGGGTTCGATTCCCACTCGGGACAAATATTTGTCTGATGAACATCGGTGTTTGTTCCGTGTCTGGGTGTGATTATATCAGTCTCTGACGCCCAAAGTACAAGCTCTGCTTAGTTTAGGCCTTAGGGCCCTATTCAGGTTAGGCCCGTGCCCCAACAGTGATGATGATGATGATTGTGTAAAAAAATAGTTGCTCAGTACGATAATCTATGTGTCGAACCTTTCCTGAGCGACTTGATGGGTGCTTCAAATAACGCGATTCGTGTTGTCCGAATAATGGGCCGATTACGTGTAATTTTGCCATCGAATCGATATGAAGAAGTCTTTCCTATGTTTGAAATACCTACGAAAATCTACATAAAAAATGGGGATGGCAACTCCGCTCCAGTGTGCTTTCGCTATTAGCCTCGACATCACGGAAGTCTTAAAATACAACGAAAGTTAGTAGATGTACGAATATTGTGTAAAAAAAAAAATCTCGTACAAAATCTGTCTTTTAAGCCTATCCTTTGTCCGAAACACGTAGATCTACATAAAAAACCATGTCTACAACTCTGCTCCAGTGTGCTCTCGCCATTAGCCTCGACATCACGGAAGTCTTAAGAAACAATGGAGTTTAGAATACAGGTGTTTTTCTTCTTGAGTTATGCTAAATGGACCCCGGGGTTGGTTGGTTTTACTTTGTTTATTCGGGAGTTCGTTTAGGAGTTTTGTTCGTCGGACGTTTATTCTAATTAGGTATTGTTGGTGCGCCTTTGGTGATGTATTAAATAAATACATAAATAATGAGACGGGACGTTATTTTTGGTGTTTGATGTCAAGTGTCTTCCTTGTTGTTTGTTACATAAACCTCTTTCATCTTTAGTCATTTGCTACTTGCCGCCTATGTTTAATTTTTGGAGTTGTCACATTGTTGCACTATAATGTGATGACTCTAAAAAAATATTAATTTAACTCTTAAAAGATAGAATAACTCCCACAGAATTTATAATTTATTCGTGATACTGGCAATAAATAATGAAATTGTCTTTGCTGTGTTCCTCATTATGGGTTAATACGTTATATACACATAAGAAATAAGGAAAAAAATATGTTGAGTGTAAGCTCATTAAGATTCTGTCTTTTTTTCTTTGAGCCAAGATGTTTAATATGACTGGCATTTTAAAATGCCTAAATTAGTTAATTAGTACTGCTAACGATATTACCCCCCTTGAAAACATGTACTTACCACACGATACTATTGTACAGAATAACAATCAAAACACATCGCCTAATCTGACTGAATGTTAAATAAACAGGCGTTTACGTTAAGTTAACGAAACTTGTTATGCTTAATACTTGGCAAAGGGAATGTTAAGGGACAGGGAAACAAAGGGCCGAATCAGGTAATGGGTGAGACGGTGCCTTCAAGACTAAGGGCAGCCCTCCACTGAGAAGAGAACACGATAAGGAAATTTGTTAATCTATACAACTAAATAAAATTGAAGTGTCTGAGATTTTACGGAATGGGTAGGGATCTATATCGAATACCAATAAAAAAAACACGTTTAATAAAAATTTTGGTCTGTCTGTCTGTTTGTTGCCGCTAATCTTCGAAACGGTTTGACCAACTTTGACGGGGTTTGACTTGTATAGTGCATAGTTAGTTTACTTACAAAACTAACCAATTCAGGCATATGAATTAGTGTTAGGTAGGTACGAAGTGAAAATATTATAGTATCGCACTGATATTGGATTGAATCCCTAATAGATGATATCCGTCTTTCGGGACTGCAGTACTGTTCCCTCCCTCAGGACTTTTAGGGATGTCCACTGGGAATATTCAACTAATTAATATTAAAGCTAGCTTAAATACCACAGATTTATCCTATTTAATCAATAAAAAAAATATATGAACACAGCATCACATACATATCGGAGTGGTAGTAAGTTGATAACGTACGGATTTAAAACATACCTACAAAAATAATTATTTGATTATGTATTTAGGTAAATAAAAATAACACACCCAGATACGAACACAACATATCTATCCAGTTCTTATATGGAGTATAAGAACAGGATAGATATGTTGTGCCTCTCGTAAGTGGGGATACTTACGAAGGTAACTTTGATATACTTAAGAAATCCTTATAGGATTAGAACACACTGTAGTGAATACACGTGTATATAATATTTCTACCGTTTACCCTATTCTGTGTGAAAAAAAAACCCTAAATATCTCAAGCGTTATGAGAATAGTCCACAAGGTGTAGAATAGTCCTAAGCAAATCCTAATAGGATTGGATATTTTGGACAAGTATCGTATTCAATAATATGCGAAAAACTTTTTTTTGTATAATATAGTTATTTGCTGCGAACACCTTCCGGATACCTCAAGTTTCTATGAGAATAGCTTTAAGATTCCAAGTAAATCCTATTTGACAAGATAAGCACATCCCTAAGCTGAAGGGACGTATACAGAGGCTTCCGTACCTTTGAAACGTGGTATTTTGATGGATGGTTTTAACGGTCTGATTATACTGTTCTCTGTTTGATGTTCAGCGAAGGTTTAATTCCTCTGTTCTAGCTTAAATTATTGGTCTACGGACAATGATGGATGTTGTACGGGTATATTAAAGGTAGAGGGATGCATGAATAAACACTGCGATGATTTACACTACGATGCAAATAAACCCGATTTCGGTACGGCGCTGGGTTCATTATTTACGCGAAAACCACAAATATGATTGATAATGTATTTAGTTTATAAATACGCAGCTTTTATCAGTTTGCTAAGGATACAACTAAATAAAATTGAAGTGTCTGTGATATTAAAATAACGACTTTTACTAAATGGATATGAATATATCCACAACAAATACATAATTAAAAATATTTTTGTCTGTCTGTTTGCTCTCGCAGATCTTCGGAACGGCTATTACGAGATTTCACTAACAACTAATAAATATTTAATACAATATAGGCTATTTTAATTAATCATTTCTGAAAAAACTACTTCCACACGGACGAAGTCGGGGGTTGTCGCTAGTTATTTATAAAATAATTTTAGCCCCCGTCACTTTTTTATTGAACAAACAATTAAATCTCGAAGAATGACCCAAATCGAGAAATATTTTGCATACCAAATTGAAGATCGCATTGATTTCCATTTTATGAAAGAGGGTGCGCTCCAAAATCGCCCGTCGACAACTAACATTATTCCGCTGCCTAGAAGTCAAAACAACTAAAGCGGCTTAAATCCTTTAATTAAATAAACAAAATTCCAAATCGAAATCTGAAGTTGAAATCGGAACGTCTGATTCGATAACGGCTCGTCTAATTGATTCCCGTCTTTACTCCGTTGGGATAAGAGTTGGCTGTTAATTGACCTGATGTTCTGGTAAGTGGAGGGGCCAAGTTGGTTCGTTTGAAAGGGGAGTCCTGCGTAGTTTTGAAACCTAACTGAAATGTTACTGAGTTCAGAGAAGCTGGCCGCAGAGACAGAGTTATCGTTGTTTATAGTTTTCCCAGCAAATCGGAGAACAGTAAGTGCAACGCTAGTATAAACGCGAGATACGGTAGAAATGTAAGGCCATCGTCAGCGTATGCGACTAGTTTGCAGACTTAAGATTTGTTTTATTGACGCACCAAGTCATTGTTTTTTTTTGTTGTTTGTTGTTTTTTTCTAATTGACATACGATGATGGCTTGGAGTAGCCTCGTCATCGTCACCGGACTTGCGGGGGAGCGGATGGCTCTCACCCCTAATCAGTTAGTTGATTAGGCGTGTGAGCTTTACACAAACGATGCGAATACAGCAACATGGATACATGAACATGATATATATCCCGAAAATTTTCAATTTTCTAATGACTATACGTTTTATGACCAGCTGACTTGGTGTGAATGATAGATTCAACAAGTAGCTGAGGATGCGATGAGTAGAAAAATAATGAGGATTAATCGAATAAACCATTAAAAGTAAACATATCTCCAATGATTGTAAGCATAGACAAAAATAAGCGATCTACGTAACAAAAGATGAAGTAGAAAGTTTTTGACAGTTCCTCACTAAAATTGCATTACTCCTAACTCCATATTTGACCGGCCGGTCGCCTCCGACTTGTAGAGTTAGTCTCAATTATCGCATTACACTCGGAGGCGACTTATTAGTGCTGGCCCGAGTGCACAGGCAGAGGTATAAATGCACAAAGAGCTGCTTACTGACAAACTCCTTATTATAGCTCAGTGAAGCGGCAAATCATTTAATGTCCATCTTTAAGTTAAAACTTGGGCGATTAAGATCGTTCTTAATTCAATATGTTGTTTTGTTCACTGTACGTCAGCTAGTTGCAGGATGGTGGATGAAGGATTCTTCTCGTAGTTTCGTTAGTTCGACGTAAATATACAGTTTTTTTTACTTATGTGTGATCATCATCGTCATCATCATCAGCCCATATGCGTATATGTGTGATCGGTATTTTTTTAATGATTAAACCCGTAGCGGTATCAAATCGGTCAAAATTTGAAAAAGGGTCAAATCAAATCGACGAGCATGCATGAAGAGATTGATGCATGTGAAAGAAGCGAAAGTGGTGTGCCAGGACCGTAGCACATGGCAGGAAGTGATCTCTGCCTATCCCTCAGGGGAAAAAGACGTGGTTGTATGTATGTTACCGTAGCCACCATTCTCAATCCACACAAACAATTTTCTGTTCATTATTAAACTTCCGAACTGATCTTAATGAATAATATTCTTCATCCATCTAAGATTTATCCTGTCCTACAACTTGCTTGCTGTTGATATCTCGATACAAAGCGAGTCAGTATATCAGGTCTTATCCCGGTCTAGACTAGCAAACAGCTTAGACTAGGTCTGGGTCTGGATTCGCGAATGTCTTTGTTTGCCTCCAGAGTGGCTAGTGTGGAATGTCTAAGCTTTTGGACTTAGGTATGAGTTATGTCCGTGAACTTAGACGAACTAGCGCAGTTGAATGTGTTAGTGAAGTTGATGTTATGCAGATTGGGAACAGTTTGTCAAAGCGATTTCTTTTAGTATCTGGATGGCATATTTCGTAGGGCACCGTATATTCGTAGAGTGTGTCTTGCCTGGAGAAGTTAATAAAAAGAGGGTAAAGTTGTAGATTCGACCTTCACAATGTTGAAATGTTAAGTATCATTTTGCCTCGAAAAAAAGCGTCGATGGCCGAGTGGTTAAGGTCGTTGCTTGCAATGCGAGAGGTCACCAGTTCAAACCCCGCCAGGTACCAATGTGTTTTTCAAATTTGAAATTCATATGTACCATCATTCGACGCTTTAACGGTGAAGGAAAACATCGTGAGGAAACCAGCACACCTGAGAAATTTTTCAACGGTGTGTGAAACCATGTCAGAGGCCTACGGGCGGTTTAAAAACTCTGACATCAGGTTGTCCATCAACCATACGATAAGAAGAAGATTTTGCCTCTGAGTGATTATTTGTTGTACTAGTTTAATTATTTAGAATTCTTTCGCATTATTTTACTTAATATAATATGATGTTGGTTGGTATTTTTGAATATTCGTGCAATGAAAATTACGTTGAAACTAAATTGTCGTCAAGGCAACTTATCGCATGTGAAATCGCAATTCGATTCTTTGTACGGTTTATATGAAATTTAATATTTACAAAGATGCCAAGTTTTTATCGGAGTAACAGTATCACATACGGCACAATATCGATATAATTTTAATTACTTTTACTTATTTTATATGTTGCCATAAAAAGTCAGAACTTTCTCATACGGCTTGTTCGTTACTTATCATACTGTTTTTATTATTCGATTTTTTGTAGCGGTACTAATTAATTTGCAATAACATTGTCATTTCCGGATGTTAATACTGCAATTTATACATTTTACAATCTCAGTGAGATTTCAATGGATTCAGATAGATTTTAATGGACAGTATTTTTAAAGTTAATCTGTAACGTGACTATATTATTTTGGCTAGATTCTGACGGTGGAAAAAAAATTGGAAGTCGACCCTTTTTTTATCAAAAATACTTTCAAGGATGAGTAAGCGTTTGTGAGGTCCATATATGAGGTCGAAAGGCATAATAGACCCTATCGAGCCTATCGAACTCACCCTGAAGGACTGCTGTACCCTGTAGTTCGTATCTTTATACGTTACATCCATATTTGTTCTCCTCATAATAATAATGATAAGAAATAAAAACTCACACAATCTTACTCCTTCGTAGGTCTATTGGTAGCAAGCGCTGCGTAAGTACCGAGAGTTCAAGACCGGAGTCGGGCAAATTTGTCTAAAGTTTTAAGCTATTGCATAGCTTTTATCGCGGGCTTTGAGCGCGGCGACCGAACCAAGAAATTCCGTAACGAAAAAAACCTCACAATCGTCTAACGTCGTTTCAGTTCGGTAGACTTCGGCACGGTGTTTGTGTGCGTGCGGTTAGACGTATTGTACGACTCTACGAAACTCGCACGAATCGGACGATGCTATGCAATAGCTATACCGCGGCAGTCCCCGAGTGCCACACGTCTTTTTTTTTCTCTTTATAATAGTAGTGTAGACCACATAAAGATGTACGCAGGTAACTACAGTTTATTTCTAAATAGCTTTCCGCTCGCGACTTCGTCCGCGTGGAAACCCTATTCCCTGGGGAACTCCGGGAAAAAAAGTAGCCCATATGTTATCTTCAGCTACCTGCATACCAAATTTAATGGTTATCGCTTCAGTAGTATTTGCTTGAAAGAGTAACAAACATCCATCCACACATACAAACTTTCACCTTTATAATATTAGTAGGATAGTGTTGATCGGTCACCTTACGTCAATGCGAAGTGAAAACTCTTCAAGCGCCCGCCAAGTCGGCAAGCAATTTAAGTTAGCAGTTTTATTTGAAAGATCCCCGCTCCTCGGAGTAATGTGGCGTCCTGGGGAGGAGTATGCGCGCGTCTCGCGAGGTAATATTAGTTGCATCAACTAAATCGCAGTGTTGTGACGGCAGTGAGGCGAGTGCAGAAAGCAACGGAAACTGCGGAGATTGTCTTGTAACAAATCGTAGTTCTGAAGACTGCCAATAGATGGCGTTGGTTGTCCATCCTCAAAGTGCTACCAATGTACATTCCGATTTTAAAGGTTGCCAATTGATGTCGGCATTGACTTCCTTTATCGAATTTTGTAGACAATTGATACAATGATTTTGGCACGGTGGTTTGAATGGGAATCCGTACTTGACACCTTTTTCATGACTTCAAGTAACCAACTAACAAGGATAACGCATTGTAAGACCATGTTTTGTTGATCTGACATGTTAACGACTGACAAATCATCATCGGACTCCCAACATTACTATTGCACTGTGATCAATCCTTGGCTATCTCTTGCTAGTTATCGATAGGCATTATTTTTAAAAAGCGTCGATGGCCGATTGGTTAAGGTCGTTGCTTGCCATGCGAGAGGTCGCCAGTTCAAACCCCGCCAGGTACCAATGTGTTTTTCTAATTTGAAATTCATATGTACCATCATTCGACGCTTTAACGGTGATGGAAAACATCGTGAGGAAACCTGCACACCTAAGAAGAAATTTTAAGGATGTGTAGTCGACCAACCCGCACTTGGCCAGCGTGGTCGACTAGGGCCTTATCGCCCTAGTTTAGGGTAGGCCCGTGTCCCAGCAGTGGGGACGTATATGGGCTGAAGATGATGATGATGATGATTTATCGCAGAATCATGATCACCACCTCTTCTTCCGATAATCTAGGAACCACATGATTTCTATAAGACGTGATTGGAATGGTTTTAGTAGAATAGTCGCATTTGTTAGTATAGTCCACGTTCCTGTGATCTAAGTACGGATTTAAAATTAAGCAAAACAAAGTGTCCTCACGGCTCTCCCTGCACTGTACGTATAGCCTCTCATGTTCCCTGCGAGGCGAGTAATTGATAAGCTGGCTATTTATAGTCTGACCTACTTCCGTTGCCAGCTGATGATTCCGAAGAAATGTACTCGTTAGTTGGTATCATTGCGTTTCAGTTTCAAGTATGTTGATGTAACTTGTTAGTTCAGATTTAAATGAAACTTTGGCAATGTTTATATTCACGAATGGGCTGTTTAATGTTTATACAATAGACAGCAATTTGGTGGAAGTTTACTTATTGCTACGTATTAATTTATTTATTGGGCACTAGCTTTCCGTCCGCGACTCTGTCTGTGTGAAGTTGTTTTTGTCACGTCTCATGGGAATCTCCATTTCTCTCATTTCACAAATGTCGGTTTAGCCGTCCTAGAGTTGTAAGTAGTATAGGTAACACGACCAATTTATACATTGATTATAATAAACATTGTTTGTCAAATATCACAGAGATAATTAGTTACTGAATAGGAATAGTTCCTGGACAAGAGCACAAAACATCAGACACTGTTTATTTACCTCACATGCCAACATATAATTACACATATCATTAATACTACCCGGGTCATTAGCATCCCGACATACGAGACGAGGCTCGCACGAGTGACGTCACATCATGCGTGAAATAACGCGTATCATGTGACGTCATAGCTGTAATTACAGCGGTATCAGTTGTATTATAGCTTATTAAGGTAATCGGATCTGAGTTCACGTCAGGTAATTCGCTTATTTGTGTCAGTATGAGCAGGTAAAGATTTTGACAGTATCCAAATTAAATGGAGTGCCTCTGCTGAAAATCGTTACGTTTCCTTTCTTTGGTATAACTATTTTACTAAAATACAACATTACGGAGTTGTCAAGTAAATTTTTGCTTAACTTCCAAGTGTTTAGGAGAATTACTGTTATTAACTGTTCTTAAAGTTTAATTGGCATGGTAAACGTACTTGAAATTTGGAATGGACGTAGCTTAGGAACCGTAGAGGTGCACTAAGAAGGGAATTCCCGAAATTCTCACTGGAACCGGAAATAGCGGGAGAATCCTTTTGCACAGCACAGCTATAGCGATACCATGAGTTTGCTATCGAAAACTTACGTACGTTGAAAACCTATCGAGTTGTTTTTTCATACGACCGACAAGTTTTTCATAGACATATTTACGTAGGCGATATCGAGTCCGTAACTTTTAAACTCATGGTTGCGCTACTAGTGTTGTATGTAACTCGACCTAATCGAGTAAGACAGCGCCGTCTGACCGAGTAACCCGCTCGACGCGACAGACCCTATCATCGACTCTCACGCACCGTTACCTCTGACGTCAGAGTGACGTCACATCGATGCCGTGCCCGATGCCAATAGGCTATTATTAGCTGTGCCAATAACTTTGCGGATTGGGAAACTACGGCTTGTTGGCTTGATTGTTTCTGAACGTAAGAACTCATGTTGGACTCTTCAAATCGAGAACATTGATTAGGGGTGAGAGCCATCCGCTCCCCCGCAAGTCCGGTGATGATGACAAGGCTACTCCTAGCCATCATCGTAAGTCAGTTAGGAAAAAAAAGAGAACTTTGGATTTCGATTTTAAATGCTGTTCTTTCATGAATAGTGGTACAAATCAGGATATAAACGAGATATGAGAATGTATGCATTCTATTTACAATCTAGACTTTATGATTTTGCTTTACATATTCCAGGTATAAAGATTTTTAAATTTTTTTTATTAAAATTTTTCCAGGATGTTCACACTACAGCACTGATACTTCAATTCTGAAATTACGATTGATTTAACTTCCGAGTTTCTTATGAGTTCATTTAAGTCTAGTAGATCTTACAAGTCTAATCTAGTTCGATAAACATACTGCAATACGACTGAAGCTCGTATATTATGTAACATACATGCGCGAATCTGTATCATGCTCATATTTAACTGATCGTCCTAATTAAATTCCTAATAACCTTTCTAATTAATTCCGTCTTATCATAATGAACGGTATTGTTGCTCGCAATCAATTAAGTTTATTACGGAACAAACTGATATGAATTTCAATCGTTATTGTACCTATGTTTATTGTTGTTAGTAATCTGTGCCAATAAACATCTCGTTAGACGGCATTATTTGATTGCCGTTTTTAAGCTATTGCATAGCTTTAATCGCGGGCTTTGAGCGCGGCGACCGAACCAAGAAATTCCGTAACGAAAATAACCTCACAATCGTCTAACGTCGTTTCAGTTCATTTGACTTCGTTAATCTATTAATACCGGGATCAACTACAAACCCCCGAGAATTTCCCCAAAATCAGCAGCGCATTATCAAATCAAAGCAAAGCACAATCCACGTAAAGTTTGTCTATCGGCCTAACTTTCGCTAAGCGGTCTATCATAAATTCTCAGACGGATAGTTTGTTAACCGACTTAGTTGGCATCGTCCCTTGGCGGCTACCGGACCGTTATCCATAGCTCGTATTGGCTCGATCCAAATTGTTATTCAAACCAGATTGGAGCGAAAAATCCGTAGGGTTTATCCCGCATTTCTATACATCCAGAGCCAAGAGTATTCGCATGAACATCGATTCAATGGAGCCCATTTGCAAGTGGCGGTTCATTGGTGCTTCTAACTTGCGAATGGGCATTCGATTAATTACTCAACCCGTTATTCATAGCGTACACAAATTACAATTTAAATTTTAAGAACATTTATAGAACTATGCAGTGTTCGTTTGTAATTTTAAAATAACGACTTTTTACTAAATACACCGATATCAAATCACACAAAATATTTGTGTCTGTCTGTTTGTTACCGCTAATCTCTGAAACGGCTGGACCAATTTTGACTGGATTTTCACTTTTAAATAGTTAATTTTACAATGTACATTATAGGCTGTTTTAATTTCCACTTTTCCAAGCGGATGAAGTCGTGGGCGGTCGCTATTTTGAAATAAAGAACACAATGATATTATTCCGTGCTAAATAATTCATTAAAACTTCCAGAAATGCAATAATCACGGCTATTCATAACACAAATATTGTACCCAAATGAAAATCAAACCCAGTACTCTTGGGCCTTGGCACAAGAGACAGAAGCACTATCAAATGCGCACATCGAGCGAGCTAACCCTTTACCTACCAGTGTTTTTGACACCATAATTTAAACCTTATACTCTCAAAATAAGGTCCAAAAGCAAAGATTTAAAAAAAATATACGTGTGGCACTCAGGGACTGCCGCGGTATAGCTATTGCATAGCATCGTCCGATTTCGGAGCAGCTCGTCTCGATTCGTGCGAGTTTCGTAGAGGCGTACAATGCGTCTAACTGCACGCACACAAACACCGTGCCGAAGTCTACCGAACTGAAACGACGTTAGACGATTGTGAGGTTTTTTTCGTTACGGAATTTCTTGGTTCGGTCGCCGCGCTCAAAGCCCGCGATAAAAGCTATGCAATAGCTTAAAATAGTATACCGGTTAAAGGGTTAAATGCCATAGATAATACCAGAACGCCGGCAGGCCAGAAGTTTCAGTACAATAGTTAAGCACTATTAATGGCACTCATTTATCCATGTATATTACATAAACTCCTCATAAAACGTTATCGACGCTTGATTACCGGTAATCAATTTAATTGCCATTCATTAAGTTAGTAGCCAACGACCAATAACGGCGGCCGGCAAGCCAAATTGTACTTTCAATGTTCACTAATAGCAACACGAAGTTTAACTGTACCTGAAATTACAAATGGCTTATTTATTTATGAACCAGCACAAAGGAACTATTAAAAAGCTTTGATTCCTGAAAAAAAAGTGCTCAGCACCCGTTATTATACCTTTTGTATCGGCGTTTCGATCGGATCTATACTATCTATACTTCTATACTAATATTATAAAGCTGAAGTGTTTGTTTGAACGTGCTAATGTCAGGAACCGCAGGTACGATTTAAAAAAATCTTTCAGTGTCGGATAGTCCATTTATATGTAAAGTGTAAAAACTTTTATATGTAAAGTCCTGTAGTCCACGCGAACGAAGTCGCGGGCACAGCTAGTATATTATAAAGCTGAAGAGTTTGTTTGTTTGTTTGAACGCGCTAATCCCAGGAACTACTGATTCGAATGGAAAAATATTTTTGTTTTGGATATACTATTTATCTAGGAAGGCTTCAGGCTATATAAAATCAAGCTGCAACCAATAGGAGCAAAGAAACAATGGAAAATGAGTAAAAAACGAGGAAAAATGCGGGCGAAGTCGCTGGCAGAGCTAGTTTCGTATAAGGTGGAAAGGTATGAAAGCATTTAAAAGCTATAATCAATCGATTTTTATCGGAAATAATGGTAGCCTTTGTCCGTGTCTTGTGATTTATGGTTAGACAACAGTCCGTTAGTATCCTTTTCACATAATATGACATTAAAAACAGAGGTATTTTCCAAAATCTATTTTTTTTCCCTAATTTACATAAGAGTAGGCTCAGCATTGTCATTGACATGGGGTGTTTATGTTATGGACCAAGTGATTAATGCGAGCATTATTAATAATGCCCAAGCATTATGTATAATGTCTAGCCCTATCGGGCCAAGTGATTAATTATTATTTCAACTTCATTATTTATCATTATGCGCAGTCATTATTATATGGCTATGTGATAATTGGGCAATATGATAATTGTGCGTAATTTGAGAAAAATAATTGTCTATTGTGCTTTAAAATAATTTAATAATAAAATAAAACGTAAAATTTCCACTCTGTATAACGCTTTTTACAAAGTTACGCTGTTTGACACGTTTTCATGGTAACGTAATGGGTAATACTCACTGCGTAATTTTTAGAATAGGATGAATAATTTTTGTATATGGGAAACTTCACTTATATTTTTACATAATTCGTACTTATTTTATCATTCGTAACCCCCGCTGCTGTGTATTGACCATACATTTATCTATGTATTCAGCCATTTTCGTACATGTGTGCATAGATTACGGTCCTCCGAGTATTTATTATTTTTTGTGACCAATACGTTTGACGCGTTATTGGACGTTGACTTTGCTTTGTGTTTGGACTTTGATTTAAAATGCCGAAACGAGGAAAAACAATAAATAGCCAATGTCTATGTAATCTTAATCACTCCGCGCATCAATACTAAAATAATGACACTCATTTAGCGATTTTGGATGTAAACGCCTGTATTTAGATTGCAGTTTTGCATAATAGCGTGCCTTACGAGTTACGCCCCCAAATTATGTCCATTGGGGTAATGGACATTAGCCTCTAAAAATATTGTGGTGTGAAAAAAATGTTATAACAAATAATTATAACTTTTGTTATAACATTTTTTTCACACCACAATATTTTTAGAGGCTATTAAACTATTGTATATCAAAATGATTATAATAATTAAAGATTTTTCTACATAATAAGTTTGTATTACTTTGCCCAAAAGGTGATAAACATTATGTATAATGCCCGGTCAAAGTGATTATTTGAATAATTATTATTGAATTGCACTCTCATATTGGGCATTTTTCATATAGACCGGGCAGTATGAATAATGCCCAATTTATCATTTGGTCCATAACATTGACACTGCGTAAATACCCATTTCAGGCAACGTTCATAAAGATTTTAAAAAATGAACATTCAGGTCACTACGTCTCTTAAAGCCCATAACAACACAACAACGTGATGATCACGTTAAATCCAGATTCACATTAAGGCGATTAACAACGGATTTTTTTAACGCGGAGAATGCTTGATGCACCCTCATCTTTGGCAGGGGTTTACCCAAGGTGGTGTGTGGGACTCCCGGCTGCCGGTACTGAGACGGAAAACAGGCAGCTGATCCTGGGCTAAGGTACACTGTACCCACTAAACTCAGCAGTATACCTCATCGCCTATTGGTGGTGCCGTGGAACCAATAGAAACTTCTTCTTCTTCTTCTTATCGTATGGTTGATGAACAACCTGGTGTCAGAGTTTAAACCGCCCGTAGGCCTCTGACATGGCTTCACACAACGTTGAAAAATCTCTCAGGTGTGCTGGTTTCCTCACGATGTTTTCCTTCGCCGTTAAAGCGTCGAATGATGGTACATATGAATTTCAAATTTGAAAAACTCATTGGTACCTGGCGGGGTTTGAACTGGCGACCTCTCGCATGGCAAGCAACGACCTTAACCACTCAGCCATCGACGCTTTTTTTATATTTTTATAATAGAAGGTAATGCAACTTGACATCCGGTTAACCACCGACCGCGGCGGTGCCATGTGTTATTCGCCTTAAATCTCATGAAATATGAAAGAAAGGCCCTGCAAAGGGACTTCGCGGGACCCACCGTACCCACCGGCCTGAGTGGTCCCATTTTTATTCATGTGCCGTGAAAGGTCGGTCTTATATTTCTTAATTTGTGCAAAACGGCTTCGCGTCAGCCTTTTTTTTTATTAAGGATCACGTGCGGTTAGGGAAGTCAATAAAGGTTCCTTAGGTAGATAGATAGGAAATAATTTTATTAAAGAAAACTACATGGTTTTAGCGTGTTGATTATAATTAAACAGATAGTTACAATGAAAAATATGACTTCATATTTGACTTAAAAGATATTTAAAGTGAACATATTTATTGGAATGCTATTATTAGGGTGATCGTGTATCATGATTATGCCAATTCATGCAATTATATGATTATTATTTAAACATTATAAAATTATTTTGCGCAGTAAAATACAATAATGTTAACACAAATTATAAAATAATATTATTTATTAAAACATTGCCACTTCATTAACTCGTAAACATTAATTAGTATGTTTACGCTCATTTCAATATTAATGTCCCTAATAACGAAACGCAGGCTTCAACATTTAATTATTTGCACATTTCAATAGAACGAAATGGTATCGTTGGTTTCACGCAACTAATTATATTATTTCATTATTAATTCCGTTTTACTTATTTTTGTAATATTTGAAATACAATTGTAAAACATGGATAAACATAATATCTACTTGTGTGATGTATATATGAGTGTACATCGATATTGAATTACAATTATATTTCATAGAATAAGTATTTAAAAAAAAAGTATAACAATCTACGTTGTTTCGAATAATGTTCAATGTATTATTATGGGTTGTACTTAAATATTTAAGCTTTTCTAGTTACTGGTTAAATCTCGATAATTGAAAATGGAAAAAAGAATTGTGCAGAGCAGGTGTCAAACAAATTTCATTTCATAACTGGTAACTTTGATGATTTGATCAAAAGTATACGAAATTAGATTTAGAGCTTTACGTTATAATTTGACAAACTTAGAACCTTTTTTCCCGAACTGACATACGGTAATGGCTTGAAGTAGCTTCGTCATCACCACCGCACTTGCGGGGGAGCGGATGGCTCTCACCCCTAATGCGTGGGAGCGGATGGCTCACCCCTAATACCTAAACTTTGTACCACATCTAAAGAAGTATAAGTAAGTATATTTAAAGATGTCTGCGAAACTTGGCATCCAGTTCGCATTAAATCTTTAGCCGGTAAAACCCGCAACCACCCCATAATTGCAATAATATTGCACTTGGCTCACATTTCCGCTCTTATTCTGACGTGACTTATATTATGCGTCAGTTGTTGTTTCTTTTTCTAACTGACTACGATGATGGCTTGGAGTAGCCTTGTCATCATCACCGGACTTGCGGGGGAGCGGATGGCTCTCACCCCTACGATGATAGCTTGGAGTAGCCTTGTCATCATTACCGGACTTGCGGGGGAGCGGATGGCTCTCGCACCTACGATGATGGCTTAGAGTAGCCTTGTCATCATCACCGGACTTGCGGGGGAGCGGATGGCTCTCACCCCTACGATGATGGCTTGGAGTAGCCTTGTCATCATCACTAGACTTGCGGGGATCGGATGGCTCTCACCCCTACGATGATGGCTTGGAGTAGCCTTGTCATCATCACCGGACTTGCGGGGGAGCGGATGGCTCTCACCCCTACGATGATGGCTTGGAGTAGCCTTGTCATCATCACCGGACTTGCGGGGGAGCGGATGGCTCTCACCCCTACGATGATGGCTTGGAGTAGCCTTGTCATCATCACCGGACTTGCGGGGGAGCGGATGGCTCTCACCCCTACAATGATGGCTTGGAGTAGCCTTGTCATCATCACCGGACTTGCGGGGGAGCGGACGGCTCTGATCCCTAAAGCGGATGGCTCTCACCCGTAAAGCGTATTTCTTTCACCCCCAAAGCCTCCCTAAATCAGTCTTGGGTGCAAATGAAGTAAACAAAGATATCTCACATAGTTATTATTTTTATTGACTAGCTCAAAGGCGCATTGGATAGCCCCTGTCTGTTACACCAAGAGTCGTGGGTTCGATTCCCACTCGGGACAAACATTTGTCTGATGAACATCATTGTTTGTTTCGTGTCTGGCAATGTTATTTGTATATTTAAGAATATTTGTGTATACTATTGTAATTTTAATAATTGTTAAGATTATTTTGGAAGAGCGAGGCTTTCCCAACACAGGCGTCTTATGACTACCTTCTGGGAAGCCCCGGCAACGAGTTTGTTAAAAATTTAATGCAAATAAATTACATTTTACATTTTACATTTTTTTTTTTTTTTACTATTGTTGTTTCTGATATCTGTAACACAAGTGCTTTAAATGCAACTTACTGCGGAATCGGAACGATGAGTGTCATGTTCTGTCATATTTAACTTATTTCGAAATCTGAGTAATGTGTGCTATGTTATATTAAACTGACATGGTTACACACATTAGAAAATTTGAAATGCCCGAGATATTACCATGTTTTACCATGTTGTTTTGTTTTAATGAGCTCCCGATACACTATTTCTCACTGTCACCATGATCACGGGGGAACGGTTAGTTTAGTTCAGTTCAGTTTTTTAATATGCTATGTTATTTTATATTTATTTAAACAAAGGCTTTCCACATACTCGAAGGGGCAGATTTTTACGCAAAACTATAATTTAAAACGGGATCAAAACGGACCGTTTGACGGAGGTCCGACTAGTAGCGGACGTGATGGTTCAATGTTGAACCATTTGTAAAAGGAAACGCATTTACAAAGTGCGATTATATGAAGGTGACGGGCTCGGTGGAACAGTGGTTAGTGACCCTGCCTGGCGGTTCCAAAAGTCGTGGGTTCGATTCCCACTCGAGACAAATATTTGTGTGATTATCATTGGTGTTTCTTCCGTGTCTTAAATAAAATATTTTACATTCTATTCTATTAAATAATTTTCGCAAGAGAGCGCTGTAAAGAGTTCGAAAAGTCGTATCTCTAAATAATTGTTCAGAATCATAATACACGCGAGTTTAATCCGTCAAATTGGTTAGATTTCAACATCTTAACAATACGCTATTTTGCAACGTAAAAATTGTAAATACAACTATATATATATGTCGGATCAGAAGTATTTAACGACATAGTGTGGGCGAATGTAGGTATCGTGCAAATAAAAGTAGCGTGATATCAAAGCACTAGATTTATTCTAGGTCACTATTTCCATTAGATCGATTTACAGAACAATGAACACAATCACACCCGACACTAATTACACTGAACGGAAGTATAACGATACGCGACAGTTTCTACGATTTGCACCGTGCGGTCGTCCGGAGATAACTGAGACGCTGCGCACGACCGCCCGCCCTAACGTAGACTCCGTCTAGCGCCACCGGGTGGCGCTTGCGTGCCGTAGCTTCCACTCACTGCCTTCAGGTGGCGCTGGCGTCGTAATTATTCCGACACGGCCATCCTGCTTGCACACGTCCTCGTGTGTTAGTCTGAAACAATAGAAAACCAAGCACAGTATTTACCGTTCGGTCTATCCTGACCTAACACAAAAACATTCAGTTTCTAGATTTTCTAGACAGTCATCAGTACAGAGTACTAGAACATAATTTACACACTTTTTTTTACAATCAAACTGTATTTACTAACACTATGAAATTTAATTCAAACAATTCAGTGATTATAGATGGTCCAGACAGAATCAAGCAACAATTGCACGCATATCATAACACACTCTTAAATCTCCATTCAAGCACAGGCTCAATCCATCCAGACCAATACGGCTCTACAAGCCCAGGAAACCATCCTTATGCGACTCCATCTACCAGGATCGCCGAGTCATCTCCGACTCTACGGTCTTAATATCCCATAAGACCCGACCCCGCCAGTGTTCGCTGCATTACCGCGTGCTCACGGTGTTTTACAAAGAGACTATGAGAATCGCAAGAACTAATTCTTACGATCCCTAAACATCACTAAGCTTACATACCGATTTCAATTGAACTACGGCTACAGCGACACGCCTGGTGCGGCCAACACATACGGTCAACTTTGACCCGGTCTAGGACTAGAGTGCAACCTTGCTTAAAACAAAAAGAGTAGACAATCTACTCCGACTCAGACTCAACTTCAGCAACTTCAATTGGTGCTTGACCCTCTGGCATACGGTGATGACAGGATTAGACTGTCATGGGCGTACTTGTATGTACACTTTGAATTTAATGACTTTAAAATTATTTACTTTCATTTTCATCAAATCTTTACATGGTTTAAACACAATAGATTACATTTGACATCAAACAAAATTAATTTCCATTGTAACAAAAGAAAACAAAACATTTTCGAGTAGCCAGAGTCACGTACCATTCGCTGTACAAATTAATTCTCACTATAAATCAACTGTGTAGCCTCACAAATCTCAAGTGACCACTCCAACGCCACGGCACCATAGCCGATAGAGCCTCCAAAGTCTCTCATACGCGCTTCAATATCCACGCACGTGTGCATCACCCACTGACTACACACTACGGTCTCGTTAGACCACGACCTCCACCAGAGCCAAACGCACATCGCGCACCCACGGACTACTTGAGTTTCCCCAAAAGACACCGATTTCTAGCGGGCTACGACTACGAAATAGCTACTGGCACAGTCGACTTAACTACGGCCGTTTAAGTTTACACTCGAGCTCTCATAACATCACCAATTTATTGTTTACACATTACTCATCAACGTTAGGCTCACAATGTATCTACTTCAACTTCGACTGGTACATGACCTTCTGGAAATCCTCTTTACCTATCACTATCCAATAACTCACGATAAAAATGAAACCAAAAGAGTAAACCGTTTGGCCATCCCAGCCAAAAGTTAACAAATAGCTTCTGCTTACAAAATTTTACTTTACTTAACATTTGAACGTTTGACCGACAAGTTCCCAAGTTCAAATCTGCAACTAAGGCATTACTCAGCATATCCAATTAATTAATAACACAAGTCTAGACACACACACACTCTGACCAGTCCGTCGGCCTAGAACCAGTCCGTCGGTTCTCTCAGTGTTCCGTCCATCGAACACACCTAGTATCCAGTCCATCGGATACTCTCATGGCTCAGTCCATCGGCCATTTCAACTAAAGGTAACTCAGTCCATCGGTCACCCGTGCCATCAACATGTGTCATTAAATAAACCAACAATCATCATCAACAAAACCATTGCAATTAGCATTTTCCAACTCTTTGGGAACCTATCGTTCTACTAGAATTCAAAGATTTCAAAAATTATCTATCCCATTTGGACAGGGAAAACCAAAACTTCAATTACTTTAAAAGGGCCTTTAAACTTAGGGTCCAACACGGTCTGATTCACTTCATCATTTCGAAGGACAAACATTGTGTTCAGTGACAGACACATACTGTGACTCAGCATCACCCTTCCTATGTAAGTCAAACTCAAAAGATGTCTAATGTCTAAACATAAAAACAATGCACCTGAAGTAAGATATCCTCTCAGCATCTTTCTTGCATTCCTGGTTTAAGGAATTTGTTGCTCCGTAGCCGCCTGTTGTACTGCAGCTCAATCTCAATTCCCAACTGTGTTCACAAATGCCTGGGGTACAAGGCATGGCATCTGAAACAAAGATTTCTTACAGTAGACAACTGACTGGTAAAGTGATGAGAATCACCGCTCAATTACGTATTTGAGTTTGAAGTAGAATCAACAAAGACAGCAGACAGTCAGTTTGTTTTTCAAATTTTAAATTTAGAATCAACAATTAATCTACGTGTTCGAGAAACTAAAATTATTCCCTGAGCTTTTAATTGCACTGACATTGACGGGAAAATATTTTTTTAAATTCTTTTTCTAGTAGGGAATAACGATTTAAAGGCTTTGATTAATAAAAATCATACAGCCAAACCTTTAATTGAATGAGTTTTTTTTTTAATTTTTTTTAACTAGCACACATGCACACACGCACACACATCCAGATTCACACTTCCTATTTTTCTAGGCTGCCAGTAGCCACACAACCACAAGTTGCATGAGGTCTAATAACTTTAGCACTTAGTGGCATCAAGTACAAAATAGGTAGCTAGGCATTTCACATAATCTTTCACACTTTTCATGTGGCTACTTTTAATTTACAAAAAAAAACATTACTTTAAACGAAACTATTATGAAAATGTTTGCATTGAAACAGGCTATACTGACTCTCAAATAAAATCGCAACAGTATGAAAAAGACTCACATGATCATGTAGTTTGCTTACAAAGCAACATCCACTCGTCACTCGTTCCGGGATGCACCGCCGCCGCTGCCTCCGCCGCTGCCATCGACCTGATGGCCGCCGCTGCTGCACCGGCTCGCGATGTGTCCTGGCTTCCCACATTTGAAGCACATGAAAGGCTTCGCTGCTGACTGCTGGGTTGCTTGACTCGATGATGCATGCGTCGCAGGTCTTCCTCTCACATCCACAGGCTTGCTCCTACATTCGGAACGTCTGTGACCCATTTTTCCGCAACTATAGCATTTTAGCGAGGTCATCTTAGCTCGCTTCACATCGGGCTCACTAGACGATTGACCAGGAGTATGGATCTGGCGCTTCAGATATGAGAAAGCGTATAGCTCTTTCTGCAATTTATCTCTTAAAGAAATGTCGGTAGTAAACGCTAAGCGTTGTAATCGCGAGTTGAACTGCGAAATATGCGCTAATACAGCTGCTACTGCAATCTGCTCCTTATCTGCATCCTTCCATCTGTTAGTAAGCGATGCCATCAACCGACTCGCATAGGCGGAAAGGGCCTCTTTTTTTTGTTGGGCTTACCGCCTTTAAGATTTATGAAAGTACCCGCCAAAGTCTCTGTAGTAACAAATCTGGCCGTGAAAAGAACCTTGAACTCCTCCCAGGTCTTACCTTGGTATACAATCTGCGATAGCCATGTTGACGCTGCCCCCTTTAATGCTTTGCTGATCACAACAACAAGTTCACCGCCGCTTAGTGAATTATCGGCAAAACACAAATCCGTGGTCGCGCACCATGATTTCGCATTAGAATCTTGCTTATCGGGGTTGAAATCAGGCAGCACTACACTATTATTCACATTTGGAGACTTCAATGCATGAATCAGTTCGCGCATTTGTTGATTTTGCAATTCTAAAAGTACCCGCCACTGACTTTCATCGCCGCGACTATCATTTGCACGATTCGATCCCACTTCTGATGTCGGATCAGAAGTATTTAACGACATAGTGTGGGCGAATGTAGGTATCGTGCAAATAAAAGTAGCGTGATATCAAAGCACTAGATTTATTCTAGGTCACTATTTCCATTAGATCGATTTACAGAACAATGAACACAATCACACCCGACACTAATTACACTGAACGGAAGTATAACGATACGCGACAGTTTCTACGATTTGCACCGTGCGGTCGTCCGGAGATAACTGAGACGCTGCGCACGACCGCCCGCCCTAACGTAGACTCCGTCTAGCGCCACCGGGTGGCGCTTGCGTGCCGTAGCTTCCACTCACTGCCTTCAGGTGGCGCTGGCGTCGTAATTATTCCGACATATATATTGTATATACAACTATATATATTATTGTATATACAAGTATATATACAGGGTGTCCCAAAAAGTAGTGTCAAGCGGAAGTCCTGAGATAGAACACCCTGTGGGGCATCCGAAACACCCCCATGTATGTTCCGCGATTTTTTATAGTTTTCGAGTTATGATTATTTTTCTAAAATTTTGAGAACAACTGACCTAACCGACTAAAAATATTGTAGAGAAAAAGTATTCCACTTTTTTGAGTAATTCTTTTTGCAAATCAATTTTCATGAGTTTTTCTTTAATGCCTAAAATATTTGTCTCCATAACTTATATGGAAAATATCAAAATTATGGTACAAACTGAAAAGTTACGTTCTGTAAATAATGTCTTACAAATTCAACGTTAAATTTAAAATATTAGGAGGTAGTTGCATGGCTCCTAAATAACTTTAAAAACTGCGCTAGACTCTCACCTTTCATAATCATTAATAAAAAATGGTACTTAATGGGCTACTTTTGCTGAAATCGGACTTCAAAGACAGAGAGGTGGAAAAATCATAAAATTTTCCATTTGAATACGAAGTATTATTTGGACATTTTATTATTTCTAAAGTCAATAAGATTGTTAACAATCAAAATTATACCAGAAATGCTAAGAAATAACCACTTGAAAGTTGAATTTGTGATACTTAAAAATTTTATTAAGTTTAAAAATGGGAACTTTATTAAAAAAAAAAGTTATCGTTTTTGATTATTTATTGTAAAAAATGTATAAGTAAAAGTTTATTAAAGTCCATAAAGAAAGTAAAGTTCGTCAAGTTCGTCGTAACAAAGGTATTGCATGTGAAAACAGTGTTAGCGCAATGAAGCTTAAATTAAACAAAAAAAAGCATCCAAATGTTTCCATCTGAGTGCTCCTGTATTAAATTTAGGTTTGTTAACAAACTGACTAACTTTCGGAATAATAAAATGTCTAAATAATGCTTGTTCATCAAATAGCAAATTTTATGATTTTTCCACCTCTCTGTCTTTGAAGTCCGATTTCAGAAAAAGTAGCCCATTAAGTACCATTTTTTATTAATGATTATGAAAGGTGAGAGTCTAGCGCAGTTTTTAAAGTTATTTAGGAGCCATGCAACTACCTCCTAATATTTTAAATTTAACGTTGAAATTGTAAGACATTATTTACAGAACGTAACATTTCAAATTGTACCATAATTTTGATATTTTCCATATAAGTTATGGAGACAAATATTTTAGGCATTAAAGAAAAACTCATGAAAATTTATTTGCAAAAAGAATTACTCAAAAAAGTGGAATACTTTTTTTGTCTACAATATTTTTAATCGATTAGGTCAGTTGTTCTCAAAATTTAAGAAAAATAATAATAACTCGAAAACTATAAAAAATCGCGGAACATACATGGGGATGTTTCGGATGCCCCACGGGCTGTTCTATCTCAGGACTTCCGCTTGACACTACTTTTTGGGACACCCTGTATACTAGTGAAAACCTTGGCAGTTAATTTCTTGTCTTGTGAAAAATCTCTGTGTGTAAATGGTCTAAGGGAATGGGATTAAAATAGCCCACCGGGTTGATATGGGTCTCCCTAAAAACACTTCGGAATGTAATACAAATATCGCATTGTTGAACAGTTTGAGTATAATATTTTCGCACGTGTAACAAATATGAGGAAATATTCCGGTTACTCGTGTGTTTAGTTTAAAGAATAATTTGTTAAATATAGTTTTCATATTAGATTGATAATTTGGGGCACTTCCAAAATTTTCAAAAGTTTCATTTTCCTTTTGGAGGCTAAGTGTAATTATAAAAATCCGACCAAGTGTGAGTCGGGCTCAAGCACGAAGGTTTCCGAACCGATTTTGTAAAAAAAGACGTGTGGCACTCGGGGACTGCCGCGGTATAGCTATTGCATAGCATCGTCCGATTTCGGAGCAGCTCGTCTCGATTCGTGCGAGTTTCGTAAAGTCGCACAATACGTCTAACCGCACGCACACAAACACCGTGCCGAAGTCTACCGAACTGAAACGACGCTAGACGATTGTGAGGTTTTTTTCGTTACGGAATTTCTTGGTTCGGTCGCCGAGCTCAAAGCCCGCGATAAAAGCTATGCAATAGCTTAAAAGTCACGTTTTTTATGAGCTCTCCCATGTTAAATAAAAACTCGTTAAATGTTCGTTTCATTTTTATTTTTATTAATTTGTAGTATTTGTTGTTATAGCTGCAACAAAGATATATAATTTGTGTCGAAAAAAATGCCATAGAATTCGTGTATTAAACTCTTTACGGATAACCTTTTTCATTTGTGTTTTGAGGTTAAAATTGAATTAACTTTATAAAAGACGTTTCCCGATTCGCGTGCCGTGGGCTCTAAATCCACTTACAACTTATTAAGTTGTTTAAAGTTAGACAAAGAGTAATATGAGATGTAAGGAGTTCGGCTTATTTTACTGTTTGAGTGTGGAAGGCCTATTTGATGTTAAGATCTTGATCGTTTGACTAGTAGGATTAAAAATTTGTTTATAAGAAATCAGAGGCCCAATTGTTAAGTATCGTGTCGCAATGTATAAATTCTAAGTCAATAATTTGATTCGGCAAAAATTCTGAACTGAATCGAGTAATGGGTTTACCACATTTATCTTGTAACATTGATACAAAGAGAAAAGGCCATGCTTACTTCAGAAGGCAGAAATAACTCTAGACATAACGATAATATGTTCACACGTTACATTTTTTGTCATATCTACTCATTATAAGATTCTGCAGTACTTTATTATTTAAAGATTACGAAAGAGTTCGCTATAACTGGTGTCCCCGGTTGAAGCGATTATTAATCTATCTATTTATAATCGCGTTAAGTCCCAGTTCATATTATACAAATACAAATCTGACCTGTCGTAGTGTACGAAGCTTTATTAGCTGCGTCTGTAACCCGCTCTCTTTTGACACCACATTTGGGTCAAACCAAAATAAGCCTTCAACCCTCCATAATTTTATGTGAAAAGGTCGACCGTTCATAATTTAGTTTATGCTCACAAAACCTAACCCTAACACGCGTCGGTCCACAGGCTGACTAGATTGAGTTATTTACGAAACAGCAGCCTCGACCTGATGTTATTTTGTAGCCAGCCGTAAAGTGAACTTGCTCTATTCGTGAGAATGCTGTGACACTAATAGATAAATATCTGGGACATTTCCACAAACGGTTATCTGCTCCCAAAGTAAGCAGAGCTTGTACGTCTTCCTTTCGTGTCGATGGCAAAACTCTTTAAATAATTTCGGCCCAGAATTCCGTTACTTAGACCGCGCTTGCTGAACCGCCCATCAGCTCAGTTTGCGTGCAGGAGTCGGGGCTTGTACTCTAGGCGTCGGAGACTGATATACATCATATATTTTCATAAATACATAATCACACCTAGACACAGCAACAAACACCGATGTTCATCACACAAATATTTGTCCCGAGTGGGACTAGAACCCAGAACTCTTGGAACTGCCAGGCAGGATCACTAACAAGTATTAAATCTGTGTAGACGTGTAGGAGCGACCTTAATTTCTTTTTTTCCCTGAGGAAACAGAAACTGTTTGGAAATATTAAGTTAGGCCTATAACGATGGGCTCGAAATGCAGACATATTCTATATTCAGATATTACATTGTAAATTTTAAATCAATGGTTAGATTCGGAAAAACTTCCAAACTGAATCGAGTACTGGTTAAATGAGATTTTATTGATGGATGACATTTTTGTTTCACTTAACTTCATATACATAATATACATAACTCGAAAACTATAAAAAATTGCGGAACATACATGGGGGTGTTTCGGATGCCCCACGGGGTGTTCTATCTCAGGAGTTTGGCTTGACACTACTTTTTGGGACACCCTGTATAGCAATGGTAACATGAGAATATTAATTTAGGCCTCGAACGATAGACTCGAAATGCAGACATATCCTACATTCAGATATTACGGAAATTACTTTAAGTTGATTCGGAACACACGAAGATGTCAATTGGAGAGGGAACGGGAGGAAATTGCTTTGAAATATGGGTTTTAGTGGTTCAATCATGGCACCTGGTTGGTTTAGCAAAGTGTTTCTAGCATTTAACGACCTTTATTTTGAGTTATGATACAAAAAGAATAAATAAAACAAAGATTTGATTTTTAATTCTCAATCAGGTTTAGAGAGCATCATGACACTAAGATTGATCAATCAAACCTCAGTAAACAGATAATAGTTATTGAACGGTTTTATTATTTGTATAATAAATAGTCCGACCGATTTAGGCCATGGCGGCCGATCTTAATTGAGATCAGCCAACTGGGCAGGACATATTATAATGAACAAGTGCACTCTCTATTCCCTTACTCTAATAATCCGGTGAGACGGAAATCTGACATGACTTATTGCTAACAGGTATAAAACTACTAATAAATAAATTCACGACCATACCATACGATCGTAATATTTTATTTTCTCTCAGATCCCATATTCAAGCGTGTCAATATATTCAAAACTGTCAAACTATCTTACGAGTATTAGGCCGTTAATGTATAGTAGTGGTTCGCCACCTACCGCGATACGAGTTCACAAAGTTAGAATGGTTTTGTCTAGACACGCGGTAGCGTGTCAAGCCAAGTTCAAGAAACAGAACTGGCGAGCCGCACCGTGTGTAATATTACACGAACCATTTGGAACCACTTTTGAACCCCTCATAAATCATAAACTATTTCACGTAAACGTATAAAATTTGGCTCATATATTGTGACTTGCGAGATAAATATGTGTTCTAAATTTCATAAGCTTATCTCAAACAGTTATTTAGATATTAATGTCCAAAAATCCTCATTTTTATCATTGACTGACTGACAGATCAAAATTCTAACCCAGTTCCAAATGACCTAGAGGGTAAAAATTTGGTATGCAGATAGGTAATTACATGAATACAAAGGAAAAAATAAAAAACTGGCAATTTTTTAATATTTTTTTTTTTATAAGAGGCTAACAAGATGACCTCACTCCACCTGATGGTAAGCGGTAGTGAGATCCACATATGAGGTCGACAGGCACAATAGACCATGTTGAGCCTGTCGCACTCACCCTGAAAGCCGTGAAAAAGGAGACCACTGCTGCGGTTAGGTTCTATTATGAACGCTTAACATAAATACCTAATTAGTATATATTTAGCACTAAGTATATATTTAGGTATACATACTTACATATTTACAATTAAGAGTAGGTACTTATAGTCGGTTTTCATATTTATTACTTAGGTTTATATCCCGTAAACGTAGGAAAATACAGTAACTGATTCAATTGTTTTATATTTATAAAGTCTAGTTTTAGTTTTGAATTTGTCCTTTTCAAAGGACCTACGGCGTTACGATGATATATACTTTTCTACAAAAAGTAATGATATCCAATCAAAAACATAAATGTGAAATGAGAGCCAAGTTCAATATTATGATAATTGCCTTGGTTTTTGACTTCAACGACAAAAGAAGTGAGATCTAAATGGGTGCCAAGTTCAATGGTCAACCCTGAAATTTATTTATAAGTAACACTATAACATACCTATCATATCTTCTTATAACATAAGATAATGTATGGTGGTAGCCTATGAAGGTCTGTCTTGGCTAGTTTTCTTTAGTTAGTTAGTTAGTAGTCTAGTTAGTTGTCTTGGTTAGTTTGGTATTTGTCGGTATTTATTTTATAATTCCGAAAATTTGGATTGTTGGTAGAAACTAGCGAGCGAACATAATAATACGTTGGTAGGTTTATAGAAACTAGCCAAGACAGACCTTCATAGGCTACCACCATACATTATCTTATGTTATAAGAAGATATGATAGGTATGTTATAGTGTTACTTATAAATAAATTTCAGGGTTGACCATTGAACTTGGCACCCATTTAGATCTCACTTCTTTTGTCGTTGAAGTCAAAAACCAAGGCAATTATCATAATATTGAACTTGGCTCTCATTTCACATTTATGTTTTTGATTGGATTAAAATGTTCTAAAAGTTTGTAAACAAATTGAACAACGTTTTCGCATCGGAAGTGTTCTCCTTCTGTTTCCACTCGGTCGAGTAGTTCTGCGGCAGTGGCACGTGTGTTTGCGATGCAATCTGTTCCTCTAAACTCGGCACCGTTGTGTCGGATTCTTCTGGATGTTGTTGTTAGATTGAACGAGCTTAGCGAGCTTTTTCAACAACAAAGTGGTTTCTGAAATCGGGTGTGTTTCAATCGTTACTTTCTTGGTCTGTGATGTAACCAGAAATTCTGAATGTTTTTTTTTATTTAGCCTGTTTTGTCCCACTGCTGGGCAAAGGCCTCCCCTAACTCACTCCAAAGTTGTCGATTTTCAGCCAGTTCATCTCATGGGCATCTAGGTCATCTCGCCATCTCTTTTTAGATGACCGTCGAGTAGATTCCATTGAGTGACCATTTTAGCCCATCCCTCCGGGTTTATCCGGTAGACGTGGCCCGCCCAACTTCCACACTTCAATTTGGTAGCCTAATATTAGACAATAAATATCACACATTGATCTCATCACCAGCCCATATACTTATCCACTGCTGGGGCACGGACCTTCCCTAAACTAGGGCGATAAAACCTTAGACAAGTGACACATTGGTACGTGTCGGGGTTTGAACTGGCGACCTCTCACGTGGCAAGCGACCTTAACCACTCGGCCAAAAGCATGGTGGTCGATGTTAATATCGTCGTTTTCCGATCGTGTGGAAGGGACATAAACTAGTAAAAGGTTTTACATTTATCGATTACGTCTGCTAAGTTTCGGGAATGGTTGACAACTAATCTTTTTTTTGTCTGAAGGGCAAATTTGGTTTATGACTTCGCGTGACTTCATGTTACATTCAGTAGTATGCTATTTAGAATTAAGTATTGATCTTACAGAAATAAACATTCAAATGTGTGTCTTTATAGAAAAACTCACACAAATTTTGGCCGACCCCGGACTCGCACCGGGGACCTCTCGGTCCTAACGCAGCACTTGCTACCAATAGATTAACGAGGCAGTCACAACACACAACAGATTATTATACAAGCAACGTTCAAAATAGTATGAAAAAATTGTAAACAAAAAAAAGACCGCCTTCAAAAACCCGACTCACTAAAAATTACAAAATAATATTATAAAACGAACATTTATAATCTTCTGGGTATGAATTTTATATGTTGTTAAAGGCGGTGCCGTTTATATTTCATACAGACAAGCACTGCAAGCAGAGTGCTTCGTTTTCCTCAAATTTTGATTGGCACCGCCTTCAAAAACATCAAATTCATACCCAGATAATTATAAATGTTCGTATTATATTATTATTTTGTAATTTTTTGTGAGTCGGGTATTTTAAGGCGGTTCTATTTTTGTTTAGAATTTTCTTTCATTCGTTTTAGTGTTAAATCTTTTGTTACTCTATTAGTTCAGCTCACCTGTAATACTACTGATATTGTAACTAGTAGTCTTAATATGTATACAGTATTGAAAGAATTATCCTTTTACTCCAAACAATTAAGGAGTTGACCTTCCATCATCAGCTCAGCATCATAACATTATGATTGCAAGAAGCAATGCCAATATCACTTCAGAAAATATATAAAACGCGGTACATGTGCCTATAAAATTTTAGGGTTGCCCTCGATTTCTCCTGGATCCCATCATCAGATCCTAGACTGGTCACCCTATTAGTTCAGCTCACCTATAATGCTACTGATATTATAACTAGTAGTCTTAATATGTATACAGTATTGAAAGAATTATCCTTTTACTCCTAAGTATTAAGAAGTTGACCTTCCATCATCAGCTCAGCATCATAAGATTATGATTTCCAGAAGCAAATGCCAATATAACTTCAGATAATATGCAAAACGCGGTACATGTCCCTATAAAATTTGAGGGTTGCCCTCGATTTCTCCTGGATCTCATCATCAGATCCTAGACTGGTCACCCTATTAGTTCAGCTCACCTATAATGCTACTGATATTATAACTAGTAGTCTTAATATGTATACAGTATTGAAAGAATTATCCTTTTTAACCGACTTCAAAAAAAGGAGGAGGTTCTCAATTCGTCTGTATGTATAATATTTTTTTTTTTTTTTTTTTTTTTTTTTTTTTTTTATGTATGTTCACCGATAATTTCGTCAATTATAGACGGATTTCAAAAATTTTTTTTTGGTTGGATAGAGTTCACTTCCGAGGTGGTCCCATTTTCACCAGTCTTGGATCTGATGATGGGATCCTGGAGAAATCGAGGGCAACCTTCAAATTTTATAGGGACATGTACCGCGTTTTGCATATTATCTGAAGTCATATTGGCATTTGCTTCTGGCTATCATAATTTTATGATGCTGAGCTGATGATGGAAGGTCTACTCCTTAATAGTTATGAGTAAAAGAATAATTATTTTAATACTGTATACATATTAAGACTACTAGTTATAATATCAGTAGCATTACAGGTGAGCTAAACTATTAGGTTGACCAGTCTAGGATCTGATGATGGGATCCAGGAGAAATCGAGGGCAACCCTCAAATTTTATAGGCACATGTACCGCGTTTTACATATTTTCTGAAGTTATATTGGCATTTGCTTCTGACAATCATAATGTTATGATGCTGAGCTGATGATGGAAGGTCAACTCCTTAATAGTTGGGAGTAAAGGGATTATTCTTTCAAATCTGTGTACATATTGATACTACTGGTTATAATATCAGTAGAATTATAGGTGAGCTTAACTAATAGGGTGTTAAAAAAGTTAACACTAAAAAGGATGAAAAAAAATTGTAAACAAAAAAAAAAACCGCCTTCAATAGCATGACTCACTAAAAATTACAAAATAATATAATACGAACATTAATCTGGGTATGAATTTGATATGTTGTTGAAGGCGGTGCCGTTTATATTTCACGCAGTTTTCCTCAAAAATTTTATTGGCACCGCCTTCAACAACATATCAAATTCATACCCAGATTAATGTTCGTATTATATTATTTTGTAATTTTTAGTGAGTCGGGTTTTTGAAGGCGGTTTTTTTTTTGTTTACAATTTTACTCCTTTTACTCCTAAGTATTAAGGAGTTGACCTTCCATCATCAGCTCAGCCTCATAAGATTATGATTTCCAGAAGCAAATGCCAATATAACTTCAGATAATATGCAAAACGCGGTACATGTCCCTATAAAATTTGAGGGTTGCCCTCGATTTCTCCTGGATCCCATCATCAGATCCGGGACTGGTGAAAATGGGACCACCTCGGAAGTGAACTGTATGCAACCAAAAAAAATTTTTGAAATTCGTCCATAATTGACGAAAATATCGGTGAACATACATAAAAAAAAAAAAAAAAAAAAATATTATACATACAGACGAATTGAGAACCTCCTCCTTTTTTTGAAGTCGGTTAAAAATAGGATTTTTCTAATTGCACACTAGTTAATCTTCGCCACACTAATTCATTCAGTCAGACAACAAGTGAAACGGTTGCAGTGAAATTCAGTAACTGCACTCTCGCTTAACGCTAGGCCCTTTCACAGTGTACATGTATTAGACAGTAAAGTAATGCTACAATGTTGCGTGACATTGTAGTTTTTAGGGTTTGTGTACTAAAAAGGAAAATTAGATCCTAGTTTTCTTGATAATGACAAATATATAAATAATTGAGTATCGAAATTGAGCACAATAATCCCTTGACTGTAAAAAAAAAAGCATCTTGCTGTGTAATGAGTGTAGTGTAGGAGTAGAGTTTAGTAGTGTAGTGCAATTCAAAGATACAGCTAATTATAGATCTTATTCTAATTTACAAGAAAATACACTTGAAATGGAGATATCAACATGGGAAGACCAAGAAAGACCTTTCATAACCTTAAAGGTCAAATCTTAAAGAGAGGTAAAATTAAAATCAAAAGTACCCGTAATTGACGAGCATGCATGATAGGTTGATAGATGTGAATAAAGCGAAAGTGGTATGCTAGGACCGTAGCACATGGCAGAACATGATATCTGCCTACACCTCTGGGTAAAAGGCGTGATTTTATGTGTATCTTACTAAGTGCAATTAAGATAGCTTGACATCAAAAATTATACGTAGTTACCTAAAATATTATGTTTTTTTTTTTTCAGTTTCTTTGTTTTGTTAGTTCCTGTGTTTTTGAATCTCAGTTTTTTTGGCTTATTTTTGTATTCGATTTCCCTCACTGCCCTTCCCCTGACTGTGCCCTGTTCCGAGTCGAGCTAGTCCGAGGGGATTAGCAATGCAAAACTAATTTACGCGTTCGCTCACCTTGCAATAAACGACTTTAAAATGTATTAGGGATTAAGGGAAAACCGCGTAGTTAAAACGATATCCAATCAAAAACATAAATGTGAAATGAGAGCCACGTTCAATATTATGATAATTGCCTTGGTTGTTGACTTCAACGACAAAAGAAGTGAGATCTAAATGGGTGCCAAGTTCAATGGTCAACCCTGAAATTTATTTATAAGTAACACTATAACATACCTATCATATCTTCTTATAACATAAGATAATGTATGGTGGTAGCCTATGAAGGTCTGTCTTGGCTAGTTTCTATAAACCTACCAACGTATTATTATGTTCGCTCGCTAGTTTCTACCAACAATCCAAATTTTCGGAATTATAAAATAAATACCGACAAATACCAAACTAACCAAGACAACTAACTAGACTACTAACTAACTAAATAAAGAAAACTAGCCAAGACAGACCTTCATAGGCTACCACCATACATTATCTTATGTTATAAGAAGATATGATAGGTATGTTATAGTGTTACTTATAAATAAATTTCAGGGTTGACCATTGAACTTGGCACCCATTTAGATCTCACTTCTTTTGTCGTTGAAGTCAACAACCAAGGCAATTATCATAATATTGAACGTGGCTCTCATTTCACATTTATGTTTTTGATTGGATATCATTACTTTTTGTAGAAAAGTATATATCATCGTAACGCCGTAGGTCCTTTGAAAAGGACAAATTCAAAACTACAACTAGACTTTATAAATATAAAACAATTGAATCAGTTACTGTATTTTCCTACGTTTACGGGGTATAACCCTAAGTAATAAATATGAGAACCGACTATAAGTACCTACTCTTAATTGTAAATAAGTAAGTATGTATACCTAAATATATACTTAGTGCTCTGCCTTCCCCGGTATATAGGCGTGATTAGGCACTAATTAGGTATTTATGTTAAGCGTTCATAATAGAACCTAACCGCAGCAGTGGTCTCCTTTTTCACGGCTTTCAGGGTGAGTGCGACAGGCTCAACATGGTCTATTGTGCCTGTCGACCTCATTATGTGGATCTCACTACCGCTTACCATCAGGTGGAGTGAGGTCATCTTGTTAGCCTCTTATAAAAATAAAAAAAATAAAAAAAAACCTAATTATTAAAAAATTGCCAGTTTTTTATTTTTTCCTTTGTATTCATGTAATTACCTATCTGCATACCAAATTTTAACTCTCTAGGTCATTTGGAACTGGGTTAGAATTTTGATCTGTCAGTCAGTCAATGATAAAAATGAGGATTTTCGGACATTAATATCTAAATAACTGTTTGAGATAAGCTTATGAAATTTAGAACACATATTTATCTCGCAAGTCACAATATATGAGCCAAATTTGATACGTTTATGTGAAATAGTTTTTGATTTATGAGGGGTTCAAAAGTGGTTCCAAATGGTTCGTGTAATATTACACACGGTGCGGTCCGCCAGTTCTGTTTCTTGAACTTGGCTTGACACGCTACCGCATGTCTAGATTCTGCTTACTTAACGAAGATAGAATGGGATGTTTAAGTTGCTTTCGGAAAAACATCGCTTTTTCGTGTAAACATGAGTTTTTTACGTGGATAATAAAAATGGCCTATGCCTTTAAGACACGTTTTACTAATAGGTACTGTCAATCAAATCAAATATGCGAAGCACCGTAATATTGTCGGATTTTTCTTAAGAACCAAGGACCGGGACTAATTACAAAGTGTTTGTTTTAGTGTTAGGAACTAGTGACCAGCACTCGCTTCGCTTCGGGAATATTATACAAAAAACCTTCCTTTTGAATCCCTGTTTCTATTTAAAAAACCCCATAAAAATCCGTAGCGTACTTACAATGATTTAAGACGCGGGAAGCGACTTTGGTTTATACTATGTAGTGATGAGAAAAGGTTTACCGCTTAAATTTTATATAATTTGGAAAATACCCATTAAAAAGTAAATTCGTAGAAAATAAGCAATTAGTATGGCAACACTGGTGAGGAGACAATGCTAACGATGTTTACCTTGCACGTGAATGACCTGGAAAGGATGATACATCCATTGCCATAAATAATCACGTCTATTTTTTTATTATTTTCAGCCTGTATTTTTTTCACTTCTGTTTTCTCATTTAAACGCATATATAATGATAACAAATGCCCTAGGGAATCCTTTAGGCTTAGGCGAGCTGCGCTAATGAGAGAAATACCTGCCATCGTGCCCAGTCATTTGTTCTTGTCATTTCAGAGATTTTCATTTCATTTTTACTGCGTTGCAGACAGTGACAATTGTTTTCAGATGATATTTCATAATTTTTAACCGACTTCAAAAAAAGGAGGAGGTTCTCTAATTCGTCTGTATGTATATTTTTTTTTTTTTTTTTATGTATGTTCACCGATATTTTCGTCAATTATAGACGGATTTGAAAAATTTTTTTTGGTTGGATACAGTTCGCTTCCGAGGTGGTCCCATTTTTCACCAGTCCCGGATCTGATGATGGGATCCAGGAGAAATCGAGCAACCCTCAAATTTTATAGGGACATGTACCGCGTTTTGCATATTATCTGAAGTTATATTGGCATTTGCTTCTGAAATCATAATCTTATGATGCTGAGCTGATGATGGAAGGTCAACTCCTTAATACTTAGGAGTAAAAGGATAATTCTTTCAATACTGTATACATATTAAGACTACTAGTTATAATATCAGTAGCATTATAGGTGAGCTGAACTAATAGGGTGACCAGTCTAGGATCTGATGATGGGATCTAGGAGAAATCGAGGGCAACCCTCAAATTTTATAGGCACATGTACCGCGTTTTATATATTTTCTGAAGTGATATTGGCATTGCTTCTTGCAATCATAATGTTATGATGCTGAGCTGATGATGGAAGGTCAACTCCTTAATTGTTTGGAGTAAAAGGATAATTCTTTCAATACTGTATACATATTAAGACTACTAGTTATAATATCAGTAGTATTACAGGTGAGCTGAACTAATAGGGTAACAAAAAATTTAACACTAAAAAGTATGAAAAAAAATTGTAAACAAAAAAAACAGCCTTGAAAAACCCGAATCAGTAAAAATTACAAAATAATATTACGAACATTTATAATCATCTGGGTATGAATTTTATATGTTTTTGAAGGCGGTGCCAATCAAAAATTTTGAGGAAAAGGAAGCACTCTGTGCTTGTCTGTTTGAAATATAAACGGCACAGCCTTCAACAACATATACAATTCATACCCAGATGATTATAAATGTTCGTATTATATTATTTTGTAATTTTTAGTGAGTCGGGTTTTTGAAGGCGGTTTTTTTTTTGTTTACAATTTTTTCAAATATATTGTTGTTCTCTCGTTATTACTAAATACTTATATTAGGGGTAAAAATGTATTTTTCAAAGCCTTTGATATTTAGTATTTTTGTTATTTATCGAACGTCTATTGATTTGAAATGAAACTAATTTAACTTCACTACATAATATAAAACTAAGTCGCTTTCTTTGTCCCTATATCCCTATGTATGCTTGAATCTTTAAAAACTATGCAAAGGAATTGGATGCGGTTTTTTACAAGCTTTTTACAAGCTTTTATTTAACTTGCAAATCTTGCAATGTATGTATGTATGTTTGTGTGTTCGGGTGGAATTTTATAACTCAATTTTAAGGCACTTGCCCTCAACCGATTGAGCTGAAATTTTGCATGCACGTGTATATCCGATGACAATGCAATATTATTATGACATGGAGCTGATCTGATGATGAAGTCGGAAGATAGCCATAGCAACTCAGTAATTAAATAACATAACCACATCGAGTTTGGGCTCATTTCATTCGACTAGATGAGTACTTTGGTGCTAGATAGTAACCAAGGTCTGATGATGGAGCCGGAAGACAGCCAAAGGAACTCAGTACTTAAACGACACAACCAAATCGAGTTTGGGCTCGTTTGATTCGCCTAGATGAGTACTTAGATGCTAGATGGTAACCAGGGTCTGATGATGGAGCCGGAAGACAGCCAAAGGAACTCAGTACTTAAACGACACAACCCCATCGAGTTTGGGCTCGTTTGATTCGCCTAGATGAGTACTTAGATGCTAGATGGTAACCAGGGTCTGATGATGGAGCCGGAAGACAGCCAAAGGAACTCAGTACTTAAACGACACAACCCCATCGAGTTTGGGCTCGTTTGATTCGCCTAGATGAGTACTTTGGAGCTAGATGGTAACCAGGGTTCGATGGTGGAGCCGGAAGATAGCCAAACGAACTCAGTACTTAAACGACACAACCCCATCGAGTTTGGGCTCGTTTGATTCGCCTAGATGAGTACTTTGGATCTAGATGGTAACCAGGGTCTGATGATGGAGCCGGAAGACAGCCAAACGAACTCAGTATTTAAACAACACAACCCCTTCGAGTATGGGCTCGTTTGATACTTACAAGCTTTTAGCGTTGAATGAGATGAACAGACTTAGGAACTTACAAGGTGAAAACTAAAAAGTATAAAATAAATTAAGGTAAAAAAATCTTTAAAAACAAGCTTTTATTTAAATGCGCTAAAAAGAAATAAACTTTTACACTATAACTTTACTGTCAACTTATAACATTTCAAATTCAACATATTTGACACAATTTATATGTTTTAAAAGCTTGTCGCGAGATTTAAGTACTCGTATTTACTTTCTTAGTTTAAAATTTTTAATAGGCAGGTATTTTAAAACTTGCTTTTAAAATTACGAGTAGGTACTTAAATCTCGCGACAAGCTTTTTAAAACATATAAATTGTGTCAAATATGTTGAATTTGAAATGTTATAAGTTGACAGTAAAGTTATAGTGTAAAAGTTTATTTTTTTCTTTTTAGCGCATTTATTATTAGATTAATACGTCTCAGGAGGAGGTTTTTATGTAAAATTAAACTGAAGCGAAGCGAGGGCGGGCCACTAGTATCGTATAAACACTTACATATATTATATTTTGGTTTATTTACGTTTCAGATCGTCAAGTAAAATATATTACCTAAGATGACACCTATGTATTGTTGTAACCGAACCGTCATGAATTTGTCATTAAGTAAATCTCCGGTTAAAAGGCTAATGTCAGAAGGTAAAAATTCAAGTAATTCACCGCAACTTAATAAGGTTAAGTTTCTGACGAGGTAAAGGCAAGCAATATTGCTTCATAACTTTCTAATTGGTATCCACAAAGTATTTCTCGGTGGAAATCTAAAGCTTTATGAACACTAAAAGAATCTCTTTCCACTGTTTTCTTGACAGGAAGTGCCAACGGGTATTGTTTATAAGTTTTAAGCTATTGCATAGCTTCTATCGCGGGCTTTGAGCGCGGCGACCGAACCAAGAAAATCCGTAACCTCACAATCGTCTAACGTCGTTTCAGTTCGGTAGACTTCGGCACGGTGTTTGTGTGCGTGCGGTTAGACGTATTGTACGACTCTACGAAACTCGCACGAATCGAGACGAGCTGCTCCGAAATCGGACGATGCTGTGCAATACCTATACCGCGGCAGTCCCCGAGTGCCACACGTCTTTTTTTATCAACCTTCAGCTCAAATTGGTTACTATTGCAATAAAAGTAATTGAGTTATTTCTACGAATGTTTGCTGATAATTTAGTTCTAGTATCCTAGATCGAATCTTCAACTGAAATGTTTGAATCAAATCTCGCGATAAGCTTATAACATTAATTATAGGTGAAAATTATTTTATTCATTTTAACATATTTTAATAGCTGCAAGCTTTTAAGAAAACTTATTTTACTTGTGATTTTGTCAAACTTGTTTGGTTATAATAAAACTGTACCTATCATATGTTTACGCGCTACGCGCTTTTGTGAGCTTTTTTTTATAAAGAAACGTGATGGCTGGAAACCAAATATTAAAATAACTTGATAAAATGGAACAAGAGAAACATTTTTATTTTTTCTGTCCGGTCGAGTCGAACACATGTCAGGGGAAATCGGTTGTTTTTGTGAAGTCTTCTTTTGTTTTTGCCATTTTTACATAAATGTTTTTGTATTGTGAAAAAAAATCTTGTAAAGGTTTTCATAAATTTTCACGGTGACCGAGTTTTTTCGAATGATATGCTTTATCTATAAAATACTAAACGTTTGTTATAATTTTAAACTGGCGTAGTTACACACATTAGAACACTGCATTTATTCAGGATATTTGTCTGGCTCGGTGGAACAGTGCCTGGTAACCCTGGCTGGCGGTTCCAAAAGTAGTGGGTTCGATTCCCACTCAGGGCAAATACCACCACTTTTACACATTTTACTAACTTTTTTCCGCGACTCGTCCGCGTATGGTCGTTTATTACACCCTTATAGCGTAGTCAATTAAAGGTAGCCTAGTTGGTCCTTTCCCAGTTCTGTAGTTTCAGCATAAAATCGCGACAGATAGACACACAGGCGGTAATAATATTCAAGGTTTTAGTCGACTTTAACGGCACATTAAAGGAGTGTGTACCGCTAAAAATAAACACCAATAAATACGTTCAATAGCCATCTAAATCGAAACAATGTGTTATATAAATAAAACAACATTGAACGGAATGTACAAACGGAATATAAATTTGTAGATACGAAAGCGGAGACGGTGGAAGTAATAAAACAACGCTCGTAAAATAACTTCAGTGTGACAAATCGTGAACTGAAACGGGCCTGAAGCCTATACAGTTGAAGGCTTGTGTTGCCAGATCTCATGCTGAAAAGGGATGAAAAGAAAACAGATTGTTATCTGTAAATCTTTTGCCTCCGCTCGAGATGCGTTGCGTAATCGATTTGGTGATGAGAGCAAAAATAAATTATGAAACTTTTTCTTCGTTTGGACTAATGGTGCTGGTGGCAAGTGCCGCGAAAGAACCTCTCGGTCGCGGGTTCTTGTACCGACTTTGTGTGGGTTTCCTCTGGTCAAAGAATTACTGAGCAAATGTTAGTAACCACGCTAAGTCGGTGGACCATAGACTGGCGATCGTGAGTCGATCTCTCTCTTAAGTCATGTTGTCTATGCTATATACCGACTATACATATTATATGTCCTGTGCCCACTGCACTGCTGATATTCGTTGCGATCAGCCGTCCTTGCCGAAAACGGTCTGATATCTTGTACTCGTAGTTTTTTTACATACGACTCGTTGAACAATCATTTTGTCAACGAAAGCTAAACCGTAAAAACGATAACTCGTCCTCTGCGAAAAGGCTTACATTAGGATTTTCCTTAAAAAAAAATTGTTTTCACAACCACTAAATGTCTTTTACTTTTTTACAAAATATTTTTTTATATTGCAAACATCAATCACCATTTAGATTTCGCACAAACTTCTGGCAACACCGCCGATCCGCTGAGTAGACAATGAGTTTAAAATTCACGTCCCATAAACGGGAGTGCGAATATGCCATCGTGACCGCAGGAAGCAACGGGCCTTATTCGGCTATGCCTTGGCGCTATTTGAGTTACTGCGGTTCTCGGGTCAACGGCCTGAGGGAATGACTGGCTGGAAGTGAAGTGACCTGGACACTTTGACAGGGTTTAACTTGGTGTTGCGAATCTATAATTTGTCTATTGGCTGGCATTTGGTAGAGCCGTCTCTTAAAAACTTTTTTTTTAAAGTGCGTTAAAAATAGCTACTTAATGGCGGACGTTTCGTTATAGTGCCCCTATCTCTTCCGCTAAGTGTTGGGCGTTCGATTCCCACCAGGAACTCCTGGAAAAACTTTAGTAAGCTACTCCTCTCGGGATCAATGTAGGAATCATGTTGTCAGATCATCAGTTATGTAGTCAGATTTGTAGCAGGTAATATCGGTTTGTAGTAATTAGGTCAGTCAGTATTTTTTTGCCTAACTGACTTACGATGATGGCATGGAGTTGCCTCGCCATCATCACCGGACTTGCGGGGAGCGGATGGCTCTCACCCCTAAGTCAGTGTGTGATTTCCTACCCTGTAATATTTTGATTTAAAACATTCGCATTCCATTAGATTTAATAATATTCACTTGCTTTGCTTCTGTAGCATTTATCGTGTTACGTCCCAGTGAACTTTAATAATACCTACTTATTTCAATTTGCCAGACAGAGCCTTGAATTTATACTGCCTACCTCAAAGAGATGTAAGAAATAAACTCGAAGATACTCCAACAAAATAAATTGTGTATGAAATCGTTATTTATAAACGATTTCGGCATTTCTCCAGTTCTTTGTTTCAATTCGCTTACCATATTTATCAACTGGATCTCAGTAAATATTTGGCACAAAAGGTTCTATCTGAATCCCAAATAATGCTTTCTAACCACGCGAAAAAATACTCAGGGTTTATGAAAATGCCTGCGAAATATCTCGGGTGGGAGTAGGCTTTGAATAGCCGTAGGTAGATACAGGGTTTTGAATGTTTCGAAGGCTGCCTTCAGGTGAATATTTGGGATTGTTGTTTATTTAATAAGCAGCTGAAGCTGAAAATAAACAAAGAGGGCAAGCGGAATAAATCCGTTTCAAAATATGAGGTCCGATTCCGTGGACTTTGTGAGAATAAGTTGATGTTTTTGTATTTTTTATAATTTGTTGTTTTAATGCTATTTAAAGCTGTAATGTTTTTGGTTTTTTTAATCCTACAAGTAAGTATTTGTGTATTACATTTGCAACATACATTTACAAATGCGTTTGTATGTATGTTTGTTACTCTTTCACATTAGAACTACCGTATGGATTTTGATAACACTTCACATTAATAAAGCTTGCATATCAGAATTACACATAAGCTATTGTTCATAAAGATATTTTGCCGTTTATGAAGCATCATCCGCTATTTAGTGATAGGATAATTGTAACTAGTCATTTAATTTCATTCCTATTAGACCCGAAGGGTTAAAACAGGACCCTATAACCAACTCCATCAATGTGACGGATTACGAAACGAACCTGGGCGCATGCATACGTTCCATCGGTCATATTCACGATCCCGCAAACGTCAAATTCCCTAGCGAATTGGGCTTCGGTCGAAATGACCCGACAAACACAGCACGCCATGGCTCACCGAAATTGGGGAAATACAGTCGGCATCAGAAGTATGTGACAGCTAGTGCATCCTATACTTGTAGGTAAAGGTTAATGATTGCCAAAGGTGTGGTATGACTTTCGAATGTTGGAAACTGTATAATTCCTACTAATATTATAAACGCGAGTTTGTGAGTATGTATGGATGTTTGTTACTCTTTCAAGAAAATACTACTGAACCAATTACGATGAAAGTTGGTATGTAGGTAGACAAGCACAATAGACCATATTGAGCCTGTCGTACTCACCCATAAGACCTACTTAAATGCCTTTTCATGGCCCGCCTGAGGAGCCCGGGATCATAGAAGGGACACACAAGTGCATAATTAAATAAATTACCTCGAAATCAGATCAACACACAAAATATGTTATGTTGTGCGATATTTATTGATTTTATCCTCCGACCGGAAAATACGTAACACCGCAGCCAATTTATGGATCCGAATGTACAAATACTGCATGAATTCTCAATGAGTGAAGCTTGCGCCGACGACGGACGGCACAAACTGACCGCAGGAGCACACATTGGGATGTGGAACCACTGCTTAATGTAGGCACATAAGTACATTAAGCAGTGTGTAAGCAGCTAAGTAGCTGGTACGGTGTCATCATTGACCTGTACTGAGTACCTTCTGTTCTCCTAGTACCTTTTACGCACAGTCAGCGTCGGACTGGCCATACAGTCGGGGTGGCATTTGCCAGCCGGGCCCCAGCCTGCGCGGGCCCCCCCGCAAGCCTGTGTCGCCCGCTTACATTTCTCGGAAACTATGCTTCTCATAAAAAGATTGCTTATGCTCAGTGGCGTAACTATACCCGTTGAAGTCCGTGGCAAAATTCATCGGTTGGGTCCCCGTGCACCCCCCATTCTTTTTTTTTTATCTTAATGTGTATGTGGGTTGGCAGATGAGATTTTCCTATGACCGGGGACCCCTTTCGGCTGGGGCCCCCTACCGGGTGGGGGCCCGTGGCATTTTTCCGACTTGCCACTGCTTATGCTATTAGCAAATTGCCTTGCCAACAAATACGTTTAAAATGACTTTTTGTCCTAAATTAAAGATTAAAGAAGTCATTAGCAAATTAAAGAGATCGCCCCATATTTTTTTTTTATTTAAAGCAAAAAAGACGCATTGTTTCCGAGATATCGTGAAAATAGTGTTTTCTCATCTCTTTTTCAAGATGGTGGCCGGGGGACAAGGGCCCCCACAAACTTGAAGTTCTATTGACCAATTACCACTACAAACATGTTCTAAAAATAAAATTGCGTCCTCTCATAAATGCAATACTCGGTCCTTAAATGTAACAATTCCATGTAATGGGTTAAGATTGCCAGAAAATGATCGGAGAAATATTTCGCTTTCCTTTATGTACACTCGAGAGCAATGAATCCGAAGATCTCGGAAACTAAAAATTCTAGGTTAATGCAATAAATTGTATTCAATACTCCTTAAATGAAAGTAAAATATGAGTCACCATACATTTTATTTACACACAAAATCGTGCGATTTTTATCTTCGAAATTAAAAATACCGCTATTATTGGAACTGTTGAATACAGAATCGAATCTAATCAAGGATGACGAAAACAGCAACTTTTACGATCGAGTCATTAAGTACAAAGCTGAAAGTTCTTCTCTTTTTAAAAAAAAAACTAGCTAAGTTTATCCAGTATTTGTCTCAAAAAATTCTGTCAAGAGAATGTCCTGAGATAGAACACCCCGTGGGGCTTTGAAACACCCCCATGTATGTTCCGCGATATTTTGAGTTATTATTTTTTTTAACTTTTAAGAATATTTGACATAACCGATTAAAAAATTCAAAAAAAAAGTATTTAACTTTTTTAGAAATTCTTTTTGCAAATCAATTTTCATGAGTTCTTCTTTAATGCCTAAAATATTTGTCTCCATAACTTAAATGGAAGTTTTCAAAATGATGGTACAAAATGAAAAATTATTTTCTGTAAATAATGTCTTAAATTTCAACTTCAAATTTAAAATACATATTAGGATGTAGCTCAGCTTTCATAATCATTAATAAACTAGTACTTAACGGGCTACTTTTGGTGGAAAAATCATAAAATTTGTCATTTGATTACGAAGCATTATTTGGACATTTTATTATTTCTGAAGTTAATAAATTGTTAACAAACGAAATTATTACAGAAATGGTAAGATTCAATCATTTGAGAGTTTAATTTGTGATACTTTTAAATAAATTAAGTTTTGAAATTGACCTTAAATTAAAAAAAAAGGAAGTGTATTTGATTATTAAAAAAAATAATTGTGATCGCACTCAAAGTCTGTAAAGAAAGCAAAGTTCGTCGTAACAACAGGATTCGTCATGCGGAAACAGTGTTAACGCAATGAAACCTAAATTAAACAAAAAATATATGACATCCAAATGTTTGCATCTGAGTGTTCCTGTATTAAATTTAAGTTTGTTAACAAACTAATTAACTTTAGAAATGATAAAATGTCCAAAATAATACTTCGTAATCAAATGGCTAATTTATGATTTTTCCACATCTCTGTCTTTGAAGTCCGATTTCAGCAAAAGTAGCCTATTAGGTACAAATTTTTATTAATGATTATGAAAGCTGAGAGTCTGGCGCAGTTTTTAAGGTTACTAAAGAGCTATGCAGCTACCTCCTAATATTTTAAATTTAAAGTTGAAATTTTAAGACATTATTTACAGAAGGTAATTTTCAGTTTGTACCATCATTTTGTAAACTTCCAATTATAGTTTTTGAGTTATGATTTTTTTTAAACTTTTGAGAATATTTGACTTTTTTAGAAAATCTTTTTGCAAATCAATTTTGACGAAATAATATCACAATTATGATGAAAATTCATTTGCAAAAATAATTTCCCAAAAAAATTAAATACTTCTTTCTTTGGATTTTTTCTAAATCGGTTATGTCAAATTATTCTCAACAGTTTAGGAAAAAAACCATAACTTGAACGCTATAAAAATCGCGGAACATACACGGGGTGTACTAACTCAGGACATTCGCTTGACAGTATTTTTTGGGACACCCTGTATATTATTTGTTATAGGATTTACCTGCAATTATTATTTATAATACCTAATATTTTAGTATTATAATAATTTTTTTTATTGTTTATCTCGATTTGTGTATCTCAGTATTTTTCGATAATATCCCATCACGGTGATATAGTCTCAGGCCCTGGGCTACTTAGGGTTATGAGCCATCCGCTCACCCGCAAGTCCGGTGAAGCTGAACAGGCCTCAGACGGCCATCAGCGATCAGACCCTTCCGAAAAAAAAAACTCGGGCCCTGGGATTGTGATTTGCCACCCGGGCCCTTGCGGCTCAGTCCGACCCTGCGCACAGTGGTTTGGTACCTACCAATCCAACTCTTACTATTTTATCTATACTTATTATTACTTATTTACTTATATAGTAATTTTATAAAGCTGATTTGTTTGTTTCTTGTTTTTTTGAACGTGCTAATCTCAGTAACCACTGGTTCGAATTGAAAAAATATTTTTGTGTTGGATAGACCATTTATCGAGGTAGGTCTTAGGCTAGATAACATCACGCTGCGACCAATAGGAGCAAAGAAATAATGGAAAATGTGTAGAAAACCGGGGGAAACGCGGCGTACATAAAGAAGCAATCACATTTGAAAGAAATATCCGAAAATTAAATACGTTCGCGTGGACTTAAGAATTTTACAAATTAGTTCAGAATCAAATTGGTCACCACATTGGAGATATTGATATTCTGATCGTATGATGTTACCAGATTAAATACTGCACGAATTGTCAATGATTATGGCTCGCCCTGCACAAACCGACCGCAAACACATCGGTCCGTGTGTGGACGCTGCGGGATGGGGACCACTGCTTAATGTACTCAGCTGATTAGGTGTTTATCGTTGACCTGTAAGTACCTTCTGTTCTCCTAGTACCATGTACGCACAGTGGATTGGTGTAAATTAAGGCTTGATACTGGTTTTGTACCCTTGTGTTCCCTTCAACGGCCAAGTCACACAACACTAACTATAATAATGAAGAAATCGCAGTAAGGAACCTTAGGCTTGGCACGATTTTGTCTAGATTTCATTACTTTTTAGAGATGAGCAATCTGCTCCATCGAGACTTGGCTAGTTTTTTTACAGGATGTTTTTGATGGGATAGCATTGTCCGATTTCGGAGCAGCTCGTCTCGATTCGTGCGAGTTTCGTAGAGTCGTACAATACGTCTAACCACACGCAAACACCGTGCCGAAGTCCTACGAACTGAAACGACGTTAGACGATTGTGAGGTTAAAAGCTATGCAATAGCTTAAAAACCGGGGGAAACGCGGATGAAGTAGCCGTACATAAAGAAGCAATGACAATGAACCGGTTAAGTGTATAAACCGGAAAAAGATTCCTATGAAGATAAATATGATTATTTTATTAAATACAAAAATCAAATGTCGCATGGATTCTCAATGAGTAAAACCCGTGCCTGACGGTGCCCGGGTCAAACCGACCGCAGACACATCGGTCCGTGTGTGGACGCTGCGGGATGGGGGACCACTGCATAATGTACTTAGCTGATTCGGTGTTTACCATTGACGGGTTAATAGAAGGTACTCAGAATAGGGATGAATCTCGCTAGATTACAGATTTTATGGGCACGCTAAGATATCTGGGAAGGTTATTATGTTCTAGGAAATTAAGCTGCCCATAAAGAAGTCCCATAATTCACACTATATAGTTACACAAGAAAATTTGTGTAAATATGACGCGTGTCTGGACTGTGGCATCATTTACTTTGTTATTTTAAATTTTAATGACTTAATCTTTATGTATTACAATTACATTACATTGGAATATATATTAACTAGTGACCCGCACCCGCTTCGTTTCGGGTATATATAAACATAAAAACCTGCCTTTCTTAAAGTCCCTCAATCTAATTAAAAAAAACATGGTGACAGACAGACGCGGGTAGTGACTTTGCTTTATACTATGAAGTGAAGACACGAAATGCATTGTGTGTAAACCACATTATGAGCTCTTTAACCATAAAAATTCCTCCCCATTTGGATGCATAGGAGATTAAGATAGACTTTTAATGAAGAATAAAATCGGTTGAATATCATTATTCCCACCATCCCATTCACCAACATCCATAGCTCCTGAAAAAGAACCACTTCAGCCAACCCTGGCCAGTATCCTCAAAGCTTCCAGCGTTCTCCCACAATGGCCGAACCTCATAAGCATTCACCCCGCGTTCTCCACCAAGAATGGTCCAAATTAGGCCCGTTTCACCGGTGCGAAGTGTTTCCTGTAATATCGGCTTTGTTCGGCTTCGGAGCTTCCATACTTTTAATTGCCATTTGCGAAGAGTATTTTGGACTTTTTAGGCAAGAAAACTAAGAATATTAGTCTTTATGGGACGACATGCGATTTATCATCGGCATGGAACCCAATGATTAGTAAGTGCATACCGCGGAAAGTTACGTCTAATATGAACCCGGATACAGTTGTGTGTCGGACAAATGTGGGGTAGCTCTACAAATGACATTAGTGCTGGATTTAGAAATTCACAACCGCTGTGGCAGACGAAGTCGGGCGGCGCCAGTTCGCTCGCGAGCATGATTGGTGTAACCCAGTCGAAACGTCGGGCAGTAAGTAGCTATATATTCGCTATTCCTAATATCCTAAATCATAAATTCATAACATCATGCCATTTCCCAGGCAGAGATCACTTTCTGCCATGTGCTACGATCCTGGCACACCACTACCGCTTCTTTCACATCCATCAATCTCTCATGCATGCTCGTCACTTATGCGTACTTTTAATTCGATCCTTCTTCAAAATTTGACCTATTTGGTCATGGAAGGTATTTTATATTATCCTAGTCAGAGTGGCTTTAATAATGCGCAACCGACTGATTAATTATTACGTCTGATATTGGAAAGCAATTATCTTGAATAATCTTGAACACAGAGCAATCTCGGTCGGTACAAAGAGAACGGGAGAGATAGAGGTGAAATTAATGTCAATTACAATATTATTGCTACATTAATATAATTTAATTATGTATGCTTATAATTATATTTTGTAATATGATAGTATAATATTATGAGAAGTATAGTAAGCCATGTCAGAGGCCTACGGGCGGTTTAAACTCTGACACCAGGTTGTTCATCAACCATACGATAAGAAGAAGAAGAAGTATAATAATGATGCAAGTGCCCTAAAGAAGCACTACATATCTGTGCTATTCTATCGCAATCGATATTTGGTTTAATAAGTCGTTTTTATTTTAATATTAGCTGTGATAACGACTTCGTCTGCGTTTCCGCCCGTTTTTTACATATTTTCTTCTGTTTCTCCTATTTTGTCGAGTGCGGCAACCGTTACACAAAATAATCCTTAAAGCATGTTTCAGTATAAAGCGAAAAAGAAACACGTATGATGTATATCCCCCGCCCACCCTTAATGACTTATTTTATTTATTATTAGTAATTTTGTTGTGAGCGGCACCAGAAATAAAAACCTTGTGAAAAATTTAACTGTCTATCAGTAGCGGTGCTTCAGATACAGCCTGATAACAGATTGACGGTCCCTTTGAGTACGGAACCCTGATAAGAAAAACACATCTGAAATTGGTAAACATCTCGACGGACTTATTAACGGATAAAAAAACTTGTGAACAACATCATGAATGGGCGGATAAATAATAAGTAACACTTATTTACCCAAAGCTCGCTAAATCCGAAAAGTAATTTATTGCCGCAAGTTTCCACACATTGTGCCCGTTGATTTATACCGGCTTGGTGGACGTTGCTGAACGAAATATAAATATAATCCGAGTCTTTATTGGGTAAGTGAATAGGCTGTTTTGTGGGTTACTTCTACTTTTATCCTGCTATTGGTGTGGTACAGCAAATACAAGTCTTGATGTATTTCGCGCTAGCTTTCACCTTGATTTTGATTGTATTTTTAGCGATATAATAATTAGGCGTTAAATGGTGCAGTTTTAACTTAATCGTAGTAAAAAGATACGAAAATGGGAAGTCTTTTAATAAATAGGACATCACATGAAGAAAATCTTAAAAATACATAGTGATTAACGTTTCGACTGTGTTACACCAATCTAAGTTGCAGGCAAGCGAGTTTAGTACTGTTTTATCGTGTAGAGGCCCAGTTATAAAATTTTGAAGTATTCTTCGATTTTATAGGAACATATAAACACATAGGTTCTCCCATTCATGAAAGCGTCGTTTCTTCTACACTGCCACCGATATTCTCAAACGTCAAACATATCTCGGAAATGCAATCGTTCATACCACTACAGGAACCATTATTGGAGAGAAGTAATGAGAAAAACCTCTTCATGTCTCGAAGAAAACCAACCATCGTCTCCTTTGATGCCCCCACATTCGTTCGCCCATATTATTGGTTCTGCACATTGAAATTTCATTTTATTCGGCTCAGACGAACGTTCATTTTGCATTTTAAAAGTATTTTTACCTCTATTTTAGGGTTGATCTCGGAATTCCCAAGCGAGGTGTCTATTTGAATTCGGCGGTTGCCTTCGGATTTTTAGTGTGGATTAGCTTCTGACAGTTTGGAATAAAATCAGCCGTAATATGGGTAGAACTTACCTAGAGGCATTTTGTTTAAATCAAAGTTCACTTTTGGTTGTTTAATATTAATAAAATGTGAATAAATTTCTTTTCATCAGTCTATCTTGTATCTCTATAGTTGACAACCACAATACGATTAGATCTAATATTATAAAGCTGAAGAATTTGTTTGTTTGAACGCCCTAAACTCCGGAACTACTGAGTCGAATTGAAAAAAATAATTTAGTGTAGGAAGTCGCTGGCACTGCTAGTGTAGTATAATAACGTTAGAATTTTTTTAATAACAATTGTAAAGGTAGAGAAAGACACTTATGTAGAAACACGAAACCCAAAATATCTATGGATAGTATACAGTCTAGTCTTAACACTCATTTTTTCACACGACTCATCCCATCTCATTATACATCCAGACAGACGAAATTCCCACAAAAACCCTCTACATTTATCTAATAGCAAAAAACCACAAAGACACGACAAGATGGTCGCAACAAGCTCCCTTTTGCTCCCGTTGTTTTCCCTCCGTGCATTCTGCCGCAAATCTGTTGCACAATGTGCATTTTAATTATAAAAGTAATTAAAAGTTGACGCTGGGACAAGCGATGTCTGGACAAGTACAACGCGGTGCGAGAGTGCATTCAATTTGATTTGGCAAGTTATGCAAAAAATAGGATGTAAACGTATAGTGTAACTCTGTTCAAATATGGTAACGGCAACCAGTAAATAGATACGTTTCACTAAGTACTAATTATGATACAGCTAGTTGCTGCGCGACGTTTAGATTGTTAGGTCTGTAAGATTTTAGACTTTCGCGTTCCATTACACTAAATATTGGTCTTTATGAGTCTACACGCGATATATAAGGAGTAGCGAATACATAGCTACTTACCGCCCGACGTTTCGACTGGGTTACACCGCCGTCCGTCATTTAAACGTATTGGGAGCGTGCACGACGGTGCAATTAGTAGTATGGAGTGAAATTAGTACCAACGGCCGCCGCTAGCAATAACAACGGACATCTCATAAGATTACATGCGTTTTTGACAATCAGCGCCATTTCTCCCTCCACCCACTTCGCACGCTCCCAATAGTGTAACTTTGATCAAATATAGTAATTGATTCATTTGTATTTACCTCATACTGCCCGGAGGCAGTAATGTTGTTTCAGGTTCAATATTAACATTTGTTGTTTCGTTGCAATAATGTTATTGGGGTTAAAAGTTATTGTACTGTCTGTAAAATGTATTACACATACTATTATTTGATTAATAATACGAGGTCTGTTCAAAGAGTATCGTGAATTTTAATTTCCGCTCGCTATTTTTTTCTTTTTAAGTTGCGAAATGTTTTATCTTTGTCTTATTGTTTTAGACAATACTGTTATCTTTTTTGGTCTGTGCAAAAGATGTGCTACAATAAACTACTTACGTATATCGAAAATCCTTTAAAACGGTCGCAACACATTTTTTTTTTAACATAATAAGACTCTCACGATGACCTCACTCTACCTGATGGTAAGCGGACCTGAGTTCCACATATGAGGTCACATACCTTCATATGCCCGAAGCAAGCCATTAACATACACGTAGCTTCGCAGCATTACCATTTGTGCAAAATCACCGTTCAAAATTTAGAGCCTTCGCTAGGCAAAGTATTCGACCCCTGCTGAGTTTGAGAAACTATTGCGACCACTAAGTGAGAACAGTATAGGTGATGAGAGTCATGAGTTTTGTTTTAGCCCTGACTTTGACTACACAAAGCCTTAATACCTTACATAACTAGGTATACCATTATAATTGTGTTCACTGTTTCAACAGGAACTTAGGTAATGGCAACCAGAAAATAGATGAACTTCACTCACTAAGTATTAATTATTATATATTCCTGGCTAGTTCCTGCGCGACGTTTAAATTGTGTGATTGATTACAATAAATATTAGTTATTATACCCATTAAGACTATAATAAAAGTTAAAAACTAAAACCCAACTACGACAAAAAACGACGCTGAAAAAGTATAAAACAAGACTTTGAGAACATACAGTACTATTTTGAAGTATGCAATATTTACTATGTAGAGATAAGTTTTCATGTTTGGAAAACCGCAGTCACACGTTGTCAAAGTGCTACGGTAGGTAGGTACTTGTGTATGGAACGTGTGACTACGCCTTTCCAAACATGAAAACTTATCTCTACATAGTAAATATTGCATACTTCAAAATAGTATTGTATGTTCTAAAAGTCTTGTTTTATACTTTTTCAGCGTCGTTTTTTGTCGTAGTTGGGTTTTAGTTTTTAACTTTTAATTATTTGTACTATTTTGGTGTTAGTAAGTAGTAAAGTAGCTATGAACGAAAAAGATGTGAACTATATGCAATCAGTCCATGAATATACGTAAAGTCACATGCAAATGCTAGTAATATATATATATTTAAAATGTACAAGTAAAGCGCTTTCCAATGATACCAAACACGGCGTATTTATCTTAACTTTATTTTTTTACTCTGTATGTTTTGTCCGCTAGTGGGCGCCACATTAGATTTTGTGAAACCCTATATAGCCTATAACCAGCGGACAATTAAGACGCTTCTAATGATATGTCATTTGTCGAATTCTGACAAGCAATTTAGAAGTTATGTGGAAACAGATGAACATACATACATACATACAAACATACATACATACATACATACATACATACATACATAGCCTGTCAAAATCATAACCCTCCTTTTGCTTTGCCGTAGTCGGGTAAAAATGACGCGTGTAGACCCCTACACGCGATATTAGGAGTAGCAAATACTTAGCTACTTACTGCCCGACGTGCAGACTGGGTTACACCAATCATGGTTGCGAGCGAACTAGCGCCGCCCGTCTTCGTCAGCCACAGCAGTTGTGAATGTCTAATTCAATCCCTGAACCAGGACTACTGTCACACACCCACACATGTACATGTGCACACATGTGCATGTGTACATGTGGTACAAATGTGGGTACAACCACCCACATTTGTACCACATTCGACATTGTCGGTGTATGACACATACAGACACTGGAAAGGGACTTTGTTTTATACTAAGTAGTAATACTCAATGCCTATATAATATAGTTTCAATAATGTGTACATATTTCAATAGTGCGTAAGGACGCAGCGCTTGCTACCAATAGCCAATGGCTGATATCAGTTGAGATCCGCCGCCATGGCTGAAATCGGTCGGACGCCTTATTATTTCAATAGTTTCAGACAGATACGAAACAATGTTTTCTTTTAACTCTCATGTTACGACGAGAATGCAATCCGTCTAGGGAGAGAACGGCTAACATTTTCCGTGCTTTCCAAGGCAGAGGAGTTCATAATTAGCATTCATAGCATCCGTTGTTTAACGATTTTCACTTATTTTATTCTATCACAAACTGACTACGCGGAATAACAAAGCATTTTAATTAAATACTAGGTAGAAATACTCGTTTTGCTCGTATCAAACAATTTCCTGGTATCTGCATATTAATTTTGTTTTCGCCTATTAATTAAACTGGAGTTGAAGTGGAACGTATAACACATTGGGTCTCAACATTTTCCGCTCTATAGCTGACCTAACAGTATGACTGATTTGCTTTTATTTGATAATTCATCATCATTGTCATTAGCCCATATGTGATACTTATCATTAGCCCGTACCCATACGTCCCCATTGCTGGGGCATGGGCCTACCCTAAACTAGGATGATAAGGGCTTTGTCAACCACACTGGTCAAGTGCGGGTTGGTTGACACATCAACACAAACAGAACCTAAGAATTCCTTCGTAGGAGTTTTCCTTACGATGTTTTCCTTCACCGTAATAATTTTGTATTTCTGAAGTCGCTACATTAATTATTATTTATTTAATTGCACAGATCGAGGAAATAACATTAGATAGTACTTAACAGTCATGTATGCCTCCTAAACTACACATTATTAATCCATAAATATGCACCCACGGGGCAACACTAATAGTTTGAGAACTTGTGACAAAATATAATACACCGCAGGTCAGCATCTCGGGAATTCGAGGAACGTTTAATTAAACTATGAGAAACTTATTTATTTAGTTCAAAACAGTACTTGTTTGGTTGCAGATAACTTCATAATTTCTCTGTATTTGAAACTAGCTGTGACAGCGACTTTCGTCCGGGTTTTTTTTACATATTTTGCATAGTTTTTTTGCTCCTATTGGTCGCAGCGTGATTTTATATAGCCTCAAGCCTTCCTCTTCTTCTTCTTATCGTATGGTTGATGAACAACCTGGTGTCAGAGTTTTTAAGCCGCCCATAGGCCTCTGACATGGCTTCACACACCGTTGAAAAAATTCTCAGGTGTGCTGGTTTCCTCACGATGTTTTCCTTCACCGTTAAAGCGTCGAATGATGGTACATATGAATTTCAAATTTGAAAAACACATTGGTACCTGGCGGGGTTTGAACTGGCGACCTCTCGCATGGTAAGCAACGACCTTAACCACTCGGCCATTTTAAGCCTTCCTCGATAAATGGTCTATCCAACACAGATTTTTTTTATTTGAACCAGTATTTCTTGAGATTAGCGCGTTCAAACAAACATATAGATTATAGACATATTGTGTGAATTTTTCTGTAAAGAAATTACTCAGCCCGGAGTTAAGAAGTTGGTGGTTACACGCTCGTGCCTCGGGAAGCACGGTAAGCACCGGACTTTGTGAGTAAAGGAACTGAGTCTACACTTGTGTTAGCGCGTACACTCGCGCTATAGTATGTCCTGCGCACTTGGCTGATCTCAATTCGCGGCTCTCGAGCTGATGTGGCATATGCTGAGGCCTGTACCTCGTTGACCACTTATAAAGTCTTTGCCTATGTGTGTTAGTTCTTTGTTTGTGTTTTGTGTCTTGTGTATGTATTTATGTATCATTGTAACCTCTATGTCGTGATCAATAAATGTTTTTCTATCTTTCTTTTTTAAGCTATTGTATAGCTTTTATCGCGGGCTTTGAGCGCGGCGACCGAACCAAGAAATTCCGTAACGAAAAAACCTCACAATCGTCTAACGTCGTTTCAGTTCGGTAGACTTCGGCACGGTGTTTGTGTGCGTGCGGTTAGACGTATTGTACGACTCTACGAAACTCGCACGAATCGAGACGAGCTGCTACAAACCACACGTCTTTTTTTCAATTGAGATCGGTCGCCATGGTCGAAATCGGTCGGACGCCTTATTGCTATCCAAATCACGGAGAGCAACATATCGTCGAACGCATCACGACATCCGCACTATCCCCATCAATCTTAGCCCGTCCATTGAGTCGGACTCCAATGGACTCCTGAATGGCTATTTCCCTCACATTCCAAGTATTGAGTGAGTGTCTTCGTTTTTTCGTTCGGAATGCGGACATGGAATTCTCGTTAAAGGGTTTGTTAGTTCTTTTGATGCTCTTCTTGATGCTCCTATTGTTGAGAATAGGTAAACATGCCGTTTGAGTAAGTTACGATTTTAATTATAAATGCGAAAGGAACTCTAGGCAAGAGGAAGGTTGCGTATACCTGCTGCACACAAGGCGGATACTCCTCTTTTTTACTTAACTGACTTACTATAAGGGGTTGGAGTAGCCTCGTCATCATCACCGGACTTGCGGGAGAGCGGATGGCTTTCACCTCTAGGCGGATACTCCGTCGCGGATCTTCCGTTGCAGAACGCCAATACATGTGGTTGCCTAAAAAATACAAATAGTAGGCACACTACACAGAAGTTCGGTCGATATAATTCATATGTATTGGCGTTCCGTAACGGATGATCCGCGACGGAGATTCCGCCTAGTGAGGCACTGGACTTACTCGTTAAACGACTTCACGGGCGACATGCTAGTGCCCTTTAACATTTAAGCTAGACACAAGTCTAGATCACTTTGATATTTTTGGGATACCCTAATATGTACAAACATAATATATTAACACATTGTATCCCAAAAGTATTATAAGTATTTTTCAAGGCATACCTTCTAATTATTTTCGAACTATATATTCTTACTTTCATATGTAACGGTAGGTAAGACTTCACTGCAATTTACATTCACATGTTAATAAATGTGTATTTTATTGTTACAGGTATTCTTTCAGACTGTATAGACGGGTCAATAAGAGAGAGAGGCCATTTTATAAAGCAACCAACTAACATACTACGTAATAAGGTATGGCGTCTAGCACTCAGCTTTCCTGGAGTATTTCAACTATTCCTAGCTATCTCCAAGCAGAGTATAATGCAAATTCCTTTACGGGATAATATCGGAAGTATTCAGGCTTGTGTTGTAATTAGTAGCACTAATAATGAGTAAAGAGAGATTTAATGATGTAACTCATGCTCAATGCTTAGATTTTAGGTGTTGTGCCATAAAATACATAATATCTGTGTTAGCTTTTAAATGTTTTAATGTGAAGATTTCTTGACATGGTACAGAACATAAAAGCTTTTTGTGTATAGGATATTTTAGACACCGGGTGCTTTCACACATTGCACGATAGATCATGCGAAGGCAAATGAAGAGTGATTAACCTCGGATTAAAAAAAAATAACTTAGCTTGTTTGATTAGATTCTTGGCGCATTAGATGGTGCCCCTATATCTTTCGCCAAAGTTTTGATACCCGCACAAGTTTTTTTTGTTATTTATCCCTATGTAACGATCTATCGAGTTATCTATACAATACCCTACCCATACATCCAGCACGTGGGAGGACCTATAGTCCAGTCAAAATAGACAAAAATAAGTGCTAACTTAGACAAAATTCGCATAGAGCTGAAAATTGCCAGAGACGTTAAATACATCATAATAAACGAAATATCAAAAATCCCCATCAATCCTACTTCTGCAAAAAAAAAATTATTCAAGGTCAAAAGTATAAAATTAAGGATTTTTCCATTTTTCTCGAAAACAGTAAGTATTATCGTAAAAATAGGTCAAACAAAAGTTGTAGATCATACAATTTTCTACAAAAATGGTCCAGTCACTTTTTCTTTTCCGACTCACCATTCGCGAGATATCGTGGTTTTAATCATTAGAACATTCATATTTTACATAATATGCATTCATCTGTTGATATCGTTTTTGATCGATATATGACCTGGAATAGGTTCACTAGGGTAACCACGTTAAAAACCGCCCAAGTGTGAGAAAAAAAAACATAGGTTTTGTATGAGAACCCACTTTACACGTTGGTTTCATGTTGTTTCTAGTATTAGATGTTATAGAGGCAACTGAGATACATCATTCGGTAAAATTTTAACTGTCTAGCACAATCGCATGGGGGCCTGGAAGCGTTTGAAAATACAACTTTTTCAACTTTGTGCATCGCTATATCTCTGAAATGGTTAATCTTAGGAACAAAGTGTTGAGACTTTTTTTATAGATAATTAAATGATAAGTAATTTTGTCATACATACTTTTATGATTAAACTTATCGGTTCGCTCAAAAGTGCATTAAACTGATATTTGTGACATTTGACCTTGATGTTTTTTTTGCAGACGTGGGATCGATGGGGACTTTTGACAGATTATTTGTAATAGTGTTCCCAACATTCATGCCAATTTTCAGCTCTATGCGAATTTTTCCTAGGTTAAATGTCTATTTTGACTGGACTACTACGTGAAATTCATAACAAATTGTTGTGTTGGCGAACTTCCGAACAGTGATTATGTGTATAATGTGTTGTGGGGAGTTCATTAAGGGCGGTCTCTATGAACTTGTTTACGACTCCCGCGCGCCGGGTCAGTTCACAATGGCGGTAATAGCGATGCATTTTTAATTCTTAATTTCAACACTTAATTGCTATACACGTAGATTCCAATGTAAAGGCCATGTTTGGCCTTTAAATAGCGCTTGAAATTATCTTGATTCGCTGGAGACGGGTAAAATACGAGTAAAATGCGAAATATGCGTCTTTTAAAAATGTATGTTAAACTTTGTTTCCGTATAACATCGTTATTTACTTTATTATATGTTAGAAATAATTTTTATTTCTTTTTTGGTCAGATCGCTATAGTGAGACCTAGGTCGCTCGAATAGACAAATCATAATCGAGTATTTAGTCGCTAAGACGATATAAATTTTATGGTAGTTCGGTTCAAACATTTGGTATGCGCACTAGCCACTCATAATTTTATTATTATTACACTTTTATCAAAGTTATTCACCGTTTGTCTTATGTTTTTCTTGTATTTTTTTTAATACGTGTGTTACTAACCAGTAATGTTATATTTACATCATAATTTTTTATTCAACCAATAATAATGTAGATAATGAGACGTCGCCAGATTACATTTATGTCGCAAACACTTTTCACTAGATCAACGAACGAATGACACTCCGTCACCATCAATATTCTTCATCCGTACATGAAGCACAACTGAATTTTTCCGTCCTTTTAAATCTGCAATGTATTCAGGGGTATATAAAAAGCTTTCAAAGCTTCGCAGCTAATGGGGCGAGTCGGCCAGCGCCTGAGGCCTAATGCACAAGTTTGTGACCTGTTACGGAGTAGGTTAGAAGGGCTGGTTGGGAATTGTGACAGTGTATTTTTTTTCAGGATACTTTGACATATTTTTTTTTTATAAATAAGACTCAGGCCGCGCAAATTCAGCGCAGTTATTCTGCCAGTAGTGTTGAGTTTTTGGATAGACAATTTAGGATGCAAATCTATATCTATACTTCTATACTAATATTATAAAGAGGAAAGATTTGTATTTTTGTATGTTTGTAATGAATAAACTCAAAAACTACTGGACCGATTGCAATAATTTTTTCACCATTAGAAAGCTGCATTATTCAGAAGTAACATAGGCTATATTATATTGTTTTAAAAATTAGGGATCCTTACTAAAACTCCAATAATGTAACCCAAGGTGTAAAAAAATGTCCTGAAAAATTACTTACGTCGCGTACGCTGCGAAAACTATTGATGATAGAATAAAATCATTTAATACGACTTTGCAGAACTCTCCATTATCTACAAAAAGTGTCGCGACAGCATATGTCTAAATATTATAGTTATGTCACAGTAAGCGGTTTTTTATTCTAAAAATTTAATTTATATGTCGCCGCTTGAAAAGGCTCTTTATTTGTACCTTGGTATTAATCCATATCAAAGAAAAATCTTTATATTCAAGATGGCTTCAGTACCTTTAAATAACTTTTTGAATTATTCAATTCGGACATTTCTTTCGGAAGATATCACGAATTTAAAAATGCAAGTATTAGAAAAAAACGTGGTTGCCACTTTGATTTTAACTTGAAGGAATTTCGAATTCGCTTTAAATTCGTTTCGTAGGTAAATGCGTACCTGATAATAAATATTATAATGTCGTAACGGGTGACTCTCGCTACGGTTCTTTCCTGGTGCAGAGACAGACCATCCCCATTCAGGGTGGAAATGCTGCGAGCGTGATGGGCACCTTTGGGCCGGAAATGAGCGGGGGCGGGTAAGAAAGATAATTTTATGTTTGTGTTTTGTTTTTGTTTATTTGTTGACATGTGTAAATTATTTTTTTTTTATTTAGTTTTTATTATTATTATTGTAATGTTTTGTTTTTATTTTAAATGTAAAATTTTAATTGATTTTGTTATGTAATAAAAAAAAATTTAAAATATTTTAATGTAATATTTTATATAGAGATAGAGGTATACCGAAGCGAAGCGAGGGCAGGTCATGTTTGGAATAAGAGATGAGGTTTAAATATATCTTCCTTTCAAAATTAAAGATGGTCATAAACATCATATAACATACCAAAAAAAAAATCATCCAAATTTCCTTACAAAGTTGACTCAGGTTGTCATTACTTTAACTGATAAGAAAACTAAATGAGGTTGAATGCACATTTCCGAAAGTTAAATCGTACCAAGTATATCTTGGGTCTATGCCTTCTGTAAATAAATAGCTTCAGGATGTTCTAAAGATATAACATAACGTGTGTGACCAAAACAAATAAGCAGCCATACGAGTAGATTGGATTATCAAGCCGAGGCAATCCAATAGAGCACTAAAATAAGCTTTTATAACATCTACACAACCACTACGGTTATTACTTCGAATGTTTACACACAGAAGGTAAACTTGGAAACATTATTGTAGTCCTTTTAGTTATGAGATTTCAGAAATTTTATACTCGTCCATTTTTTTCAATGAAGTGCATCACTACATAGTATAAAGCAAAGTCGCTTTCCGCGTTTGTCTGTATGTATGTAAGCTTAAATATTTAAAACTACGCAACGGATTTTGATGGGTTCTTTTATTAGATAGGATAGGAAGGTTTTAATGTATAAAATATCCGAAGCGAAGCGAGGGCGTGTCACTAGTTTAACTATATACAAGAAACAATCCAATTAGAAAAATCTTACTGTGTACTCTGTACCGATGTCCCGTTAATATACGGTGTTCCTGGTTTATTTTTTCTGACTAAGATGATGGATAGTAAGTTCTTTCAAACAGTATCTAAAAAAATGTTTTACTTAGATTATATTATTAAGCGTATAATATCCATCGCTAAATCTATATATGTTTCTGAGAATGTAGTGGAACATATGTGGATCTTTTTATTATCTTAGGCGATAATGATCTATCACGTTTTGTGCCTATCTATATCCCTCCCTTCTGCTACTCTATGTCGCCTTTGTAAATATACAAAGTTCTCGCCGAGTTTACTGAGCGCCATCAAAAACACCATAAATATGATGAGGCGGTTTACGGCGGCTCGGTAACAAATAATTTATGAGAGACGAGCTGGGCTTATTAAAGTGATGACGCGTTGTATGACGTACCAAGGCCTCCCATGAATTAAGATATAATTACAAAAAACTCTCTTTGATATAGGAAGGACAATAAAATAACTCTTCGGAGCATTCCCCATTATAAAGATGGTAGAGAACACTAAGACTGCTTTAGGGGTGAGAGCCATCCGCTCCCCCGCAAGTCCGGTGATGACGACGAGACTGCTCCAAGCCATCATCCTTTGTCAGTTAGGAAAAAAACACTAGACTGGCAATGTATCTATGCAGCTGCAAAGGTTCTAGGGCTATAGATACCTTATCAACACCAACAATACAGATATAACGTCGCACAACCAGTCAAGAACATTAAACAAGTAAGATTTTAGACTTTTGCGTTGCGTTACACTAAATATTAGGCTTTTCGGGTCTGGTAGCTTGCGACCATGTTTGTTTTTAACTCTGTCGAAACGTTGGGCAGTAAGTAGCTATGTATTTGCTACTCCTAATATCGCGTGTAGACCCATAAAGACTAGTATTTTGCATCAAACAAGTACTTTGCGGAGTCGTCCCAGTGATGAGATACTCCACACACGGGCAAACTAAAAACGAAGGAACCAATAATAAATGTGCATACAACAAAAAAGACACGTCCGTCCGAGTGTGTACCAAAACATAAAATTGCGAAATCAAAAACCAGTCTAGCAACCAATTTCTATTCTCAAACCGCCCCATTTCGCACACTTACACAAACTTAAACTGTTACCAAGTTAACGTTCCATTTTTACAATTTGTACAAAAGTTATATTTCGTGCAGTTTACGAGGTACATACGGTGTTTCGCGTAAAACGGAACGGTCTGCAAATCCTCTCGCGTTTACATTGTCGGGCTGCGTCGGCTCTACTACTCGTAGTCACGTTTTATAAACTGTTTTACGCGTTTTTGAGAGCTCGGCAGTTCACTGAGAGCGGACTTGTTTTGGTTTATTACAGGCAGATAAAAGCACATACGTATGTATAAGTACGTTCTTAATGGCACGTTTATGTCGGTCGTATGGCAGGCAGTGGTGTAACTACAGGGTGGCAAGTCGACAAGATGCCACGGGCCCCCACCCGGTAGGGGGCCCCAGCCGAAAGGGTTCCCGGTCATAGGAGATTCTCATCTGCCAACCCACATACACATTAAGATAAAAAAAAAAGAACGGGGGTGCATGGGGCCCCATCCGATGAATTTTGCCACGGACTTCACCGGGTATAGTTACGCCACTGATGGCAGGGTCCAAATAATAAAATGAATGTCTCCAATCTCTGTGGGAATCGACCAACTGCGCAGGATAAATTATAGTGCACAAGTGTGTGCGCGAATACAGGTGTATTCTCGAATGACTCGCTCTTGTAGTAAGGGGAACGGTATCGTGTTATAACAGTCATCATCAGCCCATATACGTCCCCACTGCTGGGGCACGGGCCTACCCTAAACTAGGGCGATAGGGCCTTTGTCAACCACGCCAGCCAAGTGCGGGTTGGTTGACAACACAACCTAAGAATTTTTTCGTAGGTGTGCAGGATTCCTTACGATGTTTTCCTTCACCGTTAAAGCATCAAATAATGATATTTATGAATTTCAACCAAAACACAGTGGTACGTGGCGGGGTTTGAACTGGTGACCTCACGCATCGCAAGCAATGACCAAAATCACTCGGTCATCAGCGTTTTTTTTATATCAGTAGGGTGTCCAATCTCATCGGTACATAAGTAAAGATTTCGATGCATTTAATAAATCCGTGGATCCGTTGGATACTATAGCACAAATCCTTAACTCAACTTTGGTATTTATTTATACTAATATTAAAAACGCGCTTATCTCAGGAACTACTGGTTCGAATTGTAAAAAAAAATGTGTTGGATAGACTATTTATCGAGGGTTGTAGGCTATATAATGGCTTTAGGCTATATAACATCAGCGACCAATAGGAGCAAAGAAACAATGGAAAATGTGTAAAAAAACAGGGGGAAACGCAGACGAAGTCTCTGGCAGAGCTAGTCAGTGATATACACTTTACCACCACCAGATTGCTAAACTGTTGCCTGTACAATATAACATGCCATTAAGGCATGGGATGCCCTTCCAGCTCATGTTTTCCCTCCCTCCTATGATCCCAGGCTCTTCAGGCGGGGCGTGAAACGGCATTTAAGCAGGCCTTCAGGGTGAGTGCGACAGGCGCAATATGATCTATTGTGCCTGTCGACCTCATATTTGGATCTCACTACCGCTTACCATCAGGTGGAGGGAGGTCATCTTGTTTGCCTATTATAAAAAAAAATCAATAAATAAACACAGCTTTCGAAACGCATTTACACACACAATCGAAAGTCATTTAAACCGTGAGTGGCACTAGCGAAAAATGCTCTACAAAACTGTCGATTTGATTTGTTTTTAATATCCTCGACGAAGTTAAGAGATTTTCCAATTTAGACTACCTATTTCTTTTTGTGTCGCTTAAAATTCACACAAAGCCTTTCCATTATTGCAATACATATTTCATTCCCGATTGGAACACATTTTGCATCTACATTTTTGTTTAGGTTTCAGTCTCTTCCGGTGTAGATTGAACTCAAAAATACCGGAAATCACTTTAGTTAGTAGCTTGATTTTCTCTCTTTTCGTATTGTCTTTTAGCGGATTATCAAGTTATTTAATGCACGTATAGTGCACCTGTATTTGCGCGCTCATACAATATGTTATAGTGCAAATTTCTGTTGCATATACAGGGTGTCCCAAAAAGTAGTGTCAAGCGGAAGTCCTGAGATAGAACACCGCGTGGGGCATCCGAAACACCCACATGTATGTTCCGCGATTTTTTATAGTTTTCGAGTTATGATTATTTTTCTAAAATTTTGAGAACAACTGACCTAAGAGACTAAAAATATTGTAGAGACAAAGTGTTTGAGCTTCTTGAGTAATTCTTTTTGCAAATCAATTTTCATGAGTTTTTCTTTAATGCCTAAAATATTTGTCTCCATAACTTATATGGAAAATATCAAAATTATGGTACAAACTGAAAAGTTACGTTCTGTAAATAATGTCTTACAATTTCAACGTTAAATTTAAAATATTAGGAGGTAGCTGCATGGCTCTTAAGTAACTTTAAAAACTGCGCTAGACTCTCAGCTTTTATAATCATTAATAAAAACTGGTACTTAATGGGCTACTTTTGCTGAAATCGGACTACAAAGACAGAGAGGTGGAAAAATCATAAAATTAGCCATTTGAATACGAAGTATTATTTGGACATTTTATTATTTCGCATAATTGTTTTGCATAAAGAATTACTCAAAGAAGTCAAATACTTTTTTCTCTACAATATTTTTAGTCGGTTAGGTCAGTTGTTCTCAAAATTTTAGAAAAATAATCATAACTCGAAAACTATAAAAAATCGCGGAACATACATGGGAGTGTTTCGGATGCCCCACGGGGTGTTCTATCTCAGGACTTCCGCTTGACACTACTTTTTGGGACACCCTGTATAATTAATCCTCATTTAATTGGCCTCCGGGCCCGAAATTCGTTTTAATAAAATAAATCAAATATAAATATTGCACAACATACATACATTGATCTGTTCCCGTGGTAAGTAGCTTAAGCACTTGTATTATTGGATATCAGAATCACTAATATACTTAAATATATTTAATGACACGCCCAGATACGGAAAAACACACTGATTTTCGTCACATAAATATATATCTCGAGTTGGAATCGAACCCACAACTCTTGGAACCGTAGGTAATAAACCTGGGTTTCTAACAACTGTTCCACCGAGCCAGTCCAAAGCGTGTTTGGACAACATCATACTATTCTCATTACTAATTACAATTGGTTTAATTCATCCATCACACCTTCAGGTCAATGACCTGTCACCGGAAGTTGATGTCGGCACACTGGTAATGACCACTCAAAACAGGAACTACGCTTTTAACTCGCGTAGTTACGTTGAAACTGACGTTGTTCGTAAAGGTCGTAGCACACATATCAACTAGTAAACGGAACGTAAAAGTATCAACTCTAGCTTTCAATATTTTTTGTATGAAACTCCATACTGCAACGCATCATCATCAGCCCATACGTCCCCACTGCTGGGGCACGGGCCTACCCTAAACTAGGGTGATAAGGCCATAGTCAACCACGCCGGCCAAGTGCGGGTTGGTACTACATAACCTAAGAATTTGTTTGTAGGAGTGCAGGTTTCCTTACGATGTTTTCCTTCACCGTTAAAGCGTCGAATAATCGTTCAAGTGAATTTCAAATTTTAAAAAGACAGTGGTAAGTGGCGGTATTTGAACTGGCGACCTCTCGCATGGCAAGCAACGACCTTAACCACTTGGCCATCGACGCTTTTTGCTGCAACGCATACTAATCAGAATCGTAACCGTAATCGACGATTGAAAGGTAAGGCGATACGATGTCGATCCCTTTCAGAGTTGATATGTGTGCGACGACCTTTATTCTCCATGTTAACTCGTGTACCTACCTGTACTGGGTTACTTAAAGTTACATACCTACTTAATTTGGTAGTTTCACCAATTTTCATAATGTCGCGCTAGGGATTTGCGCTCGGTGAGTAGACAAAGTTAATGTTACCTTAACTTAAAATAAAGATCCAGCAGTATCTATGTTGGTTAATTTAATAACCAAAACATATGTATGTGATGTTGTGTAATATTTATTTATTTATTATTTATTGTATGTGAAATATTAAGATATCTTATCTTGCAGCGTGGATCGTCTGAATGGTTCACTTCGACCCTTAGGAATCCTTTGTTACCCTTACCTCTATACACCTAAAGTTCAAATGCATTAATGCAATAATGTAAATGTGAGATACTCGTATTGCTGAGATATCGGAAAATGCACCTTTTCCGCAGAATTCCCCCGAACGAAAGTCATATACATAATGTTATCTTTCCCATTCTTTTTGACTATCCTACGGTTCAAAGACTCGTTGGTTCGATTCCCACCCGGGACAAATATTCGTGTGATGGACATCGCTGTTTGTTCCGTGTCTGGGTGTGTTATTAATATTGTTCTAATGTCTGTAACACAAGTGCTTAAGCTGCTCTACAGAATCAGATCAATGTATGTGATGTTGTGTAATAATTATTATTTATTATTCTCCAGTCCGCGCCGACCCTGAACTAGGTCTTATAATACCAAAGGCATGAATACTAGCTCTCTGTAGGCAGTTGATTACCTGGTCGCATTCAGGCAAGTTGGAAATACATTCACCGTGTGGCCAGTTTGTATCAGCATAATTACTTGGTATTCAGGTTTCATGTTACACCCGTGAAGCCTTTTGAATCCGCATGAATTCTGAATGCTTGTCGTTTTCGAGAATTAATTTCCTCTTTCAAACTTTGTGTCGGAAGTTTTGAGATAAAATTCAATACTTGCTTTATGAAATACGTGACGCGAAAGTTTCGGTCAATACGAAAATAAACATGAAATACTGGTTCGGTAAAACCACACGTTGGGCGCCAAGTTATTTTTAATCTGAAAGCTGATATTATTACCTTTCTGTTGAAAATATTTACATCCGTATTTTACTGTCATATTACCATATTTACATGTGGTAACTTGCGATATAAGCGATAATATCGCCGAAATTGTAAAGCCTGTTTATATGGTTACGTCAACACTGGAAATTGTTTTGTTAAGTGCATAGTCCTAAAAGTATATCTACCTATTTTAAGTCTTTGAAGTTGCGGCTGTTAATATGCGTACTATTAGGCGATATGTTCTGTTAAATTGACATCTAGGTGCGTATAGTTAGTTAGTTAATTTAGTTAATATTTCACAACACATTTCATTTCTTTTAAGTCACATATATTATGACACAACAATACACGGGCAAAAGGTATTCCCCGTAACCACGAGGGCTGTTAAGAGCTCAAAACGTAGTATCTCTAAATAATATGTTTAGAATAACAATATAAGCGAGTTAAATACGTAATAATAGTTTTATTTCAAATCTAGGTGCGTGATTCGGTCAATATCTGCCTGTCGTATCAGTATCTGTGGTGAACAGTGGGGCTACCATGAGTTTAAAACTTACGCGCTCGATATCGCCTACGTAAATATGTCTATGAAAAACATGTACAGCGCCGCCTGTAGTTACGCGAAGAACTACAATCGGCCGTATGAAAAAACAACTCGATAGGTTTTTAACGTACGTAAGTTTACGATAGCCAACTCATGGTAGGCCCTCAGGTCGTGTGAAAGTTTGTGCGATATGAAGCCGACGGTCACACCGCATTGTGCGTCGCTATGGCAACATAGAAACTTGAACCGGAAATGACTGGATGTGGCATAGATTTTTGGACATTTGGCATCATGCAGTCAGAATAATAAGTATTATACAAGGTGCCAAGGCCGGCCGGCGGCCGATCTCAATGGACCCAACTGCGCAGGTCGTATAGTGCATAAGTGCGCACATAGACATATGCACTTTCAGTTCGCTCACTCTCATAGTTCAGTGAGAAGGCAATCCGGCATTACCTATGAGATATCAGGGCCAAAACTCATCCCGAGAGTATTATTAATTATTACGTTTCGTGATCGGGACCAGTAGCGCTACCATGAGTTGGCTATCGAAAACTTACATAGGTCTTTCCTTTCAATTTTTAACTCATACTAACAATTTTAGTTGTTAACGTTACCGCTAGGGGCGCTGTACAATTTTTCATAGACATTTCTTTCATAGGCGATATCGGATCTGTCACTTTTAAACTCGTGGTAGACACTGAAGTCCTGAAATATTGGCTCTATGTTCTGTTCATCATCATCATCATCTCCGTAGTTTAGGCTCCATTTCAAGTTAGTTCTCAAAATGTTGTTAAATTATATCAAACTTACCTATTCAGCTTATAAGTTAGGTATGTGTTAAACTTTAAAGTTGCTTGTGGAAAAATAAACGCTTTTTTATTTTTTTATATGGACTTGCCAGAATTCCCATTGAGCTAGTCAAGTACCACATCTAGAGCATGGTGCATCTGCGCTGCAGTCAGGACGCACCCGTTTTAATGACGTCGTTGTGACGTCATTTACGATGTCTAATGGACGCGGTCGGTTCGCGACGTTCATGTGTTTTGCTTGCAGACATAACACCGTTGTATGCTGGCTTTGTATGTGACAATGCACGTATGTATATACATGCGTCGATGGCCGAGTGGTTAAGACCGTTGCTTGCGAGAGGTCGCTAGTTCAAACCCCGCCACGTACCACTGGGATTTTCAAAGTTGAAATTCATATGTACTCTGTAAATATATTTAAAGTTTATTGTTTTTTTTTCTAACCGACATACGATAATGGCTTGGAGTAGCCTAGTCATAATCACCGGGGATCGGATGGCTCTCACCCCTAAATTATATTGTGTATTCCATTGTAGTCCCTGATATCCGTAACACAAGTTCTTCAGCAATGTACCTACTTACTATTCTCGGAATCGGAACAATTCGTATATCCGATGTTGCAAATTACTCTACAAATAATTCAATACTTTCCATTTCAGTTTATTCTATTTAAGCTGATTGGCGTCTGATTCACGCTATTATATTAAATATAATTCAAGTAATTTAGCATAGAAAAGGCTTTAGGCTTTTGCAATATCTATACTAATAATTTTATAAAGCTGAAGAGTTTGTTTGTTTGTTTGATTGAATCGCTATTGCGCTAATCTCAGGAACGACTGCTTTTAATTGAATTTTTTTTTTGTGCTGGATAGACCATTTATTGAGGAAGGCTTTGCTAGGCTTTGCTTAATCTATATAACATTACGCTGCGACCAATAGAAGCACTGGAAAATATGTAAAAAACGGGGGAAAACGCAGACACAGCAAGTATATGATAAAACCCAAATTTGGGTTAGACAACTTTCGATCAGGCTAGTTTTGGATCATGAGAGCTAAGCAACAAACTCACAAACGCCAAGAGGCAATATTTAAAAGGCCACATCGATACTTATTTTTATCGCAGTGTGCCGTAGCAGTGAAATACGACCGGCCCAAATCCCCCTGCATGCAATTGAGATTGCAGCCTGCAGCCGATACGCATTGCATTTTTCAATTGCAACCGGCAAATGCACCGTGCTTAAAGGTAAAACATTATGCAACTATTCAAGTTGTATAAGGTTTTTTTTGTAAAACATGCTCATGAAGAATTAGTTGCACGTATTTGTTAATATCATAATAGTACATTTCTTTTTTAATTGACATGGTATACATTCTCATAAAATTGCCATGATGATAGGTAGATAAGAGACTACATACCCGAGAGGTTATACGAGTACACCATTTGTATTGTATAAAAGCGTCGATGGCCAAGTGGTTAAGGTCGTTGTTGCTTGCCATGCGAGAGGTCGCCAGTTCAAACCCCGCCAGTTACCAATGTGTTTTTCAAATTTGAAATTCATATGTATCATCACCACCGTCATTCGATGCTTTAACGGTGAACGAAAACATCGTGAGGAAATCTGCACACCTACGAAGAAATTCTAAAGTTGTGTAGTCGACCAACCCGCACTTGGCCAGCGTGGTCGACTAAGGTCTTATCGCCCTAGTTTAGGGTCGCCCTAGTGGGGACGTATATTGGCTGATGATGGTGATTTGTATAGTTATGTAAAATTTTAGTAGATTTAGATAAGACATAATACAAATAATTATTTGTAAAAAAATAAAATAAAATTACCCAACACGTTTTCAAGAAACGTAATTACGTTTCTCGTCATTTCAAACTAGACTTATACGTTCATTCCTCAGGAATATTTCACCTGTGGGATAGTTGCTTCTATTACATAAACGACAAAACAACCGCGGAAGTTCGCGAAACAGCGTAGCTCCTACCCCGAAACAAAACCGCATATGTTCTTATAACTTCAGAGACAATATTGCTAAGTTTAGCGGGAACTGTCGGGTTTTTCATTAAACTTGCACCTACAGCGTACGTGCTTACTAGTTGGTATACAACAGTGTGCTTGACAATAACTTGCTTTTTAAACCTTGCATTTGGTTAAAACTACTCTCTAGCCTTTAGGCGCTTTTGAACGCATGAATGTCTTGTAAAAGAAAATGATGTATAAGGATTTTTAAAAAAGTTGTAAACATTAAAAAATTTGCAATAATTGTAAAAAAATGATGAATATAAATTACTCATTAGCCTATTAAGAATGGATTTTTATTCTGGTGGCGTATTTAACCATAAGGAAATACGTCATAAAACTAAAAAACTTACTTTGCGCCAGCTTTTGAAGTGTCAAGGCCTTACCATGATCCGCGATAGAGGCGAGTACTTGAAGTAAACCAAATGTCGTTTAATATCCGTGACTTAAAGAAACCAGTGATTAGTTCGAGGTTGAAATAGTTAGCATTACCATTACAGATGATAATTTATTTATATCTGTGCCAGCGACTTCATCCCCCGTTTTGTTTTCCCCCGTTTTTTAAACATTTTGAATAGTTTATTTGCTCCTATTGGTCACAGTGTGATGTTATATAGCCTTAATCATTTCTCGACAAATGGTTTATCCCACACAAAACGATTTTTTCATTTCGAACCAGTAGTTCCTGAGATCAGCGCGTTCCAACAAACAAACTCTTCCTCTTTAAAATATAATCCTCTTTAAAATATAAGTATAGATAAGCAGTTTATTTAGGACTTATACTATTACTCCCTTTCAGGGCTCTAGCCTATGTGTAACTAGGGCAATCAAGCCAATAATAAGCACTATTCAAAATTTTATTAAATCCCTGACTGTTAGTAAAGCAATTCTCGGTGGACTACAAACATATGCCATTATGTAGGAAACTTTAACTCGTATGAGTATTGTAATGGATAGTTTGGACAGGGGATGAGTTTTAGTTTGATTAATTACTCTAGTTGAGGATGTTACAACCTAGTTCAGCTGTTGTTTTCATCATAATTTTGTTAAGTATTAAAACAAACATAAGTGGTAAAAATAGTTTTTAAAATGAAAAATAATTCTCATAATTCTTAGAATTTTAATGAATACCATACATATATTTTTCAAACATCAGCAAAAATATATCAAGGAAAATAAGCAGTGCTGAAAATACTATAAACATAACAAGGATTCTCAATATCAGGTTACTTACTAACATAGTTGGTGAACTTTAAAGCGGATGAATTTATGTTATGAAACTATGCGCGAGGAAACATAACAAAAACTATGATAAACTTGTGCTTCCATTCTTCAAGCCGATTACCCATTATTCCCTGTTATTAACCATAGTTTGCTTCTTCCATTCTTTCATATAGCGTTCGTTCTTTCTCCCCACCAAAACTGGTGCAACCTAGTCGAAACGTCGGGCTGTAAGTGCTAAGAAACTATGTATTTGCTACTGTTAATGCGTAGAGCCATATGAGTACGATGTAATGTAATGGAACGAAAATCTTAAGGCCGTGTCCAGTTATTTAAGCACTTGCGTTAAGAACATCAGAAACAACAGTGGTATAAATGTATTCATCTGTACATCCAGATACACGACAAACAAAGATTTTTAATACTGCACATAATTGTCCCGAGTGGAAATCAAACCCACGAATCTTGGCGCAAGAAACTATTTATCAAAGACGTCAAAGACTATTTATTTAATTAAAGCTATGAACGACATTTACCACTCGACCATCGACGCTTTTAATATAATTTATATCTTTTTTTTGGCACGTTTTTACCAGTTCTGCTACATCATGTCTACAGATATACTATTCTAATCAAGTAACGAGTGTAACAGTAGGTTGAAAAGATACCTCGACTCTGGTCAACGAAGTAACGTTCAAAGCAGCATTCCTATTTGTAAACATGGCGGCGAGGCATACGTGCGCGAGTTGCATCGTTTTCAATTTTGCTCCGTATTGTGTAAGTTACCTAGTAGATCGGTTTTACAGGACGGGGCAAACCAAAATTAGGTACTTGGCACCTGTGCCTGTGCCTGATTTTAATACACCAGCCGTGAGCTGAGACATAGACAAAATAATAAAAATAAGACGTCCGACCGATGTCAGCCATGGCAGCCGATCTCAATTGAGAACAGCCATATTAAAGTGCACAAGTGTGCGCGCAAACACAAGTGCACTCTCTATTCCCTTTTTACTCATAATTCGGTGAGACGGCAATCCGACATGACCGATGAGAGATCGGGCGCAGGACCACCGGCTTAACGTAACGCACGTACTTTCAGAAAAACCGGTCGGTTGTTCCGTACCAATTATGTGTTTCGTCAGTCTTAGTCTATACCTATTTAGACTGTAAGAATTATGTATGTTTCTATATCCCAATTATGTATTTTTTGATGCTATATCAATAGCCTATCTAAAGACCTCATTTGGCCACTCACAAAATAAGTCTAATTGCTCCGTCATGGATTGAGCAGTCGAAGATGCCCCGATTCTGGTCAAGTCAAAGTGCAACGTACCATTCGAAGCACTATTCCTATTTGTAAACATGGCGGCGTGCGAACGTGCGCAGGTTCCAACGTTTTCAATTTTGTCCCGCATTGTGTCGCGAACTCTGATGGAACGTCCGTGCGGGTATTGCAATTTGGCGGTTTTGCAACATTTTTGTAGAGTCGTTTAGGCATTGTTGCCTTTACACGGTAGAGGGAGTTTTGAGGAGTTGTTTAGCAGTGCCGCCTATGCCGTTAAGCTTACGCGGGCTTAAGATGAGGACAATCTTCAGATTATTGACCTCAGATTTCGTAAATTGATACTAAAGTCTATAATTTACATTACGTTTCCTCCAGTAAGATAAGATAAGAATAAGATTTCTAGGAAAGATTTTACACGTATTCTTAAATTTCCAGAAGTGTCTCAAAACTTTAGATGTCACTTAACGTTAATAAACAAATAAAGCAAAGCAGTTCATGTTTATCTAAAATCTGTCATTTTCCGATACATAATATAAACATTATAATAATACTCAAGGGCTTTATGTTACTATACTGTTGTAAATACATTGCCAAAATTGAACCACGTATTAGCTTTACCAGCAGTAGTCAGCTTAATGTAACCCAACACGAAAGAAGGAACTTAGTGCACAAGTAGAGGTAACTAACAAACATACAACACCTCGTCAAACAATAGTACAATTTACCTGGGTCAAATGACGGTGGAAGCCGCAGGCTCTGCCCTAATGTGATTGTGATAAGCGCCCTCTGACGATAATGAGCGAAGTTGTGACCGCGGACGATTAGTGGCGGCTTGATGACGGTGAGCAGTGAGCCTTCATGGTGCGGTGGTAGAGCTTTATGAGCTTACTACGCAATATTCGAAATTATAGTAAATATGTAAATAAGTAAATATTCGCAGCCATGCCGGAGTTCATGCGCGCGGAAATATGCATTTTTCCAAATTTAAATTTGAGTAAAGTAAGATGAGGCGTCCGACCGATTTCAGCCATGGCGGCTGATCTCAATTGAGTTCAGCCAAGTGCGCAGGGCATATTATAGTGCATCAAGTGTGCGCGCAAACACAAGTGCACTCTCTATTCCTTACTCTTACTCTCATAATTCGTTGAGACGGCAATCCGACATGACCGATGAGAGATCGGGCGCAGGACCACCGGCTTAACGTGCTTTCCGAGGCACGGGCGTTCAACCGCCAACTTCCTAACTCCGGGCTGAGTAATTTCATCACAGAAAAACTCACACAAATTTTGCCCGACCCCGGATTCGAACCGGGGACCTCTCGGTCCTAACGCAGCGCTTGCTACCAATGGACCAACGAGGCAGTCAAAAGTAGATAGGTAGACTTGCCCAAGTTAAGAAGAAGTTATTTATTGTTGTAAAAAATACCTAATAAGCCAAAACGAATTAAAGTGTTATTCATGAAGATCTCGAAGCAACTATACAGGAGAAGTGTTATCCTAGACAAATATTGACAACTTCACGTTAATTGATCTAATCATGTGTTAAGTTGCCAAAATCTTCTTAAATATGTAAATAACACAGACCAGATATGGGATAAATTCCGATGCCCACAGAAGTATACTTCATATCTCGTAGAAAAACAGGAACGTCTAAACAACAGCATTATCTAGTTTCCTAGATAATCCTTGCTGAGATGTTTCCTTTTGCTCACTTTTCTCTTAGCTTTTAAGCAAGTTATGTGTGAGATTTATGTAGCAATAAATGTTTATTTATTATCATTTCGGGTGGGGATTGAACCCACAAATCCTGGCGAAGAAATTCTTAAGCAGTTGTATTGCGCTTATTGACTTTTTAAATATGTACAACAAATATTCTTCTTCTATTCAGGTTTATAAATGAGGTGAACTCAACTGTACTCAATGGTTTTGTAAACAAGACTAGACTGAGTCATTGATCCCTAAAATTCAAGAGATATTCATCCCTAATTTAATTATGACTGTAACTTAATCAAATATACCAGCGATAATCTAATACCTGGGCATGCTGAATTTCAGTAGAATCGAAGAGATGCCGAGTTTTATTAGTTAAATCAATCAGTATGTTGGCTAACGAACCTCGTCCCAGAGTTCATAATATAGTCATTTATCTATAGTATATAGGCGAATGCCTGGCATTTGTTTGAGCTGGTTTAATTGGCTGAATAATTCGATTATATTAAAACAAATAGCTCTGAAATTTTCAGCCAGGAACGCAAAGCCATAGATGTTGTACATCCTGGATAGAGAAATGGCAAAATATAATAAATTTTTATTGGTCTTAATAATCAAGACATTGATTATTTATTCAAGTACGATTTCATAAATAGTTTTTAAAAGGATGGTGGGGGGTGTTTTATTTTTATTTATATTACATCTCCTGGCGATACACAATTACACATACGCAATTTAAGTTTTCAAGTAATTCCTTATAACTCAATTAAATTTGTAACCAGATCACTATCCATCCATCCAAGGCATATTAATGGACAGACCATCAATATGCCTGTAACCAATAAAACACTGGAAAAGCAAAATCTGTTTTATATATGTCCTATTATTCTTATTACATAATGTCAATTTATCATACTCCAGACCTAGTATAAAGATCCAAGTGCTTGCGTTACAGGCAGAATATCTCTGTGCAAGAGAAATGTTCGTTCAGGCTAGTTGCCAGATAGATGTAATTAAATTTAATATTAATACTGCTTTAGGCATTGTTTTGTTCGATTTGAATTTACGGTTTAGTCATCAAAATATATCGTTGTGCGGCTGTTTTAGCATTACGTAGCTGAATGTTGTCCTATCTATGTTATGTTGTCAAAATTACGAATCCAGAATTAACCAGTTCGTTAATTTTTTATTTCATTCACTATTATTAAATAAAAAAAAAAAATAAGGCGTCCGACCGATTTCAGCCATGGCGGCCGATCTCAATTGAGATCAGCCAAGTGCGCAGGACATAAGTTGCACTTGTGTTTGCGTGCACAAGTGTGCGCGCAAACACAAGTGCACTCTCTATTCCCTTACTCTCATAATTCGGTGAGACGGCAATCCGACATGACCGATGAGAGATCGGGCGTAGGGGATCGGGGGTAGGCTCACTATTGATTAATAAGTTTTTCAACGACCATTGATTTATTTTGTTACTACATAAAACCATTGTTCACCCATGTCAATTATCAACATCATACAAATAAATTGATTCACAACAAACATATACGAAAGAAAGCCGTCACAATTCCCTGTCCTAAGTAAATATTGAACTCAATTACAGCAAAAATGTTACTCACAGCTGGCCCAAGGTGAATTCCGAAGCAATTTTGTAAGTACCCGACGCCTGTCCAACGCTCCTACTGCAAACACTAAGTAGGGTTACCGTGTTCTGATGTGCTGTATCTGTAAAGCTGATCAAGAGAGTAAATGTCATTGTCGGTCAGGGCTTTCGATCTCTTGGACGGTCACTCAATACGGAAAAAAAGAATATCAAGTCAGTCGAGTGTACATTAACCATCTCGGTGGTTTGAAATTTGCGTGAAATGGCATTTATAGTAAAAGATACAGCTCATGGGGGATAGTCAAGGCTTCCCTGCAACTGAACCTCTTCTATTCCATCTGCTCAACCAGTAGTCAATTCGTGCATGAAGATGTTGATGGATGTGAAAGAAGCGAAAGTGATGTGCCGGGATCGTAGCACATGACAGGAAGTGATCTCTGCCTAACCCGTAGGTAGCTTATTAGGTAAAGTAGTAAAACTATGGCGACTACGGATAGTTATGAAATGTTTACATTTCAGCCGTGATTGTTAAAAATCTATCCTAAACACCAGGTAGCCCTAGCAGTGACCCACTTCAGTCACAGTCATTACACCAGTGTAAATACTAGGAATTTGCTGAATTCCCCCGGTTGCTTATATTTCTTCGGGCGCCATACTTGACTGCGCGGTGCAATTTAGCTTCGAGTTCAGAAACAATTAGGTCTCGTTAATTAAGCTGGCTATTTGTATCTTAATTTATGTTTTCAATGCTAGCTTGTTTTGAGGCTGATTGATGATGGATACTTTAGTTGAACAAGAAACTATTTCAGTTTAACTTTATTGATAGATTAGTAAAGTCAATAAAACTATTAGTCATAACTATAAAATAGATTTTTGTACCATAAAATATTTTTTTATTTCGTAAGAATTCTTTATCAATAATACTTACCATTTAAATTTTTAAGTTATGTGTAAAACTGTAAACTTGCGTGTGAAAAATAAATGCAATAAATGCAAATAAACGTTTGAAAGAATACTTGTACTAACTTCTGAATATGAGGTCAGGATCGGTATGCGGCGTACTCACACAAAGTATTCCATTGTCTCCCAGGAACCAGCATCATGTTCATTAGCTTTGACACAAGCGGGTAACGAACAAACTTTATACTTAACTAGTGGCCCGCTCTCGCTTCAATCCTTTCTTAGCGGATGCCTACGTCATAACATCTTCCTGCATGCCAAATTTCAGCCCGATCCGTCCAGTGGTTTGGGCTGTGCGTTGATAGTTCACTATGTCAGTCAGTCAACTTTGAGTTACATATATTTAGAAGACTAGCGGTACCAGCGACTTCGTCCGTGGAAAAGAGACTTGAGCCACCATTTTTTAATATTCCCGCGTCTTCAAAACGCCCAGCAAGTGGTCAGCAGCGTGATGTTATAAAGCCTTACTCGATAAATGGTCTATTCAAAACAAAAAAAAAATCAATTCGAACCAGAGTTCCTGAGATTAGCACGTTCACACAAACAAACTCTTTAGCTTTAAAATATTAAGTATAGATATAAGAGTTCCGAAGAAAATCCTACAGTTTTCCGTGACCGATACTTTGCGGGCAAGCAAAGTGCCAACAGGGTTGGCACGCGATTCAGTTCTGGCGGAATGTCCCGAAAGACCACTTTTAAAACTACCAACAAAAAGAAGTACCAACTTTTTTTTACATTTCGGATAAATTTTTTTTAGCATATAATTATACGTGTATTTGACTTAATCTTCATTGTCTTGCGTTTTGTCTGATTACATTATACAAATACAACTTAAAATTATTTCTTTGATCTCTAATTGAGGCCATATTTATTTTCTCTTATCGGTGTTGCCAACAACAAATATATTAAAAATATTTCTTTTAACATAAATGTCTCAGATTTGTCGGAAGTTGGTTGGGGTCGGAAGACCCCAAGGAGCAAGGTATTGTGTAATTCACTAACTCGTCTTTATTTTACGTTCTATCTTTATTTCATCGCTAATCCTGGCAACACTACGCGACCTAATTCGTCGCAGTGCAGGTCAGCCATTAGGGGCGAGTGTGGGCGCCGGAGACTGCACAAGCTGGATTCATAGCGATGTTCGCGGGGGAGTCTAGTTATAGCTGCAGCTTTGTGGCGACGCGTTTGAAGTAGTAGGTTTATACTTTACTTACATGGTACTAGTGCGAGTTAAGAAATTCACATTTTATTTAAGACTAGCTCTGTCCGCGACTTCGTTCGCGTGGACTACACGATTTTACATACAAAAGTTTTTTCCCCACAACTTGCGTCCCCGAGGGAATTTTGCTATATTTCGTTGCAAGTATGCTTTACGCTTATTAGGGTGCTTGCATGCCAAATTTCAATCTCCTATCTTACGCGGTTTAGATTTTACATACTCGCGTTCCATAAGAATTAAAACTATTATTGAATAGGTTGAACTTCAACGCCCTTAAAACAATAGCAAATATAGAGCTACTTACTGCCCGACTTCCTCCAGTGAACTACCTACACCAATCATGGTCGCGAGAGAAAATTAACATTAGTAGGGTGACCTAAACATTGCACGATATTAATAAATATTATAAATATATAATTGGTATCAGACTATCGATGTCTCGTTTAGAGAAACGTTTCTGTTTATTTATATTGACTGGCTCGGTGGAACAGTGGTTAGTGACTCAGGTTCATAAGCTGCGGTTCCAAGAGTCGTGGGTTCGATTCCCACTCGGGACAAATTGTGTGACGAACATCGGTGTTTGTTCCATGTCAGGGTGTATTATTAAATATATTTAAGTTTATTTCTGTATCCACTGTTGAGCCTGATTTCCGTAACACAAGTGGTTGAGCTACTTACCACGGGATCACATCAATGTATTTGATGTTGTGTAATATGTATTTATGTAATTTTTTCGAAAGTTACGATTTTATACGTTGAAATTTGATGATCAGGTATAAAATGATTTTTCAAAAACCATATTTAAATTACAATAGATAAACAGAAAAAATAATTTAAGATATTTGTAATCTCCTGTGTGAAAAGTTTTGTCCTTTAATTAAAATTCTATTCCTCCTCTATTATCTCAAGCCACCGTTACCACACATGTACTAATTTCATCATTCGACTCTGTAAAGGGAATTTTAAAAGAAGCAATGCAAATATGTGCACTGTGCATCGCATCTCTATGCCACAAACACCTCCATTTCATTTGGCGAGCGCTTCACGAAATGTCGACTCCAAATTAGATTTTTTTCTCTTAATCTCTAAATATAGGTCAGCCCGGTGGCCGGGCAAACCCGTAGAAACAGTAGTGTTAAGTTCCGTCCGGCGGACTGGCCAACTCCGACCCGCACAGCTCAATACCAATGTGAGACTCCACGCCTTGTCTCGTTGTTGCCGCAGCAGTGGTCTCCTCTTTAAGTGGGCTTTCAGGGTGAGTGCGACAGGTATTGTGCCTGTCGACCTCATATTTGGATCTCACTACCGCTTACCATCAGGTGGAGTGAGGTCATCTTGTTAGCTCATTATAAAAAAAATCTAATAATAATGCAGTCTATGTTAATCAGTTTAATTTTGGTCCAACGAACGTTTGATTATTTCGGAGTGGGTCAAAATTAAAATGTTTTATGCAGAATTGCCGAACTTAAGCTAAAATTAGTGACTAGAAAGAGATTCAGGATACCTATTTAGTATTTTTATACTGACAAAAAATACTTATTTCCCATTCAGTAAGTTAAAGTAAAGAAGACGCTATGGTATATAGAAGCAAGTATATAGCACCTCATAAAGCCTCTTTTTGGCCATAAAAAGTTAAGAGGGTGGGTAGAGTTATATTCAGTCTGAAATGTGTATGAAAGATGCTCTCCCAAACATTTTCTTATTAGCTAGTATCTTTATATGTGGACGTAAACAAATGCATTAGGAGGAAGAGTGGTCCATTCTCCGTAGTGCAAGATACAGTTACGTCGAAAAGCGTTGCACTTAGTACGTCGGGTTGTATGACGTCATCTCGGCGTAATGACACCTCGCTCTAATGTGCGGTATGCTCGGAACACCTTTTGTGCACGTGTTCGTTTTGTAGTTGACTGTACCTACTGTTTGTTGGTTCTACAAATGTTTTTGATTATTGTTTGTAATTGCAGCTGTATTTTTTGAGGAAATTTTTAAAAATGTTGTTTTCAAAAGTGTTGATAGCCGAGTGGTTAAGGTCGTTGCTTGCCATGCGTGAGGTCGCCAGTTCGAACACCACTGTGCTTTCCAAAGTTAAGCTATTGCATAGCTTTTATCGCGGGCTTTGAGCGCGGCGACCGAATCAAGAAATTCCGTAACGAAAAAAACCTCACAATCGTCTAACGTCGTTTCAGTTCGGTAGACTTCGGCACGGTATTTGTGTGCGTGCGATATGACATATTGTACGACTATACGAAACTCGCACGAATCGGAACGAGCTGCTCCGAAATCGGACGATGCTATGCAATAGCTTTACCGCGGCAGTCTCCGAGTGCCACACGTCTTTTTTTAATTCATATTTACGATTATATGACGCTCTAACGGTGAAGGAAAACATTGTGAGGATACCTGCATACCTATGAAGAAATACTAAGATCGTGTAGTCGACCAACCCGCACTTGGCCAGCGTGTTTAGGGTAGTCCCGTGCCGCAGCAGTGGGGACTTATATGGGCTGATGATGATGATAATGATTAAAAAAAAAAAATTTCTTTCCTGTTCGATAAAATGTTTGTAGTGTGTGTTGTGCCATTTGAATATTGATCTCCAGAATCTATGCAATAGATATTGTGACATCTATTTGAACATGTATTTTGTGACCAGTGACCAGAAACACCAGTGTTTCTAATTGACATATCTGGCTAAAAGAAACTAAAGTTTTTCTTCTTTTTGTTTCAGGTAATACGCCCTACAAAAAGTCCTTTGGATCTTTATCTATAAATCTATTCATATCCCATTAATCTGGTAAGTAGCACTAATAAAATAAATAAATAAATATCTGGTACATTTCCACCCACGGTCATCTGACTCCAAACTAAGCAGAGCTTGTACTATGGGCATCAGAGACTGATATACATACATATATATATTTTTAAATACATACTTAAATACATAATCACACCCAGACACGGAACAAACACCGATGTTCATCACACAAATATTTGTCCCGAGTGGGAATCGAACCCACGACTCTTGGAACCGCCAGCCAGGGCCACTAACCACTGTTCCACCGAGCCAGTCAACGAATGAACACTCTTTTACGAAACATTTTACTCGCGACTTTGACTGGTGTAAGCCAGTCGAAACTTCGAGCAGTAAGTCAGCTTATATTTTGCTTCTTCACCTAATTTCGCATTCAGTTCCTACCATTATATTTTACCCTTTTATGGAGTTGCTTTAACAATGCTTGTTAAGGGTATTAATAGCCTTATACTTTATGCTACCTTTCCGCCTGCAACTATGCGTGAAGTCGTTTGAAGCAGTTTAAAACATAACTTGCTTATAGCGGAGTTAGTTATAAACTAGCATATGTCCTTTATTAGGGTGTGATTATGTATTTAATTAATATTTACGCCCGCGACTTTGTCCACGTATTAATGGGTTTTAGTAGCAATGATGTATTAAAAAATAGCCTACATGCCTTGTAAAAGTGAAAGTTCCGTCAACGTTCTCCCATAGTACGTCCCCCCCACCCCGGTCTAATTTTGAAAAAAAAAGTAGCGCTGGTGTCTTTCCAGTGTGCCAGCTATCTCCATACCAAGTTTTATGAAAGTTCTCCCATACTAATAATTATTATTTTTAAATTTTACGGCGATGGATTTATATGTGCTACGAAGAAACTCTAAGGTTGTGTAGTCGACCAACCCGCACTTGGCCAGAGTGGCTAAGACCTGATCGCCGAAGTTAAGTGTAGGCCCGTGCCCCAGCAGTGGGGACTTATATGGGATGAAATAAAATGATAACCTTTTATGAAGATGCTTTACCAATGTTTATCATGAGATTCATTGCATTTTATTTCATTTAAGATACATAAAAAGACATAATTGAAGATGGGGCGGCCTAGTGTGTGTTATGGGGTGAGTAATTCCCTCCCATTAGTAACGAGCGGCGTGTATCGAGTGTTATGCCCGCGGCAAGGTACGGTCACACTTGGCTTTCTACACCTCTGAAGGTAAATAAATAAATATCTAAAAGTTCACATACAGTGTTAGCCTTATCGACGAAAGCACTTTTGTTACCGATATTTTATACAACAATGGAACACATATTACTATTACTTAAATAGATGAATAACACACTATGTAACAGAAAACGATGTTCTTCTCACTAATATTTATCCGTGTTTCGGTTAGTTACGGGGTGAACTAGTAAATACAGTTTAGAAAACTAAAAATATCCGGGATATTTAGTATGTGTTACAATGACAGTTTCAAAGTTACTTTACTTCATAACATTAGACATATCCTGTTTTCTATATTTACTGTATTCAATTTAAGAACGATTTATATACCTACTAAGGAATGACATACTATTTTCACTCCTACCTGATGTTTTTAACGCCACATCAGACTAAGAGCTTACCCTTATTCCAATTTTACGTCTAAACCGACCACAATCACGCCATAAATATCCATAAATCTTGGTTTACTTGTCCCCTTGTGAGTTAGGGCCCTAAGATTAAGCTTACACGTACAGGATTAGCTTATGAGGTGCTATTTGCAAATATGTTCGTCGGTTTTGAGATAATGTGTTTAGTATAGCGAAGCAGTTTGGCCGCGTCGATTTTGGAGGAGTTCATTTTGTACCTAATTTGGATACGTGATTGTGTAAACTTGTTAGAGTATTGGATATTATCGTGAGAATTTCGATTAAGTAGAATTTAATACAGACTTACGTAGTCTATAGATGTAGTGAAGCGATTATTTGTATGGTAGGTAAAATTGCTAGTTATAATGCAATATTTGTACTTGTAACTGAAGGTTGATATCTTAACAGCTATTAAAGACGTGCAGATACTTTTGCATGTTGTTGCTTCTATTTTATTGTTCTATATTAATCAAAACTCGACCCAATATGTCAAACCATACGGGGTTCGTATTAGCTTTCTATCCAATCAAAAACATAAATGTGAAATGAGAGCCAAGTTCAATATTATGATAATTGCCTTGGTTGTTGACTTCAACGACAAAAGAAGTGAGATCTAAATGGGTGCCAAGTTCAATGGTCAACCCAGAAATTTATTTATAAGTAACACTATAACATACCTATCATATCTTTTTTTTAACATAAGATAATGTATGGTGGTAGCCTATGAAGGTCTGTCTTGGCTAGTTTCTATAAACCTACCAACGTATTATTATGTTTGGTCGCTAGTTTCTTCCAACAATCCAAATTTTCAAAATTATAAAATAAAAACCGACAAATACTTGTAGGCTTAGAACTTGCGACGGCTATAATTCATATATGAAAACTAGCCAAGACAGACCTTCATAGGCTACCACCATACATTATCTTATGTTATAAAAAGATATGATAGGTATGTTATAGTGTTACTTATAAATAAATTTCTGGGTTGACCATTGAACTTGGCACCCATTTAGATCTCACTTCTTTTGTCGTTGAAGTCAACAACCAAGGCAATTATCATAATATTGAACTTGGCTCTCATTTCACATTTATGTTTTTGATTGGATATCATTACTTTTTGTAGAAAAGTATATATCATCGTAACGCCGTGGGTCCTTTGAAAAGGACAAATTCAAAACTAAAACTAGACTTTATGTAGGTACCTACCTACCCTAAGTAATAAATATGAAAACCGACTATAAGTACCTACTCTTAATTGTAAATAAGTAAGTTTACCTAAATATATACTCAGTGCTCTGCCTTCCCGGTATATATAGGCGTGATTAGGCACTAATTAGGTATTTATGTTAAGCGTTCATAATAGAACCTAACCTAATTATTAAAAAATTGCCAGTTTTTTATTTATTCCTTTGTATTCATGTAATTACCTATCTGCATACCAAATTTTAACTCTCTAGGTCATTTGGAACTGGGTTAGAATTTTGATCTGTCAGTCAGTCAATGATAAAAATGAGAATTTTTGGACATTAATATCTAAATAATTCTTTGAGATAAGCTTATGAAATTTAGAACACATATTTATCTCGCAAGTCACAATATATGAGCTAAATTTGATACGTTTATGTGAAATAGTTTTTGATTTATGAGGTGTTTAAAAGTGGTTCCAAATGGTTCGTGTAATATTACACACGGTGCGGCTCGCCAGTTCTGTTTCTTGAACTTGGCTTGACACGCTACCGCTTGTCTAGATCTGGAGTCCCATTTAAACTACATAGCCTTAGATCACGTTGACACACTTTGAATAGGTTACCTAGGACATATTCTAAATATCCTAGGTGGTACAGCGTGAGCAAGCTCAAATTTAATTAACTCTTTCCATCCATCAAGTTACCCGCCAGCAATTTTCGATATTGATACCCATCCCCCCCCCCCCTTAATCGGTACGTGATTGAAAAGTAATCAGATGATTGCCCGATCACTCATACTACTCGAGTCGAATCGATTATCGCGAGCGGAATCGAAATAGGACTACTTTGTGTATCAGTTTGGTGGCTGTTCTAGGATTAAGTAGGGAATATGACGTATGCTTTGGGTATAGTTGAATATGGTAGTACTATATTGTTTAGGTAGCCGCTAGCTATCTGGGCACCAAATTTGTTAAGGAAAGACAAAGCCTATATTGAGCGAAAAGATACCAAAAATTATCTGCCTAATTGTTGAAAAACTTTCCGTGCTATATACCCTGAGGCACTAACACTAGACTCAACACTAGACCCGCACTTGGCCAGCGTGGTTGACTAAGGCCTTACCGCTCTAGTTTAGGGTAAGCCCGTGCCCCAGCAGTGAGGACGTATATCACATACCAACACTAGAAAACACCTACAGTGAAGGTGCTTAAGCCTTACTAACAAAATAAAAATAATAAATATAAATTGCTAAGGAAACCTTCTACTCGTGTTTATTATCTTCTTTGATATTGGCACAATTAATTGTACTATATTACTATCATATACTACCTGCACTCAGGGTTCGATCGTAACCCATCCATCTATCCACCGTACTTAGTATGTAATATTCAAGCCCTCACAACCAGATTTGTGACCGTTGACCAAAACTGAAGGCAAAGATTAATCGGCTGGCGAAAGTTAATATCCTGAAGGCTCGGATGCCATTAATCTTTAGGCGGTGGTCACTGGTAATAGCAACAAAGAGGATTAACTAGCGTGATGTAAACGGGACCAGATGACGATGTAATTAACTGTGTTTTCGTCATGTTTATTATGGAGGCGGAAAACGGAATTGTTAAATATGTCTTTGAAGTGGCGAGGAGAGAGAAGTTAACGTTTGCAGTATAATTTGAAGATGTTAGGCTTATAACTAAATAAAATAAATAAATAAATATCCAATCAAAAACATTAATGTGAAATGAGAGCCAAGTTCAACATTATGATAATTGCCTTGGTTGTTGACTTCAACGACAAAAGAAGTGAGATCTAAATGGGTGCCAAGTTCAATGGTCGGCCCAGAAATTGATTTATAAGTAACACTATAACATACCTATCATATCTTCTTATAACATAAGATAATATATGGTGGTAGCCTATGAAGGTCTGTCTTGGCTAGTTTCTATAAACCTACCAACGTATTATTATGTTCGCTCGCTAGTTTCTACCAACAATCCAAATTTTCGGAATTATAAAATAAAAACCGACAACTAACTAGACTACTAACTAACTAACTAAAGAAAACTAGCCAAGACAGACCTTCATAGGCTACCACCATATATTATCTTATGTTATAAGAAGATATGATAGGTATGTTATAGTGTTACTTATAAATAAATTTCAGGGTTGACAATTGAACTTGGCACCCATTTAGATCTCACTTCTTTTGTCGCTGAAGTCAACAACCAAGGCAATTATCATAATATTGAACTTGGCTCTCATTTCACATTTATGTTTTTGATTGGATATCATTACTTTTTGTAGAAAAGTATATATCATCGTAACGCCGTGGGTCCTTTGAAAAGGACAAATTCAAAACTAAAACTAGACTTTATAAATATAAAACAATTGAATCAGTTACTGTATTTTCCTACGTTTACGGGGTATAATTTTCTTCTGAGTGTTATTTTCTATATTTTCTTGTACCTTTGAAATATTATGAGTAGGTAATAATTTTATACTATTGATGGGCGCTAAATATAAAAAAAAAAAACCCAGTTAATAAAGTAGGTACCTACCCTAAGTAATAAATATGAAAACCGACTATAAGTACCTACTTTTAATTGTAAATAAGTAAGTATACCTAAATATATACTTAGTACTCTGCCTTCCCCGGTATATAGGCGTGATTAGGCACTAATTAGGTATTTATGTTAAGCGTTCATACTAGAACCTAACCTAATTATTAAAAATTGCCAGTTTTTTATTTATTCCTTTGTATTCATGTAATTACCTATCTGCATACCAAATTTTAACTCTCTAGGTCATTTGGAACTGGGTTAGAATTTTGATCTGTCAGTCAGTCAATGATAAAAATGAAGATTTTTGGACATTAATATCTAAATAACTGTTTGAGATAAGCTTATGAAATTTAGAACACATATTTATCTCGCAAGTCACAATATATGAGCCAAATTTGATACGTTTATGTGAAATAGTTTTTGATTTATGAGGGGTTCAAAAGTGGTTCCAAATGGTTCGTGTAATATTACACACGGTGCGGCTCGCCAGTTCTGTTTCTTGAACCTTGGCTTGACACGCTACCGCGTGTCTAGATTTGGGACATTTCCACACACGGTCACCTGACCCCAAACTACACACGGTTATCTGAACCCAAACTAAGCAGAGCTTGTACTACGGGCGCCAGAGACTGATATACATACATAGATATTAATAAATACATACTTAAATACAAAATCACAGCCAGACACGGAACAAACACCGATGTTTATCACAGAAATATTTGTCCCGAGTGGGAATCGAACCCACGACTCTTGGAACCACCGGCGAGAGTCACTAACCACTGTTCCACCGAGCCAGTCTAAATATTAATAGTCTTTAAATATTAGTCTTTATAGGTCTACACGCGATATTAGAAGTAGCAAATACATAGCTACTTACCCTTGCCCGACGTTTCGACTGGGTTACACAAATCGTGGTCGCGATCGAACTCGCGCCGCCCGTCTTCGTCTGCCACAGCGGTTGCGAACTTAAACTTTTGAATCACGAGCGCCTAAGGATTCGTTCAATATATGTAGGAAGCGGGGGTATGTAACTACATAATTAACAATGAATAAGACGTCAGGTCTATCAAAACCGAGCAAATACTTTATTACTTTTCTTAATGAGAACCATATCCATCACTTATCACTTTTATCAAATAACAATCTTAGCAATTGTAGCAAATGCCTAAGACATAAACTACAATTAGAGTTTGATTTATTAATTACAAATTGCACAGCAGCAGTTTTATAATTAACGATAATAATTAATTCGACAATCGAATTAATTATCCAAAGGTGTCTAGGATAAGCTATTGCAACGGTACAACGAGTGTTCCGTGCCACGCCAGAGCCAAGACTGCCTGCACTGTTCAAAGTGAGCGCCTTTTATAGTCGAGTCGAGCGGCGAGGGGGAGTGACTAACGACGCAGCTGGTCGGTGACGTGACCCGTGCACGTGCAGCTTGTTACTCATTCTATAATGAAGGCGAGCGATGACTCCTGCCGACACGGCCAACCTGACTAGCGGTCGTCCTCGAACGCTTCAACTAAAGCATGTCTAGATTTCTGTAACAAAAGCATCGTTCGATCATCCTGACAAAATTAATTAGTCCGGTCTATAATGACCCTGCAAATCAATTAGTTCTGGTCTGGTCTACATTAACCCTTCAGATGTATTACAATTAACCCTTCAGAAATATTATTACAATTAACCCTTCATATAGATTAAAATTAACACTTCAGATATATTACAATTAACCCTTCAGATATATTACAATTAACCCTTCAGATATATTACAATAGTTCTGTTCTGGTCTGGTCCACATCGACCCTTCGTATATCTCACACTTTGCTCTGGTCCGGTCTCTAATTAGACCCTTCAGGCACTAGTATTGGTCCGGTTCTCTCTCCTTTTTTTTTTAAAGAACCCTTCAACACTAGCCAGTTTTGGTCCGGCCACGTGCCCTTCAAAACTCTGCTTTTTCTTTTTTTTTTTTACTTTACTTTTTTTTTTACTTTACTTTTTATACCAGTTTTGATCCGACAAACAGCCCTTCAAAACTCTGCTCTTTTTTTTTAACTCTCTTTTTATACCTTACGACCATATAAACCCTTAAAAGACATTTCCTGTGACATATTTTTTATTGACCAAGTAGTGGGTGTGGATCTCATCCCACTTCTGATGTAGGAAGCGGGGGTATGTAACTACATAATTAACAATGAATAAGACGTCAGGTCTATCAAAACCGAGCAAATACTTTATTACTTTTCTTAATGAGAACCATATCCATCACTTATCACTTTTATCAAATAACAATCTTAGCAATTGTAGCAAATGCCTAAGACATAAACTACAATTAGAGTTTGATTTATTAATTACAAATTGCACAGCAGCAGTTTTATAATTAACGATAATAATTAATTCGACAATCGAATTAATTATCCAAAGGTGTCTAGGATAAGCTATTGCAACGGTACAACGAGTGTTCCGTGCCACGCCAGAGCCAAGACTGCCTGCACTGTTCAAAGTGAGCGCCTTTTATAGTCGAGTCGAGCGGCGAGGGGAGTGACTAACGACGCAGCTGGTCGGTGACGTGACCCGTGCACGTGCAGCTTGTTACTCATTCTATAATGAAGGCGAGCGATGACTCCTGCCGACATATATTTAAATTCTCAATACGAGCTTGAATAATATCTTAAACAAAGTGTTTTTGTAAAAAGTGTTATGGATCATATCACGAGCATTGGAGCTTGTAAAATGGACTTCAAAATATGCTTTCACTAGTACAAATCATGTTAAATACAAAAGCTTAGTCAAAAAGCTAACAAAGACTTGTAAACCAGCTTTAAGAAAAAAAACAATCTTCACATTCAATACATCTTTGACGTACGCGGTTGAACACGGTATATCGGCCGGGATATTCTCACACCTCACTAAATAGGCGTAAATTTATTCAGCGCGAAAAGCCCGCGGTGTCTAGATAGAATATTTTCAGCGCCAGACCTGTCTGAGTGGGCGTCCGTGCTCCTGCATTTAACCGGACGATTTGCGAGCTACCGGGGTTTAGTAGTGGGAAGAAATTTGATCAGTGCTGCCAACGCAATGTGGGAGGTATAGGGTCTACCTATTCATATGGAAAGTCAGGTAAACTCTAATTGTAGATAAAAGTAGTACTGTTCTTTTGACTCGTTTCGCCTGTTCCCTACCGTTGCCCATAAGTAAGGTTGGGGTTTAGTGGTGACATGAAATTTGATCAGTGCGGCCTACGCAAAGTCTTTATCTATACGTATATGGTAACGGTGTACTCTCTTGTTGTTATGACACAAACTTTTTTTTTTGGCTAAATTTAAAATATACTTGACGCCATCATCAAAGCTAATATTATATGAACACTTCTGTCTGTTGTGAAGGGATTTGGTTGTATTATGATTTAAGGCATTCGCGGAAAGTATGACAAAATTTTAGCACCTACGTACTGCCCGATGTTTCGGCTGGGTTGCACCAATCATGGTCAGGACCAAACTACAATCTCATTAGATCTGCCAATGGACACGTGACGTCAATCCAATCACGCGATGACCAGGAGTTTTCCAGATAAAACACGCGAGAACCGCCTGATCCTTATATCCACCTAGGCACAGGCAAACAAAGGCTTCCAGCCTGAATATATTTGCAGCCATTTACATAGGATCTATTGGATAAGTTTCCCGTTTTTACCGGACCGGGAAGGCGGGCCGGCCGGCTCTTTGCACGTGCCCTACGACTCATGAAATTGGATTTTTAAATGACTTTCAAAGGGGTTGATTGGTGGCAGCTAACTCAGTTGTTTTTGTTTTGACGTCATTGTTGAATGAACGTATTTTCAATTTGTACGCGAACGTAAACAAAGCCAGCATTGTCCTTATTACTTAACTTTGGAATTTTACGGAACGGCCCCAAACGGGTTGGATACGTAAAGTCAATTGGAGTCTGTTACGATTTGATGAACAAAAGGCTCGTTTTACTGGATGACAGACATATGCCTATCAAAGTAACAAGTATGTTTGTGTGTTTTTGTGTTTACAATGTTATTTCTCTAAGCAATCCGACAATGATGAGGTTATATTAGGCCTCTCTTCGAAGAACTCGCGGAAATGAAGTATACAGACACGTATGTATCCATTTTCGATAGGTACAAATATTGCCTATTTCCTGTCCTCTTTTGTCGGACCACCCACAACACATTGGGACATACGAACAAGATCCGTCCTGATATCACGCCCAATCTAAGGCAATACCGCGCTATTCCTCCACCTATCCTGGCTAAAGCCTGCAATATCCGGTCTGGGGACAATAAGAGGTCCTGACGACATGGCTTTACCCCCCTGCGGCTATTACTTGAGAAATAGTCAGCTTCTCGAGACAAATCGACATCTTTTAGATCTTGCCAAATGATTGCCCGTGACTTATCACTTTTTGGGACATACGGGCTTGACGACTGTGGAGGAAACATTGCGACTTCTTGATTTGTTTGGTTTTTTTGAAGTTTGAAAATGAAAAGTTCTCTTATTTTCATTAGTTTGTATCAGTAAGGTATACAGCTAGAGCGCATTGGTTTTCAAAGAAAGAGAATTAACCAGTGACTTAAAAGTAGTGGATCCTTTAAAAAGCCTACTAAACGTCTTTGCACTTGCTTGATATAAGCTTGTCGATAAAGTCTGTGATGCATTCAGTTATAGCAACAAGTATGAGTTCCATTAATAATCAAGTGTAATTTAAAACCATCAGGAGGTTGGGTTGCTTATGGTTAGAAATATCATATAGCCCGCCCTCGCTTCCCTTCGGGTAAATTATGCATATAAACTTTCCTCTTGAATCACTCTATCTATTGGAAAAAACCGCATTAAAATCCGTTGCGTAGTTTTAAAGATTTAAGCGCACATAGGGATATAGGGACAGAAAAGGCGACTTTGTTTTATACTATGTAGTGATGACTCGGTAACTATCGACATCTATTCTTTATTTATATAATACAAGCTCACAACTTGTACCACGAGTGGTAACCTTAAAAAAGTCCATATTCCACCTACATGCCTTCAGTTTTCCAGGTCCGTCTGTCGCCTCCAAACACCTCGTCTGCTTACAGCCAGGATAACACCTGGACGGCCGCCAATCCGCAGCGAGGAATTAATCATCGCAGCCTTCCCCGCGCCCCTGATTAATCGCCCCCGAGAAGCCAGTGTTGCCAACTATGTCACTTTACTGGGGCTCGGCGGTTGGAAGTTTTTCCAAAGTTTCTGTTGCTACGCTTCAATGGAGTTAGTTGGTTTTATTTTATGGGAACGCGACGTGGAATGGCTTGGATTTGTTGCTGGGGTAGTTTATGTTTGGATGCTTTATGTTGCGGTTATGTATTTTGTTTTATATAACAGTTTTTCTGTTGGTCAGTTTATTGGGAACACATTTAGTTATGTATCGTTGTCCTTTTTACCCAATTTTGTTTAAAGTTTATTAACCCTAAATTTATTTTTTTTACAAGTTTTCTTAAGTACGACTGCATATCATCATAAGGAGTAAGTTCAAAAAACCTGTTAAAATTTACAAATGTTGATTAGGCTTTATTAATTAAGTACACATACACTTTGTACCAAAAACTTCGTCATTCTTTGTCGTTATGTTCAGTCTCATAATAAATTCATAAAATAATTGATTAAAAAATTTATTGTTGATTGCAACTTGTAAGTGACTGTAGTCAAAACGCGGCAACACCAATTGCCGCAGTTCAAAAGGCTGTTACAGCTAAATTATGGCAATATCCGGTGTCTGTCTTCATTTTAAACGGGCATAGTTAATGGACGCAGCCACTTTTGGGAATTAATCGCTTGAATCATAACTGATGAATATTGCAAAGGGATATTGGATGATCTTAATTTGTAATGTCGTGACTTGTGACTTTGTTTTAATCTTCAATATTTGTGTTTATGGGAAATGGTAGGTGATCACTGATAATTAATAAAATTGAATGACCGTTTTGGCAAGTCCTAGTCATAATAAGAGAGCGGACAGGTTGGTTGATGATTCAGTAGGGTACCATGAGTTGGCTATCGAAAACTTACGTACGTTAAAAACCTATCGAGTTCTTAGCGTAACCACCAGGGGCGCTGTACAAGTTTTTCATAGACATATTTACGTAGGCGATATCGAGTCCGTAACTTTTAAACTCATGGTGGCGCTACTGGTTACATAAAAATGTCTATTGAGATAACCTACTCAATATTTGTTGATATATGTATTGCATTGTTTCAGGCATATTCCGTACAAGTACCAAGTATACTAAGTAATTTTATGACTCTCACAAGCTCATCATTAACGTCATGGAGTATGAAAAATAACACTGATTTGACAAAAAATCACTTCATGTCTTTCTCAACGAATTCATTATTATAACTTGGTATAAGTTCCCTTATGACATAAATGTACGTATAGTTTATGTTCCTCATAGTTTTGGTTAACTTCCGCATTCGGGCACAAAGTCCCTGCGTCCTGAATGCATCCTAATTGCCCACGACCGCAATAAGATCACATTACTCCGAATTACTCTTAGGCGCAACGGCAAATCCTCTAAGTCTGCTAATAGGATTATTCGCTCCATTCCCTTTATTGGCGAACCACAATCTTAACGCAATTAGATAAGATGTTGTTTAATTTGCAGCGGCTTTTGACGAAATCATTAGGCTGTTAAGTAAACAGCAGAGCAGAATCCAAGTGGATTCTGCTCAAGTTAAGTCACTTTCGGTACGCACACACTAACATCATTTTCACACTCAAACGATATGAAAGCAAATTTGACCATTGCAATTAGTAGCAGGATACTAACAATTAAAATTGCTTGTTTTGAAGCAAGAGTTTTAAATTAGTTTATAAAACACTAGCTTTTCGCCCGCGATTACGTCCGCGTAGAGACGTTTATTGGGTAAAACATTACTTCTTCATAGCGTAGTCGGTTAAAAGCCTTTTCTATTGTTCAGGCTCTGGACTATATCTGTACCAAATGTCATTTAAATCGGTTCAGGACTCTGCGTTATTGCGTAACAGACAGAGTTACTACTTACTTTCGCATTTAAAACATTAGTAAGGGTTAGTCGAAAGTAGAAGAAGTTTAATATTTACCGTTACCCTATTCCACCGTTAAAAGCATTTTAGCAAGCTCTGATGAAAAACACAAAATCAACATACCAACAGTTTTAATTCCCGTCTCTAAGTCACATAAACCCTGAATTGCATTCGGATTGCCTTGGACCGCAATAAAGATCACAAGGCTGCAAATTGGCGGTGCTCTTATGGGCGGCTCCTAAGTCTCTTAATAAGATTACCGGACGCCCGGACGGTCCGGACGCCGGAAGATTTCCGCAGGAGTCCGGGTTGTGTAGGTGTGTTCACGCTAATCTGATAAACAGGACCCAACTTACTTGGGTGTTTGGGTCGGCGAGGATTAGCTGATTATTTGGTCGTAGACACCGGTAGTACGATGTTGTAGCATTTAAAAGGCATTTTAACATATTTATAAGGTAGTTTCTAATCTTATATGGATACTTACTATCAAAAGGTAGTCCAAAGACTCAATTTCAGGTAAATTTTCAATGAATGATGATGGTTTCATGTACAAGATTTTTGTATGTTTATCTAATTCTGTATGTAAAATCAATTCGTTTCGGTTACTAAACATCACGAATATTAAATTGCCACAATACGAGTACATATGCTAACATAACGAAAGTAAACTGTAGCAAAACGACTCCTGGGGAAATTTTGTCGATCTCACAAAACTAAATTTGTATGAAGCCTTCCTTATGTCATACTCCGGTATAACTGTTTCACTCAAATTTTTGAGGGATGAGAGCCATCCGCTCCCCCGAAAGTCCGGTGATGATGACGAGGTTACTCCAAGCCATCATCGCATGTCAGACATAGTCCAGTCATTTAAGCTTAAATTAGGTAAGAATCTCTGAATTCGAGATCCCAGCTGTAAGTCTCGAATTCCGAGGTGAACTTACTATAATGACTGGACTAATAGGAAAAAAAAATCACCCAAAATATATACCCTTGAAATGCAGCCGAATTGCTAACAACCGCAATGTAGATACCAAATTTATAGGCTTTTGAGCTCACGGCAAATCCTATAAGCTTGCTAATGGCATTACTGGCAGATTGGGCGCGGAAGGATTCCCTGCCGTGCCATTATTATTGGGCAACACGGTATAGGTGTGTTAGCTAGATTAGTGCCAGCTGTGTGTAGTAACGCTTGTCTGGCGGATTTGGCCATTAACACATTAGCTGCTATCAGTCCATCTGATCTAATGGAATGGGATAGGGTTGAAAGTTTGTTGTACTCCGTTTTTTTTGCATTCAATTTGTTAGCACTTCTCTATTACCTTATTTATAGTACCCTCCTACATTTTTATCGTCAAAATATATGAGGTTGCCAGGCAAATTAGACCTTATTGAGTCTGTCGCAATCTCTCTGAAGGCCTGCTGAAATGCTGTTTCAAATATGTGGAAAAGAAGGAACTTAGATGTATATGTCTAAATAGCCCTGTTTGCATGAACACTTATATATACCTACGTATTTTATGTCCCCTCTTGTCTATGTCCTACTCGTCGCTACAACCAGATTCGATTGTAGCAAATCGAATACAACTTCGAATCTGTCTTCCAATATCTGAAGATTGACGAAACCGAAGAATACTACAAGAGCTAGCGTTGAAGGACGCTTCGGTCACGAATTGTGTTCGGAGTGGTTGACCCCATTACTGGAGGGAATCTTGCAGTATTGTCTAGGTACAGGATTCGTTATTTTAGTGTTACTGCACTGAAAAGCATGCGGGTTCCTTGGTATTGTATGTGATGATAAATGTTTGATTTCTTAATCGTTTTAAAGCAATTTTTAACATATTAAGGCTTAAATTCTGAACATCATCGAAGTTTATGTATCGAATTTTTTGAAGCAATTGAAAGAGTACACATGCAATTTAGCTATTGCTTTTTAATCCTATTTTCCTAGTTCGTATTTTCCACTTATGACTCTGTCTAAGGCCATTATTAGTCAAGGATTTTTAGATTACAATTTTAAATTAGATTCACGCGTACATTTGAAACTATACATCGCATTTTCTATGTAATATAGCAACTAAAACAAAACATTACCAATGATATTCTAATAAAAAGCAAACAGCAAAAATATTCCTATTCGACAAAACAAATAACGTGTTCCGGTAGTAAAAACAACTCATTGAACGCACTCCAATATTTACAAGCCGAGTGTACTCTAAGTGAATCAATTATGTATTAAAAAAGGGAAATTCTGCAGCAATGAATGTTTCATATAAAATATTGCCTTCCACGCTCGCCTCTCGTCCTTTTGTTTTTCCGGAGTTTTCTTACCGCTGAAAAAAAAATCTCAGCGATGTAGGTAATCTGTTTATAGTACAAATCGCACATCCTCTAAAAACTGTCATAACACAAAAATCCAATTTTTAACTAAAAATACAGAAATGTGCATTTTTTTTTCTTTTAATCTACAAAAACGTCATATTCATAATTCAAAAACTCGCGGCTAGAGAACACATTTGTGACTGTTTGATTCTGAGCAACTTTGACACGGCGTCGTTGTACAACAATGCCTCATCAGGATTTGCCACAGGTGCACGCGTGTCGGTGCGGGTGAAAACCGTCTTAAGCTGTTATGAGACCTTGATGCAGGTAAGTTCTCTCACTGTATTAATCACTTTATTTGTACAAAACGGTCATAAGGTGGAATATGGCATTATTGTGTAACAATTTGTTTGTGTTTATCTAATATTTAATGTGAAAAAGAGTATTATCACAGGTTATATCTGTTTTTACAGTGTAACACACAATTTTTGTGTGTTACAAGACAGTTTTTGTGTGTTACATCAGTCAATCATGCACTCTGTGTCTTAAGGTAGTAGGGGAAGGAAGAGCCTCGAACTTGTAACTCAAAATAATTAGACTGAAAAACACTGATTCCTGTAAGTATCTCTAATACTTATGTTCCAATTTTTGTCAATGTTAAAAAACTGTTTTTAGTTTGTATTTTACAGTTTTTCAGTAATTTACCAGGTTATTTTTGTCAACAGATCAGCTACCAGTTTCTCAAAAAAATAATGACATCCCTGATTCAGAATTAACTGGAGCCAGCGTAGTACATGACATACCATATTCCAGACAAAAACCTATTCCGATTTATGTAATCAATGCCAGTGAGTTACCTACAAATTATCATTAAGTTTTATATGCTAAACGAGAGTTTCAAAATAATGTTTCAGTATGTTGCAGCGACAGACAGTGAGATGGACAATGCAACTCATGGCAGTTTTGAATCGATCGATAAACGCACTCAGTGAAGCACCCAAACGATAGATCGAGAAATTCGAGCACATCATCATCATTATCATCTGATTCCAGCTGAAGTTCTTCATCAAGTTCATACAGTTCTTAGAGTCGTAGTACGATTCCGGATGTAATAACTGTTCCGGATGTAACCTGTTGTAGAAGAAATTCAAGAAAATGAAAGAGTATCCGAGATATTCAAATATAAGTAAATGTGATAATAATAATATAGTCGATAAAGAAGTCACAATGTGGCTAAAGTTACCTTTCTAAGAGGAACAAACCTATTTAATACCATTATTTTGAAGACTGAATTATTTATCATCGTCATTTTGTAGTGAGTTACAATTTAAATGTATGCAAAGGATAAGAACCTACTTACCTATTAAATATTGATATTTTTCTAATATTCTTTGTGTGTACATACTTACATTATAATGATTGCGTTCAAATACTTTAAAAGTTATGGTCTGAATAATGTTGTGTGTGCCATTTTCTTTATTCTACTTACCTACCAAGGATCTCTTAGAACTCAGTGATCTTCTTAAAGGATTTTATAATTATTTTAGAACATGTTTTGTTATTGATTTACAAGGAAACAGTTTAACTTTGATAATAAACACTATTAATTAACGTAATTGACTAGTATTATTTCATAAATATTTCCTTTTCAGAGTGTGTAAAACTGTCGTATCATACGACTTTTTTCAAATAACTGAAAAAATATAAAAATAATTGTATGATGATACCTTATTTTTTTTCGCGAATATTATAGGTAATTAAATTATGCAGTAGTGTGATAACTCCAAATATCAATAACTATTTACACCTCTCAGAAGTAAATGGAAAAGGGAAAAAAATAACTTAAAATTGAGTTTTCTCGAAATCGCTTTTTTTATGTTACGACAGTTTTTTAGAGGATGTGCGACATGTTGAGCTGTCCAGGTAAGTTTAAGTGGAAGGTGAAAATCTGAGGATGAAACGAGATGCCTAAGAAAAGATCTGTTTCAGGAGCTTTCTTAGATATTTCGTTTCGTTAATTGCTTCCTTGTGCTCTATAATAAGCGAATGCTAAACCTGTTCATTAAGAATTTTACGATTCTTTTACAATTACTATGAGGTCAAGACAATTGTTTAGGGGTGAGGTGAGAGTCAACTGCTCTCCCGCTAGTCCAATTGTTAATATTTGCATATTTGGTGCATGATGACTGTTTGTTGCACATCTTTTTCACACTTTTGAAAAAATATAGATGTCACTGCAAGCAAGCAGAACCTATTAGGTACCCTATCTTTGTCTCCTTTAATTACATTAGGTTTTTGCAATAAAATATATATCTTCTTTTTGACCGTCCACATCGCGTGTAGTACCACTACCTCGATTCTCCATCGGTGTGGCAATAAACACTTATTTCTCCCAGTTTGGTTGAATAACATTGAATCAAATGAATAGTCTCCCATATTTCACCGACCAGACTATTCCCGAGACCAGATCCCACTCTGTTTAAACAGAAAAAGGCGCAAAGTGCTCTTATTAAATTGGCGATGGAAATAAAAATATTGCACAGCGGAACATCCCATTACTTATTCCTTTTGGACGATTTGTGCGGCGTATTGTTTTTTAGGGTCCCTCGGCGTGATTGGTTCTTTTAATATTTTATTTTTGTTTATCACGCCCATTGGAATCTTTCCAATTGTTTGGTAATGAAGGGTGGATTGTTTTGGATGGCTACGCATATCGTTCGTTCTTTGTTGGTCTGCATGGTACAGATAGGTTTTTAGACTTATCATTGGTGACTCAACACCTGGATAGCTCAGAGGTAAATGGCATCCGACGCGATATCGGAAGGTCCGGTGGTTCAAGTTCCCGTTCATGCATGCGAATTTTTTAAAATTTTTAATTTACATTGAGCTTTAATAGCATTAAAAATAATGAATAAAAAAGGTTTTTAGACGTTATTAAGTGGATATTATTAAGTGCAGTAAGTAACGTCATATTCTTATTGCCAAGCAAACATGATTTATCTTAACTAAGGGATCCTTACGCGTAAATAGGTCTAGTTGCTAATATAAATACCAAGCTGGGGTCACGAGCTGACTCAGAAAGGCAAGGTAGTCCAGACAACAAATATGAATGACAAATTCACGTTTATTAAAAGCACTGACACTTAGCACAATATGTACAATATTTACGAATTTGCTGCGCCTAATATCGCGTGTAGGCCCATAAAGACTTTTAGATAAAGCACAATGGTTTAAATACTTATACGTAAAATTTACTAAAACCTTGAAAACATAACTGCGTCTTTTAGCTTTCACATAGGTAGGTAAAAGAAGTCAAAACTTACAAACGAAACTTGGCCATATTTGTCGTTGGCTAACAGAAAACTACTAAACAACGTGCCAACTGCCCAACTAGACCCTTGACCTTCAAACTAGTGGGACTAGTTTTGTTTCTTAGCTTGTTTCTTAGCTTAAGAAAATAATTTATATGTTTTAGAAAAACGTCAAAAAGTTTATATTAGGTATTGTCTTGCTTAATTTCATTGTTTTCTTACATTTGACAAGAATGTAAATTCATTTGTACGATTATTCGACCCTTAAACGGTGAAGGAAAATATCGTGAGAAAACCTGCACATCTGCGAAGAAATTCAGAGGTGATGTGGTCGACCAACCCGCACTTGGCCAGCGTGGTTGACAAAGGCCTTATCGCCATAGTTTAGGGTAGACCCGTGCCCCAGCTGTGGGGACGTATATGGACTGATGATGATGTACATTTGTCAGTAAACTTTATCTTAAAACGACCTCATTAATTGCTACAACTACATTCAAGCTTCCTTGTATAAATATTACACAACATCACATACATTGATCTGATCCCGTGGTAAGTAGCTTAAGCACTTGTGTTACGGAAATCAGGATCAACAGTGGATACACAAATAAACTTAAATATATATTTAATAATACACCCAGACACGGAACAAACACCGATGTTCGTCACACAAATATTTGTCCCGAGTGGGAATCGAACCCACGACTCTTGGAACCGTAGGTTTTGAACCTGTATACGTAGATAGTTTTGTATATGGTCACTGTGTATACAGCGGCGCTTGGTACTGTGACGCCATAAATCCGTAGTTAAGGAACATTAACCGTTCAGGGCAGGAACCAAATCACGAAGCTGAAGCACAGATGTCAGCTAGCCGAGAATTTGGGAGGATTATGTTACCTGCACTCAAGACATTTCTGAGAATTTCCCGGAAACTTAAGCAAAAGCTTCTTAAAAATTAAATAGCGTAAACAGAATACTGTGACTGCAATGTTTAAATGGGAACATGCGAATGCAAATTGTATTTATTTGTAAAGTGACAAATTCAAAGTCCTTTCGAAAAAGTTTTCATCCGTATTATATAGGGTAGGGAAAAATCATTCCTGCGTCACACTACAATGATGTTGATTTTCATAATACAGTACTCTAACAGCTACTAATACATCCTGTACTTGATATCAACATTCAACTGTATCGCTGATTTACTCACACATGAAAATCTCTCAAAACTTTTGGACAACATTCTTGTCCGACTCTATCAAACCCTCACTCATCACGTATCTCGAACCGCACCCATACCAGTGGGGCTACCATGAGTTTAAAACTTACGCGCTCGATATCGCCTACGTAAATATGTCTATGAAAAACTTGTACAGCGCCGCCTGGTGGTTACGCGAAGAACTACAATCGGCCATATGAAAAAAACAACTCGATAGGTTTTTAACGTACGTAAGTTTACGATAGCCAACTCATGGTAGGCCCTCAGTACTATCTCCGTCTTCCACACCCATTACTCATACTCTCATCTATACTAATATCTATACTAATATTATAAAGCTGAAGAGTTTGTTTGTTTGTTTGTTTGTTTGTTTGTTTGTTTGTTTGAACGCGCTAATCTCAGGAACTACTGGTTCGATTTGAAAAAATCTTTTTGCGTTGTAAAGACCATTTATCGAGGAAGGCTTTAGGCTATATAACATCACGCTGCGACCAATAGGAGCAAAGATACAATGGAAAATGTGTAAAAACGGGAGGGACGCGGACCAAGTCGCGGACACAGCTAGTCATAAATATACGGAACCCTTTCGATGTTCTTATTTATTTCCGACCTGTTTCCTGTTACGCCGTGGAACGGGCGTTTTTATTTTGTTTGCTATTCCCCCGGTTGCTTATAATTCCGAGTATTCCCTTTGTGAAATATTTTTAGTGTGTATTGTTGAGGTGATGAAAGGCGTAATTAATGTTGGACAGTTTTGGTGACAATGAAATGCTTGCTTTCGGGGCGGACTTCAATTAGCTGACTTCGTTGGTGGTTTTACTTCGTGTGAAGTGGCGTGTAAATCTCGTAAAACACTGAATGGTACAGTTTTGTTAAAATTTGATTTCAGACTTTTGCGTTCCGTTACACTAAATATTAGTTCGCGACTATGATGTTTTACCCAGTCGAAACGTCGGGCAGTAAGTAGCTATGTATTTGCTACTCCTAAAATCGCATGTAGACCCATAAAGATAATAGTTATAATAATACATAAGAAATTGTTAATTTTGAGTATAAAACTCTATCTTCATTCCAATTTCATCATGATCAGTCCACCTGTAGTTAAAGATAGACGTAGCATTTTTAATAAATTTGATAATAGAAATCCTTGTCCAACATTTTACAACAAAATGTTTTTTTTTCTGACTGTTTACGGTAAATCATCACCAGGAGCCTCTATTCCAGAATACTCCAGTAGATGTACCTCAATTACATTGCTTATTAGTATAACACACTTGCTCTTTCGTCTCCTCTCGCCTCCCTTACTTTGAAACCAGCCCTCATCATAAAACATCTCACTCAAGCCTCCACCTGAAATACGTAAGCTGTTTTTTTAAATTTATTACCTATAATGGCGGCCGCCGCGATATTTTAATTATATGCGTCGTTTGCTGGCCGTAAAGTTGAGCACACTCCACATAATGTCCTCTTTGATTATTATGCAGTGGTTGGCGATGCGGGCTCGGTTATGTCAACTAAAGTGATGTTATGTTTGAACCGCTGTAGGGAAAATAATCATACGTGAAATATGCGATTTCAGTTCCCTAACTGACTACAATGATGGCTTGGGATACCCTTGTCATTTGCATCAGAGTAGCTTGTCTATATATGGACCTACTGCTTCACGGACTTCATGGACCTCTAAGGGCATTTCAGAGATAGTAAGTATACAATATATTACGTGTTCAGACAACTATTGCTTGAATATTATGTTCTAGTGACCCGCCCTCGCTTCGCTTCGGGTAAATTTTACATACAAACCTTCCTTAAGAATCACTCTATCTATTAAAAAAAAACGCATCAAAATCCGTTGCGTAGTTTTAAAGATCTAAGCATACATACGGACATACAGCGAAAGCGACTTTGTTTTATACTATGTATTGATTAACACATATTCGCATTTAGGTACAGGACATATCGAAGAATGGGTAATATGGGCTCTTAAAACCACATTATATATTTTTCTTGCTAAGAGTATGCTAGATTAGTATTGCAATTATTTTCTATACGAAGTCGTTTAATTCAAAAAGTTCTACTTGGCTTGGTAGCCAATATTTATTAGAGGGGAAAAGTAAGGGGCACAAGCTGGTATTAATTTAACCTCTATTTTAGCTTAATTCGTTCTGCTTAGTAGGTTTACTTCCACGTCTAAACATAGTACATCATACAGGAAAGTAGGTTGGTTTGTACACAGGAAGGAACCATGATAGATTTGAATTTCGTAGTTTACATGAAAATATCTTTATAACAATAATAATTTATTATTATTGAACCTTAACAGCGTGTTCACACCTAGCGATTTTTGGGCGATTTCCATCGCGGCAATATCGCCGCGATTTCGCGCGGTCGCCCAAAAATCGCTAGATATGAACACGCTGTAACTCTTACATTCAAGCTTTGCACCCATCTTTAAGTTACCCTGTATACTAAATACATAATCACACCCAGACACGGAGCAAACACCAATGTTCGACATACAAATATTTGTCCCGAGTGACGACTCTAATGAAAGTGAAGAATAATTATAATTTTATTATTATTATTACTCTTGGGACCCAGGCAGGGTCACGGACCACTGTTTCACCGAGCCAGTCAACTACTGACATTTACCGTCCCTTTCAAAGACAGTGGCACTACTTCCCACATCTGTACTATGTTAGTAATCGCTCGAAATCTGTCGCCCACTCGATAGAGTAGCAGGTGTTCTAAAATTGGTCTCATAAATTGCTCAGCTCATAATACACCCCTCGTTTTCCAATTTCGCATACATTCTTTTTTTCCCAGCATCCCCCGTGCCTCTCCCATCATTGTATATTTTGCTTGAATTAAGGTAATTTCCTTTTCATGATCCAATTTGAATTATGGCCTAGGGGAGTCGCGTTTTTAAATTGAATAGTATTCTTAGAATTTGTTACTTTTGCGGCTATTTATGTTTGATATTTTACGGGCGAGGTGCGTGTCATCTTTATGGATCAGCCTGTTTGTTTAGCGAGTGTTAGGGAAGAGCTTTATCGATGATTTATTTATTTTATTTATTTATTTATTACAAAAGGTACACCAACAGCATATACATAAAACAAACGTGACAAGTAAGGTATAGAAGTATAGTTCTTATATATATGCCTATTATAGGCGTACACAACATTGACAGAAACAACATATTATTTAAACACATAATTACAAAATTGGAAATAAAAAAAAAAAGTGACACAATAAAAACAAAATAACAGGCACAATATCTTACAAATATAGAAACATAATTAAACTGTTTTCAGTTAGGCAATGAGTCAGATAAATTACGTTTAAACTTGGCCAGAGAATCACAAAATATATCTGCAAATTCACTATTTGCATTGTATTCTCTACAGCATCTAGGCAGGGGAGCATGACTTCCCAGATTGGTCTTTGACTTGGGTAAAGAAAAGGTTTTCTTGATTGGGTGGCGCGGCGCGCGAGCTGGAACGGATAACTTGAGTTGAGCCATGAGTTCGCTACTTATTATTTTGCCATTAAGAAGTCTGTGCAAAAACACTAAGTCCTGACGCTTGCGCCGGTCGCGCAATGTGTGCATTTTAAAAAATGACAATCTTTGGTCATAAGGTGCCCGATGCGAGATACCTGAGGACACAAAGGCAAGGTGCCTTGTAAATGCACGCTGGACGCTCTCCAGGCGCTGGGAGTGGACGGTATAGACAGGATTCCATGCCACGCAGGCGTACTCCAAATGGCTTCTGACTAGCGCATTATACAATATAATACGGGTGTAATTCAACTTAAACGCAGCAGTGTTCCTTCTTAGGAACCCCAACATGCTGTAAGCTTTCTTGACAATACCATCGATATGTGATGTAAACTTTAGCTCCTTATCTACCATTACACCCAGATCTCTTATCACCTCTAATTCGTGAATCGATTTATTGCTTAAGTGGTAGGAAGACAAGTAGGGTTTCTCTTTCTGGTAAGTTTAATATAAAAGCACTTGTCTATGTTGAGATACATGGCATTGGAGTTACACCAAGAGTAAACACTGTCGAGGTCATGTTGAACGAGATCCATTTCCTCCGAGGAGTTCACCTGTCTATACATTTTCAAATCATCCGCGTATAAGCTAAACCTACAATGCTTAATATGTAAAGTGATGTCGTCTATAAAGACTAAAAAAGCACCGGGCCTAGATGAGATCCCTGGGGCACTCCGGATGATGCATAGTAAATTTCAGACTCATAAACATCCACAACAACTGCCTGAGGCCTCTTATGGAGGTGAGAATTAAACCAATCAAGCAAACTACCATAGATCCCTTTTGATTGCAATTTCCTTATGAGGAGTGAGTGATTAACCTTGTCAAATGCACTGGAAAAATCAGTGTATATGACATCAATTTGTGCACCATTATCTACCCCTCGTGCCACTTCAGAGATGAATTCCACTAAGTTCGATTGGGTTGATCGGCCCTTGCGGAAACCATGTTGAAACTCGGTAAGCTTATTGTTAAGGTGGTTGCATAATACCGGGTTGATTAAGGACTCAAATAATTTGGAAAATGTTGACAATATAGAAATGGGACGATAATTTCTTACATTTGAAGTTTCCCTTTTTATAAACAGGTGTTATCTTAGCTAGTTTCCATTTTTCAGGGAAGACACCTCACGGAGTGATTGATTGAAAATTAAAGTCAGAGGTGGTGATAATAATGAGATACAGTTCTTAATGAAAATGGGATGATCTGAGATAGCGGTGTTTTTCAGTCAAGCTTTTGTTTATTCTAAGATATGAGCATAGCATTAAAAACTCATGGTCGGTTATCATTTTCATAAAAAAGCGTCGATGGCCGAGTGGTTAAGGTCGTTGCTTGCCATGCGAGAGGTCGCCAGTTCAAACCCCGCCAGGTACCAATGTGTTTTTCAAATTTGAAATTCATATGTACCATCATTCGACGCTTAAACGGTGAAGGAAAACATCGTGAGGAAACCAGCACACCTGCGAAATTTTTCAACGGTGTGTGAAGCCATGTCAGAGGCCTACGGGCGGCTTAAAAACTCTGACACCAGGTTGTTCATCAACCATACGATAAGAAGAAGAAGAATCATTTTCATGCCTCGGCACCAATAATTATCTTTCAGACAGCTTTTAAGCTAACTTCTTAAGCTGACTAAGACTTTTCTAATATGACCCTTGATTCAAGTCATAATATTAATTTTCATACTTCAGTACCCAGCTTTCAGCTATTTAGCCCATCATTTCCCAATACGTATGCAGAAAAAGCTAAGTCATCATGAATTTCCATGGAAATTCGATTATCCATGCAACAACCCCCGCTTTGCCGCTTCAATGAAGACCCATTCTGATATCCAAAATCAGTATCATAAATCAACCGAAGGATACAATCACAGACGTATGGAACAGATGGTGGTTCCGTAGAGAGGGAAGTCGGGTGTTGTAGTTGGCTAGAAGAGTGTGGGCCAGGATTTATTGGTATTTTGGTTGTGGTCATTATGGTAGTACATTACTTCTATTTATGAAAGTACAGTGTTCATAAAAGGTCAATTCGTGTGTAAAGGCGGTCTTTTTATACCACTATAATTACTCCATATTGAATGTAGTGAAAAAGGTACAGCGCAATGATAGAATCGTATTTTTGACTAAGAATGATGTAAACAGCTGTAAAGAGCGTCTATTCCTATCTAGCTAGGGCCTTAAAGTTGTGAGTTTTTAAAGTGTACTTTGAATATCGTAGAAATTTCATTCCAACCCATAATAAATGAGCATTTTAATAAAAAATACAAATGGAAAAAATGTCATCTCAATAAGAAGTCCGGCTGAAATATCACCTTTCAATAACTAGAAAGTCAGCTTACGCAGTCGCAACGTGAAGTTTATTGATTATCCTCCATTTGTGTCTGTTAGACAAGAAACAAGCTGGGAACATTTGCGAGCGGATCCAATTACGCAGCATTCTCAACCAGGTTAAAATTCAATTATCTCTTCACGTTAAACGCATCTTTGCTGCGTGACAGAATATTTTACACGACATGAAGTTACACTGGATACTTATTATTGTTGACTGGCTCGGTAGAGCAGTGGTTAGTGACCCAGGTTCACTGACAACGGTTCCAAGAGTCGTGGGTTCGATTCCCACTCGGGACAAATATTTGTGTGACGAACATCGGTGTTTGTTTCGTGTCTGGGTGTATTATTAAATATATTTAAGTTTATTTGTGTATCCACTGTTGATCCTGATTTCCGTAACACAAGTGCTTAAGCTACTTACCACGGAATCAGTTCAATGTATGTGATATGATGTTGTGTAATAATATCTACATGAGGACAAACTTAACATTTCTAGGAAACAACATTTGATTCGAACATTAAGTGTTTCAATTCTACTAACACCATTCAAAATCGACTTACTAGTATTCCCATTCCCATTCTAAACCGTCATAGTAGTGCCGTCAAAGCACGGTAGACGGATAGGTTTTCGTATAATTATTATTAAGGAATACTAATTAAAGAAGTAAGATCATCATAAGAGCCCTTCTTTTTTTACCTACTAATAGATTTATATTTTAACTAGCTGTGCCCGCGACTCCGTTCGCGTACATTTCGATTTTTACAATTACATAACTGGAGCTAGAATTTAAATAGCCTATCCTGTGTCCCAGATGTCTATGTGTTTTTATACCAAATTTCATCAAACTCGCATAATTGGTTTAAGAGTTATGGAGGAACATACACATACATACACACATACAGAAAAAAAATCGTGAAATTAGTATCAGTATCCTATATTGAGCCTATAATCACAATATTCTGAAAACAAACTAACTTACTCCATGACTAACACTTAAAGATTTATTATTAGTATGTATAGAAGATATAGATTATCGTTTATTGTTCCAATCCATACTTCTTTACTATACTATACTACTATTTAGCTGAAGAGTTTGTTCGTTTGTTTGACGCGCTAATCTCAGGAACTACTGGTTCGAATTAAAAAAATCTTTAGATCGAGTAGGCTTTAGGCTATAGATATAAAGCGCAATACACACTGAGCTCCAGCCTTCGACGACGAAGAAAAAGCTGAATTCTTAGCAAACAGTTTAGAATCTCAATGCTCCCCAAGCACTCTCCCCGTAGACCCAGACCACCTCGCTACAGTAGAGGCGGAAGTCGAACGGAGATTCGCCCTCCCGCCCACAGGCCCCGCCCTCGAGCCCGCCACCGTCGATGAGGTCGAGACCTTCGTGCAGGCACTCCACCCGCGCAAGGCCCCGGCCACGACGGCATCACCAACAAAGTACTTAAGCGCTTCTCGCCCAATCTCATCGCCTTGCTCACCGACATTTTTAATGCGGCAATGAGTAATAATATTTTCCCTCAACAATGGAAAGAGGCTATAGTCATAGGAATTCCGAAACCCGGTAAACCGACGGCCGAGCCGACTAGTTACAGACCCATAAGCCTTCTCAGTTCTATCGGCAAGCTATACGAGCGGATTATTCATAGCCGTCTCAGAGACTTTGCCGAATCTAAATCACTCTTACCCGACGAACAATTCGGCTTTCGAGCCAAACACTCATGTGTTCAACAAGTCCATCGCATAGTAGAACATATTCTTGAAAATCAAAACCGCCCCGCCCACGCAGGACGGGTGCGCTCTTCTTCGACGTGGCGAAAGCGTTCGACAAAGTCTGGCACCATGGCTTACTATACAAGCTTTACCAAATGGAGGTGCCCGACAGGCTCGTGCTCATCTTACGAGACTACTTGTCGAATCGTCATTTCCGCTACCGAATAGACGGAGCGCTCTCCGCGCCTCACCCCCTCACAGCCGGTGTGCCGCAGGGCTCGGTGCTTTCGCCGATCCTATTCACGTTGTACACCGGCGATCTCCCCAAATTCAAACCCTCCCCCCTACAACCCCACCTAGCGCTGTTCGCGGACGACACGGCGTTGTACTGTTCGTCCCGCACGGCAAAGCCCATAGCTCGTACCCTCCAACGCTCCGCTGACATTCTCGGCGAGTGGTTCACCAAATGGAGAATCGAAGTCAACCCCGATAAGAGCGCTGCAGTACTATTCGAGCGGTGCACTACATTCCCACCGCGTAATCCACCCATCACCATGTTCGGAAAGGCGATCCCTTGGGAGCGCCGAGTAAGATACTTAGAGTTCATCTCGACCGCGGATTAACGTTCCAACATCATATTAAAACGGTGCGCGACCGCGCCGCTTTCGCTTTAGGCAGATTACATTGCGTTCTAAACAAAAAGAGTAAACTCTCCCTTAGGACTAAGGTTAGAATCTACACTACTTGTATTAGGCCGATCATGTCATACGCGAGTGTCGCATTCGGACACGCCGCTCCCTCTAACATTAAAAAGCTACAAATTATTCAAAATAGGTTCATGCGCAAAGCCACGGGCGCTCCCTGGTATATGCGTAATGAAAACTTACACATAGACTTGAAACTGCCGACCATCTCGCAGTACTTCAAGCTATGCTCTCTTAAATATTTTAACTCCGCCCCACATCATCCGAACAGTCTAGTGGTCTCGGCCGCTGACTACGATCCCACCGTAGGCCCACGAAAGAGGCGACGTCCCAGGAATGTAATTCTGGAGCCCGATGATGCCATTACGCAGGCCCAACAGCTCGCGACACAACACACTTCAAACAACCGTCCGTTATTCCGACCCCGCCGGCGGGGTCCTAGAACGTCGCGTATCCGCCCCGCAGCTTCCGCGTCTCTTACTACTCGATACCGGCACGTGCCGGGTCGTTTCTCCCCTCAAACCTACGTCCGCATTAGGGACCGACCTAGCAACGCCCTGAGCCGAGGTTCGAGCCCCGTTAGTGCCCTCAGGCAGACGTTGCCTAAATGTCTAGGGGTGAGAGCCATCCGCTCCCCGCCAGCCCGGTTAAGCTGAGAAAGCCTATCAGCAGGCTATCAGCGAGAGTCCCACAAAAAAAAAAAAAAAAAAAAAAGAGCCCGCCGGGCCGCCGACACAGACCATCGACACAAACCGGCGACATATTATGAAAAGAATTATGAGTAAATCAAATGTTTCTATGCCGGTGTCGGCGGCCCGGCTGGCTCAGTGTGTATTGCGCTTAATACATGTAACATCTCGCTTGCGACCAATAGGAGCAAAGAAACAATGGAAAACGTGTAAAAAACACGGGCGAAGTTGCTGGCACAACTAGTTTAAAGAAAACATCCCGATGTTTAATTTAGTTTTTCTTTATCATTTACATTCCCTCGAATCGTATAGTGCAAAAGCCCCGTCACATCTGTCCGCGACACGCAATTTGGCGGGCCCTCGGTACACACCCAGACACGTATGCGGACAGCGGTGCATTCGAATACTGCAGCCGTGACGGTCATCGTTAATTATTCCTGCTTGTTAACACGGATGACGCGTGAAATGCACTTCACTTTAGGCTGCAAAATGGATGCACGCTGTGGCGGTGGCTTCTGCGGTGCGGCTCATACAAACTTAAGTATTTAAATATCATAATTGATCTGATCCCGTAGTCAGTAGCTTAAGCACTTGTGTTACAGATATAAGAATCAACTATGGATACACGGAACAAACACCGATGTTGGTCTCACAAATTTTGGTCCCGGGTGGCAACCATTGATAACTCTATATGTTAGCATTGTGATCAAATTATATAATTTTAAACTGTCATGGTTACACACATTAGGAAACTGAAATGGTAAATATCCCGGATAATTTCAGTTTTCTAATCTGATTAAATTATGGTGCAAATAACAAGTGCCTGTTAACAAATGTGATAGAAGTGCCCTCATAATACCCACTGACTAAGCATAAACTCCATAATGGATTTCATGGAACAACTTTTCTTCTATTTATGCAGTCGAAAATCCATTAGAGTGCTGTTTCTTGTCAGTTGGCCACGGAACCCCGAAAATACAATTTCAATTAATATTTTCATACTTTTTTTCCGAAACTCGGCAAGACTCAAAAGAACAATGCAAGGATTAATTAAAACAAGGCTTTTTTCGGGGAACCCCCACCATCAAAGGAGCTGACCTTTCCTCCGAGCTCTGATTATCCTGTCGTTGGCACGACACACAATCGAACAAACAATTCATTAAGGAAACAACTGGAGAGCGTATAAAGGGAAGGAGATAATCTGTGGATAACGTTAGTGCCTGGTCTACTGGGATGCTTTAGTTTGAAGATGGGAAAGTGATTATAGGAGCTTTCTTTGATAGGAAGACTAGGAGTCTTCTTAGAGGAATATTATTAGGTCTTAGGTTCTTGAGCTTAGATTAGAATAATCAAAAATCATATCTAGTGCGTTTTAATCGGGTAAGAAACACATTTCTTTCACTAAAATTAGTCTTTATGGGTCTACACGCGATAATACACCACTGGGTAACACCAATCGTGGCGACCACGATTGGTAATTTGCTACTCCTAATATCGCGTGTAGACCCATAAAGACTAATTTTAGTGTAATGGAACGCGAAAGTCTAAAATCTTACACATTTCTTTCATTTATGGTGCCAAATAGTAGGTCGTTCAAAAAGTGTCAGTCGATAAGTGTCACTTATTGGTTGGTAGGAGATTTTTAGCTTTACAGAAGCTATGCTGCAAATGTTGGCTAAAAGCTACTTGAAAGACTTTTGATAATTTGGTTTTCCGGAACTATTCATGTCGTCTACAAGTCTAGATATATTATTCTTCTTATCGTACGGTTGTTGAACAACCTGGTGTCAGAGTTTTTAAACCTCCCGTAGGCCTCTGACATGGCTTCACACACCGTTGAAAAATCTCTCAGGTGTGCTGGTTTCCTCACGATGTTTTTCTTCACCGTTAAAGCGTCGAATGATGGTACATATGAATTTCAAATTTTGAAAAACACATTGACAAAACACATAGATATATTATTTGATCAGTATATCACTGGCGTCTCAGTGTGACATCAACTGGTAGTCTTGGGAGATAAGGAATTAGGAACAAATACGGGATAGTGTGTTTTGATAGCTGGATCGGTATGAATCAAGATGTCGACTTGATGTGGCTATTATCTTTAGGGTTGTGTATTTGAGAGATTATTCGGAAGTCTCTTTGATACGATTAAGTTACGGGAGATACGGATGTCTCGATACTTGATAGCTATTAATGTTAAAGGTTATTTTTAGGGGTTCATCGTTCTTTTCTACTATTTGTGTATTTTATGACAGGAAACAATAGCCGACCTAAGTTTTGTCTATTATTTGTGTTTCATAGAGGCATAGCTGGAAAGCCATCACTACAACCGCGTATTTTAAACCAAATCATATTTTCCACTGAAGCTGTTTTTGTATCTTTATGTTGGTTTAAATTTTAAATAGTTTCAGTGGGTAGAAATGGCCAGTTTAGATCTTAAGCATCGAGATCATCGCGCCATCTCTTCTTAGGTCTTCCACTTGCCAAGCCTTTGCCCAACACTAGCACCCCATAGGCTTATTAAAAAAAAATAACAGTACTTTTGGCGTGAAAGTGCGACAACAGATTTACTTTCGTATTTACAATATAAGTAAGTATATCGTACATAGACAACCCTTTCAAGCCTACCCAAAAGCAATTCCCTCCAATGCTCTCCTATTAACCATAACACGTGAGCAGGAATTGCACATTCCCTTCAATGAGCTCTGGCCCATAGGGCTCGTAAACCGGTGTAATCCGGATTCGCCCGCGATTAATATAGGATATCTTATCTTGCATCTCGGAGCTATGAATGGACAGTGTATGGGGCTAGGAGCTAGGGAAGGGTGTGAGTTGTGAGCGAAGAGCGTTTGTCCCTTGATTATTTGAAATAAGGACATCTCCATTTGTCACGTAAGATTTTAGAGTTTCTCGTTCCATTACACTTCATATTAGTCTTACACCCAAAGGTCTACACGCGATCTATATCCATTACATTTAAGGACATTTCAACATGAATAACGAATTGTTATGGCCGCGATGAAAGCTATACTTAGCTACGTCCTGCCCGACGTTTCCACTGGGTTACACCAATCATGGTCGCGAGAGAACATCTCCACATTCATAGCTTATGAATATGTGTATACCCCCTCTGGCGTGCATTTGGATAAAAACTATCTAATGAGTGAAAATTATATGCTCAGCCGAACATCGTTACTTATGAAAATTGGAAGTTTAAAACCTAAATCAAAGAAGAAAGTGAAGCAATTGTTAAACGGTTTAATTTAGGTTGCTTGATTGTTTTTTTATTTTGAAACTAATTCTAATAAATGGTAAGCGTTTTTCATCGGAATGAGTGTTTATAATGGAGTGCTATCGTGAAACTAGGTAAAATCGAACTCAAAAATCCTGTAAAGCCATTTCGATTTAACTGAATAAACTTTGAACGCTATTTCTTATCCCGCTATCGCTTACCACTCAAGACATTCCCCAGCTCTCTCCAGACACGGCGTCCCGGACAGATTCTGACGGACAATGGGGACAGGAATAGGGACGCGACGGGACAGCGGCCATTGTGGCGGTGTAAAACTAGCGGGGACACACAGACGGCTATGTTAGCCGGGGACGCGGAGGTGCCTGTCTTATTACTAGTTTTATTTGGGTTTCTTTTTCATTTTTCTGCTCACATTGCTTGTCGTGGCAGCCTGTAAGTGAATCTGCATTTACCTATGTTCCTATTAAGTACCTTTCGTAAACTGTTGTAAATTAGTGTAAGATTTGATGGTTGTCCATAATAAATAAATAAATAAATATTGTTCTTGTTCTTTCTTTTCTGTGTGGAAATCCACAGATAGAGTCAACATTTAATTAAACAAATGTTAACTCTCACTCTCTGTGAGACACATATGAGAGTTTCGTATCTCAGTTTATCTCGCCCCAGTTTAGGGTAGACCCATGCCCCAGCAGTGGGGTCGTATATGGGCTGATAATGATGTGTCTATCTATAATAAGTATGGATTAATGTAATTTGTTGTGTACTTGTGTGGTGGTTAATAAACGCCTCCCAATCTATGTATTTTTGTGCAATCAGTTTTTTATTCTAATTGACATGCGATGATGGCTGGGAGTAGCCTTGTCATCATCACCGGACTTGCGGGGGAACGGTTAGCTCTCAAAATTTGGAGTGGAAGCATTTACCCCAATCTTGAAAGCGCACTGAATAAAAATGTGACTTTATAAACCCATCCCTAAATACATAATACATTTATATGGGTGCTGCTTCACCCAAATTCGTATAAAGGGGACATTCAGGTACAATAGCGATGCACAATATGTTCCTGTGTGTGCCCTTAGACCTCCACTGAAGGGAAACACGCTGTGAATTTTGATGGTGTGTGAGGGTGTGAAATTGTGTTTGGGCGGCCGACAGTCCTGGGCTGTTGTTATTTGGCTGTGAATAACATGGTGACTGGTGTTTAACGTGTTTTCACGTCCGTCTTTCGTTCTACTCATATGTAGTTTCAGGTGGGAGACATTTTGTCGACCGGTTGCTGTTACCAACATACAGTTGCGTAAAACCCGTCGAGTGACTCTGACCTATCTCGGTCAGGTCGCGTTCCGGGATCAGCACTGTACGAAACGGAGCCAGGGGGGACCATTGCTGCGGCAAGCGCCGGACCAGTGGAGTCTTAGCGGCGGTATTGTGCGGGCGGAGCGGGTCAGCCCGGCGGCCAGGGAGGCCCGAAAAGTTCTAGCAATCCTTACTTAATATTATAAATGCGAAAGTAACTCTGTCTGTCTGTTACGCTTTCACGCATAGAGTACTGAACCGATTTAAATGAAATTTGGTACTGATAAAGTTCAGAGCCTAGGAAAGGTTAAAGGCTACTTTTTAACCGACTGCGCTGTAAAGAAGTAATGTTTTACCCGTTAAACGTCTCTACGCGGACGAAGTCGCGGGCGAAAAGCTAGTCTTCTATATATTCAAAACCTTAATGTAGAAGGAAGGTTTTGATGTAAGACTAAGGCCTGATCGCCCTAGTTTTGGGTAAGCCTGTGCCCCAGCAGTGGGGACGTATATGGGCTGATGATGATGATGATTTACCTAAATAGAAGAAACCACTCACTTAACGTTTTGTCGACTATAACAATTCCAATCTTCATAATTAGCAGGTTGATAAGGAAGTGGGTAACTCTACCCCTAAGCAGGTAATACAGTGGTTCGAAGTTTGTATGACAATGGTAAAACCGTAACAAGTGTGTTACGATTTTACCATTGTCATCATTAGCCCCACAGCTGGGGCACGGGCCTTCCCCTAAACCAGGGTGATAAGGCCTTAATAACCACGCTGGCCAAGTGCGGGTTGGTTGACTACATAACCTAAGAATTTATTCGTAGGTTTGCAAGTTTCCTCACGATTTTTCTTTCACCGTTAAAGCGTCGATAATCGTACATAGGAATTTCAAATTTGAAGAACACAGTGGAATGTAGCGGGGTTTGAACTGACGACCTCTCTCATGGTAAGCAACCGTAACCACTAGGCCATCGAACCTTTTAAGAAGACAAATACTAAACAACACAAATTGATACGCTGACGACCCCATTCCAAGTTGACGATTGTGCTGTGACCTTAATTCGTAATTAATCCAAGCATCAAGAGAACAATAGTACAGAGATGACTCGACAAACACAATAAAGTACAGTAAGGCGATATTATCGGATTTTATTAGTTGGCGATTGAACTCCCGTGACTCGGAAAGCACGTTAAGCCGGTGGCGCCTGATATCTCATCGGGCATGTCGGATTGCCGTCTCACCGAACTAGGAAGGGAAGAGAGAGTGCACTTGTGTCAGCGCGTACATTTGTGCACTATTATTTGTATGTCCTGCGCACTTTCTGATCTTAATTGAGATCGGTCGCCATAACTGAAATGGGTTGGAAGCCTTATAAATATACAAGTGACCCGCCTTTGCTCTACTTTGGGTATAATTATTCATTATTCTTCATCTTATATCTTAAAAAAGCCGCATCAAAATATGTTTTGTTGTTTTAAAGATTAAGCATACATAGGGACAGACAGACGCGTCAAGCGACTTTGCTTTATACTATGTAGTGATGGTAAAAGTGCAGTGGTAAAAGCGTTCTAGCGGTAACGCTAAAATTGAATTGGTAGTATGAAAAAAACAATTCGATAGGTTTTTAACGTACGTAAGTTTTCGATAGCTAACTCATGGTAGCGCTTCTGCACCAATAAGTTTGTAGCCGACTCTACCTATGGACATTGGACGGGACTCTCCCCGGACGCGCGGTGATTGGACAGGAATTGCCTTTGCGATATTCATACGTGTGTCCGCCATTACATATTCCGACACGCTTGTATGTTAGAATATCCGTTTCATTTGTCCGCTTTATTGGCTCGCATGGTTGACTATACTGGATTTATAATTTACCATGTGACTAGAAGAGTCATTGAATGTCAATGGACGTAACAGACGTAGAGGTAGGATAAAGAAGACAGGAGTTGTCACAGAGCTGACAAATAATAGACTCGAGTGGAAGATAAAGACATGATGCGCCGACCCCACGTAGCGTGGGAGAAGGGGAGGAAAATGATGATGATGATGATGAATTTAATAGCTTCCCCCCGCGTGTCGATTAACGTAAAACATAACTTAAAGCGCAGTCGGTTAAAAATAAGGCTGTAGCCTATATCAGGTTAAAGAGTGACTGCGTAGCAAATTATATTTCAATCAGTTTAGTAGTTTTGGCATGAAAGAATAACGTAAAAATACAGATGATAATATTAGTAACGAATTAACATCGTAATGGTCTGCATGGATGCACTTTTAAAGATACTAATTTTATGCATTAAGTGATTTTTACGAAATCCGTAAAGCTGGGATTTTAAACAACGCTTGATAAGTCGTGCAAAATAAACGCTTCTGAAGAAGTCTTCCAGTAAATACACGAATGGCATACTGTTACAAACATGTACTTATGTATTGGTCGGTTCAGTGAAAAAGTTTTCTATTTAACTTGCCCTGTTAGTTAGTATTTGTTTATGTGGAGGGGTTTGTAAGAACTGGATGGGCACTTGATTGGATTCGAAATCTCTACACAAGTATTTAGAGTTAATAAGCTTTTCACAAATACAAACAGTATCATTACATGTGCATTATACATATAATCTAGCTGCAAATATTTTTTTATAAATCTTGTAAGAGCGGAGGATCCCAAATTGCAAAAACATATTAAAAATAAAATATTTATAAAACCACAGTCGCACTAAAAATTTCAATATCGAAAAATATTGAATTACAAAATATTGTTGGTTAAAAAAACCAATACTCTACGTCCGTGCCGACGAAAGGGGTGGTTTGGGACGAAACGAAATTAAAACAATTCATTACTTTTTATTTTCCCAAAGAGCTGCCATTTATGTCAAGTGTTATCAATTGTATTTTTTAAAGGCGCAATTGTTATGAGTTTTTGCGTGATTTTTAAGCTATTGTATAGCTTTTATCGCGGGCTTTGAGCGCGGCGACCGAACCAAGAAATTCCGTAACGAAAAAAACCTCACAATCGTCTAACGTCGTTTCAATTCGGTAGACTTCGGCAAGGTGTTTGTGTGTGTGCGATTAGACGTATTGTACGACTCTACGAAACTCGCACGAATCGAGACGAGCTGCTCCGAAATCGGACGATGCTATGCAATAGCTATACCGCGGCAGTCTCCGAGTGCCACACGTCTTTTTTTTTTTAATTTCAGTCTTACGATTCGGTTTACCTGTTATAAATAAAAGTCAACCGAGGCAAAGGCTAAAGCTACCGCTCAGACGATTTGTATATTGAAAGATAAAATCTTATTAACTAATAATATAAAACTGAAGAGTAGAGTTTGTTTGTTTGAACGCGCTAATCTCAAGAAATACTGGTTCGAATTGGAAAAATCTTTTTGTGTTGGATATAAAATTTATTGAGTTTTTAGGCTTCATAACATTACGCTGAAAAAAAGGGAGTGTAAAAAACGGAGGAAAAAGCAGACGAAGACGCTGGCACAGCTAGTACGCAACATGAGGTGTGATATTTACATATTTACTCACAAATAGTAGTACACTATAATTGCACACCTGTATTTACTCATAATGTGCAAACAAAAGCCTTATTATCGGGCTAAAAACCTCTCCCCCCTGTCATTCGCCAACTTCCAAATGACAGAAAAAATATTTGAAAATTATCCATTCCCATTATCGTTTGTCCGAATGAGATAAGACTGTTGAACCCTCCAGTGTCGACCCTCGAAAATTGCGGGAGCCCCAAATTAAATGTAAATATCTTAAAAAATTGAGTTATCTCTGAAAGAATGTTAAACAAGTCCGGTCGGAGTGAACAGGCGTTTCGCGTTTTTGTTTCGCATCTTTAGATGTCTGCTGTACGGATTATTAAATGTTGGAATGGAGGTTGAATGGAACATAGACTATAGATAGGGTTAAGAAAAATATGGGTTTGGGGGTTGCTTACACCAATTATTGCAGATCTTTTTAACCCTAAAATTTCACATAGATAAATAGTTTGCTTGAATATTGTCTATTGTCTATTGGCTTGATCTGAGATTTGTATTTTGTTCTGTTTATTGTTTTTATTTAGTTTTTAACCGACTTCAAAAAAAGGAGGAGGTTCTCAATTCGTCTGTATGTATAATATTTTTTTTTTTTTTTTTTTTTTTTTATGTATGTTCACCGATATTTTCGTCAATTATAGACGGATTTCAAAAATTTTTTTTTGGTTGGATACAGTTCACTTCCGAGGTGGTCCCATTTTCACCAGTCCCGGATCTGATGATGGGATCCAGGAGAAATCGAGGGCAACCCTCAAATTTTATAGGGACATGTACCGCGTTTTGCATATTATCTGAAGATATATTGGCATTTGCTTCTGGAAATCATAATCTTATGAGGCTGAGCTGATGATGGAAGGTCAACTCCTTAATACTTAGGAGTAAAAGGAGTAAAAGGATAATTCTTTCAATACTGTATACATATTAAGACTACTAGTTATAATATCAGTAGCATTATAGGTGAGCTGAACTAATAGGGTGACCAGTCTAGGATCTGATGATGAGATCCAGGAGAAATCGAGGGCAACCCTCAAATTTTATAGGGACATGTACCGCGTTTTGCATATTATCTGAAGTTATATTGGCATTTGCTTCTGGAAATCATAATCTTATGATGCTGAGCTGATGATGGAAGGTCAACTTCTTAATATTTAGGAGTAAAAGGATAATTCTTTCAATACTGTATACATATTAAGACTACTAGTTATAATATCAGTAGTATTACAGGTGAGCTGAACTAATAGGGTAACAAAAGATTTAACACTAAAAAGTATGAAAAAAATTGTAAACAAAAAAAACCGCCTTCAAAACCCGACTCACTAAAAATTACAAAATAATATAATACGAACATTTATAATCATCTGGGTATGAATTTTATATGTTTTTGAAGGCGGTGCCAATCAAAATTTTGAGGAAAAAAGAAGCACTCTGTGCTTGTCTGTTTGAAATATAAACGGCACCGCCTTCAACAACATATAAAATTCATACCCAGATGATTATAAATGTTCGTATTATATTATTTTGTAATTTTTAGTGAGTCGGGTTTTTGAAGGCGGTTTTTTTTTTTGTTTACAATTTTTGTTTTTGTAGAATGGTAGAACGTTAACCATATTTTTATCAACATCCAATAGTAGAGTTTGTATAACATCTAAATCATATAAACAAGTAAAGAGTGAGTAGAACCTAACCTAAAATTTACTAGTAATACTACTTTAATTAATTTTAGTTGATAGTGTACTAAATTTGAATAGTATTCAAAGCTCGCTATCTGAACTAAACCCAGTAAATCAAGCTCATATTACCTCCAAATACTTACTCTTCCTAGACAGTAACACAGACTTACGTTAATAAAACGGAGACGCCAAAACTCCCCCCGAATCTACTTAACGTTCAGTGTAAAGTATAATGGGACAGATAAAACAAAGCGCAAGAACCCCGTGGAAGGTAAAGGTAACACAATTTTCCGGGCGACTGTACCCGCGTGAGTGATGGCTCCCCTGGCCCTGTAGTGCAACCCTTTGTTAAGGCATCTGTATAGAGGTGATAATACCACTTTGAGAAAATGATTTTGGTGGATTTTTTACAAATAATGAAAGATATATTACTTACAATATTACTAACAAATATATAATTTTAAACAGTCATGGTTACACACTACACACTTTAGAAAACTGAAACTGTCCGGGATATTTACCATGTTGTTTTGTTTTAATAACTCAGTTCCCCCGTCATCATCATGGCGCTTGCAACAGTGTTTCAGTTTTCTAATTACTTACAAAACTCAAACAAAAAAAACACACATATTACTTTGAGAAGAAGAACAAAGAATTAACAATAGACTCGTGTTACTTACCGATTGTGCGGTATCATCAGCTGCATATGATTCCCATTAAAATTGAAAAATATGCGAACCGAATCCGTCTGCTCTGTGCACAATCCGTCATGACTACATTTATCCGAGGCGGCTCACACACTCGCTCGTTTAATCGAACGAAACACCCTGTTGAGTTTTAAGTGCGAGCGCACGGTAGATGAGAGCCAAGTCTTGACTTTCTTTTACATTTTTATTTTCTAAATGACGATTGTATATTTGGGAAAGGTCAGGATAATAAAGCAATATATGAAAGGAGCTGTGGAAATATGTTACTTAATACATATGTTCATGTGATATAGACGATTAAAATTGAATATTTTTTTTATGAATACTGCACTTAGCATTTTTAATCGCTGAATGACTATTGGCCAAAAGTAAACCATTCAATAAGGTTTCCAATTTAGCACAACTTTTATGTCAAAGTAACTTATGAATATACCCTATTAAACTTTCCATTAAGATTTTGGAAAATAATGTTCAATGACAAAACATTGTCTATTTTGACTCATCAACACTCAAATCTAAAGATCATAAACTCAATCTCTCCCAATACATCTCCACAATCATCAAACCATACCAGATTCCGTCTGATATTGTAAGGAACCATCAATAGTGTATCGCCTCCACTTCGCCTCGTTGAGGGTCCTCAACTGAAGGGCTCGCGAGTCGAGGGCCGGTTATTAGAAGTTGACATGACGCGCCAGAATACCTCTGCAGTGGTTCTCTCCCGTTTACTGGATAGGGTTACCTTATTAGGCTAATTTGGAATGGTTTAATGTGTATTTTTATTTAATTTACTCTAATATGCTTATGCTAATGTGAAGTTCTTGAAAACATATTATCTTACAAAAACTTCACTTTAAACTTTTTGACTGGAATGGAATAATTTTGTCCCTGTTTGTTCCTTAGTAGTGATTTTTGGCGGTATTGATACTTCAAACAAGCGCATTAAACAAATTAAAATTAACGCGCTATTTTACACTTTTTAAAATCTTTCGACGAGAACGTGTTTAAAGTAATCCGATTTTCTTCGGTTCTCGTACAAAATCATAACAAATTCCTTCACTTGGAAAACCTCACACAAATAATTTGAAAAACTAGAACATCCTTTTTGCTAAAATGCAAACCTAAATGAGACTTTACGTACCATCATCAGTTTCTTCACAAAAACTCAACGAAGCAAACTTGTATGTGAACTGTCAATTTATAGCCCTATTCATATGTATAGAGGGGTAAATAACAAAGGTTCTATAGGATCATTTTGCCGATACAAGAGCGGTTGCCGTAGAACCTTATCATTCTTCGCACCCCCGGACAATGGGTATGGGAAATTTCATGGGGTGCCGATTTTTATTAAGGCTCTATATGAGGTAGGTATCTTGATAATCTCGTATGTGCGGTTAAGCCTTTGAAGCTTGCAAACGAAGATCATCAATAACGCTTGATGGCGCATTTGATCTGTTAAGCCAAAGGTAGTGGGTTTGATCGACACTGTTAATATTAATTTGAGGATATCCCTATATATGTTTTTCCTGTCGGATGTGTTTATGAATTTGCTTCTAACTAATACTGCTCTAATGGATATTCATTGCACAATCCATAGTTTGATTATTTTCATGGGTATGAAATGACATTTTGACATCAAAAAAAATATTTTCTTCCACTAATACCATATACGCATGCCACGTATAAATAGTTACGTAAAAACATCAAGAAAGGTCTAATCAAAAGTACCCGTAATCGACGAGCGTGCATGAAGAGGCTGATGAATGTGGATGAAGCGAAAGTGGTGTGCCAGGACCGTAGCACATGGCAGGAAGTGATCTCTGCCTACCCCTCTGGGAAAAAGCGTGATTTTATGTATGTATATAACTGCCTCGTTGGTCTATTGGTAGCAAGTGCTGCGTTAGGACCGAGAGGTCCCCGGTTCGAGTCCGGGGTCGGGCAAAATTTGTGTGAGTTTTTCTGTAATGAAATGACTCAGCCCGGAGTTAGGAAGTTGGCGGTTAAACGCCTCGGAAAGCACGTTAAGCCGGTGGTCCTGCGCCCGATCTCTCATCGGTCATGTCGGATTGTCGTCTCACCGAATCATGAGAGTAAGGGAATAGAGAGTGAACTTGTGTTTGCGCGCACACTTGTGCACTATAATATGTCCTGCGCACTTGGTTGATCTCAATAGAGATCGGCCGCCATGGTCAAAATCGGTCGGACGCTGTATATGTATGTAAGTACTAGCTATGCCAGCGACTTCGTTCGCGATCCCGACCCCGTTTTTTACACATTTTCCATTATATCATTGCTCCTATTGGTCGCAGCGTGATGTTATATAGCCTAAAGCCTTCCTCGATAAATGGTCTATACAACGCAAAAAGATTTTTTCAAATCGAACCAGTAGTTCCTGAGATTAGCGCGTTCAAACAAACAAACTCTTCAGCTTTATAATATTAGTATAGATGTAAAAACATCCCTTAGTAAGTTATTCTTAACCTTTAATTTAATTAACACACCAAATCCAAACTTAACCATTCAGCTCCCAAGCCCTTATCTACACAATAACCGTACTATTGGTAATAAAAACCGAACATTACCGGGTTTTACCTGGCTCTACCAATTACATGCCTCCATGTAAATTGTATGAAGGCATAACTGCCTTATTTCCCTTGAGATACCCTTGGAATGCTTATAGGAAGTATCCCGATAAGACGGTGTGCTGTCTCTATCGTTTTTATGGTGAGAAAGCGAGATATATAATTAGGGTGCAGGTGAAATGTGTGTGTTTATATCGGTTGTGCGATATTAGTATGGTAATGTTAGTTTTATCATGTTTTTGATTTGTCCGCAAATGATAATGTGGAATAATGAACATGTAAATACAGTTTTGTATGCTATACGTCTTTTTATGAATAACGTATTTAATTTATTAAATAATTTCACATGTGCTAATAACTGTATGTCTGTCTGTCTATATTTACTGATCCAATACTGAGCTTGAGAAAGGACTTTTTTGATTTACTCCGTTATAAGGGAGTTCTTATGTATCATCGTCTGTCTGTCCCTGTGTATGCTTCAATCTTTAAAACTACACAACGGATTTTAACGCGGTTTTTTTTTAATAGAAAGAGGAAGGTTTTTATGTAAAATATCCCGATGCGAATCGAGGGCTTGTTACTAGTACATACTAACTACCTCGTTGCCGTTGTCGTTGTAACTGCCTCGTTGGTCTATTGGTAGCAAGTGCTGCGTTAGGACCGAGAGGTCCCCGGTTCGAGTCCGGGGTCGGGCAAAATTTGTGTGAGTTTTCTGTAATGAAATTACTCAGCCCGGAGTTAGGAAGTTGGCGGTTGAACGCCCGTGCCTCGGAAAGCACGTTAAGCCGGTGGTCCTGCGCCCGATCTCTCATCGGTCATGTCGAATTGCCGTCTCACCGAATCATAAGGGGAAAGGGAATAGAGAGTGCACTTGTGTTTGCGCGCACACTTGTGCTCTATAATATGTCCTGCGCACTTGGTTGATCTCAATTGAGATCGGCCGCCATGGTCGAAATCGGTCGGACGCCTTATTTTACTAGTACATAATAATAGAAAGCGAAAGGATAAGACTAAAATTGACTGACGATCGATTAAATGAAAATAATGAACGACGATTAAAATAATGGGAGTGCATCAGTGGCGTAGGGTGGCTTGTCGGGGCCCCGTATAAAAAAAGACGTGTGGCACTCGGGGACTGCCGCGGTATAGCTATTGCATAGCATCGTCCGATTTCGGAGCAACTCGTCTCGATTCGTGCGAGTTTCCTAGAGTCGTACAATACGTCTAACCGCACGCATACAAACACCGTGCCGAAGTCTACCGAACTGAAACGTCGTTAGACGATTGTGAGGTTTTTTCGTTACGGAATTTCTTGGTTCGGTTTGTTCGCGCTCAAACCCCGCGATAAAAGCTATGCAATAGCTTAAAAATGTTTGGAGGCCCTTATATGGGGGTAAAGATTGCTTTATAGAATTTTGTCGTTTGTAAATTAAAATAATTATTTTTTCTATCACACTTTGGGGGCCCCATATAATTGATACGGCAGATACGGCGGTAGCTACACCCCTGAAGTACATACTTAGTTGTTCCGAATTACAGTAAATCTTGTAGAATACTCTTCGAGTTCAAAGCCAGGATTTCCATCAGCATCAGCAGATTTTCCTCACAATATAGGTACGTAGGAAGATATGACCGTTCGATTTTCCAGAGAGGGTCGTTCGGACCTTATGAGCCTTATGCAGGAGGATATTGAATATGATTACCTCTACAGGCCGGCAGGTGCCGCATAGAGATGCCAGTTTGAGAGGTCAGGTACCTCTGACCTTATGCACAGTAACCTAAGTTATTATATTAAATGTATATGTTACAGCCAAAGTATTAAATTCGGACTTATTTATACTATACAGCCATTATTTATGATGTCTACTCAATTTAGACGTTCGGTTCCTGAAAAATACCAAAAATCTAATAGCAACGTTCCTATGTATACGAATAACTACTACTAAAAAAACGTTGGTATTGGGTTTTTAGGAATAGATAATTAAGACAAAGTGATAATTGACACAGAATCCATCACGTTAACTAAAAAATTTTATAAATTATCTTCTAAGACTTGGAAATTAAAATAAGAAACACCGATGTTTATCACACAAATATTTGTCTCGAGTGGGAAACAAACCTACGACTACTCTTGGGGAATGACACTGGGCGCTATCCAATACGCCATTGGGTCAGTCATAGAATATTACACATTCAAATTATACATGAGTATTTACGCATATTTCAAAATAAATAAATATCTGGGACATTTCCTTACACGGTCATCTGAATCCAAACTAAGCAGAGCTTGTACTATGGGATTATGTCAGAGACAAACATTATACATACACATATTCACACCCAGACACGGAACAAACACCGATGTTCATCACACAAATATTTGTCCCGACTCCCGAGTGGGAATCGAACCCGCGACTCTTGGAACCGCTAGCCAGGGTCACTAACCACTGTTCCACCGAGTTAATCAAAAATATCAAAAGATCGAAAACAGTTATCTCATAGTCATAACCATAGCAAATCCGTTTTGCCATGAAGGTAGAACGTACAATAGACTCTAGTCTAGACTCAATACACTCATTAGAAAACTGAAACTGTCCGGGATATTTACCATGTTGTTTTGTTTTAATGAGCTCCCGATATTTCGGCACTGTTGCAAGCGCCATGATCACGGATGAACTGTAGGACTGCGAGAATGACGGTAGGTCTAAGGGCAGACATATCGGTCTACCCTCTTTCTCAGTCTTTTATTACGCACGACACCACTACCATCGTTCACATTATTGTCACTCAGAACTCGATCCAGACACACTACACTCACGGTATCACTTCTTTTTTCCTCGAAAACGGACACATTTTTATTTTTATTTTTTACATAAACGTATCACTGGATGCCATACTTTCGCTAGTTGAAACCCGTCTTCACGATTGAAGTTTTTGAATTTTAAATTACAATTGCAGCCCTGCCCAGTGGTGGTATGTAATGGCGTTCTGTCGAAAGTATTTTTGGGTTATGTAACTCAATCCAGTGGTTCGTTCCCGATTCTAAAAGATGTTGAGCGATTGCCGATTTTTGTGCTTCGTTGTTTTTGACTGCCCTGATATGCTCTTTCACCCGGCACGAAATCGTCCTTTTGTTTGCCCTATGTACGAGCTTCCGCAGCTACAGTCAATTTTATAAACGCCTGGTTTTTGGTTTTTAGAAAAACCAGGCGTTTATAAAATTGACTGTAGCTGCGGAAGCTCGTACATAGGGCAAAACAAAAAGGACGATTTCGTGCCGGGTGAAAGAGCATATCAGGCAGTCAAAACAACGAAGCACAAAAATCGGCAATCGCTCAACATCTTTAGAATCGGGAACGAACCACTGGATTGAGTTACATAACCCAAAAATACTTTCGACAGAACGCCATTACATACCACGACTGGTCAGGGAAGCAATTGAAATTAAAAATTCAAAACTTCAATCGTGAAGACGGGTTTCAACTAGCGAAAGTATGGCATCCAGTGATACGTTTATGTAAAAATAAAAATAAAATGTGTCCGTTTTCGAGGAAAAAGAAGTGATACCGTGAGTGTAGTGTGTCTGGATCGAGTTCTGAGTGACAATAATGTGAACGATGGTAGTGGTGTCGTGCGTAATAAAAGAAAGAGGGTAGACCGATATGTCTGCCCTTAGACCTACCGTCTTTCTCGCAGTCCTACAGTTCATCCGTGATCATGGCGCTTGCAACAGTGCCGAAATATCGGGAGCTCATTAAAACAAAACAACATGGTAAATATCCCGGACAGTTTCAGTTTTCTAATGTGTGTGACCATGACAGTTTAAAATCATATATCAATACACTCAGTCTCCAGGAGCACATAAAAATGCAAAATGATCTCAGGTCGGAAGCATTATAGACGTTTATAACCGTTATTTAAACGACTGGATTGTAGTTGAGGTAATTCAATAACGTTAATAGCTAGTAATAGGTATTTCTCAAGGACTTTTGTGCCCAGCCTAAAAGCAAAATCTTCAATCTAGCTACTAAGAAAAAAATATGGCGGCCCAGGCATATCTCAATTGAGATCAGCAAATACAAGTGCACTCTCTGTTTCCTTACTTTCATAGTTCGGTGAGACGACAATCCGGCATGACCGATGAGTGATCGGACGCAGGACCACCGGCTTAACGTGCTTTCTGAGGCAGGAGCGTTCAACCGCCAACTTCCTAACTCCGGGCTGAGTGATTTCTTTACAGAAATCTCTTACAAATTTGCCCACTAAATCCGTTTACGAGTCGATACGTGTCATCATCATCATCAGCCCAAATACGTCCCCACTGCTGAGGTGCGGCCCTAGCTTAAATTAGGGCGGTAAGGCCTTAGACAACCACGCTGTCCAAGTGTGGTCGACTATACAACCTTAGAATTTCTTCATAGGTGTACTGGTTTCCTCATGATGTTTTCCTTCACCGTTAAAGCGTCAAATAATCGTACATATGAATTTCAAATCTGAAAAACACATTGGTACGCGCCGGGGTTTGAACTGGCGACCTCGATACGTGTGCTACGCCCATAAACCAAATTTACTGGTAAACGTAATCCGGCGAACACTAAGTTATTCCCAGATTCATTTAATTAACCGAAACAAGCGAAACTTCCATAACTCAGTAATTAACTGTTAAAAAGGATACAACATAGTACAGAACCGTGGTTTAATAAAACCCTCTAGCGGCGGGCTTAGGGCTGTCTCGTAAGTAATAAGACCTTAACCAGATTTGTCTCAAGAGTAGAGCACTAAGTATGATAATTAATGTTAGGTAGTTCTAACTGTGCCTACTCCTCTGGGAAAAAGGCGTGATTTTATGTATGTATGTTTGTATGTAGTATTAATAGTTTCAACCTAAAGCCTAGGTAGCCAATGGTTAGAGCAGTAGCCGCGATAGTACACTACTACTACATACTAAGTTTGATAATGAATGTTAAGTAGTTCTAACTGTGCTATAGTATAACTATAGTAGTTATAGTGTCAAAGTAACGCCTGGATAGCTTTATGGTTAGAGCAGTAGCCGCGATAGTACACTACTACTACTACATACTAAGTTTGATAATGAATGTTAAGTAGTTCTAACTGTGCTATAGTATAACTATACTCAATACTCAATATAGTAGTGATAGTGACAACGTAACGGCTGGGTAGCTCAATGGCTAGAGTAGTAGCCGCGGTAGCTAAAGACCGGTGTTCAAGTACCCGTCCAGTCAGGTATGAATGTGTATTTTTCCAAATTCAAAATTATATTCTTTTGCTTATTTCGGTCAGTAAGTACGTTTACCCTCAATAATCAATAACGCGGGTGCTCATTTGATGACGTTATTTATAACGCTCGCGGATATATTTGGGGATTAAGCCTTCCGCTCCCCCGTAAGTCCGGTGATGACTAGGCATCGTAGTTAATTAGAATAAAAAAAAATGGTGTTCATTTAAATGGTGCGATATTGTGGTAATACAATTACTTTTACGTTATTTACAACCCTACTTATATTATAAGTGCGCATGTTTTTGAGTATGTATGGATGTTTGTTACTTTCTACTGAACCGATTACGATAAAATTCGGTATGTAGGTAGCTGAAGACCCAGAATAACATATAGCCTACTTTTCATCCCGGAGCTCCCGCGGGATTGATTCCTAATATTGATCATAGGGTTTCCACGCGGGCGAAGTCGCGGGCGGCTTCTATCTTTTATAAAACAAAGTTATTGAATATTACATTAAATAAACATCGTGGCAGCCCTAAGGGCCATGATCCGGATTTACTGTACCTCAAAAAACTGCCCGCGCCAAACAAAATGAAGTTAAACCGGGTCCATGGGGTGAGATCTGACGAGAATTTTCGTATTTTCACCATCAAATTTAACTGATTTTTTTTTCTTCGGAAAGGTATTCTTGGTACAGTCAGTCAACAATGAGGTTTACCAAGGTTGAGATTCGTTTGAACGTCATGAAACAACAAGGTCAATTTTCCCTGGCAATAAGATTGTGTCAGTCGGTGACTATGCTCGCTTTGTCATTTATGATATAAGTCGTCATGCCAAGTGTCAAGTCAACCTTAGCGATCGTTGCATATCGCAGAAACTTTTGTCAAAAGTGGTAGACCACTTTCTTGGCTGACTGTACGTACAAACGGCATACTTCTATATACTAAGATGTAATAAACAACTGATTTATTATTGTCAACGAGGGGCTTGGAATAATCAATTGTTTTTTTTAAATGTTTTAGGTGATGTCATGAGTTAATCCATTGTATAATCCAGTGTTAATATATTGTTTTTTTATGTTCCAGGTAATCATAGAACTCATACTAAATTGATGGATACCAGATACGTTGTAAGTGTAAGACCCTTACTAATATTTTAAGCGATCTATTCCTTGTTTTTTGATATTGGTTAGGAATAAATCTTTTAAACTAGTGACCCGCCCTCGCTTCGCTTGGGGTGAATTTTACATAAAAAACTTCCTCTTGAATGCCTCTATCTATAAAAAGAAAACCGTATCTGAATCCTTTGCGTAATTTTAAAGATTTAAGCGTACTTTAAACTTAATTATTTAGTGACCCGTCGTTTCGGTCTTTTTACTGGGCTCGTAGTCATGAAAAGACAGTAATAATTACGTTTATTTGTTAATTTCAGTTCATTACAAGTTCATTACAAGGTGGTTCAATGTAGGTTATTACATCATCATCAGCCCATATACGTCCCCACTGCTGGGGAACTAGGATTACAATATAGGCAATGTGGTTCAATTGAGGTATTTTTTTCCTAACTGACATACGATGATGGCTTGGAGTAGCCTCGTCATCATCACTGGGCTTGCGAAGGAGCGGATGCCTCTCACCCCTAAAACCAATTTAGGCGTATTTACTGCAATATAAAAGCCCACTAGAGATATTGAACTACAGTATTATTTCTCCCTAAATATCAGGCCATAATATAATATAACAAAATATACGCATGTGTCGCGGTAATCGTTATCCGCGTTGCGAAAATTGTATGTGTAACGTACTTAACTAGTTAGGGGAATATTTCAAGCCGTGTTTACGTTTACCTTAACCACAGTAAACGGTGGGACAGTGATGTAGTTAATGGAAGACCCCAATACAAACATTTATTTATCAAGCATTTTTTAGTAGACACTTCAAACGAACTTGCAAAAGGAGTATTATTTCCAGCGTAGCTAAACACTTCCAATGATGGTGCATGATTCAAAAAATGATTCATTTATGATTAAAATGTCACATGATTTAAATGCACGTTCAAACAAAATAATTTGCCAAGTTGGTTTACAGTAATTTTGTGTACAATTTTATAGATATTATATTATTTTATTTTTTTTAACCAACATGGTACCTTGAGTCATGTGACTTACGATTATGTTATAACATTCAGGTTTTTAGCGCTAACTCGTAAATTATCGTGTTTTTTAGGTATAGGTAATAATACCACCTGCGTACCTATAATAATATTTCTCCAGGGTAGAAGATACAGTTATATGACTCAACAACTCGATTTTGATTTAAATTCAATGCGTAGTTAAAAGCAAAATCATTCAGTCATATTGAGTTACTCAGATTAGAAAACTGAAAGTGTCCGGGATATTTACCATGTTGTTTTGTTTTAATGAGCTCCCGATATTTCGGCACTGTTGCAAGCGCCATGATCACGGGTGAACTGTAGGACTGCGAGAATGACGGTAGGTCTAAGGGCAGACATATCGGTCTACCCTCTTTCTAAGTCTTTTATTACGCACGACACCACTACCCTCCTTCACAATATTGTCACTCCGAATTCGATCAAGACACACTACACTCACGGTATCACTTCTTTCTTCCTCGAAAACGGACACATTTTTATTTTTAAAATTATATATTGAGTTACTCAGATATCCAGAGTTTTCTGTTCGGAGTTACCTCACTGTACTTAGCTAAGCTCTGCCCTTATGTAATTACACGTGCGTATTGTTCCCGCGTCTCAATTGTTAATTAGCCCTCAGACCCTTAACTATGCATGCTGTATCCGGCCCTATGCATCGCTAAGACGGGGTGGTATATGCTTTGATAGGAAATTGCTTTCCCGAGCCTCTGCCGTGGTAATGTAGAAGCAACATCGCCCTAATTTAGTCCAGCTCGCATAAACACAGTACATATATTATGTATACATTTGTTTCTTATGCTGACTGTATACTTACCGGTGTTGTTATAGGCTCGAAGGAAAACAAATTATGTATTACATTCAGGTTTTTAGCTCTAACTGAATACGATGATGGCTTGGAGTAGCCTTGTCATCATCACCGGACTTGCGGGGGATCGGATGGCTCTCAGGTGTTTTAACTTTTATTACCGGATAATATCATTTAGGGATTAGATTTGTTGGTTCTAAATTGGTGACATTTGCTGATAATAATTAATTGGGTGGCATTAAATTTCAAAAAATACTTTTACGTGCACTAAATGTATCAAAATAAGTCATTCAGATGAACTGAGAACTGGTACTAATATTAACTGATAGAATCATAGTAAGTATTACAAGCCAGTTAGATCTGTAAAGTTTGTTTTATTTCAAAACTAGCAGACCCGGCGAACTTCGTACCGCCTAAACGTAGCTTTGATGCACTACTTTATTTTGTTAACCGACTTCACAAAAAGAGGGGTCTCTCAATTCGACCGTTTATATGCTTTTTATAGTTGACAGTCGTCCCATCTTAGGTATGCCGTATGAGTAAACTTAGTAGGTACATATTCAATTTGAACTGGAATCCATAATATCCTCCATATAAAATTTAATCCTTATTTCCCTGGTCTCGCCATAACTGATCTCTTTACTATCTCATTTTTTTACTCATACACATATCCAGAAATACAATAATTGCTTTCAAATGACTTCATTTGGCGTAACAAAATTTATTCGAGCCAGTTTTTGCCTACTCTCAAGGTAAATAAGGATAATGGCAAAAAAATGAGTTAAATTTCAGAACGCATATACAAACTTAGCATAGCTTATTTAGTGATCTGTGGTAATTTAACCGCGCCATCAGTAATTTTATTAACGTTTTTGATTAAGTTTGTTTGTTTGTTAATCAAATTTAGTTCACAGCTTAATATCGATTTTTCATAACTCTTCTACCCAATATTACAATAGGCCTATGTAGCTGGCTGCTGGATGAAGAAGGTATACTATTAAAATAATGGTTTGATATTTGAAAAACTCTCCGAGATATTACAGTTTCAATAGCACATCATTTGGGCGAGCTCAAAACGTTTCATACAAATGTCGCAGCACACTATGACGTCACAACGTGTAATACTGTATGCATATCGTAAGAACTTTGTTCAGCAGCTATATCAAACGTTGCTTATACGAATATATTTTCATAGTGAAAGTTACTACTAATTTTGTATTTTATACGATGACATAGCATTTTTAAATCCGCACGTTGAAATGGAATTTCCCACCCAACTTCAAATGTCTATTATTGTCTCAAATCCTAAGAAATTTTAATTTCGATTTGACTAATGTTATTAATTTACCTATATCTTAATATTAATTGTGAAATCGCATGCAAAATTTGACTTAGGAAACTACCCTATTCTGTCAGTCGATGGAAAAATGTGTGAAGTTGTTCGACAATCGATCTTTACCAAATTGTTGTGCAAACGCTGATCAACTTCTTTTGCTGAATTACCCATAAAATATATTTGCAAAAATTTCGTGTGTAGAGATTTAATATCTACTTATCCGTTTCATACAGGTATGAACCGTATTTATTGTAGTGCGATCAGCTCGTCTTTTCTTCTGAACCAAAAACATGATGATTAAAAAAGTTTGGTCAAAGAACCTTCTTTATTATTTAGTCACTAAAAGATATCGAATTTTGTCAATAAACGAACATGACAATTAGATGTCACTATATTGCTAAATGAAAATCTCTGAAATAGACAATAATTGAATAATATAGATGCATGTTGTCGATTCAAGACCCTTATAATAATCTGAGGTATTATTTTCGGAAATAAAAACTCAAACAAATAACTTACACACACAACAACAACACTTACCTAAAGTTTCGAGACATTTAAAAAAAAAATATTTCTGGACGCACACATGAATAGTTGTTACAGTATTTGACAGGATTGGACAATTATACTCTATTTCAAATATGAAGTCTTTTTTGACAGATGTGAATTTAACACTACCAGGGAAGTACCCCTTAGAAATCGATACTCAGCGGCAACGATTCTCGATTTGTAACTAATTTTATCGAATTAACTTTCAAAAACTAAGGTTAATAGAAATTGTCGAAAGAAAAATTTAAGACATGCAATCTTGTTTTTCGTCGAAAAAAGAAATACACGATTGCATGTTTAGTATAATAATTATATAGTATAGAATGACGTGAATAATGTTAGTCGAGTTTTTAAAAATTTACACTGTATTTAAAGGACCATAACAGTTATACTCCCTTGTAAAAAACTCGTCAATGAAGCAGCCCTATTGAGGAATATTTGAGGCATGTCACTATGTTTAAAAGTAAAACAAAAATATTATTATATTTTGAAGTTCAGATTTAGAAACAATAGTTTGATCAAAAACAATAAGTTAATTTTGCTTGTGAATTAATTGTAGAGTGTTTTTGTACAATTGTAAATTTTTCAAATGACGATTTACGACCAAACACAAAAAAAGATATTACATTGCATTTAAATGAAACGTGCAGAGTTACGTTCTTCGAAATGTCAAAAAAGACTTCATAAATGGAATAATGTTTAACATAATGACTGACGTTTCATGTCAAGTCCCACGGGAACTCTGTAAAACGGGATAAAAAGTATCCTATGTCCTTCTCCTGGCTCTAAGCTACCTCCCTACCAATTTTCAGCCAAATCTGTTCTGCCGATCTCGAGTTATAAGTGGTGTAACTAACACGACTTCCTTTTATATATATAGATATATTTTGGTGAAACGTTAGCATAAATACTAGCCCCGCGTTATTTAAAGGATAATGTCTATAGTTGAGACTATAGTAGTTGTGGGTAAAGCTCATTAACATGTTTTTTTTCTATACCTAATTAAGTAAACTATAACCATCCAACTATTAATAACTATCTGTCTACGCAAAGACTACACTAATATGTATCACAGTAATTACGCGGGCGTGTTGTTTGTGGATCGTAGGAGGAGGTATTTTCCCTCATTAGGCCCTCCACGGCCCTCTACTGAAGGGCGCTTGGCGGATCCTTTGCTGTTACCTAGGAAACGGCTGTGCTAGTTTTTTTTTATGCCAAGTATGCGCATTGAGTAGACACTAGACCAGGGTTGGTGAACTTATGGCACACGGCACAATATTTTGGGCACGTCGCCGGTCATAAAACGTGTATTAAGTAGGTATTTTATGACGATCGAACGCTTTTGGTACTATTTATTTTTTTCCTAATAATCACAAAGTTATATATTTGATGAAACGTCAATGTCCAATGTGTTAGTAATTTTTTTTTTCAGGGAAAATTGCACCTTGGTGCATTAAGGTTCGCCAACCCTGCACTAGACATTACGTTTAGTGTAGTAATATACTAATGTAACATATTCTTGTTTTATTTTAATTATTTTAGACTAAAAAAATCTAGTAAGAATTTTGCATGCTTAATTCTTATACTTATTGACGCTATCTCTAGATATAACGTTACAAAATATTCTGTAAAATAAAACTATCTCATCATTTTAGATGTCCACCCCAAGAATTGAATATTATGTATAATCGTGCTCGTATTTTAAAAGTGTAACAACTTAAACGTTCTGTGTGTTTGAAGAAAATAGGCACCTATAAAATGTACAAGATTGTACATTTATTATAACCGCAAAACACCATTATTATAATAGCGTGTAATAAATTCACATGTCCTCTAGAGATTTTTTTTAATACTATTAATCGCAAGCGATCGTAACTTTACATGCTATGTGTTGGTTGTTTATAAAATCAAACGTCTGATGCTTGTAATATACACCTAGCGACATCTCTTGAAAATGTTTCACAATATTTGAGCGCCATCTATCTACTATTCACAAAAGTATGTTTTGATTGTAACGAAACATGTTAGTTCACTAAGTGCTCCTCAGATGGCGTTGATAGACTCACGTTATAAGATATAGGTGTCGCTACTTTACGAAATTACATTAGCTTGATAAGGTAAGACAGCTTTGATGATTTTTTGAAAAATACAAAGTTTTATGTAACGAAAAATTCACTTTTGATAGTTTGATATTACAGTACCTAGGTATGATATTTTCTTTTTGACTATCGCTATTAAAATACATTATTCCTATTTGTAATGTTTTTATTTATTATAGAATTTTTGTTCGTGCAATTATACATTTAAATTAAGAAAAAATACAAAAAGGATAACTCCGCCATGACAGTGATTTTCACTGCCGTGACCAGGATTCGAACCTGGGTTACTACGGCCACAACGTAGGGTCCTAACCACTAGACGATCACGGCTATCGGAGCGGTGAGTGAGATGGTGAAATTATGTATTGGATTCCGCGGATTACTTAATCAAATTGCTTATTAGTGTTATAGATTTTTAGCAAGATTACATTTTAACCGACTTCATCTTTGTAGTAGTGGTTTAAGTTTATAACTAAATTAATTTTAATTCCAAGTTAATAGTTCATAGTAATTAATTTTGATGTAGTAAAAATCCAACAAGAATTAATTGAACAAAAATAATATTATTTAATTAAAATAATGTAACGGATCATAGTTAAGAAAGTATTGTTTTTACATTTTGAAAGAAGGGATAAGACTAGGCCTAGATTCTTCATAATTCGCCATACATTAGAACTCTTGATCTTTCCAAACGTCTCTGTCATCAAATACCAAGGAAGCTTCATAGTAGGGTATAGAAATAATAGTAATAAAAAAATACATTATACCATAATATTCAAAGACTCCCTATCTAAATGAGATCGGCAGAATCTCCACATCACCTTCGCACGGGGCAGATCCGTCAAAAAAACGTCCGAATGTAAATTTTTGCAACGCGTAAAATTGTTTCTGCCCTTTCATATTGTCCCCTTCGAAACCAGACCGAGACCATAATAGGAATTTACATAAATCACATGACAAGCGTCTTGTGAAACCAGAAGCTAATAAAATGGTCAGTGGAACATATTTTTTTTTCGCGAATTGAAACGCGTCGTGTCCGCGGTCCCCGATGAAGATGGTCACCCCTTCGAAGGGCGAGACGGCCTATTTGGATACTGGTTTGATTGCCGTGAAATGGAAGGCGGTAATTGCATTTAGATATTTGTGTTGTGTAACATTTAAGCCTCTTTTAAGCTATAAACTATTAAATGCTAATTCTATTAAAAATTAAGTTAAGAGTTAGATAGATTTAGACTAGATTATTATCGGAGGCCAAGACTTGTTTTGGGTCGCTGCGCCAGTCTAGTAAGTAAGTAAGACTAGATTAGAGAAACTGAACACGTTCATATAAGCTATGCCAAAACGGGTAACATATTGTTGAACTTACTGGAAATTATATTGTCACCATTATTGTCACATTTATGAATGCAAATAAACACTTGGACTTTGACTTTTACGTTAAAATCATATCAGATCCTTACTTATATTGAAATGCGACAAAAACTATGTCTGAGTGAGGAAATAGGGTATTATTCCATAGGTATATAATAATTCAAATACTGCGTGCTAAGGTAATAAACGATAAACATGTGTTAAATTGTTTAGTCGAAGAAGGAACGCTAGTTTAAATAAATAGCTACTTGTCGCAACTGAAATATGTCTACACTAATATTATAAAGAGGTAATATTTGTATTTTTGTATGTTTGTAATGAATAAACTCAAAAACGACTGGACCGATTGCAATAATTTTTACACCATTAGAAAGCTGCAATCTTCAGAAGTAACATAGGCTATATTTTATCCCGGTACGGGAAGTAGTTCCCTCGGGACGCGGATGAAACCGCGTGAAACAGCTAGTAGGAAATAAAGGCGTTTGCACGAAATCAGTTCTGTTTATTTCAGTCCTTTATTTATTAAAAGTAATGAGACGATCGCGTGGTGCGCGAATATTTAACAAAACGTGGAGCCGTATTAAGGAGGATTTATAAAGCCAAAAACTAGGATACCCTTGAAAACTTACCACAACTACACTGCAAATGATTTTTAATAAATTATTATTACGAGTACATTCATGTTTATAAAGACTGCCTAACCATCGCGCGTGTAATATTACTAATAAAGTATGCTGATTTATCACTTTAGTTTAATAACATTTTTACTTTTATCAGTCAAGCAGATGGATTGGTTTATTTAAAAACTGTTATTATAAATGAACATAATGTAATGTAAATCATTTTGATTTATAAAGACTGATAATATTGCGATTAATTGTTTTAGATAGTGTCATATTTCTTTGAATTCATTCAGATTTAATTAATGTTTTGTTATCAACGTATTTATTACTTTTACGACTATTTATCGGTTCGCTTTGTCATTAAATCAAGGTAAACCATTTTTATTAATAAACAAGAAATCAATGACAGTTCAATGTGAATGACTTTTAATAACATGACTTGTATAGTCATTTCTGGAATGATTATACTTTTAATAATTTCATGATCATATAACACTTAATACTAAAAGAAAATTATAATATCCGTTTGCCAATCTCGTACCATTGCGGTGTACGCCATTATATAATAAAATATTATGTCGTCCCAAAATTCGCCATTACCCCTTTCTTCTCGACTCCTCAGCATGCAATAAGTCTTTTTAAACCATGTTTATTCCGCGCTTCGTGTTTATTTCACGGCTAATCCAGACCCCACCTTGGCTGTACTCGCCTGTACATGCGCAGCCGCTTGTTACGATGTCAGTCATTGCGCGGAGGGCGAGGCGGTACAGTCGTGAACATAATTACTAAATGTAATTTAAATAAAATCCGCTAGCTTTAAAATTTGTCCTAAGTAAGATTTTCTCACGCAAAAAAAAATCACAATGTCTCAGTATAATCAACACCACAATTGATTTTTTTAAGTGGTACCTACTTAGCAATATGACAACAATATTTTTTCGGTGTACTGTACAAGTGTACAAAATAGTCTTTGAACTTAGAATAAATCTAAAAAGTTCTCAATATTTTTTACCAAAAAATAAAAAAAACGTACTTAAACATTTCCTACTAGCTGTACAAGGTTAGCAATCACATATTTATTGTATGGTGTGTGAAATTGAATCTTGTCAGAGGGTCAATTTTACCATCGACCAGTCAAGGGATGGCTCGCAATATGATTAGAGGTTAACACACAACCTCGCCAATCGGGGACCATGAAATGTATGAGTGACGTCATAAACAGCTTTGTATGATGTTGCCTTATAATGTAGAATAGACTTAGGGGTGAGAGCCATCCGCTTCCCCGCTAGTCCGGTGATGATGCCTAGGCTACTCCAAGCCATCGTATGTCAGTTAGGGAAAAAAATTAGGAATACTTTTCTAAATTGCTTTTTTTTATTTTTTTTTATTTTTTTAAGGCACATCAACAATGTAAATACAACATTCTTAAATTAAACATGCATTATTAATATTCTAGTGCTTACATCTATTACACATATGCACAACATGGTTACAGTTAACATTTTAGATAGGTAGGTATTCTAAAAATTTATAGCAAATAAAAACAAATTAAATTAAAAACAAAGCAGGTACACAGATTTCATTTTCATATTTATAATCAGGATCATTTATGCAAAAGTTTTTTCTTAAAAGCCTACTAAAACAATAAAATGTATAAACATACTTAATATATCCTTGTTTTTATCAGAAATCTAGATCGCAAGAGTATTTAATAAAATTATATTATAATAAAATAAAACAAATATATTTAAACACGATATATAAAAGTATTACAATTTAAGGAAGTGATCTCTGCCTACCCCTCTGGAAAAGGCGTGATTTTATACGTATAACATTATGTATTACAATGTAAATAAACAAATATAAGTCCGCTTATCTTACTTATAAGGCAGACATTTCCTAATAAGAGAATTCTTATACAAGGTTAACAATATGTTTAAGTCAATATACTTACTTCCTTACAAATAAAATAAATGCTGAAGGTACTCTCGTTTGTGTGTGTGTTGACGCCAAAACTGCTAAACTGATTTTAGTAAAATTTGGTACATAGATACTTTTAAGCCTGAGAAAAGACATAGGCTACTTTTTAACCGACTGCGGTCTAAAGCAGTAATGTTTTAGGCAGACGGAGTCACGTCAGCTTGTAAGAAAATAAGACCGACTATATTTTCTAATGAGAACAATTTTTCTTATAAGAGCAATATGTTAGAAAGTTAACATTATTAGAAAACCGAAAATGTCCGGGATATTTACTTTGTTATTTTGTTTTAATGAGCTACCGATTCAGTTTTTAACATTTTAAAGTGTCATGGTTACGACACTTTAAAATGTATAGTTAACATTATTGACTGGCTCGGTGGAACAGTGGTTAGTGACCTAGGTTCAGTACCTATGGTTCCAAGAGACGTGGGTTCGATTCCCGGGACAAATATTTGTGAGATGAACATCGGTGTTTGTTCCGTGTCTGGGGTCTTTTGTATTAAGTATATTTGTGTATCCACTGTTGATTCTGATATCTGTAACGAAAAACCTCACAATCGTCTAACGTCGTTTCAGTTCGGTAGACTTCGGATCAATGTATGTGATGTTGTGTAATATTTATTTATTTATTTATTATTGTTGTAAAGTCAATATTCTACATGAACCAAATCGGACGATGCTATGCAATAGCTATACCGCGGCAGTCCCCCAGTGCCACACGTCTTTTTTTTAGTATAGTACAATAGTATGCCCAAAATTGGTCCCCAATATAACCTTGACAGCTACGGAAGCCGTGACCAGCGTCCTATTGTTCCCGATCCCGTTTCGGAGTTCCGTTCCAGTAGGATTTGTATCACAGTTTAGTGGATGACACACATCCGTGGCTAACCATAATAATATAATTTAAAAAGACGTGTGGCACTCGGGGACTGCCGCGGTGTAGCTATTGCATAGCATCGGCCGATTTCGGAGCAGCTCGTCTCGATTCGTGCGAGTTTCGTAGAGTCGTACAATACGTGTAATCGCACGCACACAAACACCGTGCCGAAGTCTACCGAACTGAAACGACGTTAGACGATTGTGAGGTTTTTTTTGTTACGGAATTTCTTGGTCCGGTCGCCGCGCTCAAAGCCCGCGATAAAAGCTATGCAATAGCTTAACTATGCAATAGCTTTATGTATTCACTGACGCACGTAATACTCTTTGGAGCTACGATATTTGAAGCTAAATAATGTTTAGGTGGGAACTTTATGGAGCTCCAACAGTCGGTTCGCTTGCGACCATGATTGGTGTAACCCAGTCGCAATGTCGGGCGGTATGTAGCTATTTATTTGCTAGACATTCGCGTTTCATTACACTAAATATTAGTCTTTATGGGCCTACACGCGATATTAGAAGTAGCAAATACATTTTTATGTGAGACTAATATTTAGTGTAATGGAACGCGAAAGTCTAAAATCTTAAGTCGGAACGAAGTCATGAGGTGATATTTATTTAGCTATTCAAATATATTAGTCTTTATCTTATACGGTATTTGTCGCAAGTGTAATGTATGCCGCCCTAGCTGCTTTTATGGTAGTAACACGTTAGTAACACGAAATCAAAGTAATTAACCTTCATTTACCTAACTTAGGCTAACTTAAATAATGTTCTCATAAAGTTATTACAAACTTCTCTCTTATTAAAGAAATTTTCTTGAACACAGAAGGATTCCTATAGTCAGATCTGAAGTTACATACAAAGTTAATAAAGTAGGTTACCATCATCTGTTCGTTCTAATAACTTTTAAATTAATTAAATGAATACATAATTATAATTGTTTTATGAACCATATCGCTAGATAAAACCGCCAGTTCGCTCGCGACCATGATTGGTGCAACCCGCTTCAACTAAAACGTCGGGCAGTAAGTAGCTATGTAATTTGCTACTCCTAATAACATGTAGACCCATAAAGACTAATATTTAGCATATCGCTAGACTTGCTGAAATGAATGGGGAAAAGTAGGTATTATACATCGATGGGATATCGAGACGAAAAGTAAATCTGGTAGTTAGCCCACTTAAAATCATTTTGCCGTTGTTTTAGAACATTCAAAATCGCGTGGAACATAAAGTGCAGTGTCTTCCTCACTCTTGACCCTTTATTTTCCGGGATAGGAAGGGAACTTAGGGGAGTTGCGTCATAATCCCTTACGCGTCACCTAGCATTACCGCCTGACGTTTTATTTGGCCCCAAGCGGGTTAGACAATGGGCATTAGTTTAGTTCTCCGTTCCTATGTGTAATCCAGCATAATCCCTTTTAATTATTCGATAGAATTGTTTGCTAATATTTGAATTGTTTGTTCTTCAGCTATGGGGTATGAAACGCAATAATGTATCGGTTTACACAGCTTTTTCCCCATAGAATAAGGAAGGAAATCCTATGTGTTAATAGACAAAGAGATTATACTATTATTTTCAAACTAAACATTGCTGTTTCCATTCAAATAAAACTTACGTAAAACATTTAGTTCGAACACTAACACGTTATTCTAAATGCAGAGCCGTCTTGAATATCTAAATCAACATGTTCGATTTTTTATCGGCAATTTAAATAGCAATGTTATAAATTACAAATAATTTCTCTAGTGTCACATTTCGGCGATTTGATTGAGAGCAAACCCAGAATTCACAATAAAACTGCCGCAAAAATAACGCAGATATGGGGTTTCCATTCAAAACGATCTCTTTCTGATATTTACGAGTTTCTGTAACATATTTTTCTTCGAGAATAAGGACAATGGATTCCCCTCTTCCCCACGGATTATCTTTATGATATATTTGAACGAAATCACTTTTCGACAAACTTATTTTACTATTAATCGTATCAAGAGCAGTGAAATAGGACTTTATGGCTATACAATTAGATTTGGGTATCAAAAGTAGCTGTTAACGAAGTTTTGGTAGTCTTTAATATAGGGACGTTGGTTCATGAATTCTTGTGGAAACAGGATTTTGATATTTGATTAGATGACAGAATGAATAGGAAAGTTGTAACAATCGGCGGTAATGTTATCCGAGTATTTGTTTATTTACGGTTTGTGGTTATTCGAAACTTTATTAACTGAACTGGAGGGAATGTTAAACATCATAAATATAGAGAACACAACTGATGTAAAATATATTGAAAGTAAAGTTCAGATGAACGTTACGTTTGCAAATGAAAATCGTATGTGTGGATTTCTTTAAATTTCTGTGTGAGAAATTATTTAGTGAATTTAATAAAATATTTTTCGTCTCCTTGCGAACATATTTAAAGAAAATTAATACGAAAGAAAACAATTTCAATTCTAAATTTTTTTCTTCTCGGCCACTTTGGTAGAGACAACATTATCATCCGTTAGTACCTTAGCTACTCGTAGCTTAGCTTTCTTTGCTTGCTTAAGTGCATATTACTATTAAGAACTACAATATACACTAAATTAGCAATAAATAATTTAACTATGAATTGCTCTGCTTTCTGTGTTTGTTATAAGTGCTTTCCTAAATAAATGAAGTATTTTGACTTCGACAAGTTACATAAACTTAGGTACATGTGTGCATAGCACGGTGTGTGAGAAAGTCCCTTCTTGTCGGTATTCCTCGAGAGCTAATAATACCGAGTGCGCTTATTCAAACGTCATTAAAACTGCATTTTCACCTTGCTTTTGATTGACATGACGTGACAAGCCGGCGTTCGCTGCAAATTCTGACATTGTTACAAGACAAAGAGACAGCCAAAGGGTGCAACCCTAAGAACAACATTCCCTAAGGCAACGTTTATCTAAGCGATGTACCTGAGAAAGGAGACTTCAACTTATCAGATTTGGCATCGTAAATTGGACGTATTAGATCAACTTTAATGCCATTGTCGATAATCATATTGTCATAATGGCATTTCATTTTTATCATAATCTGGATCAGAGATACAAAAGGTCAACAGTTAAGGCTATTTATGAAATTAGAGATTAGATTAAGGTTGATTTTGGTGCATGTAATGACAGTTTGAAAAGTTGTGTAACCCATATTTATTAAGCGGGTGCGTTTTTATTGAAATCGCAAAAGTAGACTAGATTAATTTGTTGTATGTTTTAAGTATCACTGATAAACTTATGTTAGTCGATATAACTATTCATTAAGATGGCAAACTACGGTTAGTTTAAATGTTTGCTCGTGAAATTACTCCTGATTTGTCTAACGGGCAAGTATACTAAATTAATATCTGGGACATTTCCACACACGGTCATCTGACCCCAAACTAAGAAAAGCTTGTACTATGGGCATTAGAGACTGATAAACATACATATTTATTTATAAATACATACTTAAATACATAATCACACCCAGACACGGAACAAACACCGATGTTCATCACACACATATTTGTCCCGAGTGGGAATCGAACCCACGACTCTCGGAATCGCCAGCCAGGGTCACTAACCACTGTTCCACCGAGCCAGTCAACTACATAGTATACTAACATGTTAACTTTAACAATTACTTCGTTTTCAAAAGCTCTCGATTTTTTCGGCGTTGCACACCGAAATTATTATTAGAATCCAGTTCCTTGGCAACAGAACCTCACCTTGAATCCAACAAAGGCCATTCCCATGATCTTGATGAGAAGACTCTGAATTTCCGAGCATCCATTGTTGGTCGGATGCCTATTTTGAGTGGAGACCGGTTCTGCAACACGGAAGTGGAGTCTCACGACGATTATTCCAGTTTTCTTGTAAAACTCGCCGAGTTTTTGGCGTTTCTAATGTTGGCCGACGCATCTGTTCGTCTGCTGGGTCAGTTATTTTTTGTTGTAGTTATTTGTCGGTCGCCCTTGGCTGGCTATTGTGGGCCCGGGTCCGTTGCATCTTCATTTGTTGCGTGCACATCCACGCATTGTTGCACCCTGTCAAAATTTCTTGACGTGTTATGATTTTTACACTCGAATGGAGCGTGCTCCGTTGGACATTGTTATTCATAATCTTTGGAGCTATGTTCAATGTTTCGTTGAAATTTTAATTTGAACCATTATTTTGTTTAGTAATGTTAAAACTTCCCTTATTATTACTCAGCTTATGGCGATGGGGTGGCACCGGCAATAAGCTGAGAATTACTCAACACCAAATATTTTTATTTTCTCAATATTTGGCCCCAAATTTAAAGTAAGGACTAACGTTATTGTAAAACTGGACAAAGTCTCTTATTTTTACCTCAAATTAGTATTTTCCCTTGCTTTAAATTGTTACTAAGATATGTCGCAGTACTTATTGAGAATGCATGGATAGAACTTTGCAATTTTTACGTAACCGTAACATCATCTACCATGCATGAGGTCACATTATATCACCGATTTCTGGGATACGCGTATAATTTTCAGGTACTTTCTCTTCGACTTCTGTAGCTCTTGTTAGATCTATCTAATTAGTTAAATGACCCATAACCAGATCTTAGTAGCGAAAAATTATACGGTTACAATAGTTAACTGTACGTATTGTGTGATTTATAGAGTGCGAGCAATACAGATATGGCGTTACGGGTCATAAATTTGTTTAACGCCTTATCCTGGGCGGTCGAGGTGCGTCTAACGCATAACTCTTTTGTCCTGGTGCGTACGCGCATAGCGTGAAGATATTGTCCCTAATAAGGGCCCTGATTTATGACATCTTTTGTTTTCTAAGTGAAAGTGTTATGTGTTAAGAAACTGATTCTGTTTTTTGATAAGCAACAAGCTGAATCATCATTTTGATTTGTATATTTGGGTATTCATTCATTTGTCTATTTCAACGGATAATGTTACTAATTCGGAGATATTAACTATGTATTAATGTATTAGTATTTATAACATGTGTTTCATTGCATAGTAAAAAAAATTTAAAGTAACATTACAATAACTCCATTCTTACAAAGTGTTATCAGTCATTTTGCAAGTTCATGAAAGTAAATGTATCTAATACAAAAGATTCGCCCATGTCAAAAGTTGCGAAACCTGTTAACGCAGTCAGTTAATGATACCTCAATAACAACTTTTAAACATGATTACGGCCAAATTTTACGATCTTATGAATACTAAAAGGGATGATAAAACCTGAAATTGTTGAGAAGTTCTTGTAGAACGCCCTTCTGATTGGGTGGTGCCCTTGCGAATGTCGGCCAATAGGAGAGTGCGAATATCACATCTTTCCCCTCGGACTTATAAAAAATTGACGCAACATGAGGGTTGCATTTTTTTGCAATGTTAAAGCGTCTTGGCGAATTTTTCATTCGGTCGGGATCGCGTACTTTATCCACCGGATTACAGTTTTTTTCGAGATCTGCGGTGTATTGTGTCAGAGTTAGGATTTGATGTCTTTGTTGTGGTCTTTTGGATTTGTCCAGCATACTTTTAGATATGTTTTTTAGGAAACTTTGACAATATTTTGCAATATGGAATTATAGAGATTGATCCACAAAAGATGTTATCATTTTACGAGCCATTTTATAAAGCCCGTATGCTTTAGTCAGGCTGCACTATTATTTGCAGCAAATCTTACTTTACAAAAAACTAGCTTTCCGCCCGCGACTTCGTCCGCGTAGAGACGTTTAACGGGTAAAACATTACTTCCTTATAGCGCAGTCGGTTAAAAAGTAGTCTATAACCTTTCCTAGGCTCTGGACTATATCTGTACCAAATTTCATTTAAATCGGCCCAGTACTCTATGCTTGAAAGCGTAACAGACAGACAGAGTTACTTTCGGATTTATAATATTACACTAAAATTAGTCTTTATGGGTCTACACGCGATATTAGGAGTAGCAAATTACATAGCTACTTCCTGCCCGATGTTTCGACTGGGTTACACCAATCGTGGTCGCGAGCGAACTGGCGCGCCGCCCGTCTTCGTAAAAAATGATAAAAAAAATTATAATATTAGTAAGGAAGTAAGGATAAATAACCAAGTAAATGTTCATATGTTTACTCGTATGATTTTTATTAGTGACAACTATATGTTGCTTATATGACTAGATCATTCCTACTTATATTAACCTTGGTGAAAACCTCAGACAATTAAACGTCTTTCCATACATATTAACAAATGTACTGTTTACAATACATTATAATCACGGTACTCTGTCGTATTTCTGCTTGGACCGTTATTCAGCGAGCCATTGTGAAACATTGTAATTAATGTGTGTGCATTTTTAAGTATTTTTTTTTATTGCAGCTCTCCAACTGTATGTGCACGAACAACAGTTGTTTGTTGTCGGCCTTCTTGTCGTGTTTCCTATTTGACTTTTTGCGATATTCACACGAATCGCGCGCCACCGATCCGACACACCTCGAGTGTTACATTACAAAAGGATTTGTCCAACCCAATTAGGTTACATCGCGAGGTGAATTCTTAATGTGCCTCGACAAACACTTATTTAACCCATTGTGTCTCTATTGCATAAAAATAGCGATTGCTCCATGTAAGACGAGTATTTTTTTCAACCCTCGCGCATCTTATTTCTACAAATGTATTGTCAACCTTGAGATGGTCATGGATTAGTTTTTTAAATACATTTTAATTGGAACCCCGCCGTAGAGGGTTTTGGCGCGTTCTTTTTCAAAATGGCGCAGACGTCACGCGGTGATCCGTCATTTTGAGTGATTGGAAATATTGTGCCAGTACGGATTAGCGGGTAATACGGTTTGCCTGTCGGTTTGTGGTTCATATTCAATTCAGCGTAAGTTAAGAATGATGATCGCAGTGTGTCTATTCAAGTATTTGCTATGCTTTTATGATTTTGGTCACAGTAGCTTCAAAAAGGTTATCTTTTATGATAGTCAACAATGGTAAGATATTGGAATTACATATTAATTAGCATACATAAAAATACTTCTTGCATGGTTTAAGAACTATAAGTTGTCTTGTTATATAAACAAACATCACTGCTACAATCTGGGTTTAATACCACATAACTACAACCTTACATCTTAAGTAAGTATATTTCAGGAAAATTGATAGTTGGAAAGTCTCTTTTAAAAAAATGCAATACATGCATTTGAGTTGTATTCAATTTGAAATTGTGCTGCAAATATATGTTTTGTACAATACTTTTTTCGTCGAAAATTGTTAAGTCAGCTCAAGCTTTTACACCGTCAAAAACGTTCTCGCAACATTTAATCTTCCGACGTCAACAAAATAGCGCCATTAACGGTATTTATTTGACAAATAAAAATGAAACTACCGAAACGCAACGGAATATTGCAAAAAGTCGGTTCAATTTAGCAACATCATTAATCTAAATTCGACCGACGGGAGTGGAAACTTTGACGTAAATCGATCGATATAGGTATACAGTTGGAAACACTAGTAAGACATGATGTGGTGTTTATTATTAAAGTCATAGAGATCAAAATTGTGTTTCGAGCACTTTTGTCGATGGCTGTACGTTTGACAGCACACGTATGCCCGCCGACAAAAGTGGTCCATCATTAATTACACGGTGCACTTTTATAAAGATTTTTGAAGTGTGAAAGAGATCATTTTTGGTAATCATTTTCGAAAAATAAGATTTTCCAACGTTTCGATAGGAAGTGCCATGTAATTTTGAGAATGGTAACGGTTTTTATGACAATTTACGGTTTTTAACGGTTTGGTTGCATTTTTTAGGGTTTTTTATGTGCATTACACGACAAAACCTATTGAATATTGTAGCTATAATATGGCCCAATCTAAAAATCATAAACTAAATGGGCATCTAAATCGGTAAAGGTATAACGGATTTCAAACTTTTGTGATTCTTAATGTTGAGTCTCCTGATTTACTTTAGCCTTGTGAAAAAGTTTGATAATTTATTAATGTTTTCTCAAAAGAAAATACATTTTCATTAACTTTCGTGTCTATAATTTTAATAGGATATCATGAATAGATATGATGACGCAAATAGTGTTCATGAAACATCATGGAACCATCTAGCCTGACAAGCGGGTGTGTGTCAAGGACTTAACTTTGGCAATGGCATGTTTTCATATTATTAATAACACTAACAACTCTGTTCAGTGAAATTAATGAAATATAAAGCGTTGGTTTTTAACGATATACTTTTTTGTAATTAAGCCGAAACTCTTTAGTTTATTTTTGTAGAGTTAGACGTAGGAAAACAAACAGTTACTTACTTGCTTTTTTTAATTGCAATAAATTTTTGTCTACATTTTATTTTTATGCTTTTTACTATCAATGAGGGTTCTGATAATTTAATTTATTTTTAGGGTTTATTTACATTTGACCTAAATTGTTAGCTCTATTTTTATTGCCAAAGTTATCTTTAAAATTGCAAGTTCATATGAGTTTAATAGCCGACGTTGCATTTTATTAAGTGTTTTCCTACTTTAGAACTAATACTATTTATTCATCATGTGACGCGATGTAAATCTAGCTCTTCCTTTTCCCTTGACCGACTTGCGAATTTGCTACATGACTTTGTTAATGAAAATAATTTATTTTGAGATGGCAATGACACTCATTTTCTTTGCTGTCTCCCCTTAATTAATTTTGACATTCATATTTCGCTATGACTCATATTTTTATGAATAGTTCTTGTCAGATGAAGGTTATTTTAGTTTTCTTATGTTTTCAATATGTTCTATAGAAATGATGGTCATCATCATCATCATCATCATCTGATGATGTGGGATGATTCCCACTTTCGTCCACTGCTTGACTTATGTCTCCCCAAATGATGATGGTAAATTTTAATAATTTTTGAAGCCCATTTCATGGTAATTCCGAAACGCATACTTGTTAGTTTTGTGATGAGTACTTTATTAGTTACGAAAGATTTGATGAAAAATTGATAGCGACAACATTAATGTGTTTTATTTATACAATTGGAAACTTTCAAACTATCACACAAAACTAAAAAAAACTACAAAGAAAGTCGCCCAGATTATCGAAGTGACAAAAAGTAAGCCGTGGGCGGGCAACCTTAATCAGATCTCGATTCGGTCCTAAAAAAATCATCACCTACACAATAAGGGGCGTTGCGCACACGCGTAAATTGGCGTGCGTGTCGTGTCGCGCGAGATTGCGTGGGTGTGTCTGTGGCTTAAAACGATGACTGCTGTGTTTCCATCCAAGGGGGGAGCGCGATTTCTGGAATTGTGAGGTCGTTGACCTTTGATAACATCGCTTTTTGACTCGCAATTTAATTAGTGCTTCGGTTTATTAAGTTGGGTGGTGGTAACATGTCATTGTGATGTACTTCTAAGTAAAGGCGAATGCAACTATGATAATTCATCATTCCATTATACATATTATAGTACCCCAGGGAGATAACATTTGTGTGTTGAACATTAGTGCATATCCGCGTTTTTTGTCACTTATGAAATGTTTATTGAATTTATATGGAAAAATTGTGTTATTAAGTACTCTTTTGTATTCCTCTTTTGTTTTTGATATCAGTAACACAGGTGCTGAAAATATGGGATGTTGTGAATTTATATGTATTTAAATTAATGCGAAAATAGAATTTCCTGTATGATATTATGCCACAGGCTGATATTCCTGCTAAGTGCTACCTGACAATACCATTGAAATAATTCGTACCTACTTATTGGATCTAAGTATTACTACTGAAAAACAAAATTACCCTATAGCATTACTACTCTCAGTAGAATAAGATCATTATTACGCCCTACATGTGATATTCTCCATCCAGACAGTTTCCACGGAAAGTCCAGAAATGAAATCGTGAGCAAGCGAAAACTGCGTCAGACGTAATTTTAACGATTCCCGAAAGCATGAGTGTGCAATATATCCAGAGCATCCCACATAGCCCGGGAAAAAGTCCTCCGAGACCGTGTGCTAACAAGACAGGATTATATATAACCCTCAGGATGCAAGGGGACGCAAAATCAATATTCAATAATGCAGAAATCCGCGCATTAGACCCCTCTATGAATGCATGGGTGCATTTTTAGATGGGAATCTATAATTACGTTTGGATTGCACGCGTTGCGACTTCGGCACGGGGTTTTGTTATGGCTGTAGCTGATGATGATTGAAAATGTGACAATATATATACTAAAGTAAGTAGGTACTCTCTCTCTCTAGTCGTTCCCTCATGTCTGAGGAGCGTGGTCAGCATAGGATCCAAGCCTGGAGCGGATAATCTGCCCTCACCGGTTCCTATCCAGCGCGTCCTTCACCACTGTGGAAAGTCTCGAGGACGATGAGTCTTTCACGAAGTAGGTACTAAACAACTGATATAAATACGAAAGTAACGCAGTCTTGTGTGCTCTAACATAAGCTCTAAACAAAAAAATATATTTATATGACACTAGCTTTATGCCTGTTACTCTGTTCGCTTAACGTCAACAAATGATTGAATGTGTAAAACACAACCCTTATAGTAAAAAGGGCTATTTTATGTATAACAATACATATAAAATTGCCCTTTTTCAGGGTCAAGGCCATCCATGTACCATTTTATACATTCAGTGGTTCTAACGTAAATAGTGTTTTATGAATTGTTAAGATTCATTGTGATTAGGTCAGTCTGATGATACCTGTTTTAGAATATTGGCAACTTGTTAACCGACGCCATAAACAGTTTTGCTTCGTTCTAGAATTTGCAACCCGTTGCGAACTCTCAAGCTCTACAACCAATATTGATCGAGATACTACAAAAACGTCTCCACTTCTTTTTATTTCTAAATCAATGCCTCGTCACTTCTCAAATGGAATTTGTCCCCTTCAAAAAGCATAAAGGGCACGTGTGTAGGGAATCTAGTTTAGAAAGATTTGAGAGGGCCCGACCCTCCGTACTAGAGGGTGCGTGTAATGACGTAGTGACGTGACGTCATCATTAAGGCAGTGTCATGTTTCCGTCGGTTGGGCCTAAAAGCGATATCGGATTTGTTTACTCATGAAGTAATCGTATACAAATGGATGGATTAATGCGACGGTTTGAAGTGGTCGATTAATCGAGAGCCACTCTGCCAACGATTCTACGGCGCTTAAATAAATAAATAAATATTACACAACATCACATACATTGATCTGATCCCGTGGTAAGTTGCTTAAGCACTTGTGTTACAGATATCAGAATCAACAGTGGATACACAAATATACTTAAATATACTTAATACACACCCAGACACGGAACAAACACCGATGTTCGTCACACAAATATTTGTCCCGAGTGGGAATCGAACCCACGACTCTTGGAACCGTAGGTAGTAAACCTGGGCACTAACCACTGTTCCACCGAGCCACAACAACAAGAAATGTGAACAAAAGGGTATATATTTGAAATAAAACAAATTTTACGGATTAATCTCGCGTGTATTGTTAATCTAAACTTATTATTTAGAGATCCGACGTTTCGAGCTCTTTACAGCGCTCGTGGTCACGGTTAAGACTAAAGATGACGAGACTAGAGATGACTAGAGATGCGAGTTTAATCCGTAAAATTAGTTTTATTTCAAATGTGTAGTGCTCGCGCAAATAAAAATAGACAATACTAAAAGGGAATATAGTTAGTAGGAATCAAACTTGCTAATATTCTGTACCTAAAATATTTTTTGCTACCAGAGAAGAGTAAATAAAGGGTACGTTTTGTATGTGATGTAAAGTTTTTAAGCATTTCCTCCGCGGACATGCTTAATAAATTTTTACGAGTAAAAATGTATACTCCTTTATACTGAACCTACATTATGGTATCGGGAATTATACATATGGTGCCAAAAAGAAATATTTTCTTATTTTTATATTTGGTTTGTTTCAACAGTGCTAGTTTAAACTAACAAACTCTAAAGGCTAATCTTCCGAACCGATGATTTACTCAATCCTATATTCAGTTATATATTTAACGAAGTAATTACATCAACACACTAATTACCAAACTACTCAAGCAACCAAACTTGCAACCTAGGCAAAACCTGATGCCGAAACCGCTACAGGCGAACTCGAGTGCTCCAACTTAAGTTAGCGGTTAGGAACACTAATTAGCATCCCCAAGCTAACAGCTTCTAGACTTTCAAGTTTTCATACGTGTTCCGACTTAGGTTATTCGGGAACTTGAGCGTAATAACCAAATGGGCTTAGATAGCACATACGAATCATCATTCTCATAGCTCTAATATTAGTTTTTATGGGTCTACACGCGTTGAGGTTATTAGGAGTAGCAAATACATAGCTACTTACTGCCCGACGTTTCGACTGGGTTACACCAATCGTGGTCGCGAGCGAACTGGCGCCGCCCGTCTTCGTCTGCCACAGCGGTTGTGAATTTCTTGATCCACCCCCGAACAAGCACTAATGTCATTTGTACCCACATTTATCCGACACTCAACACTCACTCACACGCGTGTAGACCCATAAAGACTAATATTTAGTGTAATGGAACGCGAAAGTCTAAACTCATAGCTCTACTTATAATCTTAAGATCTCTAACTTTGTCTTACGTGTCTGTCTGTCGCACTTTTGCAACACTTAGCCATGTCTCTGTGTATTTGTGCATTTCTTCACTCTATATTTTTTTGCCTTTAAGTTAAACCTCAAATGTGCCACAGCCGCTCACGCTTGGTTCACTCTACCGGAACGTCCAATATAAAAAGGGTTCCTTCGCAGGTACGGAACCCTAGATATTGTCTATAACGTTTAGTAGCATTGTCCGTTGTAGCTTATCGGCTGAACCGCCCGCCGTGACAGTTTTCTCGGTCGAACGCCTGAGGAACCATGCCTTATTATGAATATGCCTTTTCGTAAGTTGGTCTAAGTTAAAGGCGTATGACGAGATCATTAGACGATGTACTAAATATCAGTCTTTGTAAGTCTACACGCGATAAGCAAATACATAGCTACTTATTGCCCGGCGTTTCGACTGGGTTACTCCAATAAAGGTCGCGAGCGAACTGGCGCCGCCCGTCTTCGTCTGCCACAGCGGTTGTGAACTTCTAAATCCACCCCCGAACCAGCACTAATGTGACTAAACTATTTGTACAGCTATCCACATTTGTCATTTGTGGACAGGTGTAGGCAATCCGTGGAATATGAAGCAGTAAGTTATCTTATCACTGCTAGGGCAAGGGCCTACCCTGAACTACGGCGATAAGGCCTTAGTCAACCAAGCTGGCCAAGTGTGGGTAAGTTGACTACACAACCTTACCCCACACAATATTTCGTATAAATTTATTTAATTATTTGTTTGTACATCTATAGTAACTTTATTTCGAGATGTCTGAATTTTTATTTGTAATAGTTTTCTCTAACTTTAGCCTTGTAGAAGTCAATATTGTTATATGAAAGTTTTACTTTAATTTCAGTAATTATAGCACCACATTTTGATATTCTCTTTAACTCAGATATCAAACCGCTATATCTTATGTCTTAATGTTCTTTTCACTTAAAGAACAGCCGCCAGATGTTACGACACAGTTGAGCTGAAGTGTTCCACCCTCGTACTAAACCCTTAATTTGTTTTAAATTGATTGTAATGTTTTCAATTACGTATCGGACGAAAGTATAGCTAATTATGATTAATGTTTCCTCCTATGCATATGTTAGGAAGTACGTTTTAATGTGGAATGTTGTGTTTCTATTTTGAAAGTATTTTTCTCATTATGTGACTATAAATTGATACACGGTAATAAGTATGTATTGGGTAAAGTTGTCCCGAAGAGAAACCAATCTTCTTCTTATCGTATGGTTGATGAACAACCTGGTGTCAGAGTTTAAACCGCCCGTAGGCCTCTGACATGGCTTCACACACCGTTGAAAAATCTCTCAGGTGTGCTGGTTTCCTCACGATGTTTTCCTTCACCGTTAAAGCGTCAAACAATTATACATATGAATTTAAAATTTGAAAAACACAGTGATGCATGGCAGGGTTTGAACTAGCGACCTCTCGCATGGCAACCACCTTAACCACTCGGCCATCGACGCTTTTTAAGAGAAACCAATGACTTTTTCTTATTAACCTGTATCATCAGACTGCTGGGCAAAGGTCTTTTGCAAACTTGTCCACCGCTGTCTCTCCAAGGCTAGGATTTCCACCTCCTTGATACTCCCTGCTGGACCAAAACGTCATTCCATCTTTTCTTGGCCTAATGCCTTGTTATGTATTTATTGTATTTTATTAGACTTATTTTATGTAATTAATTAAGTACTTATTTTGATCTTTTGATTGTGATCCCTTAAATAAATGGCAGGTAGAAAACACGGGGCAGCTAGCTGCACGAACTTTTTTTTATTTAGAAAAAATTAAGCAAACATAACTAAAACGAAACCACATTAACATCTTACATTTCCTTGTCTCATTACAACAAAGGTGCCGAAGGGAAAGTCTAGACGTTTACGCCGCGACCGTAATTACTATTCTAGCGGTAACACGGTGGAAAGTGGTCGCAATTATCCGCATTTTCACCGTAACATTGGATATTGCAAATGACATATTGCACTATGCACTTATTGTGTTGCAAAACAAAAGTCGAGAGAATAGGAAGTGGTTGAGATTTGTTACCCTATTGCGTTAGAAAGAGGGTTATGTGTTTAAGAGTACGTTTTTGGAACAAACTTAAAATATAAATGTTGCTGTAGCGGCTATCGGGTCGCTGCAACACAAGGTCTTTGAACATGTCTCCATGTATTTCTGTCTTTCATATCTGTACTATTTTTTTTATTTATTATTGCACACAAATAATAACATGAGATACTAAACAGTACAACTTACTTTATTTACCATGGTAAACCAGGGCCCACACAGGTGTGTGTAGCAAGAACATACATTCATAACTTAAATCTAAATGAATATAATACTTAATCAAATTAATTACTAATTCTAATCTATAGGTGATTGCACAAAATTATTAATTACTTCAAAACGTTGTTGAAACTTCAATTAATAATATGTAAGCTTTATGTAAGCTAAAGTTTATAAAGTTCAAAATTGTACTTTTTTCCTAAAAATATGTTACATTGTTTCTTTAGATAAAAGGATACTTAATTTTATTATGGATTGTCTTAGTGTTTTCTTAATTTTTTCAGGATTGTGGGTGATGGTTTTACCATTAATTTATAATTTAAGTATTTGTAATGATTTTTGTGATTAGCATGTTATATGCTAAGCAGATGAGGTCAATACTAAAGTTTGTACATGCTAGCCATATTATTTACTATTATTTTTGTAAGCCAAAATACACTTGGATTAGGTGTAGATACCTAGACCTTCCATATTAAAATAAGAGAAAAAATATGTACTCGTACACGCTAGCAATTTGTACAAAAGAAACAAATAACTTTATTTGATTTGTATAAAAGCACTTCTGTTGCCGACCGTACTTACTTAAAAGAGAAACAACCTATTTAGATTACTGAAATTACTTCTTTTCTCTTAGGTCCAATTATTATGGTAATGCCGACGGCATTATGAAACGGAATAAGCAAGAAGGGAAACTCAACCAGACAAGTTGCCATTTTTCATGAAATAATGAAACATAAGTAAATTGTTTCTACTTTGAATGTTTCTTTTGCGTTGAAAAGTAATGTTCTTTCTATTACAATTTCAGAATAATTTTATTATTTGTATAACTTAAGTCTGCAGATACTGATATTTTTATAAAGTAATTAAGGTTTAACCCATAGTTATAAATAAATTTTTTTTTTTTTTTTGAGTTCGCTCGCGACCACGATTGGTGTAACCCAGTCGAACAGTAAGTAGCTATGTAATTTGCTACTCCTAATAACGCGTGTAGACCCATAAAGACAAATATTTAGTGTAAATAAAAATTAATTATATTAAATTTTATATTACATAACATGCACTTTTATAGTTAATTGAATGTACGAAAATAATTTCATTATATTTCGGGTTACCTCTAGACATCTAAAAAGTGTTAAGCCGTTGGTTCTTTTCTTCATTCCAGTTGAATTATTTTATCATCAATGTGAGAGACTCGGAGCAGAGAGTGCACCTGTGTTTGCGCACTCTTGTGCACTAAAACTTTGGTATTCATATCGGGAGCTGTTCATTGACATTGGCTGCCGTTTCTGAAAATCTAGATAACATTGATGACTATTCTAATCCTTACTTCCTTACTAATATTATAAATACGAAAGTAACTCTGTCTGTATGTCTGTCTGTTACGCTTTCACGCATAGAGTACTGGACCGATTTAAATGAAATTCGGCACAGATATAGTCCAGAGCCTAGGAAAGGTTATAGGTAACTGTTTAACCGACTGCGCTATAAGGAAGTAATGTTTTACCCGTTAAACGTCTCTACGCGGATGAAGTCGCGGGCGGAAAGCTATTAATAATAATAAGTTAAATAAAAAAAAATACTAAACGCAAGTGAGATCATTGCACCCGTGTGAAATCGATCCCTAATCGAATCATACGGCGAATAATCAATATTACGTACGCCTCGGCGATCATCGGCCAATAAATAAATCGATATATCGAAATCATCGGGTCGGAACAAATTTTATTCTAAGGAGCAAGGAAGGATAGGAATCGTAAATTGTAGTTAGTTTTGGATCGTAAACCATTCAAGCCTTGCAAGTATGGGGTTTGGGGAATTTATTAAGGGTGTAGAAATGTGAAGGGTGTAAGTGGTTCGGAAATTATGGGACTTGTTCGTATATGGGGATGTAGAAATGAGGAAGCCGTTTGGTACAATCTGTTGATTTGATCCGTGTTTTGACATTTGACGTATTATTTTTATTTGAAAGAAAAAGTATATAGTCAGTTTCTTAAGACTTACTAATTTCGACGAATTAAAATAAAAGTACATTGAAATGGTTATGTTTTTGTTTCATTATATAAATAAATAAATATTGTAAGTCTGATTAAAATATTTGAGTGGTTCAATAACCTTTTTTTTATTTATTAGTTACCCTTAGTACCTAAGATGGCATCCATTAATGACCAAAGGTCTCCAATGCCACTATACTACTCGCAATAAAAGTTTTTTTTTATTCGGTAGTCAAACAAGGCTGATAATTACAAAGCCGTTAACCGTTTTATCTGTGAAACCAAATCTAGACTTGCTACTCAATACCGGATACAAAGATAGACAAATTAAAGCCTAACTTCGATACACCTTTTTTTTTTCACCCGGGGGAAATCCTCATGGAAACCATAGCGCCGGGGCAACGCTGTGGGTAACGAATGACTCGTCATTCATTTCACAATATTTAGGTTACACAATGAATAAATCGTTATGACTTGCCACATATATTGAAAAAATCTTGTTTATTTCAACAGAGCTGGAAAATTCGAAGAAAAACATATTCTGAAACGTCGGGTGACGTCAATAATTTTGTTACCGCCTATAAATAAGGCTCGTATTAATGTTAAGTAGGGGATAAATTTAGTTTTTATACGTTTTGAATAGAGTGGTATTTCGGGTATGACGTCACGGCGATCGGTCGATGATCTCACAGAAATAAAACTGGGATAGGATAAGTAGGTTGGAAGTGTAAGATTACTGGATCGCGTTTATTTGGAACATTGTGTTCGGTGAACAAATTCTTTTGACGTTCTATGATTGCAATTGCAATTGCAGAGCTGACTGATGAAGGACAGGCACGAGTGGAAGAAATATACATGTTATGGACCAAAAGATAAATTGGGCACTATTCATACTGCCCGGTCCATATGAAAATTGCCCAATATGACAGTGCAATTCAATAACAATTGTTCAAATAATCACTTTGACCGGGCATTATACATGATGTTTATCACCTTTTGGGCAAAGTAATACAAACATATTATGTAGAAAAACTTTAATCATTATAATCATTTGATATACAATCTATAACTTTAATCATTATAATCATTTGATATACAGTCTATACTAATATTATTGTATGTTTGTTATGAATAAACTCAAAAACTACTGGACCGATTGCAATAATTTTTTCACCATTAGAAAGCTGCATTATTCAGAAGTTACATAGGCTATATTATATTTTTAAAAAAATTAGGGATCCTTACTAAAACTACAATAATGTAACCCAAGGTGTAAAAAATAGACCTGAAAAATTCCTTACGTCGCCTGCGCTGCGAAAACTATTGAAGATAGAACAAAACAATTTTCTAAGACTTTGCAGAACTCATCATTATCTACAAAAAGTGTCGCGACAGCATATGTCTAAATATTATAGTTATGGCACAGCAAGCGGTTTTTTATTCTAAAATTTTAATTTATATGGCGCCGCTTGAAAGGGCTCTTTATTTGTACCTTGGTATTAATCCTTATCAAAATTAGTAGCTTTATATTCAAGACGGCTTCAATACCTTTTTATAACTTTTTGAATTATTCAATTCGGACATTTAATTCGGAAGATATCACGAGTTTAAAAATGCAAGTATTAGAAAAAAGTCGCGTGGTTGCCGCCACCGCGCTCAGCTAGCCAGCATGCGTTGTAGGCTCCATGTAAGCGTCACTGGGGTACGGGAAGGTCAATTTAATATGTAATATAATAATGAGGAAAGGTTTGATTTTTTGTTTGTTTGTTTGTTTCGAATTGGCTCCGAAACTACTGCACCGATTTGAAAAAATCTTTCACTGTTGGAAAGCTGCTATCCCTGAGTGTCATAGGCTTTTTTAGATAAAAAAAATAGATTTCTCTTACAAGGTTAAAATATATTACATAGAGATAGAGATATCCCCGAAGCGAAGCGAGGGCGGGTCGCTAGTAGTTTAATATAAAAAGTAGTAACGCCTCTAAAAATATTGTGGCGTGAAAAAAATATCACAAGAAAAGGGGGTAATGGACATAATTTGGCGGCGTAACTCGTAAGACACGCTATTATTCAAAATTGCAATATAGATAAAGGCGTTTACACCCAAAATCGCTGAACACATGAGTCCTCGTTTTGGCACTTTAAATCGAAGTCCAAACACAAAGCAAAATCAACGTCCAATAACGCGTCAACGTAAAGGTCACAAAAAATAATAAATACACGGAGGAACGTAATCTATGCACACATGTACGAAAATGACTGAATACATAGATTAATGTATGGACAATACACAGCAGCGGGGGTTACGAATGATAAAATTAATTGAATTACGTAAAAATATAAGTGAAGTTTCCCATATACAAAAATTATTCATCCTATTCTAAAAATTACGCAGTGAGTATACCCATTACGTCACTATGAAAACGTGTCAAACGGCGTAACTATGTAAAAAGCGTAATACAGAGTGGAAATTTTACGGTTCTTTTATTATTAAATAATTTTTAAGCACAAAAGACAATAATTTACCTGAAATTACGCACAATTATCATATTGCCCAATTATGACATAGTCATATAATAATGACCGCGCATTGTGATAAATAATGAAGTTGAAATAATAATTAATCACTTGGCCCGATAGGGCTAGACATTATACATAATGCTCGGGCATTATTAATAATGCTCGCATTAATCACTTGGTCCATAACATATACATGTTGCGCCGACCCCACTTAGCGTGGGACAAGGGCAGGAGAATGATGATGTCCTATGATTGCTATGAGTCTTTAGTTTGAGAGCGTTAGGTTGCCCGCCCACTTCCGACTTTTTGTGGGACCAGGTCCGGGTGTCAGGTCGATTTTTCTTCCGATGATTATGTATGATATATTAAGCCGACTTTTTGTAGGACGAGTGCGTTGCTCCATTGTGTGTACTTTCCATTTTTCTCTGTCAAAAAATCGGTCCCCGGTTATCGGACGTGGGTGGGCAGCTTAAAGTCCAGAAGTATATGACTGTATAATATCTGGTTATAAGTATAGCATCTGTACTACCATTAAGAGCTATTGGGCTTAATACTGAGGCCGAATGCAAAACCGCTCACTAAATGTTCACAGAGGTCTATTCTGTTCCATAACTGAATCTCTGCCGTAAGTACTTTTAATCCGAACTGCGCACGTACTGCAATATGACACCAATTTCGATCTAAAAGCTAAAAATAATAATACATAATGATAATCTGGGGAAATGGAACGCGCCCTACAAAATACAAGGTGAAAATTCTTGTTTTGTTTGTAACACAAACACATTCATAGAGATACTAGAAAATAGTGAAGTACTTAGAATTTGGAACAATACCAGAGGTTACTTTAAACATATAGATAAAAACTTTCGAAGTATTCCCCACTATTATGGATACGAGTAAATTACGCGTGGAAGCCCTTGTTTTTCATAGTGTTTTGTTCCTCAATGAATATAGAAAAAAATTCAACTATTTTCATGTCTCAACGGGAGGCTTACGTGGGACTCTGAAGGTTTAAGTGAAAATCTGTGTAACATGCTTCACCCTTGTCAATCGAACCGAAATTGCTGCTAATAATAGATAAACGTATTATTTGTTTATACATGTATATTTATCAGAGTAGTTAAGGACACTATGTAATGGTGAAGTTACGTATCTGTGAATTATTTTACGATGAAATAATAATCATGGATTATTGTACTTAACTTCATGAGAACTAAGGAAACTCTAACCTATGCCCAACTAACGCAATTTTTCTAACAATTATCATACTAATAACATTTTCTTAGTCATTGACATACATTTGTTACTTACACTATACATATATATGTTTTTCTTCAATTGATATATGTAGAAACAAAGTGATAATCAGTCTGTTATGTCGTAATCAATTCGTAACATTCAAACACTACATTCATGATCCCCACAAAAGTCATGATGTCACTCAAACCGTTCTCCGACATCATAATTTAACATCTCACTGCGAGTGTTACAGCCGTAATCTCATAACCATAACCACCATTAACGTCCCATTATGCCACACCAACATAAGCTGACCTTCATAATCCTACCGTTTCGTCAAGACTAATTCGGTTTTAATGTGTCCACAGAGGTCAAAGCAACTGGCCACTTTTATAATCATCAACTTTTTGTTCTCACGGTCCAAACCACAGCTTTAGATTGTCGAATTGCATTTTACTATCCCTTACTTCACTCATCAATGTACGTACTTCCTAATTCTATCTCTTAAAGAGATCAGTGTAAGATTCAATATTGTCGACATTGTCAAACGCTTCCTCAAATGCCATCGAAAGTGTCCGCTGATGAAATTTATGATCCTGTTGTCCCTTCAGGCGAAGTCGTAAAGTCTTTCATTGGCGCGTCCCGGTAATAAAATGTTTCTTTTGTAGAATTTCTAACTAGACTCATATAGAACTAAGATGACTGTTTAACAGCTGATTCGCTTTGTGACATTCCTACAACCGCGTTTTATTGAGCTGTTGCCACTTTAATAGCTCTTTGATCATTTTTATTAGCGCATGTTTAATGCATCTTCGAGTCATTGTATTAATGTCGTAAACTTCTTTTGCAGGTAATGCCGACTTCAGGTTAACTCGTCGTTATGGTTTGTTTACACAATGATTATACGTATCTCTACCTAATATTTTGTATCTATTATTTTATTGCATTCGGAAAGTAGTAAAAATCAGAATTGATAGATAATATACACTATACAGTAAAGATGTAAAAAATCTATTAAAATAATCCCAATTATAAAATATTTATGTAATTTATATCAGAGTCAATAGTTGTGAGATGGTTGTGAAGTGTATTACAAAATAAAAAATAATTAGTTAAAATACCTGTCTGCATGAAAAATAAATAGAAGAACATAATTCTAAATGAAACATCATAAAGACGTCCCAAGTTGATCCCCAACTAAATTAACTCAAGGTAAATTGGTTCCAGAGACAACACAATTTTAATAACCAACTCGCTTCTGCCTACGCGGCATTCCACAAGGCTTCATTCTAGGTCCTGTACTGTTTAAATTAGACATTACTCGTTTGTCCTTATCTGTTTCTATAGAGTTAGAGGGAGAGGCTGGTGTTATAATTTGATTTGTTTATGGATGTAGGTGGACAGGTGCGTAGGCTACAGGTCTATCTTGTCTTGTTTATTTTTGTTTCGGTAAACTAGAATTGTGTGAAAGAGAAAGGTAATAATTATGGTCGTCGGGATAAGGTCATTGTTCTAAACCGCTGCAATTATCGCGTCCTGTGCGCAATTTGTTTCGCTTGCTTTATGATAACATACTTAATTTAGTCTGGCTAAAAATAAGATTAAAAAGACTCAAAGTCTTATAATTTTTAAAGATAATTGTCGTTTAGTATCTTAAATAACAAGATGAGGTAACAAACTGGCTTGGTCATTCAACTCCATAGCGCAGATATCGGTATCATTTGTATTCTAAACTAGCGACCCGCCCTCGCTTCGCTTCGTGGATATCTCTATCTCTATGTAATATATTTTAACCCCGTAAGGGAAATCTATTTTTAACTAAAAAGCCTATGACACTCAGGGATAGTGTAGCTTTCCAACAGTGAAAGATTTTTTCAAATCGGTGCAGTAGTTTCGGAGCCTATTCGAAACAAACAAACAAACAAAAAATCAAACCTTTCCTCTTTATAATATTATTATTTATATATATATATATATATATAATAATATTAATATATATATATATGTCGGATCAGAAGTATTTAACGACATAGTGTGGGCGAATGTAGGTATCGTGCAAATAAAAGTAGCGTGATATCAAAGCACTAGATTTATTCTTGGTCACTATTTCCATTAGATCGATTTACAGAACAATGAACACAATCACACCCGACACTAATTACACTGAACGGAAGTATAACGATACGCGACAGTTTCTACGATTTGCACCGTGCGGTCGTCCGGAGATAACTGGGCCGCTGCGCACGACCGCCCGCCCTAACGTAGACTCCGTCTAGCGCCACCGGGTGGCGCTTGCGTGCCGTAGCTTCCACTCACTGCCTTCAGGTGGCGCTGGCGTCGTAATTATTCCGACACGGCCATCCTGCTTGCACACGTCCTCGTGTGTTAGTCTGAAACAATAGAAAACCAAGCACAGTATTTACCGTTCGGTCTATCCTGACCTAACACAAAAACATTCAGTTTCTAGATTTTCTAGACAGTCATCAGTACAGAGTACTAGAACATAATTTACACACTTTTTTTACAATCAAACTGTATTTACTAACACTATGAAATTTAATTCAAACAATTCAGTGATTATAGATGGTCCAGACAGAATCAAGCAACAATTGCACGCATATCATAACACACTCTTAAATCTCCATTTAAGCACAGGCTCAATCCATCCAGACCAATACGGCTCTACAAGCCCAGGAAACCATCCTTATGCGACTCCATCTACCAGGATCGCCGAGTCATCTCCGACTCTACGGTCTTAATATCCCATAAGACCCGACCCCCGCCAGTGTTCGCTGCATTACCGCGTGCTCACGGTGTTTTACAAAGAGACTATGAGAATCGCAAGAACTAATTCTTACGATCCCTAAACATCACTAAGCTTACATACCGATTTCAATTGAACTACGGCTACAGCGACACGCCTGGTGCGGCCAACACATACGGTCAACTTTGACCCGGTCTAGGACTAGAGTGCAACCTTGCTTAAAACAAAAAGAGTAGACAATCTACTCCGACTCAGACTCAACTTCAGCAACTTCAATTGGTGCTTGACCCTCTGGCATACGGTGATAACAGGATTAGACTGTCATGGGCGTACTTGTATGTACACTTTGAATTTAATGACTTTAAAATAAGGAAAGCTTTTAAAATTATTTACTTTCATTTTCATCAAATCTTTACATGGTTTGAACACACTAGATTACATTTCACATCAAACAAAATTAATTTCAATTGTAACATAAGAAAACAAAACATTTTCGAGTAGCCAGAGTCACGTACCATTCGCTGTACAAATTAATTCTCACTATTAATCAACTGTGTAGCCTCACAAATCTCGAGTGACCACTCCAACGCCACGGCACCATAGCCGATAGAGACTCCAAAGTCTCTCATACGCGCTTCAACATCCACGCACGTGTGCATCACCCACTGACTACACACTACGATCTCGTTAGACCACGACCACCACCAGAGCCAAACGCGCATCGCGAAATAGCTACTGGCATAGTCAACTTTACTACGGCCGTTAGAGTTTACACTCGAGCTCTCATAACATCACCAATTAATTGTTTACACATTACTCATCCACGTTAGGCTCACGATGTATCTCTACTTCAACTTCGACTGGTACAAGACATTCTGGCAATCCTCTTAACCTATCACTATCAAATAACTCACGATAAAAATGAAACCAAAAGAGTAAACCGTTCGGCCATCCCAGCCAAAAGTTAACAAATAGCTACTGCCTACAAAATTTTACTTGACTCAACATTTGAACGTTTGACCGACAAGTTCCCAAGTTCAAATCTGCAACTAGGGCATTACTCAGCATATCCAATTAATTAATAACACAAGTCTAGACACACACACACTCTGACCAGTCCGTCGGCCTAGAACCAGTCCGTCGGTTCTCACAGTGTTCAGTCCATCGGACACACCTAGTATCCAGTCCATCGGATACTTATGGCTCAGTCCATCGGCCATTTCAACTAAAAGTAACTCAGTCCATCGGTTACCCGTACCATCAACATGTGTCATTAAATAAACCAACAATCAACATGAACAAAGTCATTATCATTAGCATTGTCCAAATCTTTGGGAACCTATCGTTCTACTAGACTAAAAAGATTTCAAAAATCATCTATCCACATTTGAATGGGGAAAACTAAAACATAATCCTCAATTACTTTAAAAGGGGCCTTTAAGGTTAGGGTCTAACTTGGTCTGATTACTTTCATCATTATCAAAGACAGACATTGTGTGAAGTGACCATCACATACTGTGACTGACTCAGCATCACACTTCCTAGGTAATCAACCTTAAAGGATATCTGACGTCTAAACATAAAAACAATGCACCTGAAGTAAGATATCCTCTCAGCATCTTTCTTGCATTCCTGGTATAAGGAATTTGTTGCTCCGTAGCCGCCTGTTGTGCTGCAGCTCAATCTCAATTCCCAACTGTGTCCACAGAGGACTGGAGTACAAGGCATGGCAACTGAAACAAAGATTTTCTACAGTAGACAACTGAATGGTAAAGTGATGAGAATCACCGCTCAATTACGTATTTGAGTTTGAAGTAGAATCAACAAAGACAGCAGACAGTCAGTTTTTCTCAAATTTTAAATTTAGAATCAACAATTAATCTACGTGTTCGAGAAACTAAAATTATTCCCTGAGCTTTTAATTGCACTGACATTGACAGGAAAATATTTTTTTTTAATTCTTTTTCTAGTAGGGAATAACGATTTAAAGGCTTTGATTAATAAAAATCATACAGCCAAACCTTTAATTGAATGAGTTTTTTTTTTTACTTATTTTAACTAGCACACATGCTCACACGCACATACACCCAGATTCACACTTCCTGTTTTTCTAGGCTTCCAGTAGCCACACAACCACAAGTTGCTTGAGGTCTAATAACTTTAGCACTTAGTGGCATCAGGTACAAAATAGGTAGCTAGGCATTTCACATAATCTTTCACACTTTTCATGTGGCTACTTTTAATTTACAAAAAAAAACATTACTTTAAACGAAACTATTATGAAAATATTTGCATTGAAACAGACAATACTGACTTTCAAATAAAATCGCAACAGTATGAAAAAGACTCACATGATCATGTAGTTCGCTTACAAAGCAACATCCACTCGTCACTCGTTCCGGGATGCACCGCCGCCGCCGCCGCCGCTGCCGCCGCCGCTGCCATCGACCTGATGGCCGCCGCTGCTGCACGGGCTCGCGATGTGTCCTGGCTTCCCACATTTGAAGCACATGAAAGGCTTCGCTGCTGACTGCTGGGTTGCTTGACTCGATGATGCATGCGTCGCAGGTCTTCCTCTCACATCCACAGGCTTGCTCCTACATTCGGAACGTCTGTGACCCATTTTTCCGCAACTATAGCATTTTAGCGAGGTCATCTTAGCTCGCTTCACATCGGGCTCACTAGACGATTGACCAGGAGTATGGATCTGGCGCTTCAGATATGAGAAAGCGTATAGCTCTTTCTGCAATTTATCTCTTGAAGAAATGTCGGTAGTAAACGCTAAGCGTTGTAATCGCGAGTCGAACTACGAAATATGCGCTAATACAGATGCTACTGCGATCTGCTCCTTATCTGCATCCTTCCATCCATTAGTTAGCGATGCCATCAACCGACTCGCATAGGCGGAAAGGGCCTCTTTTTCGTTGGGCTTACTGCCGTTAAGATTTACGAAAGTACCCGCCAAAGTCTCTGTAGTAACAAATCTGGCCGTGAAAAGAACCTTGAACTCCTCCCATGTCATACCTTGGTATACAATCTGCGATAGCCATGTTGACGCTGCCCCCTTCAATGCCTTGCTGATCACAACAACAAATTCACCGCCGCTTAGTGAATTATCGGCAAAACACAAATCCGCGGTCGCGCACCATAATTTCGCATTAGAATCTTGCTTATCGGGGTTGAAATCAGGCAGCACTACACTATTGTTCACATTTGGAGTCTTCAATGCAAGAATCAGTTCGCGCATTTGTTGATTTTACAATTCAAAAAGGACCCGCCACTGACTTTCATCGCCGCGACTATCATTTGCACGATTCGATCCCACTTCTGATGTCGGATCAGAAGTATTTAACGACATAGTGTGGGCGAATGTAGGTATCGTGCAAATAAAAGTAGCGTGATATCAAAGCACTAGATTTATTCTTGGTCACTATTTCCATTAGATCGATTTACAGAACAATGAACACAATCACACCCGACACTAATTACACTGAACGGAAGTATAACGATACGCGACAGTTTCTACGATTTGCACCGTGCGGTCGTCCGGAGATAACTGGGCCGCTGCGCACGACCGCCCGCCCTAACGTAGACTCCGTCTAGCGCCACCGGGTGGCGCTTGCGTGCCGTAGCTTCCACTCACTGCCTTCAGGTGGCGCTGGCGTCGTAATTATTCCGACATATATTATATTACATATTACATTGACTCCCCGTACCCCAGTGATGCTTACATGGAGCCTACATCGCATGCTGGCTAACTGAGCGCGGTGGCGGCAACCACGCGACTTTTTTCTAATACTTGCATTTTTAAACTCGTGATATCTTCCGAATGAAATGTCCGAATTGAATAATTCAAAAAGTCATAAATAGGTATTGAAGCCGTCTTGCATATAAAGTAATTTATTTTGATAAGGATTAATACCAAGGTACAAATAAAGAGCCTTTTCATGTGGCGGCATATAAATTAAATTTTTCGAATAAAAAACCGCTTACTGTGACATAACTATAATATTTAGACATATGCTGTCGCGACACTTTTTATAGATAATGATAAGTTCTACAAAGTCGTAGTAAATGATTTTGTTCTATCATCAATAGTTTTCGCAGCGTACGCGACGTAAGGAATTTTTCAGGTAAATTTTTTACACCTTGGGTTACATTATTGGAGTTTTAGTAAGGATCCCTAATTTTTTTTTAAATATTATATAGCCTATGTTACTTCTGAATAATGCAGCTTTCTAATGGTGAAAAAATTATTGCAATCGGTCCAGTAGTTTTTGAGTTTATTCATTACAAACATACAAAAATACAAAAATACAAATCTTTCCTCTTTATAATATTAGTATAGATAAGTGTACACTTGAGATCAGTTTAAAAGGATAATATCAATAGCTTATTTAGCTAGTGGCTATTTAAATAATTTGGAGTTAATACTAAGAAGGTTTCACAATTTATTTCGTCCTAATATAAATGTCCCCTTTGTAAACTTCATCCTAGTTATATCTGACACGACTCAAAATTTACAAAGAGACTTAACAATATTACAATATTTGGAAATAAAACGATTTGACGACTGCCTAGTGGTTTCTTAAAGGTTAAATTTCATTCTAGATTCATTAAATTGAACCAGAGTTAACTAATTTACATTAACAACAAAGGAAAATCACATTAGCAAATTGGCAAAGTTGTCTAGAAGTTGTGGACTTTGATGTGATTTTTAAATGAATGTTTCTCTCAATAAGGAGAAGTAAGGCCAATCATGGTCACCACGCCACCAATACCATGAATAGAATCCAACGCCAATACAATGCACATAAAAGTGAATCTGTAGACATTCTCTCGGATAATAAGCACAAGTTCTACGTATTACTAATTTTCGGAAGTCCGGTGATGATGACAAGGTTACTGTTACTGACCAAGCCATCATCGTAGTCCAGGCAAATAAAATACAAATTTTCTACGATTTTATAATCACAAGAGTACATTTATGTACTCGACTGTACTTAAGTGGGCTTTAATAACAGTCCGCTAAGTTGTTTATGATTTGCTCGTACCTTTTGTGTTGAAGCTTTAGGTAAATTGTTGTTTAAAAGTTTTGGAAAGGTCACTCACTATAAGGGCTTCAAAGGGTTGTGTTGTTTTCAAATACCTTGGAAGTTAGTTTTGGAAGAAGCTCTTGTTAAATGTAGTCGTCAGCAACAATATTAGAAATTAGTGTGTTTAGGATTAAGTGCCTCCTACACCACGAAATGAACCAGGTTCTTGAAGATTCTGAAACAGTTAAGCCTAAGTGTTGCCCATGTTCCACAGCCACAAAAAAGATGCAAGTAAAGGCCACAAAAGTAGCTGAAGCAAGCGACAGCCACGTAGCCGATGATCGACACTTGCAATGTATGCAATCTTCAGGAAATATACTGGCAGTGACGTTTTGTAGTTGTGGCCGGCGGCCCGTGAGCAACACTTGAACCGAAATTAAAATTATAATAAGTAATGTACAAACATTAAATCTTATTCCAAGGTAATTAGTTCAGGCACTTAGGGATTTCATTACATATATATAGGTAATAGATAAATGACACACCAAAACGTAACAATTGCGCATGTTTAACACACATTTGCCCCTAGCGGGTTTTAGGAGTGAGAGCCATCCGCTACCCCGCAAGTCCGGTGATGATGACGAGGCTACTCCACGCTATCATCGTAAGTCTGTTAGGAAAAAAAAGCTCCGAGCGGGGAATTGAACCCCCAACTTTTGACGCCATCAAACCAGTCGTTAAAATCCTCTTCGTCCTTAATTTTATCACTTTGATGAATGCAAAGAAGCAGTGTTATCTTATGCTCATGATGGACCAACCGGTTCACGGGATCGACTCCCGGCGCGTGGGCGGGGACCGCTTTCTCGAGTCACACACAAATAAGGGTGTAATTAGGATGTTGAGGGACAGGTCTATAGCCTGATCTGAAGGTACCAATATGTTGGTCAGAACCGTAATATAATAGACTACTGTCAAAGTAACTAGTATGAAAGCGTCACATCCTTTGACTAAGGAGTCCATATACTGTGCCGATTACGTTTGATTTTGCCATCGAATCGATAAAAAGAAGACGGAGGCTTTAGTCAAAACCCAATTTAATCTCAACTTTGCATGGTTTAAAGAATTTCATGTTTCATACTAGATAGAGCTTAGAGAATATTTTATGGATTCTTTAATAAAACTCTAAAAGCTCAGAAATAACAGTCTCCTGTTATTTCTTAGCATATTCATTGATTTGTGTGCGCTCTTTATGTGTCGGTCTTCTTTAGCCATACTCGCACTCGCGCATATTATTTAGGTTTATTCAGGCCAGAATCAATTAGTTGCACTGCTATTATCAACTAATCGACTCATACAAATTACCTCAAATAAAAATCTCATCCTCACGAATTAACATACGATTTCCTAAGATTTCGTTGTATTATTCAAAAGGTATGCTAGATTTAAGTTTGATGTAAGGCTAAATCTGAATTGTAGAACAAATGAGCAGTATCATTACTGACATGAATTTTTATCGCAACTAGTAGTCTATAAATAAACTTGACGTAGAAATAGTAAAACGCTAGAACGACCAGGGTAAGATGAACTGAGGAATGATCTAAGTGTGGTTTAGTCGCCTTTTCCGATGATTGGCAACTTGGAAGAGTAAGTTTGATAGTTTTAAGTTACTGAGTGCTAAGTTAAGGAACAACGGCTTTACACATTTTCGTAGTATCGCTTAACTTAGCTTGACTTCTTAACTCAGAAAGTAGGTAAGTCGTTGGTCCTGGGACTGATCTGTTTTCGGTCAAATTGGAGTATGGCTACTGTCTCACTAGGCTATGATCTGAAGGAACAGTACTCTGTGCACAGTTTTACTTTAAGTATATTTGTTTTTATCACTATTGGTGCTTTGATCCAGTAGCCTAATCTTTAATGAGATCGTCGTGACAGATACTTAGTTATAGTAGGTAGCATATCCCTTCATTTTGAGTACCACAAAGCAACCCTACACATAGGTCTCAGAAAACCGGTTGACAATGCAAAATGTAAACTGCATCGTGCTATTATTGCGATGCGGCGATATGGGCGGGCACGACTCGGCCCGCACTAAGCGGTAACAGCGGTTTAAGCTTGCGCTTGCACTCAGCGATCGCTGGAAGCGCTTGAAGGGTGCACGAACTGGATTCGGATGATGTTCCAAATTTGAACACGATTTTGATGCTGTTTTGTTTTTATTTGTAAAATAGACATGTACCTGTGACAACAAACGTCAATTTTATTGAGTAGTGTAGTTCTGATTTTGAATGTTCGAGATGGTGATGCTTTTTTGTTTTTTTTCCTGGCATTATTTGTAAGACACATTGCGTTACCATGGCGACTGAAACCTAACAAATAAGTAGGTACTACTGCCTGATTGACGATCGCCTGTTGTTTTATGTTAACCAATGTCCACGAGTATTCATAGTATTTTAGCTGATAGCTTATAGTATCCGTCTATAACTTCTAAAGAATAGAATGTTCATTTCTTGTTTTACTTTAAAGTAAATCAAGATCAGATTAATCTGATCAGACGTAATAGTCATTGTTCTATTGCATGGAAGCCCCAACTATCAACAAGCCGAGATCAAAACCAAAATTGTTTGCAAATTACTATACCACAAAATTTTGACAAAGTAAAGAAAGTTTATAAAATGATCCATACTTGGTCGAAGAATTGATATTTTAACAGAATTTCAGGCCAATAATCGGCGCCTGAACAGACCACAGGTTTTCCTCTCATTCGTTATCGTAGATTACTCATCACAACGCTAATGAAACCGTAATGAGCTTAACATTAGAACTGCTATACTTTGTTAAACAAAACTACTTAATCATGAAGCGTTTAAAGCCGCTTAAGATACAAGAAAAGCGGTCGGAATACGAAGTCAACAGATGATCCCAGGGGTTAAAGCGTTTATCTCAGAACACGGATATACCTAAATGCTTTTCAAACGTTGTGAGCTTATGAACTGGTTTCTAGGAAAAGGACTAAACCCTACGGGCAAAGGTCGAGGGCCTTTTTACCTTTTTGGTCGTTTCAAGCCGGTGTTAATAAGTTTCGAGTTTTAATCTGTGGTTGCTATCATCTTTGGGTCTTATAAAATTGTTTGAAAATTATTAACCTGGGGTGATATAATTGATACTAGTAGTTTTCTCGTGACCACGAGAGCTGTAAAGATCTTGAAACGCCATCGTTTAAATAATCCCCCTTAATAATAATGTTAAGATGAGTATTATTCGCGAGTTTAATCCCAATAAGCTGGTTGATGATTAAATAAAGTAGTTGATGTCTATAATAGACAATACATTAATGATTAGGAAACTAACAATCTGAAGCCTTGATATAGCAATGAAGAGCAATTAACATATCAAATGTTTTATTGGTGCATCAGATGAAGTATTCGAACTAGCTTTCTTACGAAACCTATAGAATATGTTGCACAACGGCGACATTTCATTGGCCTTTTCTCTATATTCAGGCGTTTGACCTCCAGCAAAAAGTGCAGGTGGACTCTAACTGAAAAGAAAAACATTATGCTCATCCTATTAGTGATGCAAGATATTGCATTTTCACAGAAAAGTAAGTTGTTAGTAAAAGTTATTAGCTAATTATTTGGAAAACCAACATGAAAGGTCACAGACCTAAGTTCACGAGACCTATGACCGGCGAACATATGATTATCGATTGCATCAGTTAAACGAAAGTTGCATAAGTGGCAAATAATTTCTCAAACGCAAGGTCGCTAGTTTCCAAGTGAAACCTAGGACGTCTAAGTACGCGAATCTTTGTAAGGTTTCTCTATATTTATAGTTGGTTATAAATATGATCGTGCATCATGTTATTATCAGCGTTTTACCTTCTTACAAAGTAAGACAGCAAGCAGAAAAGTGACATCACTCTTCAAACTACTTGCAATAACTTGATCTTACGATCCAGAGGCGTATCATCCGACCACCTCTCCACCAAGTGCTTTTTAACTTTTTTTACCTTCTGTCCTCGATTTAATGAGCAATCGAGGAAAAGAAATCCTAACTGACATACGATGATGGCTTGGAGTAGCCTCGTCGTCATCACCGGACTTCCGGGGAGCGGTGGCTCTCACCAATTGCCTGAGGGTGCCTTCTATCAGGGCTTGTTTAATTCACTTACTAACTAAATAGCAAAAATAAATGGTGACAACATAGAGTACTCTATGTCTTTAGAGACATAATCGTAATTTTTCATGTAATTAGGTCCTGAAGCGAATCAAGAATCGCGGTCTTGACACAGCTATATAACTTCCTTCAAATCGCGTGACCTACCTGTCAGAATATATGATACAGAGCCCCAAATACGGTCCAAAAGATAACTTTTATCTTAATCACAATAAATCATGGTGAAGTTTGTTTTGTGTCCGAACAATAAATTAATCAGAGGCACAATTACGCTCACGGCCGTAGAGCCAAATTTAAATGAATGGAGCGTTCATTACTCGCTAAATGAAGAGGAATGCAGGGCCGGTCTGATTGGGTTTATTGTGCGAATACTGCAGTTCTGCATATAAAGACGAGTTTCAACGGGATTTATCGTGGAAATGGAAAATGAGGACTGGATAATGACTGTCGTTATATTGGCTGGGTGGCGAATTTGGTAGAACCCCTGAGTTTGCGCTAAGAGTCGTAATTTCGATTCTCACTAGGGACAATATTTGTGTGATGAACATCGGTGCTTTTTCCGTGTCTGGGAGTAATTATATTATGTTTAACTATATTTGCTATAGATGCTGTTTTTTCTTTTATCCGTTACACGAGCACTTAAGCAAATCACTTCGAAATCAGAACAATATTATGTGCTGGTGTGTGATATTTATTATTGTTAGTTATTTTACGTTATTTATTACGTGTAATTATAGATAGAGTTCAAAGATTATACAGCAAAGCATGTTTTACACAAACATAAAAATATAGAAAACTGAACAGTCTAGTAAAAGCATCAGGAAGTTAATTACCTTGTTACGTCTTCTGATTACGATATTATCTAACGCCTTAATACATTCCAGTATTATCCATAAGCGCTAATCACTATTTAAAATATATATAAAAACACATTTATTCCTTCCTTAATACCAAAAACTATTACCAGCGGTACTAAACTTTTATCGACTAAAAAGAACTCTATTTGTTTTTTTGATATATAGTTCCAAAAAATAGAGAACACTTTAATAATGCGTCAAAAGTTCTACTAAATGCTACAAAATGTAAAGCATATATTATGTGTACATACATACAAACATACATAAAAATATCACGCCTTTTTCCCAGCGGGATAGCCAGAGATCACTTCCTGCCATGTGCTACGGTTCTGGCATTGCGATAATTATTTTAAGTTTGAGTTTAAATAAAAAAATCGACTTAAACTTAACAGCATCATTAAAATTTATTTGTACAGTTCCAATTAAGACACGACTTCCAAACATGCTCTAAAATAATCAGCTAGTGAAGTGTTTCTCAAGCAAACACATTACTGCGGAAAGTAGTTTTTCTTTTGCGCAGTAGTTTTACGTGACTGTCTAAATATTAACGCTTTTAACACAGAGTAAACATTGTTTATTTGAGTCTGGGCGAGTACCGAGTCGCATTACTCTATAAATGGCTTATCAACGTAAATTACACACAAAAGGTATTCGCTAACAAGTCTGCAATAAGAAACTACGTCAAACTAATGTTAACAAAAGTATTCTTCAAGACAACTCTGAAGGCAACATCAAACAATAAGAATTTTTTTATTTTCTATTATGCCACGATAGTGATTATTTTTCCCAATAAGCAGCATCGGATGATAACTCACTCTTATTAATATTAAGGAAAAATGAACTACATACCTACCTACTTTACCCAATTAAAACGTAGTCAACAAAAAAAGTAAAACATACTAAAAATTCTGTAGCAAGTACATAGTTTGAGAGACAAATAAACAAAATACGCGTCGTACTCACGTGAGAATTTGTTGAAAACCCAAAATGTAGAGCCAAATAGGAAGCTATCGTTGAAAAATAGGTTTTTCATCTCAAACATTAGCGATGTTATCAATAGTTTAATCCACGACCTCAGATTACGTTACTCTGATAACAGATAATGCACCTCGGTCCCTCAGAAGAGGCGGCAACGAATCAACTCCATCGCTTGCACGCTAGTATTCGCCCGACCGCGGTAGAGAACGGTCGTGCCTCGCGTCAGCAAAAAACAGCTCTGTGGGGCGGAAACTCGTGCTTCGAATAGTGATTATCGGAAACAATAGACGGCGTTCAGATGAAAATGGTGACGGAAAACAATAGGTAGATACGAGCGCAATATAAATAGTGTTCTTGTGTCGCATCTCCAGATTTGTCGAAGGCTTTCGAAGTAATCTAGTGTTGTATCGAGGAGCAACATTTTTAACTGTGCGTGAAAAACAATGGTGGTGTTTATTTAAATCTGAGTGAGGTTTTCCGTGACAATGTTGGCTGTTAAGAACTTCTTCATGCCCGAGAAGAGGGTGGACTCGCCCAGGTTTTCCAGGATGCCTGAGGCTCTGATGAGGTCCATCAGACGCCGGTCTCTGAGGGTCAAAAGGACCAAGTCTTTGGTGCTCGTGAACGAGAAACGGAAGTCCGGTGAGTGGTAGTGTATGGGTTTTGATGTCACTTTTTAATGATTGCTTACGTCATCAATAGATTTCGATTATCCCACTACAAATAGTCCAGTTAGTAGGTATTATTTAATAGGTTCACGGTCAAGTATGTTAGGCATTGGCGTACAAAATACTAATGAATTTATGATTTAACCCATTTACGGGGCCGATAAAAAACTATAATTGTACTTCTCACTACTTAGGCGATCAAGAAGATTCAAAATCCTCAACTCGCTCGTTATTGTATCCTAGACCTATTTTGTAAATGATTAATCTCGAAAAGAAAGACAACAATTTGTTTTATTAACTTTAATTTAAGGGGATTAAATTAACTTAACTTTTTACTCAGTACATATTTACTTTTTGCGAGCACTTCTTCAACATTATGTTATCATCACCATTACCGTAATTACCAAATTGATGATTCAAATTCATTGCCGAGCGAAGATACTCACTAATTACGATTTTGCCGACGTATTTTATTAATGTAACTGATACTATGTATCATTTGATTACGAGCAAATTAGTTTTCTTAGAAAAAACACTAAAATATCTAAATGTTTTTAAGTCTTATGGTACATACATAAATAATTTAACTATATAGGAAAACACAAACATAATTCAATTCTGTGTACTTGTAGAGCTGAGTAAGAAAATTTCTCAAACTTTAGGGGTGAGAGCCATCCGCTCCCCCGCAAGTCCGGTGATGAAGACGAGACTACTCCAAGCCATCATCGTATAGAAATTGGGAAAAAAAATTCTTAAAATTAGCTTGACAAACGCTTGTGGCAATTACATTTAATTACTTTTAAAAAATACCCACAAAATCATCAGCCCAATCCTGTCACTCCTGGACATAGGCCTCCCCAAATAATCAAATCATAAATTATTTATTAACAAATAATATATGTTAATAATAATTCGATCCATCACAAAATACTTACTTAACGTTCCGTTCCATAGACAAGTGTAAATTTTTATCAGAAACTAGTTTTGGGCTATTGTTAAGAATGACGTAATCGACCGTGCAGAATATTTTAATTTAATTTGACATTTCGTAGAATAATACATACTTTGACATACAACCACCGGAACGTATATTATGCTGATTTATTTCGATACGGTCTCCAAATGAATTTATTATTTAATGCAAGTTTATTTATTTAACAATTTTGTTCATTTGTAAAGTATCCTTGGAAGATATGCGAAATAAATCCAAATGCCTTAAAATTTCAAAATTGAAAAACACAGCGGTACGTGGCTGGGTTTGAACTAGCGGCCTGTCGCATGGCAAGCAACAACCTTAACCACTCGGCCATCGACGCTTTTTATTATAATATTTTTATTACATTAATACAAAGCATCTATCAATGAGTTCAAATAATTTAAATTACAGATATTATTATGTTAAGGTGTGCCTCAAAACTCTGACTTAGCACTAGATAAGAAGACAAGTGTGTCACTTAAAACAAAAGATCATTATGTTTTATTTACACAGTTTGCTCAAACAATCCTAGTGCTTGCATGGCGTGCTGTTTTTCGCTCTCGATCGATCGGAGTACCTATTAGAATAATAACTAGTGTTTAATTTTATTCAGTAGCTTAGTATTTAAAGTCGTTACGTAATGCGTGCGTGCGTTTAGAAAACTGCAATGAGTATTTAATGTGATTATATGGCATTGAGATTAAGAGTCGGTCGATCACCTGGTTGCAATTACTGATCAGAAATTATATTAAAATTAATTTATTAGGCACTTGGCCAGCGTGGTTGACTAAGACCTGATCGCCCGAATTAAGGGTAGGCCCGTGCCCCAGCAGTGCGAATGTATATGGGCTGATGATGATGATGATTACTATATTACTTTCATGTGAGGGAATGGATAAGATACCTATTACTTACTTCTGTTTTTGCGCACATAGTTGTGTACTAATAATAATGTAAAGAATTGTTATGTTTGTATTAGTAATATTTCATTCACTCTGTAAACACGCTATTTGTGGAAAAGCGTTGTCCCCTTTCATATGCTAACTTAAGTTTTCAAGAAGACGCTGATAGTTTAAGAAAACTGTGTGTTATAGTAAATTAACTATGTACATTTACTTCAAATGCACTGACCAGTTGGTCTGCATTGGAATACGCCGCCTTACCCGAAATAGGTAGGACAACTTCTTTATGATATTTCGCGTATTCGCTAACAGAATCTCCGTGTTCATCTATAGTATTGTGTCGCTTTTGGTTGTAGAAATCTCCTCCATTATTCAACGCACGAATTTCTGCGATAATACCCTGTAATGGGTAACAATTAGCATCTCGTTTGCCTCACAAATAGTTCCGCAACTGAAATGGCAATGAAACGGCATTCACAATAGGTCTGCATGTCCACTTGTTATCTTGTGTTGTGGAAAATAAACTCGATGGTTATAAACAGCAAACACATTATGGTTTACCTTGTAGTTCGTTTCATTTAAGTGCATCTAGACGCGTGACAGTGTGTCAAAGCCAAGTTCAAGCAAAGGGCAGTCCCTTTGCTGGCTAGCCAGCGCCAAGTGTATCATTACATGAACCACTTGGTGTCACTATTAACTCTTCTATAACTCAAAAACTTTTTTAAGTCATGAAACTATGTATGTATAATGACATCTATAAGGACGCTTAATTCATCGTTAAACACAATACATAAATTTTAATTCTGTCAAAAACTAGCGAAGTAACCAACTTTAATATATCACATTTTTTAAAGTAACAGCAATTGTCATGGATCTTGGAATATCATTTAGATCGCCATTATGTTTGCGGTGAAACCCTCAGTATACTTTTTGTACTGAACTTGGCTCTCCTTTTATGTTCTGGTGGGATTCAATACACATGTATTGTCATATTGTATGCACTTTGTTGAAACGAATATTTCCGCCAGAGATAAATCTATGTATAGTATTGTTTTGTCTCTTGCGGAAATTAATACTACATTTCTAAGTATTCCCGTGACTATCACGGTCGAACGGTACCCAAAGTTCTCCCAAGAGTCTTCGTTCATATACCGACAGAAGTTACTTTTGATGTGGCATAAAAATATAAAAATAAAAAAATATATATTCGAAAGTGAGGCCTTTTAGATTGAAAATCTAAACTATAGTTTATAACTTTAGTATATATATAACTATAGTATATATAAACTAGAGTATTTCTCAAATTCAAATTGACTGTCATAGGTTCGTGTTTTGAGTAATGGTAGTGTCTTGACCCTATGTCAGAATAATAATACCAATAGGTTACTGCGTCTGTAGTTTAAGCAAATTTGTAACGTTGTAGCTTGGATTTCACAATATTTATTGAACTTACTGTTAAAGTATGCTTATACCTATGCCTATACTATTTTTAATTAAAATACCTCAATACATGTGCCTTCTTATCGCGAATTCATATGGTTACGCTTGGAAAAGAAAAAGAAACACTTCTGAGTAATGAATAATGCAGTACATAGCATCTAAACTAAAATAAAAACACACGAAATTTAAATAGGACTTTTTATTTTTTTTCATGTTGGACAACATTTCATGCATTGATTTCATCCCGATCAAAGTAGCTTTATTGTGCTTTGTAAATCAGTCTCTAGACGTATGGCAAACATTTACTTAACGGATAAATAAACAGACGGTGCAGATACGGATGCAATACAAATGTTTGTCACGTGTATGTTTGTTCCGGATGGGGATCGAACCCGCTACACCTGGCGTAAAAAGGCAGGCTCACTCTAACAGACTAAGTACTATGAGAATTTGTATGAATACATTTTGGTTTACAAAAATATGTACTGCATTTATTCAAATTAATTCAAAATAAACTTTACATATTTTTTTTACTTTACCTTTGTGCATTAAAATGGAAAATAAAAGAAAATGTTTATTACCGCCTTCTACATTTTACCTATATCCGCCGGATAACATTTTGTAATTAAATTTTGTGGCACAAAATTTTGACACTTACGAAGTTTGACTTAACATTAATTCTACATAACATGTAGGTAGGTACGTACAATGGATTTCCTGCGCAGTCAGGCACGTACTTATATAAATTAAGGCGAGTAAGTAATGTTTTTCATTACACGCATGTAAACTAAGCTAGCTTCAACCTCTATAATCTAGGTCGGGCAGCATATGGCGTCCACTTGTGGCAACAATATCGATATTGTTATATCGATATACATTGTGTAATCGATTAAGATGAGAATCGGTGGAGATAACGTACTATTAGGTTATCGTGCTCGCAATCTGGAGTCCTAGACACAATCGATTGAACTGTTAAGTACCTTGAGCAACTTTTATTTAACTTGATTTATTAAACTAACATGATTGTCTATAAGTACCTGCGAATTCTAATGAGTGTCTCAAATTGTAGAGTGATATTTAATAATGTATGTTTATAGAAATTGTAAACAAAAAAAAACGGCTTCGAAAACCCGACTCACTAAAAATTACAAAATAATATAATACGAACATTTATATCTGGGTATGAATTTTATATGTTGTTGAAGGCGGTGCCGTTTATATTTCAAACAGACAAGCACAGAGTGCTTCTTTTTCCTCAAAATTTTGATTGGCACCGCCTTCAAAAACATATAAAATTCATACCCAGATATAAATGTTCGTATTATATTATTTTGTAATTTTTAGTGAGTCGGGTTTTTGAAGGCGGTTTTTTTTTTGTTTACAATTTTTTTTTCATACTTTTTAGTGTTAAATCTTTTGTTACCCTATTAGTTCAGCTCACCTGTAATACTACTGATATTATAACTAGTAGTCTTAATATGTATACAGTATTGAAAGAATTATCCTTTTACTCCAAACAATTAAGGAGTTGACCTTCCATCATCAGCTCAGCATCATAACATTATGATTGCAAGAAGCAATGCCAATATCACTTCAGAAAATATATAAAACGCGGTACAAAATTTGAGGGTTGCCCTCGATTTCTCCTGGATCTCATCATCAGATCCTAGACTGGTCACCCTATTAGTTCAGCTCACCTATAATGCTACTGATATTATAACTAGTAGTCTTAATATGTATACAGTATTGAAAGAATTATCCTTTTACTCCTAAGTATTAAGAAGTTGACCTTCCATCATCAGCTCAGCATCATAAGATTATGATTTCCAGAAGCAAATGCCAATATAACTTCAGATAATATGCAAAACGCGGTACATGTCCCTATAAAATTTGAGGGTTGCCCTCGATTTCTCCTGGATCTCATCATCAGATCCTAGACTGGTCACCCTATTAGTTCAGCTCACCTATAATGCTACTGATATTATAACTAGTAGTCTTAATATGTATACAGTATTGAAAGAATTATCCTTTTACTCCTTTTACTCCTAAGTATTAAGGAGTTGACCTTCCATCATCAGCTCAGCCTCATAAGATTATGATTTCCAGAAGCAAATGCCAATATAACTTCAGATAATATGCAAAACGCGGTACATGTCCCTATAAAATTTGAGGGTTGCCCTCGATTTCTCCTGGATCCCATCATCAGATCCGGGACTGGTGAAAAATGGGACCACCTCGGAAGTAAACTGTATCCAACCAAAAAAATTTTTGAAATCCGTCTATAATTGACGAAAATATTGGTGAACATACATAAAAAAAAAAAAAAAAAAAAAATATTATACATACAGACGAATTGAGAACCTCCTCCTTTTTTGAAGTCGGTTAAAAAGAAACTGTTTTTATAATTACATTTCAATCGCCAATGATGAATGTTTTCATTTTTTTTTCTCAAGGGTGACCCGCTCCCCCTCAAGTCCGGTGATGATGACGAGGCTACTCCAAGCCATCATCGTGCGTATGTCAAAAAGGAAATTAAAAACATTTTTTTAAAAACATGTACTGTCTCAACAACAAAAACAAAAACTGCTAGTAAATCGATACAATATAATCTATCGATATAAACCAGGTACATTGACATCACTACCATGGCGAGAAGTATAATAGCAAGCTCTAACATGGTTTACAGCCCCTGTTTACGCCATGACACTTTATGGCGGCATGTCAAGTGCAATATTTGCCTGACACGGTTCCCATCGGAAGATGATTATAAAACCTGTTACACATCTCCGATAATAAACAGTGGATTGAAGATACTACTTAGCGATAATCTGTGTATGGCAGATTGGAGCCGAGATCTGTTGCAAGTAAGAAGTGACTTGTACTGGTCTGATACTCTTCGTTTTCGATTGTTGCTTAAAATGTTTTTTTATTTTATTTTTTGTTTTTTACACTATAAATTCAACCGTGCCAACTTTTATCGACCGTGCGTCATGATGATATTTCTGAATGTATCTGCAAGACTTTGCTAGGGTTTTCTTTTTTTGTGCTCCTTAAATATTTGAAATTTTTAATTGGATGATTTTGAGTAACTTGCTTTACGCCCCTATTTTGACTGTCCTGTCCTGTCCTTTCTTAGTCTCTGAACTCTCTGTAGAAAAATTTCATATAAATCAGCTCATTAGTTTGACGTGACGCGACGGATAGACAGATAGACGGACAGAAGAGTTATTTGGGATAATCAGAAATCATCTAACTGCGAGCAAGTCCAAATGACATTAAGACGCATATTTAAAATGAATTTGTATAGGGATCGTGCCTGCACTTTTACTTACGCATGAAATGAGACGTTGTCAGAATGTTATCTACCATCTTAAGTAGATATGCATCATGACAAGACAAGCCAAACGGGCATTGCATTTCATTCTTTTTTTAAAGATAAAAAAATATATTTCTTTGAATATAAAAAAATAAAGTTTATCCAGTGCGAGAAAGAAGATCGAATAGCTTAACAGCTTATTTATGTCTTAAATTCCTAAATCAGAGGAAAAAAGTCAAAGAAAAGTATAGTTTGATTGTGTCTGTAATAAGAACGAATTTGAACATATCTACCTAAATTAATCGCTTAGTCATCATGAACATCAAATAAGGGTGGGCTAAATATTATAATACTTAACATACTATTGACACAACACTTATCATAAAAAAAACACCAACTCAAAATTAAATGATTCGCAAATCGCAAATGAACTAATTACTGGATCGTCACTTAGTACATTGCCTCTAAAAGGTGTTTCGATATCGAGCCCTTAAACTTTGAAAGGCTGCATAGAGGTCGGTGCACTGCACAGCCCAGGGATTGGAGGGCAGACAGGCCGTTGACATTAGAGGTATCTCACTGACCTCTTTCAGAGGCTGACTTTCAATGCTCTAGAAATTCGAGGTTAATATTCTGCACTGCACGATATTTTATAGGACGCGTCTGAGTTCAGAGGTTTCGTCTAGATCATTGGAACTTCGTTGAAATTATTTGGATTCATTATAATATATCTAGGTACAAATATTTAATATTTCTTTAGCATCTCTATTCTAAATACTCTATATCTAATTAAATAATAAACTTCACATAAATACGATGCCTACATAGTGAATTGCGTTTTAAATCTATGCCCTGCAAGATGCGAAATAGCCTAAAACAAAAGATATAGCTATATGACAAGGTCCTAATTAAGATTTGTGCCTCACTTATCGCGCGATTATGACATAATCTGCCTTTTGTTAACCGTTAGCGTTAATTAACCGAATTCAAAAAAAGGAGGAGGTTCTCAATTCGTCTGTATTTTTTTTTATGTTTGTTACCTCATTTTTATAATATTGTTGGTAATGTCTAAATACAAGTATATCTAGACATAAACAATAATGATTCCAATGTCCTTATTCGGGATTGGTTAAAATGTATGCTAATTGTTCCAACTTAACGAATCAATAACGTGTTATTGCCACGGCTGAGTTATTCGAATTAATTAAGAATGCGATAAATATGATGGAAACTTAAACCAATGGGTTTTGGCACGTGGCCGGTTAAACGGACATTGTTATAGGGCTGGCACAAAAAAAAGTAAACAATGAATACTATCGGAGTTAGATAGGTAAGGTTTATTTAGCTATAGTGTCGCCTATCCATAAAGAACTCGATATAATATCATATCCTATACGTTATCCAATCCATCCAACGCTCTCACAACATGATTTAAAAGTGATAACAAAAGAGAAGCAACAAGTAAATCCAATATGTTAGACTATAACTACCATAGTATAAATACCATAGTATATAGTTGTCCAGTTAGACTATAACTGCCATTAGCTATTTTTGAAATAAAACTGATTTTACGGACATAACAGCGCTGTAAAGAGCTCGAACTTATTATTTAGAGACCCGACGGGTCTCGTGAGTTTAATCCGTAAAATTAGTTTATTTATTATGTGTAGTGTTCGCGCAAATAATAGACAATGTAGATGAGTACCATTAGCTAACTTTCTAAGTCCGGTCGGTCCAGGGTTCAATTTCCGACAACCCTATCACCACCCCTGTAATCGGCAGGTGAGTGGGTGCCACTGTAACGTAAACTGTGGCATTTACTACGAGCCAGGTGATTGCTAATTGGCCACCAACTATTGGGGGACTATGTTTTACTACCCATTCGAGTCTATTTTTATACCAGGTCGTTATTTTAATAAGGTATTTAAAAAGCAACGCATGCATGTTTGAAATTGCAGAAATGTGACGTTATTCTTCTATCAACGGCATCCGATCACGTTATCTATAACCAATCAATCTATAATCAATAGTTTAAAAACAAGTTTGATCTATTGAACTATCTGTAATAAGCATTGTTTAATTACTAAGTAGTATTTCTGAATATCAAGCGAATCTTTAAAAGTAACCCGAAGATCCTTGCTCAAGATAGAGACCCGACCCTTATTGTCAACTTGCCAAGTGGTAAGTAAAAATAAGTGTATTATTTAAAAAATCCTATACCTACTTAACTAAGTCGGGAACAAATCTTTTACACTACACCGAAAAGTCATCCAATAAGGTCCTTTCCCGCTGTCTATAAATACACTGCAGATTCTAATTTATTTCTTTAATACAATAGAAACTAAGAATTGGTGACCAACAGTATACAAAACCGAGGTAAGATCGGGTTTTAGTTTCTCCTTTTCTCTACTCTGCTGCCTCACTCCGGTGGAAAGGCAGCCCAAATCTGGTATATGCTCATATCCATCGAGCTACTCGTACCATGCCTAGATCGTGTCCGATATTAAGTAAACACACGTAATTGGACTCCGCTGGCTTCGCGCCCACTCGTACCCATGTAATATCCACAGTTGGGCCTCCGCCAAACTAGCGAGAGAGCCGAATGGGATGCGTCCGAAAACCTCTGATTGTGATAGCCATCTGAAACTCTTGCGCTTATTAGTTGCAGCCCATTTCGCGGTCCGTTTTGGCGAATTTTTAGACTAAATCCTTGACAACGTATATGGGCTGTTTATTATGGTGAAACATTGTTTGTACTCCTATCGCCTAGTTTAGAGTAGGCCCGTCCCGCCCACTTTCTTCTTGATTGCTCTTAAATCAGTCTCTTATTAGCAAGCCTTTAAGCATGACATCATCGGCACTTAGCATCAAGCCAGACTGGAGTGAAATCCAAGCCAAGTAAAGAAACAACTCGATATTCATTAAACAATCAAGTCTTGCTACCTTGATAGGCAACATTTGAATTCACAATCGCGTTCAAAGGCAACCTTCAAATCAACATGATCATAAAACTGCAACTGTGCCAGTTGCAATCATCATTCGCGATATTCAAGCATTGTTGGACCACATATTAGATTACTTCTCGTGCAGAGTACAACAATGGCCGGCGGTCCCATTAGAATGCAGCTAAATGAATACTGCACATTGTTACAGCCTTCCGAACACGTTTGACCTAAATCCGGATAATGTGGGTCAATCTGAACGGGATTACATGCCCCATTACCTTCGTATAGGGGTCATAATCCGTTGAAGTAGGATAGAGGTGGAAGTAAAGGGTCCGTTGGAAATGATTGTGTGAATCCTTGCTCGTGGAAATGAAATAATTGGCTGCTGTAGGCTACGGTCAGTCGGTTATGGAATTGTATTAAGCATCTGCTAATATGTTTTATTGAGATTGTCCACTCTGGCTCTGCATGGGTGAACGTAGTGATGATTAACGATTTGAAGTCCGTTTAAAAAAAATAATGCCGTTGTTCTTTAGTTTCGTCGGTTAACCCTTTAATAACCATTGCTTTATTCTTTCTATTTCAAATTAAAACATGCTCGATTCTCTAGGTCATCATGATGTGTAAGTTTTTATGCGGCAACGTTGAAATTTTAATTAATAACTAAGCAAGTAAGAAAGTTTTTGCGTCATAAACAATTATGGTGAAGGTATTTGGTATGCTGATGAGCACAGTTAAATTCAGACATACATACATACATACATACCTACATTTTTCCCAGAGGGGTAGGCAGAGATCACCTCCTGCCATGTGCTACGGTCCTGGCTCACCACTTTCGCTTCATCCACATTCATCAACCTCTTCATGCACGCCCGTCGATTACGGGTACTTTTGATTTGCCCTTTCCTTTTCAGAACATTCGTTAATAACCTATAGGTAACTAGTTATTATGTGTTACCAAGTTACTTCTGTGCTATTTGGCAATCTTCCCCGATCGAGGCCTTGAACACAAGTTGGACCTTTTTCAAATTTGTCCTCACCATTATAGAAGTTTGTTTTCAAGGTGACATTTGGGAGACACTGTATATTCCCATTACCCATAGCAATTTAAGTATAAGTAGATGACATTTAGGTATGTTTTGCGATTGTTAATAAAAACTTGCTTAAATTCTTTATTTAGTTATAAGTATTTGCTGATAAAAGAAAAGATCGTGCGATTTTTGTTTTTTTTTTTTGGAATGAGGATGAGTTGCATTGTTTTTTGGGGTTAGATAAATTATATTTCTTCTACAAACAACATCAAATGAACCTTTCAATATATTACCCAAAAAGATCGTCCAGATCTAACAAATTGTTCCTCCAAAAGAACATCTGTGCGGTAAACTAACGTGCATCAAATAAAGTAAAGTAACGCGAATAGGGAGACTATTAGATAAAGCTTTCTATCTAAATTGAAAAAGTTCCGCGCGGTTTGCAGGGTCATAATAAATTCATTTTATGTCGACTCGTGGATGTGGCTCCAAACGTAGTCGGTAGCGATTTGGAGGTAGCTATCGCGTTACGAGTATATGTATAAAATATCCATATAAAAAAAATACAGTTGAATGGAATTTTTTTTTTTTGAAGAACTTAAGAAATTGCCTTGTAAGCACGCGTGATTTAAAAACTTTATCATACCTAATTTCACACAAGTGCTGTCGCGAGTACAGTATAATAATTGAAACGTTGGATCAAATAGATCCATTTGACTCGATACACTACGTTACCATGGTCAAACAGCGGTCAAACTTATAAACCTCGCGTGTAGGGTTAAAAGTGTCTGAAAAAGCCCAAACCGTCATATCATCAAAACTTCTGCGACAAAAAAGGGTTAAAAAACCACATCGCTCCAGCTTGTCCCTTAGACCCTCCCCGATCCCCAGGCGTTCCACCCTGGAATTTATTGGGGTCTGCAAGAACCTTGCACCCACGATATTGAGGAAAGGTACCACATACTAGGCCGGGTCCCTGGGACCCATTCCTGTGTAGTATCCGCGTAAATATGCTCTGAGCCAATGTGTATTTTTTTTTTTCGCCAAAACTCTTTACTGCCGAAAGGGTGACCGCGGAGTGTAATATGTTACGCAATTCGATATGGTCTTCCATGTGGGTCTAGTTAGGGAAGGAATAAAATATTTATGAATTTGTTAGAGTTCCGTGAGATATGTTTTTTTAAATTAAAATTGCATGTTTCATGTTATGCGACATGTCTTTGCCATTTTGATAGTCACTTATCTTGATTACTTCAGCAATAGGATTCAATACGTTTCAATACTACTTAATATTAGCTCAGAACTTTCTAACAAGAGCTGACGTACAAAAAAAAGAAATCACAAAATTAACCAAAATATAAGTCCGTCCAGAACATGTCCGATTCACGCACCAAATTCATCATAACAGTATTTTTACAGAATCGAAATGTGAATGCAATATGATTCATCTGATCATTCGATGCCTTTTTAGGCACTCCGATGGCAACTAATGACTCACACATGCGACGGCAACGGCATTGATGTCTGGTAGCCACAAGTCTGGTTTGTGACCTTAAATGTCCTCAAGAGCATCTGTTATTGTTGCCTTTTCATTATCTGTTATTTTTTTGCAATTACATGACATCATATTTTATTCAGTCAATGCGCCGTGACAAATGATATTGTAAGCGCAGCCAGCGACGAACATAAATTGTAATAAAATTGAAAACATGAACTCGAGAATCTATACAAGTATGTAATGTTTTAAATATCTTTCATATACGTCGAACTTTTTTATAGTACATTGTTTGTGTTCCAAATATGGTAAGAATTTGAAAGTGAAATTCAAATATCTTTCATATTGCTCGCTGTTAACATAAAAACCGTTCGGAACTAGATTTCCTCTGTGTCTAACTAAAACTTTGCAAAAACTATCGCATCGGTACCATTTGAACATACTTCGTATTTAACGGTTCTAAGTAAAGAGTTTGAAATTTAAAAACTGTTACAGCGCTGGCCACTAAAAACTGAGGCGTTCTACCGTGACGCTTTAAAAAGTAATATAAAACAGTGCCACCATAACGGGTGTTCCAATTTTAAAAAGTTAAAAAACAGAAGCTGCAAGGAAAATGCAGCTTGAAAATGGAACGCCTGGGCTTAGGGCTGGCACATTTCTTTATTTTATTCTTACACCTAACGTTCACAAAGTTAGAATAACAATTAGTACGAGTAGGGGTGAGAGCCATCAGCTACCCCGCAAGTCCGGTGATGATGACGAGGCTACTCCAAGCCATCATCGTATTATGTAAGTTAGGAAAAAAATTGTACGAAGATTATTTTAAGACTTGTTTTATTATTGTTGAAAGCTAATAATCTATTCTTGTCACGATTATCGACTATGAGGCCACGTCTTAGGGAAGATACGAGTATGATGCAGTAGCATTTGCATATGACGCGCATGCAAGCTGACCTTTAAATTAATTACACTTAGTTTTGTGAGTAATCTCTGAGATCATGCTTACTTATTGTGTTTATGCCAATTTAGAAGGCACCTACACATAACACACTCGCACAATATACTAATTTTGAATTCTAAAGTTCACAATAGTACTTTTGAATTCAAAATTATTCTTGCAAGAACCTTTTTGCGTTACGAAACGCACAATTCAAAACTGATAAATTTTCAAACAATTCCAAGTAAATCTCGGTCGATAAGCGCGCCAAATTAGTAATTAAAAGTGAAATAGAACAGCAAATACAATAGCTCGCCCCACGCGATATCTTAATGGGCAATTATTTAATGTCGAATCGATAAGTGCCGTGAGTTACAACCCTAAGGTCCAATCGGAAAAGCCATTTGCCCGCGGGTTGGGGCTGACAACTGGCCCACTTTCGAGGTTCTTTTTTCGCGACAATGCAATCTTGTTAGGTCAGAGGCGCGAAGGAAATGCACCCGTACAGCCTTTGAAGGATATTTCTGGTATTGATTTTAGGCTGCTTTAGTAGGTCGCTATTTCAGTTTCTTGCTTAAATGTGGAAGCAACATAGGAGTGTTAGAATCGTGGCGTTATTTTTGAAACATTTTGCATAGGTGTTAGTGACAGGTTTTAGGTCTTAAGTGTCATGGAATTGTCATGCCAGCTCTGTTACTTTGATATGTCTTTTGCACAAAATGAACAAATAGTTTATCATCCAAGACGTGTAGATATAATACAGCCATCTTACCAAGTACTGAGTATTTGTCAATCACTCAGTCAGATTACCCCTTTTTGGAAACTCTGTCAATCCTAAAGGCGACATGAACAGTATCAAGTAAAGACACCTTCAAAGGACAATCGTACATATAGTACAGTGTACGTACATACCCCTGACCCATGTCGCTTGTCAGTGCTATGACCTCTCCGCAAAACAAATGCCAACTACGAACGGCCAAGCGTGAGCGCGCATAAGCGGTGCGAATGTACCAGCGACAGCGGCGACTTCAGAACAAACAGCAATAAACCGGCCGGATGCTGAGGCGGCGGAAGCCAGGGCTGTGACGTCACGGGAGCGGTGTATGACGAATTAATCGGCCGTTCGAATTGTGCCATGCATTGTTAAGTAACTGAATTCCAAAATCAAACGTCACGCGTCAGTTCAAAACAAGTGACGATCATGATTTTATGTTTTAAATAATATTATGCGTAATGTTCGTATTTGAATATCGAATGTCAGGTTAAAACAAGTGACTATTCTACTGTTTATAAAATGTGTTTTAAGTTTTTTTTTTCATTTCTTCTTGTAAAAGGAGGTTTAGATGGAACTGTGTTACTTTGAAAGCTTTTTCAAGTAAATCGTAAATAATTTAAGTGCTATTTTTATAAAAGTAACTTAGTACATAGATTTATTTAGGTTTCTTGTACTTTTATTCAAGCTATAGAAACCGTATTAAGTAGGTAACGGATACTTAAGGCAAAGCTCTCTTGTGAATAGGTCTAATATAAAAGACAATCAGTATTCTGCGCCAATGAAAGGTAATGAAGGTTGGGTTCCAAGTGTGCTCCATATATTAGGTCAGATAGCCGTATTGTGATTGTCAATACAATTTTAAACGTGACTTGTATTTTAATTAACTTGGTGGTACAAAAAGTATTAGGCACAAATATTTAATTTAAGAGTAGAAATCATATCGAGGCTTCTTTATGCAAAATAAAACGTAAAACTGGAGATAGATTTAATATTTTTATGTAAGTGTTTTGTTGAAACATGGAACGCAGAAAGAGAAATGTACACCTAACAGCAAGAAATGTACATAATTGAAATATAATTAAAAGATAGTACAGTGTTATTTCTTGTTCATAATTATTACGGGCTAAAAAAGGCCAGAATTCATGTTTGACAAGAAGATTTAATACAACGCCTTCTTTGAAATACCAAATAAGCGAAGACTCCTTTTCAGCTTCATAGAGTATTATATCATAGATTCATAGATTACATACAACTGTCAACTTTGTATAATCGCCAACCCTACTCAGACGGTACGCTAACAAATCAACCGAGATATCATTGCAATCGCGATGTACAATTACTTACATATTGAATACAGTTGCCCGACAAGGAGTATTGAACTCTATGCCAAGCGGTGAAAGTCGTTTCGAAGATAGTAACCCCAATCAATAATGACAATTGTCGGTACATCAGTACTTACCTATTTACTTGACATCGGTTCAAGTATTCCGAGAATCTCGGACTCTGTCCAAAATTTCAGCACAAAGTAATTTTGTGCTATAAATAAAAAAAAACAAGTACGCAATTATCACTATCTCGGTTTTTTGAACATAAGTACTAATCGACTTGATAATTTTTTTAATACAGTATTTCAGATAATGGATAACTATGTATTAACGTTTTAATGGCGCCCAACGTGTGACAAGTGTTTTTTTTTTTATCAACTTATTTCAGGCTTTACAAGCATGCATACCTCGGCCAGAGTCAACGTACAAAGCATTAAAAAAATATATCATTCCCCATAACAATGCAAAGACTGGCCATCATCGAGCCATTAATAAAAAACCGGCCAAGTGCGAGTCGGGCTCGCGCACAAAGGGTTCCGTAGCAGCAAATATAATAAAAATCAACCTATCTCAAAAACTATAAGAGATACTTTGATAGTCAAACCAAAAATCGTTGAAAAAGTTAATTAGCATGCATCACCTCTATTTTTAGAATTTTATACCCCGTAGTTATAAAAATAGAGGGGGGACATACTTTTTACGACTTTGAGAGCTGATATCTCAAAAACCGTTCACTTTAAGAAAAATGTTTTTTAGAAAACTTTATATCATTTTAAAAGACCTTTCCATTGATACCCCACACGGGTATGTACATCGAAAAAAAATTTCATCCCTCAGTTACATGTCATGGGGGCCCCACCAATTCTTTTTTTACTATTTAGTGTCATATTTTTGTAGCGGTTCATACAACACATATTCCCATCAAATTTCATCACTGTAGTACTTATAGTTGTCCGAGTAAATCGGCTGTGACAGACGGACAGACGGACAGACGGACAAACGGACAGTCGGACATGTCGAAACTATAAGGGTGCCGTTTTGGCGATTTTGGCTACGGAACCCTAAAAAGAAAAAGCATTTCTAAATTTCGAATGGCCGCCACAGACGGCCGCACGTGGCTTCACACGCCGCCGAAGGAAACGGAAGTCGTTGTTTGCGCGCCGAATCGTAAATCGGCCAGGCACGTGCGCTCGCGCACTCGATATCGTTTCGATCGATTTTCGCACCACTATTTTCGTATTCGATTGTTTGGTAACGGTTCGTTTTCGATTCTTGCGCTTTTAAGGTTGTTAACCCGTTGAATTCTTATGGACTATTTGGACTGTGAAGTTAGTACATCATTAAGAAACATAGCTCAAACATTTTGATGGCTTTCTTAAAACATATTTTTTTCAGTTAATATAAAGAAACACATTTATTATTGTTCTTTTAAAGCCGTTAAACCCTTATAAAATGTTCTTTTGAAATCATTCTTCACACTTTTTTTTTAGTGTGAAGAAATCATTCTCCACACTGACCTTTTGTTTTAAACATAATAAGTATTGCGATGGTATGTCAACTAAATCAGCATAAATATTACTATCTTAGAACTATACATGAATATATTACCTCAGTTATAAGAGACAACAACAGAGGACGAATTTCGTCTTACTACAAAATATATCAAATTACACATGCATGTAAATCAAAATATATGTTTTTCTCTCTGCTATATTCAAAGCAATTTTGTTTATTCGAGCGCTCAACCACTAGATTGACCCATCAACACATGTCATTAGCGTCACAGCCTTATGACAGATCCATCAGTGGACATCATCATTGGCAGTCTAACTGTGAACTTATTGCGAAAGTTTCTCAGTAGAATGAAACTGTATTTTTAATTGAAGCTTGACCATCATACTTCAAAGTTATTGAAGATTAGTTTCCGCTGTTTGAAGCAGCGCTTAGTCCATACGCTTTTCTATGCCATTAAAATCTAACAGTACTCTAGTACTGTTTCCTATTTAAGACTGGTCTTCATTAACTTTTGTATACTTCATTTAAAACCAAGCATATTTTATATGTTATGTTTTAAAAACCGTATTTTTCGTTCAATTTACATTACAAGTAACAGAAAAAAAGAGGGTGTAATAATAATTCCACTACAAATTAAAAATAAAGTCATGTTACAGATCACCAAACTAATTAATTAATCTTCGTCAAACGATTAATCAATTTCACACACCCATCACCCCTTTCCCCTACATATCGTTAAGCTAATATAAAACTACCTCAATATTTACCATCACAAAGCAACGAGACAATATAGTAAATCATTTCTTATTCGTTGAATAAATAAAACATCAAAACATGTCATTAGTGCGTGCGAAACGCTCCCCGCAGTTGAGAAATAAGAAGAAAATAATAGTATGAATGAAGAAAGAAATGTGGGCGGGTCCGCACTAACCGACGATAAATGACTTAATAATGATCCATCTAACCGAAAAATCGTGTATCGGGAATCGCGTAATTACAGCTATTAATACACCGAGTCGCGAAGGGCACATCACTAGTGTTGGACCAAATGGATACTAAAGTATCGATGAAAATAAAAAAAATTAAAACATCACATTCATTGATCTGATCCCGTGGTAAGTAGCTTAAGCACTTGTGTCGAGGATATCAGAAACAACAGCGGATACACAAATATACTTAAATACGAGTATACTTTTAATAACACACCCAGACACGGAACGAACACCGATGTTCGTCACACAAATATTTATCCCGGGTGGGAATCGAACCCACGACTCTTGGAATCTTAGGTAGTGATTTTATGCAAAAGTGGGGCCCGTAGTTTGCCGTTGTATACTAAGTTTCTTGTAAATGCTTTGTCAATCATTCGTAATTGCAAAGCATTAGAAGACGATAGCAATATCAACGTTGCATTTCGTGGTATCACACTTATCGCTACTTGTGCAAAGAGCATCGTCCTCATAGCCTCTTTAAAAATTATCTCCTTTACAAATAAATAATCACTTAATAGCACATGTTACGTAAAACAGTGGATTTAATTATGTATCGCAACACAAACAGACGTAAATCGATTAGTAGAACTTGTTCTATAGATATCATTAATTTGTTTAAACACACTTGTATGAAATACTGATATGAAATTGATCTGTGATAATGACAAGGCTACTCCAAGCCAACGCCGTAGTTCGTAAGGAAAAAAATTCTGCTACGAACGTATAATAGGCGTGACGACTGGGTCAAAATCTGATTATTCTATTTGGTCCGTATGATAGTTTATGCAAGGATGTGGAACACATATTTTTTAGAAAACTGAAAGTGTCCGGGATATTTAGCATGTTGTTTTGTTTTAACAGTGTGAGCCATCCGCTCCCCGATATTTCGGCACTGTTGCAAGCGCCATGATCACGGACCGTTTCAGTTTTTTAATGTGTGTAACCATGACAGTTTAAAATTACATATTTTTTTGTTTTTCAATTGATTGAAAAATTACAAAATTACGTCACGGCTAGGTAAAAATAGTACGTAATTGTGACGTCATACGAAACTTCTAAGCACTATATCTTCATAATTTCTTGTTTATGATACAAAATAAAAAATACGAGTACAATATTTTTGAATAATCTAAAAACGGACTTATTATATTTTTTAGTCGTCTCGCCTATTATTTTAAACTATTAAAATTGATATTACTTTTTTCTCTTTAAATTTATAGTTTGCTTTTCGCGGCAATATTACTGTAGTCATATATCACCGATAGTGGCTTTTGTTTTATAATAGGCTAATAAGATGATCTCACTCCACCGAATGGTAAGCGATAGTGAGATCCACACATCGACAGGCACAATAGACCATATGGACTTATCGATAAATCGCTAAAACGTATCGATATCGGCGACCTCCTTAAGATTAACGTACCAACTCCTTACAATAGCGTCGTAATCTATTCGCGAGGGCTGGTAGGCAGTACTGGCACAAAAGACCTCCTTGGAGCAGATGTGGCCCGCAGGTAAACCAGGGCAGATGCAACAAGAACAATGTATCGGCCTATTTGAGTCTGTTTTTGTTCGTTTTAATTAAATTATTGTGCAGTTTGGAAAACACTTGAGAGGGCTTGACGGTTGGATGTTGTGGATCGGATGCCGCTCTTGACTTGCGTGCGCTTTTTTTTTTATAATCTAGAAACTAAAATGATGTAGAATATTCACAAACAGATAAAATTATTTCGTCTTACTTATCTTCGAGACGCAGAGGAGCAGTTGATTTTTTATTATTTTGTAAACATTTGTACACCGAATTAAAAGAAAATCCTTAAATTCGAAAAAAACTTCTAATTGGTGCCTAGGTATTTTTCCATTGCTAATTTTTTTAACGAGAGCTACTCACAACGATCACTAAATAAAGAGACGTACCTTCAAAAATGTTCCAATAAACACTTTTATTTTCTGCGATATCTCATCATTATGTAAAAAACAAATTACAGCTCGCACTTTCTACCATTAAAAAAAATACGTAAATCAGTTTCTTATCAATCCGCGGTGTCGTTTCGCGAACGGTTATTTCACGCTCGGAAGAATGTTATACAAAAACAGAATAGCTTTTTCACAACCCCTTTTATTGGCTGGCTGGTTTTCCCTTACGTACGCCATTTGAAGGGCAAAAAAAAGAATTTAAAAAATCAATTTAAAGTCTTTGGTTTAGGGCTGTACGCACCGTTGCATTTGTCGCGATTTTTAATTCGTCGAACATGGCAATTGTTTCCGGTACACGAAAAAAATCGTTAAGATAAATTTTCTTTAAAATAAAAATGAATTGTTTGTTTGTGTCGCTAAAACTGTGGAACCACTGCACTGTTTGATTTGTCCAATTTTGGTCTTGAAATATTATAATAACTCTAAAAGTGAAGGTCTAAAAGTTTAAAAATATAAAAACAGCGATCGGTACGAAGCAAGGACGGGCAGTTAGTGTATTATTATTTTCTTCATTTACTAATGGGTACGTCGCCATGTAATTAATCTTCTAACAGAAAATATAAAACTTCTACAATCCTTCTAATTACTTTGTAGAAATGACGCCCAAGCTAGTTTAGCCTATAATTAGGCGTTAGGCGTAATTAATGGAAGCGAAGGTGTAGCGTGTCCCGGTAATTACTTAGCCGGACTAAGTTACAGCTTTACTAGACTTGCCTGATTGTAGGAGCGGCCAGGTGACGTCAGAGTTTTGTACTTTTTATATACCAACAAATGTTTATTTGTGTTCGCACACAGGATACAAAAACTCTTATTATCTGTTTGATAATATAATACGAGTATTGTATTGCCATCGTCAAGATTCACTGATATAATTTTTGCAAAAAAATAACTAAAAGTCAGTTAGTTGTTGGTTACTCTGCAAAAAGTGGCCGAACTAATGTAACTTAATGGGGTCCATATTGACTCTCATAAAATTTTAAGTCATATTCTTTGTCTTCATAACGATTTGTGTTCATAATAATCACTCTTCATAATTTTGTTTCTCCTAATTTTGTTTGGCCTAATTTTGTTTGTCCTAATTTTATTTGTCATACTTTTTTGTTCATACTTTTTTTAATCATAATTTTTTTATTCCTAACAACGGAGCTCATAACAGTTAATGATCATAATTTCTTTATTCATATTGTTTCTGCCAAGAATAATTTTAAATACGAATTTTTTTCTGATTTTTTTCTTCATAATATTTAATGATCAATTACTTTAATGAATAATGATGTTACTAAGAACATGAACACAAACTGTCAATTCCCATAATCGCAATTAATAAAAATAATTTAAATTTATTAGTAAGTAGTAGGTCTAGGTAAAACTTAATACATATATAATGATTACTTAGTGTAGAATCCAATCCATACAATATCAGTTAATCAAGTAAATAATCATTATGCATTCATGCATTAGTATCTCCTCGTCTCCGGCGCTGCGGGAAGTGCAACCCTTCCGCCCTTGCGTAACGAGGCTCTGGCTTCCCATGCTCGCTTCCGCAGCTTCGGCTTTTGGATCGCCATCGGCGCACCGGCGCCTCGGCGACCAGCCTCAAGCCGCTCCAGCTCGCTCGGGCGCCTGAGCCTCGTTACAGCGAGCGAGGGCTGCCCTCCTCCGCGCCTCCGGCTTTGGAATTACACTCTAGGGGTAGGGCAGACAAGACTACGTGGAGTCGGTTTTGCAGCGATTCGTTTCTGTCACGTTAGTTTTGTAGCAAAATTTTGGACCATTTCAAAACAACTATTTAATTTATTTATACCAAGTACTATTTCATGGAGCTGATCTGGTGAGGATATGGAGGATGCCCATAGGAACTCCGATTCCAGCTCAATTGGATCACAGGTATCGGGTTTCCTATGGGCATCCTCCAAATCCTCACCAGATCAGCTCCATGATACCATATTTCTCTATTGTTACCGGAGTCACTAAGACATACCAAATTTAAGCACAATTGGACTACAGGTATCGGAGTTCCTATGGGCATCCTCCAAATCCTCACCAGATCAGCTCCAGGATACCATATTTTTGTAATGTTACCGAAATCACTAAGACATACCAAATTTCAGCTCAATTCGACCACAGGTATCCGAGTTCCTATGGGCATCCTCCAAATCCTCACCAGATCAGCTCCATGATACCATATTTTTGTAATGTTACCGAAGTCACTAAGACATACCAAATTTCAGCTCAATTCGACCACATGTATCCGAGTTCCTATGGGCATCCTCCAAATCCTCACCATATCAGCTCCTAGATACCATAATTTTGTATTGTTACCGAAGTCACTAAGACATACCAAATTTCAGCTCAATTCGACCACAGGTATCCGAGTTCCTATGGGCACCCTTCAAATCCTCACCAGATCAGCTCCATGATACTATATTTTTGTACAAGAAATTTTGAACTCGCTGACCCGTATAAAAATCGATCGAAATTTTTTCTAAGTCCAGTCTCCATAAAAAACGAAAATTCGGCGCGCCCCCTTTGCGACACCCCGACCGAAAACAAATATTAGGAAAAACGAAGAGTATGATAAGTGAAATTATGAATTTCAATGGTTATGATTAGTGATATTATGAATTTCAATGATTATGATTAGTGATATTATGAATTTCAATGATTATGATTTGCAATATGTAGGAATAACATTTTTTATGAAGAATGATGATTATGATTTAAAATTTTATGAGAAACATTTTCGGACTTCCAATGTTATGACTTAAAAAATTATGGGAAGAAATGCGCCCCCAACTTAATGGCATACAATATGTAATTATTACTACTAAAATATCGCACACATCATAATATCAGAACTAAACCTGAACCCACCTCTTACTGTATTACTAGTTAGGCAACCACATCAATTATCCTAATAATGTTCTACGTCAGTAATAAGTGATAAACACATTATACATACATAGGTAGGTAGGTATATAAATGATGTTTATCTGATGAGCGATTGCACTCTCGCACATGCAGATGGAATCAGCATCCATTAATGTGCATCAACGCGATGACGTGGCGAATGGCGCCAGAGTCGTCGGTTGCAGTTTGCAGTCGTATAGCAAACCAGTGCAGTCTTGCAAGTCAGGTACTGAAGCGTTTGAAATTAAATGATTTTTTTACGCTATTGCATAGCTTTTATCGCGGGCTTTGAGCGCGGCGACCGAACCAAGAAATTCCGTAACGAAAAAAACCTCACAATCGTCTAACGTCGTTTCAGTTCGGTAGACTTCGGCACGGTGTGTGTGTGCGTGCGGTTAGACGTATTGTAGGACTCTACGAAACTCGCACGAATCGAGACGAGCTGCTCCGAAATCGGACGATGCTATGCAATAGCTACGAGTATACCGCGGCAGTCCCCAAGTGCCACACGTCTTTTAATTTCATAAAAAACTAACAAGATGACCTCACTCCACCTGATCCTGATCATGATGGTAAGCGGTAAGATCCACATATGAGGTCGACAGGCACAATAGACCTTATTGAGCTTGTCGCACTCACCCTGAAGGCCTGCTTAAATGCTAATTTAGTAAGACACAAGATCATATATTTGATGTAAAATGGAAGAAAAGGTTGCTATTTTATAATTAACTTATCCTATCTAATTATACAAAATTGACAATTATCACCGTTGGATTCCTTAAATTATCAACGTTAGGCTGATTTCTGTGACCAAAAAACAAAAACAATCAAATCGATGATAGGCATCCATCATAAACACGAGTTTAAAAGTGTATTACAACAAACAATCAAGAAAGTGGCCGTGAGAGAAGTATTCCCCTGATGAACTTAATCGATCATAATTAAGGTTTCTTGGTAGGAATCTCTACGTTTCTTATTTATAGAGCTATTATAGGACGTTGTCTCTTGATTGATATCTCATACCTAGGTATTGTTGATAGTATGATCTGTTTGATCTCATTATGTGTAGGTTTTTTAAGCTATTGCATAGCTTTTATCGCGGGCTTTGAGCGTGGCGACCGAACCAAGAAATTCCGTAACGAAAAATCGTCTAACGTCGTTTCAGTTCGGTAGACTTCGGCACGGTGTTTGTGTGCGTGCGGTTAGACGTATTGTACGACTCTACGAAACTCGCACGAATCGAGATGAGCTGCTCCGAAATCGGACGATGCTATGCAATAGCTATACCGCGGCAGTCCCCGAGTGCCACATGTCTTTTTCCTCTATTTTTAGATAAGTAATAGCGCTTAACAATGGATAGCTAAACATATTCTTAATTTTAGTTCATACATTATGTTATTAGTTAGTTAGTGTTAGATAATTAAATAAGGATCAATGAGTTAAATCATTCAAAAGACACAAATAAAACAGACTCCAAATGAATTAATTGTCTTTTGAACATGTATTAGAGGCAATCCTTCAATACACGTTAGGCAATATTAATTACCGTACATTGATTCGAAATCATTTTCCTTATCCTTACTCCATCATTCATGACCATTTGAATTCAGCAAGTTGCCTCATAAAGGAAGAATAACTTCCTAGCTACCCAACTGTACTTAACCATATTTCCTCACTCATACGCGTTTAATTCCATTTCTATGCGACAATTACTTTGTATGGGACATGTGTTTTGCATTTCAAATTGTATGCTACAGCAAATAAGGATGAAAATTCAATGTCGAAATGCCACCTTAAATAGCAAACTCCATTTGAAGTAAGTAACTTCTTACTTGACAACTGTGTGCTCGGCTGTACAGAAATTATGCTCATTAGTGCATTTGCAAGCTATTTAAAGACTTACTTGACTGGAACGAAGCCTTATTATTTATAAGTCTCTAGGTAGACTTCTTTAAGGTCGAATTTCCTTTGAAGCTTATGCTTTTTTATAAAGCGGTTAACTTCCATGCTATAAAATCAAGATAATATTTGAATAATACGCTTTCGATTATATAATATTGATATTTTATTGTACTTTCAGAATATTAAAACACTGAGTTAAATTTCTTGCGATTGAGATTGTAGATATAACGATAATTGATTACATATCTATTAATAAATAAGTTTAAGTAAGCGATTTTCTTAATTTAAATTTGAATAGTGGTTCTCTACGTTTGAGCGTCATTTTGACACTCATTTTCGGAAATAATAGTTTGACGTATTGTATTCAATAAATAAAGTATACTAATATAATGTAATTCGAACTCCGGAATCGGAAGGTAGTCTCTACCAAAAAGAAGGAAATAACCACCGGTACCAAGTCCAACTTTTTACTCTACCTCGTCGTAACATTTACATCACCATTTAACGCTTGGACAGCTTAATTATCTGATAATAATGCCCGAGCCCTTTTTCAATCGTAAAAAAACCAATGCCACAAACATTAAAATCGGTCATTACTGTGAAATTGGCTCGAGCAACCCGCAAGGCTCAGTCCATTATCTTCGGCAAGGTTCCGTGACTATTGTCTAGCGAATTGCGTTTCCTAATTCTAATCGTAAGAAGTCGTAATTAATATCGATGTTTTGTAACGGAAACAAAGGAAGTGAAGTTGAAGTTTAATTGAATACTTGCGAGAAACAAAAGACTGTGTGCTTTTATTTCTTTTCAAATCGTAATATCTTCATTTGTATTCCAATTTTGAAAACTATACACTGTACCTATACTTTCTCTGAGGGCAGAGGGCCACACTTTTATTTCCGAAAGCTTCCCGGGAGATGCCAAATGTTGGGAATGCAATAACTGCAGTTTCCCCTGCTAGCATATTATGTAGAGCAAGATCATGAAACAGCTTTACTTCGAGGAATCAAACCAAAGTTCAAGTATAAGACCATTAAAAAAAATGTCATAAGAAAAGCAAACCCTTCAAGTTTCCACAAATAAACTTCCCATCTACAAAATAAACGATACAATTATCATACATATCCAGGACTTATACTATATTTACCCCCTGCGATGCAATGAAGAAATAAAATACAGAATTTATAACCTTCCAAACGTCGCGTATCGAGAATTATTTGCCAATAATGACTTCCAGTTACCATGATTCTCAGAGCCTAATTCTTCGATGTCATTGCAAAACTCCCACATCAGGGATCTTTAGTTGTTCCACGAGGGCCTATTGTCCAGGCCTATTGTGGCCTGACCTTTGGCCCATTGTCGACAAGGCCTTTGTCCCAATGCCCATATTTCAAGTGGGTGGACAGTGGTATTTTTTGTCAGTCAAGCATGAACGGGGGACAAATAGTTTGCGATTCGCTAACTCTTGGTTTTTGTTCCTTGGTCATTTAAACTGGAGCGTCTGTCGGAACTTTTTGTATGCTTTTTGCTGTGCCATGTTACTTGTTTACAATTGAGGATCGAGAGGCATAAAGTAGATCTTAATGAAGATCTTGTTTGATTACTACTGGTCGATCATTCTGTCTAAATCGTGTGATTCTTTTATCGATATTCGAAGAATAAAATTAATTATATGTATTACTACAATACAATAACGTTAGATGTTCTTCAATGTACAAAAAATAATGTAAAAATATATTTTCAGAAGCCTCTATTAAATGATTAGTTGTCATTGCTATGATTGCAGTCACGATAAAATTTAAAAATATAATTCGTTCTCGTTTCCTTCTTTTTTTTCTTACTACGCATCGTAGTTTCACTGCAGCATGCGTATACGTATGTCGTAATGCAACAATAGCTCGGAAGTAGACCACAAAAAAACCTATCACACTCAGCATGTCGAACCGTTTAAAGAATGACGGACATCTGTCAGAAAGAACACCAGGTTTTTGCATAAAAACATCATTCGTAACGATCCCAGTTTGGTGGATCTCTATAGCACATGTAGGGACTTTTTTTTGTCTCTTGCTATTTCAGTAATGTGTGACAAGGATAGTCATGTATGTAATAAATTTGAGTTGCTTCATATTCTATGTACATTAAGGAGCTGGATGCCAGCTGAGGATAGAGATAAGTGGCGAGCATTTGGGGGGCCTATGTCCAGCAGTAGACGAAAGTGGGCTGATGATGATGATGAAGGTACCTCTACCCTGTGACGCCGTGCAAGAGTAAGATAATGTATATTTCTGGTTCCAACAATTCTAATAGCCCAATAGGTTTGTGATTGTAGCCGGTCTTCTGGTCGGTATAATCATATTTTCCATTTATATTTGATAGGTCGATGGAAATTGTAAACGAACAAGTCAAATGCAAATCTGACTCGCTCACCAAGAGTTCTGTACAAATTAATATTTACATAGTTAAATAAGATTTTTAGTAAAAATCTATAACTAACTCGTCTTCTACACAATACGTAACCCATACAGTATACACCAATCAAAGCATCTTACGAGATGCTAAGCTTAAACATAATTGGCCCATTCCTACGCCGTACCAAGCCACCTGGTACACTATTCTATAGCTACATTCAACCTCCAAAAGATTTTCTTCTCTTTGATATTCACGACGAATGCATAAAGTATATTTCGACATCGATAAAAAAATAATTTTGTACCGTTGTTTGTATTTGAAGCACGTTCCGTTTGCATTGTAATCTGAAATGGTGTAGTACATTGTGTTGTGAGTTTGTACTACTGTTATGTATTGAAAGGCAACTAGTGGCGATTTGTTACCATAGACAAATTGTAAGATTTTTTTTATTGACAATCTATGATGACTTGGAGCCTTGTCATCATCACTTCCAAGTAAGCGTGGTAATCCCGCCTTTCTAATGTATCCTTGCGGTATAGTAATCTTTACTTAATATTACAACAGGGCAAGTAACAGACAGTCCCGCTTAAAAGATACAATGGCTGAATCGCTTTAAATTAAAAGAAAATCGATAGCCACCCGCTCCCCCGCAAGTCCGGTGATGATGACGATGCTGAAAGCTGCTCCAAGCCATCATCGAATGTCAGTTAGAAAAATAAAATAATTCAATTATGATGCACGGTTCTCTAGTATAGTCTGAGAAAGGCAATATAAGCTAATTTTAACCGACATCACTATAAGGGAGTAGTGTTTTATGCGATTAACGACTAAAGGCGCCTAACGTTACAGGAGGAGAGCTTACATAATATCACTCAGATACAAACCATAAAAATCAAAAGTTAGAGTACGGTTAATCATAGTATGGTACACCTAATAACCTTCCTTGCTCACGAAATATCTACCCAACTCATAGTACAAGAACTCTTACATCACATTAATGATGTTTCCTTTGAGGCGCACGTCAAAGGCAATATTCTTTAGTAACCGGAGGTGACATTACGTATCGTGGTCGCTGGAGGGTTAGGAAATGCTTTCAACTTAGGAAACACATAGTATATGTGCCTACTAGTGAGATAGATGCCGACTATAACTCTATATAATGTGTCATCTAAACCACTTAAGTTAGACGTTTGAAATTTGGCATGCAGTAAACTTAAAGCTTAGTTGCAACAGGATATTGCAAAATTCCCACGGGAACGGGAGTTATTGGGAAAAGCTTTTGTATGTAAAATCATGTCCACGCGAACGAATTCGCGGGCACAGCTAGTAATTTCATTTAATGTCATATCAATGTATCTGTTACGGTAAATGTGGATAGAGTGGTTATTATGTATAATTACCGGTAACTATGCATAATTACTAGTGTTCGTGGTAAAGGTGGTGAAAACTATCGATTTAATCACATTTACCGGTAATTATATAAAATTACCATACCCTTTGTGTAAATGTGGTAAATAATAAAATAAAACTGACTTGACTGGCTCGGTGAAACAATTGTTTTGTTAGTGACCCAGACTGGCGATTCCAAGAGTCGTGGGTTCGAATCCCACTCGGGACTAACATTTGTGTGATGAATATTGGTGTTTGTTCCGTGTCTAGGTGTGATTATGTAGTTAAGTATGTATTTATAAATAACTTTTCTGAAAATATTTAAACCGCGTTAGATAGATGATTGAAATTTGGCATGCAGGTACCCTAATAGACTTACTTGCGACGCGATATTGCAAAATTCGTGAGGTAAAAAGTTTTGTATGTAAAATCCTGTAGTCCACGCGAACGAAGTCACGGGCACAGCTAGTTATAAAACAAACCAGTCAAGTATCTAGAAACCAAACTTCATGTTTGGTTTATAAAAAAATATTATCTTATAAAAATAAAGTTAAATAAAATTAACACAATGGCAGGGAATTTTCAGTGGAACTCTTAAAATTCTTTCTCGTCAATATATTTTTGCCGGTTTGAGATTTGTGACATTTGGAATTGCAGAGTACTTGTGATATTTGTCAGCAATGTCAACATTTACCACAGTCGAGCGGGAGTTTTATATAATTACCGGTAAATTTGAATAATTCACTACATTTACCATGTGCGTCGGGAATTATCTATATTTACCTGTGATTATAGATAATTACCGATTGCTCACATTGACCGTAACATATCTATATCTAGGTTAGATTATTACCAGAATAATCATTTTTATTATTTGTCTCCTAAGCTGGGTCAAAATCGAACAGTAAGCCCTTTATAGATTTGTTCTATGTAAGATAAGCAATAATAATCGGTCGGATTTACACCTGATATGTAGTATGTTTCTTAAGATATGTTTATCTTTTGACATTTAATTAGTTAAATGGCAGCGGCACGTAAGCATCTTAATGAATGGATTACAATAACTCCGCAAAAAAACGATAAAATCAGATGAACGAGGACTCAAAAAAAACTAAAACAAATAGTTGTATATCGTCGCCTATCCCACAATTAGTTTATTGTACCCAACCCCGAATCCTACATTTACGGTCCATTTACGAGTCTGACCAATCACAGCGTCTGAATTTGCGCTAATTGGCGTCTGACACGTCACGACCTTGACCCGTCACGTGGTCGCCATGTTAGTGGAGCTAAGGCTGCATCGAAACCCTATGAGGCTTCCTTCCGAGCATTAGCATTGAGGGATTTATCGGCGTTAATAGTAGTGAGGTTGGACAAACGATTTAGGTAATGGCGGCCAATGTTAGTTTGTCGGATTGAGTCATTAGTTAGGATGTTAGTGTAGTGGATGCTTTGGTAATAATAGGCGAGACGACTAAAAAAATATAATTAGTCCGTTATTTAGATTATTTAAAAATATTGTACTCGTATTTTTTATTTTGTTTCACAAACAAGAAATTATGAAGATATAGTGCTTAGAAGTTTCGTATGACGTCACGTTATGGTACATTTTTTGCGTAACCGTGACGTCACAAGCTCCTGAAGTTTGATAAGCTATAATTTTGTCATTTTTCAATCAATTGAAAAACAAAAAAATACGTGTCCCATATTTTTGTATAAACTAACTTACGGACTAAATAGAATAATAAGATTTTGACCCAGTCGTCACGCCTATTATGGTTAGCTTGGTCCAGATGTTTCATCGGTCGGATTTCTGTCTCTATGAGGGTATGAGAACAGTGTATGAGAGAATGGACTTGTCTTTGCGCACACATGATCTACAATGATATGTCATCATCTTTGAAAAATAAGTACATCTCAATGAAAAGACTGTTCTTATTTGCAAATGTCATTATCATACAAAACAATATAAACAAAAGTACCAATAACTAAAAGATTGCTCTCAAGACTAATTTAATGACACAAACAAACCGATCGCCTTTCCCATTCATTTGAGACATTCTAGTGATGTCACACACGCGTCACACCGGAAGTGAGTCCCGCCTTCCTGCCTGCGCGCACGCCGACATCACAGAAAAAATAATCAAAAGTATCAAGAAAACTATGTTTCCAAAAAACCTCATGGCATAATTTTTATTTTTATTTCACATTTTTTTAATTTTTTTTTTTTCATACAAAATAATTCGCCAGAAATATGACTATGCAAAACTATGCATTTTAGGACCAATGTTTCTTCGACATATAAAAATATTTATGTATAGTAAAATATACCCTTAAAATTATGGGACATCAAAAAGAACACAGTGTATGTATAACAAGGGCGGTGACAGCGGTGCAGTCACAGGGCGTAGAATTGACCAAACCAATATCTAGTTATATTTCTCAAGGACGCAGTTTTGAAAAGAAAAGAAGAAAAGTTTAGTTATGACCCTGCACATCTATTCGGTAGAGCGGAACCACCAAACATGGAACTATCCCAGTGATGTCGTCACACACACGTCACGTCGGAAGGAAGTGGGTCCCGCCTTCCCGCCGCCCGGTCGGGCACAGTTCAAGGTCCCAGTTAACTGGTGTGGGAATTGTACATCGATATCATATCGAAGGAACATTGTTTTGGGATCGGGTGTTGAGACAGAGTATCGATGTTAGACAACTGAAACTGTCCGGGATATTTACTCTGTGGCTTTGTTTTTATGAGCTCATATTTCGGCACTGTTGCAAGCGCCATGTAACTATGACAGTTTAAAATTATATAGAGTATCGATGGTTTATTTTGTAGAGACACTTGTTGAGACCGATTTAAAGAGTTTCAGATGCAATGAGGGTTTACGCGTATGAAAAATTCAGGAGGTGGCAAAAGGTAATAATAATAATAATATATCTTTATTTCTCAACACAAAACACAAGTTAACAAATTTGATAACAACAATCATTAGAGGAACATATGATGTGGTTTGTGTGAGACTGACGCCTGTGATAGGTATAAGTATACCTGTTTTACAGGTCATCAGGCTCCCACCACCCGGTATTCCTAGTTGTATAACACCAAGAATGTTATACTTGATGTTAAAACAGATTAGGAGATGTTAGATTGCCTGGATAGGCAAAAGGTAAGGTTGAAGTCAAACTGCAGCATGATGCATTGTTGTGCAACATGTCAATATTCACCAATCATGCTGCAATTGGACCTCACGCCTACCTATCGCCATCTAGTGAATTTCTCACACGCGATAGCCCATTACCAAGACATGTGATTAGTTCAACTACAAGTACATTGCCAATCTGTTAGGGTCCAACATCATCAATTAAATAATCAAACATATTTATGTTTTACATCATTTAACTGACTGTTTACTCTCCACTCGAGCCGAAAACCCTTCCCCACTTGTTCTTCAACCCGTCAGACGGGTCTAAGAGACCATACAAGACATCTGTCTCCAAGACCGAGGGAGCCATTCAGAGCCATCATTAACGTCGCGATTCCCGTAGTAAATTACCTTTATTGCTTACAAGATGGCCATAAATCAAAGTTTAAGTCTGGGGTCCTTTTGACCCGCACTAATCGCGGTGTGGGGTTGAATTAAAATTCATGGGTCGATTGGGCCCGCCCATTCCGCTCGTAAAGTGTTAAATGAGTGTTTAATCGTGTTAGTGGAAGGTTATGGCGGTGTTTTAGTGTTAAGAATATGATTATGGTTGTCTTACATGCGTGTTTATTTGAGATAATAAAATTGCACATGATCTTTTTTATTTTGACTCTTTAAGATGGCTATCTGGTAACTTGAATACGTTTAACTTAATCGCTGTTTCTAGAAACTGTGAGTTAGTTCAATAAAAGATAGGTACGCATGATACGCATCTGATGGTAAGATGTTTTTTCACAGATATAAGAGAAAATATTCCCACGAGATACCTATCTAATTGCTACTGAGAGCCTTAGTAAGTAGAATACATACTACGATTTCCCACAACTAAGGAAAGGTCATCTTAGCAATGTCTTCGTCCAGAAATCGTGCTTTCAGAAGTAGTCGTTTTTTCTGTTCCCCGTCATAATGACGCAGCGTATTCTCGCTCGTCATTTCGCAACGAAACTGCCAGCACGTGTCAAGCTTTTTGTCGGATCACTAGAAAGCTGGAAACTAGTTAAAAGTTCACAATTTTTTCTATCATCGGCCATGGCGACGGTTGACGCAAAAAAAAAGAAAAAAACCATGGAAAACGTGACCGTTCCTTCAATGGAGCGATGGCGATATTTCGTTTTAATTGCATGGTTTTTCTATCATTGCTATAAAAAAAGAATGATTCATACTTGTAACTATTGCGTAAAAAAATTAAACATGAAACAATAAAACGCGAAGCTTACCTATATTATACGCATATAGAAACATATTTCAACAATAAACACGGCTAATATTCCAAATTTTATGTGCGAATCTTCGCTACACAGATAAATTATTCTAAATAAATATCTGGGACATTTCCACACACGGTCATCTGACCCCAAACTAAGCAGAGCTTGTACTATGGGCGTCAGAGACTGATATACATACAAAGATATTTATAAATACATACTTAAATACATAATCACACCCAGACACGGAACAAACACCGATGTTCATCACACAAATATTTGTCCCGAGTGGGAATCGAACCCACGACTCTCGGAACCGCCAGCCAGGGTCACTAACCACTGTTCCACCGAGCCAGTCAGCAAACTAAACTAAAGGAAATGACAAATAATGCCTACAATAGGTAAAGTGAAATCATTCAGAATTCACAGTCACTTCATTAAAGTTACATACATTAATTAAATATGCCAAAGCATAATAAGCACGTCCATCAAACCGTATTGATATCAAACGCGTCTGTTAACATAGCATCCAACCGTTTACTCAAATGTCGGAAGTAATATTGCGCAACGACTGGTGTCGCGTATTTTAGCGATTTTACGCGTTTTGTGACGTAATGTGACATGGCAGACGGAGCGGCAAGTAAATCTTCTAGCGTGAATGACAGTTATTTTTTAGCTAGCATTGAGTACTTTATTTGATGGAGTCCACAAATAAATGGGCGCCGTCCGATCCGTACGCAAGATATATATTACAGTACAATGACACTGAATTCTTACAAATATTCAAAATGCGGAAAAACTGTCTGTATGTCTTCAGTTAAATTTTTAAATAAATGGTAGGTACAATAGGAGCGTTGGATGCGCAGTTTTAGTTAATAATAATGTGCGTTCACAATGACAAAAATGTATTCTTGAATAAAAATATGCAATACATGTTATGTAAATAACATTATGGTAAACATTGAGGCCAGTTTATTCGCAAATCGCCGCGTAATATTCACGCTTCATCGACGTTATGTGATAAAACCTGTTTATCTAACCAGAGACAAGGAAGTAACGGGATACGAGTGAAAGTTGTCTATGAATGAACTTTACTTGTAAATTGTACTAAAGTTATTGCATGATTCTAAGTGCAATTGTGTTTTTTTTTATACTAAACTTAATGTGTTTTGTTGCAGATTCTTTCGTGAACAGTCAAGAATGGACAGCCTCGAGAGGAGTCACAGAACTGAGGGTGGGAGTGTTGGGCTCCCCGGACAGTGGGAAATCAGCATTAGTGCACCGGTATTTGACCGGCGCTTACATGCAAGAAGAAAGTCCGGAAGGTAAATACTTTTTTGCAACTACAAATTTTCTTGTGTAGCGCCACCTATTGGTGTCACTCTGAACTACTACGTGAACCATTTGTATGTGTAGCTGTATAAGTCTTCGTTTAGATGGCGCTATAAACGTGACGTATATTAGTTCTGATAGAATCTGCTAGATGGCAGTGTTTGTATGTTATTCACAGCGGTGGTCATTCAAAGATAACAAATAGATGGCGCTCGATAATACTTTTTAATATTTTCTTTTTAGTTCATTGAACTTAGTACGTAATAATAAAAAGGGTTCGTACATCTGTGCGTAGGTTGAAAAAACCATGGATGTGAATGTAACAGTTGGCTTCGGTACCCACGCAATGCGATATTGATAATATCTATGTGTACTCATGGCGGCTTTACTTATTGAAATAAGATAACAAATAGGTGGCCAGTCTTATGGGATATTGCTACAACACCAATTCCTTTATGGATTTTGATGGAAGATTTCATATCTATTCTAACGATCAAATGTAAAAAATATTACATGCCCTGTAAGCACATTTTATGTTTTGTTACTTACACAATTGAATAACGGAAATAGAAAACGAATAAACCTTCAAACTATTATTAATAAACCAAGCAGGTGTGTACGTAATAAGTAGGTAATTAAAATATATTTTTATAACATTTACTAGGTAATTAGCTGTAAATGATTTTTTTTAAATCCTTCCTTACTAATATTATAAATGCGAAAGTAACTCTGTCTGTCTGTCTGTCTGTCTGTCTGTCTGTCTGTCTGTCTGTTACGCTTTCACGCATAAAGTACTGAACCGATTTAAACGAAATTTGGTACAGACATAGTCTAGAGCCTAGAAACGGTTATAGGCTACTTTTTAACCGACTGCGCTATAAAGAAGTAATGTTTTAGCCGTTAAACATCTCTACGCGGACGAAGTCGTCACAGCCACTGGACGGATCGAGATGAAATTTTCAGGCAAAATTTCATCTCGATCCGAAAATGACAGGATTTCCCGAAATTCCCACGGGAACGGGAAATAACGGGAAAATCCTTTTGTATGAAAAATACTAACCGCATAAGTTAGACGCTTGAAATTTGACATGCAGGTACCTTAATAAATTAAAAGCTTAGTTGCAACAGGATATTGCAAAATTCCCACGGGAACGGGAGTAATAGGATAAAAACTTTTGTATGAAAAAATCTAAACCGCGATATAGATAGACGATTGAGATTTGGCATGCAGGTACCCTAATGAACGTTAAGCTTACTTCCAACGCGATATCACAAAATTCCCATGGGAACGGGAGTTATTGGGAAATAACTTCTGTGTGTAAAATCCTTACGGGGTTGAAATATATTATACAGAGATAGAGATATACCCGAAGCGAAGCGAGGGCGGGTCGCTAGTAATTTATAATTTCATATGATTACAAGCCTTTTTACGAATAACAGGCAGTTTTTATTAACACTGGGTATGATGTACTCGGTTAGGTCAATATAAAAATTAATAACTACGTAATTTTCAGGTGGCCGCTTCAAGAAAGAAGTGATAATTGACGGTCACAGTTACCTTCTGTTGATACGGGATGAAGGTGGACCACCAGAAATGCAGGTCAGTACCATAATCAACCAACTTTTTTTTTCCTAACAGACTTACGATGGTGGCTTGGAGTAGCCTTGTCATCATCACCGGCCTTGCGGGGGAGCGGATGGCTCTCACCCCTAAAACCTTTAAAAGAGAAGGTGGTTCTCAAGTCGATTTTATTTTTTGAGTTTGTTTACTTATGATACTTATTCGGAGAATGGATTGATAGGATATCTAACTAAATCAAATCGGTGCACACGTATAAGCTCGTCTTTGATACCTCCTGCCAAAATCAAAATATAAATGCTGTTAAACTTTACTTTTTTTAAAACAGTTCGATATTTGTTTGCTTCACAAATCGTTAAAATTTACGTTTTGACGGGAAATCCCTTTTTTGATTACGAATACAATATGTGTAATTCAATTGCCATTCATAATGATAATGCCCACTCGTACGCATAAGCGTTAAGTTAATATCAAACGGCCAGGGTTACACCTTCCGTGCTGTTCACTAAACTTATAGCCATTAAACTTATCTTTGAGAACGAATAATAAAAGAGGAAATTGGAAATGTCACACTGGAATGTTGTTCACTGTGCACAGGTAGTAGTAAGTTTCTCTATAACAACAAAAAATGGCCAAGTGCGAGTCGGACGAAGGTTTCCGTAGAGATTTTGCAAAAGAAATGGTTTTTTTTATATGGGGGATTCTTTTAATAATCATTTAACATCATGATTCATAATTTTTCACTCCCACTTCACGTGTCCCTACACGTGGAATCCTATTATTTTTTTTCTAAAGATTTTACGATACCACTTTGTCGGCGAGATGTGTGTGTGTATACTTAGTAAAGTAGTTTTGAGCTTTGCCGCGGAAAAACTGACAGACGGAGATGGCGAAACTATAAGGGTTCCTTGTTTACAACGGAACTCTACAAAGAAGTGATAATTGCCCTAAGGCCTCTTGAAGTCTTGAAGTTCAACGCTTCCCTCCCGTCGCTCTCAAACGAGCTAGAAGTCAGAGAGACGCCAAGGAGCGAACAAACCGTTGTACCCGACAAAATCGATAGCGCAGTTAAATATTCAACACACAATTATGTGCCGAGGTAGTTGACATGCCACTTGAGTCGCGTGACGGTGTTCAAGCCTTGTTCTGAAAAGGAGAAGACAAGTATCGAAACGTTAAACTAGGTAATAAGTACATAGTATTGTCTGTTATTTGAGCGAACACTACACATTTGAAATCAAACTAATTTTACGGATTAAACTCGCGTGTATTAAGCTATTGCATAGCTTTTATCGCGGGCTTTGAGCGCGGCGACCGAACCAAGAAATTCCGTAACGAAAGAAACCTCACAATCGTCTAACGTCGTTTCAGTTTGGTAGACTTCGGCACGGTGTTTGTGTGCGTGCGGTTAGACGTATTGTACGACTTTACGAAACTCGCACGAATCGAGACGAGCTGCTCCGAAATCGGACGATGCTATGCAATAGGTATACCGCGGCAGTCCCCGAGTGCCACACGTCTTTTTGTTTTTCTAGACATATTCAAGCAAGACTGACTTGCCCGTGACCACGAGCGCTGTAAAGAGCTCGTAACGTCGAGTATCTAAATGTGTAATATGTTTAGAATAACAATACACGCGAGTTTAATCCGTAAAATTAGTTTTATTTCAAATAGGTATTAAGTTTTGTGAGACACGGGGTGCTTTCCACATTTTTTTCATTTTTAGAAAAACTGTAAAATTTTGACTGCTCCACCCACCACGGGTTGGGAAAACGAACCCACTGCCCTTTGGTCCGAATTCGTGTCCGGATATGCATTCCACACTAAACCAACAGCTATATACTGCTATGTATGAATATTTAAAACAGCAGCAAGTCTTAGCACTAGAAATAAAATGAACAGTTTTAAAATGTCGATTCATCACACAAATATGTGTCCCTGGTAGGGATCGAACTCATGACTCCTGGCAAGTACAGGGCCTTAGCAAATACGCCATCGAGCAAGATCAAAGGTTATTGAAGTGCTCTCCTTACTCAAGCTCGAATAGAGTGTCGATTGACTTTGTAAATTCTGGTATACTAGTAGGCAACATGTTTATTTAAAAACTAGAGACTACTAAACATTTATATGTCTACTATACTAATGCTTAGATTTTATTAGGGGTGAGAGCCATCCGCTCCCCCGCAAGTCGGTGATGATGGCGAGGCTACTCCAAACCATCATCGTATGTCAGTTAGGAAAAAAAAAGCTTAGATTTCCCTAACTAAAACGTCTAATTTTAAAAATTTTAAGTAAAATATTTTAAATACTATACTTTTCGGTACTGGTACCAATAAGCCGTTTAAATGCAAGATATTTGGAAGTTCCGAAGCATGTATATCATTAGAAGTCGTCGCTTTTAGTAGCAATACGACTGACCTAGTATTGATTGCGCGTTTCCAATGTCGAAGGAAATGCACGACGAACGGGAAATTTGTAAAGTATAATAACAGGTAATCTGCAAAACACGGTGTACTGTAGAGTCGTTGTAAAGGTGAGAAGTTTGTTCATAAGTATGTTATAAAATTATTGCTGCACTACACATATAAAAAAATATAAAAATCTCACCGATTTCCCATAAAAACACTGTATGTATACGGTTAGGCTTCTCTTGTAGAGATAGATAGGTTGCAAGGACAACCAACATCACATTTTTTCTGAAAAACCTTCTATTATAGTCTACTCAGTATCCTCTTCACAGAATTTGCAGGGAAAGTTTTTAATAATCTTTTTACAAACTAATATTTAAATATTAATGTCGTGTGACCATGAAAACCCGCTCAGCACAGGACACAGATATCGATTCGTGCTATAAAGGGGGCTCTAGCTTTTTAATAGGCGCATCCACGTTATTTACGCCGCTATACACGTAGCAGGGTAGGGTAACCAGGTGCATCAGCATTTATTAAGGACAAACAACCGAAAAATAAATATTTGATAGGAAACTAATTTTGTGCTCTTTACAGCGTTCGTACGGGTAAGACTCGCTGAAGAGATCTCGAAACGTCGGGCTTTTAAATAATATGTTGAGAATCAAAACAGCGAGTTTAATCCGTAAAAAATCCTTTGTAGGTTTTTTGTTTTGTTCATAAAAATCAAGTAGTAGTATTTAGACATTTTGAAACTACTCAATTTGCGTCCTAAATTGTTCTTTGTGAACGGTTTTTGATATTTAAAGAATAACAACTTTTATATCAAAAATTATCATATCAGGTTAATCTGATAATTAATTATCATTATCTGATGATGTTCAATAAAAATCTGTTAGAAGTTGGTGCGAAAAACAGTTATCGTTATCATAGACCCCAAAAACGGATTCACATTTATTTGTGCAGAAAATATCCCGTCAAGCCTATTCAATCTGGCCACTCTAATGTCGGCCATTTTACGATCATGTCGCGGCCAATTTACAGAACGCTTAGCGTTTTTACGATATTTACCATATCGTTACCCTCGCGTTACCCTTGCGTTACCCCGCGTCGACAGAAACGGGAGACAAATCCTTGGTACTGTGTTGCAACAAGCTTTAAAGTCCGGGAATGGTGCTAAAGTGTGTTTCGGAACAGCTGTTTCGGAATCTCTTTTTTTAGAAGGAATATTTATGACCGTAGTGGGCATTTCTTAGTACAAGTTTATGGGTGTTTAAGAAAATGAGGGCGTGTTACAGTCAATAGGAGTAGTAGCTAACATTTAACAGCTGGCTGAAATTTTTTCATCATCAGCCCATACACGTCCCCACTGCTGGGGCACGGGCCTACCCTAAACTAGGGCGATAAGGCTTTACTCAACCACGCTGGCCAAGTGCGGGTTGGTTGACTACACAACCTAAGAATTGCTTCCTAGGTGTGCAATTTCCTTACGATGTTTTCCTTCACCGTTAAAGCGTCGAATAATCGTACCTACATGTGAAATTCATATTTAAAAAACACAGTGGTTCGTGGCGGGGTTTGAACTGGCGACCTCTCGCATGGCAAGTAACGACCTTAACCGCTCGGCCATCGTCGCTTTTTTCTAAAGTGATTTCGCATATTAAATGTTTTTTTTATCAATTTTGTTTCCGTTGGCACTGTAATGGATCTTAAGCGTTGATTCGTAAGTTTGTACCAAATTGACTCTGATCCGATTCGAAAGTGTATGTAGTAAGAATTAATATTGCATGTCCCAACCGATTTCAGTATTGGCGGATAATCTCAATGCAGATCAGCAAATTGCACAAGTAGAATAGAATAGAGTAACCGTTTATTTGGCACTGATAGGGGACTTAATTGACTACACAAATATAAACGTAATTCGTAAACACTACGTTCTGTTCATCCTTACTAATATTATAAATCCGAAAGTAACTCTGTCTGTCTGTTTGTCTGTTACGTTTTCACGCATAGAGTACTGAACCGATTTAAACGAAATTTGGTACAGATATAGTCCAGAGCCTAGAAAAGGATATAGGCTTTTTAACCGACTGCGCTATAAAGAAGTAATGTTTTACCCGTTAAACGTCTCTACGCGGACGAAGTCGCGGGCGGAAAGCTAGTAATAAATAAACAAAGTAACAAGAACATTTTGGGCTGGCATATAAAAAAAACATGGCCATCTCTGTAGCAACGTTTCAGCTACGCCTAAGCCTATCGAAAGGGTTTTCATTTTTACCTTTTTAGGGCATCCTTTCACGGTTACCTCATCGTTCCTTAGTCAAAAGATAGCGCCGTAGAGTCGCTGTAAAAGCGAAGGTTTAAAAAAGACGTAGCTTTGTAAATTCTTGGCTTAGGGACATTTGAAGGGCTTAATTTTTTTTCCTAATCGACCTACGATGACGGCTAGGAGTAGCCTCGTCATCATCACCGGACTAGCGGGGGAGCGGATGGCACTCACCCCCAATAGGCTTAATAGAATTCACCGTAAAGTTAATTTAAAATCACAAAATAATACACATGTAACATATCGGATCACTTATTTCGATAAGTAATAAGTTAATTAACACCGTAAAATATCTGATGAAAACTCTATCTGTTCCACTAAGAACAAGTTGAAAGTATTTTAGGTGCAGATATAATTATATCTGTCCTCAAAATGGTTACCTAAAAGGAACCTATCGGCTATGTACCTATCCTTTCAAAAAGTAATTTCCCAAAGCGGTTACTAAAAGACGCAGCTCAAAGTGACAAACAACAAAAAGGCACCGTTTTGCGAAGTCTGCTAAAAAATGAAAGGTCATGCAAGAAACATGAGTTGCGTAAGAAACAGAAGTCAACTTGTCCCGAGCTGCCTCAAAGGAAACGGCGGCATTGCAAATGCCTAGTGAGGCATGTGCATGATATAAACGGATTCCATTATTCGGAAGGTCGTCGTTATGCATTCCTGGAGAGGGTAGGAAATGGAGACAGGAATTTGGGCTTGTGCGGAGTAATTCAGTCTTTGGTTGTGAGCTAAAGGTTTCAAAATGTCGTATGTTCTGTGAGTACCTAATCCATGAGTGATTACCTTCTCAGAACAAAAAGGTATAAAAATACAATGTGTAAAAGCATCGATAGCCGAGTGGTCGTTGCTTGCCCTGCGAGAGGAAGCCAGTTCAAACCCCGCCACGTATTTTCTAATTTGAAATTCATAGTACGATTATTCGTAGCTTTAATGGTGAAACCTGCACACTTACGAAGAAATTCTAAGATTTTTAGTCAACCAACCCGCACTTGGCCAGCGTGGTTGACTAAGGCATAATCGCCCTATACAAGGGTAGGCCTATGCTCCAGCAGTGGAGACGTATATGGGCTGATGGTGATGTACCAATGTTTTAAATGGAATTTTGTAATGTGAAAAAGATCCAGTCGTGACTTTTAGTCGTCATAGTTGTTCAATCCATCAACTTGAGGTTAGCGAGGTTAGTCGACATCGTTGGAAGAAAGTAAAATTGTATGCATTTAACGAAGCAGACAGAATCGTGGGCAGAAACCTAGTAAGCAATACATGTCTCTAATCTCTCTATGTATTCTCTATGTAGAGTAACGCCCTTATTTGACAACAACACAAGTGGTCTACAATGCGAAGTACCACTAAGGGCCACGATCTAACAGCGGAGTTCGGTTCAATTAACGAGAGCCCTATCGATTGGCTGCATCCAGTTTCGCATGCAGGAAGTTTAAATTGAAATCACACGGATGACGGAAGAGCCGAACTATTCGATTTGTTTATTAATCCGGCTAGTGTCGATGAAGTGTATTAGTAGAATGTAGAAGACTTTGGTTTACTAATATAATATCACTACATAGTATAAAGCAAGGTTGCTTCCCGCGTCTGTCTGTCCCTATGTATGCTTAAATCTTTAAAACTCTACTCCGTTTTGTCACTAGTTTATATATAAAATACTGTGTGCAGTGCCTGGGATCATTCGCGTGGAATAAAACTTTTGGCAACTTATTATACCTTTATAGGGTACACTTTATACCCTATTTGTTGTTCTGATATGAAAGCTTTTTATTGTAAACTTTTATCAAAATACATACATCTAAAGAACTTTTGCTTACGTCTATAACATGAGTAGGACTAGTACAAAGAAAGTTCCGAGAATCGTATCCTCTTCATTCGCTATCTGTCCGATGATGTCTATTATTACGGTTTGGCCTTTCCAAAAATAGCTGCGGTCTCTACCATATCATCAACAGATTGCAAAGGGCTCGACCGGTGCTTGCGTCATAGCCGTGACGTCATTACCCGGGATTGCCTACGGCCGAATCGCTGTCCCGGCACAAACTGCTCTAAATATAGTGAAAATTGCTTGTAGAGTGCACAAGCTTTGAGAAAATCCAGGAACACCCAACTGTTGTTCAAAGCTTCTATCCGACCGTTGTATGAAAACTGGTAAGATTGGCTGGAAATAGAAAAATACCACAACTATTTACTGTACTACTGTATAAACAAACATGTGTTTGTGATAGGATTGCAATTTCATCTGATACACCTTAATGTCAAAAACTGACTAGCAAATTCATTGATATTTTATTTTGATCGGCTCTTATTACCCTGGGATTCTATTTCTACACCTAAGGCTTTAAAAATGTTGAAGTTTTGATTTTCTTTTGGTCACGGTAGCGGCGTAGTGACCGTCCATTTAACCTACGGCCGCGACTGGCCACATCAATTTATTGCGAACCGCCGCGAGATTGAACCCGAAAAAAAATAAAAATAAAATAAAAATGATGGCCCTTCGCAGCTCGTCGGACGCGGGCCATAATTTAGATATCGAACACGTGTACCATAGAGGTTTTACTCCACATATTTTTTTTTCTCTTTTCAAAAGGCTTGATTTGAAACGGTGTTTGGTTAGTTACCGGTTTGTTTACGCTGGATATTGGAAATGAAATTCAGCATTCTAGTCTATTATTATTCATAGGAATAAAATCGTTATATGTTAGATATTTCGTATCCATTTTCAGAAAATTCAATTATGAAAGCGTAGTGTTTAAAATTGGAACTGAAAGCTTGGTCGATTTAATATTTGATGAGAATGTAGATGGACCAACTAATTTTATTCTGCACCGATATCTATAATATAAAAATGAATCGCAAAATGTGTTGGTAAGCGCATAACTCAACAACGCCTGAACCAATTTGGCCAATTGTTTTTTTAAAATGTTCGTTGAAGTCCAAGGATGGATGGAGAAAAAATCGAATAATTGCCGGGAAAACCCCTTAAAACAGCCATTTTTGACAGGACGAAGTCTGCCGGGTCTGCTAGTACATACATAAAATCACGCCTTTTTCCCAGAGGGGTAGGCAGAGATCACTTCCTGTTGAACATAATAAATTCCCTAGCTGTCAATAACATCTGTCCCCTGTTGCTGGGCAAACATAAATTCACAAATCAGATTTAATACATTTTAACCGAAGTAGGATTCCTTCGTTTGATGCCCCCGGGCTGAGAGGGATCCCTCTGTGAGGGAAGACAAACAATAGCGCCTTGAGGAGTGTTTTGTTAGGTCGTGACCTTCACTTGGACTCGGGAGGGTCGTGAGTAATCCTCCATGGTCCTTGCCTCTGAGTGCTGGATCGTGACTGCTTTTTAGGGTACTTACGAATTATGCTGGTTTCCGAGAAATGTGCCGTTTCAATTAGTAGTCGCTATGGTTCGCGGCTATTTTGGGACAGTGCTTATGGATCCGTTCATATTCATTCTGTGTATTAATAAGTAGGTAGGTAATGGTACATATCGACCTTCTAAGTATCATCGTATCTAAGAATAATGCATTGTACAATAATGTACAGTCAGCCAGAAATGTGGTCTACCACCCTACGGTTGAGTACATTTATTCGCTAGAACGTCATGATACAACAAGGTAAATTTTCCCTGGCAACAAGATTGTATCAGTGAAAAGTCAACCTTAGCGATCATTACATCTCGCAGAAACTTTTGTCAAAAGTGGTAGACCACTTTCTTGGCTGACTGTACCAGCTCTGAGGTTGAAAAAATATGTCTTTGTGGTGGCTACTGATCAGTTTTGGTGAACAAACGGCTGAATACATACTGATAGGAGGATTAAATGGCTATATTTTCCTAGCTGTGGCAAATAATTACAGGTGACATTAACAGTCATCATGACAAACCTTTTGCTCGCCACAAACGAATCCATCGTATCTCAACCATCTATCGTCAAATCCGACCTACTAATACGCTTAGCCGTCCGTGTTAACCCCTCGGGCCGCGGGCTGAACGCACCAGCTCCGGAAAGCTTTCAGCCGCGTCCTGGGGCATTGTGCACCCCGGCGCCGGTAATTGCGATGCTCCGGACTTAGGGTTAACACTTTACCTCTAGGTTACCTAGAAATAAGAATTAAAATCTTACAAATTGTATTATTATTATTGTATTATCTTACAAATTAGAGGCTCTTTTCGTTGATTACCACGAAACGCACGCTCCTTGTAATTTTATTCAGTCCTTTAACAACTATGATGATGCATGAGTAATCTTGTATTCAAAAGGGGACAAGATTGCCCAAATTTTGCTTTGATCTAAACAAGTCAATGGTATTTTTATTTATTTTGGATAAAAAAGTATATAATTTCCTTCTTTTAGATTTAGATTGCTTTAGTGGTGCATTGGTGGCTTGGTGGCACACCGCCTAAATCTGCGTACTCTCAGTACACTTGAGGTTACACGTGTAGGAACTGGCTTAAATAGGTCGAGAGATCATTAGTCGCTATTAATCGTCTTGTCTCCCTTTCCCTATTGAACGCCGGAAGTGTGACAACAGTCTCACTGTGATTGTGGAGATGACGAAATGAAGGAGAATGGAGAAGGGCATGATAAATAATGATTTAGCGTAATATCCTTGAAAGATACGAGGAAAATGAATTTAGTATTAGAACTCAACTTTGTTCCCCCCAATGGTAGCACACATTGGGATGCCTAAGAGTTTCCTAGTAAAATTTGGCCCACTTCATTGACATTTTTTGACATACAATCTTGCTATATTCTGTTTAACCTGTTTTGCCACATGAGAATTATCAATTGCTCAATCTAAAACAGGATTTTGAGCCAGATATGAAATGAAATGAAATGATTTTATTCTGCAAATAGATTTTCATGAAATACTTTTGCACGTCAAGTTATCAATACATTTATCACAAATAAATAAAAATTTCTTTCCTTTCGCGTTATATTTCGTCACACAACACTAAATGTATTAACTTGTAGTGGAAAATGTTAATTGCTGATGTATTATTTTAAGTTATTTTAAGTCAAATGTATTAACAAACAGCTGTATTTTTCGTAAATAAATAAATAAATATCCAAGCGAGCAGCTCATCATATCCATCATCACCATCAGATAAATCTGTCCCACTAAATCCCATCAAAATTGGAGCAGCTGCAGCTAAAACATATTATGCATTCGCCTTCTCTCCACTACTGGAAGGTCTTGACGGGGAGTAAGTGGTATGATTGGGCAAAATGCACTGGCTGGAGAAGTTAAATCGCCATCCTTATCCCCGTGACCTATTTTTGTGCAGTGCATAGGATTTTTCTCGAATAGTTGCTTCGCTCACGTGCATTCGGCTTTGTTTAGCTGAGATTCTGCTTCAGGGCAGCTTTAATTCGCATCTATCCCCGGCTCTGTTCATATGGAACTTGGGAAGAATTCTTGGACTGGATTTCTTTGGGTGTATAACTTTAGCGGTTGTTATGACAGCTGTGGCTCATTATTTTACCGCTTAGGTACTAAGCTTAAACTAAACTTACTCGGAATATACAGAAATGTATTTGTATTACTAAATAACAGAGTCTATGTTGTATACTACATATAAGGGTTGTGATCATATAAGATCAGTATTGACAACTCACTAAATAGAATTAGTTCTTACTACCCTGGGCGTCCAACACTATAGTCGACTATTTCATGTACATAGGTACATACATTAGCTAATCTTTCTATGAAACACTTAACGCTATTATACTGGAACTTCTATTTCACGGAAAAGTGTCTGAACAACAGGTGTTTTGAACAACAAAGGAGTACTAAGGAGCATAGAGCTGTTTTACTTTTATAAAAAGATTGATAAAACTACCTAAATCTGAACTGACCTTTGAAATTATATTCTTGAATCTGAAACGAAATCTATTCGCGACCTCAAAGTGGAAATCGCTTCTGTTCATTTATTAATGTCACGTCAAAGTTTCTAAAGGTCATTTTAATACTGGACGCGCCAATTCGTTATTCATAAATGCCAGATGACGTCAAAACTCTAATTTGTAATTCGTCTAAATTAAGATCCAGGAAATGATTTTTCACATTTGAAATTATTCTAAGTTTACGGATTAATCTCGCGCATATTGGTATTCTAAACATATTATGTATTTAGAGATCCGACGTTTCGAGCTCTTTACAACGCTCGTGGTCACGGGCAAGACAGGAGACTTCCGAATTTCATCCATAAACCTTATTTTACTTCAAATTTTATACATTGCTTACTTTGTATTGCGTAAATAGTCAAGAAATTCTGTAAGCATTGTACAATAACAGCTCTAGTCAGATTTATCAGTATTTACCGCCGTGTAAATGCAAAGCTAAACCGAATTAACTTTTATCAGATTCCGGCTTACTTCTAGTTTAGCGGTCCCGCAATGTCCTAAGTACGATTAATGTACTAGGTATCCTATAAATCTAGTGTGGTTTGGTGAGGCAGTCAATACTAACACGCTGTCTTACGTAAGGTAAGGCAGGCTGAAAGTTTAATGTCCCGAAAAGTGTGACCTCTTTGATAAGTCTATTTATAACTAGCTTTTTCATCGCGTAGTCTTCTCTAGGTACATTGCAAAAGGTCTAAATTTTCATCCTTTATGTTAAACTTTTCTCAACCTTGTCCAATTCGATATTAACTGTTGCGCTCTAATTTTATTTGATTAACAATTATTGGAGGATGACGAGAAAATATAATTCTGTACATAGTATTGTCTATTTTTATTTGCGCAAGCACTACACATTTGAAATAAAACTACTTTTACGGATTCAACTCGCGTGTTTTTGTATTCTAAACATTGTTTAGAGATCCGACGTTTCGAGCTCTTTACAGCGCTCGTGGTCACGGTTAAGACAGTTCTCTACAGTTTTCCAGTTTCAGTTTACTTTGCTCTTTTCAAATATATGTAGCTATAACTAAAATACTTGTTTTCTGCACAGAAACCTAACCTCGTTACTCTAAAGTCCAAGTCCATACAAAATTGAGCCAAGTCATACAAATGAGCAGTCAAAATACCGTTGTCTTGTCTCCGTAAAAGGGTCCCTTTACCCTTAAATAGCTTATGTAGAAGAACGTAAGATGATTAGTTTGAGAACCGCTGACTCAATTGAATAAATCAGTAGCTTTTAGCTTTACGACGGAAACAGTCTTGAATAAGAAGTATATGTTCACATTTACACTTCAATTTCCAGTATTAAGGGTATATAACAATTTGTGACTGGGTCTAATGATATAAATATAATATAAATATTGCACAACATCACAACATAAGTACATTGATCTGATCCCGTGGTAGCACTTGTGTTACGGATATCAGAATCAACAGTGGATACACAAATATACTCAAATATATTTAAATAAAACACACCCAGACACGGAACAAACACCGATGTTCGTCACACAAATATTTGTCCCGGGTGGGAATCGAACCCACCCTCTTGGAACCGTTGTCAGTGAACCTGGGTCACTAACCACTATTCCACTGAGCCAGTCAAACTAATGTAGGGCAACCTTGTATTTTAAATCTCCAAGTTTCATCAACAAACTCTAAATTGTGATGTAAGGATATGAATGGTGTCGTTTACATAACTGTTTGTATATAACGTCATATGTTGATCTCTATCTACCAAATCAATCGAGCAAAAATAAACATATTGAATATTAATTCAACATCCATATACATGGAATTGCGCAATCTTCGAAAAGTTTAACTTTCGACCCCGTTCCTTCAAACAACAACCAAGAGAGCTTTTGATTTGTAAACTGTGAAACCGTACAAACTTTTATTATTTGGACTTCTGACGTCACTGGAAAGATCAATCGGGGCCGAATCAGGTTGAATAATAGACTGAGTTGTCTTTTGTTGTTTCATTGTTCTGTTATTTTCGAGATAGCAAGGTTGGAAGTGGGTCAGGTTAATTATTTGACTATATATTCGAGTTCTTTTAATATAATATTCCTACACCTGTCTTTTTGTATACCTAGTTTAATAAATAAATTTTCCATAGATTCTATATGTATAGTCCAGTCATTTAAGCTTAAATTAGGTAAGAATCTCGGAATTCGAGATACCCAGCTGCAAGTCTGTAAATATTTAGATATTGACACCCCTAAAAGTGGTCTCAAAACCTACATATGGTAGGGTGTACGCAACTATTAAATTTTCAATGTCAAATGTCACAATCATTTAAGCTTAAATTAGGTAAGAATCTCAATCAGTTTTATGAACTTTTGAGCGAAACGGCAAGTTTTATCATCAAAGTGTGTAGGAGAAAATTGCTTATCATCTAATTATCTATAAAAATTGTCTCTAAGTTTTATTCCTAAGATTCACCATTTCAGGGATACAGCGATGCAAATAGTTGAAAAAGTTGTATTTTCAAAAGCTTCCAGACCCCCGTGCGATTGTGCTAGACAGTTAAAATTTTCACAACTGATGTATTTCAGTAGCCTCTATAACATCTAATACTAGAAAAGCTTAAAACCTAAATGTTTAAGTGGGTTCTTATCCAAACCTATGCTTTTTTTTCTCACACTTGGCCGGTTCTTGACGTGGTCCCCCCAGTAAACCTATTCCAGACGACACCTTTTATACGTGAAGAACACGTTGTTTATATGGAAGCCAAGTTAAATAATTGTTTTTTGTTGTTTTTAGTACTATACATATACGTTCCAGTACATTTAAACTGCTTATTATGGGTCAAAAAGTACGAAATAACCAATTATTAGAATTTCTGTTTGAATTATAACTGAAAAAAAATACATTTTAAAAATGGTAACTGTCCATCTAAGTCGATTATGAACGTGAAGATCCATATTAACCAAATTTATTAAATTAAATGAAACGCAGAAATCTGTAATCTTCTGAATACTGAAAACAACACAAAACAATTATTTAACTAGGCTTCCTTATAAACAAGGTGTTCTTCATGTATAAAAGGTGTCGTCTGGAATAGGTTTACTGGGGTAACCACGTTAAAACCGGCCAAGTGTGAGAAATAAAAAGCCATAGTTATTGTATGAGAACCCACTTAAACATTGGTTTTAAGCTTTTTCTAGTATTAGATGTTATAGAGGCTACTAAAATACATCATTCGTGAAAATTTTAACTGTCTAGCACAATCGCACGTGGGCCTGGAAGCTTTTGAAAATACAACTTTTTCAACTATTTGCATTGCTGTATCTCTGAAATGGTGAATCTTAGAAATAAAACGTACAGACAATTTTTATAGATAAATAGAAGATAAGTAATTTTCTCCTACACACTTTTATGATAAAACTTCCCGTTTCGCTCAAAAGTTCATAAAACTGATATTTGTGACATTTGACCTTGAAAATGTAATAGTTGCGTACACCCTACAATATGTAGGTTTTGAGAACACTTTTAGGGTGTCAATATCTAAGTATTTACAGACTTACAGCTGGGTATCTCGAATTCCGAGATTTTTTCCTAATTTGACTGGACTAGTATACGATCTTTACCGATAGGTTATAATATGAATAGTATTCCAGTGAAACCTAACATTTCCTTATTAATGCCATAATTTGTAAAAAAAATCTCTTTTAGGCTATCTTTCTGCAAAAAAGGATACGTGGGTGGCTGGATATGTTATATTTTATTAATATTGCTTTCAACAACTTAAGAGACTTTGAAAAGTTACAAAACCATTTAATTTCTCTCTTCTGTTCATTGAAACGTGAACTAATGCACGTGGCTTACTTTAGTATAGCTAAAGGTAAAATGGAACCCGACACATGAATCATAAATGTATTTCCACACAGGGGAGTCTTCACAAAGAAAATTTGATAAATAATTAATGGCCATTACCCTACGGGCGTCAAAGACTAAAACTAATTAGTCCTTCATGTAAATGTGTGGTGGTTGGTTACCTACAAATAAGAAAGTACTATACGTAAAAAGGCTAATTGTAGAATGCATATCGCTGGGGTAAGGTCCTGTCCATTCTAAACATACATACTAAAATATATACTCACACCCAGACACGGAATAAACACCGATGTTCATCACTCAAATATTTGTCACGGGTGGGAATCGAACCCACGACTCTTGGTGGAACCGTCAGCCAGGGTCACTAACCACTGTTCCACCGAGCTAGTCAAAATTATTTGGTAAATTTTGTATGAATAGTGCTTTCCGGTGCAGCTTTGCTCAATATTTTGATAGCACAAGAAAAATGAAACGAACGTAACACTCTACCTCCTACCTTAGCCCTTTGAGCATCGTATTCCGGATTAGGAGTGCAAATTACCTCCTCATTGCACCTCTGAAGACCCGACGATCCATACAAAGGCTATGCTAATTCAACTACTCGTCTTGGCTGAGTCGAGCCTCCTTTAAGTGAATAGGCTACTAGGTCTCTATCTAGGATGCGAGTACAGAGATGTACTCGTTCCTACGTTTTGAGAGATAAGGGTCAGATGTGATGATGTGGGAAAGATTCTACGTACAAGGTGTTGTTGTGGGTGGTTATTATTGCGTACTTGGAGTCTTGGACGTTTTCAAGATGGCGTAGATATTTTGTGGTTATGATTTAGATTAGGTACGTTACGGGGCACAAAAATTACCCAAGATGGATGGTAGCTATCGTAATGTTACTATCTTACTGTATATCATCACTCTCGTTGTGATCGCTGGTTTATTAGTTACATTCAGGTATTAAGAATACTTCAAGGCTTATATACTTTTATCTCGCCTGTTCTCCGAAAGCTAGATACAGTACTGGAATAGCAAGGTCTTGGAATTACAGTCACCCTTAAAGAAATACATGTCCCAAAACATTAGTAAGTATTCTTTAAACCCGCTTATACACCTTCTGTACATTCCTGGTAGTTGTCAATCAATACTTGCTACGCATTCGAAGCTCTCACTCGCTTTTTCCGATATTTAACGATTGCTACAATGGCCTTTGATTTTATCTACCCCTCTATAATTTGTTTCAACAGTTTTTACATGCATTCCCAAAGAGAGTACATTTTGTGAATGTTTTGTCTTCGTGGGCGGGTCTTCCCTTTGTTGGGCCTTGGGCTGAAAATACTGCCTGAAATTAACAATTCATGGTTCAAAGTGGCCTGTAATCGTCAAATCATAATGTTAAGGCTTACGCCTTAGGCTGCCCTTCCATGTACGATAAATCGGTGACCGATTTTTTGTCGAAGAAAAATTAGTTACTGATTGCAATGGAGCAACGTAAACGTCCTGCAAAAAGTAAGTCGAAGATTTCATACATTATTAAGTCCCAACAGTCGGGCCAACTACCGATAGTTCAAAGAGAGAGTTCTACAAAAAGTCAGACGTAGATTGGCGGCCTTGGTTGGAGGGCAAAATATGTTTTGAAAACCTATAGTGAAGGTTCATTAAATATTATCTTTGAAGTAGGAATGGCTAGAATACTTAGAAAATTACATAAAACAAACATAGACAAAAGAAAATTCTATTGGCCGATATTTTTTTACCTACTTTCCGAACTAATATTTTAAGGCATCACGAAATTCTTTTATTACTTGTTCCACGAACAAACTTAAGTCTTCAATTCTATTCAACGGAGAACAAAATCAGAAAACTAAGAAAAAATAATTCGTATTTATATTCTTAGCGAATTTCCCGCAAACACGGGACCGATGAAAGGGCCCCAATTGTAAGGGCTTTTATTTTATCGCTCACAACGCAGTAGTGAAGGTGAACAAAGGAAATCCTCAATCAAATCAGTCGCTTAATTGGCGGAAGCCCCGGATGTGGAACCTTGGACTTTTCGTAGGAAAATCACAAATAGAACTGAAAAAAAAAAACAATTACATAGAACTGCGATGTCACGCGTTTACAGAAGCTGGAACAAGAAGGTACTTGCGTGAATAAATATTGCAGATACCTAATTAATTGTCAAGGTACATATTTAGTTTTTCAATAATAAAAGTTTGTTTTTTTTTTCGTTTGTAGTATTGTAATACTGTGTCAGTTTCATGTCTTTGACCAGAGTCAAACATACTAATAATGTCTCAGAAGACGTATTATGTAGGTGTGATGGGTAAAGCAGCCAGCCAACACAGACTGTATTGATTTCTTTTAGCATTCGTTTGTGAACATCAAATCGCACTTCAATAGATTATCACATCTTAAAAGACGTATGCACTCAATCCCAGACATCTAAACCAGAAAGTAATAAAATTAACAATCGCTAGAGTTGACACAATACCAATCTAAATACCTCATCCATTATAACGACCGTTCATTGCTCCATGCCCTATCAAACCTGACCATCGTTTGATAAACGACTTTATTTGAATAATGATAAGGTCCAAAACGAAAGCAATTTTGAATTAAGTTAGCTGACCAACGAACGATAAGGCACGCGTGCCGACGGCTTGGCGCCAAAAGGGACGAAATAGTTTGTAACTGAAAAAAAAAGTAAAAAAATAACAATCTCTTTGCTATCACAAGATTTTTTTCATAATAATTTAGTTAGTTCAATAATGGTGCCTAAGTAAGTCGCTACGGGCTAGGTTATTCCATTATTTAAGGAGAGAAGGATAATTAACAGTAATGAGTGCTTGATAAGAAGTTTTATTGGGCTCATCCGTTCTGTTTTAATTTCTAATAAGGTTAAATACCTATCTAAACGGAAAAAACATTCTCCGAGGTACACCTCAGAGAATGTATTTTCCGAATTGACAAATTAAGTAGATAATCCCAAAGTCATTATAAATACTAAACGACTTTTTATTGAATGGCGCCTTTTGAACATTCGACTAAATTAGGTTATAAAGAAAATTTAGTTAAAGATAACATCTCGATTTATTTTATTTATATTTTTTTTTATTTATTCCATCAAATTTCATCTATCTATTCTTTTAAAATTAAAAAAAATAAAACGAAACGGACTCTGGTGGTCAAACTCGACCAAAAACAAAAACAGCCCAAAATAAAAATAAAAGCGTTTAAAAAAGGTGAAAACTGAAACATCACAAAGGGAACGAACGAATGAATGAATGATTTCCAGACGGCCAATTCAATGCGGGTGTTTACATATTCAGGGGTTTGCCGGGCAGATAGGGTAAAAGTGGTAGTTATGGAAAGTGACGTCTGACGAGGGGCGGACATCGCGTGCGGCGCCCGTGCTTTGCGAGCGACGACAAGAGTCTGCTGTTTGTAAAATGTAAAGTCCGGTAATTTAAAGGAATGCGACTGAATTGCGCGTTTGAATTATTCACTGTTGTTTAACCCTTTGCATTCTCAAACTTAGAATAAATAATATTTGGAATAAAACTATGATTACATATTAAACATGCGTGTATTGATATTCTAAACATGTTATTTAAATACCCCACGTTTCGAGCTCTTTACAGCACTCGTAGGCAAGACTGTAAACGTACGTAAACTTAGTTATATTTCAAATGTGTAGTGTTTGCGCAAATAATTGACTATACTATAAATAATACGTATGAAACTTTGTAAATACGTTTTATATGTGCTCTTGATATCTGATATGATTTTTTTTTTATCATACACTTGTTATTAAGGCCGTTTATTGAGTTATTTACTCAAGTAACTCAAGTAAGTGCTGACAATTTAACTATTAATCGAATTTCCGATCACAAACGCGGCCTGAATATTGGCATTGCCTTTGGTCTAGATGCGTGATCGTAGTCATTGGGCGTGGGTTTGTGACGAAGATGAAATTACGCAGGTGTTTGCACGCTAGCTGGAGTGGGCAGGTACTTTACATTGAAATCGACTTTATAATGGTCTTACGAGTAATTTGTAGTATATCAAGTGAAGGGTGATGAAATATTTTTGTTTAATTTAGAGATCAAGCTTAATTATGTGTATTAGGCATAAAATGGCGGCATGTACTACTTTGCTAATTATGATACGGCAACACAATAACTGCATGTGTAAAATTTGATTCTGTTATAGAACTTGAAACGCTAGAGTTAGCTTGAAATGTTTCATAGCTTGAAATGTATAATATTGATCATGGGCTTATGCGTACTACACAGAGACAAGTAACACTTACTAATGTCATAGACCACGGTCAATGTTTGTACACAACTGTTTGCTTAACAATTCGACCGAACTGAAGCACATATTATTTTCTGTTTGTATCGACTATTTCTCACGATGAAAGTTTACATTGTGTTAACTCCGGTCGAGTGCCTGAGCGCGTGTATTTTCTCATCAAAATTGTTTGGACACATTTGTTGCGATTGTAGGATTGTAATAACATAATATCTTTGTTATGTAAGATTTTTTCAACGAATTCAAATTATTCTACTATAATTCAATTATGTTTTCTTCATGAGTAGTATAGTAGATCAAATGCAATTTGACGTGGATAAGCAATAATGATAGTTAGGACTCAAAATACTTTTTAAATATATCCTGACATGGATTATATTATGAAATGGGTTTAAATTTTATTCAGTCATACGCCCTTTTAGCTCACCAAAAATGTATTTAGTAAATACTAATAAACTAAATAATACACAGTGCCCAGTAGCTTTTAGCCCGGTACAAACTTCCAACGACTTTAAAGCTTTTACTGCTATTATGCATTAACTCATAGCGCCACCTGAAAAACTAAATTAAATTACTACAGTGACATAATAAAGATTTTTTTTTTTAATATCTTACTTTTGTAAGTAATTTTATTCGATTGTTTCCAATATTTTAGGTCTATAATGTGAATTTAAAGAATAAAACCAATAAAAAACAAGACGATAAAAACTGGTCGCTATTTTGCTCTTTGAAATATTCTAAAAGTAGTAATTAAAGTACAAAATAAAAACATCTAAATTTGTACTCGACAAACACCAATGCAAGCACGAGGCAGCTCTGTTTAGCGAGAGCTTTGAACTTTTTAACTTTATTAAAGTTGTCCTCTTTAATGTAGCTCCTACCGCCGAGGCTTTTGTATAATATATTACTCTTACGTCTTTTTTAATTATTCCACATAAATAACTTTGCTACTTTTACGCTACTAAATTCGACATAATCCACCATTACTGCTTTGAATCAACCATAAATTCAGCATAAAAGACACTGTTTCGGTTTATTTTAATAAACAAAGAATATACTGGGGGTATATCGCGAAATATATTCATAAATTCTGACCGGAAACCGGATGTTACCTACACCTGTGCGTGTCTCCAATTAATTTTATGTATTTATTAATATACAAAAACCTGCTTGTGACGGCATATTTAATAGAATACCTAAACGTGTTCATTCAAAATAAAACAAAAAGCGTATCTTTTTAAGAAAGTAAAACCTTATTTTCTCGTTGTAGTTATCTCGAGGGACGGCAGAGCAGTAATTAACATAATTGTTGCTCCTTACTTCCTGCTAACTTGGGTATCTACCTACAAATAATAAGCTAGTTAAGTTCGAGAAGAGTGCAGGGTGAGCTCATCCACATTTAATTCTACATTGCGCATAAGCAATTACGTGAAAACGCTTCGGGTAAAAGTGAGATAGTGATTTAAAATCGATTTCCTAAGCCATAGAGTCGAACGGACCACAAAGTACGGACCGTTATTTCACATTGAAAGAGCGTTGATCTCATAGGTCACTGGGTACTTCAACTTGCAAAGTTGCCGTGGCTAATGTCAAAATATGCTCAAAGACAACGGCTCTGTTGGAATTCAATGATGCGATCTGAATCACAAATAAGTGAAGCAAAAGAGTTATTTTATTTGATGGAATAACATCTATGTTTAAATTTTTTACTTCACTGCGTTAGAAAGAGGCTCTTGTTCATAAAATTTCATCAGTAAATATACCCTACATAGAAATCCTCTTACAAATTAGCTTCTTTGTAAACATGCAAAATGCTGAAATGATAAATTTCTGTGCAATGGTGCGTGTAATATTTATGTTATCCAATTTGTTAATTCGTTTATCTTCGTTCGTTTTATCGGCCCTATTTATTACAAGAAGTTGTACAACTTGATGACGAAAGTTTGTACTCTCCCCGTCTCCTGAAAGTTTGATGCAAGGGGAGTGATAGCGTGCATGCATGAAACAAATTTCGGGAGTACGTGCTTTTCCCGCACATTTAGCTAAATGTAACATATTGGCTATCCTTGAAAAAGTTCACAACTAATACTCTGCTGTAGCTTGTTGCTTAAACTTTGGCTTTTCTCTACAAAGTTTAAAACTTTATGCTGTGTTGTGAATATAAAATTGCTCTGTTCGAAAGCTTTCTAAGATTGTCTATTTGTGTCCAAATTATGTTACCTTATTTTTATTACGTTGATTTTGTTACGCTTTACCCTCATTTACCCCTGTCATTTTATGGAATCTTGTCTGACCGATTTGGTCAACTCGTGATCTTGTAACCAGAGTTCCTCGTTATATTATGCGCCCTCAGGGTTGAAATCTGAAACAAATTTACTCAGAATGTTGAACTGAGCAGGAATATTAATTTGCCGTAGTCAATCTCACGTCCCTTAGGATATTTCTGAGATATTCAAATTGCACAGTTGATTAATTTACTTTTGACATGCGGTATCTCATTATTTAAGAGGTGTTGGTTAGCAACATGTTTCTTAGTTTACCTAATCGTACTTTTCACAAATTTCAATTCGAATTATCATTTCTTTTTGTTACGAAGAAATACTTATTGTTGAGAATGACAAAGAATTCTTTTGCAAATGCAAACAGTTGTGATTTGAATGTTAAAAGCGTAGAAATCTATATGGAAATAAGTATTTCTGGCTCCTGACTATTTGTTTCTTAGAAAAGAAAGTAGACATTAGCTAATTCATAACAATGTTATTTTTGTAAACCATTTTAAAACCATGCCAGGCATCACGCTCCTAGAATACACTTCTTAGGTATAGAACATTCAAGATTAATTGTGTTTGGATGGAACATAGTCGAACAAATTTTAATTAATAGGGGTTCCCTGAATTAACTCATAATTTTATTGAGCGTTTAGTTGGTCCGTATCCCTTGGTATTTGTTAAGATCAGCGTGGCTTGTAATTAAAGCAAATTACAATAGAGCCATTTACACAATTTGGAATTATTATTCTTGTCTTTTTACATTTTAATTAGAGCATTCGTAAGAAGGTTTACTTGTTCAAGTTTTTTTATTTACGTTTCACGCATAACTCGGTAAGGATAGAGTCGCGTTTAGCTTATCTTTGTTTTATTTACATGTTCAAGGCTTTGAAAATGGAATGACAAATGATGGTGGGGATTACTTTGTCACGTTCGCTCTTTGAATGAAGCCAAAGAGACTGCTGGCCCATTTGCCGCGCTCTTTACAGCGTGACAGTCATTCTACTCGTCACTCGTTAAATAGAATACTGTTTACAATGTTTTGACCCTTATTCCATGATAAATTCAAATTTATTCTCTTCAATTAGTTACCAGCTATGTCATTTGCTGTGACAGGAGGAGGGTCAGTGACCTTGCTTGCATAAACTCCGGGGTCGTATCCAGAGCCTTGAACTGATATTTGTCTTAGGTATTTTACTTCGTACTGATATACGTCGGAGCTAACGACCCAGACGACATTCGTTCAAATAAGTGCGTTGTACTTGGAAGTTTTCGGAACGGAAGTAACGCGACCGCAAGGAAGTATTTTCCACGCGTTCACTCAGTCCCTCTGATCACAGTATCATGTCGCACGGCACGAACAATGTAGCCGGTGAGAGCCGCAAGGGTCACGTTCGTGTATCGGGTTACCTGGCCTCACATTATTCTCTCTGCCATTCAAGCTACGTAAAAAAAACTATAACTAACTCGCGTGCATGTAGATAGGCCCGCCTTGCTTTGTTTGAGACGCACCCCGCGTCTGTGGGGGCATGAAAACCTGTTTCGAGCACTTTTAACAAGACAACAAAAGCTATGAATTGTTCGCGTTGATAGGTACTATCGTCGTTGTCGGGTTTATAAGCCCTTGTGTGAGCTAAAATGCGAAGTGGTTTTGCGGACGTGACATTTACTGTTTTGTAATATCTAATGTAGTGCACCGGATATGCTATCGCATTCGCGGATGAGCAAATCGCATTTCTGGCACAATGCTCTCGAAAGATAATTGCTGCTATCAGTGGGACGGAACAATTCTGAAAATGGAATTTTGCATTTGCAAGTAGATTTAGTATCTAGTATACTTAGTCAGTCAAGTCACTCAGTCTGCGATTATACTTTTCAAATTATCTTATCCTATTGAATGTAACTTTCGCTCATGTTTACTCCTAATTCATATCTTGTTTAGTTCATAATCATTAGGAAATTACTCGTAGACCACTGTAAACTTCAGGAGTGTCGGACTTTTTCATACAGAGCGCGAATATAACTTAGGTTGTATCGGTATATTATCGACGGTCACTGCACGCACATTGCCACTGGATTACTTCCTCGTAATTCGCTTCCTAACAATGCCTGTGTTGATAGAAGATGAAAGTACATTCCAGACATACTATCGTGTTTTTGTGTAACTAGGAGGTTGATAGCTTCATTCGATTTGCTTCTTACGTTACGGCTGCAATACGCTATCACATTTATTACCATAGTTGGATCATACGATACCATCAGGACCAAATGCGCAATAGTAACTGTGTCAGTTTCTTTGTAATTGGATTTAGATCGGCGAATTTGATGGTGTGTTCTATTTCATTTCATTTTAATCTCCTTTAGATATGTCTGATGTTAATTGCTTTAGAAAGAAACGAAATTATCTTTGTAGGTGGAATGACAGACCCATTGCTATTGATTAAAAGTGATTTATTAGTAATCACTTCAATTCATAAGGAATTTCAATGCCACCTTTTTCGATTACACCTCTATTTAGGCTACAATAAACTGATTGGGCCGCCTTAACTTTTCTAAAGTCAATGACACGTTTTAGAACTCAGGTAAACGAACATTGTAATCGGTCGGAGAGTTAGACGCTGATCTGCGCGACCTTGTACTAAGGGAGTCGGTGTGAACTGTTGCGAACCGTCTGTGAACTCAAGGTCTGGGAAAGTTGGTTGCTCCTCGACGGCCGTTACTCCCGCTAACCCTGGGCCTTGTCACAGATTTCATATTACAGAGGCTTATTGAATCGCGCCCAATTTTATTGGCACACGTTTATTTTCTCGTTCGTGGATGATATAATACGTTGACAACCTTAGCTCTAGTTTTATCATACGAATGATAGTTGTGATTGCTTTTCGTAAAATAAAACATTTTATTTCAATACAAGATAACACTTGTCTGATATCACTCGTAATAACTCTCTGCTACCTGTTTACATTGGCGTGCAGATAAAGCAGAAAAATGATTATGATATTAATGACGCACGCGACCTGATGAGAGGGTGTGAATTTCACAACGCGAACCCTTTTAATCGATTTTCATAGTTCTAAATTTAGTCATCTTGGATATCACGCAGACCAGATATTGTACGCAAGAAATATAGGCTCTATTGCAAGGTTTGCATTGGAGTCAGTGCATCCAGTGTTCCCGTCCCTTTCGAGCGGGGGAGGCTGGGGTGTGTGAGTGAAACAAAAAGGTTTCGCCGCCTAGCCCTGGAGCCGCCCGCCCGCCCAGTCGCAATCGGCGCGCCGCCCTGACTACACCACGCAACATTTCGAAAAAAATCACCGGTTTTCATTAACATTTACACCTGATTTCGAATCAAAAACAGTGCAGTTGATTGTAAACTCGATTGACAATGAGAAATCGTCTTCACGTAATGCGTGTGCGATAACAGGTAAGAGTTACGAAATATTGAATTGATGTTTTCATTTGAATTCATTGTATATGTTTTCATAGTCAATTCCGATAGATTTTAAACCTGATAACGTTGCGTTAAATTGCTCTCTATTACCTGAAAACATGAATGTGACCTCATTTCAATCCAATATATTCCTGATGCATTTCATTGCGGTTAGACTATATTACGAACGAACGCTGATTTGTTTTATATTGAATTTGGCGAGGTTTCGGTATCAAATGTGGGTTGACAAAGTAATCTCGTTTCACGTGTCGTCGAGATTGTTTCTTATTTGCGTGCTGCAGGTCGCAACAGTAACCTTAGCATCAACATTTCACGGTTACGATTCCATTACGGCATGCGGCTCATGAGTAATCCATTATTGTGACGGTTAATGATTAACATCTTGTCGAACTGGTTTGGTAGCTCACTTATTTGACCTGGCTATTTTTGCGACGTCGTGACTCGTGACGACTGTTGACGTTTAAATTTTATTCGTATGACTTACAACATTCTAACGGTTAATACAGAAATTACGGTAAGAGCTCATTATGGATCTGGATTGTGGTGTTTCCATATTTTTGGAACTAAGTACTATCGGATACTTAGATAGCCGGGGATAAGGGGCTGATGCATGGGCAATATAATGTTTTTTATGGCTATTTATTGTGCCAGAGAAAGTTTATTTTTAAATGTTTAGGTAATATACCTTTAAATTGAATTACAACGAATAAATTGGCAAAGTCAGAAGTAAAATCGAATCAATTTGTGTGAGGAGGATAAAGTCACATTTATTTTCTCATGCATAACTCCTATACGTGTTTCAAAGACAAAAGCGCTCGTTCTGAATAGAAAAGATTTTTTTGTCCAAAGGTTTTTCTCCTGTCACCGTCACGCACTCCTATGGCGGATGACGCCTCTCGTAGCGTCGATTGTTATGACAGAGGAAGGGGGTGACACCCTCCTACGCACATCTTCATTGAAGTGGAAGCCGTGATATTCACACATTCACGGCAGCTATTTTAACTTGACATTTTGAAATCTCGATCGAAAATAATTGCTTGCCGGTGACGAAATCTTGGCAGTCTATAACATAAAGAAAACTTAGATATCAGTTATAATTTGCAATTAACCATCTTTTAATTTCCTAGCCATTACAAAAGAAGAGTCATGTTAAGTAACCCATACTTCCGTAATAAGAAATCAGATTGAAACTGCCCATTGAAATGTTTAATAATGGAATGGAAGTAAATTAGCTGTTTACATCACCACAGTTACTACAATGTTACGACCTTTGTGTACACAAGGGTTACAACATACAGCAATTTCCCTACAATCCTACATATGTTAATCTACCTATTAAGGTAGGGCTACATGTATCCCATAACCCTTCTATTTTAAACCCCTACGACTGCACGAAATTACCCCACATAATTATTATGGGTTTCAAAGGAGGGTGCGGTTTTTTCTTTGAACTTAATTTCGCAACTGGCGAGTTATATTACTTTCACATTGGATCATCATTTCTTTGCCTGACCATCTGTCTCTTGAAGATATTATATCGCTATTGTTTGATGTTTTACAGATTAAGAATGATAAAGCAACTTTCTGTTTACGTTCTACTTTACTATTTATATAATTCAGAGATTGCAGTTACAACATTCAATTAGCACTTTTATTTATCAGTAATTGTTATTAACTACTCTTTGTACAGTAACCGTTGCGTACTCTTTGTGTCTCTGCGTAACACATTTACTTTCAATTCATCATCCAGTGTGAGTACGAGTACCTTCATTAAAAGTCCTGGATGTAATCTCCGTGCCTTCACGACGGCTCTGCAATCTATTCAGCTTCCCGTTACACTCTTCTTCCTGTCGATGCCTTTTAAATCACCGACTGGCATGTACATTACGTAGATACATCCTTGTACAATGTTTGGTTATATTTATGCGCTACTTTACGATTGAGCGGAAGAAAATTATGATAATTTATCGTGTTTCCTTGAAACGGTTGACATTTTGTTATACATGCGTCGTTTCTATTGTTACAGTTCACGGCCTGGGTGGACGCAGTGATCTTCGTGTTTAGTCTCGACAACGAAATCAGCTACAATACTGTCTCCAACTACTTCAATAAGATGTCTCACTACAGGAATTCTGCTGAAATACCGATCATATTGGTTGGGACTCAAGGTATGTTAATTAAAAATACCTGTTATAATTTATTGTATCGCACCCAATAATATGAAATGATGATAATGACAGGTGATTCGTGAGCGTGTGCACGGAACGGAACGAAATGTTGAAAATTGTATAGAAGGTGTTAATGTTTCACTTTATTGTATGATCAAATTTATCGTTCGAGATGCAATAAAGAAAGTTTCGAGGAAATATTGAATGCTCAGCACGTGTAAACTAAACCGTGAAAGCACTTTAGCAGTATCATCGCATTTCAATTCCGTGCTGAATAGCAGCGCCAAAATTAACCGTGATTTTCGATACGCTATTAGACGGATTGAATATTTGGCGTATTTTTTAGATTTTTCTATTAACTATCGGTTGTTTCTAGATGCCATAAGTGAAAGTAGTCCACGCGTCGTGGACGACAACAGAGCGCGCAAGCTGTCTAACGAACTGAGGAGATGTTCGTATTACGAGACGTGCGCTACCTACGGGCTCAACGTGGAAAGAGTCTTCCAAGATGGTAAGAATTCTCCTTTGAATATTACGTTTTCACTAAACACTTACCATTATTAAAGTTTCCCCTGGAGATAACGGATCCACTCCATTAACTTCTATGTCAGGGGTGGGAGTCTTAAGAAAAATTATATTGTGATGCAGATCTACTGATGCTGGCTTTTGCTATTTTTTCACACTAATTTCCAGGCATAATTGGCTTTAGCAATTGACTATTGCAGATTCAATTAATTATTATCTTCCTTATACGTAGAATCAATATTGATATTTTAATGTAATCCGAAAAGGAGTAAACCGTATTAAAACTCCATTAGAATTCAAGTAGACCAATGAATTTTAACAACCTTCGTATTGGAAACCTGATGTCATTTTAAATTCGTTCGAACGCCGGAATGCTACCGAATTTACATAATCGTTATTGTCTTTTATTATCGTTGATTAAAATCAGATTGCCGATATGGGCCTACTTGTGATATGTTTATTTACCTACTTACTGAGTCTCTTTCGAAATATTGGGCACATTTCAATATTTTTATTGATAATTGAATCCGTCGATTACAATAAAAACTGTGAAATATATACGATATCAAGAGGCTTATCTTTTGCATAAAAACACAGATACATGATAAACCGAATCTTTTCCGTGCACTTGAAATAGGTAAGTCTTATCACGAATATATTCAAAAACAGCGGACGCGGCCGGACACGCTCCGTCGTTATTAGAAACGGCTTGTAAAATTACATAACATTGAGTTTTTTATTGCTGTCTTCGCGTGGCACGCGTGATGAGTCTAGCGGCTGTGCCGAGCTGTTGATCTTGTTTCGGCTCGCGGGGAGTTTACGCGCGCCGCAGTGGCAACACCGGCTTCCAGCCGCGCGGTCGTTCGTTCATTCACTCCGTTCTGCATTGTTTACATTTTTTTGACATTTTGCAACGCTTTGTTTGGCTGCAGACGCGTCGGTCGTCGCGAAATTGTAATCGGTGAATTATTTAAATCCTGAATGGAATGATGGAAAAAACGTTAATTTTCAAGTCGAATTTGTCGCCGATATCGAGTTTGAGGCGGCGGAGTTCGTGTTACAACATACAGAGAGCTGAGGAGCGCGATCGTAGAAAATCGGCTAAATTTGAATGTGCGTGAAATTTGGTTGAAATACGTCTCGTGTTTTTTTTGGCGTTGTGTATTTGTGGCGTGTGTGGAATGTTTATTGAGTGTTGTGTTTGAATTGTGTTTGCAGCGTGCCAGAAGATAGTCGGGACGAGATTGTCGGCGTCCTCTCAGTGCCTCTCTGGAGGCTCCCGGCCGGTCACTCCTCAGCCCATAGCCAACTCTCCAAGCCACAACCATTCAACATTCCTTTACAAGGTGAGTTCTGTAAAAACTTTCTTTCCTCATCAGTTCCTAAAATAGGCGTTTGGTTGGTTTACGGCTCATTGATTCAAAATTAGCTTCGATGTCGCAGTTATCAACTTAAATTGAGTTTTTCATGTGCTTGAAATACTTTTTTACAAATTTATATGCTACCTGATTACAATAATTGGTTTCTGCTTTGTTAGCTAGGATTAAGTTTCATTAATACATAATTTTTTTTGAAGTATGGAGTTATAACATCGACATTATACATCATTATAGCTAGAATTTGCTGATATTCGATCTCATATCATTTATCAAAACTACCTAAGAATTGTAAATGTGCCTATGGAATTGTAAATGTTTTCATTTCAATCATGTTTAGTTCAATTTGAATGTCCCTGCATTTCTTACTACTATACTCTTTTTCAGCTAAGATGATCCCTGTGACACTTCATTGTGTTCTGAATCATGCATTTTACGTTTGACAAACGAAAATAATTTTATTGCACACTTTTTCATTTTAATGTGGCGTCATTAGGAAATACTATATACAGGGATCATCTAAGCTGAAAAAGACTATAATGCCTGCTACCATCTAATTGTTGCAATATAGGTAGTGTATTACTCTTACTAAACAACTAAAAGCAGACTAATTGAAACACAGAACGGCAATACAAGCAAATTATTCATATTCCATACATTAATCTGACAGCCTATTAACTAAGCCATAATTAAATTTGATTACTATCTAAATTAATCAACACACATGCTACTTTTTGTATGATATGAAAAGTGTATTTTTTTCACAATCTAGTATCTGTGTAGACTCAATCCATTCAATCATTATAAATGTAGATTTATATCTTTATTTGTACTGAATTGTAGGTAAGTAATTGATACTGAATGGACTTATTAATTAAATTAATTTAATGATTTGCCACCTTTAGTTTGTTTCAAGAGATTTGATTGATTCTCTGTTTAGGATTTTAATCCGTATTTGCAAATTTACTCTTACAGGCATACATTTATTGTATCCTATTTCATGTAAATAATATTTAAATAAATAAACAGACAGAAGAAAGTACATACATACATACATACATACAATCACGCCTTTTTCCCAGAGGGGTAGGCAGAGATCACTTTCAACGATCCACTTTTCACCTCTGTGGGAAACGTGACGTGACGGGTTGTGGACCACGTCGCCGCCATTCTGCCTTGTGCATTGTTTTAACAAGGTCATTGCGTTCCCACGAGTAGCAAGGGATATTTGACGAGGGAAGGAAAAGGGGAGGAGGGATACTATCGCCTCGGATGATTTGGACTGAGTCGATAGTAGCTCGAGGAGCCGGGGTCGCTTACCCGTATACCGTTCACCAACCACCGGGCAGATAGTTGTGACTGGTATCCCCTGACTGTGACCCTGAAGAAAGTAACTACACTAGTATTCAGTAATAACTATAAGTCTGCTTTAATCAACTGAAAATAGTATTTAATAGTTTTAGGGGTGAGAGCCATCCGCTCCCCCGCAAGTCCGGTGAAAATGACGAGGCTACGCCATCATAAGTCAGTTAGGAAAAGTTTACTAGCAGAAATGTAGACCCACCTTCAAACAATATTACCCTCAGATCATGATATTAACATTTTGGTATGAGGTTAAACATTAGCCTTGACAAATTTGGCATGATATTTAGCATTGAAGAATGTAAAGCAATATAAGTTTTGTTGTCATTTTTACCAAATATTGGTAGGTAAGGTTCTGCGAAGGCCTATTTCATCACCTGTTAATAAAAAAACATTAGCAGAAGTTAACTTTAAATGAATTTATTTCAAAGCCAGTGTATTGGTAAATTGTTATTATATTGTTTAATTGGGATTGATAAATGCTGTTAATTGTGGACCTTGACTTTTGAATAGGTACTGTATTAAAATGTATTTTATTGGATAATGGGTTTGTGTCTGTAACAGTTAACTATTAATAACAAATGTCAAGAATCCCACCAAATAAAGTACTCTATATTTACCTTCTGGGGGAAAAAGTGCTAGTTTTTTGTTATCTGAGTTTTTTCAAATAGTTTATTGATAAAATGCTAGATTATAGAACTTACAGAATATAATGTTACATAGATTTTTTTTCCTAACTGACATATGATAATGATAGTGTAGCCTTGTCATCATCGCCAGACTTGCGGGGGAGCGGGTGGCTCTCACCCCTAAGTTACTTAGTGTGCTATGTGATTCATTATAGAACTCAAAAACTGTAAGTTCATTGTTTCTTAATCCTTTTAGGATTAAGAAACAATGAAGAAAGAAACATTACTTTGATTAATTTATTTATAATAAATTAGTATTATCTATAGAATACCGAATATAAGGTGACAATAACAATGGTTCCCAAAAAACAAAGACAATCAAATGTGTTACTCATTAGGTGTTTGACCCTTCCTGCTAAGTACCATTATGTGTAAGCACTCATGTTCGTGTTAATGTAATGTGAAATGCTCCTATCTTATCCAAGTATACCTATTATCTGCAACGGACCGTTGACAACACCATTGATAGGTCATGATAATGTTTTGATGGAATGCTCAAAATATTGCGGATTATTCTATATTCAATGGTTGGTGCATACATATATCACTACATAGTATAAAATAAAGTTGCTTTCTCTGCCCCTATATTAAATCTTTAAAACTATGCATCGGATTTTGATGCAGTTTTTTTTAATAGTTAGAGGGATTCAAGAGGAAGGTTTTTATGTAAAATTCAGCCAAAGCGAAGTGAGGGCGGGTAACTAGTATTTATACACGGATTTTAAGACCAAAATTAAATACAGTTAACTCGATAAATCTCCTCCTGTCTCCTTTTGTTTCGAAGCTGGTTAAAAATAAGTAAATATCCAATTGAAAACAATACTTTTTGGTAGATTGAGTAAAGCGAGACACTATCCTTACTTATCCTTACTAATATTATAAATGCGAAAGTAACTCTGTCTGTCTCTGGTCTGTCTGTTACGCTTTCACACATAGAGTACTGAACCGAATTCAACGAAATTTAGTACAGATATAGTCCAGAGCCTAGAAAAGGATATAGGCTTCTTTTTAACCGACTGCGCTATATAGAAGTAATGTTTTACCCGTTAAACGTCTCTACTCGGACGAAGTCGCGGGCGGAAAGGTAGTTTGCAATATCTCGAACTATTTATTTGTATGTCTGCTACCTTCCAACCCAATTAAACTGAAGGCCAGAACGTATTTTGAACCACTTTATTTTTATAATTGATTCACACTTTGCTGAGTTTCCATTAAAACCATGTTAAGTCAACATTGTGAGTTGTAGTGTTGATTGGTGAGATATCATGCAAACTGCACCAACTCCAACTTGTTATGCCAACCGTTTCCAACTAAACATGTAATGTATTACATGCGTAGATTATAATAATGGAAATGTGATGTTGATTGCTGTTTGAGGATTGTAATACTTAGATAACAAATATTTCATTTGAGGCATTAAATTTACATTGAATCTACCATGTACACAACCTAGCTATAGTGTTGCTACACATAATGTTTTCACAAATTCTATGATAATGAGAAAATGGTATTTTGTGACTAATATGCTAATAAACTTGCCAAGTAAATTAATGGCCTGCTAGAGGAAATGGTAATCAAATAATAAAATTAACATGTTTTTTTTAAAAGACTTAAAAAAATTAAGGTTCTCAGTTTTTTCTTAAATTTATTCCATACTGGAAGTCACCTTTCTCTACCAACACAATTGGTGTAACTTTGATTTTATTAACTTTTTGAAAAGCTAGTTCTGGCTTCTGGACGGAAGACGCAAGAAAGATGACTTATTGACTGTTTAAATCATATACGACTGTAGGTTATAAAGACAGGACAAGTACTTTACAGTTGAATAATAAATAGGTCTTGGCTCATCGTAATGTGCTAGGGCGACTTTTGAAGCAAGCTCATCGCTACCATTATTATTAACTTAATTTATCTATGTATCTTCCAGGACTCCCTCCCCCGAAGCCACCACACGCTCTCAGCGTCATCCCACCACCTCCACCGCGGCGCTCAGTCCTTCGACGCATCCTCCAACAGCAGCGGCATCTCCTCCACACACGTGGTCGAAATCCACAGCACCAACGGCTCCGACACGTCCTCCCGGTGGGGGAACTCGCTAGGCAGCCACGGGTCCTCATCAGGCCTCGTCTCCATAGCAACCGAGAACAACAACGTCAAATTCACAGCGCCACACTGTTTAGACAACTTACAAGTGGGAAGCAAAGATCAAAAAGACCTACCTACACCATCATCAACGCCAACCACGTCAAGGAAGTCTCGAAGAAGATCGAATCTCTTTACCCCTTCTAAGAAGGGTGATGATAGGCTAAAGAATGGGGAATTGGGCTCGGGAAGAGCGATACCCCTGAAGCAAGGCTATTTGTACAAGAAGAGCAGTAAAGCGTTGAATAAGGAATGGAAGAAGAAGTATGTGACCCTGTGCGACGACGGCAGGCTCACTTATCACCCCAGTTTACATGTAAGTCATGGTTTTATTATCATTCAAGGTAGATGTAGCGCAATAAACGACAGCGAGCCATCTCCGTTTTGTCCATTAAGTTTATTTCAATGTTGAATTAGTACTATTGAACAATGATAAGGCTTTCTCTACAGTAATCTAATGTTTTATTATGCTTACTATAAAGAAATACTTAAAGCTTGACATTCCTGCAAAATTAATACTCAAAGAGGCGTTTGCCGTACTTCAACTGCATATATTTTTTGGGATACCTATCGTGACCAGACGTCTCGTCTTCAAAGGGACTGTCCCATTTTCGGCCAAAGAGGCTAATTTCTTCCGTTTTAGCAAAACTGTTGTCTAAATAAAAAAAAACGCCCAAAAAATGGTCACATTAAGTATAGCGCACCCGCATACTAGGCGATGCATTTATTTTTCAAGTAGGTATACAGTTGCGAAAGATACATACACACCCGCATACCTACTGGTTAAACATATAGGTATAGACTATACAACATGCCCACATGTAAAAATAAATAGTATTGTCACTTCACTGTCACACATCTTTACTGCGGCGATGTCACGGTAATAAAGATTCCGCAGATCTGTTTTTGTAGTAACGCGGTATTTGCATGTACAATTCGAAATGTGTTTTTTTACAACATGGCCGCTATATCCGTAGTTGGTATGTCTTGTCTCCCCTAATCGCGTTTGGAATTTTATTAAATCGACCGTGGAAATGTAAAACATGTAGGTTTACATTTACATATACAAATACAAGTTTATATATTTTTGCTCGGTATGTAGGTATTATTTGGGCGTAGGTATTGTTTCTTTTAGTTGGAAAAAAATATGTTGTTTTCATTTCAGTTTCTAAAAATACACACTATGCAATAATAAGATACGATCAAAGATGTTTTGTTTTTATCGGGAAAATTGCAAAAAAAGAGAATTAATGCGTGTATGAATTAATTAATCCAAAGATATAGCATTTATTTCGAATGGAATGTCGTAAATCTTCAATCCACTTATTCTGGATTTGACCGTAATCGGCTTAGCTAAACTGACTGACTTTCTCGATCGATTCATCAGCGGCGACAGGTACAAGGTATTTCAACGATTATAAATACCGGCCGTTTCGTGGAAACGTAACATATTTCGAACAAAATCAGGCAAGGTCGGAGAGAATTACATTCGCCACATCACTTGCGCGGACGACTCTAAAATTACGCGGTACGGCGAGTCACGCATGCGTGTCATCGTCTCCGCACTTGAGATTAGCCGCTAGGGCAGCGGTGGTCAAACTGTCAAACAAAGACCCCTTTTTTTTCCTAACTGACTTCCGATGATGGCTTGGTGTATCCTTTTCATCATCGCCGGACTTGCGGGGGAGCGGATGGCTCTAACCCCTAAAACAAAGACCCCATCATTTCGATTTTTTAAAATTTATCACCAAAACACAGAATGAATAGGGTCTATTGTGCCTGTCGACCTCACGACCGCTTACCATGCGTAGGAGTGAGGTCACCCTGAGAGGGTTTTTTTTATAAAAGAGAACAAAATAAAACTAAAATTCAAGTTCATTTACTTCTTTAAAATTTTTTGTTAGTAAAATTTATGAATTTACCAAACACCACATTTATAATAAAAAAAAGAACTCAAAATTAAATAATATGGTGTTCAGTCAGCATTACCTACATTTTAAACTTTTTAGATGTTCTTTTTTCTTCAGAAACAAGTTTCAATAAAACCAAAGTGTAAATCACTTTTTGACGGTGACTCAAAATTACAAAATGAAAATAGTGTCATTGAATACTCCTTTTTATTTCTACTATATCAGTCGTAGTAATAGCACCTAGCACTCCTAGGACTGAATGCAAGTTTGAGAATCGCCGCTAGATAATCTTACTTGCCAAGAATAATAAAGCTATTCACGTATTTTTGAGGGGCAAACATTCGTTTACTAACATAGTGATGCCAAATTACACTAATGCAAGTACTATGAATAGAAACGTATGATTTGTATTCGTGATGATAAGTAAGGCAAGAGGCATATACGTAACTCAAAATAAACATACTTACTATCTAGTATACGCTTATTACCGGAAGCCTAAAGAATGCAGTTCCATAAATAAAAATACTTCGATTTGATTTTTTTGTACTGTTTTCAATTTCTGACCAAACAGCTTGCTTTGAAATAAAAAATGTTGTGATCTTCAAGCCTCTCCAAACTACTGACACTAAAATTAGACGATTGTGTTGCCAAAATGGTTTCCTTGTTTCATATCCTTCCAGTAGCGCTACTATGAGTTTACAAGTGACTCGATGTCGCCTATGAAAAAATGTACAGGGCCCCTAGCGGTAACGCTTAGAACTAAAATCGTTATTATGAAAAAAACAATTCGATAGGTTTTTAATGTACGTAAGTTTTCGCTAGCTAACTCCTAGCGCTACAGTACTATTTGATTGTGTATTACCAGAACGGCTTCTTATAACGTTCAATTGTTCCAGGACTACATGGAAGACGTGAACGGCAAAGAGATCTCACTCCAGTACGTGACGGTGAAGGTGCCGGGGCAGAAGCCGCGAGGGTCCAAGTCCATCATCACCACCGTGCCCGGCTACAACGGGCACAGCCTCGACATACACGACAGCATCGGGGGGCTGTCGCTAGGTGACTACAGACAGACATACACATATACATATTTTATTTAACTGCCTCGTTGGTCCATTTGTAGCAAGCGCTTTAGAACCGAGAGGTCCCCGGTTCGAATCCGGGGTCGGGAAAAATTTGTGTGAGTTTTTCTGTAATGAAATTACTCAGCCCGGAGTTAGGAAGTTGGCGGTTGAACGCCCGTGCCTCGGAAAGCACGTTAAGCCGGTGGTCCTGCGCCCAATCTCTAATCGGTCATGTTGGATTGCCGTCTCGCCGAATAATGAGAGTAAGGGAATAGAGAGTGTACTTGTGTTTGCGGGCACACTTGTGCATTATAATATTATGTCCTGCGCACTTGACTGATCTCAATTGAGATCGGCTGCCATAGCTGAAATCGGTCGGACGCCTTATACATATCTAGGAGTTATACTAAAAAAGAGCCTTTCACGCCTGGCCGCCTCGCCTGACCCTGAGGTCAGTGCAACAGGCTAAATATGGTCCATTGTGCCTGTCGACCTCATATGTGATCTCACTACCGCTTACCATCAGGTGGAGTGAAGTCATCTTGTTAATCTATATTAAAAAAAAGGGAATTTCTTCCACCGCCACCGTCACCTAACTAGGTGAGCATGCTCGGGGACCATGGTCCAATATACCATCTTGGTTTTGCCCTAAACACAGTGAAATTGTAATGTTTGTCTTCCTATAGCAGGACGGTTTACCTTTAGTGGTACTGTCGAATATTTTTTTTTAATTTATCAAAAATGTTTGATATCGATTTTTCAAAAAATTTATCGTCTAAGTCGAAAGCGTGAGAAGCAATAGATCTTTTAGGTGATGTGACGTAATCATCAGGTACTGCTTGCCGCATGAAACTGACTTTTTGATCACCTTGACTAAAATTTTACCATTTTCCAGGGTACAAAGACAAGCCGACCCGAGCCACCGACAAAGCCCTAATGTCCGCGTTCGACACGATGAAAGAGCCAGCAACCAGCAGACAGTCGTTGGCTTCCGAAGCGGACGCGGCAACCAACGGGGATAAGGACGTGAAGAAACGACACCGGCGTATGAAGAGTAGCGGCGTTAAGAAGGATGGGGATGAAGGTGAGGCAGTAGTTATAATAGCTGAAAGATTGCCTATACAAAAAACAAAGCGTCACCTACGGTCCACATACGGTCACCTGACCCCCTATACTAAGCAGAGCTTGTACTATGGGTGTCAGAAACTGATATACATACATATATTAGTGTGTCCCTTATATTCTGAAAAGTACCTGTACCAAGGTTCTAGTTGAAATAAAATAAAAAATTTCCAAATCTGATAATGCATACTTACCTTCTTATTATGTTGTCAAAATTATAGCATATTCGTATGCGATTTTTCAACCTTTTAGCGGTCATTTGTCATATTTTCATGTATTTTTTTTGTATATCCAAAGGAAACTAACAAAGACACTAATAAAAATGTTTCTTTTTTTTTCTTGTCCAGAGGGCGAAAGCGCAACATCGTGCGAGTTCACGATCGTCAGCCTGGACGGCAAGCGCTGGCGCTGGGAGGTGGGCGCGAGCGGCTGCGCGGCGGCGGCGGAGCGCGACGCGTGGGTCGCCGCCGTCGAGGCGCAGATCCTCGCCTCGCTGCAGGGACGGGTGAGTGACGGGGCGATGGAGGCGAGAGGGGTAGCAAGCGCTGCGTAAGGTCCCCGGTTCGAGTCCGGGGTCGGTCAACATTTTGGACTATTAAAATTGCATAATTGTGTTATCAATCATCATTATAATACACATCAAATCAAATCAATCAAATAATTCATTTATAATATAGGTATAAGTGCAGGTAAAGGTCTTAAATTTATAGACGTTCCACTATATTAGGCCTAGGCATGCAAAATTTATAAGGTATAGCTTAGTCAAATTAGTAAAAAAAAATCAATTTAATTAATTTTTGTCAGAAAAAATCATTAATTGCATAATAACATTTGTCAATCAGGAATTCGGCCATTTTCTAGTACATACCATTCCATTCCATTTTCTATACAAAGTTTAAGGTTACCTTGACACTTGTTATCTGTTTCTAGACTGTCCAAGTCCTAGACTTCAAAGGCTAAACTGAATAATATATAACCCAACACCACATCTCTGTTGGGTTTGAATATCACATAACTAGTGTTATGGAACAAATTCATCTTTGTCATAATTGGTCAACATAACCGTACAAGGACACCGTATCTAATACCACCTTTATATTGCAGACGTCACGGCAGCCCGCGCCTACGGGAGCGAACTCGACGGGCGACGTCCGAGCCACGTACTACATCAGGCGGGTGAAGGGCAACGACAAGTGCTGCGATTGTGGCGCCGCAGGTTCTTATCTTCTTGTCTTAACGCGGGGACCGTATAACCGGTTCACGTCGACCCTCAGGGATCTTTTGTGTTTCCCCTACCTTTATACACCTACTCCCAGAAGATCAAATGTATTAATGCAATAACATCCTTGGGTCTGAGGTGCCTGTATTCTTCTGGTTTCGGATAAGCCGTTCTCAGAAGTCTGAGCCTGTGTCTGGCCAGTGAGTGACATTCACATAATAGGCGCCGCAGGTTAGTTACTAGTACTATGTAATCAGTATCTTAAGTTGTGACTGAAAAAAAAAAAAGGTTGTTGTATAAAATAAAGTCGGGTCCGTTGTCTGTCCGTCCCTATGTCAGCCAAGATCTTTTAAACTCTGCAACTGATGCGGATAAAATATACTTTTCATCTTTTATCCGACTCAAAGGACTAAACCATAAATATGACATATAGTTTTTTTTCTTCTTACTGACATACGATGATGGCTTGGAGAAGCCAGCACCCCTAATATGACTCTTAGTCAACCAACCTAGCTAGAGAAAATTACTAAAATGTTTCATGGAATTTTCAAAATGTGTCCGCTGGCTGAATATAATTATGGCGCTAACAAATACTTTAAATAGCCACGAGAGCCTTCCGTTTCCCCGCAAGTCCGGTGATGATGGCGAGGCTATTCCAAGCCAACATCGTATGTCAGTTAAGAAAAAAAAACATTTTGTAATTTGTAACCTGTTAAAATGTTTCAGATCCCGACTGGGCGAGTTTGAATCTGGGAGTGTTGATATGCATCGAGTGCTCGGGCATCCATCGGAACCTCGGCTCGCATATATCGCGAGTGCGATCGCTAGACTTGGACGAGTGGCCGTGAGTGTTATTTATTAATATTTATTGTATATATCTTTATTTATTTATTTATTTGACATCTCAACAATGAGTATACTATTACATCTACTGTTAAATAAATAGGTTTATAAATCGTGGGGTAATCGAGTTCTAGAGTGGATACTGCGTCTTTTCAAACGTAGTGTACGCCCTAAGGCCAGGTGGAGTGACGATCTGCGCAGGCTGGTAGGAGCTGGGTGCGGGTAGCCAAGTATAGACGGGAGTGGCATAGACGGGAGGCCTATGTCCAGCAGTAGTGGATTATCCTATAGGTTGTTTAGGTGCTAAGCCTAGGCTTCGCCGGAAATGTAGGAGTATTATCAGAAAAAAATAATATTAAATATGAGCTTAGTTTTATTGGCTTAGTTTTATACACATACATGTGTGTGTGTAAAGTGTACATCCTGGCAGGGTCGCCATGTAACGATGGGACCTGGGCGTATGGAAGGAAACAACTTCACCTTAACATAACTGGACTATATTGTGTCTTATGCTAACTTATATACTAACAGTGCTCTACTTGTATGGGTACAACCCACACCTTGTAAACAGTTATAGAAGCAATAAAGTATTGAGTATTGGGTGAGGTGTGCGTCACACACTACAAAAGCATTTAACCTACTAACAATAAACTCTATTTCAGGCTGGGCCACGTGAGCGTGATGGTGTCGCTGGGCAACGCGCTCGCCAACTCGATATGGGAGGCCGAGCTGCGCGGACACGCCAAGCCCGAACCTACCTCCTCCAGGGAAGAGAAGGAACGGTATGTTGAACTTGAATATATTGTTACGATATTTATACATTTTCTACTGTTTCTTTGCTCCTATTAGTCGTATCGCCATGTTATATAGCCAGATTTCTTTGATATTCTACAAAAAAAAATATCGACTTAGTAGTTCTTGAGATAGCGCGTTTAAACAAACAAACTCTTCAGTTTTAAAATCTTACTAAAATTATAAATGGGAAAATTTTTGAGTATGCATGCATGCATGTTTGTTACCATGTTTTCATGCAAATACTACAGAATAGCTGAGCACTCAGAATAACAAATAGGCTACTTTTTACCCTGGAGCACCCGCGGGATCGATTTCTAATATTGATCAATACGTTTTCGCGATGTCGGAAGACCGGTGGTTCAAGTACAGGCGGGATCAAAAATGCGACTTTTTATTAAATTTTATAAATTTTCAGTTTGTCTAAACATACAATCCATTCCAGGTGGATAAGGCTAAAGTACGAGCGTCGCGCGTTCCTCTCCCCCGCTAGCGTGGGCGCGAGCGCGGAGGCTCTGCGCGCGGCCGCCGCCCGGGGCTGCGCCGAGGCCCTCGCGCGCGCGCTCGCCGCGCCCCCGCCCCGCGCGCCCGCCGCCCGCGACCGCGCCCTCGCGCTAAGGGCCGCCGCCGCTGCCGGGCATCTGGCTGCTGCGCAACTACTCATTTGGGTACGTACTACTACATATAGAAAAAAAAGTGTAGAAAAAAAAACGTCGATGGCCGAATAAAACACTGTTTTTAAGTTCAACAATCTGGCTCCTGGACAGCTACTCATATAGGTACGTACAGTAGCGTCGATGGCTGCATAGTTACGGTTGCCATGCAAGAAGTCGCTAGAACAAACAATGCAGCTGCGCCGAGGCCCTCGCGCGCGAGTTAAGGTTGAGCACCCTAACCAATTCTCCTTCATCAGCAAGACTACGACAGCAACCCCATCTGGGTCATGCGTCAATAGTAAATAAGCTTAATAAGTAATATTGTTATTATAAATAGTCTGTAATCACTTAGTTTAATCGAATATTGTATTAGTCTAGAACCGAGAGGTTACTCTGTCGAAATAAATAAATATTTTTTTATTTACTTTTGGTTCCACTAACTTAAATGGCGCAGCCGTTGTAGGAACCCGATAGGCAGTATTTTCTATTACGGATCAATCTTTCCAAAGTAAATTCTGTCGCACGTTTCAACGTCTAGATCGGGCTTAAACGAACAAAACAAATTTTTTAAGTACCGAACCAAAGTATGAAGACAGAGAAAAACGGCTATAAACAGTATTCCAGGAGGACAATGGGACAAGCTGCAGAACTGTGAGTAGATCTTTTTCACCAATCCTGTAGCCCTTCCTATCCTTCTTTAAACAAAAATTGTGTGTATTTGTATATCTGGTGGTTGACGGATTTACTTTACATTCTTAATTTTTACATTTCATTTATAATTTTTACATACTTTTATATTTAAATTTAACTTTTTGACTTTTGCATTTTTTTTTGTTGTTTTGTGTGTATATTGATTGTGTATTTTGTGACAAACAGTAATAATGGAAAACATTACTAGAGTCCCCATGGAGATGGTAAAAATCATCCCCATGTTTGACGGTGATACTCGACTTCTACCGTTATTTATTAAAAAATGCGAGTACATTTTACAATCGTTCCAAGGGAACAACCTTCAAAATGAATATTTGTTCCACGTAATAACCAGTAGATTATCAGGGGACGCAGCAAATTTAGTGGGAGAGCGGGAACAGATAGATAATTGGAATGAATTGAAATCTTTACTTACCCAACACTTCGGAGACCCTAGGTCGGAAGAGTGTTTAGCAATGGAACTTGAATCTTTAAAAATTAACAAAAATGAAAACTATCAAGATTTTTGTCACAGAATACAACATCTAAGAAGTGTGCTATTTTCCAAGGTAAGTGAAACGATTGACGATCCAAATTTACGGTACGCTAAACAATCTATTTATAATCACAGCTCACTAAATACCTTTTTGTACAATTTGCCAGCGTATTTAGTCAGACTTGTACGGTTACGCGACGTTACGACATTAGAGGATGCGTTAAAAATGGTCTTAGAGGAGCAAAACTTCCAGACCATATATGATAGTAGGAATTCACGGACTAATCGCACATCTAGACCTAGTTTTAATCAAAATAATACGCAACCTCAAAGACATCAGTACCCGCGTTTCGAACAGCCAAATTTACCGAATAATACAAGTTTTACTCCGCGTTTTCCAAATAACAATCATTCTTATCATTCACCAAATAATTCGTCACAATTCAGACAAAATAATAGTAGATCTTTTAATAACTTCCAACATAATGTATCTAGGCCACCATTACCGGCGGGCATACAGCGTAGTCAGCATTTGGCGGACAATGGCCCGACACACTCGCAGCGTAGTAGTCAACATCACGCGACACCGACGGGCTCAGGTTCCAATACCGACGTCACGATGCGCACAGCTAGTTCAAGGCGAATTAATTATACTGATAATGATATTAATCAACCTTGCACTTCGCAACAATGCAACGACACATACGAGTACAGGGTGATGCCTGATAATAGCGTAGAAAATTTTTATATGAGGGCCTCGCCTACCATGAAAAAATAAAATTAAATTGTACCAAACCTTTGAATTTGCCACACATTAGGATACCCGAACTAAAAGCAATTTTTATGATAGATACTGGTAGCACTAGATCATTTATTAGCCCAGAATTAGCGAATAAGTATTATAAAAATTGTATACAACACGAACCATTTGAGGTTGTAAGTACTCACGCAGCTAGCAAGCATGGTGAAGTCATTTACACATTTTTACCTAGTACATTTAAATGCGAATTAAATCATAAATTTTATGTTTATAGTGTAGATGATAGATACGATGGATTAATAGGTAGTGACTTGCTAAAATCGCTCGACGCTTCTATTGATATGAAAAATCTTCAACTTCATACAAATAATACGACAATTCCAATAATTTACTCACCTCCAATGAAAGAGATATACAATCTGCCTCCTCGTTGTGAGATTAGAGTAAAATTACCAGTTAATTTGTTAAACGGAGAAGCAATATTAAATTATGTCCAATTCTGTGACGGGATTCGTATGCCCGATGCTATAGTTAGTTGTAGGAACGGTTTTGCCTCAACAATCATACAGAATAGTACAGATACGGAACAGAACTTAGTAATTACGTCACCGTTTAAGGTAGATATATTTAACGAAGAAATATTATGTAGTAATAATAATTTAAATTTTACAGAAAGTAGTAATTAATATGGACGAATTATTAGAAGAAAATCTAGTTAGTAAATTACGACTAGAACACATGAATCAAGAAGAAAAAACAATGATAGAACTATTATGCAGGGATTATAAGGATATATTCTATTGTGAGAAAATACCCTTATCTTTTACGAATAAAGTTAAGCATAGGATTAGAACTAAAAATGAGGATCCAATTAACATTAAAGCTTATAGGTTACCTCAAGTGCAAACTAAAGAAATTAAGGAACAAGTTAAGAAAATGTTGAAGGATAACATTATACAGGAGTCACATTCTCCTTGGAGTGCTCCGGTGCACTTAGTACCCAAGAAAGTAGACGCATCAGGCGTACAAAAATGGAGAATGGTAGTAGATTATAGGCGAATAAACGAAATCACTATGGATGATAAATATCCATTACCTAATATCAGTGATTTGTTTGACATGTTAGGTAACAGTTTATATTTTACTACGCTAGATCTTGCATCTGGGTATCATCAGATAGAAGTAGAAAATGATGACAAACCTAAAACAGCCTTTAGCACTCCATTTGGTCACTTCGAATTTAATAGAATGCCGTTTGGGCTAAAGACAGCACCTGCAACGTTTCAAAGAACGATGGACAACGTTCTTAGAGGGCTTCAAGGCTTGCATTGTATGGTTTATTTAGATGACGTCATCATATTTTCGAAAAGCCTCCCAGAACATATAGAAAAACTAAAATCAGTTTTCGAAAGATTCAGAGAAACTAATCTCAAAATTCAACTCGATAAGTCTCATTTCCTTAGGAAAGAAGTTCTGTATCTAGGTCATACAATAACTAGTGAAGGGCTTAAACCAAATAATGATAAGATAGATGCAGTATTGAAGTACCCACTTCCTCAGACAGTTACAGAAATAAAAAGCTTCTTAGGATTAGTAGGATATTATCGAAAATTTATAAAGGACTTTGCCAAAATCACGAGACCACTTACGGCTTGTCTTAAGAAAGGACGTAAAATTATAATAGACGACGAATATCAGGAATCCTTTAATACATGTAAAAAACTTTTGACAAATGCACCACTTTTACAATTTCCTGATTTCGATAAACAATTTATTTTAACTACTGACGCGTCTAACTTTGCCTTAGGAGCTGTATTGTCGCAAGGCACAATAGGTAGTGATAAACCTGTGGCTTTTGCTAGTAGAACATTAAGTGACACAGAATCCCGATACAGTACAATCGAAAAGGAATTATTAGCCGTCATTTGGGCAGTTAAACATTTTAGACCGTATCTGTATGGCAAAAAGTTCATTATTTTTACAGATCATAGGCCGTTAGCTTGGTTATACTCTCTTAAAGAACCTAACAGTAAATTAACACGCTGGCGATTACGACTTGAAGAGTATGACTTTGAAATTAGATATAAAAAAGGGCAACAAAATACAAACGCTGATGCTCTTTCTAGGATACGAATTAATGCTATTGATAATGATCTCGATTCTATTTTTGTGAACATAGACGATGATGACGAAAGACTTAAAGAAGTAGTTAATGAATTAAATTCAGAAATTAAAACTTCTCGTAATGAAAATCAGAATAGGGAATCGGAAATGTCTATATCAGAACCAGAACTTATAGAAATCTCAGAAGATGATGCCACTGCAAATTCCGTTTCTAACAGAGAACATGACGGTATTCCAATCCTAAATGAAGCAATAGATTCAAAACCGCGCCAAATATTAATTCATAAGTGGTTTTTGGATAAATTTACAGTAAATAATATATCAAATAAAAAACAACGGATTTTAGAAGTACACATGCCTCTAAATAACGAAACTTTAGTTAAAGACTTTCTTAAGGAATACGTAGATTGTAAAAATAAATATTTTATCTATTTTGAAGATACGAACTTTAGAAAAATATTTTCCAATGTAGTCGTCTATCTATATAAAAAAGGTGCATGTAAATTAATTGAATGTACGGAACGCGTCGTAAATCTAACAGATTCCGAACATGACCAACGGGAAATAGTAATTAAATATCACGAAGGTAAAACGTGCCATAGAGGCATCAAAGAAACATTTACTAAATTAAAACGTAATTATTGGTGGCAAAATATGAAGGAAACCATAACAGCTATAATAAACTCTTGCGAACAATGTAGAAAAATGAAATACGAAAGAAAACCAATAAAACCATACATTCAATTAACACAAAATCAAAACACACCTTTCCAAGAAGTTTTTATGGATCTCTTATACATCGAAAGTAAATATTACCTTACGGTCGTTGATGCCTTCAGCAAGTTAGGACAAGCTATAAATATACCTAATCGTAGTACTCCAGAAGTTGTTAGGGCGTTAATCAAATATTTTAGCATGTATGGGTTACCACAAAAGATAAATTGCGATTCTGGGGCTGAATTTAATAACGAACTAATAAAAGAACTCTTAAATTTATATAAAATAGAATTACACATAGGCACTCCAAATAACCCCAACTCAATGGCAATAGTAGAGCGATTTCACTCTACTATTATCGAAATATACCGTTTAGCAAAATATGACAAAAGCGATCTGGACGCTTGCTGTGTCATGACGTATTCTATTATGGCATATAATAACAGCATTCATTCCGCGACGGATTTTACACCATTTGAGGTAGTTTTTGGAAATTCTGATTTAGGAAATGTTTTTGACTTAGATAGAGAACGTAATTTAAATCAAAAACTTCTTCAAGATCACAGGAAACGCCTAGGAGTTTTATACGAATACGTTTCTCAAAAACTACAATCGGATAAAATTAAAGTTAGGGAAAAGAGAGGCGGTCAGGAAGTTCCGGAAATAAAAGAGGGCGAAAACATTTTTATGAAAACAACTAGAACTCGAAAACCTAAAGACCAACCACGTTTTGAAAAAGCCAAAGTTATAGGAAAACCAATTAGAAATATACTACCAGTAGAATTAAATAAAAGAAGAACTAAAGTAGCTATAAAAAATATTAAACGTCCTCCACAGATCAGGGCTAGTACTTCTGGCGCTTGCGATAACGACCAACGGCCTGGAACTCCAGAATCTGAACACCAATCCGGGAATAGCTCCGCTGAAAGTCGGGACAGCAGTGATCAAGAATAATTCCTGGACAATTATAAAAACATTTGATCTTAGTAATATAGAATTACGGATAGTCGAAAATATAGAACATTTCAATAATATTAATAATATAATTAGGAATAGTAGTGAATTTAAGGAGGATTTTGATAATTTAAGGAAACAAATTGATTCTTTTATAGAATTAACTAAGAATAGGGTATATCAAATTTTACCTACTTCTAGATTGAATAAACGAGCTATTTTTAGTCCATTTGGTACATTAGTAAAAGCTATTACAGGTAACTTAGATGAAGAAGACGCAAAACATTTCGAAACGCAAATACGTAAAGTAAATAATAGGGAACATTTAGTAGAGCAAAGAGTGTCATTATTGCAACAAGCTTTTAATAAATTAGAAAACGTTTCAGAAACCATAAATTTGAACGTCAATCGATTACAAGATAACGAAATAAATTTAGTTTCACAAAAAGAAAAATCTTTATTAAATGTCGTGTCAATACTTAACACCCTGTATCAGTTACTTAATAGTTTTAGAACAATTTACGATATTATACAGGAAGTAGAGTCAGCAATAGCCTTTAGTAAATTAAACGTATTACATACATCTATTATAAATTCAACAGAGTTGTTATTGATGTTATCTGAGATAGAAAAGCATGCTACATTAGTTTATCCATGCAGTAAGGAAAATTTAGTTAAATTAGAGAAAAATATAATAGTAAAGTCTTACGCCAATAGAGATAAATTAGTTTTTATATTAGAAGTTCCGCTTATTCAACCAGAGATATACACATACTATAAAATAATACCTATTCCTGTTCAACAATCCCATACAACCTTTACCATTATACCTTCATATCCTTACCTTTTGGTGCAAAGATTGAAATACAGATCAGCGGTAAGTCCCTGTGAAGAAATAGAAGACGGGAAATTCTTATGTCCAGAAGAGAATCTTGCACAATACCCTGCCGAAACATGCATTGAACAAATAATGCAAATGAAGAACAACCAAAGCAGTTGCCGTCAACACATCATCCAAATAGAAGACCTGAAAATCCAAAAACTCCTGAAAAACTATTGGTTATTATTCACCTCGGAAAGCATAGTAATAACTGAATACTGCGAAGATCAAGTACAAAAGCATGAAGTACAGGAACATCACTACTTATTTTGAATCAACACTGCAGAACTCAAGTCAGAGATATGTCTATCAGTACACCAACATACTCCTCGACATCCAGCATACAGCTTTCAGTGGTCAGCATGCCAGCTATACGAGAAGAATTCAAGAAAGAAGCCAAACAATTGGATCTTCGGAACGTAGACTTCAGCGACATTAGAGAAGTAATTAACAGTGCTAAATTCAGTGCAAGTGAAATAGACTCGGACTTCTCAATCGTCAGTGGAATTAGTGTATGGACAATAAGCTTATATATTATTGTAATTTTTCTGTTTCATATATTGTGTTAAGAAATAAAATCATGTTGTATTTTAAGACAGGATATTCCCCGAGGACAATTTTGACTGCTTCGGATAATATCGTTCTTGAGGGGAGAGGAGTTAAGGTTGAGCACCCTAACCAATTCTCCTTCATCAGCAAGACTACGACAGCAACCCCATCTGGGTCATGCGTCAATAGTAAATAAGCTTAATAAGTAATATTGTTATTATAAATAGTCTGTAATCACTTAGTTTAATCGAATATTGTATTAGTCTAGAACCGAGAGGTTACTCTGTCGAAATAAATAAATATTTTTTTATTTACTTTTGGTTCCACTAACTTAAATCGCTCCTTACCTTAAATCTTAACTTAACTTAAATCGCTCGCCCCGCTCCCGTCCCGCGCCCTCGCACTACGGGCGGCCGCAGCTGCCGGGCATCTGGCTGCGGCTCAGCTGCTTATTTGGGTACGTGCATAGTTACGGTTGCTATGCAAGAAGTCGTTAGTACAAACACTGTCGACGCGCCCCCGCCCCGCGCGCCCGCCGCCCGCGACCGCGCCCTCGCGTTACGAGCTGCCGCCGCTGCGGGGCATCTGGCTGCGGCTCAGCTGCTTATATGGGTACGTGCATAGTTACGGTTGCTATGCAAGAAGTCGCTAGTACAAACACTGCCGCTGCGCCCCCGCCCCGCGCGCTCGCACTGCAGGCTGCCGCTGCTGCGGGGCATCTGGCTGCTGCGCAACTGTTTATGTGTACGTACTACTATATATAGAAAAAAAAACGTCGATGGCCGAATAAAACACTGTTTTTAAGTTGGGGAGTGCACACTTAAGAAGAACCCCGCCCCGCGCGCCCGCTTCTATACATCTGGCTCCTGGACAGCTTCTTATATGGGTACGTACAGTAGCGTCGATGGCTGCATAGTTACGGTTGCCATGCAAGAAGTCGCTAGTACAAACACTGCCGCTGCGCCCCCGCCCCGCGCGCCCGCCGCCCGCGACCGCGCCCTCGCGCTAAGGGCTGCCGCCGCCGCTGGTCATCTGGCTGCTGCGAAACTACTTATATGGGTATGTACAGTAGCGTCGATGGCTGCATAGTTACGGTTGCTATGCGAGAAGTCGACAGTTCAAACACTGTGCCGCCGCGCCCCCGCCCCGCGCGCCCGCCGCCCGCGACCGCGCCCTCGCGCTATGGGCCGCCGCCGCTGCCGGGCATCTGGCTGCGGCTCAGCTGCTTATATGGGTAAGTGCATAGTTACGGTTGCTATGCGAGAAGTCGACAGTTCAAACACTGCCGCCCCGCGCACCCGCCGCGAGAGACCGAGTGCTCGCGCAGCGCGCTGCCGCCGCTGCCGGGCATCTGGCTGCGGCTCAGCTGCTTATATGGGTATGTGCATAGTTACGGTTGCTATGCGAGAAGTCGACAGTTCAAACACTGCCGCCCCGCGCGCCCGCCGCAAAGAGACCGAGTGCTCGCGCTACGAGCTGCCGCCGCCGCCGGGCATCTGGCTGCGGCTCAGCTGCTTATATGGGTATGTGCATAGTTACGGTTGCTATGCAAGAAGTCACAACACAAGAACACTGCCGCTGCGCCGAGGCGCAAGCGCGCGCGCTCGCCTCTCGGGACCGCACGCTGCTTATATGGGTACATATCTACACGACTTCTAAGCCACTCGAGCTACTCCGAACCATCGTCGAACCAACAGGGGAGCGAGTGGCTCTCATCTCTAAACCATGTGGGTATCTTGATAGACATAGAATAGACATCAAATATAGAAAAAAAAGCGCTGATGGCCAAGAAGTTAAGAAAGAACAAATCGCGGGGAGTGCACACTTAGGAAGAAATTTTGAATTAGTGTAGTCAACTAACCCACACTTGGCCAGCGTGGTAGACCCACGCACACTATGCTGCCGCCGCGCCTCTCCCGTACTACCTCTATATTTTTTACCGTTTAAACATTCCATGAACCTATTCGAACCCCCGTTTCGAATTAATCTCGCTCCAGCTGTTTTATCCAGGAAACCAAATCCTTATACAAACAAATAAATTAATATGTATTCTCTTCTTCCCCCAGCACAACGGCAACCCGAACTTCCCGGACGCGGACGGGCACACGTGCGTGTTCTACGCGCGCGCCGCCGCCAACCACCTCGCCGGCATCCCGCCGCAGCCGCCGCGCCAGCTGCAGCTCGCCTGCCCGCTGCACCCCGCGCCCGCCGGCAGCGCCGCCTCCTCCAGGTGAGAGACGAGGCGCTAGGTGACGAGTACGACGTAGTACGCGCGTCCGCCGCTAGATGGCGCTGTTATATACAAATGGGCCCCGTCGACCACCTCGCGGGCATCCCGCCGCAGCCGCCGCGCCAGCTGCAGCTCGCCTGCCCGCTGCACCCCGCGCCCGCCGGCAGCGCCACCGCCATCCTCCAGGTGAGAGACGAGGCGCTAGGTGACGAGTACGACGTAGTACCCGCGTCCGCCGCTAGATGGCGCTGTTATCTCCAAATGGGCCCGTCGACCACCTCGCCGGCATCCCGCCGCAGCCGCCGCGCCAGCTGCAGCTCGCCTGCCCGCTGCACCCCGCGCCCGCCGGCAGCGCCGCCTCCTCCAGGTGAGAGACGAGGCGCGAGACGGAGTCAAGTACGATGTAGTACGCGCGTCCGCCGCTAGATGGTGCTGTTATATACAAATGGGCCCGTCGACCACCTCGCCGGCATCCCGCCGCAGCCGCCGCGCCAGCTGCAGCTCGCCTGCCCGCTGCACCCCGCGCCCGCCGGCAGCGCCGCCTCCTCCAGGTGAGAGACGAGGCGCTAGGTGACGAGTACGACGTAGTACCCGCGTCCGCCGCTAGATGGCGCTGTTATATACAAATGGGCCCGCCAACCACCTCGCGGGCATCCCGCCGCAGCCGCCGCGCCAGCTGCAGCTCGCCTGCCCGCTGCACCCCGCGCCCGCCGGCAGCGCCGCCTCCTCCAGGTGAGAGACGAGGCGCTAGACGGAGTCAAGTACGATGTAGTACGCGCGTCCGCCGCTAGATGGTGCTGTTATATACAAATGGGCCCGTCGACCACCTCGCCGGCATCCCGCCGCAGCCGCCGCGCCAGCTGCAGCTCGCCTGCCCGCTGCACCCCGCGCCCGCCGGCAGCGCCGCCTCCTCCAGGTGAGAGACGAGGCGCGAGACGGAGTCAAGTACGATGTAGTACGCGCGTCCGCCGCTAGATGGCGCTGTTATATACAAATGGGCCCCGTCGACCACCTCGCGGGCATCCCGCCGCAGCCGCCGCGCCAGCTGCAGCTCGCCTGCCCGCTGCACCCCGCGCCAGCTGCAGCTCGCCTCCTCCAGGTGAGAGACGAGGCGCGAGACGGAGTCAAGTACGATGTAGTACGCGCGTCCGCCGCTAGATGGCGCTGTTCCATACAAACGGGACGCCGCCGATCACCTCGGCAACGCTCAACGCTCCTCCAGGTGAAAGATAGGAGTACCAAACAGTACACGCGTCTGCCGGCAGATGGCGCTTTTCAATACAAATGTCCCGTTGTAAGGCCGTTGTAGTAGTCACCTGTAGATTTGTACAGACCCATTCCAACTTAACCACAGCTCAGTTTGTGAACAAAAGACAGAGTCAAATTCTTAGTAACTTCTGACCAGTCAACTTTATCATAAACCTTAACTTGGTGAAATTTTACTCACGTAACCTTTCCACATTCCAGCTCGGCGTCAAGCAAGAGCTCGCCAAAGAACCCCGAACCGGAGTGCAACTGCGTGATCTTCGAGCTGCTCAGCGCTCAGAACGCGGCCAACGCCCTCGTGGAACTGCTCATAGGGCTCCAGAACAACCAGTACATGAACGGGTACGACGCCCCCTCCACCCTCGGGAGGCCGAACCTGTCCCTAACGAACGGGAAGTGCGGGAGCATCGTCTAAACTAGAAAAGACTGTAGTGCGTTGTAATAAGGTTCATTTTGCGGTGGAGGCGGGCCAATCAGACGTATGAGAAGGTTGTCTTTGTGAGTGAAGCTGACGTAAGTGCATTGAAATAAGGTTCTTATTGCGGTGCAATCGTTCGTAGTGTCGTCGCAGCTTCGTATGAAGTCTTGGTGCGTTGAAATAAGGTTCATAATGCATTGTCGGGCCAATATCTCGCTCACGAATGGAAATGTGGGAGCACTGTTATTAATGTATAGTCTGTCGTCGGCTTAGTACGAAAAGACATTCTGGTGCGTTCGAATAAGGTTCATAATGCGGTGGAGTCGGGCCAATATACAGGATTATAGAGGACATAATTTTGGCTTAGGACAGAACTCGAATTTTCAATTTAAATGTTAAAGCCTGGGCGTGTTTTCTTAGGTGCATATTACACTGAAAGAAATTCAATGGTAACAATAACATTTGTAATCTAAGGGAATATTATATTTGTGTCGTCAGCTTGGTACATAAAATTAGAAAGTGGTAAAACTCTCAAAAAGTAGTAAAAATCTTTTTACGATGAAATATACAGTCGTTTCAACCAACCAAGATTTTACTATGTGTAACGAATTAATTTATTTTATGAATACAAAACATAAGACATAAATAAACTTCAAAATTATGCACATTTTCATACTCACAGTATACTGTTTACATGTGTATGTTACACAGCACCGTCTACAAAGTCATGTCAACAAGATTACAATTATCACAAGATAAAGAACATTTACAAAATGTGAGAAAGATCTTTGAAATAATGCTTTTATCAATGGATTGCATGGATTATTTACCCACTCTTGTGTCATAGGGAAATGGTGATCCTAATGGGGGTTAACACGTATGATAGGAGTGAGGTCCAACTGCAGCGTGATTGGTGGATATTGACAAGTCTGTCAATGTCACGTCAAAAATAACCAAACATGCTGCAGTTGGACCTCACGCCTACGTATTGCCATCTAGTGATTTCTCAAACACGAGTTAACGCATTATTGATATAAACCTTTAAATATTTTAAGGTTTTCTCGCACTAAGCTGGCGACACACTTAACCCAACGTTATACGTAACCGGCTGTTTGAATCGTGACTGAAACTTAAGAGAGATTTCGTGTTTATAGTTACCAGAATACTTAAATACCGAATAGGCTACGGTCTTACTATGTATTACATAGGAATCTGATAATACTGTTGTATCTCTAATATTGCACTTGTATTTGTGCTGAAGTTTTGGCGAATTATTAAAAGAGTATTGACATTTTTAATAATCGTTCGTAAGGTTTTTGATATGCAAAATCGGCGATTTAAGATTTACTCACGATTTTGTAAGGTATATTGTAAGAATGGACATATTGCGACTTAAAATGAGAGTAATTAAAATTATTCTTATTACATTGTTGTATTAAGGTAATTTAAATTTTAGTTAGAATTAAATGATAATTGAAAATTTTTACTCTAGTAAAATAACAAAGATATTTCATTCAAATTTCTAAGCCCTAAGTAGGGTGAAGGTATTTAATTGAAAATATCAATTAAATTAATAGTGATATTTATTTTACAATGTTGAGTTTTTGTGTTGAAATGGGGTATACTACGTTGTTATTGAATTAGGCTCTCTGTCTAAAAATTAATATTGTGAATTAGGACTTACATATAAAATATCTCATTTACATTGCATATTGAAATAAATAGTCCTTGAAATGTAATGCCCTGAAATAGTTTAGACAATTGTGTGTATGTCAATTTGAAGTTAATTACGGTCACTAGAGAATGTAGTTCAATTGCATAGTTCTTGGTTACACATATCCGTGTGGTAGTTCAAATTTGTTGTATTTTTGGTAGATTATAGTGTAGGACGGATTGCATTTTAGAATAGCCTCAGCATACTTTTTCACGTCATAGTTTCTCTTGCATTGCTACCTCTGTTCTTTACTTACACTGTTATTATTATTGATAGTCGTATATCAACACTGGTAGAGGTTGCGAATGAAATGAAATTGAAGCATTCGTATTTAGATATCTCTAACATCACATTAACTACTCATGTAAAATAATCTAAATGTGCAAATAATCTAAATAGTCACACTTTGGCATAGAAAGTATTTGTATGGCCCTAAACATGATATGAAATGGTATCTAAACGTAATTCACTGTAACTGGGATGAATAATTAATTTAGATAATTCAATTAAGAATAACCAGTAATGATGACGAGTAAAAATTATGGATATTATACTTAATATGACGTTATATTTCTTGACATTATCAACAATATTCGAAATTGTAGAATGACCATCAGTTGTATGTGAAATAGTTAAGGGGACAGAATCTAGTTTTGTGATGAAAACTTCCGGCGAATCTGATTGTTTATGGCCCAGTCTTAACACTATTCAGGCACTGTGGTTGATAGTTCTGTTAATCTTAGGATTATTATACTCAAAATAATAATCCTCTTCTATAGCTTTATAAATTACAAAGTGAGAAGCCGAATTTGAGACTCAAATTAAAAGCTAATTCACTTTTAATACGTTATTCGACGTATATTGCTTCATATACGATGATTTTATTCTGTATCTTCCGGATTTCATCACATTAACTTAAATTAGTCGGTAATCTTATTAGGTATACATAAATTAATTACGTTAGGTGCAAGATCTCAGCTCAACGCTAATTGTAGGGTAAATTAGGGTAATTATTTTAGTGGTAATTATTGTCGCTTTACCCTTAAGCCCTTGGGTAACTAGATTAGTTCCGTATTCTTTAACTTCTGAAGTTGATATTACTTTCTCTAGTTAAGTCGAAGTTATATTTTTGTCTAAATCTATTTATGATAGGAAGAGTAGTCCCAAATATATTTAAAATTAATTTCATTGCTGATTCTTATAAAGGTAAAATTATAAGATGTCTTCACGGCAATATAAATCAAGCTATATTTTTTTCTAGTAAATAATGACATTCCATTAAATCTACGAGTATGTAAGCTCCTTAGCATTGGTCGAATTGGCTATTTGCTTTCCATTGCAAATACGAGAAAAAAATTGAAATTTGGAAAGTTTATAGCCAAAGAATCTTCAAATGTGTACTAGGGTTATCTTTCACCCAAGGGCCAAAATATAGTTGATGTGATATTCCTGAGGTTTTCCCGCAATGAGCCAAACGTACTGAACCCTCCTGTGCCTACTTTAGGTAGTTTCGCTTCTGTGCTGGGTGGTACACTGGGAGCTAGACATTTAACGGTATTTTGCATTCGGCCCCTGGTATACCGCCGGGCAAATATCCAATGTAAAGTGTTACTTCGTACGCAACCATTAGTGTTTGTTCGCAAGATTAGTATTAATTAATCCGGTCTTTTGATAAAAACTGTCATATTCATCTTAATCTACTAAAACTATATTTTGTATTGAAAAGTTAGTCGTTATAAAAATACTTGCTATTCATTTAGGCTCATCGAAATTGATAAATATATCTGTCATCATTTGAATGTATCATCAGTCGACATCGTATGGCAATTTTTGTCAGAAGACATAATTTAATGTGCATTTAGTTTTTCAAAGTTTCCCATTATTTCAGTCAGTGGCATAGTACATTGTTAATTATACCTTATTTAGATGATTCGCGTTGTATTTATTCGTACTGATTGCGTGTGAAAGGTGGCTGCAAATTTAGTGAACGATTCTTTATTTTGAGCGAATGGTACTTTAAATTGCTTATTTAAATTTGATTGTATAAATTAGATTTGACTATTTTACACTGTACATTGTTTTGAATCTTTTCTCGCTACGAAAGCTGTTCTATTGTTTTCTTATAATTATAAAACGCGAGCTAAGTTGTAAATGTTAGCAGTTAAATCGTTTACCGATGTCAGTATTTCAGATTGTATAAAACGCACGCGATTATTATATCTTTTCGCACTTTCTGTATCATACGATATATTTTTTTATTATATAAATAATTTGAACTGTTGAAATTTTATTGCTAATTTTAAATTCGTTACCTTGGATTTGGTTCATTATTTTATTTAGATTATTTTTAATCAATGTTTCGTGTATATTATTTTTGTACAGGCCAAAGAGCTTAATTGTAAATATTGTAATATTGCAGCTGTGGGTCTAGCTGTGCCCTAAGTAGACTTTCGTTATTGTAATTTTTAAGAGATTTGTTGATGTTCTCTATCTTGTGAAAATAAAGTGTAATACGAACACAATGCACGTTTTTTATTGTTTTACTGTTATTTTCCTGTAGAGACCGGGGCACTTAGGTGTTGAAGCCCCGCAAATGCAAAGGTCCTCAATTCAATGATTGATGTTATTATAAAACATACGGTACCTAATAATTGGGCTCGTGCCCTTTACAGACTATATTCTTGGAACTAAATTGTGTCGTATGAATGGTAATAATTGCAAGGCCAAGATACGATCACTACGAGCGCTGTAAAGAGCTCTAAGCTTCTTGTCTCTAAATGATATGTAGAATAACAAAACACGCGAGTTTAATCCGTAAAATTATTTCAAGTGTATAGTGTTCCCGCAAATAATAGACAATACTATGATAATAATGACTTAGTTATTTTAGTAGATAAATAAACAACAAAAAGTTTTTCTTATGTATGATTTTAGACTTTCGCGTTCCATTACACTAAATATTTGTCTTTATGGGTCTACACGCGTTATTAGGAGTAGCAAGTACATAGCTACTTACTGCCCGACGTTTCGACTGGGTTACACCAATTGTGGTCGCGAGCGAACTGGCGCTAGTATTTGCTACTCCTAATAACGCATGTAGACCCATAAAGACAAATATATAGTTTTTCTTAAATTTGTACTGAAAACATTATTCCATTTAGTCGTGAGGTTAGCTTGTTGTTGACATAGAATTAAAATCCAAAACAAAAATATCGCTATAAATCATAAATACCCAGTTGGTTCTAGTTAGCAGATATGTTTACGATTTTGTTAGTTTTTTTGTTAAGCTAGGTATATAGACAAAGGTGCTGACAAGGGTAAGACAGGTATTCCCAAACAAACACGCTAGTACTTTTGTGGGACAAGCGACAAGTCAATTTCCACAAATCTTCTATGGGTCCGGTTGAGCATTGGTACCACCAAAATAGAACTATCTACCAATTTGGTTGTTTTATTTTTTTCTAGCCTGTTAGTTTTGGGTACTCTACGACGACCATATAGTACCCCACAAAAGATAGCATACAGGGTACCTAGTAATTAATATTATTATAAATAAAATACTTAATCCTTATTGCACAAAAGAGATCATTACGATTTGCACTTGACCGATTTAGTTTAACATGTCAGAGGTCCCCAAACACTAGGCTTGGCCTGTATCTTGGGAAACCAATTATATGAGTAGCAGAATAACAATTTTATTGTATGTAAATGTAAAAAATAACTTTATTTTATTAAAATGATAATATACCGGTGATAAGTAATTTCCGGCATTCTCTGAGGCACAACCAAGCTTTTAAATTCATAAAAGGTTAAACATTTTTTTCTGATTTTTTAGAAATTAAGAGAAATTAGAAAAAAGGGGAAAGAACATTAAATACCCACATACTTTTATTCTCTGTTCTTGGAAAGATCAAGATAAAACCAAGCAAAAGATCTGAGCACACATAAGTTTAACATACGATGTTGATCGTATAGTGGCATATCTGCAAAAGCAATCATGCTAAAATGGTTCCGTAGCCGGCGGCACCAAGTAGGCCGTATCGGGGTCGCATTAGAATATACTGCATGGAATTCACAAGCGAATATCGGTTGGAAACATACAGACCGAAACTGCGAGTGGGCAGTTTGTATATATTTACATATGATTGGGATTTGGTGTTTTTTTATTATATTACAATGTAGCGAACTATCCTGAGAGAATAATGATTATATACCTATTTATTTATGAAATATATTTAAGTATATCTGGGTATCCACTGTTGATTCTGATCCGTAACACAAGTGCTCAAGCTACATACCACGGGATCAGATCAATGTATGTGATGTTGTGAGATATTTATTTATTTACCTATTAATTTGACTGTCCACCATTTTGATCAGCAGCCATTTTGAAAAAAACTACATTACCTCAGTCTATTAGTCTATAGTAACCAAGCAAAAGTAGTCCTAATAATAACTTAATATCAAGTAATATGGTTGGTACAATAATTAATATTGCGATTTTCACTCATTAAATTAATTAGATAGTTATTTACTGATATAAATTTACCAATTGACTATTTTGTCGTCTCTCCTATTTAACTAGCTAAACCTTCGTTGCAGCCCATACGCTTGGCTAGGTATTATTGATTAACTAGCGGCGGAAATGTGGAAATTAAACTAGCTTATAATGTACCTTGTAAAATCAGCTATGTACTTATTAGTGAAAGCCTCGTCGAAATTGGTCCAGCCATTTCGGAGATTAGCGAGAACAAACAGACAGACATACAAAAATGTTTTTGATTATGTTCTTGTTATTGGTACCTACCCGATATGGATTCATGTATACCCATTAAGTGAAAAGTCGTTATATAGATATTTGAAACACACTCACACACACTTTAATTTTATTATTATTTAGTTCTATAGATGTTAATTTCTTAAGGAGACACGAGCGGCGGTCGCTGTGATGTTAAAACACCGTATGTTCTTATTCCATCCCTTGACAATCGACAATCTGATCGGAGCCACAGCTCAAATCTGAATATGCGGCAATTCTGTCGGCTTTGTGATTTTTCATAACGACATGCCTTCGGTTTACCGAACTTCGAAGAAGATTACGTTCTTGCTATTTTGTTCGGAAACTAGTTTGCCAAATTTCAAGCGTCTAACTTGTGCGGTTAATAGTTTTCATACAAAAGGATTTTCCCGTTTATTCCCGTTCCCGTGCGAATTTCGGCAAAACCTTTCTTAACGGATGCTTACGTCATAACATCTACCTGCATGCTACATTTCATCTCGATCCGTTCAGTGGTTTGGGCTGTGACGACTTCGTCCGCGTAGAGATGTTTAACGGGTAAAACATTAATTCTTTATAGCGCAGTCGGTTAAAAATTTCGTTTAAATCGGTTCCAGTTGGTACTCTTTGCGTGAAAGCGTAACAGACAGACAGACAAACAGACAGACAGAGTTCTTCTTCTCTATCGCTTCGCTCTTGGCAGAGCGGTCGTGGTCACGTCGAGGCGCCCATAATATTAGTGTTAGGGGCGGACACAGCTTTCTTCACGATCTCCTGTCATCTTTCTCTGATTGCAGACTGTCTGGCGCAGTCTGACACGCGGTTTCCTACGGCGGATTTTACTTGATCAGCCCAGCGCATCTGCCGCGTGATCTGGTTCCCTCTACTTTTCCTTGTACGACTAGCCGTGCTATGGAGTTGTTATCACGTCTACAGACATGGCCAAAGTACTGCAGGGTGCGCGTCTGTACTATAGTCGATAAACGTTTTGTGATGCCAAGTTCCTGGAGTATGGAGAGGTTGGTGCGAAACTCTGTCCACGATATGCCGAGCATCTTCCTCCAGCACCACATCTTTAGAGCATCTATCTTTCCCTAGACAGAGTTACTTTCGCATTTATAATATTAGTAAAGATTTCCGGTCATAATATATTACAGATACACGTGCGTTTTGTTGTCGCTTTATGGTTTTATAGAGAGGAACATTATCTTTGCTCAGACTGTCGCATTCAGTGCTTAACGACGCAATTACGGAAAAAAGATGGGTTAGTAAAAGCTGGAAGGGTTAGGAGATCCCGTAGGACGACTTTTGAAATAACTGTCGTAAATTCGGTTGTTATTCAAAGAGTATCGAAACGTCAAACTTGGTTTTATGACAGTTTTACAACTTACCCCAATTTTGTAGTAAAGTAGGGTAACTTAACATTAACTTTTGACAGCGGTTTCGGAAGGAGGTAGTTTTGTATTTATCGATCTGTTAAAATAATTTCCTTTTCGCACATTTATTGTAAAACCGTAAGATGTTATCTGTGAGTTCTGTGAACATACCGTGATAACCTCAACATAAAGTACATATAAGTACCTACCTGTTAGCCAAATTCATAAATAGAACATTCAGATTGTCTTAATCTAGTTTTTTACCCGACTGCCAGGAGGGTATGAAATTTAGTGCTTCTATATGATAAATTATTATCTCTTTGCGCATGCCTCCGACTGCAATTCTATTTATACTAACCTTATCATTGAATTTTTTATCTTGTTTCAGTCTTTTCAGTTGATTTTTTAATTGTAGTTATCCATGCAGGCGGGTTTTTTGTTTTTAAATTATTAAACAAACAAGATGACCTCACTTCACCTGATGGTAAACGGTAGGTAGTGAGATCCACATATGAGGTCTTATTATCATGTACCAAATAGGTACAAATAGTTTCGAGAAAACATGTGGATTATTGAGCATTACAGTAGGTCGCTTACTAGGAAAAGTCCTGTATCGTGGGTACTCGGTATAAATAATAAAACCAGGAGAGCAACTACTTTTTTTTTTTTTTTTTTTATGTATCCCGCTTAGCACAGCAAGCTGTCATTGAGACATTTAGTTGTTTCTTTGTCTGAACTATGTCTGATTATTTAGTCTTCATGAAGCAAGGGAGTTGTCCATTGACCACTCTCGCTATTCTTTGTCAAATCGTTTTGAAAGACTTGGAACACTGTTTCTTCTAAGTCTTGTGTAAATAGTACTTCCAGAACCCTTTAATTTGCTAGCTAGAGCATTAACATGTGTGGTTAATTTTTGTTGATAGCTTAAGCTTCGAGCAGCGATTTCTTGTTTCACAGTGTTAAGACTCAGGTCGTGAAGAATATATTTATTTTGTATGCAGTTTGGAATGTTAAACATATATCTAATAGCTTTGGTCTGGAACCTTTCCAGGATTTCTATATTGCTGTTACTTGCTGTACCCCATAATTCTATGCCATATGTCCAGACTGGCTTCAAGATAGTTTTGTAAACAGCCATCTTGCATTCATTGGTTAACTGAGACTTCTTGCCAATCAGCCAATACATAGATCGAAGTTTTGCGTCTAGGGCTTTTCTTTTGCTCCAGATATGTTTCTGCCAAGTGAGCCTTCTATCCAAATGCATACCTAGGTACTTCGCAGTGACGTCATGTGGAATTTGTTGTCCATTCAGTGTTATTGGGGGGCAGTCACCCTTTCTCAGCGTGAAAGTGACATGAACGGATTTGCTTTGATTAGCCTTTATCCTCCAGGCCATTAGCCATTTTTCTATCTCATTAATGTGTCTTTGAAGATTTGCTGATGCGATTACTGGATTGGCATTCGCTGACATTATCGCGGTGTCATCGGCATATGTGGCAATAAGGGTTTGGTCATCCACGGGAACATCGGCTGTGTAGATGAGATACAGCACAGGTCCAAGAATACTCCCCTGCGGTACCCCCGATCTGATTTCGAACAGGTCAGATGTAGAACTATTAAGTTTTACTTCATAGCATCTTTTATCTAAGTAGCTTTTTAATATGGAGTAGAATGAGTGTGGCAGATATTTTTTGATCTTGTATAGCAGGCCGCTATGCCAGACTCTATCGAATGCCTGGCTTATATCCAGGAATACAGCCGAACAGTACTTCTTATTTTCTAGCGTATGACTGATTGTATCGATCAACCTGTGAACCTGCTCAATAGTTCCATGTTTTCTGACTAAATCCAAATTGATGTACAGGAAGGATAGTATTCAAGTAAGGTTGCATTCTATTGAGCATGACTTTTTCAAATAATTTCCCAAGCAGTGGAAGGAGACTAATTGGTCTATAAGATGAAACTTCTTCAGGCTGCTTTCCGGGCTTGAGAATCATAACTACTTGAGCAAGCTTCCACTGAGATGGGTAATGGGAAAGCCTTAGACATGCATTGAAGAGTACAACAAGGAACATTATACCTCTCTTTGGAAGATTGCTTAACAACACACTGTCCACTTGGTCATACCCTGGGGCTTTGTTAGATGGTAGGGCTTTTATATGTCGGATTATTTCGTTGGGGCTTACTGGTTTTAATGGAAGGCATAACTGATTTGGCGATTGTAGATAATCCTCTACATCTTTATCTTTATCGGGATCATAGCACGGCAGTGGCGTAAATACCATTTCTAGGTGTTCAGCGAATACATTTGTTTTTTCTACATCAGCTCTAGCCCAGCTACCATCCCGTATTCTTAGAGGCGGAATATGATCTTTAGGTCGCTTAAGGCTTTTTGTTGCCCGCCATAAGGAATAGTTAGTATCCTTGTGCGCTGTAAGTCGAGATAGTTGACTTTGTACACACTGATTTTCGTGTTCTTTTATCATGTCTTTTAGTTCTTTTGTTATCCTATTGAATTTAGTTTTATCTGATGGATATCTAGTGTTATGCCAGTGTCTTCTCATTTTGCGTCGTTCAGCGACCTTTAATATTATGTTTCTTGGGTATTCCTTCTGTTTTGTTTTTGTTTTTCTATTTTCAGGAGTAGAAACATTAGCAGCCAAGTGCAGTATGCAGTTGAATTTTTCAACACCAGATTCAATTTCCTGGTTTGTTTTTAGACTTATATTTAGGTCAGTATTACTATGTATGCAATCTCTATACTGCTCCCAGTTAGTATTTTTGTTGTAGATATTGGGTACTGGCTTGGAAACAATGGCCTGTTTATAAACATTTAAGATAACAGGAGTATGGTCAGATGACAAGTCGTCACATGTTTCAATTTTTGAACGATTATGCCCAAGATTTTTCGAGATGTAAAAATCAAGCAGATCCGGTATTTTCTTTTGATCTGTTGGCCAGTACGTCGGTTCTCCATGTGAGATACATTCGAGATTGAGATCCAGTGTGGCTCGATATAGTTGTCTGCCTCTGGGGTTAATTAATCTCGATCCCCAGAATGTGTGTTTGGAGTTCCAGTCTCCTCCACATATGAATACTGGAGCCAAGTTTATTGAAAAACAACTTAAATTCATTAGTGTCGATCTTGTGACGTGGAGGACAGTAGATTGCAGTTAGTGTCGTCTCGGCATTTTTGTGTTCGATTTTTTATTGATGTTGCCTGGATTTTATCCGTTTGGTGTGGTTCGAGAAGGTAATGCTGAATCTTATTTTTTAGTATCACTGCGGTCCCGCCGTGAGAATTCCCAGAGGGATGGTCTGTTCTGTGAATCGTATGGTTCTGAAATTTTACGTGTGTTTTAGGCGTGAGTCTCGTTTCAGATATTAAGGCAACATCAATGTTTTCAGTGTTCATGAATAACTCAAGTTCTTCCCGTCTGTCTGTCAGCCCATTGGCATTCCAGGTTACAATACGAATATTTAGTCCCTCCGTGTCGTAAGTCTCGTGATTAATTTGATCATCTGATCAATCATGCTTTCCATCATATCTTTTATGATTGTTTGAAATCTATCGAACATAGTGTTAAGTACGCTTGTTATATTCTGTTGGCTTGCATCCTGGTTAGGAATGTGTGGTTGATCGGCAGGGTCGACACGCTTATTTTTCAGCGCGTTAGCATAGCTAGGACCTGTGAGTTGCGTTGGTTTGTCATTATCGTTGATGCTTGGTTGACTAATATGTATTTGTTTGGGTTGTTGGGTAGGTTTAAGTTTAAGAATTTTTTCTTTGTATTGTTTGTACTTTAAACAACCCTTGTAACTCGCCGGATGTTTACCTTCGCAATTGGCGCACACTGCTTCAGTGTCTGAGGTTTTGGTGCATTTGTTTGTTGGGTGATCTTTTCCGCATTTGACGCATCGGAATGGTCTGAAACATTGATTCTTTGAGTGCCCAAACCTTTGACACCTCTTGCATTGTAACACTTCTTTTTTCTTGTACGGGGCTTCAATTGTGACCTTTACGTAGTTAATGTATTTAATATTGAAGATGTCTTTATTGTTCGTTTGTGGCTCTAGATCTACAAAATAAAGAGGCAATTTTTCTTTGTGCTTCGGTGCAATACGTTGACTATTTGGCGTATCAGGTGTCCTTTATCTTGTAGTTCTTCTTTAATTTTATCCGTATTTTTCTGACGCATGTAACCCTCTAATCACTACCCTGTATGCCCTTTCACTCTTAAGTTTGTAGGTGTAGTGGTGGATGTTATTTTTAATCAGGTTATCTCTTATTGTTTTATAGGTTTCAATGTCGGCTGGCATCAGCTTTATAATATGTCCTGATCTTAGTGTAGTCATTGTAAACTTATCTTTAGCTACATCTTTGAGTAGACATTCCCTCAGAGGTGTTATGTTGACTACGCCAGTTACAAAGATTGGTTCAGGTTTTGGTATATATTCTTTATTATTATTACTATTGGACGTTTCAGGATCTTCATCTCCAAGGGTGTCAAATCGGTTGTGAACGGGAATTGTGTAGTTAGCTTGTCCTGTGTTTTTCAGTTTACTTACACTTTCAGTTGGGCTGTCGTGCCGTTTTCGTTTTTTATTTGGTACTCTGTCTCGCTGCCAGTCGTTACTTAGCTGTTGTTCAAAAGTGATCGGTGTATCTGTTAGACAATGTATGTCCACGTCTTCAGTTTGTGTGTCGTTGCTCGAGCGACCAGAGAAAGAAAAGGATCTTGGTCTTGCTTGGAAGAAGTCTTTGGAGTAGTTGTTGTGTATAGGTTTTTTGGGGTTTAGAGCAACATTTGAAACAAAAATTACATTCGGTATCAACTATTTGAAAACTGTGCTCACACAAAAAGTAATTTAAGTAGTTAAAGAGGTAACTCAAACTACTTGTAACCGACTTGAATAAATATCTCCCGAATATGCAAATTCATTTCCGAAAGAGTAAATTTACTCTCAGAGGAAGCTACTAATATCTAGTACCTACTATGTTCTTAGTTATTTCCTTTGAGCTTGTATCATGGTTAGTTAGAGCAAGACGATCAAGTTTAGACAGTAATGTACTTACAAGTGGATGCAGTTTCTCGTGCAACATAGTTTGTGAGACTTCACAGAACTTCTGTTACAAGCGGGGCATTTGTGTCGACAAGCGGACTTAGTTGTAAGTTTTGTCCAGGGGGCATATTACGACCTCTTAATTCCAGTCAATTTAGGAACGGGCAGCGAATAACTTCGTGTTTCTACATTCTACATACGTTGTGGAACCATAATTATAGGGCACAAGTGTGCGCGCAAACACAAGTGCACTATCTATTCCCTTACTCTCATAATTCGGTAAGACGGCAATCCGACATGACCGATGAGAGATCAGGCGCAGGACCACCGGCTTAACGTGCTTTCCGCACGGGCGTTCAACCGCCAACCTCCTGACTCCGGGCTGAATAATTTAATTACACTCACAAACTCTGACAAATTTTGCCCGACCCCGGACTCAAACCGGGGACCTCTCGGTCCATACGCAGCGCTTGCTATCAATAGACCATCGAGGCAGTTTGTTTACTAATGCGATGATAGAGAGGTGTCCTATACTATTTTTATGATATATCATCCATGTACAGACAGAAAACCGTTACATTTGATTATATGTATGGAAGATGATTATTTTTGAAGCTTAAATGAATGGTGGTCCCACTGTATAAAGTTATGAAGTACTAGCTTTCCGCCCGCGACTTCGGCCGCGTAGAGACGTTTAGCGGGTAAAACATTAATTCTTTATAGCGCAGTCGGTTAAAAAGTAGCCAATAACCTTTCCTAGGCTCTGGACTATATCTGTACCAAATTTAAATCGGTTCAGTACTGAAAGCGTAACAGACAGACAGAGTTACTTTCGCATTTATAATATTAGTAAGGATTGTCAAGAGAACAGAGTTCACTAGAAACTTGTATGTAATGGTTATTGTCACCAGACATAATAACGAGAGTATATAATTTATATTGAAGTTTAGTTTGGAACTTTTCTATGAATATTATCACCGCTCCGTGGGCGCCGGAGAGTCTGGAAATTATGCAAATATGGACCGGGAATATTATATATCTAAGTTACAGGTATATAGCTTAAAAACTATCATGGTTACACGCATTAGAAAACTGAATATATCCAGGATATTTACTATGTTGTTTTGTTTTAATGAGCTCCCGACATTTCGGCACATATATAGGGATATCACGAGTCAACTGCGAGACTGAGAGCAGACATATCGATCTACCCTAATAGCTAATAGTGATAATTGCGCTTGCAACAATGTCAAAATATCGGGAGCTCATTTAAACAAAACAAAATGTGGTAAATATCCCGGACTTATTCAGTTTTCAAATAAGTTGTAGGTATTCGTCGACTGTCCGAAATCATGAAATATTAATTAAAACCGCAAAAGTGACTATCTATCATTCTCTCTTTTAATGTTTAGGCGGGCTGGGTATCTTATGGTAAAGGAAAAATATTACCAAGTGGAATTAAATTTGTTATTTCAGTTACATTACGTGATGAACTGTTTTGTAAATAGTAGTGTCATATATGTATGTAGGTACGTACTTAATATAGGTATCCTTGGTCAAAATGTTTAGTTTCTCTCTTAGATTACCTCTCTACAAAATATCTCAAAAATCAGGATCATTATTTGAGCTTTTGCCGCATATTCTGGTTTACTTGAACGGAACCGCTCGAGCAGTCGTGATTGCTCCGAGCAGTTAGCAGCACGATGGAATCTCAAGCAGTCGCCAGGCATAATCTGTTGACTATGACTATAAGAGCGCTCTGTGTATGTTGATCACTGGCTAACTGCTCGAGCGGGCTTTAGGCTTTTTTTATACAGTTGTAAATAAGCTGGTGTAATACAATTACTGCAAGCTTACTACATGGAGATACGATCGATTGATATTCTTTGTAAAGGTATACTACTTCTACCTTACAAACAATATCAATACAGTCAGCAGGTACGTGTCTAATCGGCAACCGAATCGGAAACACGTGTGCTGATAATGAATGAGCGGAATCCTACTCAGTTGTGGGTCGGTTTAATTGCGGTACCGTCCGCAGCGATGGCGATTATGTTACTGCGATAACTGGAAAGTGGAAACAATATTGCTTATTTTAATGTTTGACTGTTTTCCGCGGTTGATGTCTTTCTGTATACGTACGTACGACTCATATTACATGTGTGGTCTATACGATATGGAGAGTTTTACATTATTGACGCGCCTAGGATATTATATGACATAGTCTCTATTGTTTATAGGTATTTATTGTAGCGTGTTATTTTTAATTTATCTATTTCTATGAGACTGAAAGACTACAGAAGCGTCGTTACCGATATTAACTGTTGTTATGTAAAAAAAAAAGCGTCGATGGCCGATGGTTAAGGTCGTGGCTTGCCTTGCTAGAGGTCGCCAGTTCAAACCCCACCATGTACCACTATGTTTTACAAATTTAAAATCATATGTACGATTATTCGACCCTTAAATTGTGCAGGAAAACATTGTGAGGAAACGCAATGAATAAATTATAAGGTTGTGTAGTCGACCACCCGCATTTGGCCAGCGTGGTTGACTTAGGCCTGATCGCCCTACTTTAGGGTAGGCCCGTGCCCCAGCAGTCCCCATAGGGATGTATATGGGCTGATGATGAGTGTAGTTATTACTTGCTGTACTACAGTTTTTTTTGTTTACGTGTCACAATGAAGTACCAGTAAAAAAATATTTATACAAAAGTAAGTCCCTATAGATTCATTTTCTTGATGAACCTACCTTACACTGCAAATAGCAGTTTAAACCTCTCCAAAGTTGGCAAGAGAATGAATTGGAATATTCAAAACAAACTCAGCAATAAAGCTTCAAGATAGGATGGAAATTGAAACGTTTCGTTCGACGCGAAATACAAACGATCAATCATAACGCTAACAACGCTTTGATGGAAGATGAACGAGGACAAAGTATAGTGATGTGCAGTGAGGTGGATCGATTATAGTATTTTTCAGCTAAGATGATCCCTGTGACACTTCATTGTGTTCTGAATCACGCATTTTACGTTTGACAAACGAAAATAATTTTAAAAATACCTATGCAGCTGCATAGGTACTTTTTTTAAATTTTCTATTACATTAAATTAAACTAATCGATACTGTTTCTAATGTAATGTAATGACGCCGCAATAAAATGAAAAAAGTGTGCAATAAAATTATTTTCGTTTGTCAAACGTAAAATGCGTGATTCAGAACACAATGAAGTGTCACAGGGATCATCCTAGCTGAAAAAGAGTGTAGTAGACAGACTCGATATCGCCTATGTAAAAAATGTCTATGAAAAAATGTACAGCCCCCCTAGCGGTAACGCTAAGAACTAAAATCGGTAGTATGGAAAAATTCGACAGGTTCTTAACGTACGTACGTTTTCGATAGCTAACTCATGGTAGCGCTACAGAGCACCTAAGTAACAAGGAAGTCACAATTTTTTTCCCCCGAAATAAAAAGGACATTTTAGGTCTAAGGTAACTTAAAGACTTCAAGGGATCGGAGTCGATAGTAAACGAAGAAGTTAGTAAGGGAATAAAATAAATTACCAGGAAAAAAAAGATACTTTCATCGATTTGAAGTCACTAAAAGTCAAATTTATATAAGGTAGACAACACACTCCAGCATCCCCTTATGAATATATCAGTGCTTTAGTGGTCATTTAGTTTTATCTGCTAACTTTATTATTTAAGCACGATATCGCCGTTATCTTCCACTATACTGGTAGGAAAATGGCGACAAGGAGCTATAGTAACTTTTTCAAGTGCAAAACCTGTTTAGAAGAATAATTTTAAAGATCAGAAAGAAAGCCTGCTGTGAGGTACTAAGTGTTTAAATATAGCCTTCTAGAATAATTTTATTCAAATCGGTTTAGTAGTTTAGGAGTGATTGCACAGTTCAGTTGTAAGGGTGAGAGCTCCCCCAATCCAAGCTCCAAGTAAAAAAATTAGATCACAGATAGACAGTGTTACTTACTGTCGCATTGAAAATATTAGTATAAACCTATAAGTATATCCATGTACCCAGTGTATATTGTGGGATTACACCGCTTGATTTAATACGTAATCTTGAAGTCTGTTCCATTAGTTAAAGCTTTGTTTTTGCCTGGCTCGGTGGAACATTGGTAAGTGAGCATGGGGCGGTTCCATGAGTCGTGGGTTCGATTCCGGGACAAATATTTGTGTGATAAACATCGGTGTTTGTTTTCATTCATTTATAATTTATAAATATAATATGTATGCATATCAGTATGTGACACCCATAGTACAAGCTCTGCTTAGTATGGGGTCAAATGATCGTGTGTGGAAATGTCTCAGATATTTTTTATTTTGTGTTCAAACATTGAGTGAAACAGCAATTTCGCTGTAACAAACATAAGATAGACATTATGAGTTTTCTTTTGGATTTGAAATAGAAATCTTCTGGCGACGGTCCAAGACATACTCAGGCTTTACCAAACGATGCAATTCCAAATAAACTATGCTTTAGTTTTTGGACGAAGATTTAGGAGGATGTATCTTTGATCTTCTTTCTTTAGAAGTCGATTGACTGAGAATAATGACTTGTATATATTGTGGTGTCGTGTTAATACATTTTTAAAAGTGCTTTTCTTTAGGATTGAGTGCAATAAAAATAATGATTTAGTCTTAGAAACTAGAAATCAATATATCATCTAAAAAAGTATTCGTCTATTTTTTGCAAGGACACTACACGTACATACTCGTATTTGAAATAATATTACGGGTCTCTAAATAATTATGTTTATATTCAAATTTTAATTGAGTTTGAGTTCAATTAAAAGGATTTTCTTAAAGAGATTCATTAAATTTCTATCGAAAACACCAACCAAATTTAAAGATATTTACCACATTTCAAGATATTTGTACCAAATAAACAATTATTCTATTCTATTCTATTTGTACTTATGTTTTTATCATAGCTCAATAAATACAGCATCCATCACCCTCGCGCTTACCAACCAGTATGATATAAACAAATATATTGAAAGACGTCAGCAGTAGGAAATACTAACTACGAAACTAGTAACTTAATAGACGAGCATTCCTGTGGCCTTATTAATTTCTGGAGCGTTCAGGCCTATTTCGCGGTAACTTGGTTAAGTTTTGCATAACGCAGACAATTTAGAACAATAATGAAGTTTCGGAAATGGTTATGTGAAGTAGATAAGGGCACTGCGTAGTTTTAATGCGGGCTGCTTTAGTATATGAACGAAACATCTGAAAAAAATCCTTTCACAAAAAATAAACTTTATAGAAGCTAAACTTTTTATAGAAGAAAACGACGGTAAAAGTATTGAAAAATTAAGCGCTTCTGAAAGGATTTTTTTAAAATTTTCTAATACCTTTTACTAATGGCAACCGCAGGTGGCGGAATCACTTATCTATTACTTATTTAACTACTGTACAAACGATTTAAAAGAACGTGTGAATGCCTATATATACCAATGAATTTTGACTTTGACTTTGACATATCTTTTGCCTGTTCACGTGAAATCATTAATTTCGTGAAACATTTCTTCTTTATTTATATTTTTACTAACGATCAAAAATCGCGTGGAGCATACTGTACACAATACACGTTAATATTGATTTTCTAGTATAATTGTGCCCGTCAATTCAACATTTTTGAGCTTTCTCTTTTGCTGACGGTACTGCGGACAAAGGCGCCGTGCTCATTAGTGCCGCGGCTTAGGTGTGTCGCTGTAATGTGGCTAGGTGACCTGGATAGGTCTAGACTAGACTATTGGATGGAGATTGGAAAAATTGTGCTTTAAACGTTATCAGTACAGAGTGCCGGTTTGAACATTAGGAGTGGAATGGGCGAGGTTTCTACGGCAACCCCCCAATTGAAAGTCGTAGGACTTTAGACTGGCTCGATGGAACAGTGGTTAGTGACCTTGGCTGGCCGTTCCAAGTGTTGTGGGTTCGATACCCACTGGGGACTAATATTTGTGTGATGTTCCATCCTAACGCAGCACTTGCTACCAATAGACCAACGAGGCAGTCACACACATTCGGTCATCATCATCATCATCAGCCCATATACGTCCCCACTGCTGAGGCACGGGCCTACCCTAAACCAGGGCGATAAGGCCTTAGTCAACCACGCTGGCCAAGTGCGGGTTGGTTGACTACACAACCTTAGAATTTCTTCGTAGGTGTGCAGGTTTCCTCACGATGTTTTCCTTCACCGTTAAAGCGTCGAATGATGATGGACACACATTAGGCACGTACAAGGAACAGACAAGATTTGTACCAAATAACTTGTAAAGAAGACTTAAGAGAACCGACTTGGATTTGTACTTACTACCTACACTTCAAGTTATGAAATGAAGCAACTTCGGCGATCTAACATTACAAACAAGGGCAGTAAACATAACGCAGCACAATTTAACTTTTCTCCGTGGTCGGGTGATCAAATCCATAACTCTCCTTTTTATACCTTTTGAACAATGCTTCCCTTTACGGCTATACACAATTTAGTGGCGTATTTTAGCTGAAACACGGTTTTTCTTGTCGAATGTGACAAAGTTTCCCTATTGCGACTTCGTAACTTTTGTAGGTTAATCATTTTTAAAAGTTTTTAACTAAATCGTGGAAGTGTAAACAGGAACGTCGGCTTAGAGTGTAAACCTGTCAAATCCATTTTTTTACTTTAATACGTTATTTATACCATTCGAAAGTGTAAAAATAAATACACAATCTAATCGTCTCTCCTGAAAATGTACCTGATATGGAGTTAGCAGGTTTACACTCTAAGCCGACGAAATTAGGTTTGAATATAGGTAAATAGTTAATTTTTTTGTTTTATGGAAATGTTCAGGTCTTGGCGGACTCGTTAAAAACAAAGAGTTTCTATGTATTATGGTCGTGGTTTTCATACTAATTTATGATTCGCTTATCCCCACTAATATTATAAATGTGAAAGTAACTTAAATTTTAAATTCATAATGTACGATTACTTGACGTTTTAACGGTGAAGAAAAATATTCAGCACACCTACGAAGAAAATCCATGGTTGTGTAGTCGACCAACCGGCACTTGACCAGCGTGTTTGACTAAGGCCTGATCGTCCTAGTTTACGGTAGACACGCAGGCGGAGTTTCAGTATAATTTTAGGTGCACAAGTACTTGTTAGTAGTTCATCATCTCAACTCATAGCTGCGCACTGCTGAGCATAGGCCCCTTCCAAAGTTTTCCAGTGCGACCGGTCTATGGCCACCTGCATCCATCTGGTAGGTGGCCGTCCCACATTGCGCTTTCCAGTACGTGGCCTCGAAACCAGGATCAGTCGGCCCCCGAAAACTGTTAGTGTAGTGTTTAAAAAACTGTTAGCAGTTATGACAACAATATTATGTTGTATAGCGAATATGAGATGTGAAAGTATGTATATGTAAAAGTTAATTTGAGATTCTGTAGCTTAGAGTCTGGATTTTTACAAAATTACGTCAAGAAAGGTGATGTGTACCTAATGTGGTAGATGAACATTCAAAACTGTTTCGTTCAGGATGTCAAACAAATATCTAACGCCTTCGCTGCTAATCTGAATATGGGACTCCAAATAAAGCCTAGATTAATGCAAATGATAATTAATGATTAAACGAACTTACCTGTACGTGAAGTTCTATCATAATTATATGATAGTTTTCGTCCGAAGAGATTGGCATAAGACTTTGTAGTACCGCGTAGGATTCGCCACTTGTGCACTGTAATTGAGAGGGTAAACCTAGCCTTTTTTTTTTATTTTTTTTATTTTTTTATGTGGGTAATCACTGAATTTACTTTGTTTGAGAACTGACAACCGCAATCATTCCGTTCAGAGCTTATGTACTATGGTGTACCTACAAATACTCATAAATTTGCGGGAGGATGGGGGGGATGCCAATCTCTTCGGACGAAAACTATCATATAATTATGATAGAACTTCACGTACAGGTAAGTTCGTTTAATCATTAATTATATTTAAGTTTTCGTCCTTTGAGATTGGCATAAGACTTTGTAGATATTGAGAGTAATAAGGAAGGTAAGAAAGGCAAATTTATAGATGCAATTATGATATATTAAAATCAAGATAAATACTTATACAGCTGAAAATATGTATACATGTGAAATAATTCATAATAACGTAAATCAATCCAAACTCAAAGCAAATCAATTGTAAACAATTTTTAAATTAAAAATAGTCTGTAATAGATTTTCATTATATATCATAAAATATGTCTTCAATGATCGGTATTATTAGTTATTGAATTTGACAATATCATACTAGCAAAATCATTATCATTAACATTACGGCTATTATCCACAATAACCCTATTATAAAATTTCCCAAAGATTTGCGAACTACCGGACCACCCAGCAGTTCTTCTAATCAAATCCAAGTTGACTCCCCAGACTACTAGCTTTAGACGTGGCTGCATGCCTCGTGCTATGCGCCGTGAATGTTGAGACATCTATACCGTACTGTTCTAACACACCCTTTGCCCATCGGCTTAGCGTTTGTGAGCCGACTACATTGTGTGGTTTTCTAAAACTAATAAATAGGTTATTCTGATTACCGCGCAAGTCTTTTGATTTATCTATATACTCTATAAGTGTTTTGCAGGGGCATATAGATGGGTTTTGGTTAAAAAATGGTAGTGTGAGAGTTGGTTGTAACGATCTGTTTCGAGAAGTTTTTATAAGAAATGGTATTTTAATTACAATACAATCAGAATTTTGTTCAATGTTCACTATACTAACTTTAGGAAGGGTCTGCATTGTATGCGCTGTAACTAATGCCAACAATGTAATCAGTTTTTAGTCAGATTTTCAAAGCTTATTTCAAAATTGGGATACCAGTTACTGAGAAAATTTAAAACAATAGATGTGTCCCATGTGATGCTATATTTAGGTAATGATGGACGTAATCTAAACACACCTCGGAAAAAGCGTTTAACGCGATCATCATCACCAATCTGCTTTCCTGATATTAACGACAGCGCAGACCTGCAACTGTTTAAAGTTCCGAATTGGGCACCATTATTAAATAACTCTGTTAGAAATAAAATTAAATTTGGAACGGATGTCTCATACATATCTAAATTATTTCTCTTACAATAGTGAAACCATTTTTTAAAACAAGAATCATATTGACGTAATGAATTTTCAGACAGCGAGGCCATCATAATATTTAGAGAAGAAGGTGGAATACTTCTTTTTAGCAGTGCCGTGCGGATAATAATGCGGCAACCAGGGTAGTCTGTTGATGAATCATCCGATTGCTGGAATGAGACAAAATTAAATTCTCGCTGTGTGAAAATACTATCTTTTTTCCGACAATTAAACTTTTAAATAGCGGGTACCACGGTTGTGTGGGCCATAACGGAACCACGAGTATACCCGTCGCCTTCTCCGATATGATTTTTCTTATAGTTTTTAAAATCATAGAAAAAGGTGGAAATGCGTAGAAATAATAAGTAGACCAGGATATCGTGAATGCGTTAATTGCATAAGCGTCTGGATCTTTGTGCCATGATATATACCTTTTACATTTATAATTGATGCGACTGGCAAAAAGATCTATTTCAGGGTGCCCAAAGTTTGTGACAATATCTTTAAATGCATGGTCTGCGAGCTCCCACTCAATGTCTGGGTGGACGCGGCGCGACTCCGAATCTGCTACACAGTTGTCCGCCGACCGGATATAAGACGCAAATACGTGAATTTTTCGAAATTCGCACCACTGCCATAACTCTCTGGTTATCCGGGTTAAATGGGGGAATTGCACCCCACCCATTCTATTTATGTACGATATGGCAGTGGTATTATCAATTCGTAAGAGTATATTACAATCATAACAGTTTTTGCAAATGTTTTTAAGCCTAAAAATGCTGCTAAAATCTCTAAATAATTTATGTGGTTTTTCTGTTCCGTTATACTCCAACAACCGCTGGCTTTGTCATCCCCACATGCGGACCCCAACCAGTCGTTGAGGCATCCGAAAATATTTCTAAAACATAATAATCGCTTTTTATCTTACTGCCCGCATTAAGATCAACCGCATTATACCACCATTTTAAGTCATTATCTAAGGAAGCAGGTAGAATCATATATCTATCGTAATTATCGTCGGGTAATAAATTTAAATATTTTACTCGTTCAAGGTCTTTTGTATATAATCGCCCATATTCTACCGCATTACAAGCAGAATTTAATAAACCGTCTAAGTGAGCAAATTCTCTAATTTTACATGTGTTCAGTTTTTGAAATTTTAATAATTCATTTTTGATTTTTATAACTTTTTCTATAGGCAAACTGATTTGTAATTTAGTTGAAACAATTAAAAAATCTAAAAAAATTCATATTTGTTCAGGTATGAGGTTACTCTTTTCCGAGTTAATTATAAATCCTAAGGCCCTCAGCAGACGACTAGTGTCATATATATTAGAAATACATTTATCATAGTCCAGCCCGACTAAAAAATAATCGTCGAGATAAACAGTTGATAAATGTCCATTGCATCTTAATAATCTTATAACTGGTTTCATGATTTTTGTGAAAATAAATGGTGCTGTACAAAGACCAAAAGGTAATACATTAAATTCGTGTATCTCGTTGTTATAAATAAAACGTAAATACTTTTTAGACTCAGGGTGCATTTTTACTAAAAAATAGGCATCCTTAAGGTCAAGTGTGCTCATATAACAGTTTTTTGAAATAATTTTTAAAGCAGTTCTTAAATCTTCAATCTTAAAATGAGCTGTATTTATAAATTTATTTAATTTTTTAAGGTTCAATACGAAACGTGATTTTCCATTAGGTTTAGGCACTAAAAAATAACTTGATATGAATTGACCTTCGGAAGCAGAACATTTTGATACAGCACCAATAGATATAAGCTTATTAATTGACTCAGACATTTTACTATTCTCATTTTTTGATAATACCATATTATTAGGCACAGAGGTCTGAACCACTGGCTCGGAAAAAACTATTCTATAGCCTTGAATCCATGACAACACTTGACTGTCATCTGTTATTTTTTGCCACTGTGTATAGAATAATGAAAGCCTACCAGCATATTTTACCTCCTCTAACGCCAACTCCGAGCTTGGTTCTGCTGCGATGACTTCCGCAATGGTCTGGTGGGCTGACTTCTCTGAACAGCAGGCTCCCTCGTCCTCTGGGGCCCCATTGGCCTGCGGCCCGGGAGGAGCCTTCCAGTTTAAATGCTGTTGCTGTGACGTTGATGGGAAGTTCTTTTTAGGTGGGCCCAATAGACCAAGCTTTTTATTTGGAACAGGTTTTGGCGCGCTGGGCTTGACTTCAGCGCCTGACCTTGAAATAGCTTTTGCCGTTTTTATATTATCTGCAAAATTGTGTCCAAATAGGTAACTGTCTACTTTTGTGCCTTGAATTTGATCTTTAAGGTCTTTTTTAAGGTTATTTAAAAGGAGACCTCTTCTTATAGATGTATGCTTATGCTGGATATCACAAAGCATACGCACAGCATCCATCAATAGCTGCAATTGGTCTGGATCCTTTTTGTCGTTTGACATTAAAGGTGTTATAGCTTCTGTTACACAGGATATAGCTACAGCTAATTGTTTCTGCTTGCCTTCAATGCTCTGATCTCTCTTTAAGACTGAATCTGTAATGGCAGCCTTCACCTCAGGATTTAGAGACGGCGCCCCAATAAGGGGACAGTTGGACGGCACGACATATTTATTTTGAAGGTCTTTGCGTAACTCACTAGCCAACCCAGAGGTTGCTATATGTTCAAGTCTAACCGCTAAGGCAGGTAATATCTCCTTACTCACGACTTTAGGCGCAGTCGGATCTTCTCCGAGAATATCCAAAATATCACTGTCCAGCTGTGCTGCTGGAAATTCAGCATGTGACGGACCGGGTAGTGGCTCAGGCGCCGACCCGCATACGGTCGGGCGGGCGGGCGCGGGCGCTAGGGCGGGCGCGAGCGCTAGGGCGGGCGCGGGCGCCGGGGTGGGCGCGAGCGCAGGCCCCGGCGCGGGGTCGGGGCCGGGCGCGAGCGCAGGCCCCGGCGCGGGGTCGGGGCCGGGCGCGGCCGGGCTGGCCGCCGTCTCCGTCACTGGCATTGCTTCGACCATGTCGAGCGCACGCTCAGGGTGTCACAATAACAGACCTCACTGATTGGTACGACTGTATTTCCTCATCACTAATTACTTCCGATTCTACAGGGTATTCTGAAAGTAATTCGATTGCTATATTACAATCATAACAGTTTTTTGCAAATGTTTTTAAGCCTAAAAATGCTGCTAAAATCTCTAAATAATTTATGTGGTTTTTCTGTTCCGTTATACTCCAACAACCGCTGGCTTTGTCATCCCCACATGCGGACCCCCAACCAGTCGTTGAGGCATCCGAAAATATTTCTAAAACATAATAATCGCTTTTTATCTTACTGCCCGCATTAAGATCAACCGCATTATACCACCATTTTAAGTCATTATCTAAGGAAGCAGGTAGAATCATATATCTATCGTAATTATCGTCGGGTAATAAATTTAAATATTTTACTCGTTCAAGGTCTTTTGTATATAATCGCCCATATTCTACCGCATTACAAGCAGAATTTAATAAACCGACTAAGTGAGCAAATTCTCTAATTTTACATGTGTTCAGTTTTTGAAATTTTAATAATTCATTTTTGATTTTTATAACTTTTTCTATAGGCAAACTGATTTGTAATTTAGTTGAATCAATTAAAAATCCTAGAAATTTGCATATTTGTTCAGGTATGAGGTTACTCTTTTTCCGAGTTAATTATAAATCCTAAGGCCCTCAGCAGACGACTAGTGTCGTATATATTAGAAATACATTTATCATAGTCCAGCCCGACTAAAAAATAATCGTCGAGATAAACAGTTGATAAATTTCCATTGCATCTTAATAATCTTTTAACTGGTTTCATGATTTTTGTGAAAATAAATGGTGCTGTACAAAGACCAAAAGGTAATACATTAAATTCGTGTATCTCGTTGTTATAAATAAAACGTAAATACTTTTTAGACTCAGGGTGCATTTTTACTAAAAAATAGGCATCCTTAAGGTCAAGTGTGCTCATATAACAGTTTTTTGAAATAATTTTTAAAGCAGTTCTTAAATCTTCAATCTTAAAATGAGCTGTATTTATAAATTTATTTAATTTTTTAAGGTTCAATACGAAACGTGATTTTCCATTAGGTTTAGGCACTAAAAAATAACTTGATATGAATTGACCTTCGGAAGCAGAACATTTTGATACAGCACCAATAGATATAAGCTTATTAATTGACTCAGACATTTTACTATTCTCATTTTTTGATAATACCATATTATTAGGCACAGAGGTCTGAACCACTGGCTCGGAAAAAACTATTCTATAGCCTTGAATCCATGACAACACTTGACTGTCATCTGTTATTTTTTGCCACTGTGTATAGAATAATGAAAGCCTACCAGCATATTTTACCTCCTCTAACGCCAACTCCGAGCTTGGTTCTGCTGCGATGACTTCCGCAATGGTCTGGTGGGCTGACTTCTCTGAACAGCAGGCTCCCTCGTCCTCTGGGTCCCCATTGGCCTGCGACCCGGGGGAGGAGCCTTCCAGTTTAAATGCTGTTGCTGTGACGTTGATGGGAAGTTCTTTTTAGGTGGGCCCAATAGACCAAGCTTTTTATTTGGAACAGGTTTTGGCGCGCTGGGCTTGAGTTCAGCGCCTGACCTTGAAATAGCTTTTGCCGTTTTTATATTATCTGCAAAATTGTGTCCAAATAGGTAACTGTCTACTTTTGTGCCTTGAATTTGATCTTTAAGGTCTTTTTTAAGGTTATTTAAAAAGGAGACCTCTTCTTATAGATGTATGCTTATGCTGGATATCACAAAGCATACGCACAGCATCCATCAATAGCTGCAATTGGTCTGGATCCTTTTTGTCGTTTGACATTAAAGGTGTTATAGCTTCTGTTACACAGGATATAGCTACAGCTAATTGTTTCTGCTTGCCTTCAATGCTCTGATCTCTCTTTAAGACTGAATCTGTAATGGCAGCCTTCACCTCAGGATTTAGAGACGGCGCCCCAATAAGGGGACAGTTGGACGGCACGACATATTTATTTTGAAGGTCTTTGCGTAACTCACTAGCCAACCCAGAGGTTGCTATATGTTCAAGTCTAACCGCTAAGGCAGGTAATATCTCCTTACTCACGACTTTAGGCGCAGTCGGATCTTCTCCGAGAATATCCAAAATATCACTGTCCAGCTGTGCTGCTGGAAATTCAGCATGTGACGGACCGGGTAGTGGCTCAGGCGCCGACCCGCATACGGTCGGGCGGGCGGGCGCGGGCGCTAGGGCGGGCGCGAGCGCTAGGGCGGGCGCGGGCGCCGGGGTGGGCGCGAGCGCAGGCCCCGGCGCGGGGTCGGGGCCGGGCGCGAGCGCAGGCCCCGGCGCGGGGTCGGGGCCGGGCGCGGCCGGGCTGGCCGCCGTCTCCGTCACTGGCATTGCTTCGACCATGTCGAGCGCACGCTCGGGTGTCACAATAACAGACCTCACTGATTGGTACGACTGTATTTCCTCATCACTAATTACTTCCGATTCTACAGGGTATTCTGAAAGTAATTCGATTGCTGGCATGAAGCTATTGTTTCATTGTAATTTTTTATTTAGGACGAATATTATTCAAAAGTAAAATAGTTTTACTTGGCACATTTTGTTTAGACTGCCTACTCTAAATAGAGGAACAGACTGTGTATGATAGTTGCATACATGTGCATAATAAACTGTAACCCATTAAGAACTTAGGTAATGTAAATAACAGTTAAATAAACAAGTGAAGCTAAAGTTTGTAAGTACCTCTAACCTCTAGATAAGTTTATCAACAGCCCCTACGTCTGTTGTATACACGCTACTTCGTTAAAAAGTAGGTCAACATGAACATCGACAGAGTGACAGTCCTTCCACAACTGCCCGCATCTTCGAAGTCATGAGTAAGAGGTGAGGATACCACATACCTTCGCAATTTAAAATCTCCTGCGTAGAATCGTCGTAAGAAGTTCTCGGGGAGCTAGAATACCGTCGTTCTCTGCGACGAGCCTTTTTCAATTTGCGTTCGATCTTACGCAATTTTCTTGCAAGATGGTTGTATTCATCTGGATCACTATGTTTTCGTTTCGGCATCACTAACACACACTACACACAATACACGCAATGCACAAATCACACTAAAAACTCTAAACTTTTCGTATAATGCAAACGAAGCACGGTAGTGGCGAAGCACTGGAACGCGAATGATTGCGGTTGTCAGTTCTCAAACAAAGTAAATTCAGTGATTACCCACATAAAAAATAAAATAAAAAAAGGCTAGGTTTACCCTCTCAATTACAGTGCACAAGTGGCGAATCCTACGCGGTACTACAAAGTCTTATGCCAATCTCAAAGGACGAAAACTTAAATATAATTCCCACAATTCTCGTTCAAATCGAAATACTTTACCATCACACACTGCTATTTATAAACGGCGTAATATAATTTGGAGGCACGTACTGAGTAATGACGTCATAAACATCTAAATGAGATACTTACGCACGGTAATTTAGGGATGTGCGTTTTTACGAAAACGAATACAGTTCCTGAATCATTCGTTGATACTTTAAATAAAGCTAATCTATAGGTACTAATATGATAAGGAAGAGTTTGTTTGTTTGAACGCGCTGATCTCAAGAACTAATGATTCGAATTGAAGGAATATTCTTGTGTTGGATAGACCATTTATCGAGAAAGGCTTTAGGCTGTATAACATAACGCTGCGACCTATACTAGCAAATAAACAATGGAACATATTGTGTAAAAAATCAAGGTGAAACGCGGACGAAGTCGCTGCCATAATGAATAAATAGAATAAAATGTAGTTTATTTCTGTGGATAATTTACTTTAGCTTCTTTGTGCGTTGCTGCATTTGACACAATATCATTAAACCACAGTCTGTCACTAAGATTATTGAAAGAACGACCTAGCATTTTTAATAGAGTTAAAATAATGCAGCTCGAGAAATTAAAGTAATATTCAATAACACTTTGGGTTATATTTTAATTCAAACTAGTGGGTCTAGCCAACTTCATACCGCAAAATATATTTTTTTTCCTTCATTTTTAAAGAACAATCCTTCATGAATACTTTTCTTAATTATTATGAACACAACAAAATAGTTAGTAAAATTGATCCAGCTGTTATCGAAATTTGCGGTTTAGAGAATTATTTTTAAAATTTACATTAGTTAGAGCTTAAAATAGCACTACAACAAGAAATAAAAAATATTTTGCTTTTTTACCTTGAAGGATTATTTAAAATTACATTTTCCGCAAAAGTTCAGGTCAATAAAACTATTGACATGAATATACTATTTGTATAAATAAATATAAAGCGCTAAATATTAGTCTTTATGGGTCTACAAGCAATTTTTGAGTACTAACATCGCTACTTACAGCCCGACGTTTCGAAGTGTCCATAAAGACGAATATTTAGTGTAATGGAACACGAAAGTCTAAAATATTACGTAAATAGCGAACGAACAGTATGTCATTGTATCGACGAACTTTCATTTTTCTTTTCAAGTACGAGAGTAACTTTGTAACAAGGCATGCCTCCGAACAATAGCATCGCAAAATCGATGTAGAATCATGGATTTCTGCATCCCTATCGTGTGTCTTACGTTTCTCATTTCACGGCAAATTGTAAAGACGCGGGGCATATTGAAAAATGGAGGATCGGATCCGTCATCCGATGAGATTGGCGTTAAGGGGATTAAGTGCCGAATAATCTTGTTTGAGCGAAAGACTTTTAAAGTCCTATTAAGTCTATTTAAATGGGTTCCGGTGACAATTAGTTGATGAAACTGAATCTTTATTTCTTCAATTTGAGTAGTCTACGCGATTGCTGATGTTTGCAAGTAAAATTAAATTTTAAGACATTCAGTTTAAGTCTATATTCGTTTACTGAGCTGGCTCTGAAATTATTTTGAGCTGAATAGAGAATCTAGAGGGGTTGTTAACCTGAGGGATTATAAATCGTTTCAATAACACTAAAAAAGTTTGCACTTTTTCACTGCAGGGTAAATCAATACATAGTAAAACAAAGTCGCTTTCGCTGTATGTCCGTATGTATGCTTAGATCTTTAAAACTACGCAACGGATTTTGATGCGGTTTTTTTTAATAGATAGAGTGATTCTTAAGGAAGGTTTGTATGTAAAATTTACCCGAAGCGAAGCGAGGGCGGGTCACTAGTATTTGATAAACAAAATCTATGTTCAGTGTTTCATCAACACATCTAATATAGGAATTCATAATTAACGCAAATGATGAAAAATCAGAGCAAAAAGTTATATTATATTATGTTTTTTATTGTGATAATTTATCAAACTATAATTGATTGCTTATCTAACAGACCTTTAAGTTAACGGTTCAAACATAGAAACGCACCCATATTACTCACTCAGTTTGCACCTAATTTCGCGAACCCGGGATGAAGTTAAGTCTCGATAAGTTTAAGCTCCACTTAGTTGTAAGTACTGCAGTAAGACGCAGGCTCGGACTAGGAACTAAGATGTCTTCCAATAATCTCTAGGCGCTTTGTTAAAGGCGGCATGGTGCAATTGCAATTCCTGGATTTACCTAGGTATAGGTACTAGATATAGAAAATAGAAGCAACCAAAATAGTAGCAATTCTTATGAGTGTTGTCGGCTATCGTTATGTTTTGGATAATACACATTATATCTTTAGAATAACTATGTGTTATTCTGATATTATGTACACTATATTATTGTGAACTTTCATCAAAATCCGTTCAGTAGTTTTTGCGAGAATGAGTTACAAACATACGTGAATCCACAGACCAGTTTCTCATTTAAAATATGTAGTAGGAAATTGTTATTAAGAAATTTAAAATGTCAAAAGACTTTTAAATCCTAACTGACATATGATGATGGCATGGAGAAGCGTCGTCATCATCACCGGACTTGCGGGGAAGCGGATGGCTCTCACCCCTAAAAATATTAAAAGTGTCACAAAGGAACGTTATTTTTATAACTTTTAGGTAGAATTTATATAAGTACATAAATAACGTTCCTTTAGGTAGGTACCTATAAGTACGTAATTGGACTGGACGAAGCATTTAAGAATAAGTTTTAAACGTTATGTTGTTTATAAGGTATGGTACTTTATTAGATTATAGACTAGATCTAGACTGTTATTAAATAATGAATATTGTTTAAGTGTCTTCAAGAATTCAAATTTAAGTTAAACAGATTTAAGAGGACAACTATTTACGAAATCAAGGCGTATTTATCTACAAATGAAATTGTGTACAATAAGCACGTTTAACTATTTTGGTAGAGAACTTAACATCTAAGCACAAACTTAGTGAGAAACTGAGAACAGCATATCCTCTAAGCATTACCAAACTTATTGGGTACACCATTATTAACTCAATATACTCTGGTTAATTTATTACTTATCTCTAATGTAGCAGGACTTGGCTCACTTTGACTGCCTCGTTGGTCTATTGGTAGCAAGGGCTGCGAAAAGACCGAGAGTTCCTCGGTTCGAGTCAGGGGTCAGGCATAATTTGTGTGAGTTTTTCTGTTAAGAAATTACACATCCCGGAGTGAGGAAGTTGGCGGATGCATGCCCGTGCCTCGGAGAGCACGTTAAGCCGTTGGTCCTTCGCCCGATCTCTCATTGGTCATGTCGAATTGTCGTCTCACCGAGCCATGAGAGTAAGGTAACAGAGAGTGCACTTGTGTTTGCGCGCATACTTGTGCGCATAAGTCCTGCGCACTTGGCTGATCTCAATTGAGATCGGCCGTCTTGGCCGAAATTGGCTGGACGCCTTTTTATTCTTTAGAGTGCGGTTTTTAATCTTTGAAGTACTGTATCTCGGTAGCGTTTTTTTCCTAACTGACTACGATGATGGCTTGGACTGGACTTGCGTACACCTTGTGAACGAACCTAGCAAAAGTGCTTAAGGTATATGCGTTAAAATGTATCATTTGTAAGCAATTACGACCATTAGAACTGTTAATTAAAATGCGTTCTTTACGTGCCGTGTAAGAGCGCTACTTAGAGCCGACATACACGGACAGCTTCAAGCAGTCAGGACGAACTGCTTGAAGCTGCAACTTCATAGTAAACTGCAGATTCTACGTACACACATACACGGAACCGCTCGAACAGTCGTGACTGCTCCGAGCAGTTAGCAGCACGATGGAATCTCAAGCAGTCGCCAGGCATAAGCCGTTGACTATGACTGCTCGAGCGGTCCGTGTATGTTGATCACTGGCTAACTGCTCGAGCGGTCCATGTATGGCGCACCTTAAAGGCGCATTTGAATTAGCCGGTAAGTGTATTTCCATAGCAAGGCCGCCGGTGTTTATTACTATGGAAATACAGTGCCGCGCAGCTGCGGCGTTGCAGTCGCGCTGCGGCTGCATGGCACTTTGCTGCTAATTTGAATGCACCCTAAGACCCAATTCCCACGATGTCTGCACAAAGAGGTCAATTAGCATGCATGGCCGGTTAATTGTATCCTGGACAATTGCCACGACATCTGTAACAGTGCGAGAACCAGGCGAGCCATGAATATACATTGAGAGTTATGTTACTGTGTAGACTAGACTAGTACACTAGACTATAGCCTATATATATATAGATCGTAGGACACATATTTACTTGGAGGAGAGAAGAGGCGATTACGTTACGATTCCGATTAGTGTGCTGTTGCCAATGTTGCAATAGGAAGTTTCATACAAATAATACTGTAGCGCTACCATGAGTTTAAAAGTTACGGACTCGATATCGCCTACTTACTTAAATATGTCTATGAAAAACTTGTACAACGCCCCTGGTAGTCACGCTAAGAACTAATATCGGTCGTATGAAAAAAACAACTCGATAGGTTTTTAACGTTCGTAAGTTTTCGATAGCCAACTCATGGTACCGTTACTGAAAGCTAGAGTTGATACGTTTACGTTCCGTTACGAGTTAATAGTATACGTATGTGCTACGAGAGCTACGAGTGCTACGAGCTTTAACATAAGACGTCAGTGTCGGTTTAGATTTTTTTATATTACACAACATCGCAGACATTGATCTGATCCCGTGGTAAGTAGCTTAAGCACTTATGTCACAGATATCAGAATCAACAGTGGAAACACAAATTTACTTAAATATATTTAATAACATACCCAGACACGAAACAAACACCGATGTTCATCACACAAATATTTGTTGTCCCAGTGGAACCCACGACTCTTGGAACCCTAGGTAGTGAACCTGGGTCACTAACCAATATCCCATCAAACTAGTCAAAACCATTGTTTGTCCAAACCATACCATGATGTGGCCAATAGACAGTCAAATATTTATGGTAATGCCACTATTTTATAAAATGCAATTAAAGACTAGACTAATAAATTAAGTGAGCAAATCAATAATTAATTATCGATTTGCTCACTTAATTAATTGCTTAAATACATAATTGCTTAAAAAATAAAACACCTGGCGTTATAATAAAATAGTGTTAATCTTAATCTTAAAAAATCTAATCGCTATTTATGATATACTTCAGATTATGTTAGATACTTTGTAAACTATGACCCATTTTTTACATAACCAGCTGATTCATGACGATGATTTAGCGTTTATAATTATATTTATTATTGAGAAAATAATCCCCTTCTAGTAAAATAATTACTATTTATTCAATCTTAGTATAAAACTTTTCCCAAACATGTCCGTACCCTTCTATCTAATATTGCTCGGACGGAGGTAGGAAAATAGTTAATTCAAAACTCAGCATTAACCACTGCTTTTTAAACTATTTCTCATTAGCTCCACGATGAAAGGGAAATTTCGGATTGAGGAAACCACAATAAATGCCCATTCTCATAGAAGAATAATTCGGTAGGTATAGACCTACCGAAATATTGGAGTAGAAAATTCTAAGCAATGCTCTTACTAATTTATACACTGTACCGGGAAATTTGATTGGTTGTTTTCCCGCAGCAAAATGATTCTACCTTAGTAGCACAATAGATTTTTGCAGTTATTTTTTAGTAAAATCAATAAATGCCGGTTTTACGAAAGGTATAACCGAAACTTTAAAGTACGTTCGAACCACTTTATTATTTAGGGCGTAGAGATTATTTAGCTTTAAGCATCGATTTCTTGCCAGGAATACGTCACATTTTAAAAAACAACGATAGCTTCTCTCGTTTTCGAATTGGAAAATTATTATTTAGAAAATTCGAAAAAAAAATTTTTTTTTTCAAGAAATAATTTGCATGATTCGATAGTATTACTATAGGTAAATCGTTCTGCCACGTGAAAACAACCACTAAAAGGAGACGGGCGAATCTGGGCCTATCGTGTACACAAATAAAATATTTATCAATATTTTTTTCTTAATTTTTAATTTTTAATCACGAAATATTAAGCCATTTTACCATGGGATATTAAATAAAATATTTAATCATAATATTATTGACTTTCGTTACTTCCTAGCTTTACTGTCATTTTTTGACAATGTTGCCAAATGAAATAAAGTAATGATATAAATAAAGAAATGATATAAAATAGAAAATAAAAGCAATGAAAGTGAATAAAGTGTGTTTGTCTTTAGATTATGTTTTAAAAATACGTTTTAAATAATTAATTATATAACAACGTTTATAAAAACATGGTAAAAATAAATTGATCAACAGGTCTATTTTTTTTCTTGTACTGGCAACAAAGTAGACCTCATGTTACATCAAAGTCAAACGTCAAACTAAATAATCATCATTGGCTTGAACTTACGATAGCGGATATTTCGTTTTGTTGTGTTTTTGTGTGCTTTTATTATTCAATTAGTATTATTTTGCGACGATAGATTCTGATGGTTATTACGAGAATACAATGACTGATCAACGACTTCATTGTATCAATTGCGGCATAGCTAGCTGGCGGCGGATTACATCAAAATAGAAGAGGAAAGCATAATATTATTGTTCTTGCTTGGTAGGAAAAAGAAATGTGGGCTGCTGTTGTCACATAATGTCCATAATATGGTACCTAGGCTGGGCGAAACATCAAGAGTATTTAATACCACCTGCACAGTTTGAGGACGATATTTTAATTGTTTCTGATAAAATAGATGATCAATAAATAATTATTATGAGCGAAATCAGAAATGTGTTCTTCATTTATACTTATACCCATCTACTTACACTAATATTATAAAGAGGAAATACTTGTATTTCTGTGTGTCTATTTGTATGTTTGTAATGTATAAACTCAAAAACTACTGCGCCGATTTCAAAACTTCTTTCACCATTAGATTCACCCTGAGTAACATAGGCTATATTTCATCCAGATACGGGAAGAAGTTGCCCCGGGACGCGGGTGAAACCGCGGGAAACAGCTAGTCTTTTACAATAATCTTAGAAACCGCAATGTGTTAATGTGCTAAAATACAATGTGAGAGCACTGAGAGTTTGATAGAATAACTCATTACGAAGCAAATTATAACACCCTATATCTTTTTTCTCCCGTGTAGCAGTTGTAAAAAAGTTTATTTATTTTAAATGGCAGTAATATCAGAATTAAATAGTGTAGTAATTGTTGCTGTACACTCAGGCCCAATTTTGTATGGACGTTCGCCCGTCTCCTTTCACGGTGTATACTTATCTATTGTCTTCATAAGACTTTTATGTTTGTTTAAACAACGTTTCATGTCTTTATATGTTTTTCCTAACTGACTACGATGATAGATTGGAGCAGCCTTGTCATCATTACCGGACTTGCGGGGTAGCGGATAGCTCTCATTACTAATTGATTTCATGCCCATAGTATTGAACTGATTATTATGTGGGACACAGTTATTTTAGGACCCGAGAAACGACATAGGATACTTTTTAACCGACTGTCCCTACTCGCACGGAGTCGTGTACGGAGAGCTAGTAATAATATATATTATACAAGAAAAGTATATTACTTTATATATATTCGCGACACGAAGGACATCTGCTTTGTATTCGCCGACCGTGGCTTAACGGAAGACTGATTCAATATTTAAACATCTAACGTCTATTCCTTTGGGTTGTGAATAAATAATCCAGTCCAGACATCACATAGAGTCAAGATCGATAGAGTCCTTGCGCTATTTCCCGTATCCATGTGAATTAACAACGGCTACCATCCTTACTACGGATATAACCGTTACTAGCAACGGTGCTTCACATTTTGTCAATAATTGCCGTCTGGATTTCGGAGCCGACTTAACATAAATAACTCCGAATTCATTATTATCCTACTATTATTTCAGCAGCTTAAGTTAAAGACAATTTCTTTATTAGTCTTTTAAGACTCGATTGTAATTTTGGATGGCGTATTTATCCATAAAGAAATACATCATAAAAGAGAAAAAAACTAGTACTCCATATTTTTTTTTACATTGCTCGTGTCGTGAGTAGTAAATAAATATGCTTATTTTTTAACATTCAAAGATGATCTACGGGTTTGCATTTATAACTTCTGAATCAGATACTAAAGTTCTCACCAAGTTAGGAGATAAGGCTATCTCCTACAAAGATAATTTAAAATCTTCTTTTATAGACGCCGGCTCCGATGAAAAGTTTAATTCAGTACAAAAAAAACGATTCTCGGAATCCTGTGGGATTTACTGAGAAAATTGTCGATACATAATAAATGGCGCCAGTGAAACAAATAGAAGCGAAGAATTTGAGTTTACCTACTTTTATTTTATTTGCTTGTTAATTCTATTGGATTTTGGAAATCATAGAGCTTCCTTTGATCGTAAAGCAATCTTGTTTAATTGATTCACTGCTATACAGTCATTTTGCGGCAGGCATACTTGAAGTCGATTTTGTATAAGACAAGTGTGCTGATAACGGGAAAAATACCAGAATTGTCAAATTGATTCCAGTTTTTGAGATAAACGCTTCTAACATTTTCCATAAAATGCTTCAATAAATGGGCCAAAAGATGTGTTTAAAACTTATTTTTATTGTTTGTCTTTACAAAAACACACAAAAATAATAGTTTGGGGTACCTTTAACTAGAATAAACAAATGAAGATCATGAAAATCTTTTTCTTTGGGATTTTCTCTTATTTACTTTGTCAGGACAATCTCTTTTCAAGGTCCAGCAATAGTCAGCCATCATATGGCTGTCCCATCGACCTTGATATCTTTCTTCCATTATCCTGATGGAACCTTTCTCCTTGTTCCTCACTGTAATCACCCAGGTTCTGCGGGAATCGGTCCAAATGGCTGTGTAAGAAATGCAATTTTATGCTCATGTTGACTCCTACTCTGTTAAAATTTTGTAGCATTTTTGCAACTAGTTCTTGATATTCCGGCGCTTTGTGATTCCCCAAAAAGTTTTATACTACCAACACAAAGCTTAACCATGCTTCAGATTACACACACACATGACACAGATTGCTGTGTCATATGGGCTACAAACTCAGTGTCCATCAAAGATGCCTGATACAGATCCCGAAATATTCTTGGTAGACTGTTTTTACAAACTTTGTGATCTCTTTTCTTTGCTTTTGTAAACTAAACTTGCCACAAATAAAGCAAAAACTGTTAGGATCGTTTAAACAAGGTTTACGTGGAAAACTCATGTTTTTGTTAGGAAAAATGCACTTTAACACAAAACTACCGATTTATAAATGATAACTTTAGGGGCTGATAGCTATAAAGTTAAGTTGTTGCAAATAAATCCGTGAAAAGATAACAAACTTAAGTGAAAACAAATCAATGAACCACAATGTTTGTACAGCAGTTTGAAATTTTCAATTATTTCTTAGTTCCGTTTATATCAATAACCAGAGTGAATCAAAAATAAATAAGCATGCAGCGTGAAGGTCTAATATGAGTAACAAAAACCATTAACAAAATCCCTGCCGCAGATTTTTTTATTTTTTTGTATAGCAGTGTTTCATTTAGTTACTAATTGGGAAATTGTGTCAATTGTTAGTCACTGGTAACTATTACAATAATGTTACTGATTTCTATAAATAATTCTATAACTGGCCGGGTGATAGTCGGAATCCCGCACGAAGGATTCCGTACCAATATTGTAAATAGCGGTTTTTGTATGTGAGATTCCATAAATATTTATTTTATTTTGTTTTAAGTATTGTTATAGCAGTAACAGAAATACATCAATGGTGTGTGAGAAAATTTCGACTGTCTAGCTATCGTGTTTCTTGAGATACTGGCTTGGACTGGCTCGGTGGAACAGTGGTTAGTAACCCTAGCTTGCGGTTTCATGAGACGTGGGTTCGGTTCTCACTCGGGACCAATATTTGTGTGATGAACATAGGTGTTTGTTCCGTGTCTGGGTATTTATGTATGTATTTATAAATATATGTATGTATATCAGTCTCTGACGCCCATAGTACAAGCTCTGCTTAGTTTGGGGTCAGATGACCGTGTGTGGAAATGTCCTAGATATTTATTTATTTATTTATATAGGCTAGTGACAGACGGAGGGACGGACCGTTATACAGCGAAGTATTAGTCCCGTTTTTCCCTTTAGGTACGGAACCCTGAAAGAGTAATTTTTCTTTATCATTAAATTGCCTATCACCTTATTTTCCATCCTGCCTTTTCAACTTTTCGTTCAAGATAAACTCGCCCCACTTCACTGCCGTCGTTTCAGAACTCCAGTCAAAATATTGATAAAGCCTAGTTCATTCTGAAAAAGGATGCCAATTATTTCGTCCCGTTAACCTGTTTCATATTTTAAAATAACCTTTAACCCGGACGCCCTCGATCTACAATAGACCTGGGGGCGTATTACGAGCTCTTAATTCCAGTCAATTTAAAAATGGGCATTAGTAGCGCTACCATGAGTTTAAAAGTTACGGACTCGATATCGCCTACGTAAATATGTCTATGAAAAACTTGTACAGCGCCCCTGGTGATTAAGCTAAGAACTAAAATCGGTCGTATGAAAAAGAAACTCGATAAGTTTTTAACGTACATGACTTTTCGATAGCCAACTCATGGTACCGCTACAGTAGCTAATGATAAAGAGCTGTTAGAACTATACTTATTTTTAAAATTTACATAGATGATACATACATACATAGAATCACGCCTGTTTCCCAGACGTTAGAGGGGTTACTCGTATATTAGTATGTATGATTCCACAATCATAGCGCACAAGTATAGCTGATTTTAAAGTCGCGCTGACGACACGCTAATCTTCGGCGCCGATAGATTTTTGTATCGGGCGTCGGCGCCGACCGGTCAGCGTTACTTAAAAACGGTCCCTATATCTCTATGCATACTGGACCTTCAGCGCTGACGGTCAGCGTGCGGTCAGCGCGACTCTAAAATCAGCCTAAGTGTACCAGAAACACGAAGTTAGCCGCTACCCATTCTTGAACTGACTGGAATTGAGAGGTAAACGTCCCCTGTTATTAATTATGCTAAACCGAGTCAGTTATCAACTTGCCCCTCAAGGGGCAGGGTGAAGCTCTGACGTCACGGGAAGGTATTATGTCCAATGAATAATTATTTGGCAAACTTGAGAAACGTGTCGGACTGATTTATGATGAAGCTAACGACGCCTCCAAAGAGGCGACAGTCAATAAGTGACCTTCTTCATAATGGACCCTTATAAATTGTGAAGGGGAACCCTCATGTCCCTTTTGTAAGGTAGTATTGGTAAATCTAAATTGGTTTCGTTTTGAATGAATAATAGTTGGCGACTGGAAAGTAAGTATGTTAAGTTAGTACCTAAGTAGAAAAATCGTTTGCAATCAAAAAATAAAAAATTTAATTAAATATTACACAATATCACATTCATTGATCTTATCCTGTGGTAAGTAGCTTAAGCACTTGTATTACGTTTACACAAATATACTTAAATATATTTAATAACACACTCAGTCACGGAAGAAACACCGATGTTCGTCACAAAAATATATGTCCCGCGTGGGAATCGAACCCACGACTCTTGGAACCGTAGTTAGTGAGCCTGGGTCACTAAATACTTACCTAAAAGAAATTAAAAATGACGCAATAAGCATTTTTGGGAATTCCCACGGCAACGGGAATTAGCGGGAAAATCTTTTTGTATGAAAAATCTAAACCGCTTAAGTTAGACTCTTTCGTTACGTTTCGTTATTTTTATGAGTTTTCATCGGATTCCCTTTCCTCCAAAGCACTCCATTAAAGCTCCATCCATAAAATTCACAAAAGTAAAAACTGCGAATTTATTTTATTTAATGGCGGCCGTCGCGGCCATTCGGCTGTAAATCAGAACAATAGCTTTTACGGCACACGTGTTCTAATTTATCGAGCAACTTAATAGGTTTGTGATTTATATATCATTCGGTTGGTAAATTGATTTGTTTGCCAATTAAAAAAACTGTCTTTTAAATAACATCAAACATTTATCTGATTCCGTGCTCCAAGTTGCTCAAGAACTTGCCTTACTTGAGTACTCCGGTTCAGATATCAGAAAATAATAGTTAAATATAATATATATTTAAACTAATAATTATAAGAGAGCGAGCGAGAGAGCTGAAGAGTTTGTTAGTTTGTTTGAAAGCGTTGAAAAAGTTGGATAGACCATTTATCAAGGAATTTAGGCTTTAGGCTTTATAACGTCACACTCCTACCATTACAATTAAAAAAACTTTGATAAATGTGTAAAAAACTATCCTACGCGGTCAAAATCGCCGGCACAGCTAGAACACATCCGGACACAGGAAATGACGTAAGAATGAGCGCTTTACAAAAAAGATTCCGACTTTGTAATAGCATCTCGAACTGAAGTATTCAGTCACTTATTATAATAGGATCTCGGTAAACAACCTTTCCGTTGGTCTATGGTATCCAACCATAGATCTTGATCAAATAAAAAAAAGGATTTTTTCCAATCCATTGTTGTCTCAACAAAAACCTTGAGTAAATAAACAAACACCTAAATGTTTAGGTTTGCTTATTATGTCTGGCGTAATATAAGTAAAGATTGATTTCCAAGCCCATTTCTTATGATAGGTATAGTTTCTCAAAACATTACGCAATATTATTTCTTTCCTTTCGCTAAAAAGGACACAATAAAGACGATTACATCTGGCAAACATGTTTAACTCTGAGAAAATTGTATCCGTTAAAGAAAATAGAGACGGAGAGTTCGTTATATTTCCTGTAATAGCCACTAAGCCCTTCAGTAGGGTACTAAGTCCATAGTAGGATCTCAGCCCTCAATTAGTTTAAAAGGTCTAGAAATCGAAATAAGAACATAAACATTTTAAATTTGATTAAAATGGGCCTGGAGCAACTGGGATTTAGTAAGGTTAGGTTAATTTAATTTAGTTATATTTATAACCTTACCTTGTATATACATATTTTTTGACTAAATTTGAATGACACCGAATAAGCGACCGTTTCATACGTATCAGCGACCTTCTATTATCATCAGCCCATATATATATGTTTCCACTGCTGGGGCACGGGCCTACCCTAAACTAGGATTATAAACCAAGGATTTAGTCGACCACGCTGGCCAAGTGCGGGTTGGTCGACTACACAACTTTAGAATTTCTTCCTGGGTGTGCAGGTTTCCTCACAATATTTTCCTTCACCGTTAACAGTGACCTTCTATATAGAATCCACCAATAGACCAATTTTTCAAATGGCTATAGATATTGCGTCCAGCAAGTGTTCCAGTTCGCATTTGCAATATTAGCCTGAAGAAATAGGTGGCGGCTTATTTTCTTTTCTCGAAAGCACTGCAATTTGCTATCGATTACAGTACACACGATTGGTCTGTAAATCTAGCGAGCTTTTGTACCGAATGCGATGTAATTTATTACTCACGAAAGCTTTGGGCCTTTTGTAAGTCAATTGGTGGATTTATGTCTTTATTGGGTACCTTCTTACGACCTGTGCGGTACGGGTGCAATATATATGACCCACTAAGGGCTAATAGCTAGTTGGTAGGTAGGTGTAATTTCTATAGTATTATACTATACTTAGGGTCTAAGTGTGAAACAAAATTTGAACCACTGTGTATTATGTTGCTTGAAAGTGAGTTATAAATAAATAAGCGAATGAATAGTGTTTTTATATTGATTGATGCATGGTCGAAATTGAGGATTATGCAAACATACAGAATACATGTCTGAGAATCTGCATATTCCCAGATTTCTGAATGAACAGCTAGGATCTGAAATTTGCCTAGATCCTATAGAGAAACCAAGTTAATGTATGTATCTAGGTCAAGGTATTTCTTGAGAATTCTTCAAGAAACGCTGAACTTTGATACAGGCTCTATGATATTAAAACAAACACACATTTGGCACATAATAATTAATAAGCAATTTATTTTGCATTTCGCATTTTTACGTCATTTGTTCTGCATAAAAACTAGAGTTAGTCTAAATAACCACTTAATACATCATGTCATCAGCCCCCATACGTCGTAAACTAAGGCGACAAAGCCATAGTGAACTACCCTGGCCAAGTGCAGGTTGGTGGACTACACAACCTTAGAATTCCTTTATAGCTGTGCAGATTTCCTCACGATCTTATCCTTCACCGTTAAAGCGTTGAATAATCGTACGTAATATGAATTATAATAAAAAAGACGTGTGGTGTGGTGATATAGCTGTTGCATAGCATCGTCCGATTTCGGAGCAGCTCGTCTCGATTCGTGCGAGTTTCGTAGAGTCGTACAATACGTCTAACCGTACGCACACAAACACCGTGCTGGAGTCTACCGAACTGAAACGACGTTAGATGATTGTGAGGTTTTTTTCGTTACGGAATTTCTTGGTTCGGTCGCCGCGCTCAAAGCCCGCGATATAAGCTATGCAATAGCTTAAAAGCCGGTTTTTGGTACGTGGCGGGGTTTGAACTGGCGACCTCCTGCATGGCAAGCAACGAACTTAACCACTCGGCCATCGACGCCTACGCTCTCACTTAAATGCTCCGTCAATACTCATACCAAACTCCTACTCCATGTTCTAACTCTATTTAATTGCAAGCAAATTTTTTTTTATTTTGTTCTGTTAAAGTGAAGTCGAAGTCCCGATCAAATAAAACCTTTTGCCCTCAACTCCCAGCAGTCGCCTGGGGCAGATGCACTCATTAACGTTCAATGCGGTTACTCAGCCACGCGGGAAATCTGCAACAAGATTGCGTTATTCGATGTTGCCGCAACCCTCGAGATTTAACGACATTTTAAAAAGTACGCTGCTGCTCTGAGACGTAAAAATATGGATAGGTAAGTTATAAATTATAAAAAAACATTGTTATGCTGTTATCTGTACAATTAAATAAATTTGTTGTCATCATCATCATCATCATCATCATCATCAGCCCATTCCTGTCCACTGCTGGACATAGGCCTCTCCAAATGCACGCCACTTCTCTCTATCCTCGGCCACTCGCATCCAGCTCCTACACACCACCTGGCCTGCGGGCGTCCTACACTACGTTTGCCAAGACGTGGTATCCACTCCAGAACTCGTCTACCCCAGCGGTTGTCGGTTCTACGGCTGATGTTACCAGCCCACTGCCACTTCAGCTTGCTAATGCGATGAGCTATGTCGATGACTTTGGTTCTCTGACCAAATTGTTGTGTCTGTTTGTTATATTAAAATAACGACTTTTCACTAGGGTATGAATCTCTATCATCATCATCATCATTATCATCTCAGCCCATTGCTGCCCACTGCTGAGCATAGGCTTCTTCCAAAGCTTTCCAGCGCGACCGGTCTAAGGCCACCTGTTTATGAATCTCTATATCGGGTACCAATATCAAACGGACAAAGTTGTGGGCTGCCGCTAATGTAAGATATAGCTGCTAATACCAGGATACCAGTCACAACTATCTGCCCCATGGTTGGTGAACGGTATACGGGTAAGCGACCCCGGCTCCTCAAGCTACTATTGACTTAGTCCAAATCATCCGAGGCGATAGTATCCTTCCTCCCCTTTTCCTTCCCCCGTCATATATCCTTACTCCTCTTGGGAACGCAATGACCTTGTTAAAACAATGCACAAGGCAGAATGGCGGCGACGTGGTTCACAACCCGTCACGTCACGTTTCCCACAGAGGTGAAAAGTGGATCGCTGAAAGTGATCTCTGCCTACCCTCTGGGAAAAAGGCGTGATTGTATGTATGTATGTATGTAGCTGCTTATCTCAACGTATATTAGCTGATGTAGGTAATATGATACACAAGTGTTTGCGCAACCATAAGTGCACTCTGTTCCCTTGCTATTATAGTTCGGTGAAATGACAATCTGTTGTTGTTGAGGGTGATGTAGCAGAAAGTGTGACCTAGTGATTGCGTGCACATTTGTGCACTATGATGTCTTGCAGTTGGCTAAGATCGGCCGCTGAATAAACACTGTCCACCTTGTTCCGAGTAAAGGTTATTTAAAATTCTTTCTGAGCTACAAGTATACGTTTGGAAAAGCAAAACGCTTGCGAGTTGCAATTCGATCGCTACTCCATCTATTGATAAATAAACCAAACCAAAAACTAAGAAAAGTCGACTCTACAACCTACCTAGCTAAAATCGTTTAGCTAAAACATTATTATTCAAGTAAATACATTTTTCCAGCTCCCGATCTAGTCAGATAATCATGCAAAGCCCTCGATTGCCTCCTATTGGCTGGCTGAGCCGGTCGTGTTTACGTAATTTCGCTGGACCCATCGCAAACAGCGGAGGTTTTTGAACGTTTGAGGACCCTCAGGGCTTAGCCGATGATTTTGAAATGTTTGGAAAAGGGATTTCGGTATGTTTTTTTAGAAGTAATTTTGCACAGCGAAAATTATATGTATTTTAACATGGTTTTACGTGTACACTAACATGTTTTTACGTTATCACAGTTCTATGTGAATTATTTGTTTTTTGGGACAGCAATTTAATCAAATCACAGAACACTACACTACAGGTTTTTTTAGCAGTTGAACTAAGTGTCTATTAAGAAGTATAATATAATTATTTATTTCTCTAAAGTAGACTGTTTACTTCAAGAAATCGTTTACTGCGTAAATTATTGCAGTCAGGTATAATAAGCTCGAATACAAACTTTATTGTAATGTTTCATCAAGATTGCTTTTTGCAAAAAAGAGAGTCTTATATAAATAATGTAAAATTAAGTTATTAAGAAGATAGAAATTTGTAACTGCTTTCAACTAGGCAGATCGTTTGTCATACGAAAAACCAATGATGATTTATGATACATTGTCAAGTTATATCACGTATAAACTTCTAGAAAAATGCCGTCAAATTCATCTTTATAAATTCAAGTCCCTTCAAGAAACAATATAATCAAAGTGCTCGTTGGCTCATCTTTGTATTTGGAGTTCCTACGAACGAGAACCACGGACGATTTATAATGGATAGCCTGAAAGAAAATGTGGCATTGTTTATCCGTTTAAATAAGCACAAAATCGAGACCATTTTCATTCCCAGAGTTTGCATAATTTATTGGGATCAACGGCTTTGAAAAGGGTTCAAAGATTCAAGGGCTGGAAGGGAACAAAGTTTGGGGGAAATGATTTGTAAACTAGTCTGCGTTGTGGTCGAAATGTTGGCGTAAATAAAAAATAACAAAATAAAAATGTTTAAAGCAACACGCGATGTTGACAAAAAAATATTCAATTTTTTTTAACATTTAATGTCAAAACATTCGAATCTAGGCTTAAAGTTTTATTTCATTATCTAAGCTCTCATAGAATCTAAAAGATGCCTAGATTCCTAAGTCTAAGCCATAAAAATATAATTTCGATACTTACAACTTAATGTGAATTAAGAAAAATTAAGACCATCTACTAGTTTGTTTCCTTCAAGAATAGAAAGGATCGTTTTGTTTGTCCGAACAGGAAGCCGATCCATTCAGAGTGGGAATGTCCGCATAATTCCCCGGGATCGGGGTGAAGGGTTGAGGCTAATGTGACCATTTATTTTTAGCTAGAACAGGACATCTGCGGAAAAAGCAAATTCTTTGTGTTTTGGACAAGTTTATAGTTTTTAGTAAAGCGTCGATGGCCGAGTGGTTAAGGCCGTTGCTTGTCATGCGAGAGGTCGCCAGTTCATACCCGCCAGGTACAAATTTTTCAAATTTGATATTTATATGTACCATCATTCGACGCTTTAACGGTGAAGGAAACTTACGAAGAAATTCTAAGGTTGTGTATTCGATCAACCTGCACTCACCCTAGTTTAGGGTAGGCCTATGCCCCAGCAGTGGGGACGTATGTGGGTTGATGGTGACGATATTGTATTTACTAGTTTTCGCCATTATAAACAAATCCCTAAGTAAGCAGTCATACTGAGCAGATCGTAAGTCAGATAAGAGTTATCTGTCACTGGTTCGCTCTGGAAATCATTGGCCAAAAATTGTACTTATGGTGTGGAAGGCACGTCGGAAACTACCAGACAAATAATTCTTATTTGGGAGCAATGGAAAATTGCTACAGACAAGAGTAAAGCTCTTAAATAATATTGATTGCTAACAGTTTTTCTAGAACGTGGCTCCTTTTTTAACGGGGATAGAGAAACACGTTATCAGACAATCCCGTCGGTAACAGGACATCTGGTCACATTAGTCGAGGCGTCAAGGGCCGGAATCACAGGGGCTTTCGACTGAACGCAGATTTCTGAGCCCTTTATACGTTTCTAAGGGCAAGTGGCTTCAGCGATGAATGGGAGGTTGTTTTCGGGTTTCCGAATGAGCTGCTTTCCTCGCCAAACCGAGCTTTTGTGGAAATAAACTATGCAAATACGGTTTTATGGGTCTTTTAGGAAGTATTTCGTTTATGGAGGTTTTAAAAATACGTAGTTTTTGATGCGTGTTAATGCTTAAACTCGCTAAATAATTGGTTTTTCAATTGTATAAAAGGGTAGACCACGGTATTTTCTAACTTAGACAATCTTGTAACGTTATTTCATGAGTGTACCTACTTGTTAATGAGCTAGTGAATTTTCTATAGCATTCGCTTATTTATGTATTTACTTTATATTGCAATTATTACATTACTGCTGTTTACCCACGACTTCGTCTGATTGGAGACTTTTACCACGAAAAAATTTAAGGTTCACATGGTAAAAAAGTAAGGAATAGGGATTTTAATTATTATATCCCATCTATTTCAGTTCAAATGATTGTTTTTGCAGCCAAAAAACTTTTCCTGAAGTTGCGGTACAAACTAAAGAACTTTCGTAAGCTCTCCGAGGATTTACAGCGCTTTGCCCTTTGGTGACTTTGAAAGTTTTGCGTCCGAATCAACTGTGAGGTGATTAATTATTCGACGCAGAAAAGTGATTTGCAAATTGATACAAGTTTTATCAGGATTTGAGATAGGTAAGGTGAAATTGGTGGGAATTCGGAGTGATGTCGGAAAGTTTACCGATGAACTTTTTGATAAGGGTGTTGATTAGAATTGAAAGGGATATCCAGGTGAATGCTCACAACGATTAAATACAGTAGATTTTAATTATATTATATTTTGAGTACAGGGAAATTATTAAGCAAATTTTTTGGAGGTTTTTACATGAGAAGCTTTGTTTAGCTTCCTTTAAGATACACAACGTACACATTATATGATATGTACCAATTACCCAAAACATACCAAGTGTAAATTTCGTACAAACCCTACTCTGTTTACCCCATAAGGATTGAATTTTACGAAATTGCGTCTTAGAGAGGACCTTTGTTTTAATAGGCGCATGTTATACGGCATTTTATACCAAATTTCCTAGGAGTGAAAAATAATATTTTTTAATGATTACAGCACAATATTCAATGTTGACAAAGAAAATAACAATACACGTGAGTTTGATCCGTTAAAAATAGGTTTATTTCAAATGTGTAGTGTTGGCGCAAATAATAGACAATACTATGCACAATATTAAATGGAAATGTCGATAGAAGACCAAGATAAACCTTCCATGACTAAATAGATCACTTCTTGAAGAAAGGTCATATCAAAAGTACCAGTAATCGACGAGCCTGCATGAAGAGGTTGATCAATGTGGATGAAGCAAAAGTGGTGTGCCAGGACCGTAGCACATGGCAGGAAGTGATCTCTTTCTACCCCTCTGGGAAAATGGCGTGATTTTATGTTTGTTTGTATGTATATTAATTTAACAATACTGAGGGTTGGTCCCTACCTTAATTTTTATCATATCGTGCATGTATATTTATAACTCTGTGATAAATTAATCACTTTATTTTATTTCGAATAAAACCCAAAGGTTTACTCACTAAAAATTGTTAGACAGCTTTCGGACAATAAGGCCAAACAAAAAGCTCACCTGGTAGACCCGTAACAACGGAATGACAACGCGAATCCGAAGCAATCCGAAGCGGTGACGAGGGTCGTGCCTCATCAGCTGATATCATATCTGAAGGCCTCAACTTTTTGTTCAACAAATTGTTTAGATTTCGTTGCTAATCGCGGACGAGGCGAAAATGATCCACTGAAAAAAAGCTCACCGAAATGTTTAAGGATTAATCGCTGAATGAGTTTATCGATCTGAAAAGTAACTACGTATTCCAAATAGAGAAGTTAGTCCTGCTTTTTTATTATATACGAGCATTAGTAGTCTCGGCGAAGTTTGTGCCGGAAATAAAAAAAAATCCTACCGATATTTTTTGCTTTTATAAGAAAATTCTGGCAATAACAAACATAATGATAAAATAATTATATCGCGAAATCGTTTCGGTCTTTGTAGATTTGGGCTTGGCACTTGACGTTAAAGATAATGTTAATTATAAGTCTATACTAGCTGTGCCCGCAACTTCGTCTGCGTGGAATCGTAACTTTCGCCAGCATTTGATTTTATGAAGCATTTTTTAAAGTAATTACAGGACTATTAGAAAATAAAATATAATTAAACTTAGTTATTGATAAGATTAATACCCAGGAAAGAACCTAAAATTGTTTACTGATTAATAGGTGATAAACAACATACAAAATTTTTCATTACAAATCGGCCAACTAAAAAGAGGAGTCACTCACCCAAGTGTGAGAGTCAAGTGGAGAGTGGTAGCTAGGACTCACAAAATTATTTTTCACATTTTAGAACTATAAAACCAAAATGTATTTGATTTGACAGAAACAGGTTTCAATGGTTGCAAACAGCGTACTGTACCTATGTAGATAGTACACAAAACTGATGTTTGATATCAGGATGACTTCAAAAGGTAAAAAATACAAACTACCGATCCACTGCCTTAAGGTATCTTTAAAGGACGTGTATCGCCATGTGACAAATTACATTAGTATTTGCTTTGCTAGTTTGTTATGTGCCACTTTTGTAGATTGTATTGTATTCGTAATGAAACAATGAGATAATCACTTTTATCGTTATTATCTCATTGTTTCATCATCGTAAGTTTAATGAAATGGAATCTTTTAATTACTTTTAGTATTTGAAGCAATATTGCGAAGTAATAGAACACAGTGACATCTCTTGAACTAACGAAGAACTAAACACTCATATCAAATCTGACAATATTTGACATGACTTGCCAGCTAAAAACGTGATAGTTGGGGAGCCCAACGGGGATTTTGCAGTCTTGATCAGACACAGATTCTGTCTTGTAAGATTTTTAAATGGAATTTTATAATATCCAACAATTTTACGTGAATGTTTATAAATTCCCCTCTATATGCTTAGAATAGCAATATCCCTCTATTTGAACATTCAGATAATACCAAACAGCCTACCAATTAAAAAAAAATCAAACCAACAATGCTAGCCAGTAAGCAAATATTGGACAACTGACCACCTCCATACCGAAAACCAGATAAAAGAGAAATGTAGCGAATTTCATAAACTTTTCTAACTGGTCTCCCACATCAACCCAATTAGCTTTCTCTTCTTCAGCAAAACGTCGAAACCACATACATAAAACTTCTCCAAATCATTTACCAACAAAGCACAGCCGATATCAAACTGCACACTGAACGCGAAAAAAAAAGTTAAACAGGGTGACTCCCTATCACCAAAGCTTTTCAGTAGCACGCTTCAAGAAGTCTTCAGGTCACTATGATATTATAGGCAACAAAATAAATTGGTGTATGGGATAGATGACTCACAAACTTTCGCCTAGCAGATGACATTTTCCTCATAGCAAATAAGTATACCTCGACAGAACTTAAGTTGATTCTCGAACAACTAAGCGCAGAAAGCTTTGAGGTTAGACTGACGATGAATAGACCCAAAACCAAGGTCGCGACCAACAGCACCAATGATAGGATAGCAGTCAACAGGCAGGTAAAGCAATATGTAGAGGAGTATAAACTTGGGCTAGGCAGTCTCCTTCGAATACAGGCAGGACAAAGAAATACTCCGTAGAGCAGACAACGCCTGGAAAAGCTTCTGGTCTATGAATGGGTATATCAAGGGTGACCTTCTTATATCACTGAACCGCAAACTCATCGACATTTTCATACTGCCTATCCTAACATATGGGGCAGAATCTTGGACCTTCACCGAAAATCAGAAATCGAAACTCAAGATTTTTCAAAGCGCTATAGAGCGGAGTATCATAGATATTAGGTAAAAAGATAAAATAAAATATACCACCATCCACACCCGTACTGCTGTTGTTTTTGGTCAAAACTGATGTGGCTGACATTCCGCACCCATTGTGCGGAATGTCTGCAGGATAAAGAACAATAGATGGACCAGAATTCGCGTGCCTGAAGACGATTTTCGCCGAAGAGGAAGACCCAAGAAAAGGTGGTATGAAGATCTGGTCCATGTATCAAAGAACTGGCAAGTCCTAGGGTTGGATGAAAGCAATGGATGGGTTTGAAGGAGACCTTTGCCGAGCAGTGAGATGATACATGTTAAGAAAAAAAAAATACAGATTATTGTACAGGAGGACTTTGATATCAACTTGAACCTCCTGCATAAAATTGTAACGCGCTAAAGTATCTCAAGATTATGATTTTGTGTTTTTCAACAGACACAAACATCAATTATGACTTTATGCCATTACCAATTCGTTACAATTTTTTTAGGGATTATTTAACATGCACTTTGAATGACTGACACGATCAAATAACTTTTTTCTTTCTACCGCTTGTTACCAGGCAGCCCCCTTGTATTAATCGCTGACCCCCCACTTATAAAGAAAGTGTAATAAACTTTTTTCTGATTTAGCGTAATCGTTCGATTCAGATTCCATGTCGTTTAAGTAAGTGCAAATCCAGCTATTCACCTCCCCTACTATGACGTTTTTCTTAATAAAGTAGTCCGTATAGTCCTAGTCAGAAGGTTGATTTTGGTTGATATACTTTTACCATTTTTGTACGTGATCTAATAAAGTTAGATTTTTAACGATCCTACAGGAATTTCTGTGACTAAAAGTATTTAAGATCTTGACCGGGGATGTAAGGTACCACCATGCAAAATTTCATTTAAATCGGTGTAACAGTTTCAGAGATCAGTCAAATATTTGGGTTTTTTTAATATCCCACGGGAACCAGTTAACTGTCAGTGATTTCAAGTATCCTATGTATTTTTCCGAAATTTAAGTTACCTTCGTGCAAACTTTCATTTAAATTGGTTCAGCCGTTTAGGCGTTCAGTCGAAACAAACAAACAAACAGACAGAGAAAAAAAATTTTTTTGAGTATGGGCATGTGTTCTGCTACTCTCAAAACATATCCCTGACTCGTTTTTTTTGCGTTTTTCAAAAAAGTACAAGAATTTTTACCTCTACGTTTTTATTATAGTATAGATTTGTCTCTTAAAAGTTGTTTGATTGTCAAAAAACTTTTCTCTAAACTGTACTCTACTAACTTTTCTAATAGATGCCAGCGACTTCGTCCGAATGGAAGGTTGACTTTAAGCAGCATTTTTAAAAACCCGCGCCAACATACGACCTGGTTCTTTAAATTGAAAATTCCAATAAAATGTTTATGGGTCTTAAAATGTTTATGAAGTTCTCCTAGAATATTTCTTACCATACTTACCATTCCAGGTAAAACTTATTTTCTACATGTACACCGTGAAATTTGAGTGGTTGTTTTCCCGCAGTAAAATGATTCTATCTTAGTAGCACAATAGATTTGTGCAGTTCTTTTTTATTAAAATCAATAAATGCCGGTTTTACGAAAGGTTTAACCGAAACTCGAAAGCACGTTCGAACCGCTTTATTACTTAGGGCGTAGAGCTTCTTTAGCTTTAAGCATCGATTTCATGCGGCAAGCAGTACCTGATTCCGTCAAATTTCATAAAAAAAGATAGGTTCTCTCGTTTTCAAGTTATTTATTATTTTGAAAACTGTTAAAAAAAAATCTAATGAATAATTAGCATGATTCGATAGTATTGGAAAAGGAAAATCGTTCTGCCACGGGAAAACAACCACTAAAATTTCACGGTGTATATTCTAAATTATGTAAAGTTAATCCATTCCAGTCATTAAATTATCATAGAGTGACTAAACAATAATGAACAGTGTTTCAGGAAAATGAGCAATCAAAATCCTAATAGCAATCGCGATTTAGATTACAATTTGGACCACAATTTGTTGGGAACAATGGAAGGTGATTTTGTGGAATTGCACGATTCCACTCGTCATTTTCAGCATCATTGTCCGGAGATTCGCTTTTATTATGTTTTGACTCATCATTGATTGGATAGATAACTTTATTATTTTCTAACATACACGCCCCAGTTCTGATTAATCTGCTACGGAGGTGCTTGAAAAACTTTTCCAATTTGTGGATGTGTTATTTTTATGTGCGTGGCTTCAACGCTTTGTTGAATGACAAGGTGACGTCAAATGAAGATCTATCGATGTCGGGTTTGATTGGTTGTGTCAATAAAGGTTATCTAGTGAGCTCAAATTTTGTATACACCGACAATCGACATTGATATCGTGCGTGAAAATCAGTTTTTCGTGGACGTCATTATAAAATTGTTTATCTCTAAATTATCTACAAAAAAAGTCTCTTGATTTTTTTGGAAAATTGACCGTTTTCGAAGTAGTAAAAAGCTCACTAGGATTTCATCCGTAGATTGGAAATTAAAATGTCTGAAATGACTGAACTATCCGTGCTTCGGATAGAAGGGAGAAAACCGCGCCGTGAGTTCTGACGCTAAGTGTGTGTTTTTGTGAAATTAAATGAAATAAAATAATTTTATTTGCAAGAAATATGGTTACATACAAGCTGTTTCAAAGTCAAAGTATTTATTGTGAACTTAGTGTACATTAAAGTACTTACAGTAATATGAGCTTAATAACTTAGTTTCACAGCACAGCAACATGAGGGAAAGAGATTTTAAACTCAAACTCAAAATATTTAAGCTTACTGTACCTATAAACGTTTAAAAATTAAATGAGATTTAGCTGCTAATATTTGTAACAAGTTACATAAGATAGTCAAAATAAATATTTTGGGACATCTCCACACGCATTCAACTGATCCCAGACCAGACGCAGAGCTTGTACTTTGTGGTTAGAGATTGATATACATTTACAGATATATTTATAAATACACACTTAAATACATAATCTCAAGATTAAGTGCTCTTATTTCCGCTAAAAATCATAACATAAATTTGGTTGAACTTAGAATTATGCCTGCAAATAATGGCTGCAGTTACGTACATTGCTTAATTTAAATATTCGTTCAGAGGGTAAATTGCTGCTGAAGTAAAAATCCCTTTTGAATGGTATTTGATAGTTAAGATTTTTTTTTATTTTACTTTTTACATTATTGAGTTTTAGAACAAAATATGATATCTGTACGTTTACTATAATTGGTCACTAGATGATCATCTAATAAAGTTATGTTAGTTCTACCAGAAATATCCTCGGAAAGTAAAATAAAGGCAACTCATCCATTTCCATTATATTTTGGCAGCAAAAAAATTATTTTCGTACAATAAGTTCCGAGAGGCAAGGTCGCTTTTTACCTTACCTGTGATAAAGGGCCGAAATGATGACGTCATGTGACTTGGCGTTTCGTAGACGGTCCCCTACGAAAATGGCGTTCGCAATCATGTAATGAGAATTTTATTGGACAACTTTTTATATCAAATTTCTGACTTATTTCCTTATCTGAACTTTTGATTGTAATGTAAGGTGTCGGACGATATCGGTCGGGAAGGCAAATCACAAATTAGATCAGCCAATGTGCAGGACATATTAAAGACGTAAGATTCGTTTCATTACTCTGAATATCAGTCCTTATGTGTCGAGAGCGACCATGATTGGTGTAACCCAGTCGAAACGTCGGGCTGTAAGTAGCTATGTATTTGCTACTTCTAATATCGCGTGTAGACCCATAAAGACTAATATTACATATTAATAGAGTCCATGTGAGTGCGCAGACACAAGTGCACTCACATGGACTCTGTTCCGTTACTGTCATAATTGAAAGAGACGGCAATCTGTCTTGGCGTGCTTAAATGAGATTCTGAAACAATCCTTTTGAAGTTAGAAATTGGGGAATGGCTGTGTTGCAGGCTACAGCTCGTTCACAGGTTCATTCAAATTTGTACAAATTTTAAACTCATTCACTAATTACTCTACGAGTTTGTATATAACCATTACTTTTTCCACAACTAAATATACGACCTGCCTTAAAAATACAGTGTCGTACACCTACTAAAATAAAGGTACTATAGTTGCTAACAGTATCGCCCCAACTAATGGCTGTTTAAAAAGTAATGGACATCGGAGAATCTATCTACGTAGGGTGGGTTCGTCCAATTAGGCTAACTGAAATCGTGACAAGAGCGCATCGATCAGGAACCTGCAAGGGCAATGACTTAGGGCTAAGTCTAGACCAGACTGGAGCCGTGGAGTTAAATTAAGCCTGTCATGAATACTTTTTTATTTTGATTTTAAATGTCAGACATTAAACGTTTAAAATGGCTTTCATCACTACGTAGTATATAGAAAAGACGCTTACGCTGTTTGTCCCATACGTATGTATGATTAGATCTTTAAAACCATACAACGGAATTTGATACGGTATTTTCAATAGGTGACGAAGGTTTAATACTAACATAATATACCCGAAAACATAAATATACTCAAAGCGAAGCGGGGCCAGGTCGCTAGTATTAATAAATGGGAAAGTAACACTATCGCGTTCTCACGACGAAATGGCTGAACCGTAATATACAAAGTAACTTGAAAGTAACCTTAGCTACTTTTAAACGGTCTGCCATAAGGAAATAATTCAAGGCTTAGAGTTTCACGTGTTTAGAATTCGACTCCACGTGGACTAAGTCGCATAGAAATGCGACTTCTGTACTCCGGGCTGAGTAATTTCTTTAGAAAAGTCACACAAATTTTACCCGACCCCGAACTCGTACCGGGGACCTCTCGGTCCTCACGTTGCGCTTGCTATAAATAGACCAACGAGGCAGTCAACTATATACTGTGTGTGCTATACTTAGGTAGATACATATACGCAGTAAATATCAGTGATAGTTCTTTAAAGCCCCAGACCAATATTGTATTATACCATTACTTTTATCGATTGTTTGAACAATATCACTCCAACTCTGTCTGGAAATAAAGCGATACAGCGGAAAGGTTTGGAATGGATTTCGATTTTATTGATAGCCACTTGATAATGTTGCAGCCCAATGCAACGGGCAGCGATACAATTGCATTATTTCGTTTCATTCTTTTTCCGTCAGAGTGCAGAATCTGATACGAAAAGTAAAAAGAAAAGAAAGATCACGTTTAGTATGTTGTTAAAGTATGTTTATTCAGTTACATTTAAACAAACGAACGTTTTATTTCTTTAAAACTACATGCACAATGTGTAACTTGAAATTGTCACGGCTATACACATTAGAATATGTCCGGGATATTAAAAAATAAAATATCCCTAACGTATAAAGTTGTCTAATACATACACAATGTTTGTTTTTCTAATATGTAGGCCCAAGTTCTAAGTTAAAGTGTTTAATCAATCTGACCGCTAACTTGTGTAATTATACTTGGTGAGAGATTTTGCAACATTAATTCTAAATGTCTACGCCTTTGCAAGAAACTTTAGGTCATGAAAAACATATAAATTTTGATTTACTGCCGAAATCTAGCGCGTGGCTAGAATTAGTGTCAAAATTAAATTGCGATCTTTACTCAATGCTATTGCTCAGAACAAAAAGACGTGTGGCACTCGGGGACTGCCGCGGTATAGCTATTGCATAGCATCGGCGGTTTCGGAGCAGCTCGTCTCGATTCGTGCGAGTTTCGTAGAGTCGTACAATACGTTTAACCGCACGCACACAAACACCGTGCCGAAGTCTACCGAACTGAAACGACGTTAGACGATTGTGAGGTTTTTTTCGTTACGGAATTTCTTGGTTCGGTCGCCGCGCTCAAAGCCCGCGGGAAAAGCTATGCAATAGCTTAAAAGAGTATAAAAAGACATCTCCCAGTGCAACTGAGTTGCGATGCAGTTGATTATTTCTGATTGTCTAAATTTAAGAATGCCCTTAAAATACCCTTTCCCGAGTCTACTCCAATCTTTATACAATTATTCTTCCATTTTCAGTTTGAAACAAAAATAAATTCCATCAAACTTTTTCTTTAACTATACATTTTGAAAGAAGCGAAAATGGTGTGCCAGTACCGTAGCACATGGCAGGAAGTGATCTCTGCCTACCCCTCTGGGAACAGGGCGTGATTCTATGTATAAGAGCTGCGACCGATTTCGGCCATGGTGACCGATCTCAATTGAGATCAGCCAATTGCGCAGGACATATTATAGTGCACAAGTCTACGCGCAAACACAAGTGCAATATCTGTTCCTTTACTCTAACAGTTCGGTAAGACGGCTATCCGACATGACCGATAAGAGATCGGGCGCAGGACCACCGGCTTAACGAGCTTTCCGAGGTACGGGCGGGTAACCGCCAACTTCCTGACTCCGGGGTGAGTACCAATAGACCAACGAGGCAGTCAAAAGACTCAGTTCTATGTATACATTTTTACGATAAAACTTTGTTCCCCTTATCCAATCGAGTATAAAATCAACATAGACGGGAAATACAGCCTTCATTGTCTTTAACGCCCGACAAATTTCCAAATCCTTGTCAAGTGCCAAATGTAATTGCTCATACAGCCTCAGAGGCTTACATACAAATCCCCATTTTACAGGTAAGTATTTGTAGACAGACATTCACCATTTCGCATTTCAGTCGAAAATTACGCTCGGCTAAACCTCCACTTTAATTTGACCCACAGGACCTTATAATCTTCACCCAAAGATAGGTCTTTCAGAACTGGGCCTTAAAACCATTATAAAGAGAGCTGGTGTTTGTATAAAACAGTGTTAAGGTACATATCTTTCTTATTTGGTGTATTGTTCCCCCATTTGTCTTGGAAATGCTATTTTCGTTTTGGTACTTGACGTCGTTTGCAGTAATGGGATAGGATTTAAGTATACGCGTGTTTGAGTGAGTTTGTTTATTCTCGTCGAGATATCAACTGTTAAGTAGTAACTTACTATTGACAGCTAGAAGGTCTTCTTCATGAATATGTCTGTCTCGGTGGAACAGTGGTTAGTGACCCTGGCTGGCGGTTCCAAGAATCGTCGGTTTGATTCCCATTCGGGACAAATATTTGTATGATGAATATGTATTACGTATGTATTTATAAATATCTATGTATGTATATCAGTCTCTGTCGCCCATAGTACGAGCTCTGCTTAGTTTGGAGTTAGATGACTGTGTGTGGAAATGTCCGAGATATTTATTTATTACTAGTTGACCCGACAGACTTCGTCCTGTCAAAAAATATGAAAAAGAAAAGGGCTGTTTTTAGGGTTTTCCCGGCAATTATTCGATTTTTTCTCGCCGTAAAAACCATCCTTGGACTTCAACGAACATTTTAAAAAAAGAATTGGCCTAATTGGTTCAGGCGTTGTTGAGTTATGCGCTTACCAACACATTTTGCGATTCATTTTTATATATAGGAAGATTATAGCACAGTTCAATAAATTTTAAATTGTCTAATATTTGTGCTGCCTAAGTAAAAACTTCCGTCATTTGATTTTGAATTTCGAAATTTGAATAAATATTTCTTCCATTCCAACTCTAGGAAATAATTACAAAATGTAAAAAAATACTAATTACTAATTATTATTATAGATAGTCATGCGATTGTTCTGCCGCACATTTTGAAAGCTTAAAGCTACATAACAAGCGATACTTTATGAAAATGACCGTTGAAGGAAACTGAAGTTCAAAAGTCGTTTGTGAGAAGAAGTATTGTTTTTAAGAAGTAGAATTTACATAACGTCTGACTATCCTTAAAAAAAAGTAAGCTCGTTATAGTATATTGACATAGGATTTCATTTTCGCTTTTCAGCCAAACCAATAGAAAATTAAAGATTTTCACTTTAATTTTAAAAACGAGAGATAACTATTAAACATGAATGCAAAGTTATTAATATATGCACTGCGAGAATTGGCGTTGACTCAAGCTTTAAATGAAACTGTCAGGAATGAAAGTGCATTTCTAAGGGAAAGGGTTCAATAGTCTTAGAGAGAACGACCTGTATCACAAAAGCTTGATTTTATATTGGTATGGCTACTAGTATGGAAATATCAGACCGTCTCGGTGAAACAGTGGTTAGTGACCCTGGGGAATTCCAAGAGTCGATTCCCACCCGGGACGAATATTTGTGATACGAACATCGGTGTGTTCGACGCTTTAACGGTGAAGGAAAACTTACGAGGAAACCTGCATACCTAAGAAGAAATTCTAAGGTTGCGTAGTCGACCAACCCGCACTTGGCCAGCGTGGTTGACTAAGGACCCAGTTTAGGGTAGGCCCATGCCCCAGCAGTGAGCAAGAACACTGACACACCAGTGTTAGTGTTCAATATCTCTAAAACCTGCCCAAGATATCATAATAATTATTAGCTATTTCGTCCATAAACAAAAGCCAACAAACCTAATCGTGTTGGTAGATATTGAAACTATAGCAGGTATATACTTCATGCTACGAGTAATTATTACACACGGTGATTACTCGTCTATGGACTTCAAAGAGACTAATTAATAACGATGTTCTATCTTGCACCATTTGATTCGTCGTAGGTACATCCTTAGGCTGTGGTTTTGACACGAGCGAGCATATTACGTGGCAACTGACTAGATAGTGTTTTATGGAGAAAGTTTTTTCGTGCATATTCTGATTTAAATATTTGAAAAATTAGTCGAAATTCAACTGTTTCTATCTCCGAGATACTTTTTGCTGATTTTCTGAATACTTAAGATGAAAATTTATCCTTCGTAGTATTCATTATCTTGGATTTAACGTGAGGCTTAACGGAAAGTATTAAGAGTGGAAATAAGAAATATGTATTACAATAATTCGTTTGTTTGAGGCTACCTAATAAATCCATGCATTTGGACGCTGCCCATTATATTTTCGCTTATTGACTACGATAACGGCTTACAGTTTTGTCGTGATCACCGGACTTGCGGGGGAGCGGATGGCTCTCATCCCTAAGGCTGATTTTAGAGTTGCGCTAACGACACTCTGATCTTCGGCGCCGATTATATCTAGCTTTTCGTATCGCGCGTCGGCGCCGACCGGTCAGCGTTACTTAAAAACGGTCCCATATCTCTATACTCTACACTCAAAAAAAAAAAAATTGTTGTGTAAAAATTGATCATGTTAGAAACACAAGAAAGGGAGTATTCAATCTAGATTATTAAGTTAATTTTGTTTACAATATTTACCTACTTATGGTTGTATTGCGTGTGTTTTTTGTAAATAAAATAAAAAATATGCATACTGGATCTTCAGCGCTGACGGTCAGCGCGACTCTAATCTTCAAGCGACTCGGTCACGTTGTTGCCCGCCCAGTTTAAGACCCTGGCCCAAGATCGAGACATCACAACTGAAACAGGTATCCATTGATCCGTATTAATTATACAGACAAAAGCGCCAGGAGTGGCTCGATAAGCATCATTGGGTTTCGGCAAGGCATCAAAATGCCTTTTGTTCCGCATCGAATTGTTTGCAATACGATTGAACAGTCACGTTTGTTCATGTGCACATTAATTTATACAATTATCAAGTTAGTATAGTTCAATTAGGAAATAATACTAAACTGCCTCGTTGGTCTATTGGTAGCAAGCGCTGCGTAAGGACCGAGAGGTCCCCGGTTCGAGTCCGGGGTCGGGCAAAATTTGTGAGTTTTGTAATGAAATTACCTCAGCCCGGAGTTAGGATCGTGGCGGTTGCACGCCCGTGTCTCGGAACGTTAAGCCGGTGTTCTTGCGCCCGATCTCTCATCGGTCATGTCGGATTGCCATCTCACCGAATTATGAGAGTAAGGGAATAGATAGTGCACTTGTGTTTGCGCGCACACTTGTGCACTGTAATATGTCCTATGCACTTGGTTGATCTTAATTGAGATCGGCCGCCATGGCTGAAATCGGTCGGACGCCTTATTTAATTAGGAAATAGGAATCCATCGAGTTGGTAGTATATTCGTCTCACAACACACAGCTAGTATATGTAACTTTGAAATAGCCAGGTATGATGTTATGCACTCCCTTACGTGTTCAAGTTTTGCCACTTAACAAACTTACGTCAACCGATCCTTGAGTAAGATTATTATTATAGCAACTGTCAAATTGGATATACTGTCAAGTTGTGCAAATGCTAAACGTTTTTGGTTATTATGTACAGTTCGTATTGTAAAAATTGTGTATTTAATTCAATTAAGTCATTTGAATATACAGACCAGAGTTTCTTTATTTATTTATATCATATCTAGCATCTAAAACTAAGACTCTATTAATATGGACCCTATTGGGCACGGCAACATAAAAGAGGAGGACGCACTTCACATCTCAGCACATAAACTGCTTGTACATTATTTTTTTACTATAATTTATCCTGTAGGTATTGCACTATTTGTTAATTTTTAGCACGATTTCTTCGAACCCCATAAAAAAAACTCTACTAAATTGGCCGGATTACCGTCAATGGATTGGATAACAATTTTTATCCAATACATTTTCATCTCGTTTCCACATGAAAGGCTCCAATGCTATATTTTGTCTATGACCAGTGGCTCGCATTTTCGGCTCTATTGAGCACGAATGTACCGGGAACCAAACTGATAGCCCTATCTGATAGCACTTGGGTGCTTGGATAAGGTCGGTTATGGTTGTAATGAATATTTATTGACATCATATAAAGGCTGTAACAATATATTTGTTAAATATTAGGCTTTAGCTACTACTTACTGCCCGACGTTTTGACTGAAATTTCGAATATATTTGTTGCTAATATACACCGTGAAATTTTAGTGTAAAATGATTCTATCTTAGTAGTAAAATAAATTTACACTAAATATTAGTCTTTATGGGTCTATACGCGTTAATAGGAGTAGCAAATTACATAGCTACTTACTGTCCGACGTTTCGACTGGGTTACACCAATCGTGGTCGCGCGCGACCGGAATGACCGAATGGAACGCGATAGTCTAAAATCTTAAAATAAATTTGTTAAGTATTTTTTAAATTTAAATCAATATAAAATACCGGTTTTACGAAAGTGATGAACGAAACTTGAGGAGGAAGGGGAGTAGTTGATATGTAGATTAATAGAAAACAAACCACGGTGTCAATTTTGTATGAGTAACGCAGTCGCACCGTATTGATGGTCTTATCTTAGAAAGTTTTATGTTGACCTTAAACCATCAATATGCTACGACGATATTTTATGAAATATACGTACATCATTGCTTGCTTTATGCACCAAGTACATTAACCTAATTCTGAGGTAAGTTACTAACGTAAGCATCATGTAACACTATGTTACGTAGGTACCGAACCGACTTTGGTATTAAAAATACATTGTAAGAACACATTTTATGGGAGACGTATTGTAGCATAAAAGGTTATGTTAGCACTTTTGTTGATTGCGAGGGCGGGATGAGCGTATGTGTCAGATGTGTCACAACTTGTTACCGACTACGATCTACTGGCCTAATGGGCCAAATATGGTACAAGTGTTACTACGATATAAGTAGAGTTAAGAGTTCGATTTTGCTTTGGGGATACAAAATTCATTTGTACGTTTGTTCGACGCTGATACGATGAAGGAAAACATTGTTTGAAACCTGCCCACCTACGGAGAAATTCTATGGTTGCGTGATGGTGACTAACCCGCACTTGACCAGGATAACCACTCTGATCTGACTAAGACCTAATCGCCCTAGTTTAGGGTAGGCTCGTGCTCATGATTCTATCTTAGTAGCATAATAAATTTGTGCAGTTATTTGTTATTAAAATCAATAAATACCGGTTTTACGAAAGGTATAACCGAAACTCGAAAGCACTTTCGAACCGCTTTGTGACTTAGGGAGTAGAGCTTTTTTAGCTTTAAGCTCCGATTTCATGCGGCAAGCAGTACCTGATTACATCACATCTTATAAAAGAACGATAGCTTCTTTCGTTTTCGAGTTGGAAATAAATTTTGAAAAATTATAAAAACTACTATTATTATAATAACAAAATATCATTAGTGTTGATATGGATCAGAACATAATAATTAACTGTAAGTAATGTTAGTTACCCAATTTGGGGACCTTATTATTAAATACCTTGTGTACTTGTAAATAAATTCGTTCGTGACTGCTTCTTTGGTACATTGGTTGCATGTGCTGCGTAAGAATCGAGGGGTCTCCGGTTCGACTCCGGGGTCGACAAAAATAGGGTGAGTTTTTCTGTTAAGAAATTACTCAGCCCGGAGTCGGAAGTTGGCAGTTGCACGCCCGTGCCTCGGAAAGCACGTTAAGGCGGTGGTCATGCGCCTGATCTCTCATCGCTCAAGCTCAACTTGTGTTTGCGCGTACCTTTGTGCACTATAATATTTCCCTGCAGTTGGCTGATTTCCATTAACTCCATTGCCGGTCGGACGCCTTTCGATAATTATATAAATTCGTTCCTAATTTGTGCGACCACATATTGAGTTAATATTTTATGGTGGCGTTTTTACTACATACACAATATAATGCAAGTAAAGCAAAGTAATATTGTAGAGCAGTTTAATAATACCTTCCCTTTTGAAGAATTCTCACGACGCAATCTAATAACTACCCAGTACTATCTTGAAATGGATTCTGGGACGCCGTGCAAAGCGGTCTTATGCAGCGTGTATAATATATAATAAGGCGTCCGACCGATTTCAGCCATGGCGGCCGATCTCAATTGAGATCAGCCAAGTGCGCAGGACATATTATAGTGCACAAGTGTACGCGCAAACACAAGTGCACTCTCCCTTACTCTCATAATTCGGTGAGACGGCAATCCGACATAACCGATGAGAGATCGGGCGCAGGACCACCGGCTTAACGTGCTTTCCGAGGCACGGGCGTTCAACCGCCAACTTCCTAACTCCGGGCTGAATTACAGAAAAACTCACACAAATTTTGCCCGACCCCGGACTCGAACCGGGGACCTCTCGGTCCTAACGAAGCACAACGCTACCAATAGACCAACGAGGCAGTGTCTGTATAATACATACATTACATTTATATGTGTGGTGAGAACAAACTATGTTCCGAGGGAACTGGGAATTCCGGCTCGGAATACTTCTCTGGACACGTGGCATGTCTTTGAAGGTCTTATTTGGCCGGTAAACAGCCGGGAATAGGGATACAAAGTAGCTTCCAAGTCGTCGTAGCAAGCTACGAGAGTATAAACTTTTTTGATAACTTCTACACGTTGCGGATTGTTTTTAATAAAAGTTTTCTAATAAAAATGTTTGCGTTATGCTACGAAAACGATTGGCCGCTAAGTATTTTTATTTTGTATACGTAACAGCAACTTTTTGGACCGTCACGGTGAGAAATTTAGTAGTTTTAGCAATCTTGTATTTAGCGTCTTCGTCTGGTCAGTAGGTTCGAGACAGGACCAATGTTATTGTACAATTTATGTAAGGAAAAAAAAAATTTTTGATTTTTGGAATGAGTTCGATTAATATCAAATCTTTATGTGGCACCTTGAAATTAATGATGTGATTCCATATGCCCATATACGTCCCCACTGCTGGGGCACGGGCCTACCCTAAACTAGGGCGATCAGGCTTTAGTCAACCACGCTGGGCAAGTGCGGGTTGGTCGACTACACAACCTTAGAACCTTATGTGATTATATAAAAATATTCAAATTGTGAATCGTTTATTTATTTAAAGATGTCTGAAGAAAGAATCACCTGTACCCGCAAGTCCGGTGATGATGACAAGGCTACTCCGAGTTATCATCGTTGTCAGTCAGCAAAAAAGTATGAGCAATGAACATAACACCTTTCTATCGCTACAGCCTCAAAAATTATACCACACAATACTGCAATTTCAATTGGCGAAGTAGTACATTCGGCGAGAAATGTGGAAAATAAAAAGGCCTCAGGCCACATGTACCGTGCAGAATGCGTTTACCGAGCAAAGTACCGAGAAAAGTGTTTTATTGACCTTTACATACGTGTATTTTATTAAGGGGTCTTTTGAGTACAAAAGGAATTGCTGTGAGCGCCCGTAATGAAATGTAAAGGGAGATCAAAGATCAAATATCAACCTTGTTTCAGCAGACAGAGGGTGGAAAATTGATTGAGGAATGGGTGGATTTTTGCTCACATATTCTTTTCATGTTCATGGATTTTTGTGTGGGAAGATGCAAGGTAAGACAGATGATCACCATGCGGTAGATTCAATTTACGTAATATTATAACGTTATGTAAGTATGTACGATTTTTGTGATTATGTTCCTGTGGGATCGTAATTATTTTCTTAATATGAATTTGAAGATGAAAATGTAAATGTAAAAATCTTCAGATCAGTCAGGGGATACCAGTCACAAAAAGTGAAAGTGAAAAGTGGATCGCTGGAAGTGATCTCTGCCTACCCATCTGGGAAAAAGGCGTGATTTTATGTATGTATGTAAACTTTGATTTCGGACAATCCTACCTGTTCAAAAACATGATACGAAATTTATCTGAAATGACTACCTATGTACGAGTATGAAAATATAATTTTACTTATTTAAATTAGTCGTGTTAGTTGTGTAAATAAGAGCCAAACGATCGGTTCAACTAATTGTGAGTTATAGAGCCTGTCGCACTCACCCTGAAGGCCTCCTTAAATGACGTTTCACGCACTGCCTGAAGAGCCCGGGATCATAGGAGGGAGGGAAAAATCTCATACGCAAAAACCAATACAATGAGTGTATGAGTACGAACCGATCCACTGCCGATTAATTTTCTTTGACTGAAAAAACGTCTTGTTTGTTTATTCTTTGGCGAAAAAGGGTTAATGCAGTCAACTATATTCTCCCAAGGGGTGAGAGCCATCCGCTCCCCCGCAAGTCCGGTGATGATGACAAGACTACTCCAAGCCATCATCGAAGTCAGTTAGGAAAAATAATAATAGGTATTTACATCGCGTTTTATTACATCTATTTTAGGCGTAGGTCGATACTATTAATAGGTCAGCTTAGAGGAAAATGTGCGCGAATTCAGTCTAAGGGCGTTTTATGGACCGTTACAATTTGAATGGGGGGCTTTATGTTAAGAGGAAATGTTGCCAATTTATATGCCAGGCTTTTAAGTGGACTTCAAAATTCGAAGCGAAACAGTAAATAGTATGTATGTTATCTATTTAAAGATATACTTATAAATTGGTCTCTACTACTTTCTGAGCGATGTTTTGCACTGGATGAATTAATTTCATGATAATTAGCATTGCCAAATTTAAATGAATAGCATGGTCGGTCATGGCTAATTTATTTGCTACTGTTTTTAGGCTTCCGTAGTCAAATGGCAAAAAATGGAATCCTTATAGATTCGTCATGTCTCTCTCTCTCTGTCTGTCTGTCCGTTTAGTTAGGGGTGAGAGCCATCCGGTCCCCCGCAAATTCGGTGATGATGACGAGGCTACTCCAAGCCATCGTCGTACGTTAGTTAGGAAAAAACAATGTCCTTCCGTATGCCACAGTCACTTTATTCCGAAACTTTGTATAAGATTTAAACTATTATAATTTAGTGGGTAATCTATTCAAATACATATGGATTCTTTAAACCGCTGTACGATGTTCACAGAAAAACATAGGGGTTCCTCTTACTAAAACTGAACTGAAATTTTCATAGAACCTAATGGTATTACCTTGTCCCTATTTCCGACTTATATAAACTTGTCAAATATGTGCCAAATAAACATAATATAGGCTATAACATATTTAATATAAGGCCTGAACGTCTAAGTTATTTAGTATGCTATAGGCGTTAGACCTATATAACCTTTTATAGCAGTACACATTACACAAGATTATAGACCGGGCGCCCGCCGTAAAGACACGCCGCTATCGCCAGAGTGACGTTAAAACTCCCAAATCTATATAAATGTGGCAAACACAATCTATCAAGAGATTTCCTTGTGACGGCTCGTTGGATCTCCCGAGAAAACTTATTTGTGTTTACTTTCTTTTATAGATTCTACGTTCCGACCGTGACTTTCGTAATGATAGAGTGGTATCTAAAAAAAGACGTGTGACACTCGGGGACTGCCGCGGTATAGCTAATGCATAGCATCGTCCGATTTCGGAGCAGCTCGTCTCGATTCGTGCGAGTTTCGTAGAGTCGTACAATAACGTCTTACCGCACGCACACAAACACCGTGCCGAAGGCTACCGAAATGAAAGGAGGTTAGACGATTGTGAGGTTGGTTCGTTACGGAATTTCTTGGTTCGGTCGCCGCGCTCAAAGCCCGCGATAAAAGCTATGCAATAGCTTAAAAATGAAGTAAAAATACGATGGATGTAAAACTATAACCCAAATTAGAGAAAGAACGAGTAGGACAGGCTCGGTGGAACAGTGGTTAGTGAGCCAGGCTCACTACCTACCGGTCCAGGAGTCGTGTTCGATTCCCACCCGGGGCAGACCTTTGTGTGACGAACATCGGTGTTTGTTCCGTGTCTGGGTGTATTAAAATGTATGTATATTTAAATAAATAAATAAACCTTAAGACCTCAAGGATAATAGAAAAATATAATTAATTAAAACAAAACGCAAAGAATAATTGAGTTAAAGGATCCAATAATACCTACAATGATCGATCGAATTATACAATGCCGAAAATACAAGGCCTTATAATATTATGTTTCTATTTTATCAAAATATGTAGGTAACAGACGCAGATAATTCTATGCAAGTGGAGCGGAGTGTGCTAAATACGGCACCAGATAGAATGCGCTGTGAACGTCAACTGTCTGAATTAACAAACAAGTTAGTAATGTGCAGACGGGCTTCAATAACAACATACGAATGCTGATAAGCAATAATGTGTTTTTTTTTACCTAGCCCATACTGTCCCACTGCTGGCCCAATTCACTCCAAAGCTGTTGATCTCCGGCCAAGGACGACCAGTTAAAACTGTGAATTTTTCAAACGTGTTCCTGTTAGATATTCGCAACTTTAATTAGTGCGTACCCAATTAGTACAAAATATAAAATTATTTGCCTTTACAACAACGAGGTAGTAGTTATATGAAATGTGAACGTAAAATATGTAAGTGCATTAAAAAATTGCCCGACCACAGAGCCAAAACACTGAACGGAAAAGAATAAAAACTGGTCAAGTGCGAGTTGGACTCGCGCAAAGGGTTCCGTACTATCATCTATAACATTCTGTATAAAATTTTAAGCGTCTACCTGTTACCATTATTAATATTGAGCAATAAAAAATAGGAAAGAAACACGTGTTATGGAGACCCCCCATCTATAGAGATACCTGTAGAGACCACCTTAATATTTTATCTTATTTCATTTTTATTATTAGTATTTGTTGTTATAGCGGCAACGGAAATACATCATTGAACATTTCAGCTTTCTAAACTATCACGGTTTGTGAGATACAGCTTGGAGACAGACAGACGGACAGACGGACCGCGGAGGCTTAGTAACAGGGTCCCTTTAGGGTTTTTTACCTTTTACGTACGGAACCCTAAAAATGTCTCAACAAATGTTGCGGTTAGTATCCCGTGTACGCCAACTCAATTCTCGTCGTGGCTGCGACTCATTATAACTCGCTGAGCGATGCGCACAGCGTATTGTGTGACGGATTATATTTGTGCGGGCACTGTGATGAGTGGTGGGGTAAGTCATAGGAGATAATTAAAATTTAGTACCCTAATGTCAAGCGTCCGACCGATTTCAGCCATGGCGGCCGATCTCAAATGAGATCAGCCAAGTGCGCAGGACATTAGTGCACATGTGCGCGTTCAAACACAATTGCACTCTATATTCCCTTACTCTCATAATTCGGTGAGACGGTCCGACATGATTGATGAGAGATCGGGCGCAGGACCACCATGGGCGTTCAACCGCCAACTTCCTAACTCCGGGCTGAGTAATTTCATTTCAGAAAAACTCACACAAATTTTGCCCGACCCCGGACTCGAACCGGGGACCTCTCGGTCCTTACGCAGCGCTTGCTACCAATAGACCAACGAGGCAGTTTTTAGTACCTATACTTACCGCCGAATGTAGCAACGATGAATCCGACCGATTGTTGATGTTAAAACCGATGTCGATGGCCGAGTGGTTAAGGTCGTTGCTTGCCATGCGACAGGTCGCCAGTTTAAACACCGCCACGTACCACTGTGTTTCCAAATTTGAAATTCATATGTACGATTATTCGACGCTTTAACGGTGACGGAAACATCGCGAGGAATCCTGCACATCTACGAAGAAATTCTTAGGTTGTGTAGTCAACCAACCCGCATTTGGTCAGCGTGGTTGATTAAGGCTTTATCGCCCTAATATAGGGTAGGCCCGTGCCCCAACAGTGAGGACGTATATGAGCTGATCATGTGTGATGATGAATTAAATATTAAAGTGTTGATTGGCCGATTAATGATATTTGATAAGCGTAGTTAAACTGGGTATAGTAAAAGTAATTTACTTTTTCTGTAACATTGGATCTTTTAAATTACTCTCTTCAAACTTATTTATCCACTTCCCACTCTATCTTGGAAAAGCGAAAATTGTTTTCCAATCCTACGTTATACCACACGCTGCTCTCTATGACATACGTACGCCATACGGGCTCTAATTGGATTGAACCTCGCAAGACGATCCTAATTTTATTTGATTAGCTAACAAACCACTCGGACATCGCCTTTGAGCGTCTTCAAGCGTATTTCTTCATTTCAGGGTCCCGGAGGAATGGAAGAAATAACAAATACCTTGAAAAAAGGGGGACTCTTTATGATATTTGATTGGCTTAATTGCGCATTGGATAGCGTGTTTGTCTTTTTCAGTCTTGGGTTCGATTATCATACGTATATATGTGTGATTTGAACATCGGTGTTTATTCCGTGTCTTCTAAACACCGTAAAAATTTAGTGGTTGTTTTCCCACAGGTAAATGTTTTTATCTTAGTAGTAAAATTGTCGGGTGCAATCGCCAACTTCCTAAATCCGGGCTGAGTATTTTTTTTTACAGAAGAGTACGTGCCGGGGTCCTCTCAGTCCTTACGCAGCGCTTGCTACCAATAGACCAACGAGGCAGAGAGAAAAAATACTGAATAGATGTAAGTAGTACCTATTAGGCCATCTCAAAATATTTATTGGTAACTTGGACCTTAAACAAGTTAATTAAAGCAATTATATTAAAAAGAAACGATAATAATTTATTTATAAAACAAATACTAAAGTGGAAACAATTTTGATAAATATTAAAAATAATAATTCAGTGCAAATTGTTTAAAAAATACGAATAATCTTATACACGGAACCGTAAGGAATAGTGTAGAAGCGAATTTACTCTTTTCTCTCTGTCTTTGGGTTGATTCGTTCGAGGGTAATTTTGTTATGACTGGGAAAGTCGTACATAAAACAGTCAAGAAAAAGATCCCTTTTCCTGTTATTTTATTCTGTACAAAGTTATTTTTGAAAAATGAATAAAAATATCTTACTTTTTTCGGTTTAAGGTAAGATATATTTTTTTATTTTTTTCATAATTTTCCAGCTCGAACTCCTTCTGATGTAGGCTCGCATGTTATTAATGTTCTCATATTCAGGTATGGTATACTGGAAGCTTGAAATGAAACTGGTTTTAAAAGTCCGAAGAAGTCGGTTAAAAATATTTTCGTATACATAAATGACCCAGCATCTATCTGTCGCAGTCATCTGGTTAAATCAGCGATTTGATTGGATCACTAGCGCGTTCATTGAATGACGACGTTTAATTGAATGACTAAAGGACAACTCGTGGAGTTGTTGAATATAACGTTCAACATCTTGACTGAACGTCATTTAGCGTAGTCGTTGAATGGGATATAGCTGACTTTGTACTGTTTGATTAGGGCGACCTGACCATAAGTTAGAAACTTAAAAGATAACTAACTTTAGATTAAACAATGACGACATGATATAACACACCTTAATAACCAGCCAGTTTTGCCAGAATTTTTTTTTTAAAGTAGTCGGCGACTGCGTATTAATCGGTACATCCATGCTGTCTCAATTTTTTTTACGAATAAGAAGTATTCTTTTAAACGGGTGTAATTGAAATGTACAGAAAATCAAAAATCAAATTAATTATTTAAGTTCCTTTTTAATTAGAGGTCCAATGTCATCTGATAGGATAATTATACTTAATCCCGTAGCAACTTAGGCGAAACTTGGGCTCAAGTTACGAGGTAAGTTTCGTATTCAATACGCCTATTCATCATAATAATGAGTTCGGGATCATGAATTATGGAGCACGGTGTGTATAAATATTGAAAGTGATTTATTTTATTATGTCAAGGTAATATGTGGTTTTGTAAGGCTTTCGCTATTTATTAGATTTCATAATATATTTGGGACTTATCGCAAAAACATTATATACAGTACAGTTTGTTTTAGTATTGAGAGTCGATTGATAAGGCGCCCGACCATTTCGGCCATGGTGGCTGATCTCAATGGGGATCTGCCAATTGTGCATATTCCCTCATTTTGTTTTAGGTACCTACCACTGAACAAGCGTTATACACCTTGAAATTTTAGTGGTTGTTTTCTCGCAGTAAAATGATTCTATCTTAGTAGCAAAATAGATTAGTGCAGTTATTTTTTATTGAAATCAATAAATACCGGTTTTACGAAAGGCATAACCGAAACTTGAAAGAACGTTCGAACCGTTTTATTACTTAAGGCGTGGAGCTTCTTTAGTTTTAAGCATCGATTGCATGCGGCACGCAGTACCTGTTTACGACACATCTTATAATAGAACGATAAGTACTCTCGTTTTCGAGTTGGAAAATTATTATGATGAAAATATGAAAAAAACAAATTTTTCATTAAATAATTTGCATGGTTCGATAGTATTACTAAAGGCAAATCTTTCTGCCACGGGAAAACAACCACTAAAATTTCACGGTGTGTAAGTATATGAATTATATTACATAACAAGAATTTAGGTGTTAACGTATACCAAAACTACTATATTTCCCATCATTCATAGTTTTCACACACGCGATGCAATTTACAGAGAGTGTGAAAGGATAAACCATTAGCTGGGAATAAACTCAATATAGAGCTCTGAAGAGGGTCCTCGATTACACTGCTAGGGGAACCATGCTTCACAAATCGAACAGGATAAGATACTATATACAATTTTAAACTATCATGGTTACACACATTAGAAAACTTAGTTTTCTAAGGATAAGATACTAGCTAAAAACTCTCTCTCTCTAGTCGTTCCCTCATGTCTGAGGATCGTGGTCAGCATGGGATCCAAGCCTGGAGCGGATAATCTGCCTTCACCGGTTTCTATCCAGCGCGTCCTTCACCACTGTGGAAAGTTTCGAGGACGATGAGTCTTTCACTTGATCAGTCCAACTTGTTGGTGATCGCTCACCAACAAGATGGAACGCGATCGTTTGCCTTCGGTGTTTCCAACAACGATCACTTTTTCCAGACTTGATGATGACTTGATGAATGATTAGTGGTTGAGTTTTATGTACGATAACGTTTTTATAAAGCAGTATTGGCACGAGCGACATGTGTGTGACGTGGCAAGCGTGGTTTTTATACTTTTTTTTTATGCTTCTTTTTATTAATTGTTTTTTTTTTTTTTCCTGTTATTTTTTCACTGACGTGGCACTTTCGGGCACGTTCATTACTTTGTAGTTTTAGTTCTTGTAGCTTTCCGTATGTGTACCTGTTTCTGTCATTCCTATTCTTTTGTACTTTTGTTTATCTTTATTTTTGTTTTTTTGGTTCCATTCCTTGTATTGTTTTGATCTTTTTTTTTTTACCCTTTAACTGGTGTATTCCTGTGAATTTTTTATTTTATTTATTTATGTGTATGTATTATTTCAGTCACTCGGGGTACGGCCAGAATACCAGCGCTGCAGTGGCTTTCGGGCTAATGTGGCATATGCTGAGGCCCGTACCTCGTTGACCACTTTATAGTCCTTGTCCATGTGTTATTTCTTAGTTTGAGTTTTTGTGTCTTGTGTATTTATGTCTCATTGTATTTGTTATTTCTATGTGGTCAATAAATGTTTTTCTTTCTTTCTTTCTTTCTTTCATCGCCTCTGCGCACTGTGATTCCGAAATACGAAAGGAAAATATGTAAATATACGAATGTAAAGATGTGAGGTGTTAGTTGAATTAAAACAAACGAATGCTGAATAAAGACTGTGTTTATTGCTTCAATGCATGCCATTATATAGGTACCTTACATACCACATCTCACTAGGAAAGAAAAAAAGGAACGAAAACTCTAACATAGGAACTTATTATTAACGTTTTTCTGTCAATGTCCATTTCAAAACATGTTTAGGTTTGAAAATCATTGTTACAGTTTATTTATTATTTTTTAAACGTAGTTTCATCATCATCATCATTATACTGTATGCTGATGAACTTACGCTAAACTAGGGGGATCAGGCCTTACTCAATCACGCTAGCCAAGGGCGGGTTGGTTGATTTCACACAACCTAAGTAGTTTTTTGCAGCAGTTTCCCTGACGACGATTTTTTAACCTTAAAATCATTGAATAAACGTACGTATGAACTTTAAACTTGTGTGTTATACGTATGAAATAAAAATAAAATGTGATCGATTTGACTTTTCTTTTTCTTGTATTATTTAAGTATTCAAGAATTTAAATCCGCATATGTCTCGCATAGTATAAAGCAATGTCGTTTTCCTTGTACCTATATCCCTATGTAGTATGCATGCTTAAATCTTTAAAACTACGTAGGTAACGGATTTTGATGCAGGTTTTTTTAATAGATAGTTCGCCTTTTATATAAAAAAAAGATAGATTCAAGAGGGAGATTTTAGTGTAAAATTCACCCAAAGGCGGGTCACTTTTATGTTATAAAATATAGATGTTATCCCATTACATGATTACTCTACCTCCCACATATCCCTCAAAGTCAGCATCGCTTGCTGACCCGACAGGATCGAGTGGTCAGTTAGTAAAGTGATCGTGTTCGCATATTAAGGGCGTGGGCACACAACCCACCCATCATTTCGGCATTAAGGGCCCTTCGATAGGGCTCGTTTGAGTAATTACGATCCAGGCATGCTTTATACTTTAGCTGGATTGCTTTTGAATAGAATAGAATTGAATAAACGGTTATTTGGCACAAATAATAATACACAAAATTATACAATGGAGATAAGTTAAACTAATGTTCTGTGTGTATAGTGCTTAAACAACGACTCTGGTTTTCAGTGGTTGCTATTTGATAAAATAAATGTTCTTTTTACAACTAGTGATCAGTCCACGCTTTTTTTCGGGTATATTATACATGAAAACCTAACTCTACCTACCTCTAAAACTAAAACGTACCGCTTGAATCCCTCTATCTATTAAAAGAAACCATCAAAATCTATTACGTAGTTTTCAAGATTTAAGCATACATACAGCCATTCGCGGGAAGCGACTTTGCTTTATGCTACACTAGCTTTCCGCCCGCGACTTCGTCCGCGTATAGACGTTTAACGGGTAAAACATTACTTCCTTATAGCGCAGTCGGTTAAAAAGTAGCCTATAACCTTTCCTAGGCTCTGGACTATATCTGTACCAAATTTCATTTAAATCGGTCCAGTACTCTATGCGTGAAAGCGTAACAGACAGACAGACAGACAGAGTTACTTTCGGATTTATAATATTGGTAAGGATAATGATTACGTGTAGTGATGATTCTAATAATTGCCGTTTGACCAAGCTCGTAGTTACAACTATCTTCGTACGCTACTGTTACGTTTAGAAATGGAGAACAAATATTTTAATTGAAATTTATTTATTTTTAGGTAGCTTACTTAATTTATCTCTTAATCCTATCTTGATATTATTGGTTGTAGATATGTAGGCATAATTGCGATCTTATGCTTAGTTGGATAATTACAGAAAGTCCTTTCTCTTCAGCACTTTTACAGTGTCTTAGCAACGCTTAATAATTAGCAAGTCTTTTAATTACAGGACACTAATTATACGTGCGTGACCTGTGAATGTAGAGCTTACTATGGACACTTATTATATCAGGTGGAGTAAGGTTATCTTTAAAGCTCTTTATAAAACAAATAGAAAACTGAAAATGTCCGGAATATTTAATATGTTGTTTTGTTTTGCCGAGTGAGTTCACCCGTGATCATGACGCTAGCAACCGTGCCGGAATATCGGGAGCTCATTTAAATAAAACACCATGGGAAATATCTCGGACATTTTCAGTTTTCTAATGTATTAATGTATGTATAGCTATGACAGTTTAAAATTATATCATGTTAAGAAATGTTTGCCAATATTGTTATTAAAAAAAGGTGATTGTACATGAAAATGACTATTTCGATTCGACACCCTGTTTTGTTACATAAATTACTTTGATATATTGTACTTTGCCTTTCGGATAGAATCCGTCGGTATTAAGGCATCTGTCCCGAGACTACGAGGGTTGAAATCCACGGAATTTAATATCACCGATGGGTATCGCTCTGATATGAATAACACGCGTGGATTAATAACTCTTAAGACTGCGAAAAAGAGAGTATTAGACAAGTAAATCAGTGAGGTAGAATGTACTGATTGATGTACTGAATGGTTGATTATACTGTGTCATAGTTATAGTTGTATATGCTAGGGGTGAGAGTCATCCGCTTCCCCGCAAGTTCGGTGATGATGACAAGGCTACTCCAAGCCATCATCGTAGTCAGTTACGAAAAATAAAACTCGTATGGACTGTTTTATTCCTATCGTGGTTCGGTTTATTTGGATCTAAATCACGAACATAGTTTTTTGTAGTATCAAATAAAATAGAATAAGAAAACCTCTCAGTGACACACAAGAACACATACAACACAATACATAGTGATAGAGTTTTCTGCACTAGGTTCGAGGTATAACACATATTATGTTGCAGTACGCTGATATTACAAAATTTTCTGCACTTTGAATTTAAGGATAGCTGATCAATATTACAAAACTTAGTCTTATATTGAAGTCTTGCATGACCTTAAAAGAACTTAATATTATTAAAATTGTAATAGTACAAGCTCTGCTTAGTTTGGGGTCAGATGACCGTGTGTGCAAATGTCCCAGATATGTATTTATTTATTTCAGCTTCTCAAAAAGAAATATTCGTTTAGTTCACAATTTTAATAATATTAAGTTATTTTAAGGTCATGACGACCATAGGGTCGTCAGAGACTGATATACATACATATAAAAAAGGTACGGCCAGAATACCAGTGCTGCAGGAGCTCTTGTTGAGCTTCTGCAGTCTATGCTGAGGCACGTACCTTGTTCGTCACTGATGATAAATATTCGTTTTATATATTATGTTCTGTTAATTTGTATTATTTTATGTTAAATTAATTTTTTCTTGTAATATGTGACCAATAAATTATATTCTATTCTATTCTATTCTATATATATTTTTAAATACATATAAATACATAATCACACCCAGACACCGATGTTCATCACACAAATAATTGTCACAAGTGGGAATCCAACCCACGATTCTTGGAACAGCCATCCAGGGCCACTAACTACTGTCCCACCGAGCCAGTCAATATAATTACGTTTAAAATATAATTTTAAAATAAAATTACGTTTACCTTAATCATTATTGAGTTAGACGGTATAAAACACCATATCACGTAGTCTTTTATAAATTTTATTGAGCACACATTTTCGAGTGTGTCTCGGCCTTAGTACGAAAGTTATTATGTAAGATACATTACTCTTTAGTTTTTGCCCATTAGGGTGTGGGTCATAATGTATCACCTACTTTTGATGACGATTTATAGTACTACATTCTTGTGATAGTTTAGGCAGATATAAACAGTAATATTGTGAACATACACCAATTCCATTCGGCTTAATGAGGCGAGGAGTTTTTGTCTACTGTAAACATTATTATACATGAAATGTTGTGGAGTATTTAAAATAATATATTAAGAATTTTTAAATTTGATTCTTTTCTTACTGTCATTACAAGGAAATTAATTCTATATTATGCAATACGAATATACTTGGGTTTTTATATTGATTATTTTCATTACAGATAGGTTTGAATGAGCGATGCAGGTGAGAGTAAGGACACATTTAAATGAGCTTTTACTGGTACGTTGAGTTTTAAATCTGCGACGTGCATTTTTTAAACATTTTAATAACATATGATAGAAAAGATTCGAAAAGGCACGCAAATGTAAGAGATAGCTATATTACAAGGTGCCCGAAATAGGGCACTTTTGTGCCTTACAAAGTGATCATCATCATCAAACAATCTTGTTTATTATATTGGCTTTTAAGCTTTGACGTGAATGTTCGCAAGTTCTAATATAAGACTTAATGGCATACGGTTTTCAACCTTATATCTCCAGTTTCGTGTTCAAAAGCTCTCAGGCCGAAGAGCTTATCGAAGCTCGGCTGGAGCTTATCTCGTGCAAGTAGTAATTGCTCTTAACGACGTCTTTACGTACTTCCATTGGTCTCCGTATTTATTGTTAGTACGAGAGCAGATTTTGAGTGTCTCAGACAATAATTATTATCCCGGGCTCTTCAGGCGGAGCTCAATACGATCTATTGGGCCTGTCGACCTCATATTTGGATCTCACTACCGCTTACCATCAGGTGGAGTGAGATCATCTTGTGAGACTTTTATAAAATAAAATAATACTTGTTAATTTTTAATGATTTCTTTTTAAGGAGAATCCATTCTGAACTTAATATTTCAGTACACTAGGGTATTATGTTGATATTTAGTTTTTGAATGGAGAATTTTAGCTTGAAATGAACTGCGAATAAACAAGTAAATTTTTATTCAAATCCCGGTTTTTCTTTTTGATTTAATAACTGTTATAAATGTTGATATAAATACAATTTCCAGTAGTCGTGTGCCAGAAAATAAAATTGTATTAACGAAATTAATGCACGTAGGTTGACCCTAAAAAAAAAATATATATCTCTTTATAGGGTAAAAATGGGACTCTATTAGTAAAATTTTGCTTCTTATTATCGCGTGTGTGTATGTCGGTCTGTTTAGTTTTATCTTAGGCTGGTTATTCAGTCGCGCTGGCGACACGCTGATCTTCGGTGCCGATAGATTTTAGTATCGGGCGTCGGCGCCGACCGGTCAGCGTTACTTAAGAACGGTCCCTATATCTCTATGCATACTAGACCTTCAGCACTGACGGTCAGCGATCATAATTGCTTGTTTAACCCTTCTTAGCCAAGGCAGGTTTATTTACCATGTTGTATTTATCATGCAAATATAAACAAAAAAAATTCAAAGTTAGCCTCCCAAACAATAAACATATACACCGTGAAATTTGAGTGGTTGATTTTCGGCAGCAAAATGATTCTACCTTAGTAGCATAATAGATTTGTGCAGTTATTTTTTATTAAAATCAAGAAATGCCGGTTTTACGAAAGGTACAACCGAAACTCGAAAGCACTTTCGAACCGCTTTATTACTTAGAGCCTAGAGCTTCTTTAGCTTTAAGCATCGATTTCATGCAGTACCTGAATACGTCACATCTTAAAAAACAACTAAAGCTTCACTCGTTTTCGAGTTGGAAAATTATTATTTTGAAAAATCGAAAGAAAAAAAATTCTTCTTTCATGGAATTATTTGCATGATTCGATAGTATTACTAAAGGCAAATCGTTCTGCCACGGGAAAACAACCACTCAAATTTCACGGTGTATAAAACTCTTCGTGCGCAAGTCCCCGCACTTGTGCGGCTTTTTTGTATAAATTAATTAATTAGTGAGGTCCCGCCCTTTCATAGTTCAAAACCTTTTTGTTTCTCCATTTCGCGTCGGGGATTACAATTGTAGCCCTAGAGGCCTAATCGGGAAGTCCATTAATCCGTTGCTACGGTCGCAGTAAATCATAGGGATGAGATAATTCCTTCGCCGCCCGTAACAATTACGCGCGACAGAGTATCCATTTGTTCCTGGCTAATTAGTGAGAATTGGGACGCTTTATTATTAACGAAACTACAGCTGCAATTTGCTTTTCAATTTAACGGTTCGGCTTTTGTTTTTACATTTAACTATGTATATATCCTGAGGAAACCTGCACGCCTATGAAGAAATTCTAAGGTTGTGTAGTCGACCAACCCGCACTTGGCCAGCGTGGTCGACTAAGGCCTTATCGCCCTAGTTTAGGGTAGGCCCGTGCCCCAGTAGTGGGGACGTATATGATCTGATGATGTATGTATCAGCCAACAATTTAAGTACTTGGTGTTCTCAATACTGCATACATATTTAGGTCACTATCATTACTATCATAGGATTATGATTATCCTAAATGCTTATGTTTATTCCACTTTACGAAAACCATATCGTTACCCTTACTTGACTATTAAATAAAAAAGATTATCCACCGCCTATTTGGGTCTAGAGAAAGTAGGCTTTGTCGTCCTCACAATACCTTAATAATATATATCTTCTTTTTTTTGCTGAAGTATCTATACTAATATTATAAAGATGAATAGTTTGAACGCGTTAATATCAGAAAATTCTACCGGGGTATAGCTATTGCATAGCATCGTCCAATTTCGGAGCAGCTCGTCTCGATTCGTACGAGTTTCGTAGAGTCGTAGAATACGTCTAACCGCACGCACACAAACACCGTGCCGAAGTCTACCGAACTGAAACGACGTCAGACGATTATGAGGTTTTTTTTGTTACGGAATTTCTTGGTTTGGTCGCCGCGCTCAAAACCCGCGATAAAAGCTGTGCAATAGCTTAAAAAGTATGAAATTGACATAAGACGCGATAAATCACGTGGTCAAACTAATGTCAATCCCATAAACGAACTACGTTTCGTCAAGTTCTCCATGTATCCTTGGACAAAGTAATAACTTTTCAGATTAAATTAACTGACGATAGAACAAAAAAAAAGTATTATCAGATGGAACTTACCAGACTCTACGTGGTCGGGCCTTCATTAGAAGTTTATGAAAGTTTTCTTTTTAACGCGAGATAACTTGCGTGGAGCGATTTTTCTCGTTCTAACAAAAACTTGTTTGAACATTCAACACGTGGACTAAAGATAATACAAAGTATAGGTGAACCTTTGCAGTCAACGTTGTTGTTCGTCGCACTTTATTGTTATCTTTCTCGTCGACACGTTTAAGGGTAGAAGCATAATGTAACATAAGTTTATGTATAGTTTAAGTGACATAATATTATAGACACACATTGTGTTATCTGATCCCGCTTCATAATTAGCAGTTACATTAAAAAACATGAACAAGCGATTGTAGAATGGAACTGATTAAAAACTTTTTAAGTTTAAGCATAATGAAAAGTGTCAACGTTCAATCGCTGTTGTGTATTTTTTATCAAATATTCTACGGTTAAAAGAAAGAAAGAAAGAAAAATATTTTGTTCAATTCAGTACTAACACAAATTTATTAAATTGCATTTTGTGTTGGCACTGATGACAGACAATTATTAAAAAATAATCAAAAATATCAATGTGAAATTGTAACTGAAAAGGCATTTGCTCAGCATATTATAATAAAGATCTGATTCCTTTCTAAAATCACTTGTATTATAATTTTAAAAACATACTCTGTCACAAATAGACGACTTTAGGAGTGAGAGCCATCCGCTCCCCCGCAAGCCCGGTGATGATGACAAGGTTCCTCCAAGCCATCATCGTTAGTCAGTTAGGAAAAAAAGCTAGGGAAGTGTGACAGGTCCGACCTATATTGGAGGCCAAGACTTATTTCCGGTGCCCCAATCTGCTACTTTTTGGACACGGTATAAACACCGATATTAATCGCACAAATATTGGTCCTGAGCTTGAATCGAAACCACGACCCTTTGGCGTAAGAGCCAACAAGCACATAATATCATGCCACGAAATCGCAATAGCATTTAATATAAGTAAGTGCACTCTCATCGTTGGCAAATTGGCCGCTTTATGCCTGTAGGAGGCTGGTGTACCGTTAGCAGCAAAATTAACTTGAATTATTAGAATATGATATAACATTTTATATTAAAGTCAGGGGATACCAGTCACAACTATCTGTCCGGTGGTTGGTGAACGGTATACGGGTAAGCGACCCCGGGGTCGCTTACCCGACTGGACTTGGACTGAGTCGATAGTAGCTCGAGGAGCCGGCTCCTCGAGCTACTATCGACTCAGTCCAAATCATCCGAGGCGATCGTATCCTTCCTCCCCTTTTTCCTTCCCCTGACATACAATATCCTTGCTACTCGTGGGAACGCAATGACCTTGTTAAAACAATGCACAAGGCAGAATGGCGGCGACGTGGTCCACAACCCGTCAAGTCACGTTTCCCACAGAGGCAAAAAGTGGATCGCTGAAAGTGATCTTTGCCTACCCCTCTGGGAAAGAGGCGTGATTTTTTTATGTATGTATGTATGTATGTATGCATTTTATATTAGGGTACACACTATACAGGGTGTCTCAAAAATTGTGTCAAGCGAAAGTCGTGAGATAGAACACCCGTGGGGTATCCACCACCCCATGTATGTTCTTATGATATTTTTTTCTAAAGCTTTGAGAGTCTTCTTAGTTTTGAAGTTTATCTTCAGCATATTTTAAGCATCAAAAGAAGAACTCAAAATTGATTTGTACAATATTTTTACTTAAATTTTTTTAGTTGGTTGTTTAAGTAAGAAAAAAATCATAACTTGTAAATTATAAAAAAATCACGGAACCTAAATGGGGGTGTTTCGGATGCCCCACGGGGCGTTCTATTTTTTGGGATACCTGTATGTATACGTTTATATTTATTTGACCTTTTTATTCAAAGAGCGTCGATAGTCAAGTGGTTAAGTACGGTGCTTGCCATGCGCGTGTTCGCCAGTTTAACCCCGCCACGTACCACTGTATTATAAAAGTTCAAAATAATGTGTACGGTTGATTGTTCGACGCTTTAACGGTGAAGGAAAAAAAGTCAGGAAACCTGCACATCTGAAAAGAAATTATGAAGTAAGTGAAGTCGATCAACTGGCACTTGGCCAGCGTGGTTGACTAAGGCTTGATCCTCCTAGTTTGGGGTAGGCCCGTGCCCATGCCCCAGTCGTCGGGACGTATATGGGCTGATGATGATAATGATGATTGGCGCCTTCAGGCAAACATCGCTTTTTTAGGGGTGAGAACCATCAGCTCCCCCGCAAGTCAGATGATAATGACAATGTTACTCCAAGCCATCATTGTAGAAAAAAAAGAAGAAAGAAATAGGACATTGAACTATTGACTGGCAAACCTAGAAGCAATATATAAAGTTATTTAGTTGTTACATTTAATGCTGACTTTACTTTCAGTATATTATGTATGTATGTTGTACACCATGATTGCTCTCATGTCTCGAGTGCTACCATCTACAGGCTAATTGTAACGCAATTAGGCTGCCTTGTCTACGTCGTAGGAAATAAATAAAACAAAATCAAGTATATAACTTTCCTATGTAATTAGGACTTAACATTGTTTTTTTATGACACTATATGATTTTTTTTTGTTGAGGTGAGAGCCATCTGCCCCGGTAACAGGTAATTTTGACAGAATATTAACTTGTATATCTAAACCGCTTGAGCCCTTAAACATAAAAATAAAAATTATAATTGATGGCGGGCCCCTTCCCTATACAATAAACGTAATTTAAGTAATTTTTACTCGGTATATATGATAGTACGGAACCCTTCTGAGTCTGAGTTACACTTGGCCGATTTTTTTATTTTTTACACTAGTGCCAGTCAATTATACCAAAACTTTACGTAATTGATATCGATAGGGATGTGTCTAAGTTCACAAAGAAGGATCATGTGTCGAAACTGACGTATCAAGCCGTACAATTTATTGGGAATTGGAAGTTAGAATTTCCTGTAAAGTTTTTTCTATCGAAATAACATACAAAATAGAGGCTTGATTTAGTAATCGGTAAGGAACATCTTGTAATATGAATGTATTGTTGTTATACGATAGTGTAGAAATAAATGAGCGAGCTTTGGAATTAAGTAGTATAAGGACTTGACTAATGTTCATAAGAACAACCATTTGCTTAATTAGAAGTTGGGTTGGCACAATTTTAGCACCAGAAATAAACATAACCTTTCCGTTCCAAGGCTCAGGCTTCAAAATGTTGGAAAATCATTCATAGGTTTCAGTATAATATTGTTTCATAAGATCTCGCAAAATATTGTTGAATTGCCTTTGTATAAATTAAAAGTCTTTTAAATCGTGTCTTATGAAAAAATAGTGTTATAAAAAAGAAAACTATCTGAATGATAAGAGTCCATAGACATGCTGCTTGCTTGGACATCCACAAATTAAGTAACTTGTGCATATTATTATTATTTATTGTATTATTTGACATACGTTTTCATATCATTTCATGACTTCTGGTACCTAAATTTAAAAATCTATACATATGTATAATAAATTCTGATTATATTTGTTTACTCTTACGTTTATAATACACTCACTAATCCCTAATTTTAAAAAAATAGCGATATAATTACGTCTAACTTGCATAACATTTGTGATATATTAAAAAAAGCTGCCTTAACCTCATAAAGCCCGATGTCCTCACACTAGACACACACAATGGATTTTCTATTGTGTCTGGTTTGCTAGGCCTTACGACTTAAAGTCCCTTTCCCAAGTGGGAGGAGTTGCTGGCACAGTTAGTTATAAAAAAAATTGCACATTTTAGAACCTTGGTGCTCTTGATCTCTTTTGTATTTCTGGTAGTCCTAGTCCTGCGCCATATCCTCGGCATAATTTGACTGGCTCGGTGGAACAGTAGTTAGTGACCCTGGCTGGCGGTCCAAGAGTCGTGGGTTCGATTCCCACTCAGGACAAATATTTGTGTGATGAACATCGGTGTTTGTTCCGTGTCTGGGTGTGATTATGTATTTAAAAATATATATGTATGTATATCAGTCTCTGACGCCCATAGTACAAGCTCTGCTTAGTTTGGGGTCAGATGACCGTGTGTGGAAATGACCCAGAAATTTTTTTTTTTACTTACCACCAGTCGTCCGTTCTGTGTTTGGGTCCATAACGTGCCCTTCTCTTGTTGTTCTTGCCACTAATAGACCTTAATAGGTACACTTATCTGCATACTGCCACGTGCATATGTAACAGGAGTAGCTTCACCGGCATACAAAATGGCTTAAGGTTGGCTCAACTTCGGCAAGCTCACGCCATTGGTAAAAGTCATGAAAAGCAGCGTATTGTTGTTGTATATTTTGACTGGCTCGGTGGGACAGAGGTTAGAGAACCTGGCTGGCGGATCCAAGAGTCGTGGGTTCGATTCCCACTCGGGAGAAATATTTGTGTGATAGACATAGGTATTTGTTCCGTGTCTGGGTGTGATTATTTATTTAAGTATTAATGTTACATTTATATATTTATTTATTTATTTAACATACTTCTCTATTTATTGAAATATCGATTATCTCCAAGCTGGGATGGTTCAATTGATTCCCACCCCACGCAAAATAGGCGCTTTGACGTCGAGTTGCGGATATCATCCCGTTGCACCATTACCATTACCATCTCCAAACACAGACTCTTAAGTCATTTTAAAGTCCCAATGACAATGTTTGCCATCTCAACAAAATATGAGAGCAAGGGAACAGAGAGTAAACTTTCATTTACGCGTTCTCAAGACCACTACAATAGTTCCTGCGCAGTTGGATGATCCCCATTGAAATCGGCCGCCATTGCAGTAATGGGTCGGACACGTTATCACTACATAGTATAAAGGCAAGTCGCGTCTGTCTGTATGTTTAAATCTTTAAACTACGCAAAGGATAGTGATGTTTTTTTTTATAAATAGAGTGATGTGATAGAGGAAGGTTTTTATGTATAATGTAACCCGAGGTTACCCGAAGCAAAGTAGAAAAAATATTAATTTGAAAAAAAATATTAATTTCCATTTCAGTACTAACATATTCCTGTTACTTGAACCATGCACTAACAGCAGGGAACAGGTTGCTTTCCCGGTTTTAAATTCTAATCGAACTTGTCGGGTTTTCAATGTGTTAACGCAAGCGAACACCGGATTGGCCCGGATTGATCCAGCTTCGATGCGGATTGGACCGGATTGCGCTGGAAACTTGTTTATTTTGATTTCGGATTAGCTTGCCTTGTCGATAGATCAAAGTGGTCTTGCTAAAACCATGGAGACGTAGAGTAAGCGACCAGTGCTCCTACTCCTGTTTAAGTTATAAATAAATAAAATAAATAAATATTACACAACATCACATACATTGATCTGATCCCGTGGTAAGTAGCTTTAAGCACTTGTGTTACAGATATCAGAATCAACAGTGGGTACACAAATAAACTTAAATAAGTTTAATAACACACCCAAACACGGATCAAACACCGATGATCATCACACAAATATTTGTACCGGATGGGAATCGAACCCACGATTCTTGGAGCCTGGAAGTCTGGGTCACTAACCACTGTTCCACTGAGTCGGTCAAAATTATTATGTTATGGACCAAGTAATAAATCGGTCAATGCTAATAGTGCCCAGGAAATGTGAGAAATGATCAAAATGGGTAATTTCATAAAAGCTAGACAAATATTCAATTTGACCGACTGTTATTAAGTTAATGCCGCATAAGAATTTTTATTTAACTAATTTGGTAAATTTTCTATTATTTTGCAGCTGGACGCGCCACTACATTTCTTCTATCTCCTTGCACTTTTACGAGTCAACTGTGTTTTTTAACACTTCTAAAACAAATGTAACTGTCTGATTTATAGAGTAAATAAATAAATATTCGGGACAATTCCACACACGGTCATATTTCATCATCATCACCCCATACACATCTCCATTGCTGGGGCTTGGGCCTACCCTTTTTTATACGGTCATAAGACCCCAAACTAATCAGAGCTTTTACTATAATACATACATATATGTATTCGTATTCACACACAGACACGGAACACACTCATCTGTTCATCACATGTATGTTAGTCCCAACAAACGTATCACATGAATGTTGCCACCCGGAGATAGGGTTCAAAACCATGACTCTTGGAACTATAGTCAGGGCCACTAATTACGGTTCCACAGCGAGATATAGTAACACAAACGGTTATACAACACTAGCTTTCCGCGTAGAGACGTTTAACGAGTAAAACATTACTTCTTTATAGCGCAGTCGGTTAAAAAAAAGCCTATGTCCTTTCTCAGGCTCTGAACTATATCTGTAACAGATTTCATTTAAATCGGTTCAGTACTCTAAGCGTGAAAGCGTAACAGACAGACAGACAGACAGAGTTACTTTCGGATTTATAATATTAGTAAGGATGTTGCGATGCAGGTCCGGACCTAAGGGGGAAAGATCCTGGGTGACAGTTACATGGGGGCGCCAAGTCAAAAAACCTGTTTTCCTTTACAGCTTATGCGAGGGTACTTTGAGATTCTTTCGCAAGAATAGAAAGCTCTCCCTCTCTGCCCTGAAGGTGCCACTAATCAAGTTTTTGCCCCGGTTCAAAAAAATGGAAGATCCGGGTCTGATGCGATGCATCTCATCACAGTTTGAACGATAAGTTAATAATAATAAAACGCATTTATTGACCACAAAACAGAAAAACAACAACAAAAAATATCACACCAAATGATGGTAGTAATTAAACTCACTTATGAGGACAACTGTCAAATTTAGTCTTGCCCGTGACCACGAGCGCTGTAAAGAGCTCGAAATGTCAGATCTCTAAATAATGTTTAGAATATCAATACACACAAGTTTAATCGGTAAAATTAGTTTTTTTCGTTACGGAATTTCTAGGTTCGGTCGCCGCGCTCAAAGCCCGCGATAAAAATAGACAATACTAACAACAAAAAGAAAAAACACCATAGAACACAACATAGATTAGTGGTCCACTAGGTCCCAGTCTCAGCATATGCCACAACGACAGGAAGCCGCTGGGGCTCTGACTGGGGTCTATTTGAGCGAAGTACAATTTGTATGTGCAGTGTGAGAGCCCAAACCCGGATTCCACCAATGAGATTCCAAGAATCCCAGGAAAAGAAGTCTTTGAAATTTGCACATTATTGGATACAGGTTCGCGGGAATTAGGTGTGTATGATTATTTGCGAGAGTTATTTCTTAGAATAATGTACCTACCTATCGTCTGATTTTCCGAGATTAGATCATGCACAAAATATTAATGGTGTACGAATATGTTCATTTACATAATCAGGGTTGAAACAGCGTAACTTTACCCTATTTCTAATGAAGCTCTTGATGCTTGTTCTGCGATCTGAGCATTCACTCAGAACAGAACCCTTTTTTTAAAATATTCAAGAAAAAAAAGAATGTTGGTTTTTATATATTAGCAACAAAAGTGACTAAAATATAATTATAGTAATTACTAGCTGTGCCCGCAACTTCGTCTGCGTGGAATCGTAACTTTCGCCAGCATTTTGATTTTAAGAAGCACTTTTTAAAGTAATTACAGGTGAAATAAATAAAGCCACACAAAATAAAAAAAAACTATTAGAAAATAAAATATAATTAAACTTAGTTATTGATTAGATTAATACCGAGGAAAGAACCTAAAATTGTTTACTGATTAATAGGTGATAAACAACATACAAAATTTTTCATTACAAATTGGCCAACTAAAAGAGGATTCACTCGCCCAATTTTTTTTTGTCTAAGCAATGCTCTAGCCAAATGAGGAGAGTGGTAGCTAGGACTCACAAAATTATTTTTCACATTTTAGAACTATAAAACCAAAATGTATTTGATTTGACAGAAACAGGTTTCAATGGTTGCAAACAGCGTACTGTACCTATGTAGATAGTACACAAAACTGATGTTTGATATCAGGATGACTTCAAAAGGTAAAAAATACAAACTACCGATCCACTGCCTTAAGGTATCTATAAAGGACGTGTGTCGCCATGTAACGAATTACATTAGTATTTGCTTTGCTAGTTTGTTATGTGCCACTTTTGTAGATTGTATTGTATTCGTAATGAAACAATGAGATAATAACTTTTATCGTTATTATCTCATTGTTTCATCATCGTAAGTTTAATGAAATGGAAACTTTTAATTACTTTTAGTATTTGAAGCAATATTGCGAAGTAATAGAGCACAGTGACATCTCTTGAACTAACGAAGAACTAAACACTCATATCAAATCTGACAATATTTGACATGACTTGCCATCTAAAAACGTGATAGTTGGGGAGCCCAACGGGGGTTTTGCAGTCTTGATCAGACACAGACTCTGTCTTGTAAGATTTTTAAATGGAATTTTATAATATCCAACAATTTTACGTGAATGTTTATAAATTCCCCTCTATATGCTTAGAATAGCGATAACCCTCTATTTGAATATTTAGATAATACCAAACAGCCTACCAATTAAAAAAAAAAACAAACCAACAATGCAAGCCAGTAAGCAAATATTGGACAGCTGACCACCTCCATACCGAAAACCAGATAAAAGAGAAATGTAGCGAATTTTATAAACTTTTCTAACTGGTCTCCCACATCCACCCAATTAGCTTTCTCTTCTTCAGCAAAACGTCGAAACCACATACATAAAACTTCTCCAAATCATTTACCAACAAAGCACAGCCGATATCAAACTGCACACTGAACGCCTGACATTCAAAATACAAAAAAAAATTGTTAAACAGGGTGACTCCCTATCACCAAAGCTTTTCAGTAGCACGCTTCAAGAAGTCTTCAGGTCACTATGATATTATAGGCAACAAAAGAAATTGGTGTATGGGATAGATGACTCACAAACTTTCGCCTAGCAGATGACATTTTGCTCATCGCAAATAAGTATAGATATAAACAGAACTTAAGTTGATTCTCAAACAACTAAGCGCAGAAAGCTTTGAGGTTAGACTGACGATGAATAGACCCAAAGCCAAGGTCGCGACCAACAGCACCAACGATAGGATAGCAGTCAATAGGCAGGTAAAGCAATATGTAGAGAAGTATAAACTTGGGCTAGGCTTCGAATACAGACAGGACAAAGAAATACTCCGTAGAGCAGACAACGCCTGGAAAAGCTTCTGGTCTATGAATGGGTATATCAAGGGTGACCTTCTTATATCACTGAACCGCAAACTCATCGACATTTTCATACTGCCTATCCTAACATATGGGGCAGAATCTTGGTCCTTCACTGAAAATCAGAAATCCAAACTCAAGGTTTTTCATTGCGCTATAGAGCGGAGTATCATAGATATTATATAGGTAAAAAGATAAAATAAAATATACCACCATCCACTCCCGTACTGCTTTTGTTTTTAGTCAAAACTGATGTGGCAATGGGCGCGGAATGTCTGCAGGATAAAGAACAATAGATGGACCAGAATTCGCGTGCCTGAAGACGATTTTCGCCGAAGAGGAAGACCCAAGAAAAGGTGGTGTGAAGATCTGGTCCATGTATCAAAGAACTGGCAAGTCCTAGGCTTGGATGAGAGCAATGGATGGGTTTGAAGGAGACCTTTGCCCAGCAGTGAGATGATACATGTTAAGAAAAAAAAATTACAGATTATTGTACAGGAGGACTTTGATGTCAACTTGAACCTCCTGCATAAAATTGTAACGCGCTAAAGTATCTCAAGATTATGCTTTTTTGTTTTTCAACAGACACAAACATTAATTTTATGACTTTATGCCATATCTTTAGATTATTTAACATGCACTTTGAATGACTGACACGATCAAATAACTTTTTTCTTTCAATAGCTTGTTACCAGGTAGCCGTCCTGTATTTATCGCTGTCCCCCCACTTATAAAGAAAGTGTAATAATCTTTTTTCTTATTTAGCGTTGTCTTTCTATTCCGATTCCATGTCGTTCAAGTAATTGCAAATCTAGCTATTTACCTCCCCTACTATGACGTTTTGCTCAATAAAGTAGTCCGTATAGTCCTAGTCAGAAGGTTGATTTTGGTCGATATACTTTTACTATTTTTGTACGTGATCTAATAAAGTTAGATTTTTAACAATCCTACAGGAATTTCTGTGACTAAAAGTATTCAAGATATTGACCGGGCTTGTAAGGTACCATCATGCAGAATTTCATTTAAATCGGGTGTAACAGTTTCAGAGTTCAGTCAAATATTTGGGTTATTTAAATATCACACGGGAACCAGTTAACTGTGAGTGATTTCAAGTATCCTATGTATTTTTCCGGAATTTAAGTTACCTTCGTGCAAACTTTCATTTAAAATTGGTTCAGCCGTTTAGGCGGTCAGTCGAAACAAACAAACAAACAGACAAAGAAAAAAAAATTTTTGAGTATGGGGATGTGTTCTACTACTCTCAAAACATATCCCTGACTCGTTTTTTTGGCGTTTTTCGAAAAAGTACAAGAATTTTTACCTCTACGTTTTTATTATAGTATAGATTAGAGTTTTGTGTAAATAAATATTAAAATAACAATATTTTACATTTAGGCAGCGGCCTTTGCACTAGACTCTAGGTCTGTCTCCCATCTTACGTGGACCCATCATCAACCTTTTAAAACATATTCGGTCTTTTTAAGATCATGGTTTACCAGGTGGAACTAAATATTAGTCTTTATGAGTGTAATATTTAGTGTAATGGAACGCGAAAGCTTTAAATCATACGTTCCCAGGTGGACGTTTGTGAGGTAACAAGCTTACCACGTGTCGAGCTTTATTAGCCTTAAAGCAATACATCAGGTTGTTTTTAAAAATATCGTTAGGAGCGAGAATAGATAGTAGCGGGGCGCAATTTATAGTCACACATACATTATAGGCTCGCCGCTGAGCTATGTAGTGATAAATGTCGACTGCGTCGTCCGTCTATTTGTGGCCATTGCTGACCGAGAAGTTCAGGCTAGAACTATAAATACCTGTGAATGAATATGAGTTTTAAGTTATTGCATAGCTTTTATCGTGGGCTTTGAGCGCCACGACCGAACCAAGAAATTCCGTAACGAAAAAAACCTCACAATCGTCTAACGTCGTTTCAGTTCGGTAGACTTCGGCACGGTGTTTGTGTGCGTGCGGTTAGACGTATTGTACGACTCTACGAAACTCGCACGAATCGAGACGAGCTGCTCCGAAATCGGACAATGCTATGCAATAGCTATACCGCGGCAGTCCCCGAGTGCCACACGTCTTTTATTTTTATATCGAGTTTCTACTACTACGGTTCAGTTACAGTGCTAGATAGAGCAAAACTTTTTAGGTTATTTGACGCAGTTCTAGCCTATGTAGAGTTGGTGGAGCTTTATCCCGGGCCTCGGAAAGCTCCATATGGTTGGACCGGCGTCTGACTTCGTAATTTACAATGTCTGTGCCTGGTTCTGTGGAAAAGCGTCGATGGCCGAGTGGTTAAGGTCGTTGCTTGCCATGCGAGAGGTCGCCAGTTCAAACCCCGCCAGGTACCAATGTGTTTTTCAAATTTGAAATTCATATGTACCATCATTCGACGCTTTAACGGTGAAGGAAAAACATCGTGAGGAAACCAGCATACCTGAGAGATTTTTCAACGGTGTGTGAAGCCATGTCAGAGGCCTACGGGCGGTTTAAAACTCTGATACCGGGTTGTTCATCAACCAAACGATAAGAATAAGAAGTGGAACAGCGTTTAGTGACCCTACGGGAACCGTAGAGTCGTGGTGCGATTCCTTATTATTAGATTCTTACTGATTTCGGAATAAGAACAATGCATGTGATGTTGTACTATTACATTTATTTATTATTATTAAAATACACCTTTGCTTTACAACTTCTGTGCTGTTACCTTTAAGCTTATGTTCATAAATTATAAAGTAGCATTAATACATCTAAATAATTTATTATAATCAATAAGCCCTGCGAGGTTACCTGATGATAATAATAATAATGTAATTGTAATTTATTGTTGCTATAATTAATTCCATAATGAAAAATTACAGTAAAAACCATTTTCCGGTCCTCCCAGAAGGCAACCTTTAAAAAAGTTAGATCTTTGTAACTTAGTAATAAGCTAACGATGCCCAATGTTAAATCAAGTCGTACACAGACTGAGTATGTTCTGTGTACAAACGACCTTATAACAAGCCAGTCTAGAGTCTTGTATGTATCATCAATCTCGGAATAACTTTTCTGTATTGACCTCTTCCCTGAGGGCAAACGCAATTTTGTTTTAGTGGGAAAATAGTTGTGATGTTACAGTATTTTTTTCATAAAGTTACGAGCTCGGAACTTAAAATGTGAAAGCTTTATTAATAATTTATTTACATTTAACAAAAAAACTGAAAATGTTCGGGATATTTTAACCATGTTTCCCTATCTTATCGATTTCTCGATATTTTGGTACTGTTGCAGACGCCATGATCACGGGTCAATTAGTAAATGGGTTTCGGATTTGCCATCGCGGCAAATATCAACTAGTTAATTAGAAATAATGGTAAATATGCCGAACATTTTCAGTTTGTATGTAGTTTTATAGTTTTAAGTTATATAGTGCTTCGATTTTAAGTCCTGTAGTCCCACCAAAATATTAACATAGTTAGTATGTGTGATTGTATCATTGCATTATTAAAATTTCTTCTTGGTTGTAAATATATTCTTGACCGATGACCCATCCTCGCTTCGCTTCGGGCATGTTATACGTAAAAACCTGCCTCTTGAATCTATTAAAAAAAAGACGTGTGGCACTCGGGGACTGCCGCGGTATAGCTATTGCATAGCATCGTCCGATTTCGGAGCAGCTCGTCTCGATTCGTGCGAGTTTCGTAGAGTCGTACAATACGTCTAACCGCACGCACTCAAACACCGTGCCGAAGTCTACCGAACTGAAACGACGTTAGACGATTGTGAGGTTTTTTTCGTTACGGAATTTCATGGTTCGGTCGCCGTGCTCAAAGCCCGCGATAAAAGCTATGCAATAGCTTAAAAACATCAAAATCCGTTGCGTAGTTTTAAAAATTTAAGCATACATACAGATACACACGGGAAGCGAATTTGCTTTATATTATATGGTGAATTGATGTGAAAACAAACCAAACCACATAGCTTATTATATTTTGCCGTCGTACTGATATCCTTTCATATCAACTTATTGAATTCTGGGCAAGCGTGAAAAAATAAAACCGAAATACCGCCGCCGCCCTGACAGGGCTAAACGAGTCAAAAACCGGTCAAGTGCGAGTCGGACTCGCAGACGAAGGATTCTGTACTAATATTGTTATCTTCTCTTATAAATAAAAATGAATTGCTGTTCGTTAATCGACTAAAACTCGAGAACGCCCGGACCGATTTGGGTATTTTTGGTTTTAAAATGTTCGTCGTAGTCCAGGGAAGGTTTCAACGAGACAAAGAATCAGTATTGGCGGTAAGAAATTCGCCGGGACCACTAGTTCTTAAATATTAATCTTTATGGGTCGACACGCGATATTAGGAGTAGCAATTACATAGCTACTTACTAGCGTTCACTCGCGACCACGATTTGTGTAACCCAATCGAAACGTCGGGCAGTAAGTAGCTATGTAATTGCTCCTCCTAATATCGCGTGTATTCCCATAAAGACTAATATTTAGTGTAATTGGACGCGAAAGTAAAATAATTATTGTTATTTTTAGCAATTTGGCGGTTGCACGCCGATGCCGGGAAAGCACGTTAAGCCGGTGGTCCTGCGCCCGATCTCTCATCGGTCATGTTGGGTGGCCGTCTCACCGACCTATGAGAGTAAGGGTATAGAGAGTGCACTTGTGTTTGCGCGCACACTTGTGCATGCACATATGTCCTGCGCACTTGGCTGATCTCAATTGAGATAAACCGCCATAGCCGAAATCGGCCGGACGCCTTATAATTATTATTACAACTATTAAAAAAAACCGGCGTTTCCTGTTTTTTTTTCTTCCCCTTAATATATGTTTTATTTTGTGTTAAATATTTGTTTCTATTGATATAGCGGCTAAATAAACATAATTTGTGGATATTTCAATCTGTATGTATAGCTATCTCGGTTTTTGATGCAGTCTGGCGATTGACAGACGGTTTTTTAACGTTCGGGCACAGAACCCTGAAACGGAATGACATTTTTGCAAAGTTGTAGTCGCCCACCCTTGCCCAAGGGACATAACGGGCTGACCTTTCGTTTGGAGGGAAGGCTGGAGCCTCGGGAAGATAATGAGATAACGGAACCCATCACCCCGCTAATGCTGCGATGAATCGTAACAGTAAACATTGGCTGTTACTGGATTAAATAAATAAATAAATATTCGTATACGTTGGTCTTATTTTATTTCATTTTTATTTCTTCAGGATAACAAACAGTTGCATAATATTGCTCAAAGCTAATACTGGTCCCGTAGATAAAGTAACAATATCAAAACGATAACAAGTTCGAAAAGAATAAAATGTATGGGAATGACATTAGAAGCGATAAATCAGGTGGTCTATCTAATGTCATACCCATAGGTACATTTTATTCTTGTCGAACTTCGTCATTGTTTTGAAATTATTACTTTGTCTAAGCCCCCAGGGTTATTATCTAAAACATTCCGATTCCGATGTATGTGCTTAAGTACTTGTGTTACGGATATCAGGCTATTTACGGATATAAGTAATATGTCGAACACGTGGTTGCAATGCAAGGGCTCTCACCCCTTGAAAACATAATAATATGTCTGTCACCGTCCCTTCACGCTAAAACAACAGATTTAAATAAAATTCGGTTCACATTTGAAATAAAACTAATTTTACGGATTAAACTCGCGTGTATCGGTTAAGGTCTTCACCATGAGCGCTGTAAAGAGCTCGAAACGTCGGATCTCTAAATAATGTTTGCGAGTTTAATCCGTAAAATTAGTTTTATTTCAAATGTGTAGTGCTCGCGCAAATAAAAATAGACAATACTATATTCGGTTATACAAAATACAAAAATATTTATTTTATAACAAGTCGGTGTTACAGGGTAGGTATGGATCTTATAACTTCCTGTATTAGGATGAGACCGCTCTTCCTAAAACAATTTGTCATATTCAGTATGACTTGTCTGCAAAAGTAGTACAGCTAACATATTTTAATAACGCTTATAATTAAAAATTAAAGTAACCGCTAAAGTAAACTATCAAGGAAAAATTAACATCACAGAAAATTATAAAGTACAGTCTAACTTTTTCATTTTATAAATATATAATGTAGCTTAAATATATAAATAATAAACTAAATGTAAATACACAATTGTACAGAGTTACATTTTTCAATACAAATTCTTCGAACAAGAGGTATCCTACTTATTTATTGCGCCTTAATAACAATTGGGTAAAATCATAATCAAGTTGATTTAGCCAGCTTGTTACCAATTTTACATTCTAAGTAATGTTTATTGTAAAAATTTAGGTTCCTATTTACTTAATTGTAAAGATAGTTAGATTGGGCATTAAACTGAACACTAGCAAATTTAGTTCTAACATTTGGTTGCATAATTACTGAATAGGGTTACGCTTAGCTAAAGTTTTTGGGACAGGAAAAGTAGATTTATGTATTTTTAGAATGCATTTTAAGATATACAGTTGTCTTACCGGTAATACTTTACAGTCTTGATATAAATCCGCAGTTCCATGACTGATTTTTTTGAACGTCATCACCTTAAGGAGTGATCGCTGAGCTCTTTCAATTCTAATCATGTTCGTTTTTGATGAACCGCCCCATAACGGTAAACAGTATAATATAATAGATTGCACCAACGTAGTATATATATAAGTTATCAGTTGTATGTCAGTGACGTGTCTAATGTATTAAAAAGCCACAATAGCTTTCTGACACGGAGCGTGCACATGTCTATATGTTGGCGCCAGTTAAGTTGTTGGTCCAGATATATTCCCAAGTATTTGGTGAATGTAACCTTTTCCAGTGCTTGGCAATTACATTTAGTCGCTGGACAGGGGTTTGAACACGAATGGGCAATTAGTTGCAAGTTATTCGAAGGTTGGAGAGAGTTTTTGATTGCAAATGTTATATAATTTGTTTTGCCAGTATTTAAAGTTAGCAGATTATTTTGTAACCAATTAATAACAGTATGAAGACCGATGGAGGCTGTATTATAAACTTCGTCCCAGGTTTTGCCATGAAAAAGCAAAGCTGTATCATCGGCATAAGATATTATTTTACCATTTATCAAGTTAGTATCGGTTAGGTCATTTATATAAATTAGAAACAGGGTAGGTCCAAGGACACTACCCTGTGGGACGCCATATTGTGTACAGAATTTCAGAGAGCTGTAGCAATTTTCATCTATTTTGACCTGTTGGGTTCTTTCATGTAGGTAACTCGATATAAGTTGCAAGAACCTTCCACGAATGCCAACCCTATCCAGTTTGTTTATTAGAATGGGGATAGAGACGGTGTCAAATGCCTTTTTGAGGTCTAAAAATATGCACATAGCCTTTTTACGGTTATCAAGATGCTGAACAATGTTACTTGTCAGTGCTAGTACTGCGTCTTCTGTGCTCCTTTTCTCTCGGAAACCAAACTGGGCTTCTGATAAAATGTCATATCTGTTCAAATAGTTTAAAAGTCGCTTATTTATAACTTTTTCGATTATTTTTGAAATCACCGTTAGGACAGATATAGGTCTATAGTTGTTGACATCGTCTCTAGCCCCGCTCTTATGTATAGGATGAACAATGGCCTGTTTTAGAGATTGTGGAAATACACCCTTTTCAAGACACAGCAAGGATAGATGAAGTATTGGGGGAACAAGTTCAGCATAGGCAAATTTAAGAAATTTGGTGGGTATATTGTCCCAACCGGCGGCAGAATCTGATTTGAGATTTTTAATTATAGATTCGATTTCATTTAAGTCAGGGTCAATAATTCCAATTGTATTAGATTGTGAGGATGATGGTAATTTCGGTGTATTTGGAGGTTGATGTTGAGTAATAATGTCTTCAGCGAGCGTTCTCCCAACGTTTATAAAATGGTTATTAATTAGGCTTGCAGAGCTTCCCTTTGTATCGGCTAAGTGTTTGATGTCTTGGTTATTATTTTTCTTTTTGTTAAGGTGAGTAATATCTTTAATGGTTTTCCAGAGCAATTTATTATTGTTTTTCGCTTTGTTTAGTAACTGTTGTTCATATTTCCGTTTTAGTTTCTTTAATAAATTGTTGCAGAAATTACGATATCTTTTGTATGTTATAGTAAGTATCTCATTGTCTCTATTTTGTTGTGATTGTTTTTGTAGCCTATTTCTATTTTTAATGCATTTTAACAAACCTGGAGTTATCCATGGCTTTAATATTCGCTTATTACTCGGAATTTTTATTATCTTAGTATTTAGCTTTAAGGCGGTAGCGGTTCACAGTTTGTCTAGAGCCTGGAATAGAAAACATGGTACTTTTTAACCGACTTCCCTTCAAAGGAGTAATGCTGTATTTAACAAATATAAAATAATATTTAGTACATTTTCACACACTGTCATGTGCTATAGGCGTCAGAGGCAGATATTGCTGATGGATTTTAATGACACGGAACAAAAACCGATGCTCATCATGCAAATATTTGTATGGAGTGGAAATCGAACCCACAACTTTTTGAACCGTAGCCAGCCAGGGTCACTAACAATTGTTCCACCGAGTCAGTCCGGGCGAACAGCTAGAGCGTTGTATAAAAAAAGAAAAACAACAAACAGCCGTAATCACCAACAATTCAACGGCCTTACTTCCTGGCTTATATTTTCCATTAACTTTTTCCTATTGGCTTCCTGTACTGGGGGACAAGTTTCAAAACTAATTTATGATACAATCCAATGCTATATAAGTTCTGATTGGATCGATACTGTTTTTGCAGGAAGGGAACAGTTTTCCGTGTTGTGTAAGACGGTGATATTTATCTATTTATTTATTTGCGGTCACTCCAGTATAAAGATAAGTCTAAACATCACTAGATAGTTGAAAAAAAGCGTCGATGGCCGAGTGGGTAAGGTCGTTGCTTGCCATACGAGAGGTCGCCAGTTCAAACTCCGCCTGGTACCAATGTGTTTTTTAAATTTGAAATTCATATGTACCCATCATTCGACGCTTTAACGGTGAAGAAAAACATCGTGAGGAAACCAGCACACCTGAGAAATTTTTCAACGGTGTGTGAAGCCATGTCAGAGGCCTACGGGCGGTTTAAAAACTCTGACACCAGGTTGTTCATCAACCACACGATAAGAAGAAGACTACATAGTAAAAAGTCATTTAGGCTGTCTGTGCCTATGTATGCTAATCATTAAAATCACGCAACGGTTATTGATGCAGTTTCTTAAAATCTCTAGATTGGTTTAAAAGTAAGGTTTATACACTGTGAAGTTTAAGTGGTTGTTTTCCCGTAGCAAAACGATGGCTTTTAGTAGTAGGTACTATCAAATCATGCTAGTTATTTCTTGAAAAAAAAATCCCATTTGTCAAAAAAAAATGTTTCTACTCGAAAGCTTGATAAGCGATCGTTCTTTTAAGAGATGTGAAGTAATCAGATATTGCTTGCCGCATGAAATCTATGATTAAAGCAAAGGTAGCTCTACTCCGTAAGTAATAAAGTGATTCGAGCGTGCTTTCGATTTCGGCTTATTACTTTTCTATTGAATCTATTGTACTAGCAATATAGAATTATTTTACTGCGGGGAAACAGCCACTAAAATTTCACGGTGTATAAATGACAAAACAAAACGAAGCGAAGAGTGGTCGCTAGTTTAAATAAAACAAAATTTATGGACTCTACTTCCTAAACTACTGAAATAAAATCAAATAAATATTTAATAGTTTCACTGCGTCATTATAATTCAGCAAACATTCATATTCATTCTGAAAATAATATAAATTAATATCCATATTTACTTTATGTATAATTAATTATATTTTAATTGCGCTTCAATATGTTCCAATAAAGGAAAATTTCTGCGAATTTGAGAGAGAAAACTCACTCAAATATACTCCATTTTCCTTGGTATATCCTGTTTAAAATGTGATCATGTTGAAGTTTGAAACTTCAAAAGGAAGATTCGGTTTAATGTGATTCATTTAAGGTTTATTTTTATAACAATAAATAAATCTTTATAGCACGTAATATTCCAAAATGATTAAGTACCTATCTGCTAATCGTGAGACGTTAATCTTGAATTTTTCCGAATTATTGAAGGTAAACCTTTTAGTAGTAAATCTTGAATACCTTAAATACTTTAAATAAATGTACAAAATATACTTATCATCTGCGGTAATTCGGAAGTGATCCGTGATAATAGTAAAAATCCTATATTGTACTATCAGCAACGCTGGCGGTCGACCACCTATAAGGTGAAAATCGCTTGGCGCTTACGCGTCTGTCAGAACAAGCCCCGCCCCATTGTGGTCAAGGAGCTGGCAAGAATTTTTGGGTAGATATTTGAAGCAAGCTGAAAACTTGTCCTGCACCTCTCCTATTATATCCCAACACAAAACCGCAGACCTGGCTGAGTAACGGGGCTAAACCAACCCCCAATTTTGTTTATTTAAAAATATATTTTTATAATCCAAAAAAAAATAATTGTCAGTTCACCTGACAGGTAGAAGTTCCATCGAAATGATTTGTCTATGTGAGTCTTATTTTTTAGTTATAAATAAAAAGATGAAAAATATTCTTGGGGGTTTGCTTTAGCCCCGCTACTCACCAGCCAGGTCTGCAGTTTCGTGCTGGGATATAATAGGAGAGGTAAAGGATAAGTTTTCAGCTTGCCTCAAATACCTACCAAAAAATTCTTGCTAGCTCTCCTACTATTGGAACGTATTCGTAAACAAAGTTTCGAAGTGCTCTTCTATTGGCTAGTGGGCGGGGCTAATGGCGTTTAAAGAAATCTGTTTGAAAAGTGTACTACCGCCAAAATTCCCGACTGTACTCAATCATTACATAAACAGCCAGCTCTGTATGTGTTTGTATTTAATGTGCATTAGTCAAACTATTTAAATGAAATGAAAATCTATCAATTCTTTTCAATGTTCTACAAGAAGATTAGTTTGTTCCATAAGTAGTTACGATTGAGCTGTGTTTTAGGGAAGATTATAAATGTTTATATTTTAAAAGATTCTTATACTAAACTAGCGGTCACCCATGACATCGTCCGCGTGGAAATGCTTTTGGCAGCAATTATTTATTAAAATTTGCTATTTACGCCCTCAAAATTGGTCCATCCGTTTCAGAGACTACTAGGAACAAACACACAGACAAAAATGTTTTTGTTTGTACTTTTGTTATTGGTACCGACAGAGATTCACCACCCATTTAGTAAAAAAGTCGTAATTTTAAAATTAATAACAGACATTTCAATTGTATTGTGTTGTATAGATGATATATGTGTATAAAAAATATGTACTTTAATAATATTAATCAATTTGACATTAGCGCTCTTATAACATTTTCAAGTTTAATTAATTACCTCCTTTCATCGGGTTTGATGAGACTCGTTCATTAATTAAAGTCAATATTACCTTATAATATAAATAAGTATGTTTTCTGCCGCGACTCCTTCCGCGTTTAGGCGCATATCGCGCAATACATTGCTTCTTATTAGCAAAGTCGGTTTTAAAGTAGCCTATGTCCTTTTTCTGGCTCTCGACTATATGTGTACCAAATTTAAATTAAATGGGTTCAGTAAAAAATTAAGATGGTGTTAGTCAGTAACAGTGACTACTCCATACAAGAACTTGTGACAGGTGCTTTTTTGAAGTAATTTAATTGACTTAAATATTTATGTTAGTTTCCAAGTTTTTAATCTAAACACATATGCGTTCCAATGGGCAGAAATTATTTTTTTCTGTTCATACCCTAACATGGTACATGTAATTCGATTTTAAGTCCCGTAGCTTAAGTATAGGTGCAAATGTAAATAAATAAGTACAGACACAGCCTATAAATGCCAAAGAAATTTGTCATTAAAGCTATTTTATGTATTTATATTATTAAAACTTCTCTTTGTACTTCCTCCCTGCCAATGATACCAACAAACGGATATGTTTTCATTAAGCTCCTGTAAATGGGCTTGGCAAATACGTGCCATTTTAATTAGAAGTTGTTACACCCACTCGTAAAAAGAGCTATTTGGTTGAACCATAAAAGAGTTCTTTCCATGCGGCTGAATAAATGTAAATTCAACCATAAAATGTAAATGCGCATGATCTGGAATTAAAAATAAAAGAATCAATAAAATCAAAGGAGCGGTAAGATCAAAGTGTAGGTGGGTATGTGGAATCTATTAATACAAGAGGGCTCAACCTATTACATGTAATTTGTTCCTTTTTTTTTGTTTTTTTTAGAATAGGCTAACAAGATGACCTCACTACACCTTATGGTATGCGGTAGTGAGATCCAAATATGAGGTCGCCTATATATTATTAGTCCTATATATTAAAGATCAATATTCGAGGAAAAGGGGGACGTGAAAGAGGAGACCATTGCTGCGGCAACAATGAGACAAGGCGCGGTATCTCGCATTGGTATTATTCTGTGTTCCTTGTTTAATTCTGTGTGGTTGTTCCAAATACATACATATACATTTATAAATCCACATTTTATAAATAAATATTTCACAACATCACATACATTGATCTGAGCCCAGTAGTTAAGTTAAATAACATACCGTTAAACGGTTTACAACCGTTTAAAGGTGTCTCATATAGTTAAACTCAGCGGAAACTTAAAATAAACAATATTAGGCATTACTTTGTTGTATCAAGCACGGACTAGCCAAAACAATTACAGCTTAAACTAAATGTGTGTAAACTTACAATCAAATATAACTCCACACTGTGTGTAGGTAAAATCTTCTGTGAAAATTAAATGTGGTTGTTTCAAGTGTTAACACAATGCTAATATTAATCAACTAGTTGTGCCAGCGACTTCGCCCGCTTGGAAAAGGGACTTTAGCCCAGGGACATTTTTGAACATATCCGCGCAGTAAGTTCGACGTGTTTCTTTTAAGGGCCGATTTTTCAATGGCCAGATAAGACTAATAGGTGAGGTAAATTATAAGAAGACCAAATTATGGGCGTTTTGTTTCTAAGAGTGATTGTCAGTAGTGACGTGTCCTTATTTTTGCCGGCTTATAGTTTATTTCTCCGTTAAGTTTTATCTAGCCATTGAAAAATTGGCCCTAAATTATCTTAACTTTTTTACTTATCAACCGATTGATATGAAACAAAATTTTATTTTTCATATTTTTTATTTTTACATTGTGCTTAGGTACTTGCATAAGAAATACCAACGGAAAAAACTGTAAAAACTAATCAAACTCCTACCCAGGTAACAATGAATGTCCTGTTATTATAACTTTTAGTAATTTGGATTTTTGAAGGCAATTCACTTTTTTTTAAAAATAATTATCCCGAATTATACTTGTTAGTCGCCCAGTATTTTTTGTTAATTTTGCGCGAGAATATGCGACATCAATGTAAGAAACAGTATATTAAAAATCCAATATGTAACGTATTTATTACATAAACAAAACTCGCTTTTGAGTATCTTCGCAAACACTCATCTGGTATTTAATGTCGACGAATATTTGTTGTTTATGTAAACAATTTCTAGGCTCATTTATGTTTATAATGAGTTGCTTATTTGAAGTGAGTTAATATATCTAACTAGTGACCCTCCTTCGCTTCGCTACGGGTAATCCCTTCTTAGCGGATGCCTACATCATAACATCTACCTGCATGCCAAATTTCAGCCCGATCCGTCCAGTAGTTTGGGCTGTGCGTTGATAGATCACTGTCAGTCACCTTTGAGTGATATGTATTAGATGAATGTTTGCATTTATACTTATATTTGTAACTAATCGGGGCACAAAACCTTATGGTTCTTAGAATTCACACCAAAATAGCACAAAGCTTGCGGAGACGGGCGTCGGTGGAAGTTTCAACACATTCCCACATATGTCCACAGTAGGGTTGCGTTGTTTCGGCAATGTACAATATTTTTCAAATAACCTAAAGAAATGTAGAACTCTTCTGAAAATTTGAAATTCGGCAATGGTATTTACTTAATTTGACAGTGATAAAAATAGGTTGCTGCCAGAAGTTCCTTACTTATTTTTATAACCATTACTTTTGATTTTGCATCCCAAAAGTTACTGAAAAGATGGAAAATTTACATTTGCGTGCTATATATTGCTTCAACAGTAGGTATATAGTCCGCACTTGGGCAGCGTGGTTGACTACGGCCTGTGGGGCTACCATGAGTTTAAAACTTACGCGCTCGATATCGCCTACGTAAATGTCTATGAAAAACTTGTACAGCGCCGCCTGGTGGATACGCGAAGAACTACAATCGGCCATATGATAAAAACAACTCGATAGGTTTTTAACGTACGTAAGTTTACGATAGCCAACTCATGGTAGGCCCTCTGATTGCCCTAGTTTAGGTAGGCTCAAGCTCCAGCCGTGGGAACGTATATGGGCTATTAATAATGATGATGTGTATATTAGTGTTGCGGGAACGGGGTACGTTAAATTCAAGTTACGCCAAAAGTCACCAAAAGACAATTAATTTATTTATCGACTAACAATTACACAATTAAACACTTAAAAACACAATTAGAAACACTTAATTACAACACTAAATACGGAACACTAAATTACACTAAAGCACTGAATCACACTAAAAACACTGAATTTCACTGAAACTATTCGCAGGTAACGCACTCGATCACTTCTAGTTCGCAGGAGACTGATTCGCTTCGCTTTCCAAATCGGAACTGTCTCGTCGCGTCGTACATCCCGCTTTTATACCCAGTGAGGACGCAGCTCTTCGGGTGGCGTCGAGAATCTTCTCGCGGGGATCGAAATTTCTAGAACTCGCTAGAGCTCGCTCCGACCGACCAGAGTGTGTGACGTAGTATCGTGCAAGCGAATATAGACCTTATCCATACGACGATAAGACTAATTTCGCTTGCACGGTCTCTCAAGGTCGTAATATTATTATTACTTTAGAACACTCTAGAGCTCGCTACAACCTACCAGAGTGTGTAGCGTAGTATCGTGCAAGCGAATATAGACCTTATCCATACGACGATAAGACTAATTCCGCTTGCACGGTCTCTCGTGGTCGTAACTTTATCCCCTCTTAGTCATGCTCGTCCCGAGCATCATTTGACCCATGGTAACGAGCCAATCGATCAATGTGAACAATTTTCGGCTTGCCTCTTGTCCCTTGTTTGATCCGATAGGTTAAGTCGTTCAGCCTAGTGATGATCTTGTATGGTCCTTCCCACCTTGGCTGGAACTTCGGTGATTTGCCCTTCTTCCTGAGTGGGTTGTGTAACCAAACCAGACTCCCTTCATCGAAACCGTCGGTGTTGGCTTTGCGGTCGTAACGGGTTTTCATTCTTTCGCTGGATTTTAGACTGCAGTCTCTGACGAGAGCATGTACTTCATCCAGGCGCTTCTGTAGGTCAGCCGCATATTCGGTTACTGGTTTCGGAGCTTCTGGCGGTGTCCCAGTCAACGCGTCTACCGGAAGCCGCATTTCTCTACCGAAGTTTACCATTGCTGGGGTTGCGCTGGTGCTTTCGTGGATCGCAGATCGGTAGGACAGCAAGAAAAGCGGTATGTACTGGTCCCAGTCTCGTTGATGCTCGTCCACAACTTTGGCCAAGTGGTTTTCCAACGTTTGGTTGAATCTCTCGACCATGCCATCGGATTGCGGGTGCGCTGGTGTAGTACGGGTCTTATGCATACCCAACAGTTGACAGACCTCCTGGAACAGTGCTGACTCAAAGTTTCTTCCTTGGTCAGAATGTATCTCAAGAGGCACACCAAATCGGCAAATTACCTCGTGGACTAACTTCTTGGCGACCGTCTTTGCTTCTTGATTAGGCGTAGCGAAGACTTCAGGCCACTTAGTGAAGTAATCTTGCACCACAATGATGTACTGGATTCCCTCATCGGCTTCTGGAGAGGGGCCAGCTACGTCTACCGCGATTCTTTCCCATGGAGCGCCGACGTTGAACAACTTGAGTTTGCCCTTACTTCTGGTTTGTGGGCCCTTTACTGATGCGCAAGTCGTACATTTCTTGCACCAGTCTTCGACGTCCTCCCGACAGTGTATCCAGTAGAACCTCTGTCTCAGCTTCTCTAGGGTCTTCTTCACGCCTAAATGTCCCCCGGATACCCCATCGTGTATGTACCTCAGTAGAGAAGCAACCTGTTTACGGGGTACAATCAGCTGTAGTGTCGTTTGATCCCCTTTTGGTGTTTCCCATTTCCTGAAGAGTACTCCATCCTTAATCTCCAAACTGTCCCATTGTGCCCAGTAACTTTTCGTGATGGGGCTTGATGATGCTACATGGCTCCAAGAAGGTTTTTGACCTACTTCTTTCCATTCAAATATTTTCTTCAGGTCACTATCCTCTTTTTGAGCCTTTTTGATAGCTTCTTCGCTCCATTCATTATCAAGTCCCTGGGTGGTAATCATCCGGACTTCTTCTTTAGTCTCCGTCTTAGAACAATGACTGCAGGCCACAGGACAAGGTCTCCTTGATAGGGCATCGGCATTCAAATGTGTTCTACCACTCCGATGTTCTGTTGTGAAGTCCTACTCCTGTAGCTGCTCTAACCACCGCGCCACTTGTCCTTCAGGGTTCTTAAACTGCAAGAGCCATTTTAACGCAGCATGATCTGTCCGCAGGGTAAACTGTCTTCCAACGAGGTACTTGTTGAAATGCTGTAGAGTCTTCACTACCGCCAACAGTTCCTTACGAGTCACACAGTAGTTCCTTTCAGGTTTTGAAAGTGACTTACTGAAATAGGCGATCACGACTTCCCGTTCACCTTGCTCTTGCGACAGAACTCCGCCTATGCCAGTATTGCTGGCATCAGTGTCCACAATAAACCTTCCTTCTCTGTTCGCCTAGCCCAGTATAGGACTGGTGCAGAGGTGTTCTTTTAATCTGACGAAGGCTTGATCACATTCCGAGTCCCAGGCGAATACTCGTTTATCTTCCGTGAGCCGATGAAGAGGTTTCGCTATATCAGAGAAGTTCTTTACAAAGCGCCGGTAGTATGCGCATAAACCCAAAAATGATCTCACGTCGGTCTTGTTAGCTGGAATAGGCCATTCTTGGACAGCTTTAATCTTCTCTGGGTCGGTCCTTACACCTTTCGATGAAATAATGTGGCCTAAATAGGCGACTTCTTCCTTGAAAAACGTGCATTTCTTTGGGCTGAGTTTTAAGTTTGCTTCTCGTATTCTAGTGAAAACCTTCCTCAGGTTACTGACATGCTCTATGAAATTTCGACCCATGATAATGATGTCATCCAGATAGACCAGGCATGCATCACCCAGAAGTCCAACCAGTACCCTTTCCATCAACCGCTCGAATGTCGCCGGAGCGTTGCAAAGACCAAAGGGCATGACGTTGAACTGCCACAATCCATTCCTAGTTCCGGTCGTAAATGCCGTCTTCTCCTTGTCTGCTGGATGGATGTCTACTTGCCAGTACCCACTCTTAAGGTCCACTGTTGAGAACCACTTCATGCCGCTCAACATGTCCAGTGTGTCGTCTATACGGGGCAGAGGGTAGCTGTCCTTCTTCGTTGCATTATTCAACAAACCGGTAGTCCACACGGATAAAACCTGGTGCTGCCGTCCTTCTTCTTTACCAGGACTACTGGCGAAGACCACGGGCTTGTTGAAGGTTCTATGATGCGGTTCTTCTGCATCTCGGCAACCATGTCTGCTACCTCCTTCTCTTTGGCAAATGGAAGGCGTCTAGGCCGCTGCTTTATTGGTGACGCGTCTCCCGTGTCTATTCTGTGTTTAACGAGACCTGTCCTTCCCAAATCATGGTCACCCTTCGTAAATATGTCGTTGAAATCTAGCAACAACCTTTTAGCTTGCTGAAGTTCCCGCTCAGAGAGTTTGTCCTTACAATTTGCTAGGAGCGGCGTGACGTCATCTCCTTGACAGGATTTCGGTTCCCGGGTCCTTTTCAGCCTTCTGATGGATTGACTTGCGTCGCACCGTCCGATGACACAGTTTCTTCGTAGCTGCACTTCATCTTCGCTAAGATTGATGACTCGCACCAGCGCTCCTTTTCCGGTCATTGCCAGAGTTCTTGCTGTGATCCAACTCGGGTGGTCGCCGCAGTTTTCTATGACGACGCTTCGCCCTTGACACGCAGTGTAAGGGAATCTAACTTTAACCAGAGTTTCAGATCTCGGCGGTAGGGTCGTGTTTGCAGGCAGTAAACTGCGCATGATCTCGCTCCCTCTAGGAATACTTCTTGTTCGGGGAAACTAAGTACTCCTTTAGCGACGTCTACCACACACTTCTGGTCTCTTAAAAAGTCTAATCCGATGATGCAGTCGTCCGTGATGTCTGCTATGAGAACGCCGTATTCAAAGGTTTGTTCTCCAATGGTTATGTTCGCCATCGTCTCACCGAAGACGGTAACTGGCTGGCCTGTTGCTGTTTGAAGCTGAACGGATGGTCTCTGATTCCACACAATAGTCCTTTTCAATAGCTCCGGACGCACTATTGTTCTTGAAGCACCGGTGTCAATAGTAAAATGACACGTTACGCTGTTCAACTCTCCAACCACAGTAAGATTGTTCCCATTACCAATCTGTGAAACAGTGACGGTAGGTGCTCGATGTTGGCCAGCCAGCGCCCGCCCCACGGCCCTGGCTCCTGACAGCTCTTCTGCGTCCACCTGTGTAGAGGACGCTACTGTCGTTCTATGCGGCCATCTTTGCCTGGGGCAACTACTCCGAATATGACCCCTCTCGCCGCAGCCATAGCACATCGGACCCAAAGAAGGTTTTTCCTTAACCACAACCTCCCGAAGTCGTTGAGTTCTAGCGTCTTGACGCACGGCTTCCACCTCCAAAGCATGGGCTAGAGCTTCCTGTAAGGTCTGATGATGGCTCAATTTCACGGTGTGTCTGACGTCTGCGTCTCTAATTCCATCACAGAAAGCTTGCGGGATCATTGATTCCACCATTGTCGGGCATGACACGTACGCACGTCTGACTAGCCTTTCGATTTCCGTTGCCCATTGCTGCAGACTCTCACCAGGCTTCTGCTGTCGGTCGCGGAGTTGTGCTCTATACGCGTGTTCCAAGTGTTTGTCGCTGTACCTGCCCTCTAGTGCTCTTTGGAGAGCACCTAAAGTTCTGTTATCCGAAGGCAGGTTTTCCAACGTGAGCAGGGCATCTCCACGAAGAGCTAGAGTCAGAGCTATCAAGGACTCTTCCTCGTTCCACCCCTTTCCTTTAGCCACCGTCTCGAACTGGTACCAAAATGCTGCCCAAGACGTCGTTCCATCGAAGTGGGGTACTTCGATTTTCGGAGAATCCGACACTACCGTAGCACCCCGGGTCCCCACTCTTGCCATTTTGGTATGCAGCTGTCGCATCTCAGCATCCACCTGGCTCAATCGATCCTCGTGTTGGGTGAATCGATCTTCATGTTGGGTGAATCGATCTTCATGTTGGGTGAGTCGATCTTCGTGTTGGGTGAGTCGATCTTCGTGTTGGGTCTTGACGCTTAGCACATCATCCTTGAGAGCATCAATCTGCTTTTCTAATACTTCGTGCTTCTTCTCAAAAGCCCCCAACAAACTCTTGCTTAGCTCTTCCTGGCGGCGGGCTAGCTCCTCCAGATGGCGGGCTTGCTCCTCCTGGCGAAGGTCTTGCTTTTCCTGGCGAAGGGCTTGTTCTTCCCTCAGTTTAGCAAATTGTGCTTCCTGAAGTCGGGCTAGCTCCTCCTGGCGGCGGGCTTGCTCACGGGCTTGCTCCTCCTGGCGGCGGGCTTGCTCACGGGCTTGTTCCTCCTGGCGGCGGGCTTGCTCACGGGCTTGCTCCTCCTTGCGGCGGGCTTGCTCCTCCTGACGACGGGCTTGCTCCTCCTGGCGTCGGGCTTGCTCCTCCTGGCGGCTGGCTTGTGTCTGCAGCATTTTAAATAAGTCTGCAAGCTCCACAGGCCCAATTGATGTTTGAATTGATCCTCCGTTGAAGTGCCTTCACCCTCTTGCAGGGCCGCGGTTTGACTCCTTGTTACTCGACCCTCACTGTCTTCTCGTGGTGTAAGAGGCATCTTGAATCCCACTTCTGACACCAATTGTTGCGGGAACGGGGTACGTTAAATTCAAGATACGCCAAAAGTCACCAAAAGACAATTAATTTATTTATCGACTAACAATTACACAATTAAACACTTAAAAACACAATTAGAAACACTTAATTACAACACTAAATACGGAACACTAAATTACACTAAAGCACTGAATCACACTAAAACACTGAATTTCACTGAAACTATTCGCAGGTAACGCACTCGATCACTTCTAGTTCGCAGGAGACTGATTCGCTTCGCTTTCCAAATCGGAACTGTCTCGTCGCGTCGTACATCCCGCTTTTATACCCAGTGAGGACGCAGCTCTTCGGGTGGCGTCGAGAATCTTCTCGCGGGGATCGAAATTTCTAGAACTCGCTAGAGCTCGCTCCGACCGACCAGAGTGTGTGACGTAGTATCGTGCAAGCGAATATAGACCTTATCCATACGACGATAAGACTAATTTCGCTTGCACGGTCTCTCAAGGTCGTAATATTATTATTACTTTAGAACACTCTAGAGCTCGCTACAACCTACCAGAGTGTGTAGCGTAGTATCGTGCAAGCGAATATAGACCTTATCCATACGACGATAAGACTAATTCCGCTTGCACGGTCTCTCGTGGTCGTAACATTAGTATAAGTACGCAATCTAAGTTTTGTGGTATAAACGTATTTATAGTACGGTCGACAGCCCTGGTCCACAGTGCCATGTTATGTGGGTATCCTCATACCAACTTTGATTCAATTATTATTCAGGAAGACTGTTATCAGGAACTCTGTCTATGTTTTTTTAAATAACTGTAAAGCTTTCTTTGTATCCAAATAGGAAAAGAAGGAATGAAAATTTATTGGCAACGATGTGGTAACAAATTGGTCTTAATCAATAAAAAAAGGTATTAGAGATCACACATTTTACCTATTACTGGTATGCAAATATAAGTCCTATATCTAGGTTAATTTACATATTAAATAGATAAATATCTGAGACATTTCCACACACGGTCATCTGACACCAACCTAAGCATATCTTGTACTATGAACGTCAGAATCACACTAAAACATGGAACAAAAACCAGTGTTCATCACAAAAATATTTGTTCCGAGTAGGAATCGAACCCACGACTCTTGGAACTGCCAGCCAGGGTCACTAACAACCACTGTTCCACCGAGCCAGTCGAGATACTGTTCTAGTAATTTCTGCACGCCTCCAGGGTCTACACAATTATATTCTGCGTAGTCAGTCATCATCAGCCTGATACGTCCCCAGTGCTGAGGCACGGGCCTACCTGTTTTATTTTACTATTATAATGAAACTGTTTTACTATTTCAAAAGTAGATTTATTTTAAACGGTGAGACATTTTACAGTTAGTAAGAAAACCAGAGAGAGTGAGCTATAGACAATTAACTCTATACTAATTAAAACACTCGTAGTGTTGCCACCACACAGATATAAAAATGTACCTGCATTGCCTGTCTTTTAACACCCCCTCTCAATGCAAACACCTTTTTATATCAGATACAATCGACACATCAACCCTTAGCATAAGTAACATAACATTTAAACTTAAATTTAATTTTTGTTAACAGAACACTTATTTAAATGTCTTACAATTAATTCTTTATTCAAGGCTTTAGTTAACATGTCTGCTGGTTGTTCAGCGGTATTTATATAATCAAAACATATCCGATTTTCTCTAACTAAATCCTTAATAAAATGATAACGAATATCTACATGTTTCAATCTTTTTATATTATCTGTTTTTGCGTTTACAATGGCAGACTGATTATCACAATATATTTGAACTGGATAGATGTTATCACAATCAAAATCATTAAGTAACTTCGCAAGCCAACAAGCATCACTAGCAGCCATGCTCATTGATACATATTCGGATTCTGTGGAAGATAAACTTACAGAAGCCTGCTTCTTTGAGCTCCATAGAACTAAACAATTTGCATATAAAAATAAATACCCTGAGGTTGACTTTCTATCCTTGAGATCAGCACCCCAATCAGCATCACAATAACCCTTGAGAGTAAAATCCTTACACTTATAAATCAATTTATAATCTAAACTATACTTAACATATCTTAAAACTCTTTTCAATGCACTTAATAACTCATTACTAGCATGAGCTTGATATCTGCTCAGCACAGAAATTGGAAAACACAGATCAGGTCTAGTACCTAACGCAGCATACATTAAGCATCCTATAATTTGCCTACACAATTTCTCAACATTTTTATCTTTAGGACTAGTCTCATTTGCATATATTTTAGTATTAAGGTTAGGGTCCATTGGAGTGAGCATTTCCTTACAGTTTTCCATATTAAATTTTTGTAATACATTCTCCAAATAATTTCTTTGATCTAACTCTGTAATCCCAGTTTCTAAATTTTGTTTTACATTTATACCAAGAAAATTAGATATGACTCCCAGGTCCTTCATTTTAAATTCTTTATTTAAAGTATCTTTAAGTTGTGAAATAAATTGCTCATTTGACCCAAAAAACAACAAATCGTCAACATAAAGTAACAAATATGTCTTATCTTCACCATTACATCTTTTAAATAAACATGAGTCATTTTTAGACCTTATAAATCCTTCTCTAGCCATCACAGAATTGAATTTATCGTTCCAACACTTAGGTGAACTTTTTAACCCGTATAAAGACTTATTTAATTTTACAATATTGTTATCCCCGGAGTAAGCCCCTTCTGGCAATCTAATAAATACTTCCCTATCTATATTGCCATATAAAAATGCCCCAGTTACATCCATTTGATGGATCGGCTGATTTAACTTAGTTGCTATGGCTACTAAGACCCGAAAAGTTGACAACTTTGCTACTGGTGCATATAATTCACCCAACTCAAATGAACTATTTTGCTCAAACCCCCTAGCAACCAGCCTAGCTTTATATTGCTTAGTGTCATTACTTCCCTTTAATTTAAAAACCCACTTACTGTTTATAATTTCACCCCTTACTGGTGCACTGCACACTTCCCACGTGTTATTGTCCGTCAAGTTTTGTAATTCTCTATCTATTGCCTCTCTCCACTTACTTGAATCACTCCTTTTAATGGCCTCTTCATATGTAGCTGGTTCATCTTTCTCACTTACTACATTGTTACACTCATAAAACTGTGTTTGTTTCCTGATTCTCTTCGGCCTTTTATCTGATCGCTGTACAGGTTCACCAACCTCTTGCGGTGGCCATTCATCATCCGAAGATAAACACTCACTTGAGGATTCACTTTCAATGAAGGATGTACTTGTTTTGTGTCCAATATAAGTATCACTTTCACTCTGTTCACATTCACCACTTACAGGTACTTCATCCACCGTCGCTGGTTCTCCCATATTCTCTTCTGTAGGTTGATTTTCCACATCCAGCATTATAGGTGACTCTGTGTCTCTATTTTCCACTTCGTTTAAGAATACCACATCTCTTTTAACAAGTACACTATTTTTCTCCGAGAAGTATATTCTATATCCTTTGGTTTCTTCACCATAACCAACCATTAATCCCTTTCCTGCCTTTGTGTCCCATTTCTTTCTCCTCTCCTTTGGAATGTGGACAAACACTGGTGAACCAAAGTCCCGCAGTTGATGAATATTGAAACTTCTGTGTGTCCACAATTCATACGGTGATTTCTCATCTTTGCCTTTACCTGTTCTATTCAAGACAAAAGCAGCAGTGTTGACTGCTTCTGCCCACAGCTTCTTAGGTAACTCCTTTGAATGTAACATCGTCCTTGCTGCCTCTACAAGAGTTCTATTCTCCCTTTCCGCCTTACCGTTTTGTTCAGGAGTGTAAGCTACTGTTGTTTGATGAATGATACCCCTCTTAGAGCACATTTCTGCCACATCTTTGTTTAAAAACTCCAACCCATTGTCTGTTCTAAATGTCTTCACTGAATTACCAGTTATATTTTTAGCTTTATTTAGAAAATCTTCCAGACAATGTTTAATTTCATGCTTCGCCTTGACAAAATACACAGTTCTGAAGTTTGAGTAATCGTCCTTCAAGACTACAAAATATCTCGATCCACCAACAGAACATTCTTCCATGGGTCCGCATGTGTCCCCATGTATTAATTCACATGTCCTAGTGCTCACACTTTCGCTTTTCATAAATGGTAGTCGGTGTATTTTTCCTTTTATGCAACTTTCACACTGAGGCACATTGGTTTGTTTGGTAACAATGTTGTTTTTCGCCAACACTTTCTTGACGTGATTAAAGTTCTGATGTGCTAACTTCCTATGCCACTCATTTAAATCGTTCTCCACTACCTTAGCTACATTTACACGCTCACATTTAAAACGAAACTCCATGTAATAAGAGTTATAAAGTCTATTTGCAGTAGCACAAACAACATTATTTTTGTAAAACCGGCATGTATTATTATCTGTCATCATGACATAACCTCGATCCGCGGCACGGTTCACAGAGAATAAATTTGTTTTTAGTTCGGGAACGAACAACACGTTATCTATGGTCGTTTCAACCCATTCACTCCCATTCCTAACCTCTACCGCCATCTGTCCAGATCCTAATACACTAATACTGGCGCCATTACCTACAATTACTGACTTTTGTGAAACACTCGTAAATGATGAAAATAATGATCGATCACGGCACATATGCTCACTCGCCCCAGAATCAACTAGCCACTGAGATTTTTCATATTCATAATCTACTGAATTTAATATTACGAACGCATTACTCATATTCTTACTGTCCTTAGATCTTCTGAAACGACACTGCGCCTTATAATGTCCCGGTTTACCACAATAGAAGCACTTATTATCATTGCACTTTTTCTCACTGTCCCTATTACTTCTACACTCCGTTTGGTAATGTCCTAGTTTACCACACTTAAAACACTTAATCTTCCTCTTGGCCACGAACGCTGACGACGACGACGCCTCCTGGTTTTCTTCAGTCTTTTCCTTCAATCTTTCCTCTTCTACTAATAATCTCGCCACCAAGTTGTCGAATGTTTGTTTACTATCGGGAGCGGACTCCCAAGCCGATACAAAATGTTTGTATTCATCTGGCAAGCTCATCAGAACTTTAGTTATAGTGAATTTATCCGATATCTCTTCACCCATTTGTTTCAACTGACTTTGCATTTCTTGAATCTTGGATAAAAACAGCGACATATCAATCCCTTTCTCGTATTTATACTGGAAAAAGCGCTGCTGTATGATATGAATACTTGTTTCTGACTTCTGCTCGTAAACTGTTAGCAGCTTTCTCCACATTTCAGCAGACGATGTGCAGGTTAAGATATGCAGCATGACATCCTCCGACATTCTGGTAACCAGCAATGATTGCGCCTTAGCGTCTATGGCTTCCCAAGCATTTTGTGACCCAATATCTTCCGGTTTGACCTTTTTACCCTCAACAACGTCCAACCATCCTTGACTTCTCAGCAATACGGTAATTTGAAACTTCCACACATTCCAGTTTTTCACACCTTCCAGTTTCATCACATTATTTCCTTCCATCTTGCGATCTGCCTTGCCTCAGACTTGAGCAAGTATTTTTCTTGACAAAAATAATTTCTTATTGGAGCTCCCGCCAAAAAGTTAACCTCCTTTTTGCCAATCTTCAAACCCGCACGATGTAATTATTATTTTTCCAGCGTTAGCTTACTTTTAACATCAGGTAGCCGTAACTGGGCCCATAACCTGTTGTTATATTACTATTATAATGAAACTGTTTTACTATTTGAAAAGTAGATTTATTTTAAACGGTGAGACATGTTACAGTTAGTAAGAAAACCAGAGAGAGTGAGCTATAGACAATTAACTCTATACTAATTAAAACACTTGTAGTGTTGCCACCACACCGATATAAAAATGTACCTGCATTGCCTGTCTTTTTAACACTACCCTAAACTAGGGCAATAAGCCCTTAGTTGACCACGCTGGCCAAGTGCGGGTTGGTCGGCGTAGTCAGGGGGCTTAGACAAAGTAACAATATCGAAACGATAACGAAGTTCGAAAAGAACAAAATGTATGGGATTGACCACGTTATTTATCGCGTCTAATGTCAATCCCATACATTTTATTATTTTCGAACTTCGATATCGTTTCGATATTGTTACTTTGTCTACCGCATCAGTACTTCATGCTATTTCTGATATATCATCGAATTATAAAAAAAATACGACTTAAAAAGAGTATAAAAATGGCGGCGTGTGAATCTGAAACAATCAACACGTAGGCCTATACAATGTCCCACACCATTACGGAAGATGAATATGACGCGTTGTAATTTTAAGAGAGGTCGGTGGCTAATGACGTCATAACTCACGGTAACGGGACCCTAACGGACTGGGAACGAGGATCGCATGATTGATGACGTCACCGAATAAACAATGTCAACTAGCGTAGTAATTATAAATAGATATTACACAACATCACAAACATTGATCAGATAATGTGGTAAGTAGCTTACAGATGGCACCTGTGTTACAGATATCAGAATTAACAGTGGTTACACTAATATACTTCAATATATTTAATATTAATTAAATAAAAAAACCCAGACACGGAACAAATATCTTTCTCGAATGGGAATCCAACCCAGGAGTTGTGGAACCGTAGGCAGTGAATCTGGGTCAGTAATCACTGTTTCACCGAGGCAGTCAGTTTATAATTAAACTATAAATTCTTGTATTGCATTTTTGACGGGTGTTTAAGAAAAAAAGATATCAAGTCTTGGATTCTGACATACTTACACGTATATACTGACTGGAGTATTCCAGTATTATTTATGCATTCAAGGCAATTAGCATTTAGATACCTATACAGTAGAACGAAGAATCTCCTGTTTTTCTCCCGTGCGAAAACACGGGTACTGTAGTATTGCAACAATTTGTGAAAGAAAACCCTCTTTTTGTCTAATCGCGGTTTCTTAAATAGAAATATTTTTTTATTAAAACTATTTTCAATATCTAAAAAAGGTAAAAGAGTATACTCTGCCGTATCTGCATGAAATTCCTTATTGTGCCTAAGCCGCAATCATTATCAGCCCATATACGTACCCATTGCTGGGGCACGGGCCTACCCTAAACTACGCTACGCTGCCTAATGCCAATTGTGGGTTGATCAACTACACAATTTTAGAATTTATTCGTGGTGCAGGATTCGTCACGACATTTTCCTTCAAGTGTCAAATAATTAATCGTATAAATTTCAAATTTGAAAATACAGTGGTACGCAGCGGGGTTTGAACTGGCGGCATGGCAAGAAACGACCTTAACCACTTGGCCATCACAGATGTATTTTTCACAATTGCCGCATTATAACAAAAAATTTAAACATCGAAAACCTGACTAACAAATCATACTCAACTCGGCCATCTTTTTCACACCCATCTAATGATCAGATTCGGTAAATCTGCGCTCTGTCACTCTCAATAGCTTAAGATAGGGACAGAGCACCGTTTCCGAATCTGCATCCGTTTCCAACATTGTGAGTGGGCTAATCTCGAAAACGAATCTCAAACGAGATTCCTAATGAAACCGCAGTATTGATGTCATTTAAATTCGTAGGTGACTGTGTTTGATGTAAAAGGAACGTAACGAGGTTTGAGCCTTAATCCTTTGACGTTTTTAGCATGTAAAGAAATATCTCGTGTAAGTTTGTTTAGTGGTCATGTGGCCATAATAAGCGCATATAATTACACTGTAATTGTTAAAAGGTGTCGATGGCCGCATGGTTTAGGTCGTTGCTTGCCGTGCGAGAGGTCGCCAGTTCAAACCCCGCCAGGTAACAATGTGTTTTTCAAATTTGAAATTCATATGTACCATCATTCGACGTTTTAACGGTGAAGGAAAACATCGTGAGGAAACCAGCATACCTGAGAAATTTTTCGACGGTGTGTGAAGCTATGTCAGAGGCCTACGGGCGGTTTAAAATCTCTGACACCAGGTTGTTCATCAACCATACGATAAGAAGAAGATTGTTTGACAATTTCCAAATTCAAATACATTTGAAACACGTATCTTAAAATAATTTATATCAATAGAGTAAGGAATGACAGATCGCCCTGGTGTTAGCTAGGCCTGTACCCCAGCAGTGGCGACGTATATGGGCTGATGATGATGTTGATGAGACAGCAACACAAACATTGTGAATTTCAATCCGTATGCAACACGTTGACGAAGCACATTTTTGGGTTCTTTTTTTATAATAGGCTAACAAGATGACCTCACTCCACCTGATGGTAAGAGGTAGTGATATCCAAATATGAGGTCGACAGGCACAATACATCATATTGTCATAAATTGGCGTTATTGTAAATAATTAAGATGATCTCAAACGAGTTTCCTAATGAAACCGCGGTATTGATGTCATTTCCCAGTAAAATTCTGTAGCGAGGTGAGCCCAAATCCTTTGACGTTCGCATGTAAAGAAATATGCCGTGTAATTTTATGCGGTTGTGTGGGATTAATGAGTTCCTTAAAGGCTTCCGCAGAATTTTGTGTTAAACCATTTTGAGTCCTACGCGAATGTATTACTAAATTATGATTAACGAAGAGTTAATGGATATTTTGTTTCAGATTTGTTTACTAATCGACTTCAAATAGAAAATCATGTTTGAAAAAATGTTTATGATACTAATATCAGCAACAACACGATCAGCTTATCTATTTCGATAGCAAAATGTATTTAGAATATAATACATACTTGTAAGTATCAGACATTGTTACTATATACCATTTTTATCCAGATTAGGTAGGTACTTATTAAATTAAAAAGCAGTGATAGCCGAGTGGAACGACCGTAGGACTGCCAAAGGTTGCAGGTTCGAACCCCGGCACGCACCAATGTCTTTTGGAATTCATGTGCGTATTATAAATTAATTTTCACTTGCTAAAACGGTGAAGGAAAACATCGTGAGGAAACCAGCACACCTGAGAGAGAAGCCATGTCAGAGGCCTACGGGCGGTTTAAACTCTGACACCAGGTTGTACATCAACCATACGATAAGGAGAAGACTTATTAAATTGATTAGAATCCTCAACATCATCAGCCCATATACGTCCCCACTGCTGGCGCAAGGGCTTACACTAAACTAGGGTGATAAGAACTTAGTCAACCACGTTGGCCAACTGTGCGGTATGGTCGACTTCACAACACTTCACACACAAGGTGTGCAGGGTTCCTCACGATGTTTTCCTTCACCGTTAAAGTGTCAAAAAATCGTACATCTAAATTTAAAATTTGTAAAACACAGTGGTACGTGACGGGGTTTGACCACTCGCATGGCAAGCAACGACCTCAACCACTCGGCCATCGACGCTGATTAGAATACCCATCACAATTTGATCCTTCAATGGCTTTAAGAGCTTTTGAAATTGTTGATTACCTACCTAATTTCAAAAGATACTCAAATAAAACAATACTATTGTTACTATCATAAAATTAATATCATTATAAAGTAAATAGAAGTACAAAGGTCTCAAAACATTTTAATTTTATTAAAGGCATTTTCAGAATTGAATTAGAAAATAAAAGCGTCATTTCAGATTCCTAGAAGGCCTTCTCAGAGACATTAAATAGTGATAAAGTACTGCAATTTGCGAAATATCACGTTGAATATTCAAAAGAAATATTAGTTATATTTAAACTGTGAAATAAACAACATAAATTATCTCACAGTTTCTGTTGTTTCTTTAAGCTTTTTATAATAAACGTTCTGCATCACAGCATTTGCCACAGCCGAACAATTAAAGGTAAGGAAGTTCATATTGTTATACGTATTCATAAACATACTAAACGAGAAAGTAACTTTGTATGTCTGTCAGTCTGTTGATCTTCACATTCACAAAATTTCATTGAAATGCATAAAAATTTTGAAACAGTATGTCTGGATGTCTATCTGGAAACATAGGTATAGGTAAAATTTTCACCGTTTTCTCAGTAAAATAATAAAAAATAAAAATAAAATATTTATTTCGGTTAACAATCTTTAACTTATGATATAAGTTGATGGAGTCTCCATTTAAGCTGAAGAGCCTGTGTTTGGAGTTTCCTTATCAGTAGGTAAGTATGAGAGTAATGTTATGTGATAAACTACTATTACCTACTAGAGTTGGGGGCAGTAAGTTATAAAATTGGTATTTTGTCAAGTATAAAAAATGGTTGCCTGTAAAGTCGGTTTTACGGGCGAAGATTTTACGTGACAACGTCTAATTCTCTAGTGCTGCGCGCGCGGCAGACCGATCATAGTTGAGTGGGAGAGAGACGCAAGGCATTCGGCGGGCCTCTCTCTCGTTCGGTGACTCATCGTAACGTTACCGAGCGTTACACTTTTTCATAAGTGACTCCCAGCCGCAACCTAATTTAAGACGTTGTCACGTCAAAAATTTATGTATCTTCTCTTTGACGCCACCTAGAGATTTAGAGTGAGAACGAACTGTATTACTGCATTTATATTTACTGTGGTACAATTGCTTTTCCACGACACAGCCCAAAAAGCTTAACACACTCTTATATTAAAGTCCTCTTTTATGTATTTCACCTAGCGAAAACAATAACATAGATTACTATGAAAGTAGTCTTTATCGCCCTGGACATAAGGGTGGTTATGGTGGATTAAGACAAGGAATATGACGCGATTAAGTATCTTCTGTTGTTACCAGATCAAACTGGGTTCCGTTTATAGGCCGTTATGTGGAGATAAACCCTCATTTATCGAGGAGACAATAATGATATCTTTTCATGAAAGATGACCCTTGTAATCTTCATTGATTTTTGTGAGCTCACAGCGTATGAGCTTTTGAGGGTTAGGTGTGGAATCAGTCAGTAACTAATTAAGTTAAGATTCTAAAACCGTCATTCCTTTAAGTGCCTGTTCACACCTAGCGAGTTTTGGGCGATTTCGATCGCGGCGATATCGCCGCGAGCTCGCAGCGTGCACGCCGCGATATCGCCGCGATTTCGCCGCGTACAGCGTTCATATTTCCAACATGAACGGTCCTGCGCTGTAGAATGCGGCGCATGCGCTAAGCAGGTAGGTTGGATGAGGATGAGGAATTAAATCATCTCTTTAAAAAAATGCACAAATGTGTATACCGCACCAAAGTGGATGTATTACTGATTGTTATTTATGAATTATACTGAACCTTACCTTAAGAGTTTTAACTTAATAATAATTAAGAGAACTTAATAATCAGTAAGATAAGGCTTCCCATACCTGAAGGAATTTTCTTCTCCTTTATTGAAACCTTACATATAATGAATAAATTAAATATAAATAAATTACACATCATCACATACATTGATATAATCCAGTGACAAGTAGCTTAAGCACTTGTGTATACTTAAATATATTTAATCTTCTTCTTATCGTATGGTTGATGAACAACCTGGTGTCAGAGTTTTTAAGCCGCCCATAGGCCTCTGACATGGCTTTACACACCGTTGAAAATTTTCTCAGGTGTGCTGGTTTCCTCACGATGTTTTCCTTCACCGTTAAAGCGTCGAATGATGCTACATATGAATTTCAAATTTGAAATACACATTGGTACCTGACGGGGTTTGAACTGGCGACCTCCCGCATGGCAAGCAACGACCTTAACCACTCGGCCATCAAGGCAATATATTTAATGACACACCCAGAATCGGAACAAACACCGATGTTCCTCACACCAATATTCGTTGCTGGTGGGTATCGAACCCACGACTCTAGGAACCGTAGGCAGAGAACCTGGGTAACCACTGTTCCACCGAGTCAATCTAAAGAAGCAACTGGAATAATTATGTACTATCTAGTACAGTTTCTCTTATACACAGAGGTATAATACTCTAACATCACCGACTGGTTTAAAGTGCTAACAAAGAGAATTAGTAAAGCATTATTATAGTGATACGTTTTGTTAACATTTGAACAAAATACACAAATGCAGTGGTCTGCAACTCTGTTGTAACTTTGTGTGTATAGTTCGTGAGTACAGGCAAGTGATTACTTAGTATGTTGACTTAACTGTCCGTCGGTATTCAGCACTTTGAAGTGAGGTGAGTTGGGTCTGTACTAGAACTGTTTTAAAGTTTATTCGGAACGATTCGCTGTTTAAATGTACCGCTAGTTTAGAAGCGTCCGAATGTTTCTCTATCGTCAGTTTTCGTTTAAAGTGACTATATTTTGGTTGAGGTAATTATTTTTTGTGGTTAAATCCAATATCTTAGAAACCTCTTAGTTTATATTGTTCAAATGTAAATATAGAGGTCCGAAACCTTTCGTAGAGATATTGCCAGTCTAAGTATTATCTACCGTCTTTATAACGGGGCTCTTCAGGCGGGGCGTGAAACGGCATTTAAGCAGGCCTTCAGGGTGAGTGCGTCTCTATCTATTGTGCCTGTCGACCTCATATTTGGATCTCACTACCGCTTACCATCAGGTGGAGTGAGGTCATCTTGTTAGCCTTTTATAAAAAAAATTACGGGGAAGCTCAGAGGGCCTACCATGAGTTGGCTATCGTAAACTTACGTACGTTAAAAACCTATCGAGTTGTTTTTTTCATATGGCCGATTGTAGTTCTTCGCGTAACCACCAGCCGGCGCTGTACATGTTTTTCATAGACATATTTACGTAGTCGATATCGAGCGCGTAAGTTTTAAACTCATGGTAGCCCCACTGAATAGCTATTTCAACTATTCCTTCGTATTTCAACTAGGCACGTGCTGGACAGCGTGGCCATCCACATAAAATGCATGAAGCTGATGACTCGAACCTATAGGTTTAGTTCCTTTTTTCTGCCCAGTGTCATTAAGGTATAGAATGCCCTTCCAGCTCATTTCCCCCCTCCCTCCTGTGATCGGCAAAGACAAAATGTGAAATACCATTTAAACAGGCTTTCAAGGTGCGTCTGACTGACTCATCAAGGTGGATCCCACTAGCGTTTACTATCAGGTGGAGTCAATTCATCCTGTTAGCCCTTTTTAAAAACACAAAATTATTAGGCACCCTAGGTAATAGTTTGTGTGGTGTGACGATCTGGTCCATCTACGAAAGAACTGGCAAATGCTAGCTTTAGATAGAGAGCAAAAGATAGATTTAGAGGAAACCTTTGCCCAGCTAGATCGTACAAATTGAAAAAAAAATACCTTAATCATGATTCAAAGGAATGGAGAAAAAACAAAAGTTTTTAAAAAAAGAAAATTGTTTTTGGTAGTGGACAGTTAATCGTAAATAGGTAGGGTTCGCATCGCAAACTAAAATAAAAGTCGAAGATATCGTAAATTAAAATAAAAGTTTTGTTTATGGAATCTTGCTTTATTCAAATAGACAGTAATAATAATTTATCATTGTAAAATATATTTTACAGTATACTTTTTTCACCTAAAATTTACTATTTTACATACTGATTAAAAATGTTCTTTAAATAACGTTGATTTTGCATGACAGTATCATTTGTTTATTGGCATATTCATTTAATTTAATACGTTGATTTCTTATAATGTTATTGAAAATAATAATGTTATGCGTAGTCAACGTGTAAAATTAGAAAAGTTGACAAATTAATTTATTGATATTAAAGATACTTACTAAGTTATTCATTAATTAAATTAATTTACTTTAAGTCAATATTTACATAATTATCAAATTTTATTAAGTAAACCGATGTTATTTTAATGGAGGTGAGAAATTTACACAGCATGGGTCGAATAGAGTGTAGCGGTAAAAGCTTCAACATAAAATTATTCTATGTTATGTGATTTACAGGAACATCTTTATCTGTATTTGAAATGACTTATTATAACTAAACGATTTGCTCACATATACCCATAATGTTTATTAAGATATTGGATTATTTTGTAATTGAAACAGGTTCTAACTATTTTAATATTTTGAAAAACGTTGTCCGGGGATTTGAACACCCGTCCTTCCAGGAATCGCGCCCAGACGTGCGAACCGATACACCAAACATCAGCTATTGAAGCCGTCAAATGTTTCCGTCCATTTCCTTTTAGCCACAGATGGCGCCATCATTATCACCTTCATAAAAATATTTTCCATTTTCAAAATGTTAAAACAGCTAATTAAGACAGCTTTAGCACTGAAACATTTTAAATTTATATCAATTTACAGGTTCTAACTATTTACATGAATTTGATATGAACACTATTGAACAGGTTAAATGAAATTTATATACCATACCATTTGTTTTAGATTCACAAAAAACTAGCCAAGCTATAAGTAAAACTTGAAACTTTTCCACATGAGAAACATTTTTCAATGTTCTTTTCTATGTATATGAGTTAAGCCGAATGTTTTTTTCACGTGGTTCAAGGAAATAATACTTAACGCATAGAAGTATTATGTACTACGTAAAACACTATACCAGAGCCGCTCTAAGTTGGCCGATTTGCTACATGTCAGACTGACTGCACTAGTCTTTGAGTATAAAGCCACTGGAGATGCCTTACACGGGCGACCCCCTCCGGCAAAGTACGTGTTTGAAGTTTTGAACAGTTGACCAATAACTGTTCAAACACGTTTAATAAAACTACTTGTCGCTGCACCACCGCCATTTTGCAGTGATCCCTGTCGCATGACGTTTCTCTTGAAAAAAGGTTAGTTGTGCAGTATTCTCATATAAAAGGCGATCGAGAGCTCAAATTCGCAACAAGAGCGCGTTTCGTATCATATCTAAGTGTTTTTATTTACTTTTAAACGTGCATTTAAGAAGAACTGCCATTTAAATAAAAAGTCGTTTCGATACGTAAACGACAGAAAAAAATAAACAAGAATACAGTGGTACGGGGGCTAGTGATGTCACAAAGTCAAAAAAGCGACTCGACATTTGAATGAATCATTCACTCCCTGCAGTTAGTTGTATAATCCGTTTTTTACTTTAATTTTGAATTAAATAAAAGGTCTAAACATATGTTATATTTAAATCTTGTAAGATGAATTAGAAAAATTACTTTTCTTTCCTCTGGTCATACGATATTGAAATTTAGTCTGAAAATGAAAAGAAATTCTGTGATTCCCTTAGAGATATTTTTAAAGACATAGATATTTTAACCGTATCCTCTCAGTACATTTTGGACTGTATCTTATATGTTTACAAGAACATACAATCATTTAATATCGGATCCTCACCATTTTAACACCAGTAATAAACATAAGTTTGCCGTTTCAAGGCTCAGGCTTCAAAAGACTGGAAAGTCGTTCTTGGGTTTAGGCACAAAATTGTTTAATAAGATCCCACAAAATGTTATTGAATTACAATAATCAGTACAAGATAGTTCAGTTCATTCACCAAACTGATTTTATTTTATTCTTTGTGTCATCACAATTTTATTCGTATGTGTGTTGCGTAGTTACGTGAAAACTTTGTTTGTGTGCGTGTATTGTTTGAAGTGTTGAACATTTTTGTAGTGTGCGTTTATCGTTACAGCAAAATTTGTGTCTGTTGAGTTATTAATTTTTTGGTGGTGTGCTGTACGTGTTTACCTCGCCCCCCGCTAAAAGTGGCGAAAAAATTTGTTAGAAGCGTTGACGTTATGGCATCTCCAGTGGCTTTATACTCAAAGGCACTAGTGAGGGACAACGGTAAAATTGCCGAAGTATATAAGTAACAGTTATTTCCACTTTATAACCAAGCAAGGTCTAATTATAACAAATTTTTATTAAAAACATTAATTCACATCCAAAAGATTGAATTTAAGTTCCTTATTTATAAATATATTTATTTTTAAAATACAGTACTTATTAAATCCTCCATCCTATTTTTTAAAAATACCTGGTGAGTATTACCTACTACGTCACTATGAAAACGTGTCAAACGGCGTAACCTTGTAAAAGCGTAATACAGAGTGGAAATTTTACGTTTTCTTTTTATAATTCAATTATTTTAGGTAATAAAAGACAAATAACTAGATAATTATACCGGAGCCGTTCTTAGAAGACTGATTTGACACTTTTTATTTTATATTTTGCATTTATCCTTGTTAAGAGGAACATATTTACGCGAATCATAAAGAACAACTTTTAAAAATAATACGTTATTTCAAAATTTCAAATGCACATAATTATATAATTACTAGCTGTGCCCGCGACTTCGTTCGCGTGGACTACAGGATTTAACATATAAAAGTTTATCCTGCTAACTCTCGTTCCCGTAAGAATTTTTCAATATCCTGTTCCAACTAAGCTTTAAGTTTACTATGGTACCTGCATGCCAAATTTACAGCATCTAACTTCAGCGGTTTAGATTTTTCATACAAAGAATGTTCCCGATGATTCCTGTTCCCGTAAAAATTTCGGGAATTCCTTGCTTAGTGCACCTCTACGGTACCTAAGCTACGCAGCAGTGGTCTCCTTTTTCACGGCTTTCAGGGTGAGTGCGACAGGCTCAATATGGTCTATTGTGCCTGTCGACCTCATATTTGGATCTCACTACCGCTTACCATCAGGTGGAGTGAGGTCATCTTGTTAGCCTCTTTATAAAAAAAAAAAAAAAAACGTCCAGTCCAAATTTCAAGTGCCTACGTTTAGCCGTTTAGGCTGTGCGTCGATATGTCAGTCAGTTAGTCAGTCAGTTTCTCTTTTTATATATTTAGATAAGAACCCGGCTTGGCTCGGGTAAGATGTGATTCATAATAAACATCGAGGAGCAAAATATAGGTAAATATTTCCGTAGTCATCGGTTCTTCAAGGAATACTAAAGGATTAAACAGGACATAGATTCTTTCATTGAGTTTAATAAATCTAGTGAATAAAAATTGCAAAAGTTTTTATACAATAAATTTTTAACATTTAAAATTAAGGAACATCAATCAACAAAACAAATTGCAATGAGTACTAATCCTAGAATTTGGCAAAAGTCCTTATAAAATTATATTATCTATTCTTCATCAGTATCTGTTATCGCCCTGAAAGAGTATATCATAAAAAATGTGTCAAAAACAATGTTTCCGCGAAACGTCAATGACTGAAGAAAAATAGTTTTGATAATATTCACTCAATTCCGGCAAGATGGTGACTGTGATTCGTCTGTCAACACATTTTGAATTTAGCAAAATACTCGACAATCCGAATTTTGCGGATATATGTTGTCGACTCGAAATCATTATTTTTTGATGTTTTATTATTCATGTAAGGTTTTAATCGAGTCTACCGTACCCCTTGACGAAATTATTAATATAGAAGATTACTTTGGAGCAAACATCTAAATCATTAAAACGATTGTTATGGGTAAACTATAAAGGTAGACATATGCTCTCGCGGACATTTTTAAAGATAATGTTAAGATGAACAATTCATCCATAGAGCATTTTTGTATAACTTTAACTATATGCTCAGCGCACGCCACGGAAGGCCTCAGAAACGATACTTTCCCCCGTTTTTGAAACATTTTCGGTTACTGCTCCACAACTATAGGACCTAGCGTGATATTATATAGTAACTTCTGAATAATGCAGCTTTCTAATGGTGAAAAAATATTGCAATCGGTCCAGTAGTTTTTGAGTTTATGCATTACAAACATACAAAAATACAAATCTTTCCTCTTTATAATATTAGTATAGATTTGTCTTTTATTACCTAAAATAATTGAATTATAAAAAGAAAACGTAAAATTTCCACTCTGTATTACGCTTTTACAAGGTTACGCCGTTTGACACGTTTTCATAGTGACGTAGTGGGTAATACTCACCAGGTATTTTTTTAAATAGGATGAAGGATTTAATAAGTATAGTATTTTAAAAATAAATATATTTATAAATAAGGAACTTAAATTCAATCTTTTGGATGTGAATTAATGTTTTTAATAAAAATTTGTTATAATTAGACCTTGCTTGGTTATAAAGTGGAAATAACTGTTACTTATATACTTCGGCAATTTTACCGTTGTCCCTCACTAGTGCAGTCAGTCTGACATGTAGCAAATCGGCCAACTTAGAGCGGCTTTGGTATAACTGAATGACTTTATATTACATACTTTTTTATCATAGATGATTTTATCTATTTTGTTTCTTAAAAACAACTGATAGTTTCCCAATAAAATCCCAATCTGTCAATTGCCCAAAGCACATTCACTGACAACTGTATTTATTTAATTTAAAGCCACGCTACGGTATTACCTTTCTCCTTTCAAGTACCGAGTGCTGTCACCCGTGACATTATTCTTGACGACGGCCGATGACGTTTCGTTGGGCACTTTGCTGACGCGACGACGCGTCAGCCAGCGCTGCGGTTCGCGTCATGTGCCGCCGTCGAAGCACTCGGGAGCGATAATAATTTGTTACTAAGAAAAGGAGGTTTTATGCTAATGGATTTTGATATTGTTGTTTAATACAAACCAAACTCGTATTGTATTTGGGGAAATATTTAATATTATAGCACGAAAAGATAATGCTTCATGCAATTAGTTTTAAAAACAACTTTATAATTTCTACATGTTGGCAATAGCTTATATCACTATAGTTTATTTTTACATTTTCACAATGTACAAATTCACTGCCGATTCACGACGAATGTCTAAAAAAATCTTCTTGCATGTGTGTTACGTGACATTGTTCCCGACGGCGGCGGACGACGGCGAAGCGCTGACGCGCCGTCGTGTCAGCGAGTGTTGCGGCTCGCGTCATGTGCCGCTGTCGAAGTGCTCGTGAGCGATAATAATTTGTTACTAGAAAAGGAGATTTTGATATTGTTGTTGTTTAATATTAACTCAACTCGTATTGTATTAGGTCAAAATTAAATATTATAACACATAGAATATTACTCCTGTTTGATGCAATTATTTGTTGATTTAAAAACAACTTTTAAATTTCTACATGTGCTGAATAGCTTACATCACTTAAGTTTTTTTATTTCGCTTTTATCACAATGTACCTACACATTCACTGACGATTTTCGACGAATGTCTTTCTTATATCAACCACGCTACTCTTCCGCCTTTCTCCTTCTCAACGGTGACATCTGACGTGACATTGTTCTCGACGGCGGCGGATGACGTAGCGTTGGGCGCTTCGCTGACGCGTCGTCGCGTCAGCGAGCGTTGTGGCTCGCGTCATGTGCCGCAGTCGATGCGCGCGCACACCGCGGCGCTCAGCAGCGTTGCGGCAGCGAGAGCGATTTGCACACAAGCGATTACGACGAGGTCCCGCGACGAAGGCCGCGAGTCGTCTACGACTGGGCCGTCGCTGTAAAAGAAGTAATGGGTTTAGCATCGCAATCAAAGATGATCCAGAATCAAATTGGCCAAGTCAGAATATTATTATACACTGTGACATTTTTGTGGTTGCTTTCCCACAGTAAAATGATTCTATCTTAGTAGTACAAAAGATGTGTGCAGTTCTTTTTTGGTAAAATCAATAAATGCCGGTTTTACGAAAGGTTTAACCGTAACTCGAAAACACGTTCGAACCGCTTTATGACTTAGGGTGTAGAGCTTCTTTAGCTTTAAGCGTCGATTTCATGTGGCAAGCAGTACCTGAATACGTCACATCTTCAAAAACAACGATAGCCTTTCTCGTTTTCGAGTTGGAAAATTATTATTCCGAAAAATCGTATTATATATATATATATATATATATATATATATATATATATATATATATATATATATATATATATATATATATATATATATATATATATATATATATATATATATAATAGTATTACTAAAGGCAAGTCGTTCTGCCACGGGAAAACAACCACTAAAATTTCACGGTGTACACTGTGACATTTTAGTTGTTGCTTTCCCACAGTAAAATGATTCTGTCTATGCAGTAAAATAGATTTGTCATTCTTTTTCAAATCAATAAATACCGGTTTTTGAAATGGATGAAAGAAACTCGAAAGCACGCTCGAAACTATTACTTAGAGCGTTTGATTTTGTCATCGACTCAATAAGAAGAAGTTCGAGCGAATTGCTTTTTTAGTTTTAATCATCAATTTCATACGGCATAACTATCGCTTCTCAAGCTTCCGAGTTGGATGGGATTTTTTGAAAAATTACCATAATTCGATAGTACCTACTCCTCGAGGTAAATCGTTCTGCTATAGAAAAACAACCACTAAAATTTCACGGTGTATAGTTTTTAAGTTATGTTTAATATCCCGGACATATTCAGTTTTCTAATAAGAAGCAGGTAAAGTTTAATTCGACGATTGAGTGGCCAAATTATTAACCAACGTCTGCTTCTAGATGATTTGTCACTAACTGAATTCATAAAGATTTCCATCATACATCTACCAACAGAAAATGTAAAAATGTGGATGGGTGAAGACTAACGTTTGCATATCGTTTAGCAGTACAACATCGAAATGTAGTGAGTGTGTTGTCCTCACACAAAGTGACGTGACTATTTCCAATAAAAAAAACAAATCGCGGAATCTAGAATAAAATTTTTACGGTATTTTTTTTTGCACCAGCTGGGTTTGTTCGGTTAACAAGTTGACTGTCAAAAATAAAAATCTTTGTCACGTCCCTGTCCACGCACAGTAATTTAGCTAAATAAAACAATTGAAAAAGGCAAACTTGAATTTGTGAACGGATATTCCAGTGCACGGTCAATCGCAGTCCTGCATCCTTACAAAACCACAAAGGGGTGATCATAGATCTAATTCGAAACCCCGGTCACAATTGTCAAAACTTGTCTTTAAGACATCTGTATCAAATAAATAATAATTATTCTATTCTATTCTATTCTTTTAAAATTTACAATTTAGATAAAAGCTCAAAAAAGAGATGGTATGAAGTCGATTAAACCTTACTCGGCTAAAGTTTGGTTGACTTGGCCTCATCACCCTAGTTTAGGGTAAGTAGCTCGTGACCCTCCGGGTGAAAATACCTCCTTAAGTGAAAAGAAGATCAAAGGCGAATAAAACATGCGGTCCGTGGTTAAGCGAATCTCAAGTTGCATTAGCTTCTATTAAATCCGTTGATTCCAAACACACGAACATCGCCCGACCGCGCGGTCGAGCGGTACTCCTCGCCTTTACGGCCTCTGCTCGCCGCGACGGCGCAAGGTGCTGTGTCATTAGGCATTAGGCGAACTACTCATACCTATAGTTAACCCCGGGAGGGTCCAATATCGTTCGGCAGCACTGCACCACCAGTGCTAGTAGAAGGCACGCAGCGGCAGCCCAGAGTACCGACGCGGCACCCGCGCCGCCACCGCCGCCCGCGACGCCGCTCCAACCACGTGACGTGTGGATTGACACCGCTGGGAATGACGCCAAATCACGTAAGTTACATCGACTACATGTAGAGCTGTATCTAGGTACTCTAGAGTAACGAAGCATTGGTAACTGGTAGGTAGTTTTTATCTCAAAGGATGAACATCAATTTAATTATATTGTTTTCATCTCATATCTTAACTTTTGGTATTTTTAAGGTTGGCAATTGCCCAACACCCCAAGTTTTACACAAGCATATTTTCACAGCTAAGACGCTAACATCATAGACGTCGTGTGGGTGTAGACCCACCCAGGCTATGCTTAGGAATGCATCCAATACCAGAGACAACCTTAATCATAGACGAACTATCCGCATCGAAAACATTATATCGCTAACTTAAATCTCAAATGGCGTAACCGCCAATTTGGTCAAAATGACTTTTAATGCAGTTTTATTCAGTTTTTTTCTCTATCGATCTGTATATTTAAAATCCTCAAATTCGCAAAAAAAGGTTATTACGACCCAATGTTTTTTATAGATTTGAACACTTTTCATAAGGTAAACAGGTCGTAAAAGGCTTAGTCTAATTTACTTGGTGTTTACGCCCCTAGAAATTATTGTGACGTGAAAAAAATGTCAAAAAAAGGGTGTAAGTGACATAATTTTCTGGCGTAACTCGTAAGACACGCTATTTTTCGAAATTGCAATACAAAAGAAAGGCGTTTACACCCAACATCGCTGAACACATGATTGTCATTATTATTGTTAGTATTGACGCCCGGGGGGATTAAGATTGCGGAGACATTGGCTATTTATTGCTTTTCCTTGTTTCGGCATTTTAAATCAATATCCAAACACAAATCAGAATCAAAGACCAATAACGCGCCAAAGTCAACGTAACGGTCACAAAAAATAATAAATACACCGAGGAACGTAATCTATGCGCACAAGTACGCAAATGGCTGAATACATAGATAAATGTATGGTGAATACACATCAGCGGGGGTTTCAAATGACAAAATTAATCGATTTAGATACGTAAAAATCTTAGTGAAGTTTCCCATATTCCAAAATTTTTCATCCAATTCTAAAAATTACGCGTTGAGTCACTATGAAAAAGTGTCAAATGGCGTAACTTTGTAAAAGCGTAATACAGAGTGAATATTTTACGTTTTCTTTTATTATTAAATGAGTTTAAAGCACAAAAAACATTTTTTTATTGGAGATACGACCTTCACCTCTTAAAAATCGTGATTTTTATGGGGCGTAAACGCCTTTTTGTAATATTTTCACAAGTCGTAACCGACTTCTAGTTTCTTAAATATAAGATTTAGGTACAAAGAGTTCCTACTGAAGCCTTTATCTCAAAAATTCTAAGAAATTTGATGTATAAAACATTTTCATGGTATTAAAATTGATAAAGTTATGAATTAAAAAACATTTTTTTTGTTTTTCTGCTCTCCTGAAAAGTAGTGTTTTGGTGGTTACGCCATTTGAGATTTAAAGTATCGATATTGTAAGTATCAACCTTTCTGCAGGCAATGTGTTTCGCAATGCTGTATGGACTAGTGCACTAAAAAAGCGGTATGTGCACAAACCTGCAGCGATGACACTGATGCCCCCTGCTGGGATGCCGAGCCCCATGTTGAACTTCTGCCGTTCCTCTATGAAGGCCACGCTGCCCATCACCATGGCTGATATGCCACACACTATCTGTTGACAAAGTTCAAATTCACAATATCAAATCGTCATTAAAATAATTACCTATGAAACTACTTAAGATTAGGCTGTACGGGTTTAATCCTTTTGCTTTTCTCTGGTGGGATAGTTCCTAATTATAGATAGATTTCTAATTTGACGGATCCAACGTTTCGAGCTCTTTACAGCGCTCGTGGTCATGGGCAAGACAAAATAAATCAAAAGTGAAATTAAAATAATATTTGTAGGTATAAGAGAAATATAGTATATCGGAAAATGTTCATGATTATCTGAAATTAAACTAATTTTACAGATTAAACTCGCGTGTATAGTAATTCTTTACAAATATGTTAAGAATCAATAATAATTTAGAGACCCGACGTTTCCAGTTCTTTACAGTACTCGTGGTCACAGGCAAGACTAAAGATGACAGCTTTGTCCTTATAAGAAAGTTTAAGTAATACCGCCATTTGGTAAGATATTTTGCGCGTTCTTTACAATAAACATCCTTAGGTCTTGCAATATGGTCTTCATGATAGGATACCAAGCACGTGATACACTCCAACCATCTTCCCCATTGAATTAGGATGTTTTTTAATCTTAAAAGCTTCTCTCAGCATCCTAGGGACCAAAACGTTGATCTCTCACGCCGGGCCCGCAAATTATATGTTTAGAATAATATACGCAATACACAATACACGCAACTGGAAAATAAAAACAATGATAATCAAAATACACACGTTAATTACAATACGTAATTTATTATTCGTCAATATGGTGTAACGTAGTACGTTATTTTTCTAATATTTTTTATTATTTAATTTCAATATATAAATTAAATAATAAATCATCAATAAATATATTGCAATGGATACCAAATATCCTAAGGCTGTCCATAGCTTTATTCTTTTGCCTGCGTGCAATTAGTGCACGACAAAAGAAATGACAGTTCAAACTTCAGACGTCATCGTCCGTATAAATAGCGGCGCAGACGCCGCGGGCTTCCTCTTTTGCTCCTGATCATACTTTTGCAACTTATCGTAATTTAACGCGAATTTGCGGCTCCCATTGCCACGTTAACTTTCTACGTTCACATTTTTATAAACTCAGCTGCGGACTTCACTACCAGGACAGTAGCTTTCCTAAGCGGTTTGATAATCACAGCTCAATCTCGACCCTCGTCCCTCGCTCTCCGAATTAATTTACCCAGAAGGTGTTTTTCTAAAATAAATTTATATTGTTAAATATTCTTTTCATTTCCTCCCCTACCTTCATACTTTGTTTCAATAGCAATACGTACGTATATGACAGTCTATCGAACTGTGAAGGGAGCATTTACGGAACGAACAATCATTCTTACCATTCATTCCGTTCATTTAATAAGTCCCCATTGTGTGCACTTGAATACCCTGGGTGGTTTTCATTCTCAAATTCAGCACAGTTTACACAGTGGTCTAATTTCCGAGCATCCTTTTAATTAAGCGCAGATATAAAAACCAGAGAAAAAGTCAAAAAGAAAAGAAAAATTCTTCATTACAACCGAATCACTGGAAAGCTAATGAGTTTCCTTTTAGGTACAAAGCTCATCTCAGGAAATATTCATTTCCGAAAACCAATTGCAACTAAAAATTTTTCAGAAAAGAGAATATCGTTGCTAAATAGCTACATGAGAAATATAAAATCCGCAAGCTCCGAAATTCGTTCCACTACGGTGCGAGTATAAATATTCATCACGTACCAATATTTGTACCGAGACCGTATCAAACCCATACCTACTTAAGATTTTAGATTTTCGCGTTCCATTAAACTAAATATTAATCTTTATTCACGCGATAATAGGAGTAGTAAAAAGCGTCGATGGCCGAGTGGTTAAGGTCGTTGTTAACCATGCGATAGGTCGCCAGTTCAAACGCCAGTACCAATGTGTTTTTCAAATTTGAAATTCATATATACCATCATTCAACGCTTTAAATTTCGTTTGGGTTACACCAATCATGGTCGCTAGTGAACTCACCAATTCTCGTATTATGATGAAAATGCTAGATTTTTTATGACACATCATGACCTAGATCGTAGAAGAACGTAGAAGCCCTATGTAAACAAAGCAATGTGATCAATCCATTGGAATCGAAATGGGAGATAGCTTTCAATGTGTTTTGTGTTGCTTCCGTAATGGAAATGTATTCTTAGACAGAGAAATACAAAATAGTAGGTATATTTGCAAACAACAATGGATTTCCAATGGTCAACGTATTGTTGACTAGCTGTGCCAGCGACTTTATCCGCGTTTTTCCCCTTTTTTAAAACTATTTTCACTTTTGAGCGTTTTTCGTAGCAGTGTGATGTTATATAGCCTAAAGCCTTCCTCGATAAATGGTCTATTCAACACAATATGAATTCTTCGAACCAGTAGTTCCTGAGATTGGCGCTTTCAAACAAACAAACTCTTCAGCTTTTCATATAGATATCGATGGCCCCACCGAATAAACGTGCATGTGAAAAACGTCAACTTTACAGGAGAGAATAAAAACGTTTAATCCTTACTATCTCGGGTATTATTATAGGTAGGTTAAAACAATGTATAATGAAATTAAAGATAAAAAAATAATCTTTTAGTTGATATAATTTATTTTAAGGAATAGTCGTTAATTTAGTCAATAATCAAGAAAATCCATATTATACAATTACTCGAGTGAAATTAGAGTAGTCAGTTGACTGTTATAGATCATTACACGTTTATTCGTGTGAATTTAAACGATGCTGATGAACATAACGCAATGATACACTATTATTCTAGGGAAATCACGCGTCTTTTGATGGCGGCTCCAATAGGCTTGTTTCCACTAAGAATGAATCGGATGGCTTAGAGTTTCTAATGATTAATCATGATATGTAGTAAACAAAAAAACAACTTTTTTATTAAAATAATATAAGATTACTAATATTTTTGGAAAATAAAATCGGCAAAATTACTTATTTAATCACGTGACATTAAACACCAATCAGAGAAGCGTGACGTCACGCCTCGCAAAACACCGGTTGTAGCTGTACTGTACATCATCTGTCTAACTAATCTGTGCTGTCAGTGAACAGGTTATTTTGATACACTTCGTTTTCAGAGACTATTGTTAAAATACAGTTTAAGTTTAATCTTAAAAGAAACGGACATTTGCCATGGAATCAGGATTCACTAAAGCAAACAGCAGTAATTTGCCCAAAATTGACGCCGTTATGCTTGGGAAATTTTTCGCAACAAACACAGATTTTTGCTCATCGGAATTCCGCAATGTTAAAACTTCTATGTAAGTATAATGTGAAAAACAAACATAATGTCTTATTTAGTTAGCAGCTATCAGTCAGAGAGTCGCATTTACCTACTCTGTAATGTAAATAACTGTTTTTGAGGTTAGCGTATACAAAGTTTTAAATACCTAATTGATAAATTTTTAATTTCAGGTCATCACGAGCTTCATACGGAGATGATGCTGTAAGCTATGTGCAGCTTAAGCGTGACGGCAAATTATGTATTTTAAAGTGCAAAATCTGTCCCGAGCACAAAGTTCATGCAAAGCTCTATAGATGCACACTAGTCGTCGATGAAGAAGATGATATAGTTATTTCTGTGCAATGTGAAGACTGCGTAGCTTCCCAGGGTGGTTGCAAGCACGCAATAGCTTTTTTGATGTGGGTTCATCGCCGAAGTGAAGAACCCTCATGCACTTCAGTCGAGTGCTACTGGAAAAAGTCGAAATTATCGAGAGTTGGTAGTACACTTAAATATATGACGGCAAAAGATTTAGCCAAGGGCAGCCCTCTTTTACGACCAAATTCTTCTGTTTTGCTGAAGTTTTTAGAAGAAGGAAAGAAGAGGAAAATTCAGGATTGTGAATTATTTAAGTATCAACCCATGTATAGTGAAAGTGCAACACAGGCTGTCTCAATGCATAACCTTGTATGGAAGTTCAAAGAGAAATGTGTTGATGAATTCTTAAAAAAAGTTCAGATATCTGCATCTTTAATAACAAAAGTTGAAGAGGAAACGAGGGAGCAATCCAATAGCCGTCTTTGGTATGAGCTGCGGTATGGACGAATAACCGCATCTAGAGCATTTGAGGTTAGCCGTTGTAAAAAGAATGATGGCATACTTGTATCTCTCATTTTAGGTGCAAAAATACCAGACACTCCTTCTATGAAACGTGGTCGTATACTGGAAGATGAAGTAAGAAAATCTGTGGAGGAAAAACTAAATAAAAAAATAAATAAGTGCGGACTAGTATTAAATTCGATTTATCCTATGATTGCTGGTTCGCCAGATGGCATATTTGAAGATGGCATAATAGAAATTAAATGTCCCAATAGTGTGAAAACATATAAAACTTACATTAAAAATGGTGAATGCACAGAAAAAGTATAATACTCAAATGCAACTTCAAATGTATCTAACAGGAAAGAAAAACTGTTTCTTTTGTGTAGCTGATCCAGATTATTGCCAAAATAAAAAAGTTGAGATATTAAGAGTGCAATATGATCCTAAACATATTGAAAATATAATCAAAGTTAAGTTATTAGAGTTTTGGAAAATTAATATTTATCCACTATTATATAAGAGTGTAGAACTATAATATAGGTATTTATAAATAAAAAAAATCGTCTTAATTTCAATTTGTTTTATTTTATTAAAGAATCTTGTAAATTAATTAAGGCACAAGCTATGATTATTATTTCATCAAGTATTTTTACATATTTAAAATTAATACAGGCATGTGGTTTAAGCATACGAAATTCACGTAAACGCCGAATAACTCGCTCTATATGTATCCTTAAACTAGCTATTTGTTTAGTTAGTTTTGCTTCAGTTTTACTCATCTTTACACCTGTTTCGACACTAGGAGGTCTTACTAGTGAAATACCAGCTCGTTTTAGATATTGTTCTACATGTTTGAAACCCCTGTCTGCCATAACGAACATACCACTTTTTAATGTTTGAACAAAGTCACAGGATTCAACTAAACAAGTGTCAGTTGTTCTGCCCCAAATCCTGGAGAAATATAGTTCACTAATCCATTTGGAGTACAGGATATTAAATATTTTATTGTGTTGGCTTTCTATAACCCGACCAGGTTAATGCTTGGTTTATTGCTTTAGATGGCTTTTCTATTTCAATTTCAAGGCAGTCTATGATACAACTAACATTATTATATTTGTGCCTGAATGCCATGGGTAAAGTCTTTTTAATCATTTCACTATCTAGCGACACAATAAAAGGCCTCATAACACTGGCTATTAATGGTATATTTTTTGAAAATATCTTGCTTAAATATGATGGAGTCATTGCATAATCATCCGACAGTTGGTTAAATGTACTATCCAATTTTATTTTATTTAAACAAAATAATAAATGATGTTTGGGAATATTTAATTCCTCTATTATTATATCAATCAAATAGTAACACTTGATTGGAACACCGATGTACAATCGAGGCTTTTTCTCAATTTTTTAATCATATTCAATATGGTTTCTTTTGCTTCTAGCCTCTTGTCCTCTTCAATAAATTCACTGCAGTCAGAGGAAGATTTAACTTGCAAAGAATGCACAGGCGAGCAACTGGTGGTAGATGCAGATGGTTCATATAAAGAAATATCACTATCAGAGTGCTCTGATTCTTTAAATATACTTTTTGTAATTTTGCTGAGCCCGGACACAGAAGGTCTTGAATTTATAATGGTCTGCGATTTGAACGGGGATGTAGAGCTAGATATTTGTGATGGTTTTAAAGGTGATAATGCCTTTTCTGTTGATTTTATTTTTGTCTGGACAGCTTTACTTCTGAATCTGTGTGTTATTAATGCTTGAACAGATTTATCCGCTGTCAATTCACATAAAGTTTCAGGTACATTTTCTCCAACAATTTGAAAATCTGAAAAGTAAACACAATATGTTGTTTATGTAATAATGCTAGCCATTATTATATTTGTTTCAAACTGCAAACTATTTGTTTTGTTTGTTACATACCTGAACTTGTATTAGAAGTATCCTTGACAGACGAACTTGGTGTACTACTTTGTTCTGGTTCATTCAAACAGTCTGCGATTATTGACAACCTTTGTTTTTTCAAGATATATGGTCGTTCCTTATCACTGCATGTCCGTTTCCTTCTATCTTCTTGGCATTCGAACTTCTTTGGTATACAATCTGGTTTCATGCGCACTTGTGATACCTTTCCCATAATATGATACTCAGTATAATTAATCATATCGTTCGGCAACTAAAAATATTTAAAAAAAGTATGAATTATTACATTTTATAGGCATAAAATAAAAATAATATTTTAACTCCTAAAATAAAACACATAAACCTATTCATACCATAACATTTTACAGGTTATGTTTACCTATATATGGTAGGTTTTGCAAAATTCATAACTTTTACTTTATATTTACAAATAGACACATTAAGTTGTGTTTCATACTTACATCAAAATGATCTTCACAAAAATAAATTGTCGATTTAGTTGATAAACTATGAGCATCTTGCCTCCTTGCAATTTCTAACCACTTTCTTCGTATTTGTTTATTGTTTGGAACGTATATAAATAATTTGTTTGGCGTTTTTATCGTTGTACTTTTACATTGGGGCACTATACAGTATTTATAATAAGAGGGATTCATTATTTATTAAAATGATCTCGTCGACTGACATAAACAAACTCGATTGTTTCGCGAAAAGTGACGTCATTCAAGACGCCATGACAGTCTTGGCCTTTTTCGAAGTCAATTTTATGTTCAATTCTAAAAAAGCAAAATATTTATGAAAAAGGCCTATTTTTCTAAAAATAATATATATTTGGGGTAAAATAGATGCTAAGCTATAGTTTTAAACGAATTTCCAAATTTTGTCAACTAGCCTATTGTTTGCACGCTTGTATTACAGAAATATTTGGTGATCTATGGATGGTAATAAAAATTACATTTATATTCGTCTCATTAAGTTAGCTTTACAATGTGTTATGCATATTAACATTATTAATACACGTTATGTAATATTAAAATGTTGCATAATCTTTAACCCCTAATAAGACACAGGGAAAATAGTTCCCACCAGATTTTGAACCTTATGTAGTTGTAATACCGGCGAAAACCAATGAAAAAATTCTATATGCTGTATTTGATTAAGGGTTAAAGGGAAAACAAACAAAACTTCTGTTTTTATATATTATTTTTATTTATTATCATAATAATAACAATGAAACTATTTTTTATAATAATCAGCCTTTGACATTCATAGAGATATTTCTCATTACTATAGCAATTGAGCAAAAATCAACAAAAAAAACAAACAGCTTATCTTATAAGCATTTTGAGAACTAAATAAATTCCAACATAATCTTTAATAAAATTGTCGTCATCTCAGCCCATTGCTGCCCACTGCTAAGCATAGGCCTCTTCCGAAGCTTTCCAACAAAACCCAGCGATTTTCACCAGGTCGTCGGTCCATCTGGTAGGTGGTCGTCCCACACTGCGCTTTCCAGTACGTGGCCTCCACTCCAGGATCTTTCGGCCCCAACGACCGTGCAGTCTTAGTGCTACGTGGCCGGCCCATTGCCACTTCAGTTTGCTAATCCAACGGGCTGGCTATGTCAGCAACTTTGGTCCTTCAACGGATCTCCTCATTTCTGGTTTGATCACGTAGAGAAATGCCGAGAATAGCCCTCTCCATAGCTCTCTGTGCGACATTGAGTCTTCTAGATCTTTTGTGAAGCACCACGTCTCAGCGCCGTAAGTCATCACAGGTAACACACATTGGTTGTACACCTTTGTCTTGAGACACTGAGGTATTTTGGACGAGAACACGTTGTGCAGTTTCCCGAACGCTGCCCAGCCGATTTGCATCGGCCTACTAACCTCTCTCTCTAAAATTGATTTTCCTAAACGGATTGCCTGTCCGAGGTAGATATATTCGTCCACAATTTCGAGAGTAAAGTTCCCAACAGTTTGTACGGTGGGTGCAACATTAAACATATTTTTTGTTTTATCCATGTTCATTCTAAGACCCACTTGTTGGGAAACTTTATCGAGGTCATCGAGCATTTGTCCTAGATCTTCCAGCGACTCGGCCATGACTACGATGTCATCAGCAAATCGAAGGTGAGTGATGTATTTTGCCTTGCCAATAATACTGATACCAAGTTCTTGCCATGCCAGCAGCTTAAAGGAATCCTCCAGAGCAGCCTGAAGTAAACAGTTTCGGAGATATGATAACTACCTGTCGTACTCCTCTTTGTAAGGGGATTTCCTTCGTGCGATTTTCCTGTACTCGGACTGACATGGTGGCGCTGTTATACAAACACTTCAACACTTCAATGTATCGATAATCTACACGGCATCGCTGTGGGGATCTAAGAACCGCCCAAATTTCGACGGAATCGAAGGCTTTTTCATAGTCCACGAACGCTAAGCATAGTGGCCGATTAAACTCCTCCGTCTTCTGTATAATCTGCCGCAGCGTATGTAAGTGCTCTATGGTACTAAAGCCTTTTCGGAAACCGGCTGGTTCGGAAGGCTGGAAGTCATCAAGCCTGCGTTCGAGACGATTCGTGATGACTCTAGAGAACAGCTTGTAGACATGGCTTAGCAGTGTTATGGGCCGGTAGTTCTTCAGTAAAGTTTTGTCACCTTTTTTGAAGAACAAGACCACAACACCCCCTGTTCCATGCTTCTGGCGTTTTGCCGTAGAGCGGGGAGAAATAAAAGAGCTTCTGAGGGACTTTTAGTACCGGTGTTCCACCCGCTTTCAGGAGCTCTGTAGTGATTCCATCCTCACCCGGTGTCTTGTTTTTCTTAAGTTGTTTGAGAGCCATTCTTACCTCGTACAGGCTGATGTCCGGGATGTCTCGGTATAGTGTCGGGTTAGCTTGGCTCTGGGGCCTGTCGCCACAATAGCTGGCTCAGCACAGACCGAGGTATATAACTGCCCATAGAACCTTTCTATCTCCCGTAGCACCTCTGACTTGTTTGATGTCACGCGTCCATCTTCAGTCTTCAGCTTTGTCAGTTGGCTTTGCCCAATAGACGCGTCTCTTGCGAACACTTTGGAGCCTTGGTTCCGCTTAATTGTCTCCTTAATACGCTGGGTATTAAAGGAGCGTAAATCATGTCGCAGAGACTTCCTAATCAGTCTATTCAGCTGCCTATATGACTCAGCTTCATCCGAAGTTATCAGCGTCAAAAAACGTCGACTAGCCTGATGAGGATGAGGTGTCGGGTATGGTCGGATAGTTTTTGAGGTCTTTTTTTTACGGTGGCTTTTGAAAAACTTGGACCGTACCGTATGAACAGTTTCAGTTTACAGCCTGCTATTTATATCTTCCACTGATGAACAGCTGTCCAGCCATTGAAAGCGATTCGACAGTACAAGCTGAAAGCTCTCGGGGTTTTGGATATGTGCCTTCGATGGTCGGAGCGCAGACTTCACCAGACGCGTTCTTTCCAGTTTGACGTTGATATTCAATGTGCCTCTAACGATACGGTGATCACTTCCGGTTTTAATCCTGTTGATCACAAAGTCGTCGTTGAAATGACGTCTCCTAATGGTCATGATGTAGTCTATCTCATTTTTAGTTCAGCCGTTCGGACCCAACCAGGTCCATTTTCTGTGCGGCGACTTTCGGAAGAATGAATTCTTCATAAAAAGTCCTTCTTTCTCCATTAAGTCAGCTAGCATCTGTCCCCTGAGATTCCGATGTTCATATCCAAATCGTCCCACTTTCAGCTCACCATCGCTTCTACGGCCCAGCTTTGCATTGAAGTCTCCCATTACAACAGTGAAATGTGTTTTGGAGCTATGTATGGCCCCTACTAATGTCCTCATACATAGCTTCCACTTCAACGCTTTGTATTCTTACGCCGTCACCACACGGCTGGTGCTTGATTTATAGCAATAAATTATAAAACTTATCTATTATTACCCTGCGAGACCCGATTGCAAAAATTGATTGTCGTTTATATTTGGTTAAGGCACTTCTACTCTACTTTTTATTTTATTAAGAATAATGGAATACTGGTGCTTGATTTATAGCAATAAATTATAAAACTTATCTATTATGGTAAGAAACAATGCAAAATTATTTGCTAAGTTACTTCTCGTGCAAGACACATTACTCAAAAAAGCACCAAAAAAATATACACGAATAAACGTGCAAACGCATATTGCCTATACTTAACAACAAAGAACAAACAATATCAAACGTTTTGCTGTTTATACACGTTTATTCTTGTGAAACAGAGAAAGTATGAAGCATGTAATAGTCACTTCAAATAATATTCTTGTGACAAAAAATATATTATTTCCGTGGAAAAAAGGTTTTTAATGCAATTACAGGCTTGTTTATGATCAAAAAATTCTAAAAAAAATTGGGGAGGTAGAGGAGAGGCTAATATAACAAAATACCAAAAAAAAATTTTTTTGTGCAATGGCTATTACACGTTTATTCGGTGGGGCCATCGATATACGGTACAGGTAATACACTGTATAGGTACTGCCAATGCCAAAAGCATTATTAATCAAAAATCCACAACTCTTAAAGATAACTTTCAAATTTTTGTCTAAAACTAATGACGGATTTTATACACACAAATTAAAATTATACTACGCGATTGCAATCAGAGGAGGCGCAAAATGCAGAGTATTATATTTCAATTTTCAGATGATGATGAGTAAGTAAAGATGAATAATGTTAATTAAAGTCCCTATATATTTCGTGAATAGATCTTTTTTTTAAATATCCTAATCAGTCCCACCGCTGGGAAATGCCTTCCCCATTTCACTCCAAAGCTGTCAATGTGAGGCTAAGGCCGGCCAGTAGACTTTTAAGCACGTAGTAGTATATTACAAACTTACAACGTGAAAATGAGACTTTCAAAGCGACATGACGATGAACTTACGTAATTATCTTTATGAAACAACACAACTTCATTAAAACTTAGTGTCGTTATATTTACTATATTTGTATTTTTATTTATTTACAGTGATAAAATAACCATAAGATGAGCATTAATGCTTGAAAAATATTTTTTAAATCGAGACATTAATTCATTGACGATGTACACAGCATGACAAAATTTATTTTATGTTAACATGCTTTGTGATATATAAGGTTCTTTGAAAGAAAGCAATGTGCCCATAAGCACATAAAACTGGTCTAAGCAAGCAGTGTAAACTTTATAAAAACATAAATTTTGTAAAAACTCTCATACGTCCAAATCTACCGAAAAACAGAGGGCCTACCATGAGTTGGCTATCGAAAACTTACTTACGTTAAAAACCTATCGAGTTGTTTTTTTCATACGGCCGATTTTAGTTCTTCGCGTAACCACCAGCGGCGCTGTACAAGTTTTTCATAGACATATTTACGTAGGCGATATCGAGTGCGTAAGTTTTAAACTCATGGTAGCGTTACAGGTTGTACACATACGTTACTTTTATCGATGTGCGAACATTGTGAACATGCCTCTCGGCTATCCTTATAAGGCGGAGAGGAAAGAACAAAACGCTTGCCCGATTTAAAAATGGACAATCTATTTTAATAAACTAGAATTAACGGTTTGTTTCAAAATATTAAAACTAGAATACAAAAACATTGCTGGCACGATAATACGAGTAACAGACATTTATAAAACAATAGGACGAATACAAAACTTTTTGGACAAATTTATTGTTGTCGTAGAGCTAGTTTATTATACCTACTGCAACTAAGACGTGAGCGATGGTAGGGTAGAACTAGAAGACGTCTACAAATATTTGAAAATAAATGGATGTCTAATACATTACACCCTCATTCCATCACGTCTGAGCTCTCTCCACGTATAGTCGGCATTCGGATAGCGACCGCTGCAATACATAATGTATAAGCGCTATGTAAGCCTGCAATCCATCTTTCTAATGTCTAGAATGTACATTATAGCAACGATATTTTCTTTGGGTGCCTTTGGGTACGATAGGGTTTGAGTGTTATAAAAATATGTGCTTACATGACCATAAAGCGAAATGACTAAGCCACATTTTTTGACGTATATACGTAGTCTGCGTCAGAATGGCTGGTTGCCTTTGGTGGCGGCCTATGAAAGTTAATTCAAGAATTGCTATCTAATTGCTAAATAAGTTAAATAATTTTTGACCAGCTATTCAGATATTAAATATCTAATATTAGTTTGGCTGTAAGATTTTAGACTTTCGCGTTCCATTACACTAAAATATGTCTTTATGGGTCTACACGCTGAGCACCTATTGGAAATGGGTAGTAATCATTGGATGGAGCTACATGACCCGAAGGTCCTCTCAACAGATCGTCACTATCACACAAGAATAGTGCGAGAAGCTATTGAAATTAAGAAGCACAGAAATTTAAATAAGGAAGATGGTTTCAAGTTATCATCGGCATGGAACCCAGTGATTAGTAAGTGCATACCGCAGAAAGTTACGTCTAATATGAACCCGGAGTGAGTGTTGTGTGTCGGACAAATGTGGATAGCTGTACAAATGACATTAGTGCTTGTTCGGAGGTGGATCAAGAAATTCACAACCGCTGTGGCAGACAAAGAAGGGCGGCGCCAGTTCGCTCGCGACCCCGATTGGTGTAACCCAGTCGAAACGTCGGGCAGTAATTAGCTATGTAATTGCGACTCCTAAAATCGCATGTAGACCCATAAAGACATATTATTAGTTTGGCTGGTCCAAAAGTTATTTAATTGTTACAATATATATATATGCAATTGTTAGCAATTAGAAACAACTCTCATAGACCACCGCCACAGGTAACCAGCCACTCTGACGCAGACATTTACATGAGCAACATCTGAATTTTCAAAATATTTGTATTTTGTAGTTGTGCATATTTTACTTTATCTTTGTATTTGTAAGTCTCTGTGTATTCCATCTTTGATAATTAACCGATAAACTGTTCAGCAAAATCTGCAAAGTCAAACTGAAACATTTGTATACAAAAAAGCGCTTACTTAGTTCTTCTACAGAAATTTCATCATCGTGATCTCCACGTTTTCCCGGTTGCATCCTTGCGGTGCCCGGGGTCCGCTTTCCTACTCCTATCTCTCCACTTCACACGGTCTTCGGCATCCTTCACGGATAGTTTGTTGGCTCGCTTGTCATCCACTACGACGTCAAGCCAGGCCTTCTTGGGCCTTCCCCTTCTGCCGGGATCCGGCGGTAACGACATAGCTAGACACTTGTTCCCTACGTAGTTTGCCGGTTTCCGTAAAACATGACCGTACCAACGTAGGCGGCACTCTTGCAATTTGTCAGCGATGTCTCGAACATGAAGGCTGCCGCGAATACGGGAGTTCTTTACGCGATCTGCTCGCGTAACTCCCGACATCCAGCGCAGCATCTTCATCTCCGTGACCCGCAGTTCCTGCTTGTGCCGCTCAAGTACTGGCCATGCTTCACTGCCATATAAGAGAACAGGCCTAATGATGGATTTATAGACCTGTCCCTTCAGCTTAACCGGCATTTTAGGGTCGCAAGTGACGCCGCTCACCTCCCGCCATTTATCCCACGCAGCAGCAATGCGTGCCTTGACGTCGGAGTCGATGTCGCCGTTCGCGTGGAGTACAGATCCCAGATACTTGAACCGGTCCGTGCGCTCGACCGTGTCTTCGCCTATGCGGACGGACATGGGATCTGTAGTGTTGCAGGCCAAGTACTCTGTCTTCGCCACGTTGAGTTTCAGACCCCCGTTCTCAAGCGATTCCTTCCATGTGTTAACACGTCTCACCAGCCGTCCCCTGTCCGAGTCCACCAGCGCGATATCATCAGCATACATAAGTAGCCATGGTGGCTGCTCATGGTGGTCTCTGATGCTGTCTGACAATACGTCTAATATCAGGCTGAAGAGGAACGGACTCAGGACGGAGCCTTGGTGTACTCCGACGGTTATACGGAAGGGCAAAGTGTCGCCAACAGCGGTCCTAACTACAGAATCGGAATCACAGTACATGTCTCTAATGATATCAACATACGTTTCTGGCACTCCCTTGGACCTCAGGGCCCACCAAATCATCGCACGCGGAACACAGTCGAAGGCCTTCTCCATGTCCAGAAATAGGAAGTGGAGAGGCGTGTTCTTCGTCCTGTATTTCTCCATGATGATTCTTAGGGCAAAAACGGGGTCCATAGTCCCGTGACCGGGGCGGAAACCATATTGACATCCAGAGACAGTGCACTCCTGACGGATTCGAGAGTCTACTATCCGCTCGAATAGTTTCATGGTGTGGGACATGACCTTTATACCGCGATAACTACCGCACTCTTGCACTGATCCCTTGCCCTTGAAGACCGGGGTGATAACACTCAGTCTCCATTGGCAAGGAATCCCGCCGGTGCTGAGTATGCGGTTATAAAGGTCAGTTAGGATGCCCACACCACGACCACCCATTGCCTTCCAGGCTTCGATGGGGACTCCATCGGCTCCGACAGCTTTCCGATTCTTCATGCGGCGAAGAGCATTTTCTACTTCTTCAGGCGTTACCGGTGGCACAAGTCCAAGATTTGGAGGGAGGTCCGGTGGCTGCACTTCTCTATGCTGTTTATTTAACAGCTCGTGGAAGTAAGAGCGCCATCTCTCCTTCACCGCGAGGTCCTCGCATAGTAGGTTACCGTGAGGGTCTTTAACACAGCGGCACTTGGAGATATCCTGTGCCGCTTTGACCCTAGAACGTGCCAATCTATAGATAAGCTTCTGCCCCTCAGACGATTCCAGCCTATCGTAGAGCGGTTGTAGGTGGGCTCGCCTGGCTCTGGCAACAGCTTTCTTAGTTGCACGTTTTGCGGACCTGTATGCGTCGCGATCTTCAGGAGAATTGGACGCTTGCCACTTTTTAAAGAGGGTTTTCTTCACCCTAGTCTCCTCTGGACTGCGTCGTTCCACCACCAAGTCTCCTTGTCAAATTTGCGACCACCCTTAGTCGTGCCAAGCACAGACTTCGCCGCGTCGGTTATGGTTGCCTGAATCCTGTCCCAGTGGTTCTGAACTGATTCGTTGTCAGCCTCAGTGCGCGTGTCGCCGATAGTTGAGACGAACACCTGGGATTTGTTTTCGTCAAGCCGCCACCACCTTATTTGACGCCGACAGCGCTCAAAGCTTTTGGCTTTGGGCTTCACGCAGAGATCCATGACAAGTAGACGGTGTTGTGCAGTGAGACTCTCTCCGGGTATGACCTTGCAGTTGACTACTTTGCCGATGTGGTGCCTCCTAGTGAGTAGGAAGTCGATCTGGGTAGCGTGCCGCCCACTCCTGTAGGTGATTAAATGTTCAGGCCTCTTCTGGAAAAACGTGTTCACAATAGCCAGGTCGGCAGCCGAACACAACTGGAGGATGTTCTCCCCTTCCGCGTTGCGTCTGCCGTACCCATAGCCACCATGAACACGCTCGAACTCCTCAGGCTCCTCACCCACATGACCGTTCAGATCGCCCCCCAGAACGACTCCCTGAGATGGTGGGATTCCACGCAGCACCTTTCCAAGTCTATCCCAGAATGAAGTCTTTTTCGGTGTCGCTGCAACCAGCCTGTGGAGCGTATGCGCTTATCAAGTGGGTCGTAACCCCTTCGATAAGCACCGTTACGTCCATTAAGCGGTCGCTGTAGCGTTTCACCTCCAACACGTCATCCTGTAACTCCCCGGACAGCACTACCGCAACCCCGTTCTCTCCACTAGGTACTCCTGTGTAGATCAGCTTGTAGTCATTCCCAATGGCCCGGGATCTGCTGCCTTTCCACCGAGTCTCCTGCGGGAACGCCACTGCCCCCCTCCGCCTGGTGAGTACGTCGGCCAGCTCTCCCGCGCGTCCGGTAAGCGTGCCCACGTTCCACGTTGCGAAGCGGAGTTTCCGTGGGGTTGGGGCTAACTTCTTTAGCCGCGTCCGTCCCTAACGCGGTAGCCCTCGCCCACTTGCCACAGGAGTCGGGCGAAACTCCTGCGCGCCGTTTTGCGGCGGCGCCCTATCTCTGGCTCTTTTCCTTACTTTTCTTACCATTTTGAGCGGCGAGGTTCGCTTTTACGGGAGCGACTGCCGTCCGACCACCCAACCCCGGAGGGAAAGCTGGTGCCAGAGCCTCGTTCGTTGGTCAGCAGGGGTACGCACTTGCACGTGAGGTTGGCTTGGGCCCAAAGATCTTGGTAGGGCCCCATCCCCCCTTGTCCCATCCCCATCCCCTCCTCCAGAAATGTGTAATGTAATAATATATTTCAGTTTAGCCCGAAATACCTTGAAAATAGTAAATATCTCTATTTAATTAGGAAAAGTAAAACAAGATGAAAACATACTTCATTGGTACTTTTTAATTCTCACGATATCACACTATCGAGATATCTTTGTTTTGACTAATGGAAATCAATTTTGAACCGTGTCCTTAAAGAGTAATAAACAAAAAATATAAAAGATGTATAAAATTTCCTCCTTTACCTGTGTGGGAAGTTCCAAAAAATATTTAAAAAGCTAGAATGTATATAAACGAGAATAGCACAATAGAAGCCATGTTAAATCATCCTTTTGACAAGTTATGCAGGTAGCAAAAATTGCCGGCGGTGTTGTGAGTGAAGGCTAATCCACCCCGGTGTTTTTAACCGACTTCAAAAAAAGGAGGAGGTTCTCAATTCGTCTGTATGTATAATTTTTTTTTTTTTTTTTTTTTTTTTTTATGTATGTTCACCGATATTTTCGTCAATTATAGACGGATTTCAAAAATTTTTTTTTGGTTGGATACAGTTCACTTCCGAGGTGGTCCCATTTTCACCAGTCCCGGATCATGGGATCCAGGAGAAATCGAGGGCAACCCTCAAATTTTATAGGGACATGTACCGCGTTTTGCATATTATCTGAAGTTTTATTGGCATTTGCTTCTGGAAATCATAATCTTATGATGCTGAGCTGATGATGGAAGGTCAACTCCTTAATACTTAGGAGTAAAAGGAGAATTATTTCAATACTGTATACATATTAAGACTACTAGTTATAATATCAGTAGCATTATAGGTGAGCTGAACTAATAGGGTGACCAGTCTAGGATCTGATGATGAGATCCAGGAGAAATCGAGGGCAACCCTCAAATTTTATAGGGACATGTACCGCGTTTTGCATATTATCTGAAGTTATATTGGCATTTGCTTCTGGAAATCATAATCTTATGATGCTGAGCTGATGATGGAAGGTCAACTTCTTAATACTTAGGAGTAAAAGGATAATTCTTTCAATACTGTATACATATTAAGACTACTAGTTATAATATCAGTAGCATTATAGGTGAGCTGAACTAATAGGGTGACCAGTCTAGGATCTGATGATGGGATCCAGGAGAAATCGAGGGCAACCCTCAAATTTTATAGGCACATGTACCGCGTTTTATATATTTTCTGAAGTGATATTGGCATTGCTTCTTGCAATCATAATGTTATGATGCTGAGCTGATGATGGAAGGTCAACTCCTTAATTGTTTGGAGTAAAAGGATAATTCTTTCAATACTGTATACATATTAAGACTACTAGTTATAATATCAGTAGTATTACAGGTGAGCTGAACTAATAGGGTAACAAAAGATTTAACACTAAAAAGTATGAAAAAAAATTGTAAACAAAAAAACATCCGCATTCAAAAATCCGACTCACTAAAAATTACAAAATAATATAATACGAACATTTATAATCATCTGGGTATGAATTTTATATGTTTTTGAAGGCGGTGCCAATCAAAATTTTGAGGAAAAAGAAGCACTCTGTGCTTGTCTGTTTGAAATATAAACGGCACCGCCTTCAACAACATATAAAATTCATACCCAGATGATTATAAATGTTCGTATTATATTATTTTTGTAATTTTTTAGTGAGTCGGATTTTTGAAGGCGGTTTTTTTTGTTTACAATTTTTTTAGTAATACCCCCTGGGCATTGCTGTCCGCCCAGGAGTCGCGGGCATTTACCATCTCTTCGCCAGTCGCTGAGGAGTCCGACACACCACCCGGAGATACCCCCTCTCAGGGTGAAGGTGCGCATCGTCGTATTTATTGTGAACTTTAGAAGTACCTAATCGAATCATGCCAGTTATCATTGAAAAAAAAGAGATTAAAAAAAAAAGCGTACATATCCAACTGATACGTAAAAGCGTTATTTCGTAAAAACGGCATTTATTAGCCCTTTAGGCTGTGCGTTGATATGTTAGTCAGACAGTCAGTCAGTCTCTCCTTTTATATGTATACATACAAAATTAGATGATGTTAAGATTTATCAATTTATCACTGTTTTTTTACACAAATAAAGAAAAAAAAATGACCCGTGCTTAAAGAAAAGAAAGGTCGCATAAATAAATGTGCCATTATTTTTCTAATCAAATACAATTCATTAAGAAAGAACCCGTTTCACCTTCGTCCGGAAACAAGCTTCCTGATTATGGCATCCCGTTCTATGGGTGGATGTCCCGAAAATCCCTTATCTAAGATTTATATAGTGATCATTACGCTTGTTGTTAGGATAATAAATGTATCTAATAAATATTACTTTCGTATATCTAATTTTAGATCATGTTTTCATGTTGTTTTGGGATAATAACGTGTTTTATGTGAAACGTGCTTAGCGTAAAATAAATAAGTCCGTTATTGTAATAATAATAATAATAATAATAAATTCTTTATTTCAATTTGGTTACATTAACAATAACAGTGGCTGATACCTCCTTTTAAGCATATAATTGCCTGTGTCAGGAGGCACCGCTCTTCGATATATACTGCATAAGAACATAAGGGAAACAGATATGAACATTACATTTTATAAAAGTTGAAATTGAGCATTAGACATACAAAATTAATGTTATGACAGCGCGTTTGAAAGTAACAGCTACTGCAACTATTGTGTATATTTGTGTGCGCGCCTGTGTATGTGAGTGTGAGTGTGTGTGTGTGTGTGTGTGTGTGTGTGTGTGTGTGTGTGTGTGTGTGTGTGTGTGTGTGTGTGTGTGTGTGTGTTTGAAAGAATGCATTGTGTGAATAAATTAAGATAATGTTTCAAGTATTCTCTCAGTCTCGTCATAATTTTTAAGCTGAATCCATTTCGTTAATACTTCCTTACACTCATGATAACACTTGCTATAGATGCCTAGTTCTTTATTAACTGAGTTATAGAGAAAGGCCGCTCGATAATCATATTGTCTTTTGGCAAATAGAGATTTAGTTTTAGGCAGTTTTATGACTTTATCCTTTCTTCTTTTACCCAATATGTTTGGATCGTAGGTGACTGACTTATGCTTTTTTAATATTAATTGAGTTATGTATAACTGACGAACTGTGAGAAGGGAAGATTCTTTATATAGTGATTCAGTTGGGAATCTCATATTCTTAAAATACATAACCTTGATAAGTCGGCGCTGGGCACGCTCCACTTCGAGAAAACGAGACTTCGCTGCACCTCCCCAGATAGAAATGCAGTATACCAATATCGACTGAGCTAGTGACATGTAAATCTCATTTAGTAAATTTCTATGTGGAAGTTGCCCCCCAGCCACCACTCTTGGCACTACATGTCTGAGTGTTTTGAAGATCCATGTTAATTTTCTAACTCTATTTACCACCGACTCAAGATGCAGGTACCAAGACAGTCGCTGGTCCACAACAACCCCTAGATATTTAGTGTGCGACACCTTTAACAGATTTGGACAGCTACATTTCACATCCGACAATACTGTCAAGTCTTCATCGCAATTGTGTAATTTTATAGAAAAATCCTTACTTGGTTGTGAATCATTATATATGCTAAAACATATGAAGTTGGTCTTGGTCGTATTAAGAGTTAGAATATTACTTTGTAACCATTCATTAATATCCTTCAGTCCACGCTCCGCACAAATCCTAGCATCACTCCAAGACTCGCCAGAGAAAACCACTGCGGTATCATCAGCATACGAAACGATTTTAGCTCCATTTATCAGCATACCACAGAGATCATTTATATAAATGAGGAAGAGTGTGGGACCAAGGACACTGCCCTGTGGGACGCCGAATAAGACCTCTGCCTCCTCACTCAAACAATCCCCAAGTTTGACTTGCTGCTTTCTATCGGATAAATAGCTAGTAAATAGGGCAAGTGGAGTTCCTCTAATACCAATTTTCTGTAATTTGTGAACAAGTATGGGGACAGAAACGGTGTCAAATGCCTTTCTTTAGATCTAAAAATACAGAGATGCATTTCCTTTTATTTTGCAACTGTTCTATGACAAATGAGCTGAGTTCTGAAATAGCATCTTCCGTAGATCTACTTTGCCGAAATCCAAATTGGTATGGTGATAATATATCAAACTTATCTAGGTAGTTTAAGAGTCTTACATTGAGAAGTTTTTTCAATAATTTTGGATATCACAGGCAACACCGAAATAGGCCTGTAGTTACTGATATCGTCCCTGTCCCCACTCTTGTACACCGGTGTAATGATGGCACGTTTCAAAGCTGATGGAAAAACTCCAGTGGCAAAGCAGAGGTTTGCAAGATGCGTGATAGCTGGAGTTACGTCAGTACTGGCCAATTTTAAGAAAGCAGTTGGAATGCCGTCCCAACCCGGAGCACTCTCTGTTTTTAGGTTCATAAGAATGTTATACACCTCTTCATGATTAGTATCGAGCAGGACAAAGCTCTTTAATTGAGTCTGAGACCTGAATACACTATACGGTATGGATGTAACTGGTAAGTTTAACTGATTATGTAGTATATTTTCAGCTAGTTGTTTACCAATGTTTGCAAAGTAATTATTTGAAAAATTGGGTGATTCTGTTGGAGTTGATTTTATGTAAAGCAACTCGGCATTTGTACTATTATTATTATTGGTATATGTGATAGATTTTATATTTTTCCATAATAATTTAGTATTTTTTACACTATTTGTTATTAATTGTCTTTCGTAATCTCTTTTCAATTTTTTTATAATTTTATTACAATAATTCCGATATCTAATATATGAAATCTTTAATATTTCATTAAAAGGTTCACTACGAGCCTTTTTTTGGAGTTGATTGCGGTTCCTTATGCAGCGCAAGATTCCTGGAGTGATCCACGGTTTGATGATACGTAGTTTTCTGGGAGTGGTGCTTCGGGTAGTGTGCAATTTTATTGACTCCGTTAATTTATGAACCAAACCATCAATTACTGCGGTTGGATCATCACAGTATAGTAATTCAGCAATATTGGATTGTTTCAAATATTCTAGTGCCTTGTCAAAGTCGATCTTATTCTTAGTTTTAAGTTTGTTAGGTTTAACTTTTATTTTTGATAGACATAATAGTGTAGTAAAAATGATCTGTTATTGTTGTATGGAGAACTGCTATCGTAGCTAACAATTTCGTTCTCTTAATTTTGAGCATAATATGATCCAAACAATGTTTCTCTCGTGTAGGAATATAATGACCTGCTAATATACCATGCGCAGCTAAAGTGTTTAAATAATTTGTTCTATTTCTTTGTTCATGTAAAGGTTCATTTAGTTTGAAATGTATGTTAATATTTATATCACCAGCTAGTATAATGTTTCTATTATTTGATTTTAGTGTATCCATATGAGCGTCTAGCGAATTAACAAAGTTGTCTGTGTTACTGTTTGATGGGGATCGATATATGCATAATACGGTATTATTTAGAATATCTAATTGTAAGCAAGATGCCTGTAATAATTTAATTTCTTTAATATTATGTTTTAGCGTGCTCTTGGAATAAACTACAACTCCGTCATTTTGATTAAGCTGGTACGTAGTAGAATAGGCACAGTAACCAGGTAGTTGCGGGATAGGCTTCTCAGGGGTGAGTCTGCACTCCGTTAGAACAATTACATCAACATCGAGTTTAAGGTCTGATAATGTTATCACAAAGTCATCAAAGTTCCGGTATATGCTGCGTATATTTTGTGATATTAAGGTAAAGTCTGAATTCCCTACACTTACATAATTTTTTAAATCTTTTACTTCACATTCGAATGAATTTGCTATTTCTAGATTATCTATATCTTTAAGGGTTTCCTTTGCATTATTCATAATGATTAGTGTCAGTATAGACGACGTATGTAGAATCTGAGAGTATTACTTGTAAGTATGTGTAGGCAACCGTTATACTTAGCGATATTTTGTATTGAAGACTGTTTATATAAAGATAGATTTGTATGCGGACCTGTACTATTGTCACATTAATATATAGGAGAGAGAATATTTGTGTGCTTATAAGTATTTGGTATATGATTTTTTATGACTTGTGTGTAATTTTTTGTGTAATAAGTAAAAAGTTATGTGTAAGTGTTTTAGTAGTGTAAGGGTGTTATTGTATGTATATGTAAGTATTGTGTGTAATGTGTAGATGAAGAGTAAATGGTGCAGTAGAACAGTGTACGCGCTTTTAAACATAAACAAGATAAAAATACTAATATAGTTGGTTATGACGCACCATGATACATGTATACAGGATGCATTCATATTCCTTATTAGTCAATCCTCGAGAAGGAGCTGATGAGCTTGTTCTTCACTTCGGATCTGGATGATTGGAGCTTGTTCATTCTTCCGAAGATATACTTTTCCAAAGGATGTCCAGCAAAATTTGTAGCTTTTTGAGCGTGCTACATCTCGAGCTAGAAAATGTAATCGAGAGGCCTTGGGAGTCAGATGCTCTGATATAAACACAGGAGTATCTTCCTGTGTTTTACAGCCTAAATGCTTTGCACATAACTTGGTCTTAGTCTTGAAGTTGAATGATCTTGCCATTTTGAGGAAATCTGTTTTTAAAATGGCGGAGTTGGTCTCTATGATAATGGGGGTATTTCTGTGATCAGCGGTTTTCCCTCTTACCCTGTATATATCCTTGATGTCGTTTTTCGTGATCTGGCAGCCTATGATCTCGCCAAGACATATTGCCATGTCAATTAAATCAAGTTTATTTTCTTTGTCCTTTTTGGGACGTTTTTTATTTCGATATTCGATTTCCGGCTTCCGGCCTGCAAGTCTTCAACTTTGTTCTCAAGGAATAAAATGTACTGCCTATCTTGCTTTAATTCATTTTCCAAGACTCCCATTTCCTTTTTGAGCTCATCGTTTTGTAGTGTTAGGAAGGCGATTGAGCTTTCGATGTTCTGATTGGTATTTTTAATTTCATTTAGCGTTGACTTAAGGTCGTTTATATCATCTCTCTGAATACCTATGTAGTGCATTAATAGCTCTCTCATCTCCTTTTTGAAGTCGCTCAGCTGCTCGTTCAATTGGACACCGATTTGATGATCCTGTCTGTGCGGTCGTTGAGACACAAAATTAGGCGGTGTCGTCTCATTTCCATTATCCGATATACAGATAGACATTTCTGGATCCGACAAGTTAGCCAAATCGGTATTCTGCCTTTTATCGCTCATTGCGTAAATGCAAGGCAACAAACGAAAGCAATAAAACAAACAAAAAGTTAGCAAATCGTAGCAGTGACGCAGAACCGTATCACAGTCACAGAATCGTAGCACTGCTGCAGAATCGTAGCAATCGTAGAAGGGGTCTTGTGTAGCACTGATGACGAAGTGATTTGTTATGGAGCGCTGTAGCAATGTTGATTATGAATAAATATTGAGACGATAATTATAATATTTGGCTTTTGTTTGTTTGCTAGTTTTTATAAGAGCATTTTGAATTCAGAACCTGCTTAATAATCCCTGTAGTCGAAGAATTTATTTTTCATTTCAATGTTAGTTTTTAATCGAAATAAATGTAGATAGAGACCTTATTGCGAAGGCGATACTTTTAATAACCATGTGAATTTATGTTGTAATGTTGATGATGAAGATTATCAGAACAACATTTATTCGTTTAAAGATAGGTAGTTTCTATTTATCTAGATAGTAGTGTTTCATATTTGTTTTCCTGACGTTAAACTTTCAAGACAACGTAGGTAAGTATTCACATAACTTTGTAACATATCTAATATTTTCTCTACAAACATTACTCAGGATTCGCAATGACTTCTGAAACTTACAAATGAAAGAGTGCCTCTGTCTGTGTATTACGCAATCAGGCCTAAACAACAGAACCAATTTAATTAGGTAAAAAATTGGGTACTGTGGCTACTTAGCCGGAACCTAACCTATTACCTAATAAGAGGGAAAATTGAACAGCTTCAGTAGCCGTTAGTTGGTCTAATGGTTTACACGTCACGCAATATTCCCGGGAGGACGGGTGTTCAAATCCTTGGTTAACAGTGGAGCAATTGTTTTATTTCAAAATATTATACATACAATCATACAAACAGTATAAAAATTCTCCATAAGTCCGGTTATGATGACGAGGCTTCTACAAGCCATCATCGTATGTCAGTTAGGAAAAAATAAAGAAACAGTAAAATACAAGAAGCTAAGTAGACGTGGAAAAGTAGATGTCACCAAAATGTTTTATATTTTTTTGTACAAAAGTGCCTAACAATGCACGCCATTAAAAGTTTTTGTATGACGTTACAGTATATTAAAGCTTCAACGCTTTGAGTTATTAAAATGTTCATATATATAGATTTATGATTATTTTAATAAGTCAAAGCGTTGCAGCAATCCGTTACATTTTTAACTGACTTCAAAAAAGGAGGAGGTTCTCAATTTGTTTGTATGTATAATATTGTTTTTTTTTTTTTTTTATGTATGTTCGCCCATATTTTCGTCAATTATAGACGGATTTCAAAAATTTTTTTTTTTGGTTGGATACAGTTCACTTCCGAGGTGGTCCCATTTTTCACCAGTCCCGGATCTGATGATGGGATCCAGGAGAAATCGAGGGCAACCTTCAAATTTTATAGGGACATGTACCGCGTTTTGCATATTATCTGAATTCATATTGGCATTTGCTTCTGGCTATCATAAACTTCTGATGCTGAGCTGATGATGGAAGGTCAACTCCTTAATAGTTATGAGTAAAAGAATAATTATTTCAATACTGCATACATATTAAGACTACTAGTTATAATATCAGTAGCATTACAGGAGAGCTAAACTGTTAGGTTGACCAGTCCAGGATCTGATGATGGGATCCAGGAGAAATCGAGGGCAACCCTCAAATTTTATAGGCACATGTACCGCGTTTTACATATTTTCTGAAGTTATATTGGCATTTGCTTCTGGCAATCATAATGTTATGATGCTGAGCTGATGATGGAAGGTCAACTCCTTAATAATTGGGAGTAAAGGGATAATTCTTTCAAATCTGTGTACATATTGATACTACTAGTTATAATATCAGTAGAATTATAGATGAGTTTAACTAATAGGGTGTAAAAAATGTAACACTAAAAAGGATGAAAAAATTGTAAACAAAAAACAGCCTTCAAAAGCCCGACTCACAAAAAATTACAAAATAATATAATAAGAACATTAATCTGGGTATGAATTTGATATGTTGTTGAAGACGGTGCCAATAAAATTTTTGAGGAAAACTGCATGAAATATAAACGGCACCGCCTTCAACAACATATCAAATTCATACCCAGATTAATGTTCATATTATATTATTTTGTAATTTTTTGTGAGTCGGGTTTTTGAAGGCGGTTTTTTTGTTTATTGTTATATGTATAGACATATAACAAAAATGCAACGGATTGCTCTCTGTACATGGATGATATATGATAAAAAATATTATTATTTTAAGATCTTTTTGTCCATTCGATCGAGATGTGGATTTGAGTGATTTTATTGTGGTGAGTCCTACTTAGGTTTTGTTGTTCTTTAATATCAATCGTTTCATGAATAAAAAAGTAATGCTAATTTCTTTCTAAGACACATGTCAAACTTGCTGGGCGTTTGCAGAGAGTAAAAATTCTGCTCAAAGACTCTTTACCACGCGGACGAAGTCGCTAGCACAACTAGTAGTGTCAATATAAAACTCTACAATAACTTAACATTACGAGTGAAGTACCAAACGAATCTACAATAAACGTGAACCCATTAATTTAGTCAAAACAAAATTCATATTCTCAAAAGGGCACTAAAAATATTATTTTAAATTCTCTCTATTTGATTTGTAAGTTATCTTGCTGGAAGTAAGAGCATTTCTCTTAGTTGTTGAGAAAGTTAAAAAGATATACTTTGAATATTTTCGTACTTTAAGGGGAATTCAAATAAGAACACCCACTTAAGAATCAACTCTTCGGGGCTAGATCCGGCGTCGGTAGACCATCAGCCATCGACGACTGATGGAACCAGGCTCAATAGGGTTTATTGTGCTTGTCGACATCATATCTTTTTTGAAAATAATGATAGATAAATAAATATCTAGCACATTTCGACACACAGCCACCTGACCCCAAACTAAGCAGAGCTTGTACTATGGGCCTCAGAGACTGATATTACATACATAGATATTATAAATACATACACACCCAGACACGGAACAAACACCGATTTTCATCACACAGTCCCCTGGGAATCGAACCCACGACTCTTGGAACCGCCAGCCAGGGCCACTAACCACTGTTCCACCAAGCCAGCCAGAGAAGATGTTTTATATGACTGTGGATTATGTAGCCATATTATAAGATATGGATCTCACGACCGCTTATCATTAGGTGGAGTGACGTCATTCAAAACGTTTATTATCAAAAAAAAAGACTCATCAGCAATGGACCAGGAGCGACGGTAACTCGTAATAAGTTACCGTAATAGTGCGTGTTCGATGTTTGTTTTGGGCAAACTTCCTGTTCGTGGAAATTGATTCGGAACCGTTGCCGAACTTCAGGAAACCGAAATAGGATATTTTAAGTTTTTGGGGTAGGTAAGTACTTGTTAGGCTGTGTTTCTATATTGACCCGCTTATCTCAAAGTAGACATGGGCTATACAACTCTAGGGAAATTGACCTTTGGAAAGACTTTTGTTCTATAATAAAATGGAAATTTTCATAGTAAGTATAAAACCCAACTACGACAAAAAACGACGCTGAAAAAGTATAAAACAAGACTTTTAGAACACTGAACTGAACAAAGTTGCTTATGTAGTTCCAAGTAAATGGACACAGTAGACTCTACCAAAATGCTTATGTTGAAAATTGACAATAATGTCATACAATACTATTTTTGAAGTATGCAATATTCACTATGTAGAGATAGGTTTTCATGTTTGGAAAACCGCAGTCACACGTTGTCAAAGTGCTACGGTAGGTAGGTATTTGTGTATGGAACGTGTGACTACGCCTTTCCAAACATGAAAACTTATCTCTACATAGTAAATATTGCATACTTCAAAATAGTATTGTATGACATTATTGTCAATTTTCAACATAAGCATTTTGGTAGAGTCTACTGTATCGATTTACTTGGAACTACATAAGCAACTTTGTTCAGTTCAGTGTTCTAAAAGTCTTGTTTTATACTTTTTCAGCGTCGTTTTTTGTCGTAGTTGGGTTTTAGTTTTTAACTTTTTATTATTTGTACTATTTTGGTGTTAAAGTGTATTTGTGGCGCATAATATTATATAACTAACAGAATATCAAGGCCCTTCTAATGGTACTGCAGTGGTCTTATTCTGTTAAGTAGTAAAGAAGCTATGAACGAAAAGATGTGAACTATATGCAATCAGTCCATGAATATACGTAAAGTCACATGCAAATGCTAGTAATATATATATATTTAAAATGTACAAGTAAAGCGCTTTCCAATGATACCAAACACGGCGTATTTATCTTAACTTTATTTTTTACTCTGTATGTTTTGTCCGCTAGTGGGCGCCACATTAGATTTTGTGAAACCCTATATAGCCTATAACCAGCGGACAATTAAGACGCTTCTAATGATATGTCATTTGTCGAATTCTGACAAGCAATTTAGAAGTTATGTGGAAACAGATGAACATACATACATACATACATACATACATACATAGCCTGTCAAAATCATAACCCTCCTTTTGCTTTGCCGTAGTCGGGTAAAAATAATACTAGTACTAAATAAAAATATCAAAAATTGGCATTTTCGGTTTTAGTATTAAGGAATTTACTTACTTACTACATTACAGACAACGTGCAATATGAAAAAAAAGACATTTCAGGTCATACATAATTAGCATTTAATCAGTATAATTTTTAACTCTATCTAGCATTCATAACTAAGTCTTAATTAACGAACAACGTTTGCTTGTTTATTTATATTACTTTCTAAAAATACGTATAATGGAAGCCCAACGGCAAATATTACTGTACAGTAATGATCATATTTCCACTAGCTAGCTACAAGGCGTACTATCATTAGTTATCCAGCATCACGATAATTCCGCTTCATTACACCTTGGCTCCTTGCCTAATCTTCGTTAGCGGCAGAATAATAGCTTCACTCTTCAATCATAACAGCGTGTTCACACCTAGCGATTTTTGGGCAATTTCACGGCGAGGCGATATCGTCGCGAGCTCGCAGCGATCTCGCCGCGATTTCGCGGCGGTTAGCCTCATCCAACCCGCTTAGCGCATGCGTCGCATTCTACAGCGCAAGTCCTTTCATAACATAAGATAAGATAATTGTTTATTTGTACCAAGAGACACACATACATGCAATATCGGAAATTAAAAGAAAATCAATAGTAAAATAACACAATACAGAAACTACAAACAAAATTAGAACTAAAATAAATAAAAAGAAAACCGAAACTACAAACAAAATTAAATTAAATCTAAGTCTATCACAAATGCCCAGACGACATTCATGTGTGTCGCTGTGATACAAAATGGCAATAGCTCAGCAATAGGTTTCATGTTGGAAATATGAACGAAGCACGCGGTGAAATCGCCGCGAAATCGCCCAAAACTCGCTAGGTGTGAACAGGCACTTAGCCCTATGAATATTTAGCGCTTTGCAAACCTGCGCGCTTTTGAGATGAAGTTGAGGACTGAAGGGCTAACATGTTAAGGACCAAGACTTGTTGAGTTGTTCTATTGTCACTTCTAGCGATAGGAACACTTAGACTGTGTTTGTTGCACAAAATTGTGTTTCTGTGTTCTGTTCTTTCGTGTATGAAATATATTATAAAGGTAACATTATCTTTTCTGACTTGTCAACATAGGGACATGACGAATGAATCATAGTAATAATTTACATCTACACTAATATTATAAAGAGGAAAGATTTGTATTTTTGTATTTTTGTATGTTTGTAATGAATAAACTCAAAAACTACTGGACCGATTGCAATAATTTTTTCACCATTAGAAAGCTGCATTATTCAGAAGTAACATAGGTTATATTATATTTTTTTTAAAATTTGGGTTCCTTACTAAAACTCCAATATGTAACCCAAGGTGTAAAAAATGACCTGAAAAATTACTTACGTCGCGTGCGCTGCGAAAACTATTGATGATAGAATAAAATCATTTACTACGACTTTGCAGAACTCTCCATTATCTACAAAAAGTGTCGCGACAGCATATGTCTAAATATTATAGTTATGTCACAGTAAGCGGTTTTTTATTCTAAAAATTTAATTTATATGTCGCCGCTTGAAAAGGCTCTTTATTTGTACCTTGGTATTAATCCTTATCAAAATAAATTTCTTTATATTCAAGACGGCTTCAGTACCTTTAAATAACTTTTTGAATTATTCAATTCGGACATTTCTTTCGGAAGATATCACGAATTTAAAAATGCAAGTATTAGAAAAAACTTTGATTTTAACTTGAAGGAATTTTGAATTCGCCTTAAATTCGTTTCGTAGGTAAATAAGTACCTGATAATAAATATTATATTTTAATGTTATATTTTATATAGAGATAGAGGTATACCGAAGCGAAGCGAGGGCGGGTCGCTAGTAATAAAAATTTTAGGACATGTCCGTCCACACAAGGCCACCTGACCCCAAGCTAAGTAGAGCTTGTTCTATGGGCGTCAGAGACTGATATACATACATATAAATTTATAAATACATTCTTAAATATATATTCACACCCAGCCACGAAACAAATACCGATGTTCATCACACAAATTATTTTAATACATATCACACAAAGACATATAGCCGTAAAGCTTACTTGCAATAGGATATTGCAAAATTCCCACGGGAACGGGAGTTATTGGGAAAAAACTTTTGAATGTAAAATCATGTAGCTCACGCGAACAAAGTCGCGTCCACTGCAAGTATATTGAAAAATGTTCAAATATAAATCTTAATAGGAATAGGTACGCCTTCCAAATCGACCCGATAACAGTGGCATTTGACATTTAGAGGACTTTAATCGACACTAGCGGCTAATTCAACGCGATAGCCCCCATTCAATAGTTTCTCAGTAGCGATACTAAAATTCAGCTACTTAGTAGTGGTACCGAAATAGGTTAGAAGAAACCCACACAACAGCTTCCTAGTGCTATTCTAGTTGGGAGAGACAGCCAAATTAAGTATTTATACACTAGCTGTGTCCGCGACTTTATTCGCATGGACTACAGGATTTTACAAACAAAATTTGTTTTCCAATAACTCTCGTTCTCGTATGAATTTTGCAATATCGCGTTGCAAGTAAGCTTTACGTTCATTAGGGTACCTGCAAGCCAAATTTAAATCATCAGTCTTACGCGTTTTAGATTTTTTCATACAAAAGTTTTTTCCCACTAACTCCTGTTTCCGTAAGAATTTTGCAACATCCTGTTGCTACTAAGTTTTAAGTTTACTAAGTTTACTAACCTGCATGCCAAGTTTCAAGCGTCTAACTTACGTGGTTTAGATATTTCAAACAAACGTACTCCCGCCTTTTTATCCCCTTAAAGAGTGAATTTTCAATAAAAGGATAGCCTATATGTTCGACTAATAGCTATATACTCGTAACAAAAAAAGTCTCATCAAAATCCGTCTCGTAATTTTTGCGTGAAAAGTGGACAACAAACATACATTTTTGGCTTCTATTGTTTGTATCAAGGTTTTGCAGTCAACCTTAGTTTTTCTTTAATATATACAGGGTGTCCCAAAAAGTAGTGTCAAGCTGAAGTCCTGAGATAGCCCATGGGGCATCCGAAACACCCCCATGTATGTTCTGCGATTTTTTATAGTTTTCGAGTTATGATCTTTTTTCTAAAATTTTGAGAACAACTGACCTAACCGACTAAAAAAAAGTATTTGACTTTTTTGAGTAATTCTTTTTGCAAATCAATTTCCATGAGTTTTTCTTTAATGCCTAAAATATTTGTCTCCATAACTTAAATGGAAATTATCAAAATTATGGTACAAACTGAAAAGTTACGTTCTGTAAATAATGTCTTACAATTTCAACGTTAAATTTAAAATATTAGGAGGTAGCTGCATGAGTCCTAAGTAACTTTACAAACTGAGCTAGACTCTCAGCTTTCATAATCATTAATAAAAACTGATACTTAATGGGCTACTTTTGCTGAAATCGGACTACAAAGACAGAGAGGTGGAAAAATCATAAAATTAGCCATTTGAATACGAAGTATTGTTTGGACATTTTATTATTCCGAAAGTTAGTCAGTTTGTTAACAAACCTAAATTTAATAAAGGAGCACCCAGATGCAAACATTCGGATGATTATTTTTGTTTAATTTAAGTTTCATTGCGCTAACACTGTTCACATGCAATACCTTTGTTACGACGAACTTGACGAACTTTTCTTTCTTTACGGACTTTAAAAAACTTTTACTCATAAACTTTTTACAATAAATAATCAAAAACGATAACTTTTTTTTTAAATCAAGTTCCCATTTTTAAACTTAATTATTTTTTTAAGTTTTGCAAATTAAACTTTCAAGTGGTTATTTCTTAGCATTTCTGGTATAATTTTGATTGTTAACAATCTTATTAACTTTAGAAATAATAAAATGTCCAAATAATACTTCGCATTCAAATGGCAAATTTTATGATTTTTCCACCTCTCTGTCTTTGAAGTCCGATTTCAGCAAAAGTAGTCCATTAAGTACCAGTTTTTATTAATGATTATAAAAGCTGAGAGTCTAGCTCAGTTTTTAAAGTTACTTAGGAGCCATGCAGCTACCTCCTAATATTTTAAATTTAACGTTGAAATTGTAAGACATTATTTACAGAACGTAACTTTTCAGTTTGAACCATAATTTTGATAATTTTTATTAAAGTTATGGAGACAAATATTTTAGGCATTAAAGAAAAACTCATGAAAATTGATTTGCAAAAAGAATTACTCAAAAAAGTCGAATACTTATTTCTCTACAATATTTTTAGTCGGTTAGGTCAGTTGTTCTCAAAATTTAACAAAAATAATCACAACTCGAAAACTATATAAAATCGCGGAACATACATGGGGTGATTCGGATGCCCCGCGGGGTGTTCTATCTCAGGACTTCCGCTTGACACTACTTTTTGGGACACCCTGTATAATGTACGTACAGACATGAGGTTGTTATAATTTAATTATATGTATAGATAACTACGTACGTTCCCAAATTAGAGGCACGAATTCACCTCGCCTCAGTAACAGATGCTCAGAAGCTGCTAACAAACGCCAACTGCAGGTAATTATGTAAGTTTGTCTTTGTGAACGGGAATTGTTAGACTGTACGATACGAGTATGTTAAGGAGAGTAGCGCGTGTAAAGTTAATATTAATAGTCGTATTCGTTATGTAAGAGTTTGGAGGCTAGTGTGTAGCTATGAGTGAATGAAATCGGATTGGAACGTTTTGGGAAGGCTTGTAATGAAATTTTGATGAACATGTTAATGATATGGTAAACTTGGAAACAAGCCATAAGTAAAGCTCATGATCAGGAGCTATGAAGGAAAAAAAGCAGGAGATATGAAGGGAAAAAGAACATATTCTTTTATTCATTTAATAAAGCCAACCCATTAATATACCTTTACTCAGGGAGAACCTGTTGAGACCCGGGAGGTTAAGAAACATTCAAATTCATTAAAAATAATATTTTGGTGCATTTTCAAATATGAACAGATTCCTATTTAATTTGAAATTTAAAAAGAAAGGTAGTGAATTATAGGTGCCTTTAACTTAAGTACTTACTTGTAAAACCCTTAGCCGTAGAACCAGGGCGAGAGGGTAGGAGAAGGCTGATCGAAGGATGCCATCTCTTTCACCCGTCAAAGGGGCCGCCGACTCCTTTCTTCGAGATAGAGCTGCCTGGAAGAAAAAGAAAGGATAAGCCATTTTAATAGACATTTTTCTTGAAATGATGATTTAAAGCTTTCAAAGATAGGAATAATAATGTTTTATTAATAGACGTCTTTGGTATTTCATGATTTATGAACTTCTCGCAATTTTATACACTAAAGTAACCCTTTCACGGGTTCTCTCCCTATTATTGTAACTTTTTTATAACTATGTAAAAACCTTAGTGCAAATTTTAGATCTCAATTTTTTAGACTAAGTAATAAGCTTTAATCTCAAATTTCAAACTATGTATCACGTGACTACTAGATGCAACTGACCACGTTTGGACTTTCTTAGTGTTAGATCGAATGTACCTAATATTAATTGTAGATTCTGTACTTCAGTACAGTCAGATCATATACATAGGGCCGTCTTAAGTCTATCCAGCGCCAAGGTGCGGGACTTAGCCTGTGTCCTCTTTTTTTACACTGCAGCGTAGCACGCGGCCTTTTTTTTTTAGGCAGGACTGGGAGCGGATGGGCGTAAAAAGCGTAATAAAAGTAAAAAAAATAATTGTTCATGACCTTCTTTTAAAATACAGCGCCCGACAGGCGCCTCTTCACCCCTTGGTAAAGACGGCCCGGTATATACATTACATAACAAGTCACTTAATGTAGGTAAATTACACCTGTATTTATTAATCGCGCATGCGCGTTACTATGGTAAACGCCGATATCAGTTGCAAGGCAACTGTTTTTGTTTATATCTGGTTAGCATAAGTTTTTTTTCTATTATAAAGTGTTACAAAGTGACATTTACACTTACTCCATTTATTAAGATGAACAGCGTACGTTTAGTTTGAAAATAAATGAAATTAGTGATATGAATATATTTCGTCGTTAAGGAATATACAGGTACAAACAAAAAACATCATTTTGGTTGGAGAAAAATATTAAAAACTTGCCTATTCATGAATGTTAGACGAAAAGAGCTTTAACTTTGTTAAGCTGCTAAATTATATTTATAAATATTTCCACAGATTAAATTATTCACTCAAAAAGTTTCCTAATGTATTAATCCTGTTTATATTCAGTTTCATAGTCTACCAGGTTTTCAATGTAGTTCGTGTTACCTAAAGTTTTAATTAAATTTATACCTGTCAGGAATTAGGGTCGCTGGCTGTTACCTTAATTTATAAAAAAGACGTAATTAAACAAACCTTCAAAATGGGAAACATTCTAATAATACTTATACTCCAACATTAAAATTTACCCCCATTACATTTACTTGATACTTTGTAGTGTAAAGAAGACTCTTAATCTATAAGTACTAATGTTATAAAGCTGTAGAGTTTGTTTGTTTTACCCAGTAATTACTGGTTTGATTTGAAAAAATATTGTTGTAAAACTTATCGAGGAAGGCTTTAGGCTATATAACATCACGCTGCGACCAATAGAACCAAAGAAACATTAAAAAGTGTGTAAAGACGAGGGAAAACGCGAACGAAGTCCCAGGGACAACTAGTATCTAATAACTTCCAAAATAAATTCAAGAGCGTATGCTCTTGATGTGTATTTACTTTACAAAGCTGATACGAGAATTCGTATGAGCTTTGTAAAGTTACCTAAAACTAATATTTCCATATTAAACTTGTCTTCCTCAATTAACTCATAATGAGAAAATTGTTAGGGAATTTAATAACTGAAGCCACGTTGTGCTGTCTAGATTGAAACAACTACTAAGAAACCGGTTGTTTACGGGATAAAGAACTTAGCTCCAAGTACGAAAGTCGCTGGTTAAACTCTAACAATATAGTTAGCACATATTCTTTACTCACGAGTTTTCTGAGGAAAACTACTTGAAGTAAGAAAAATAAATACAAAAAAAAAAAAGAGTCGGACTTGTGTCACAAAATATAACTTATTTTTTGTATAGGAAATATAAGTTTTTTTTTAAATATAATATTTGTATGACTTTGTCTCTATATAAACTGTTTTTATTCTTCTTGTTCTATTGGCTATTAAAGCGATAAGAAAAATACATAATTAAAGATAAAATCGCTCCCTAATAATTAGTGACCAAATCCGAAAAATGCAATTTGTGGAAAATGATCTTAATATAATATATATTCTGTGTTTCTTGGCTAACTATTGATTTTTACTAGATTTATGGAATAGCCCTTGGAGTATACAATGACAATAAATTTATAAATATAATATTTTTTATTTATATATTTTGGCATAAAATCTAAAGAAGTTAAAAAATCTGTAGACATTTCAATTATCTTACTATCCCGGTTCATAAGATCCAGACTGCTGTCAGACGGACAGACGATATTGTTAACATCACACCTGCTGTTTCACTCCTAATTCGGTTTGCTCTTAATTTCAGTATTTTGTACTGTGGCACCTCCGATTGCACATTTCAATAAAATTGAGGCGATATGCTACAACCTTTAGAGAAGTTCGTTTTGGAAATAGAAAGTGACGATACCGAAGATGACGAGCCAAAAGAACAGGTGGATAAAGAAGAGTCATCAGATGACAGTTATGGCTTTGAACCAATCACCAGGGTACATAAAGGAGACGAGGAAGTGGAAGCAGGTATGACGAAGAAATTATTGCTTATTTTACTGCCATTCTTGTCATTTGAATGGATAAAAACTATCAACAACCTCCATCATCAAACATGGATCAAGCACATAAAAATATTAGAAAACTGGAAATGTCCGGGATATTTATCATCATAACATGCTAAACATATTACGAGATGTAGTTTTTAAAAGAATGAATGGTTATATCAGCAAATTATATTTAATTGATTTGCCTACCCCTCTGGGAAAAAGGCGTGAAGGAATGTATATATCACTATTGCACGATTTATACCAACAGCCCTGAGGAAAGGCCGTGCCAGTTACAAATTACAATATGTTCCAAATTAATCACTCCTAGGCAAGTTTGGGTCTTCCATTAATTAACACATTTGTAAGTCTAAATTCCAACAATAACGTATTCCCTATTGATTTATCTCGGCAGCGTATTGTTCGATACAAATCGAATGCTCACAGCCGTGGGCTTATGTTTCATGTTCAATCAATTACTTTGTAACGGGAGTTGATCCTGTATATCCAATTTGAATGTAATCCAATTTGCATTAATGCTTCCACTGAAATAACAGTTACCGACGGCTTTTTGATGCCATTATTATGTTATTCAGACATTATTATTACAATATTTTGTTAAAGGAAAGTTGCAATAAAGTCATCATCATGACGAATTCTACGTTTTGTTCAATAAGATTAATACTATTTAGCGTACATAACATCAATACATCACGATACACTAGGATACATTAAAAATAAGTTTAACAGTATGATCTAATTTTGCAGTACTCATTTAAACTCTTTGCTTCGTTTGAGAATATAAACTCATATAGTAATTTGAAGTAAAATGAAAATGACAAACGTCAATCAAATATAATCAACAAATAGAAAATACGTCCGAGTACATTTTTATTCGATGTTAATAAGTGAGAGTATTAATTGATTCCAGTTGAAGAAGATCAAGAAGAGATGGCCGCTCCGCCGCCGCAACCTCGCAGGAAGAGGTTCATCCCGAAATATGAGGTAGAGGGTGTTTACAAAGTCATACTCGGTGAAGAAACACAAATACAGATAGAGATGGTGATCGGAACTCACGTTAACGCCCAGTATCCCTGGAAATCAGTCAGCAAAGCCAAAATCATGGAGACCATTGATATTGGCGGTGAGCTGTCGGAATTCTTTCCATTGCAACCACAATTGGCTGCTTATACTGCTGAAGAAATACTACTTGGTTACATAGTCGACGAATCCAAAGACGTAGATGAGTTTTACGTGTGTTGCACTACAGAGGCCAGAGATCACTGCAAACAACAATCTGATAGATTTATAAAAAGACAAGAAAAAAAATTAGAGAAAGCTGTTCAGAAAAAACCACGCCCTTGGAAGAGTTTGGGAAGTGACAAAGAGCTCACACAGTTAATACCAGTAAATACAAGACCCTTCATGGAGATGGAGATTAAAGCTAAGTTTCCGACTGAGTATCAACCTCAAAAATTCAAAGTGAGAGATTCTAATGCGTCACGCGATGGTTTTATAGAACTAACACCATATAGGCAGAAGTTCAACAATGTTTTTCGTAGAAGAGTCGATTGCGCATCTCAAGCAGCCCCGGCTAAGGTTCATAGGGCTGCTCAAACTGTATTGAAGTATCCTAAAAACATGTGGACGCAATCGATTGCCGACGCTCTAGGTCAAGGAGGGGACGACACAGAAGGCGGTGGCGATGCTGGCCGCGGGGGCGAAGAAGAAGAAGAGAAGAAAGAAGGCAGTTCTGATGACGACGAGGAGGAAGAGAAGGAACCTCCTGATGAAGTTGGCTTGATTGCATATAGGGCTGCAATGAACCGAATGCGGCGAACATCTTACATAAAAATGATTAACAGCTTTATGCTTGCCAAAGGAGATGAAATGAAATCTATAATTGAACTGAACACAGTAATGGATATGTATTGCAATGATTACCCTAATTTAGTTGCTGAAAAAACAACTGATATTTATGATTCTATGGCTTTTGAAGAATATGTCTGTTTCACAGATGTAAGGGCTAAAGATAAGTATGTATCATCTGCCGTATTCCACCCTATGTGGTCGGGTATTGTTGCTATATGCTATGCCGACGGATCACCAACAGTAATGAAAACCTTAAGCACTAGACCAGATCCGATTCAAAGAGCTGTGTATGGAATAAATCCTGTATTAATTTGGAGCCATATTGATAGTTTGATTCCAAAGCTATTTTTAGAATCACCACGAGAAGTTAAGGTTCTGTCATTTTGTCCTTTCGATGAAAATATACTAATTGGCGGTTGTATTAATGGCCAAATAGTTGTTTGGGATATAACTAATAAATTAGAGAATGTAGAGAAGATTGAAGTTTTAAGTGAGACAAGAGAAAAATATCGTATCGCAATGAATGCCCATATGGGCTGGATGAAAAGCGTGCAAGATAATGCAGTTGTTCAATCTACTGCGTTAAGCAATTTGATAACCAGTCATTATGGACCAGTTTCTACCATTAGATGGCTCTCTCCTAACTTTCAAGTAACACCAACTGGCAAGCTTGGTAAGATGGCAGATAACAAAAAATCATTAATATTTTTCACTGGCTCAGAAGATGGCACGATTCTCATTTGGAACTTGTCAGTTGAAAACCTCACTTTATTTGAAGGCAAAAAGGTTAAGAGATCTAAAAGAGTCCTCAGAAGACCATCTGGCTTGTTAGTTGATGTTTCACCCTATAAAATATTAGACCGGAATTTGCAGCCTTGTTATAAAATCAACTTAGGTATCGCTGGGCAACCTCAAATACTAAATTTGCAAGCTTTTGCAATAAATCCTCCTGTTTTAAAGTACGTTTACACGCCTAAAAATACTGGCTCTGGGAGAAAATACTTCACATGCGAAATAGTGCCGCAAGGCGAAGATGATCTGTGTGCTGATGTATATTGTGGTTCTCAACATGGAGATATGAGAAGACTAACATGGGAAGGACACGTATTCAATACAGGAGAGGTTGTTAATTCAGAATTTTGCGAGATTAAATATAACTGCTGTATTCACGATGGCATTGTTTCATGTGTCGAAAGGAATCCTTTCATAAATCACATCACATTGACAGTAGGTGGAAAAATATTCGCAGTTTGGTCTGACAAATTGATGGATCGTCCAATGATTTGGAAAAAGCGGCCTTATCGCTTGACTGACGGAGCTTGGTCGTTGTATAAGCCTAGTTTACTATTTATTTCCACTTCTGAAGGGGATCTTGAGACCTGGGATCTGTTGTTACGGAGCGATAAACCTATCTCAGTCCAGACTCTTTCCGGTACGATGTTAACAGGTGTTAGTTTACATACGTTACCCCTGGCCAAAAATATAATAGGAGTCAGCGACGCTAACGGATCATTTAGAATGTTTTTGGATCCCCCTATATTTATGATAGAAAATCCTACTTACATAAATCGGATGGAAACAATGGTTGCAAGAGAATTGAAAGTCATGCATTCTTTTATACAATGGCAACAGGAGTGGATGAAAAATAATCCTCAAATTCTTCTTGAAATGAAAAGGAAAGAGGGTGCTTTATTAGCGGAGAAAGAAGAAGAGAAGCGTCGTTTAAGGGAAGAAGAAGAAAAACGATTGGAAGACGAAGCTGAAGCTAGAAGGCTTGCAAAGTTAAAAGTAATAGGGCCGGAAGAGAGATGGCAAAAAATTATACAAAAACTAATAGAGCGTACTATTGCAGTAAAAAAGAGAATAAATCGAGCTGAATTGATTGAAAATGAGAAACCTTTGCGCGAATTAGAAGCTCAGCGGCTAGAAAAAGAGAGGAGAATGCTCGAAATTATGAAAAATCAGAAAACCATTTTTAACGACACAGTAGCGATATTGTTTCCAGAGGCAATTAAAAAACAGGCTAAGGTTAAAAAGAGTCTTCTGTCGGATGATAAGGAAGGTCTTAAAAAGGAGTATCTTGAAGATTATCAATACTTGAAAGGCACAGCTATTAGAACAGTAAAAGATAATCCATATAGAGTAGCATTTTCTTGGGACGGGACGTTAGCAGAGGGCAAAGAAAGGAGGCAAGCTTTGAACCCTTACGATGATTATGTTAACTTGCATAAATCCAGAATTGAAGAAGAATTAACTGACACTGGAACTAAGAAGTCCGATAAAAAGCTTCCGGCGTTTTCTTTCGCTGCAATGGACGAAGAAGACGAGAATGTCGATGAGGTTGCAACTGAAGACTAGATTTTGTGTTTTATTGTTTTACCTCTATCTAATCGTAGCATAAATAATTAGGTAGCTACTTTGTATACTTTACTTAATTTTATTGTACCTTATTGTAATTAACAATTTTACAATAAAAATATGTGAATAATACTAAAGCTATTTTGATTTATTTAGGATTCTATATCGTACTTAATAATTATATTCATCCATTTTATTAGGACCTACCTAATTAGTAAATTTCATTTGGAATTAGTTCAGTAGCTAGGTAGATAAATGGTTAATTTTGACTAGTTCTACTACGTATTTCCACTACAATAAATTTGGTTCTACACTTAGTTGTAGAACTAGTGAAAATGTGGCTGTAAAGTGTGAACTGTAATTTTCAGAATACTTGTAACTTTGAAAGGTTTTTATATTTCAACCGACTTCATTACAACAAAGTTTCACAGAATTGTATAATACTTTCTTGGCTACTTAATACATTCTTAACTGCCTCATTGGTCTATTGGTAGCTAGCGCTGCGTAAGGACCGAGAGGTCCCCGGTTTGAGTCCGGGTTCGGGCAAAATTTCTGTGAGTTTTTTTGTAATGAAATTACTCCAGTCCAGAGTTTGGAAGTTGGCGGTTGAACGCCCGTGCCATGAAAAACACGTTAAGCCGGTGGTCCTGCACCAGATCTCGCATCGGTCAAGCCGTTTCACCGAATTATGAGAGTAAGGGAATATAGAGTGCACTTGTGTTAGGGCACACACTTGTGCACCATAATGTCCTGCGCACTTGGCTAATCTCAATTGAGATTGGCCGCCATGGCTAAAATCGTTCGGACGCCTTATTCCTACATTCTTATAAATTTCCTAGTCTACTTACAACATTCAGCTCCTCCATGTCGTCCTCACAGTTGAATGATGGCAGCGACGGCACGACACATAATTTGCGCTTCATATGTGCAGTTTGGTGATTCACCTTTCGCTCAATTTGCTGTCACATCGAACACTTGGTCAGTTCATGACTCTGGAACAAGAGAAGAACTATATAGTATAGTATAGTAAGACTGATTTATCTTAAGATTTCTTTAGAATCATGATACACGGTACTTTAATCCGTCAATCATAAGCTGTGCGTTGTACACTCGTATGAACCTACGAGAATGTGTCGTGGAGCTGTGAAAACGATGCATGGCCAATGGACATGCTCAAGCGTGTCAGATATTCATACTGTAGCCCTAAGTACCTCTGATATAAACCGAGGCATTATAATCTACCGTTTTGGGTGGTAGGGTTGGCTGTACGGAGGATTTTAAAAAAAATCTAGGCATCTTTCCTTATGAATCTGACGCGCTTGAGTAAATCTTGAAATCCCCGCTTGGGTTTCCTTACTATCAATGTGTGGTGCGAGGACTGGCTGGTACAGTATGTGCAAACCTCACAACACGTCCTTCTCAACACACATTCCTCGCAATACACGTAATTTCTCGCTTGTTTTGTATGCGCGAAAATCTCTCCGCTAAGCCATTTCCACCAGAGCTTTTTTTTTCAAAATTGGTACGGATGCCTTCGCGTGCGAGCCCAATCACACTTGTTATTATTTATAGTCCTACACGTCTTGTAGATAGTAACACCAATTTTCGTAGACTGCTTATACACTGTGAAATTTTAGTGGTTGTTTTCCCGTAGCAGAACGGTTTTCCTTGAGTAGTACAATCGAAACGTGTTGGTTATTTCGTGAAAAAAAAATGAAATGTTTTTTTTTTCATAGAATAAAATAATCATCCAAATCGAAAACGTGAAAAGCTATAGTTCTTTTAAGAGATGGGACGTAATTAGATACTGCTAGCCGCATAAAATTAATGATTAAAGCTAACGAAGCTCTACGCCCTAAGGACCTAATAAAGCGGTTCGAGCGTGTTTTCAAGTAGAGAAAAAAAAAAACTGCACAAATCTAATTTATTACTAAGATAGAATCATTTTTCTGTGGAAAAACAACTACTTAAATTTCACGGCGTATATAGTCCCAGCATAACAGTTATCCTTACTTCCTTATCCTTACTTCCTTACTAAGATTATAAAGGTGAAAGTTTGTATGTATGGATGTATGGATGTATGTTTGTTACTTTTTCACGCTCAAATGACTGAACCGATTTTCATGAAATTTGGTATGATGGTAGCTGGCACTCTGGAATAACATATAGGTTACTTTTTTTTTAAAATCCAACCCCATGTGGTTCATTGGGGGTCGAAAATTAGTATGGGAGAATTTTTACGTGTTTGTCGATTTTTATAAAACTTGGTATGGAGGTAGCTGGCATCCCGGAGAGACACCAACGTAATTTTTTTTTAATACAACCAACATGGAAGTTATTGGGGGGGGGGGGGGATGTACTATGGGAGAACGTTGACGGAACATTCACTAATAAATAACAAATTTTACAAGGCATGTAGGCTATTTTAATACATCCTTGCTACTAAAACCCATTAATACGCGGACAAAGTCGCGGGCGGCCGCTAGTTAATAATAATTATTATAAATTTTATGCCGTATCTGATAACGTTCAAAATAAATAAACTTAAAATTGAAACGAAATCAGAATTGGAAATGTTTACATTACTTTTCATCTGAAAGGATAAAAGTCTGATATTTCATTTTATTCGCTGTATTCATATAATTTCTGGTCAAAGTTATTTTTAAACCTGGTCGTGGATTGATATGAAACTCACGATTTTGTTCCATACAATGAACATAAACATACTTGTTGCCATTTAATCCTCCTTTTGTTGTAGTCAAGTAAAATGACTAGATCAAGTAACAAATAAAAAAAACAACATTAATGAACGTGAGGAGGTTAAGTTGATCCAAGTGGAAATAATTAATACCAGGCGAGCTTGAAGAAGCTTCGTATTAACTAAGTTAAGAAGTAAGTTAAGCGTAACTTAGCCTAGAGATGGTTCAGTATTAAAGCTAGCTTCATCAAATGTTCATTAGTATTCATTCATTGGTATTTCATTTACGTTAATATCTAAAAATAATAATACTAAAAGTCAGAATATATATACTGAGCTGCAAGACCAAATCAAAAGTGTATGGAAAATGAATTAGGTCACTATAATACCAATAGCGGTTGTCGGTTCTACGGCTGATGTGGCCAGCCCACTGCCACTTCAGCTTGCTAATGCGATGAGCTATGTCGATGACTTTGGTTCTCTGACGAATCGCCTCATTTCTGATTCGGTCCCGCAGAGAAACACGCAACGACGAGTTTTGGAGTGGATACCGGGTCTCGACAAACGTATTGTAGGACGCCCGCAGGCCAGGTGGTGTGACGATCTGCGCAGGACGGCTGGCAGGAGCTGGATGCGAGTGGCCGAGGATAGAGAGAAGTGGCGTGCATTTGAAGAGGCCTATGTCCATTGTCCAGCAGTGGACAGGAATGGGCTGATGATGATGATGATGATGATGAATACCAATAGCTGTTTTCTACCACCGAAGTTATGCCCAACCAATCACTAATTACTCATTAGTCTTCAGGTCATAGACATCCCAAATCACAACCTTCCAAAAAGCTGTAATACTCAATACATGCCGAATAGTTCGCAATTTTTACAGTTAGTAAAATTCATAATATTAAACTTTTCACTTCAATTTGCTTGCCCAAAAGCTGCAAATTTGAAATAAACCCCTTGAGGTGAGGGAATATATTTTTAATCTCTTCTTCTTAGTCGATTTCTTCATTTCAAAAGGTCGTGCCTTTCATGAAATATGTGTAACCGAAGCGCTGACGATCTGTTTCCACACCTCTCGGAAATATATTTTTAATTCATGCACATAATACATAATATGATGTTTTTTCTTCTCCTCTTAATATAATGTGTATTTTCGTTGACTTTTTTGTTTTTTATCTGTAATTTTCGTGTACTTTTTTTTCATTAAATGTTTACCACGGGTATTAATTGTACTATTTTTATTTAGCATGTATAATAAAAAAAATCATTACACAATTTTTAATGATACAAGTCGACTGGAAAGAAAACCATCATCAGTCCCACTACGCCAAAGAGTTATTTTCTTAAGCAAAAATTTATTGAACCCTCGTAAAACCGTAAAGGTTGTATCTATTTGTCACGCAGAGATATAAACCATCTACGTAGATGGTTTATACGGACCTAGGTATACATTTAAGATTTTAGAGATTTAGATATAATGTAATGTAATAGATTTTTCGCGTTCCATTACACTAAATATTAGTCTTTATGGGTCTACACGCGTTATTAGGAGCAGCAAATTACATAGCTGGGTTGCAATCATGGTTGCGAGCGTGATGAGTTCGCTCGCGACCATGATTAATAATAAAATAATAAATATTACACAACATCACATACATTGATCTGATCCCGTGCTAAGTAGCTAAATTATTTCATTTCATTATTTCATTTCATTTCATTTCAGACACGGAACAAATACCGATGTTCATGTCACACAAATATTTGTCCCGAGTGGGAATCGAACCCACGACTCTTGGAACCGTAGGTTTTGAACCTGAGTCACTAACCACTGTTCCACCGAGCCAGTTGCAGATGATTGGTGCAACGTCGGGAAGTAAGTAGCTATGCAATTTGCTACTCCTAATAACGCGTGTAGACCCATAAAAACTAATATCTAGGTATACATTCCCTATCTACAAAATATCCATTCATCTTGCGAAGCCAATCGCCTAAGATTTCCCCGCGAAGACAGTAAGAGGTCAATTTCGACAATAAAATGGAATAAAAATTACTTGGCATCCATTTCGGAGAAGGAAATCGGTGGCGCGTGTTAGGACTCTCAATGTGGGACGAATGATGAGTAATGATGAGCTTTGGCGGTGGAAGTAAGGGGTAGTAATGGTTGCTTCAGTAAAGGCCTTTTGATGTAGTCATTTGTGGTATTTCGCTTCTCAAAGGGAGAAAAGGGACAGGTAGAGGGTTAGATTTGGCTAATAAGGCCGTTCAATTGGAGGTTCAGATACAGCGGCCTTGTCAGTAGAACTTGGCAGTAATTTTGGTAATCCGGTTACGTATCAAAATAACTAAAGTTGTTTCAACTACTGCCGATTATGCTCGACTCACCTAATGTTTGATTAATTTCATAATAACTAATGCACGCATTCCCTTAAGGAGAATTCGCCTACGCTCGACTCACCTAACCTTTATTATGTCGACGGTTTATTCACCTAGCGGTAAATTCACCTAACAGTTGATATACACACACATATAAAAATGCGTAATCACAGCCAGACACGGAACGAACACCGATGTTCATCACACAAATATTTGTCCCTAGTGGGAATCGAACCCACGACTCTTGGAACCGCCAGTCAGGGTTACTAACCACTTTTCCACCGAGGTTGTCAACATGGCAACATGTCTACCTAATGTATTAAATGGAACCCTGCTCACGACTCCGACTCGCACTTAGCCGGTTTTACACCACATGACGGAAAATTGTCTATGTTGAAATGTATTGCACGTTTCACCATTGACGCGTTTGAAGACAAAGCGAGTTCAAAGCGGTGTGGGATCAAAGTCAAACGTCTATTTTTCGCCAACGCCAAACAACGACATTTTCGACACTAACTGACTCGTTCACGTCGTGTCTTCGTAGCGTAGGACACACGGGGTGGTTTTCTCTTGCGCCCGACGGCGCGGCGGTTGCCGGTGAGTTTTTAAATAAAACTGCACCGGTTAAACTCTACTTCGAAAACTTTTGATTTTACAAAACAATGCAAGATTTTTATTTTTGTAGATTTTAAGATAAACTATTTATAATGACGCCTATGTGACCTATGAGCAATAGATCGCTGAATTATACAAAAAACAGATTTTCGAGACGTTTTGAGCGTTACAACTTTTTTAGCTGGCACGATAACAATATCGATTTTTCACATTTTTATTATAACGCCGTAGTAAAGATTTACAAAAATTTAGCTCACTAAGAATTTTACCGCAGGTAAAACCTAAAATTACTGGACTAAGACGGGCAGTACAAACAATTCATAACTGAGTTCCCGCTAATCGTTGTGAGTTTTGAATTAATTTTTAAGGAAGGTTCCGTACCTAAAAAGTACTGCTATAACTAAAACACAAAAAATTAAAAAAGATTAAATATCTATAGTTATAAAATAAACGTGTGTTTTTTTAAAAAGTTGGTACGAAACCCTTTCGTGAGCGAGTCCTACTTGCACTTGGCCGGTTTCTACATACAAATCTGCGGGCCCGCAACCGTTGCGGGCGCGGGAAAAAACGACTCCGTGAGTTCTGACCGTATATCTACATAGTCACGTTCTATTGGGTTATCTTTTATTCAAATTTTCAGTAACTTATTTCCCCCCACAGGAATCTTTATCGCGGTAAAGACAGGCAAATGTAAATTTTCCATGAAATGCGCGGAAAAATCGAAATTTCCAACTTTTGCTATCAGATTACGAGTTTACATTTCGATTTGTGTAAACATATTAATTCCTTATTAGCATCCTTACCAAATAAGTGAATTAAGCTAATATCTTTGTCCAAATTGTAACTAAAATTAAAAATATGAAGTGTTTATCCGTAGTATAAGATAAGTACCAACGGACGCCAAGAGATGGCGCTACTGGTAATGTTGCATCGCGCAATCGTTATGTTTCTCCAGAACCATATAAGTCTCCGGTATCAATGTACTTTTGTTCACTACTCTATTAAACAGTGTTGTATATTAGTACACGTACACGCTTTGTTTTATTTAGAGGATTTGGGACCTTATTTTACATGGTCCTTCGAGCCGGATGATAAGGACGCAAGTCGGACTGATTCTCCCGGCCTTTTTGATACTGCATAGAAAGCAGTGGCGGATTGTCACTGAAGTGCAGCTTACGCGGTGGTGGAGTGCCGTACAGTACAGTACAGTACAGTACAGTACAGTGCTGTTGTGGCTACTGTTGGCGCTAGAGGGCGCTGGTGCTACAATCGTGCAAGGTCCGGAAGGAGCAGTTTTGGACGACGGTGCTAAGCTAAGTGTATCGTATGAAGCCAAAAGAAGTTATCAGTGTGAGGTGCAGTTACTGTGAGTACATTTATTGTGTTATTACAAATTAGGCATTTAGAAGAACAAGTTGCAAGTTGAAGAATTTCTTACTGGACTTAGAAAATTTCTGTAATTTTAACTTATAAACGTGTAGAACAATATTTGGACTTATTAGTGTTAAGTAGTTAATTTGTGAATTATTAGACTTAGAATAATTTAATCAAAAGTGGAAAGACGGGGAACCTATGCCCAATTTTGTGTAGAATTTGTGTTTTGTAAACACTTAGAAAAATTTGTAATTTATTTCACTGTTTGTTGTTAATTCAAAGTAGTTGGTTTTTATTAAGATAAGTAATGGAGGGTTTGTATAAGATCCAATTTGACAAGTACAAGTCAATTGAAAAGGCTCGAAATAATTACAAAAAGTCACCTAGGGACAGAATTAAGTTGCCATATTTAAAAACGCGGTTGGAAGCGTTGGACGATCAGTGGAAAAACTTCGTTGTAACCCACGAAAGCATTATTCGTTTGGTTACAGAAGTTCATTCGAAAGATGATTATTTCACTGATAATCTTTACGAAACTGCTGAGGAATTGTATTTTGTGTACAAATCCGAGTTGAGGGAAACAATTGATAGCTTAACTTTAGTTACCCAATCGACAAGTAAGGAACAGGGTTCATCTGATTGTAATAAATTCACTGAAGGCTCCTTTGTTAAGCTACCACAAATTTCTATTCCCAAATTTTCGGGGTCGTACGCGGAATGGACTTCATTTGAAGATTTATTCGTCTCATTGATAGACAAAAACACTCGTTTAGACGAAGTGCAAAAAATGCACTATCTAAAGAGTCTCTTAGTAGGGGAAGCTGAACAATTGGTGAGACATATACCTATAACCGCAGCAAACTATAAGGAATGTTGGTCTCAGCTCAGCAATAGGTACAAAAATAAACGGTTCTTATCTAATTGTTTACTAAAACGACTTATGGGTCAGCCTAATGTGATAGAATCGTCCACCGCTATTAAGACTCTATTGGATACAACTGTCGAGTGTTTACATGGTCTAAAAATCTAGGTGTCGATGTGAGCACTTGGGATATTATAATAATTTATGTTATTGGTTCAAAATTAGATCCCGAGTCGAGAAAACAATGGGAATCAAAAATTAGCGCCACTGATAGTTTACCCATATTTTCTGAATTTAAAGAGTTTATGGAAGCCCGATTTCGTGCCCTTGAATTTATGGATCCAAAAGTTAATAAGTCCAAGCAAACCACTATTAATAGTTATAAGCCTAAAGTAATGCACACTGTTAACAATTCCGATAATTCAAAGGTAATTTCTTGCCCTTTTTGTAAGGAAGCCCATAAAATTGCACATTGCAAGCAATTTGCTAAAGAGAGTTACGATTCGCGTCATAGTTTTGTTCAAAATAATGGTCTTTGTTTCAACTGTTTAGGAAATAACCATTCAATCAAGCACTGTCGTCAGAGTTCCACTTGTCGTATATGCAATAGAAGACATCATTCTTTACTACATCCCAAATCCGTCTCAAACTTCCTCGCCAATGTAAAGGAAAATGAAACAGCAGGCGAAGTAAGTACAGCGGTGGCCGAGATTCGGTCGCAGCTCTCAAGTGGTGAACCATCAACATCGAATTTAGTCACACATTTTTCCAAGGAATCTATGTCAGTACCTAAACAAGTTTTGTTAGCCACAGCTCTTGTCGAAGCACCGACAAGCAATGGCCATTATCAACTGCTGAGGGTGTTATTGGATCAAGGGTCCCAGGCATCTTTCATAACCGAATCAGCAGTACAGTTGTTAGGTCTGAAGAGAATTCCTTCTAAGTCGGTTATTTCAGGAGTAGGCGGTGATCAATGCTCCTTAGCATCCAAGTACATTGTCATGGTGACTATTCAATCCCGCCTAGATCCTAGTTTTAGTATCCAAGTTAGAGCATACGTGCTGAGTACCATAACTTCTGTTCTCCCTTCAAAGAAGTTACATCAATGTCACTGGCCTGAATTTCAAGCAGTTAGTTTAGCTGATCCAGAATTCCACACGCCAAGCAAAGTTGATATGTTGCTTGGTGCAGAAATTTACGGCTTAGTTCTAAGAGAGGGTATCATGAAGGGACCGGCAGGATCTCCCACAGCTCAAAATACGGCGTTAGGTTGGATCTTGTCTGGCCAAACTCATTTTGAGCAAAATAGCATTCATTGTCACCATATTGTTGACGAGTCAAACAATGATGCGGTGGACAATGAATTGCTAAAGAAATTCTGGGAAATAGAATCAATAATTCCCAAAAGGATTTTTTCTGAAGATGAGCAACGATGCGAAGAAATTTACAGAGCTACCACTAGCAGAGATGAAAGCGGACGCTACGTGGTTAATCTTCCGTTTCACAGTGAAGATCCACAATCTCAGTATGGTAATTCCAAGGAAGTAGCTGTTAAGAGATTCTTACTTCTAGAAAGTAAATTTAGAAAACAACCTCATGTCAAGGAAAGGTACTCTGAAGTGCTTCACGAGTATCTAGACCTGGGACATATGGAACGAATTAGTCAAGGTGATGATACCAAAAGGGCTACGAGTGTTTATTTGCCGCATCACGCTGTCATACGCGAAGATAAATCGACGACAAAAGTCAGAATAGTGTTTGACGCGTCAATGAAAGGTCTTAACGGTGTGTCGCTCAATGATGACCTTTTAGTCGGTCCCACGTTACAACCACCTCTTCGTCATATTGTCATGAAATGGAGAACGCACCCAATTATTATTTGTGCCGATGTGGTGAAAATGTATCGCCAAGTTAAGGTGCTACCAAACCACAGTGATTTTCAACGCATAGTCTGGCGGGACGATCCTAAGGATAATTTGGAAGAGTATCGACTGTTGCGTGTCACGTTTGGTACTGCATCAGCTCCTTATCTGGCAGTAAGAACACTGCAACAACTGGCTGATGACGAAGGCAAGGAATCTCCCGAAATTCGGGACATAATAAGGCATGACTTTTATGTGGACGATTTAATGACGGGTTGTCAGTCTACAGAAGAAGGATTAGTAATAAAGGAAAAATTGACAGAAGTGCTATCTAGAGGCGGTTTTCAATTGCAAAAATGGGTGAGTAACGATAGGGATTTGAATCAACAAATTTCGGATGAAACCAAGGCAAAAGAGGCTCAAAGGAAAAAGGATATAAAAATGGATGAGGTTATAAAGATATTAGGACTTTCTTGGGATCGAGAGACTGATACATTTAAGTATTCAGTACAGCTTCCACATCAGCAAATGCCAATCACCAAGAGACGGGTGATATCAGACATATCACGGCTATATGATCCATTGGGGTGGGTATCGCCATGTGTCATCGTCTCCAAAATATTCATTCAAAAGCTTTGGCTTTCCGGAATAGATTGGGATGATGAATTATCTCCTGAGTTACTGAGAGAATGGCAAACCTACAGAAGCAATTTGGAACACATAAGCAGATGTCAAGTTCCAAGATGGATTCAAACTAGTCATGGTGATCAATTGGTGGAGCTGCAAGGTTTCTGCGATGCATCTGTTGCCGCATATGCGGCAGTAGTATATGTCAGAGTCATCGATTCTGACGGTCTAGTCAAGGTTAACTTGGTCACATCAAGGACCAAGGTTGCACCCGTAAAGCAACAATCAATACCTCGTCTGGAGTTAATGGGAGCCAGTTTATTAGCTGACCTAGTCACCGAAGTAGCTGAAGTGATGGGCATTCCGAAATCAAACATACATGTTTGGACAGATTCATCTGTGGTTCTTGCATGGCTGAGTGGACACCCTAGCAGATGGACTACTTTTGTAGGCAACAGAGTCTCACAGATTTTGTCATTGTTTGACAACAACCATTGGGCTCATGTAGTATCCTCACAGAACCCAGCAGATATTGCGTCAAGAGGAGTGACTCCTCAAGAGCTTCATGACAACACGCTGTGGCTAGTGGGACCGTCCTGGCTTCAAGAACAAACCATCACTTACTCCAGACCAAAATCAATCAGTACTAATATGGAACAAAGAACAATAAAATCACATGTTATTACTGAAAAAACAGTAGAAGATAAGGTTTGGACTAAGTTTTCGTCGTTACACAAATTGGTACGTGTGATAGCATTATGCAAGAGGTTTTTGAACTTGGCAAGAGGAAAAAAGAGCGAAAATAAAGGCAAGTCTTATTTAACTAGTGACGAAATGTCAGAAGCATTAAAGGTGTGTATCAGACAATGTCAAAGGAAGGAGTTTTTGGAAGAAATTAAGGAAATCAAGAGAAAGGGAAGTGTTCAAAACAAAAGCAAGTTGAAATCTTTGTGCCCAGCCTTAGATATCGATGAGATTTTACGCGTTGGTGGTAGGATCAGAAATGCTGAAGTAAATGAAGACTTCAAAAACCCGATTATCATCCCCCACAATAATCATTTCACTCATCTCTTAGTTGATGATGCACATAAAAAGACTTTGCACGGTGGTCCCACGATCATGCTTAATTATTTACGTTCCAAATATTGGGTCATAGGTGGTAAAAATGTGACAAAGGCTCATGTTCGCAAATGTGTTGCTTGTGTTCGTCATGCCGCGGTTACCAAAACACAATTCATGGGTCAGCTACCAGCCTGTCGTGTTACACCTGCAAGAGCCTTTTCAAAGAGTGGGGTCGATTTTGCAGGACCTATCAATATCAGGATGTCGAAAGGAAGAGGCAACAAATCGTACAAAGGATACGTGTGTCTCTTTGTCTGCATGGTTACACGGGCTATTCACTTAGAAGTAGTGAGTGACCTAACTTCGGAAGGATTTATTGCAGGGTTCAAAAGATTTGTTGCCAGAAGAGGTCACTGTACTGAAATATGGAGTGACAATGGCACAAATTTTGTAGGTGCATCCAAAGAATTACAAAACTTAGTTGTACTAGAGACATCGGCAGTAGCGCTTGAAATTAGGGGTTGGCTTAATGATAATAGTGTCACGTGGCACTACATCCCTCCCCATGGGCCAAATTTTGGAGGCCTTTGGGAGGCCGGAGTAAAATCCACCAAGTTTCACTTAAAACGTGTGATCGGTGACTCGACACTCACTTATGAAGAAATGAGCACCCTCTTGAGTCAGATTGAGGCTTGCCTCAATTCAAGGCCGATATCTCAAGTGCCAAATAGTCCTGATGAGCCAATGCCTCTCACTCCAGGTCATTTTCTGATAGGCGAACCGCTTATTACGGTGCCAGACAGAGAATATCTGGATTTCAATGTAGGAAGTTTGAGACGTTGGCAGGTTACTCAGCGTATGTTGCAGGATTTCTGGCGGCGGTGGTCGAATGAATATTTGGTACATATGTTGCAAAGGTACAAATGGACAAAACATATTCCCGAGCCAGCAGTAGGCGACGTTGTTTTGATTAAGGAAGATAATCTTCCTCCAGCACGTTGGCTTATGGGAAAGGTTATTGAAAAGCACCCGGGTATGGACGGACTAACTCGGGTCGTAACTCTCAAGTGCAACGGGTCAGTTATTAAACGACCTACATCTAAAACATGTATTCTTCCTGTTTTAAAGGATTGATGTGTTGTTAAGCTAAGTAGTATAGTAAGTGCTGATGTTAGTAAATTAAACCCCCGTTTTACATAAGTAGGCGGTGTATAGTTCTACCATAGATTTTGTGTTAAGTTTGAACCCCCTTGGCCTCATGGTGGGCGGTTTGTAGCTTTTGTTATTTAGTTTGTACCCCCTTGACCTTATGGTGGGCGGTTTGTAGTATTTTTGTATTTAGTTTGTACCCCCTTGACCTTATGGTGGGCGGTTTGTAGTATTTTTGTATTTAGTTTGTACCCCCTTGACCTTAAGGTGGGCGGTTTGTAGTATTCTTGTATTAAGTTTGTACCCCCTGGACCTCATGGTGGGCGGTTTGTAGATTTTAACAACTTCGTTGTAAACGCACAATATTCGTAACGCATTTATTACATTTATTTAACCTTTTAGACATGAAGTAAGGACATGAACTAATGTCCTTGGTGGGCGGTATGTCCAAATTGTAACTAAAATTAAAAATATGAAGTGTTTATCCGTAGTATAAGATAAGTACCAACGGACGCCAAGAGATGGCGCTACTGGTAATGTTGCATCGCGCAATCGTTATGTTTCTCCAGAACCATATAAGTCTCCGGTATCAATGTACTTTTGTTCACTACTCTATTAAACAGTGTTGTATATTAGTACACGCTTTGTTTTATTTAGAGGATTTGGGACCTTATTTTACAATCTTCTATTGAGGAAATCGGATATTTTACTGAATGAAAATATGATGAGTATAATAGATATCTTCATTTTCGTCTTTCTATTTTTAACTTATAAGGCATATTAATTTATCGTGTGTGGGTGGGGGACGATATTTTCTAACGAAAAATACAAGTTTAGCTTGTAACAGAGGATTAACGTATATTTTTTAAGTAGTGGATTATGTCAAAAGAGCCATGTACTGAAGCCTGGTTATGTCTTAAATATTTAAGAATAAATACATTTATTACAAGCCAAAAGTGTTCATCGTGACACAAACTCTAGCAAAAATTAGCAAAGAAATTGCAAAGAAACGGAAAATGTAAAAAAGGTTATGTACATAACCCCACAGGACAGGCCTAGCCTAGTTTGGAGCCTGAATTAACATGACCTTGTAATGTATTTTAATATGCTATTGTACCTAACTTTTAGAAATAAGTTATCATAATTTTTATTACGAACAAATGGGTTTTAGTATTGTCTATTATTCGCGCGAACACTACACATTTGAAATCAAACTATTTTTAGGGATAAAACTTGCATGCATTGTTATTCTCTAAACATATTATATAGAGACCCGACGTTTCGAACTCTTTACAGCGCTCGTGGTCACGGGCAAGACTCACCCGTGATCACGAGCTCCATGTCAACTATGACCATATGCCATTTTATAATTTTAAACTGTCATGGATTAGAAAACTGAAAATATCCGGGATATTTACGATGTTGTTTGGATTTAATGAGCTCCCGATATTTCGGTATTGTTGCTAGCGCCGAGATCACGGGTCAACTGCTGCAAATGTTGCCGCAATTGAAACAAAACAACATGGTAAATATCCCGGACATTTTTAGTTTTATTTCAAATGGACTCTAATTTCTGAATGTTTGATTAGGCTGTATAAAGTCTAGGGTAAAGGTTAAATTAAATATCGTGACAAAACGGGCTTTACCTTTGAGACCAGATTATATCAAGTTTGAGGTCGTGCCCACGAAAGGGTAAGTTGTTTAATTAAATACGCGACATTTTTAATAAGTGGATCTTAATTAAGCTATGTTGAGCTAGGCACTAGGTAAGGCTTGCCTGTGTTCATGATTATGAAAAGGTGTTTGAACTTGAAGGCTCAATTTGAGAAGAATTCTAAAATAGATTTCTTTTTAACTTTTCATTAAGCGTTTCTTCCTCTTGAGGCACGGGTAACCTTTATTGATTTAGGATAAATTAGTCGGGTATTTTTGATATTGAAGTTTTTATAAATTATCTTTCCTATTTCTTAGCTAGAAAGGGTTGGGCCCCGTTTAATTAAGAAAAATGTAGCAAAAAATGGCACTTTTACTAAGTTCATTTTGAAAATTTGCGAATAATATAAAAGTATGAGTAAAATATTTCCTTTGTAGTTTCAATCCCTAATGTTTACCAGAATGTACCTTTAGTAATTTAATAGAAAAACATTGCGGGTACATAAATTTAAAATTTCTTAGTAGGCGTGCAGGTTAATTCCTCACGATGTTTTCCTTCATCACTGTTGAAGCGTCGAATAATTATTCATATGCATTTTTGAAAACACAGTGGTACGTGGCGGGGTTTGAATTGGCGACCTCCTCATGGCAAGCAACGATATTAACACCACTTGGCCATCGACGCTTTTTTATGTGGTATTACTTGAAAGTAGTAAAAAAAGAACCAAATATCAATGAAGTCTCGTTTCTATTCCTGTATCTATTATTTTTTGTTTTAGATATAGCTCTTAAGTTAATTTTTAATCAGAAAAAAATATTGTTTTATTCAAATACTTGTTGCTTTCTACAGTGAGAGCTATGATAAGCTTTAATAATAAATATAGTTTGTGCAACAGTGGGTACACAAATACACTTAAATATATTTAAAACACACCCAGACTCGGAACAAACACCGATGTTCGTCACATAAATATTTGTCCCGGGTGGGAATCGTACCTACGACTCTTGGAACCTTAGATAGTGAACCACTGTTCCACCGAGCCAGTCATTCCATCATCATAGCCTCTTTCGCAAACCCAGAATTCGCGAATAATGGAGCTTCAACGTAGAGGTCTGATTCGGAAATGTTAATTAACATTACAGGCGTGAGTAATTAACGTACCAGGTATTAATATAGATAGGTATTATATAGATACGTGTACAAACGCAGGGATTATGTTAATGTGTATCCTGAATAATAATGATACACGTTTGATTATTACGTTACATAATAAATAAATAATGGTCTCCCCTCGAAACCATTACATAAGAATAATTTTCTGCTGTCTAAAGCGATTTTCTTCCCGTCTTAGGAGCAGAAGACATTTTTTTAAAATTCTCTCTGTTTGACCTCACTCCACCTGATGGTAAGTCGTGAGGTCCTCATCATCATCATCATCATCCATCAGCCCACATATGAGGCCGAAATGCACAATAAACCCTATTTCGCCTGTCGATCCCACTCTGAAGGCTTGCTTTGATGCCGTTTCCCGCCCCACCTGAAAAACCCGGAATTTTACATGGGAGGGAAACCATGAGCTGGAATGGCATTCCATGCCTTAATGGCACGGGGCAGAAAAGAGGAGCTGAACCTCTTGGTTCGGGCCTCCAGTGCTTGAAAGGTATGTGGATGGTAACGCTGACCAGCACGTGTTGTTCGGGAAATAAGGAATAAGGAACTACACTGTCCAGCACAAAAACCGGGCCACCAACCATTTTTCATACAAACATGTCTAGTTCTGAGGCCTATAAATGTAAAAGTTTGTTCGGCACTGCTGCAACAATGCCGAAATATCGGGAGTTCATTAAAACTAAACAACATGGTAAATATCCCGGACAATTTCAGTTTTCTTATAAACTTGGTACTCTCATGAACGAAATTACACTTAGAACAGACTCAAGCTTCTTTTAACCGATACATTAATAAAGGACTATTTTTATTTATATTTATTATTATTTATAATTAACTAGATTTGCGCAGCGATCAAAACGAGTCTTTGCCTCCGATAATATGCTTCATTATCTAGGTCATCTGCACCACAGTCACTGGGGTTCATGCAGATCCTTTTCAACCTCATCATCAGCCCATATACGTCCCCAGTGCTGGGGCACGGGCCTACCCTAAGCTAGGGCGATAAGGCCTTAGTCGACCACGCTGCCAAGTGCGGGTTGGTCGACTACACAACCTTACAATTTCTTTATAGGTGTACAGTTTTCCTCACGATGTTTTCCTTCACCGATAAAGCGTCGAATAGTCGTACATATGAATTTCAAATTTGAAAACAAAGTGGTGCGTGGCGGGGTTTGAACTGGCGACCTCTCTCATGGCAAGCTATGACCGTTACCACTCGGCCATCGACGCTTTATATCGAGTAATAATTATTTGTATATTATTGCAATAAAATATTTTGCATAGTTTTCCGATCTTCATTTGCTTTGAAAATGCTCAGTCGGTATTAAAACCCGTCGAGAACAGATGAAGCAATCTATCATCTTGAACGTTTAACAAAAGGTGATTAATTCGATATTAATGACTTGTTTAATATTCCTCCGTGCTGCGTTTCGTTTTATTTATCGTTATTTCGAAGCGTTATAGAAATAATGGCGGAAAATTATTCTACTAATGGTCTCGGAAATCGTTACGGGCACCGGGGCCGAGGTATTTGATAAAGATTATCTTAGGAAGCATGCCCCGTTTAATTATCGTTAAGCGGGATTAAAAGACTGCACACTTTTAGAAAATTTGTTCCTCGTTAGACACAATTTCTTGGTCTAATCGTAGAAAGATTTTGCGTTTTGTTTTAACGTTTTGCTTTGAAAATTCACACAAATATTGCCCGCCTCCGGACTCGAACCGGGGACCTCTCGGTCCTTATACAGCGCGCTTGCTACCAATAGACCAACAAGAATACAAACATTACCGTTTGATTGAACAAAAAAGTTGTCGCATTTGCGAACAACAAAAAGTGAAAAGGATCAAAAAAGAGATTACAAATATTTCGAATTATTTCACAGAATTTATGTTAAAGCTCCCAGACTCTTACAAACAAGAGACAACAACTTTTTCCCGCCAAAGAATGCTGCATTAGCGGCTTTGACATTGTTTCAAAAAAGGAATCACAATAAAAAAGGCGTTGTAAAATATAAATTGAAATCATGCAAATCAACAGAAAAATTTGGAGAAAACTTAAAAATAATAGCAAATTGCGTCTCCTTTGTTAACCGACTTCAAAAAAGGAGGAGGTTCTCAATTCGTTTGTATGTATAATATTTTTTTTTTTTTTTTTTTTTATGTATGTTCACCGATATTTTCGTCAATTATAGACGGATTTCAAAAATTTTTTTGGTTGGATAGTGTTCACTTCCGAGGTGGTCCCATTTTCACCAGTCTTGGATCTGATCATGGGATCCTAGAGAAATCGAGGGCAACCTTCAAATTTTATAGGGACATGTACCGCGATTTGCATATTATCTGAAGTCATATTGGCATTTGCTTCTGGCTATCATAATTTTATGATGCTGAGCTGATGATGGAAGGTCAACTCCTTAATAGTTATGAGTAAAAGAATAATTATTTTAATACTGTATACATATTAAGACTACTAGTTATAATATCAGTAGCATTACAGGTGAGCTAAACTATTAGGTTGACCAGTCTAGGATCTGATGATGGGATCCAGGAGAAATCGAGGGCAACCCTCAAATTTTATAGGCACATGTACCGCGTTTTACATATTTTCTGAAGTTATATTGGCATTTGCTTCTGGCAATCATAATGTTATGATGCTGAGCTGATGATGGAAGGTCAACTCCTTAATAGTTGGGAGTAAAGGGATAATTCTTTCAAATCTGTGTACATATTGATACTACTGGTTATAATATCAGTAGAATTATAGGTGAGCTTAACTAATAGGGTGTAAAAAAAATTAACACTAAAAAGGATGAAAAAAAATTGTAAACAAAAAAAAAAACCGCCTTCAAAAACACGACTCACTAAAAATTACAAAATAATATAATACGAACATTAATCTGGGTATGAATTTGATATGTTGTTGAAGGCGGTGCCGTTTATATTTCACGCAGTTTTCCTCAAACTTTAAATGGCACGGCCTTCAACAACATATCAAATTCATACCCAGATTACTGTTCGTATTATATTATTTTCTAATTTTTAGTGAGTCGTGTTTTTGAAGGCGGTTTTTTTGTTTACAATTTTTTTTAGATATCACCCCGGGCCACGGAGGAAATTAAAATCGTACAAATCTTTTTTGTTCGCTCCACAAAGCTGAAAAGTCTTGGAAAAAATAAAAATGTAAAAAAAATATTTTGTGTACCAGCGTAGCATGCAATGTCGTATCCGGTATGTTTTCAGTTCATTTTTAATAAGGTTTTTGTTAATTATCTACTCAAGCTAAGCTTCTTAATCGTTGATTTATTTTGATTGTCGTACTACTGCAAATATAAATACTCCGATGAGTAGATAACGCCTGGAAGAGCTTCTGGTCCATTAAGGCGTACATGAAGGGAGAACTTCCGATGTCACTAAAATGCAAACTCATCGACATTTTGTATACTGCCTGTCCTAACATACGATGCGCAATCTTGGTCTCTCTCTGAAAGTCAGATGTCCACACTCAAGGTTTGCCAAAGAGCTATGGAGCGGAGTATTTTAGGTATTAAGTTAGTGGACAAAATAAGAAATACCACCATCCGCTTTCAGACTGGTATCGCTGATGTAGGGGTCAAGAATGCGAAGTTGAAGTGGCAGTGGACAGGATGGTAGACGACAGATGGCCCAAAATCGTAACTCAATGGGTACCGGAAGACGGTTTACGCCGAAGAGGGAGGCCCAGGAAAAGATGGTGTGCCGATTTGATCCAGCTTTCAATGAAGTGGCAAGGAGAGGGATGACCAGGGTTAATAAAAAAAATAAACCCTAAAAACGAATACTGCAGTATCAAATTTCGTGATTAAACAATAAAATATACTTAACAAAATATGAAAGTAAAATTATTTTTGAACTGGATGCCTATTTTATACGCTGATATAAATTATTTAAAATATGTTTGGGAATAATATCATTTAAAACAACAGCTACGATAAACGAGTCATTGCATTGCCTTTTTTAATATTAAAAAATACCACCCTGTTCCTTTTCTTGCTATTTTATATGTATTTGTTTTCTTTTGTCTATGTATTTATGACGGTGACGTACCTAACTCCGAGGCTAAATGGGAAAATAAGATATATAGTGTGTTAGGGAGATCCACTCCGCGAGAGTGCTAAGAGGTAAAAGGCTTCCATAATAATACCTTCGTAGCATGTAATAATATTACTTTCTGAAGTAACGTTCAGGGAGCAATAATAGTGAAAAAAAAGTTATTTTTCTTTAAAAAATGTTTGAGTTTCAATGAAATATATAAATTGGCTTGAAGTCATCTAGTCAACTCGCTAACTACTGTGTCTATCTTAGAATCTAATGGAGACTGACCTATGTGAAATCCAAGAAAAAAATTATAAAAGGTCGTTTTATACGTCATTCATATATTTGTTTTTAAAACGTCGATACAATAAGTATATTATAAGCACAGTTTTTTGTTACTGACCTAATTGATGCCGTACATACAAAAATTAATAGCACCTCTTTATTTATAAATACATAAATACAATCACGCCTTTTCCCCACTTCTCACCTCTGTGGGAAACGTGACGTGACGGGTTGTGGACCACGTCGCCGCCATTCTGCCTTGTGCATTGTTTTAACAAGGTCATTGCGTTCCCACGAGTAGCAAGGATATATGACGGGGGAAGGAAAAGGGGAGGAAGGATACTATCGCCTCGGATGATTTGGACTGAGTCGATAGTAGCTCGAGGAGCAGGGGTCGCTTAACCGTATACCGTTCACCAACCACCGGACAGATAGTTGTGACTGGTATCCCCTGACTATACTGACTGTTTATTTATTAAAGATAAATCTAAATTGTAAACGTAGTCCCTACAAACACAGAAAACAAAAAGAAAATTAATAAATCGCACAACAGATAAAGGCTCTTCTGAATTCCTTACGTTGGAAGCAGCAAAAAATATTGGAGCCTTTATCATTGATTGTAATAAGCATAAAAACCGGCCGAGCTGAGCTGCCTAAGTAGAGGGCAATTTATTTTTTGTCGCTATCATACCTAGCTTTTGTCTTTATTTAATGTAAAGTGATTCAAAGACAGGCGTGGGCACAGTGATATAATCTAACAGTATTCTAACTATTTTATCGTTTCGTTTGTAATATGGCAAGTGGTAAACGTATATGAATATGTATTAAATAAAATATAAATTTGTTCATGACGCTTGCGACAGTGTCGAAATATTGGCGGCTCAGCTCAGCAAAACAAAATGAAATGGTAATTATCCCGGATATTTTTAGTTTTCTCATGTGTGTAGGTAACTATGATAGTTTAAAATTATAAACTGTTTATATGAATTAATATTTTTATTTAATCTATACTCATATTATAAAGATCAAGAGTTTGCTTGTTTGTTTGTTTGTTTGCACGCGGTAATCTCAGCAACTACTGGTTCCATTTGAAAAACTTTTTGCGTTGTATAGACCATTTATCGAGGAAGGCTTTGGGCTATATAACATCACGCTGCGTCCAATAGAGCAAAGATACAATGGTAAATGTGTAAAAAACGGGGGAAACGCGAGCGAAGACGCTGGGACAGCTAGTACTTTCTAAAAACACACATTAAATTTTAATTGTTTATTTAAACGACAAAAATACAATCTCAAAGATCGATACAAATTCAGTAGGCAGCTGTATTTAAAATATATGTTTACGTTCGGGGCATATTAATATTGCGGAGTTGTATTACTGTAAGATAATATTACCTTGGCATGGGGATGTTTTCTGAACAGCCTATTTACGCCTTCGCGGTATAAACAGATTAGGGTTTAATAAGGGCCACGTTTACAAGATTTTTCCAAGAAATCCGCGTGCCAGGAAATTGTCTCGGCGCTGTCAAAAGAGAGGTGCTTTCCGCCATTTTGTTATAAGTAACGTGTATTAGAATGGCACAATGGGACCTTTACGCGATTGAGATGTTGACGGTTATTTTTACCGTCTGAATTTGTCCTTATTCATTTTTATTTTTTATTCAATTTCTTGAGTTATATTGTAACAGCTTTATTTATTAAAGAGGTTTCATTTTTAGACGAAATTGATTTAAGGGTGGCCATTTTGATTTTATTACAATAGTGATTTTAGCAGTAAAATAAATAAGCGTCATCAATTAGAATACATCACACTACAGTTTCAGTTTTATTAGTTTGTTATTTCAATTTTTATTTGAGAGCAAGGAATCTAATAAATATCAAAAAAAAAAAAATAACTCCATGCCTAGCCTATCTTTGAAGAACTAAAACAAATAAATATCAAATGCTGGCCCGAATAAATATATGTATACGTATACGTGCACGCCGCGATATCGCCGCGATTAAATAATCGCCGCGATCATCATCATCATCATCTCCGCGTTTTCACGGTTGCATCCTTGCGGAGCCCGGGGTCCGCTTTCCTACTCCTATCTCTCCACTTCACACGGTCTTCGGCATCCTTCACGGAGAGTTTGTTGGCACGCATGTCATCCACTACGACGTCAAGCCAGGCCTTTTTGGGCCTTCCCCTTCTGCCAGGACCCGGCGGTAGCGATATAGCTTGTTCCCTACGTAGTTTGCCGGTTTCCGTAAAACATGGCCGTACCAACGTAGGAGGCACTCTTGCAGTTTATCAGCGATGTCTCGGACATGAAGTCTGCCGCGAATACGGGAGTTCTTTACGCGATCTGCTCGCGTAACTCTCAACATCCAGTGCAGCAGCTTCATCTCCGTGACCCGCAGTTCCTGCTTGTGCCGCTTAAGTAATGGCCATGCTTCACTACCATATAAGAGAACAGGCCTATTGATGGATTTATAGACCTGTCCCTTCAACTTAACCGGCATTTTAGGGTCGCAAGTGACGCCGCTCACCTCCCGCCATTTATCCCAAGCAGCAGAAATGCGTGCCTTGACGTCGGAGTCGATGTCGCCGTTCGCGTGGAGTACAGATCCCAGATACTTGGTTCGCGTTCGGTAAATAATCGCCGCGATATCGCCGCGATTAAATAATCGCCGCGAGCTCGCCGCGATAACGCCGCGATATCGCGGCGAAATCGCCCAAAAATCGCTAGGTGTGAACACGCTGTTATATTTACTCGGGCCAGCGTTTGATATTTATTTGTTGTGTGAACAGGCACTAAGAAACCAATTTAAAACAAATGAACATCAAAAATGATAACAATTAATACGCACCTACTCCACTTCTTCTAATTTTAGAAACAAATGAAAGTCAACGATACCTTAGGCACACATGTACATGTGTACTACCTTTTTTTCTTGTCGATAGCAAAACACTTTAAATTAGTTCAGCCTAGAATTCTGCCACGCTGACAGCGCTTGCTGACGCGCCCACCAGCTCAGTTTGCATGCAAGAGTCAGGACTCGCGGGGCATGAAGTGAGGTGAGTCTTGGATTGTGGTGAGAGTCCACATAGGCACGCGACATCCTCCTGTCCGGTATACCCCCACCTAAACATGTTTTCCTTCACCGTTAGCGGTGAAATCGTGAGGAAACCTGCACACCTACAAAGAAATTCTTAGGTTGTGTAGTCAACCAACCTGCACTTCGCCAGCGTGGGTTGACTAAGACCTTATCGCCCTAGTTTAGGGTAGGCCCGTGCCCCAGCAGTAGGGACTTATATGGGCTGATGATGATAATGATAAAACACAATTATTTTTCTTGCATCAGCCAACTTGGCTACGGAGTCTGCATACGAATATTATGGCATATATCTTTCGGGCAAACAAAAGATAACCATATTTAAAGCCAGTGACCCGCCTCCGCTTAGCTTCGGGTATATTATTCATAAAAACCACAAACATATTCAAAACAAACAAAAAAAGACGTGTGGCACTCGGGGACTGCCGTGGTATAGCTATTGCATAGCATCGTCCGATTTCGGAGCCGCTCGTATCGATTTGTGCGAGTTTTGTAGAGTCGTACAATACGTCTAACCGCACTCACACAAACACCGTGCCTAAGTCTACCGAACTGAAACGACGTTAGACGACTGTGAGGTTTTTTTCGTTACGGAATTTCTTGGTTCGGTCGCCGCGCTCAAAGCCCGCGATAAAAGCTATGCTATAGCTTAAAAATCTTCCTCTTGAATCTCTCTATCTATTAAAAAAGATCCCATCAAAATCCGTTGCGCAGTTTTAACATACATACATGGCTACGGACGGCTACGGAGTCTGTTCAAGGACAACTAAATAGTTAACAGTAAAACCCAAACATAATCTCGAATTCACCGATACCCGACAACTGTTGCCAGCCATAGAACAACTCGTAGGTAGTCAATTTGGCTAATGGAATCCCCGATAAACGACCTATTGAGTTGGCGTTAATGGATTCAAATGGGATAGTCTTATACGTGTCGCCTACATTAGCACAAGGGTAAATAAATTAGCATAATGGATTGTGCAACGAAGACACTATGCCGTGGAGAGTTATGCACATAGAATTTATGTTGGAAACTAAGCTGATACTAATTAATTTAGTCAAATAAATGTGTTGAGTCAATTTGACTGTATTTTAATGAAAAGAAAGAATTAGTCATTATGGGTCTACACGCGATATTAGGAGTAGCAAATTACATAGCTACTTACTGCCTGACGTTTAGACTGGGTTTCACCAATCGTGGTCGCGAGCGACTAATTTTAGTGTAATGAAACGCGAAAGTCTAAAATTTTACGAAAAGAAAGAAGTCATAAATCCCTTGGTACAGAGGTAAAATTTTACCTTATTTATTATTTCACAAGATTTTTATTACTTTTAATATCACTAGAAGGTATTTGGGTAAGTCATTGAAGACTCAGCATCTCTGCCTGACATATTGGCTTTTTAGATGCCGCAATATCACATATTATTATACCAGGGTTGCCATCATTAGTGAAACAATCGGGACGATCCGCACTACCGCACCATGATAAACAGAAATAGTATAAATCAAGTGAAGTATATTAATAAAATCGACACTTATTACAAAACATTCGACCTTTGCTGACAGAAGTCGAAGTAGTTGGCCGCCCCCTAATTTGTCCACTCAAAGAACTATAAGTACTTACAATACGCATATTGTAAAAAATCGGGACAAAATCGATAGGCCGTTGGGACAAAGTCTTAGAAATCGGGACAGTCTCGGAAAAAATGGCACGAGTGGCAACTCTGTATAATATCTTTAAATTGGTTCTTCATGTTCAGCAAACGACTACGTACTTACAAATTTCAAAGGTTGAGATTATTATTATTAATACCTACTTCAGGCGCCCCAGAAACATTTTTGTAACGTGCCTATATAGGAAAAACCCAATTTACATACGTAAGTACTTTTGAAAGCGAATTTCGGAACATGAAATCAACAACCCGTTCAAAAGGACTATGTTTGCGTTTTGTTCTACTTACGTTTTATTTATTTCGCTGTGTTTATGTAGGACTTACTATAGTCGCTTCGTCTGCTTAGAAGTAATAAATAAATAAATAATAAATATTTCACAACATCACATACATCGATCTAATCCCGTGGTAAGTAGCACTTGTGTTACCGAAATCAGAAACAACAGTGGATACACAAATATACTTAAGTATATTCAATAACACACCCAGACACGGAACAAACACTGATGTTCGTCACACAAATATTTGTCCCGAGTGGGAATCGAACCCACTACTCTTGGCACCGTAGGTAGTGAACCTGGGTCACTAACCACTGTTTCGCCGAGCCAGTCAGTAATGTAATTATGGATATCAGCGACCACAGCTCGTATACGCGCTGTAGAATTGCATATTGGGAGCGTACACGACGGTGCTGCCCTCATTTTGGTGGCGTTTCTTTCGTTAAATCTTATGGAGTGAAATTAGTACCAACGGCCGCCGCTAGCAATAACAACGGACATCTCATAAGATTACATGCGTTTTTGACAATCAGCGCCATTTCTCCCTCCACCCACTTCGCACGGTCCCAATAGGCGCTTTATGCGTTCCTGTATCATCAATGCAAACGCAACAATCGGCGTTTACGGCGTTGATAAATGACGCACTGAAAATACGACGTGGCCATAAGGATCAAAACGATGACTTTAGGCTTAAGAGAAAGAGGCATAAGCAAAATGCATCCATACATACATACATAAAATCACGCCTTTTTCCCAGAGGGGTAGATCACTTCCAGCGATCCACTTTTCACCTCTGTGGGAAACGTGACGTTACGGGTTGTGGACCACGTCGCCGCCATTTTGCCTTGTGCATTGTTTTAACAAGATCATTGCGTTCCCACGAGCAGCAAGGATAGGTATATGACGGGGGAAGGAAAAGGGGAACCAAAATGCAAATCGGATTGTATGACAGAAATTGTTTTTTTTTTCAGATTAATTAAAAAAACAGTAATAAATTAAAAAAATGTCGACATTAATTCTCGATATATATTCGAAAAATATTTATGTTTGTATGTACATAGTAGGTAACAACTAAGTGCTGCTGTGATGTACAAAAGCCGTCATAGAAATTTATATCGTGCAAATTTTTATCGCGTTCGAGTTCGTCGAGTTGAATCCAGGCTTTGGTGAAAAACAGAATTATAAATTCGTGGCGGTATGTGCGAATTGACTTCCACAAAGGAAAAGGCAAAATAAACAATAACAAAAATGGGAATATTTCTATTAGCATCCTTAAATAAATAATAAAGGCCGAGCGATTACAGCTCCCGGCAAACTCCAGATGTTTGCATATTTTTTAATGTACACTCTCGTAATTTCTAAACGCTACGAACAAAAATATTTGCTCAGTATGATTTCATAACATACAACTTTATAAATAATTTTAAATAAACAGTATGTTAATTTGTTCTCGGTCGTCTTAACTGCCTCGTTGATGTATTGGTAGCAAGCGCTGCATAAGGACAAAATTTGTGAGTTTTTCTGTAAAGAAATTAGTCAGCCTAGAGTTAGAAAGTTGGCGGTTACTCGCCCCGTGTCTCGAAACGTTAAGCCGGTGGTCCTGCACCCAATCTCTCACCTGTCTTGTCGGTTTTGCCGTCTCACCGAACAATGAGGGTAAGAGAGCAGAGAGTGCACTTGTGCACACCTACGGCGTACGTAAATCAGCCAACTGCCCAGGGCATATTATAATAGTGCACAAGTATGAACGCAAACATAAGTGCACTCTCTGTTCTCTTACACTCATAGATCCTCAAGATGCGACATTCCGATAAGGCGACACGACCGATCCTGCCTGGCGGTTCCAAGAGTCGTGGGTTCGATTCCCAGTCGGGTTAAATATTTGTCTGATGAACATCGGTGTTTGTCTGGGTGTGAATATGTATTTATAAATATCAATGTATGTTTATCCGTCTCTGACATAGCCCATAGCTCTTAGTTTGGGGTCAGGTGACCCTGTGTGGAAATGTACCGGATATGTTTTTAATTTATTCTGAACTTTCCACCAGACTCTTCTCCAACACTCCTTTCACGGGTCGCTAAGCACCAATAGATAAGAGGCAGCAGACGATCTTACGAAATCGTTCTGTATTTATGTTAAAAGGTGAAACAGTCCTATTTATTATTAAGTACCTTCAATCAAAATTCAATAATCATTCAAATTTTGATTACTTAGTAACGTTTAAACATCCACTGAAGTGGAAAACTTTATTGATTATGAAGACGTCTTGAGCGTTGGTAACCGTAATAAGGCTTGTTTTCCTCTGATAGTATTCAGACGAGACGATGTGGGGAAGGGCTGTATACGGAAGATACGATAATATGTGTTACTAGTGCCCTCGCTTCGCTTCACTTCAGGTCTATCCCTTGAAAATCTTAAATATTACGCAACGGACTTAATGAAGTTTTTTTAATAGATAGAGAGATTTAAGAGGAAGGTTTTAATGTAAAATATACCCAAAGCGAAGCTAGCACGGGTCATTTGTTATACATTAAAACTGGACTACTTCAGCTGGAATCCTATATATTGAATAGGATCTCTATCTCTATATTTAAAACCTATAGAAATCCGTTGCGTAGAATTTTAGATTTTAGCATACAATCAGACAGACACAGGAAGCGACTTTGCCTTATACTATTAGTGAAGCTACTCAAAGAGGAAGTATGCAACGCGGAAGTGAGATTATTATCTCGGATTTAGGTTTGCAATTTGGCTTTACTTGGAAACGTATCGGCATCGTATCTTGAGCCGTTTAATATAATGTTATATTAAATTCTCTACTGAAACGCACACTAAACGGTATCGTATCGTAGTCTTCTTACTTTGGTAACGGAACCGTTCAGCAACTGGATTTTATTGGCTCAATAGTGCTTTTGTTCAATAGGGCCGGTTTTCGATCCCCAACTGGGTTAAATATCGGTATGATCAACCAACCTGCACTTAGCCAGGGTGGTTGATTAAGGCCTTGTCACCCTAGTTTAGGGTAGGCCCGTGCCACAGTAGTGGAGATGTATATAGGCTGATGATGATGAATATAGATTCTTGGCCTGGGTATGGATGTGTTCGCACTTAGCCAGTGTGGTTGACTAAGGCGTAATCGCCCCAGTTTAGGGTAGACCCGTGGGCCGTGCCCCAGCAGTGGGGATGTATATGGGCAGACTATGATGATGATGACTAAATTACCGAGTGGTTCCAGGATCGACCAGATCAGGACTCGATATGTTAGAGTTATTCTGTTAGGATTGGAGTCAGTTAGTAGTTGCTCTCCCGTGCCTCTTAAATGATGAACTGAAGATGATGATGATCGGTGCGATATTTATCCAAGCGTAGTTGTAAACCACTGTTGTTTCTGATATCCATATTACGGATATAAGTAGGGCTACAAAGAGTTTAAAAGTGACAGACTCGATATCGCCTATGTAAATATGTCTATGAAAAACTTTTACAGCGCCCCTAGCTGTAACGCAATGAACTAAAATCGGTAGTATGAAAAAAATAGTTTTCGATAGCTAACTCATGGTACCGCTACAGGTAAGTTGCAGCAACTTAGCTCGAAATCAGAAGAATATAATGCAATGTTCATTTGTTTAACTATACGAACCGTAAACCATTAATATTATGAAGTTCTTATGAGAAATGAATGTCTTTAAACCTTTAAACTGCGTAAAGTCACCCGTCGGCAAGTAACGTATAATCTTAAGGCGGTTCCTGGACGATAAGACCTTAGGCGGTTTGGTGCCGATTCGTTTCCGACTTGTTAGGTGTTCTGTGACCTGAAATCAGCAATTCAAGCTCGGAGTATACCTACTATAATATAGTACCTTCACTAGTACTTGAAAGGTAGAAATGTGGATTTAGATGGAAATGCTGGCAATTTGCATCATGGTAAGCGCTATATAAGGATGTACAGTCATTAATTCAGGCTTAACATTTTGGACTTTGTACTTTATGCCCCAGGAATAAGTGTTAATACCCATTGTCAATTACACTTGTCAACAAATTTCAACTTTTTTAAATCTCTGGAACCAAAGTAAAGTTTTTGAAAGTTTTCGATGTGCCAAACATTGTTTTCTTATACAAGTTTTCTCTATCACGTCAAGTTTATAAGATATCTCATCCTAAAAATCCAAAAAATGTGTTTTTGGGTCACTTTCTGGTACTTGTAGCAAACCTAATATATTTATTAACTAACATTTACAAACATGTCATTTAAGAATAAATATTGCTCCTATAAATACTGTTGGGTTTGCTTAGATACCTTTTATCTAAATCAAGATATTCAATTTTGAAATTTTTGAATTTCGCCCCTTACAAACAGGACAATCATAAATGTATGGAAAAAAATCACAAATTTGAAAGTTGTATATCTTGTAGTAGAAAAATGATATCTGAGCAAATTCACCGGTATCTAAAGGCTCAAGAGTTATATTTAAATGACTATCTTTGTAAATGTTTGTCAGAAAATATATTAGGTTTCCTACACTTCACAGAAAGTGACCCGAAAACGCATTTTTGGATTTTTAGGCTCATGATACTCGAAAACCTGATGTGGTAGAACTATACTGCTAAAGAGAATTATATTTAGCACATCAAAAACCTTCAGAATAAAGTAAATTGGTATCTTTTACAAAATCCTGTCGACCAGTGTTATCAATAGAACGCCTAACGTACTTTTATGTACTGACAAGAAAGGACGCTATTAAGAAATAATAAAAAACTTGTCAGAACACATAATGCCTTGTATTTACTCAACTGGAAAACAGTTATCTGCTTGTAAAGAAAAAAGTCTTGCGAGAAAATTATGTAGGTCGGTACTAAGTGTAACATTTGCAGCTTTGGTTGCCATGTACGATCACGTTAATATAGATTGAAGTCAAACTGAAGGTGCCCTGAAACTGAACTCATTGGACCGTTAAGAGCCGTCTGAAACCCATTAGCAAACTGTGGCTAGAAGCCTGAAATACGCTTTTGGTGCTATTCGAAATTCAAGCCACGTTTCGATTTTTAATGGGTGTCGGTCGTAAATATTTCATTGGGCAATTAGCAGCTGGAGGTGTTATTTTTTAAACTATTGCATAGCTTTTATCGCGGGCTTTGAGCGCGGCGACCGAATCAAGAAATTCCGTAACGAAAAAACCTCACAATCGTCTAACGTCGTTTCAGTTCGGTAGACTTCGGCACGGTGTTTGTGTGCGTGCGGTTAGACGTATTGTACGACTCTACGAAACTCGCACGAATCGAGACGAGCTGCTCCGAAATCGGACGATGCTATGCAATAGCTATACCGCGGAAGTCCCCGAGTGCCACACGTCTTTTTTTTATTTTTGATTTAACAGTTGACCTTGAAAATGTAGGTATATTTTACAGAATAATAGTTTAATCACTACATACTCGTAGTATAAAGCAAAGTTACTTACCGCGTCTGTCTGTTTAGATGCTTGTAAGCTTAAATTTTTAGAACTACGCAACGGATTTTGGTGGGGTTTTTTTGATGGATAGAGCGATTTAAAAGGAAGGTTTTAGTGTATAATATATCCGAAGCGAACCGAGGGCCACTTGTTTGAATTAAATGAAGTGCTGTGTTTTTGAACTCCGTCAATAACATTCAGATTTTTAAAATAACTAGGCCCTAAAAGCCAGGGGATACCAGTCACAACTATCTGTCCGGTGGTTGGTGAACGGTATACGGGTAAGCGACCCCGGCTCCATGAGCTACTATCGACTCAGTACAAATCATCCGAGGCGATAGTATCCTTCCTCCCCTTTTCCTTCCCCCATAATATATCCTTGCTACTGGTGGGAACGCAATGACCTTGTTAAAACAATGCACAAGGCAGAATGGCGGCACTTTGCGGTCCACAACCCGTCACGTCACGTTTCCCACAGAGGTGAAAAGTGGATCGCTGGAAGTGATCTCTGCCTTCCCCTCTGGGAAAAAGGCGTGATTGTATGTATGTATGTGTAGGCACGTGGCCTAGCAGTGGGAAGGTATATGGGATGATTACGTTCTGTGAATCTTCATTTAAACAAAGTATGTTTATCGAAAAATAAATTTAATTTGGAGCATTGCCGCAGGAACAGGTATATAGTACTAGGTACATCTCTACATGAAGGTACATTAATGTCGAGAGTCGAGATCAAATCATATTATTGTAAAGCTTTTATGAGAAACGTTCGTATCATTTTATGTGGAAAATATGTTTTCATCTGAATACAAATGTGTTACGTGAGGTTTCGCTTTTTCAGATCTATAGGTAGGTAGGCCTGATGCTCTTCTTACTAGCTTAATATAGAAGTATGAAGATAATATATCTGTTTCGTTAGACAGTACGTAGGTACAACAAAAGTCTGACTTTAAAATCAGAATCTGAATCTGATTTAGACTGCCTCGTTGGTATATTGGTGCGCAGCAAGTGCTGCGCTAGGACCGAGAGGTCCCCGGTTCGAGTCCGGGGTCGGGCAAAATTATTGTCAGTTTTTCTGTTAAGATCACTCAGCCCGAATTCGGGAAGTTGGCGGTTGCACGCCCTTGCCTCGAAAATCACGTTAAGCCAGTGGTCTTTTTGAGTGGTGGTGGTGAAAAAAGCGTCGATGGCCGAGTGGTTAAGGTCGTTGCTTGCCATGCGAGAGGTCGCCAGTTCAAACCCCGCCAGGTACCAATGTGTTTTTCAAATTTGAAATTCATATGTACCATCATTCGACGCTTTAACGGTGAAGGAAAACATCGTGAGGAAACCAGCACACCTGAGAATTTTTTCAACGGTGTGTGAAGCCATGTCAGAAGCCTACGGGCGGTTTAAAAACTCTGACACCAGGTTGTTCATCAACCATACGGTAAGAAGAAGCCAGTGGTCCTGCGCCCGATCTCTCATCGGTCATGTCGGATTGCCGTCTCACCGAACTATGAGTGTTCTTACACAGGACATAGAGTGCACTTTTAATTTTAAACTGTCATGGTTACACACATTAGAAAACTGAAAGTGTCCGGGATATTTACCATGTTCATGTTGTATTTAACATGGTAAATATCCCGGAACACTTTCAGTTTTCTAAGAGAGTGCACTTGTTTTTGCGTGTACATTTGTGCACTATAATATGTCCTGCGCAGTTGGCTGATCTCCTTTGAGAACGGCTGCCATGGCCGGACTCGGAACTCGGTCGGAAGCAATTTTATTACAAAAATCGTAGTCGATTACGAAAACAGGCCTTCAAGGAGAGGGTTACAGGCACAATAGGGTCTATTTTATCTGTCAAACTCATCCTGAACGTCGATTATAAAAGTAATATCACATGTGATTGTTCTTAACAAATATTAAGCGGATATGAATACCCAGTAAAGCTTTTATTAGAAAGTGTAGGTATTTAAGGTAGGCATTTCAAAGCTTTTGCCCAACCTAAAAGCTCCAGTTCAGTTGAAAGTCTGAATATTTGAATTTCACCGTTCTGGCAAAAACGGCCGCTAGTATTCCTTTAAAAAAGAAATATACCCACCACGCATTTACCTTTGTCAGTGCAATTCAGCTTAAAGCTTCATACAGCTATTTAATATTCTCCATAATTGAAAAGGATTTTAATAAAAAAATAAATAAAAGGAATTTGACAAAAAATACATACATTATGTATGTATTTGAGACTGGAATCCTGAAAAAACTGAAGCAAATATTAAGAGAATAATATCATGAAAATAAACAGCCGTTTTAATTATCAAGAGATTATTATTAAATGAATTTATGTATGAGATTGATAATAATAAATGATTGCATAGGTACCTTCCGCATTTGCAATTCTATTTTAAAATCCATGCATAATGAACGAATGATGTACAAATCGCATTACACTAACAAGCCGTCTTTGTTGGCGAAACAAGTTTAAACAGGTTGCATGTTTAAACGAGGATTAATTTATTTTTAATGATGAATGATACATTTTTTAATGACGACAATTTTTTTTAATGATTTCTTTTACCTCTTATTTGTAATAAACTACTCGTCAATGTAAAGTTAGGAATCTACCCGCTTAGGCAAAAGAATACTTAAATAAACCGGCAAAGTGTGAGTCGGACTCGCGCACGAAGGGTTCTATAACAAATTTTGCAAATAAAATGTTTTTTTTAATGGGAGCCCTCTTAAATATTCTTTTTAACATCATAATTCATAAACTTGTAACAAAACTTCAACATGTTAACTAAAAGCGTCGATGGCCGAGTGGTTAAGGTCGTTGCTTGCCATGCGAGAGGTCGCCAGTTCAAACCCCGCCAGGTACCAATGTGTTTTCAAATTTGAATTTCATATGTACCATCATTCGACGCTTTAACGGTGTAGGAAAACATCGTGAGGAAACCAGCACACCTGAGAAATTTTTCAACGGTGTGTGAAGCCATGTCAGAGGCCTACGGGCGGTTTAAAAACTCTGACACCAGGTTGTTCATCAACCATACGATAAGAAGAAGAACATGTTAAGTTTACTGGGGATGCCGTGACAAGAAACCTGAAAATGGGATTTATTGTCACGAAAGTCATCATCCATCAATAGGCCAACTAAAGCCACAGATAGAACATTGACCCGGTAACAATATCACCGTTCCTTTATCACTTTTATCCAATTTATTCCATCAGGGAAAGGCAAAGGGATCTAGCTCTAGTCTTAAGTGGTATCTTAGGTATTGCGGCAGGAGCCAAGTCTTCTATGGTTATTTTGTTCCATCCATTATCACACCAAAGTATTCTCAGGGGTACTCAACATTTGGACTCCTCACCACGCTCTGAGCATCACACGTCGCAAATAAGAGAAACATAAACAAGGCACCTCAATTGGGTACATTTTCGCGTGTCAAAGCCATTTTGTGTGCAAACACGGCACAAAGCGGCCCTGTTGTTGTAAGACCGTTTGCCGATGACCGACTGGGGCGGTGAAATGCCGTGTTATCTCTGCATTCACTTGTCCAGGTTAGATATAAGGTGTGTTGTAGCTGTTCACTGAATACTGGTTCGTATTCGGTGACTTTTGTGTTGGTATAGTATAAAGCGTCCGACCAATTTCAGCCATGGCGGCCGATCTCAATTGAGATCAGCCACTTGGCTGATTTATAATTTGTTTGTTTGTTTGTTGTTTTGTTTTTATAATTTGTCCTGCGCACTTGCGCAGGACAAATTATAGTGCACAAGTGTGCGTACAAACACAAGTGCACTCTTTATTCCCTTACTCTGGTAATTCGGTGAGACGGCAATCCGAACTAACCGATGAGAGATCGGGCGCATGACCACCGGCTTAACGTGCTTTCCGAGGCACAGGCGTTCAACCGCCAACTTTCTAACTCCGGGCTGAGTAATTTTAGTACAGAAAAACTTACACAAATTTTGCCCGTCCCCGGACTCGAGCCAGGGACCTCTCGGTCCTTACGCAGCGCTTGCCAATAGACCTACGAGGCAGTTTTGTGTTGGTATCTAAAGGCCGTAACTTTGTATCGACGCCGTATTGGCTCATTACCAACAGAAGTCATTTTCGTTATCGTCTTTGACAGCCCAAATACGTCCCATAGTTACTCTTTTAAGCGACAATCATGTTACGCAAATAGGAAAGCGACAAATTGTAAATGAGCAGATATGCATAGCAAAAAGATGTGGATAGCAAAAAAGTACCATTTACTATATTTACTTTACTACTATTAAAGAATCTAACTAACTTAACGTAGGTAATAGTTTAACCTCAAGATCGCTAAGCCGTGAAGTAGCACTCGGCACACCATGTTATAATAAGAACAATAAGAAAGTTTTCGATTTGTTTCCGTTTAAAAACCACGATGGATCTATCTTTAATGTTCTGAATGGTAAGAATGAGAGCACAACCAAGATAACTTAGGGGACACCTTTGACATTTTTTTGTTCATTATGAAAAGGGTCAGAGCTGTCACCTCTTTAACCCTTAATGAAGCACAGCATGAAAAACTAATTGGTTTTCAGCGGTTTTACAAATGCCATTAGGTCCAAAATCTTGTGGGATCTATTATCCCATTGCTTTAAGGTTTAAAATAGCCATTATTGTTTTCAATTTTTCTACAAAAATGTCCTCTTTGGAATACCTTTCAAAAAAAACTTTTCAAAGACGATATCTATACTAATAATAAATCTGTAAGGGTCGGTCATGGAGTAAGTTAGTTTGTTTTCAAAGATATTGTGTTTATAGGCTCAATATATGATACTGATACTAATTTCACGATTTTTAGATTTTTTTTCTGTATGTGTGTATGTATGTATGTACGATCCTCCATAACTCTTAAACCAATTATCCGAATTTGATGAAATTTGGTATAAACACATAGACATCTGGGACACAGGATAAGCTATTTAAATTCTAGCTCCAATGCGAACGGAGTCGCGGGCACAGCTAGTTTATGTCATAAAATAGAAGAATACGTCACGTAAAAGTATCATCTTTGGAAACCGACTCAAATCCCTTAATACACAAGACTTGCTATAATATAAAAGTCTCTATTGCAATATCATTATGATTTATTTTCAATTTTTCTCGGCATAAACATTTTCGTGGTACATTTCGTGCTCTCTCGAACAATAGATTTCTTGACAAACGTAAGTAATATATTACTATCATTTCTGTATATTTATGACGTTCAAATATTATTATGGAGGGACTGTTTGTCATTGCACGGGAAAATACTATTATGATGAATATAATGATGTAACATTACATCGTATTCTGAATGAAAAGTGATTTATAGCGTTTGTTTCAAATGAATAAAGTAGGTAGTATATATTTTCGATATTATGTACTCAAATTTATTAATTAATGTTGTCGTTGAATACAATTTTCAAGAGTAGCATTGGCTCTTGAATCGCGAATAAGAATAATAAATGTCATTCAAAAATTAAGTTAATGACAGTAATTAAAGGACCAACTCAAAACCATTAACGATTTAAAACAATAATTTAGCTAGAATAATCTAATTATAGACTGATTATGTACAGTCTAGACTGTGTCTACTTTAGTCTGGCTGAAACAGAGGCTATTTTGGGCTGATCAATTATTTATAAGGCCAATCAGGTAGTCTAATAAATAAAGGTACAGTCCCCTGCACTGAAATATGTACACAATGCATTCTTCCTACGTTATGATAAAGGTTTAAAATTGAATGAAACTGTACACATTTCAGTAGCAAACTGTGACTGTCCGGGATATCTACCATGTTGTTTTGTTTTAATGAGCTCCCGATATTTCGGCACTGTTGCAACTCTTGCAACCTTTCTTTCAACTTTACAAGTGTCAAAATCAAAATCAAAACAAAATGTCTTTATTCATACAGACAATTTACATGCACTTATAAATCGTCACATTGGTAATAATAAGATTCTACCACCGGTTCGGAATGCTCGGTAGTCGCTCTTTTTAAACGAATCATCATGTTATACATTGTAAATGAGCCAAGTCATATAGTCTGGGTGTCATACTACTATGCGTACGAAGTCGCGGGAAACAGCTAGTAGTCAATAAAGGACGTGACCGCTACAGTATATAAACACCTGATCCAGCAAAGCCTTCTCTTCACTCCGCTATTAGCATAAGTTAGGTTAAGACGTTTAAAGCCTGTATAATTTTTTCTTTTAAATTCGTCTTCCTCATCAAAGATTTTGACTCGTATACGTAAGTAAGAAACTTGGTTTAATTCATAAAAAATTAAAATCTGAAAATGACAAATTATCAACATGAATCCCACAGAAATGTGTTTAGTCACGTACGCAATTAAGAAAATAATTTCTCAGGTTCCCTCAAGTGTAATCACAATCTTTTTTATTTTTTTCCTGTAAATACTTAAGCTTGTATTTGTGAGAGATTGGTTTAATAGAGCTAGAAAGGCTAACGAAGCCTACATGTAGTCTTTAAAATCATATAGCAAGGTGTCTGATCGATATCGGTCATGGCAACCAATCTCAAATTAGACAGCTGCTGCAACTGATAAGTGCATAAGTGTACACGCAAATAAAAAATGCACTCTCTGTTCTCTTAACCTCATAGAGCGGTGAGACGGCAATCTGACATGACCGACGAGAGATCGAGAGTTTCCCAACCCTGGACGCGAACCGGGAAACTCTCGGTCCTTACGCAGCCATAATAGGCCAACTAGGTAGCCTATATACTCGTTTTCTCACAGTTTAAATCTTCCCTGGATTTCCACGAATATTTCAAGACTAAAATTGGTTAAATCGGATCAGCTGTTTCCGAGTTTTAGTGAGACTAACGAACAGCAATTCATTTTTATTTATTGACAGAAGATAGACTGATAGAAGATATAAGGCTTTTATTCGTTTAGCCCGTTACAGTATTACGAGTATGTTATACTTTCTATAGGTTTGATATTCACATCTATAACGATACGCGAATATTCGCAAGAATACACTATTGTGTCGAATCGCAAATGAATGTGTTATTGTAGGTAGATGTTTTACATAAGGGCGAAGTTAGATCTTTGATGATGCGGAGCGTTTGATCTTTAGAATCGCAAAAAAATATGGTAGAAATATAATATCTGAAGAAAAAAAATTCCACTCTGTATTACGCTTTAACAAGGTTACGCCGTTTGACACGTTTTCATAGTGACGAATTGGGTATTTTTTATTTTATTCATTTATCTTTTATTTATTTTATTTATTTGACTGTTACTATATGCTTCGGTAATTTTACCGTTGTCCCTCACTAGTGCAGACAGTCTGACATGTGTCAAATCGGTCAACTTCCAGCGTCTCTACTATAATGATGTTGACCCGTGATCATGGCGCTTGTAACATTTCCGAAATATAGGGAACTCATCATAACAAAACAGCACGGTAAATATCAAGGACATAATTATTTAGTTTTCCAATGTAACAATGTAACAGTGACAGTTTAAAGTTACATAATATGGAAAAGGATTAACTATTATTTTAATTAATGTGTTATAACTTTTGTAAAAAATACATTAATCTTCCTTTTATTTTATTGAATGGCTTGGTGAAACAGTGATATTTGCGTCCGCTGTTGATTCTGATATCTGGAACACAAGTATTTAAGCTGCTTACCAAGGCATCAGATCAAAGTTATGCAGGTATGCGATGTTGTGAAACGTAATGAAATGTATTAAAAATCTTAGAAGCCTATATTAATGCAATGCAATTATCAGTTTTATTATCAAAATATAAAATGCTTAATTCACTAAAACCCTTTATATATGCGTAGGTACTTTTACCTTGCGACCTTTAGCCAGCTTTGATCTCCCATCAGCTTAAAATGCTTTGACCGCCCTCACTCACTTTAAATAGGTCTTATTCAGTGAAATTATGAGCCATTAGCCTAATAGATTGAAAAGCGAGCTAGTTCTAGACAAAAAAGTAAAACTAGGCTATCTCAGTTTGTATTGCCAGTAGGCAAGTGTCTTACTGGCTCGTTGGAACTGTGGTTGGCGACCATGGCTACAGTTCCAAGAGTCATGGGTTCAATTCCCACTGTGGACATATATTTGTGTGACAAACATCGTTGTTTTTTCCGTGTACCTATCCACTGTTGATTCTTGTATCCGTCATGCAAGTGTATTGTTCCTCTTTTCTGTCCCGTGTCTTTAAGGCATCGCATGCCCTTCCAGCTCATGTTTTCCCTCCCTCCTATGATCCCGGGCTCTGCTAGCGGGGCGTGAAACGGCATTTAAGGCTGCTTAAATGCCGTTTCACGCCCCGCCTGGCGAGCAAGGTGGGTGCGACAGGCTCAATGTGGTATATTGTGCCTACCGATCTCAATTATGTGGATCTCACTACCGCTTACCATCAGGTGGAGTCATCTTGTTAGCCATTGGTAAAAACAAAAGAAAAAATGTATGCGTGTACTAGTTAGTGTACACACGTAAGAAGTGAAACCAACCATGGTAGGGGCAAGAAAAATGTGACGGTAATTTTTTTTCCAACGCCGATAAAGAAGTTTCACTTCAAAAAATTATGTGATGTTATAAAATAACTATCCCAATTGTAGAAAAACAGTACTAAAAACTAGGCTATATAGTTTGTATTGCCAGTTGGCAAGAGTGTAATCTGAAATAATAGGGTGCCACGTCATAGAACGCTCATTTTACGTAACTTAATATGAAGTTGGCGGTACTTACAACCTCGTGAGCTGGATATATGCTCTAATATTTTACAGTTTAATAACCTCATTAAGCATGGCGGGGAGTAATGTGGGTGACTTAGTTACACTAGTTATAGTTAGTAGTTAGGTAAGTACATTAGTGTAACGAGTTGGAAGTACTCGATCATTTTAGAGTTTCCGATGAGAGAGATGAGAGTTTTCCTGAGTATAATAAGGCGTCCGACCGACTTCGGACATGCTTGGCGGCCGATCTCAATGGAGATCAACTAAATACGCAGGACATATTATCATAGTTTGTTGAGACGGCAATCCGACAGGACCGACAGATCGAGCACAGGACCAACGGCTTAACGTGCTATCCGCGCGATTGGTACGATGATCGGTTAAAAACTAAGCACAAAATTAATTATAATAAATCGCACAAACTCCATAAATTGGAGTATAATTGAGTCAAGTTACGGACGCGCCGCGACATGCAATTCAATGTACGGTCAAAGTTCGTACAATAGCCATGTAAAGAGTTACGTAATAATTTGTACATACTCTACTTATTACCTTCAAATAGTCACACACTGCCAAAAAAGTTTCGTTTGACTCAGAGCTTCGAGTTGAGCTTAAAAGGAGTTTGACAATCTACGTTGTGATACTACCCTATGTTGTCTGCGAAATGGGACGGAATGATGGCGGGACGTCCCAAAACGTTCTTATTTTGTGTCACATTTGATGCTCAGTGTAGGGGATAAATGTGATAGCCTCTGTTTTTTCTTAAGTATACATAGCATTGACTGAACTGTGTAATTTACTAACATAATTCAAAATATTTATACTTAAATCCTATTCAATTTAGTTGTAATCTAAAAAGTTTGCAGCTCACCAAGCGATATGATATACCTACGTGTAAACACGTTTAGGACTACAGTTCTGTTTGTAAGCCATAAGCTGGAATGTCTATATGTGCAACAATGATTGTAGTCTGTTGTGTTTTCCAATAAATAATAAATAAATATTATAAATACCTTATGTAAGGATAAACGTTAGTTAGTGTTGTTTATTTATTTATTTATTTATTTAAATACTAGCTGTGCCCGCGACTTCGTTCGCGTGGACTACAGGATTTTACATACAAAAGTTTTTACCCGCTAATTACCGTCCGCGTGGAAATTTTGCAATATCCTGTTGCAACTTAGCTTTAAGTTTACTAAGGCACATACATGCCAAGTTTCAAGCGTCTCACTTAAGCGGTTTAGATTTTTCATAAAAAAGGTTTTTCCCGCTTTTTCCCGTTCCCGAGGGAATTCCGGGAATTCCTTTCTTAGTGCACCTCTACGGTACCTAAGCTACGTCTCTTCGAAATTGTAAGTGACTACGTTTAGCCGTTTAGGCTGAGCGTTTATATGTCAGTCAGTCGGTCAGTTTCTCCTTTTATATGTACATATATATTTATTAAGATCAAGATTGTTATTGTAACACTATGAAGTGTTATGTTTTTAGGTATAGTATGAATGGAACTATTTAGTTAAGTGTTTTGTGTGTTATAAAGTACTTCAGAGTATAAAAAATGTGTACTCATAATTTGGGTTTCATATACCTACTAATCAGAATAGGTATGGACCCTGTTATGTTTACTGTTACGCAGTTATTTAAAAAAAATCACACCTATTTTCTTAGATTTTGACAATAGAATTCACAATTAATATTCATAAAATATGTGAACAAAATTGTCAACTATTATTATAATAAAAAGTTAATACACCATTTTTACTATCATAAAAGTAAATCAATCTTAAACGATAGCCATATACCTACTTTCGTTTAAAGACGTTATTTTAGTAGGTACTGACGGAGTCCCCGTACTAAAACTCTGATATCTTTCGAATGGAATGTCCGAATCGAATAATTTAAAAAGTTTTATAGAGATATTGAAATTCTCGTAATTACAATGTAATTTATTTTGATAATGTTTTATTTGAAAATACAAAAATAGAGCTTTTCCTAGCGGCGGCATATAAATTAATTATATTGAAAATTAAAACACTTATTGTGACATAACTATAATAGTTAGATATATGCTGTCGCGACATTTTTTGTAGATATTAATGTGTTCTACAAAAATGTTGTACATTGTATATTTCTAAAATGAATACTTTTCGCAGCGCATGCGATATAAGGTTTTTTTTTACATCTTGGGTGACATATTTGGGTTTACCGTACGGATCATACCCTACTTTTTTTTAAAATTTAATGTAGCCTATAACCTCCCTCGATAAATGGACTATCCAACACTGAAAGAATTTTTGAAATCGGTCCAGCGGTTCCTGATATTAGCGCGTTCAAACAAACAAACTATCAAACAAACAATCAAACAAACTCTTCAGCTTTATAATATTAGTATATTAGTATAGATTAGGTACACTGACAGATTTATATCAGAACATGACAAGTATGAAGTTACAAAATTAAAATGGGCTAGACAGAAATCCACAAATAGTGTACACAGCATGAATAATTTATTACTTATAATCAAATTAATTTATAACTTAATAATTAGTATTAGTTGTATGTATGTGTGTTGTTTGGTACCTACGTAGGTAAAGAGGAAACATGATAATTTAACCTTAACATAACTTTAATAAAGGTAATGTTCGGTACATAGGTTGTGGATTTAAGTTTTTTACTGTGCTTACCGACGGTTAATAAATGCTTGTCAAATGCGTATATAAATAAAGGAATTATGGCACTGACTATGTTTCATTAATGTTATTTTTTTATCGAATTTATCCCACTAGGGAAAGACAAAGGGATCTAGCCCGTACAGCCTAGTCTGTAGTAGTTTCTTAGGTATTGCGGCCGGAGCCAAGTTCTCGGGAACACACTTCCAAGGCAATATCAGCTGAGCTCCCTTAGTCTCATGCATGCGGCTTGTATGTTTATTTTGTTTTTATGTGTAAAATTTTAAGAGAAGAACTGTCTCATCTTAAATTATTTACTGAAATGTGTTCTTATTCTTATTTTTCTCCTTGATCTCTGTTCTATAAGAGTAATGTTTTCAAGGCCGGAGTCTTCAAGTTAGATTTAAGAATAATGATTGCACAGTCATTTTAATAATTTGTTCTGTATATCCCAGTAGACGTCACTAAATCAATATATTGTGTTTAGTAAGGCCTGAAAAAGTCTTTACCAGAAATAATATCAGAAGATATTACCTCAAAGTAAGGCATACGATTGGGATTTTCTTCGAAACTGTATCGTTAGGTGTATGAGCTTGTAATATTAGATTTCTTATTCCACTGAATTTCGTCTAATGTATTAATAGATCGTTTTTGCGAATGTTAACATATTATTTGATAGAATCAACGATGTTATCAGGTGCTTCAACTAGAACAGGTCACAGGACGCTAATTTTAAAAACATTTCCAGATTTAGGAAACGATATAAATATTGTTGTAATCATCATCATCATCATTGTCATCATCAGCACATATACGACCTTACTGCTGGGGCACGGGCCTACCCTGAACTAGGGCTATAAAGGCGTAGTCAACCACGCTGGCCAAGTGCGTGTAGGTTGACTACACAACCTTACAATTTCTTCGTAGGTGTGCAGGTTTCCTCACGATGTTTTCCTCGATAAAGCATCGAATTGTACAAATGAATTTCAAATTTGAAAAACTCAGTGGTGGGTACGTAATGTTGGCCTTTAACCCTTACTGAGTCTTTAATTGGATTGAATTACTAGCCAGCTAGTTTATTTAAAGTTATTTAAGTATAATTTTGCGCTGAAATGAAATTTAAAACATAATTAATTGTTAACCTGCGTTAAAAGCTCTGCTTCGTTACGGAAAGGTCGTTTAATTAATTTAAAAAATTAAGTTTCACAACGATTTAAGTTGATTTGCATTTTGATGAGCTTTTGAAATAATTAAACCGGAATGACATATAATAGTAAGAGTGGAGTCGTTAAAGAAGGCTAGGCTGAGTACCATGACACCGCCAACTGGCGATGAGTTATATCTTAGTTAGGGGTGAGAGCCATCCGCTCCCCCGCAAGTCCGATGATGATGACGAGGCTAATCCTAGCCATCATTGTATGTTAGTTAAGGAAAAAAATCTTAGTTTTTTAGTCGGTAGATTCCCTTTTTTCTATCGCAGTTAAATGCTTTTCGCACCGTTACTGGGAGAGGGGGACTATTTCCCAGTGCTATATCGGACACCCCAGAGACTGGGTGAAGAGATGGTAAATGCCAGTTTCCTTTTGGGTTGAGTACATTGCCCATGGGGTTTACGGCCTAAACCGCGGTGTACTACATCGTCGTGTGGCGGCGTCATGGGACTCTGACCTAGTATTCTACTGCCACGACGCCACTACACCCCCTGGGCATTGCGATTCGCCCAGGAGCCACGGCTGGCAATTATCATTTTTTAGCCAAATGTCGGGAGACCTACTTTCCGCCCGGAGAGAACCCCCTCTTTAAGTGATCGTGAGTAAAGTTCATTTCAACAGGTAATTATTATGATTACTTTTAAAAAATAAGTTTGATTTAATGTTGTATGTAACTAAGTTTAAAAAATAAATAACGAAATCCAAGGATAGGTACATAAATCTACAATTTTTTTTTTAATATAGAAAAGAGTTCATTAGTTTTGTATAGTAGCTACTCTAATTGTGACTTGATTAATCTAATACTTAATAGGTACTTTATTATATTGGACTGTTAATTTAATTGTAACTGACTATGTATTAAAAATCTTATCAAAAATGTATATCCAGAAACATTTAAAGGGGTATCAAAATAATTACATACCGTTCAACCAAATTAACTCCTTAACTATCACCAAAAAGTTTTTCAAACACCAAACACTGTTTATACCCGACCACGTTTTCACTAATCACTGCACAATTTGTTTTTTTTTTACGCAAAGGAATAACTGTCGATAGAGCCTAGGAAAAGTTGACGTGCGAATTGTCGCGGGAAAGGTTAGGCTATGTCGAGACGAGCGTCTGCCTCGAATCCTGTCGCCTGACTGAGGCTGTAGGCTGGGATGCCTTTGCACTTTTGACGCCTGTTGGATTGTCTGTGCCAGCCTTATTCATAGCCTTTAGAAGTCATTGGATAGGATATTTAATGAGAAGGTATGATTAATGGCTTAGTAAAGTTTTAAAGGATCTTCTTCGATCATATTAGATGATTCAGCGTTAAGACTTAAGCGTTTCTTGAGAAGCTCTCCTGATTATTAGTTTAGATATATTCTAAGAATCAAGAATCATTTATTCGAGAAAAGGTGTTTCTCGTTAGGGGTGAGAGCCATCCCCCGCAAGCCCGGTGATGATGACAAGGCTCCTCCAAGCCATCATCGTTAGTCAATTAGGAAAAAAAAAAAGGTGTTTCTCCTTAGCTTGGAAGCTAATGTGACTTAGGAATTTTATGAGCTTCTAGCTATGCTAGCGACTTCGTCCGCGTTTATCACGTTATTTACACATTTTCCTTCAGGTGGGAGACGTTTTGTCGACCGGTTGCTGTTACCACCATACAGTTGCGTAAAACCCGCCAAGTGACTCTGACCTCTCTCGGTCAGGTCGCGTTCCGGGATCAGCACTGTACGAACCGGAGCCAGGGGGGACCATTGTTGGGGCAAGCGCCGGACCAGTGGAGTCTTAGCGGCGGCATTGTGGGAGCGGAGGGGTTTAGCCCGCCGGCCAGGGGGACTCGTAGAAACGGGAGCCCTTCTGTCCGGCGGACTGGCCAACTCCGACCCGCACAGCTCAATACCAATGCGAGACTCTAGGCCTTGTCTCGTTGTTGCCGCAGCAGTGGTCTCCTCTTTAAGCGGGCTTTCAGGGTGAGTGCGACAGGCACAATATGGTCTATTGTGCCTGTTGAACTCATATTTGGATCACACTACCGCTTACCATCGGGTGGTGGTCATCTTGTTAGCTCAATATATAAAAAAAATTCCACTGTTTCTTTGCCCCTATCAGTCGCTCCGTGATGTTATATAGCTTAAAGCCTTTCTCGGTAAATGGTCTATCCAACACAATTTCTTTGTAAGTTCAAATTAAAACAACTGTGCGAAAAGCATTTAACTGCGATAGAAAAAAGGGAATCTATTGACTAAAAAACTAAGATTTATCAGTAGTTCCTGAGATTAGCACGTTTAAATTACTAAGGTACAGTCGCCAAATATCGTCCCCTTTTTGTAAAAAATACGGTAAAAATAGAATATTATAGCTAAAACGATAAATGAAACGCCAAACACTAGGCAGATTACTTCTTTATTAATAAAAATAATCAACAGATCTATAACTTTGTTAAAATTTCTACAATCATAACTTTTACAATTAACTAGGAATTTTAGGAACGTAAATTTTGGCGCCTAATATCGTCCCCGGTACATTATTAGGCGTAACATATATGCAGTACTTGAATTTTAATTATATTCTAACAATAATCAACGCTAATAATTATATTTCTGATATCTAATTAGACTCCCATTAGTATAGCTTAAAATAAATGATATTTCAAGTCAAATTGTGCAAATATGCTGCAAATCAGAAGGAACTATAAATTAATATGGAGTCTCTGCATTAAAATCTTGAATTCTAGCACTTGATATCGATTCTGGCATTAAATAATGGAAACAAATAAATATAGAAAATAATTACACACAAAACTAATTAAATAAATTAAGTTGTAAGTATTGGCTCCGGGGACGATATTAGGGTCAAGCGGGGGGACGAAATTAGGAATATGCTACTTGTATTTAAAACATGAATTTCATCAAGAAACATGTCTCGTAACCCAAATGTTGTTCTATCCGAATAAATCTATGAAATAACAATAAATTTTGAAAAAGAAAATATCACAGTATGTCAATCATATCGAAAGTAAAACTATTTAGCCTATATTTGGATCCAAAACTCACCCTCAACAATTTTTTACTTTTTTAAATATTTTGTGACAGGAGCAATATCTCACCAAGAATTGTTCGCCATGGCCGATTGACAGTTCGAACTTTTGATTTAGACCAAAAAAACTAGGTGGCGTTAAATACAAAAAAAGAAACCAAGGGGGACGGAATTAGGTTGGGGGACGAAATTTGGCGACTGTACCTTACTAATATTATTATTTATAATATTATAAATACATATAAGTATAGATTAAGTTTTTGAAGAACTTTCCATTCAATACTTTGATTAGACCGGATGCCATAAAATACTCTTTTTATATAGGTACTTTATATCAAGTATAGCACGGTGAATAATGATTTCTCATAATTTATAAATGTTATTAAGTTCCGATGTAAATATAATATGGGTGAAATACAACACTGTACCGCTATTTTATATAAATAAACCGAATTTGTCACGCATTTATTTACACAACTAAGTAAATTTACCATGCAAAGACATATTTGTCCAAGCAACTACTATCTACGGACCATAAATTTGGACAAACGAATTTCGACTTTATCGCTAACAAATTAAGGAATGTACAACCGCCAGTACCCATTGGGAGTTAGTCGGTAAATGAAAAAGTTACTCTTTCAGTAACTCCTCGGAAGTCAATAACGAGGTTATTGAAGGGTGAAATGTAACGAAAATGGTGGATAGGCGGGAAAATCAGTTGGAAATCGTCTTGTGTATTCAAAGAAATCGTGTTGGGAAATTGTGCATGCAAGGAAAAAGATGGTAATTTTTTTTGACTTATCGAACGGTATTCGTTTTTTTTTCTTGCACCTTGATGAAAAATTGGGAAGATTTGGTACCTTTGATTTTTTTTAAACACACAACATCACATACATTTATCTGATTCCGTGGTAAGTAGCTTAAACACTTGTGTAACGGATATCAGAATCAACAGTGGAAACACAAAAATACTCAAACATGTTTAATAAAGAACACCGATTTTCGTCACACAAATATTTGTCCCGAGTGGGAATCGCACCCACGAACTATGAACCGTAGGTAGTGAACCTGGGTTACTAACCACTGTTCCACCGGGGCAGTCAAATCTACTGTATTGATTTTTAGGCTGAAATCTAGATGGGTTTTTAAAACAAAGATAAGTAATTAAAAACTTGCAATTGAAATAAAGATCAATTAATAAAAAAGTGGTAAATTTAAAAAAAATGCTTAAGTAAGTAAAACGCAGTTAAGATTTTGATATATTTTAATCAGATACAAAAATCAATCAAATTGCAATAAATAACAACGATTGCATATAAATTCGACATTACGTAAAAGGTAACTACAGAAACTTATGATATTTATATATTTATTCTAATTAAAATGCAAAATGACTTCCTATCCCTTATTTTAGGATGCACATTGAAACAAGGTAACATACAGTATTAAATACCGACCAAAATATGTGGTATACTTAAAGTACAGCGGTTACAAATTATACTAAGGTTATCTGTATTTATTTTATTTATTTATATTTATTTATTTTATTAAGCTATTGCATAGCCTTTATCGCGGGCTTTGAGAAAAAAACCTCACAATCGTCTAACGTCCTTTCAGTTCGGTAGACTTCGGTACGGTGTTAGTGTGCGTGCGGTTAGACGTATTGTACGACTCTACGAAACTCGCACGAATCGAGACTAGCTGCTCCGAAATCGGACGATGCTATGCAATAGCTATACCGCGGCAGTCCCCGAGTGCCACACGTCTTTTTATTTATAATACGATCAAAGGCAAATTCAAGTCCTAGTGTTAAGTAATTAAAAGTAAAAAATTCCAAGAATTTACTCATGTTTCAAATAAAATAGTTCACACATGTTCTCTTCTATGTGTTACCTAAAATTTAGAGACAGAAATCGAACTTAAAAACTATTTTATACACTTTTAACCAGGTAATTAATATCAACAACTCATTTACTTAATTATCATCTAATTTATCACTTATAATAAGTTACATTCATTAATATCCATTAAAGTAATAGGTATTTGGCATTATCGTTATATTATTTTAGTAACATTTTTCTACAAACATACTTTATTTTATTTAAACAAATCATAATAAAATTAAATTAAGATGTTTTTAATCCTACTTTATACTGGATATTGTACTATTAGGTCTTATGGTAGTAACTACAAGTACACAAGTAACTTATTTGAATTGAATGGAGGATAAGAAAACAAAATTAAACAATTATATTATTGCTAAAGATTGTAAGGCACTAATGTTTATTATACACCAGCTGTGCCAGCGTCTTTGTTTTACATTTTAGTCCGTTTTTACCATTGTTTCTTTGCTTATATTTGGTCCCAGAGTGATATTATATAGCCTAAAAAAATCCTCGATAAATGAACGCCAAAATGACATATAAAAAGATTATTTTAATTCAAACCAGTAGTTCCTGAGATAAGCACGGTCAAAAAAACATACAAACAAAATATTCATCTTTATAATATAGGTATGAATTACAAAAAAAAATCTTTTAATTCGTAACCGAGAAACATACCATGAAAAATTATATTATATAGAAAAACCAAAGAATTAAATTAATATTTTGGTTTGCGTTGAATTCCTTTCCGAATTTACGGAATAAAATAAAATGGACGAAACGTTCCCACGGATGAAAAAACTTGCTTTGTCCAGACATGCGTTTTGACCAAACTTTTAAAATTGTAAAAATAATACAAACGCTTGGCTTTATAAAAAGCATATAAATTTTACATTTACAAAATGATCCTCGAAACATATTATGTCCTTATAAATACTTACAACTAGTCAAAGGCAGGCAATTTAAAACTACGTCGTATAAAAATACAAAATGGTGGTGATTTTGCAAGTGCATCTAAAACTTGATTTATACAAGAACACAGTTTTAGTGTACAACGTTTTAACGTATCACCTACAATTATCTATTAAATAAAACATTCTCACAGTTTTTATCAAGTGACAGAATTGGATGTATGGCTGATTATTGATCTTATCGTGTCGTGCTACAAGTAAATCTTTAAGTACATAATTTCTTAGTAAAATGTGTAAATGTAAGAAATTTTGTCTTTTTTTTTATTTTGACATAAGATCGACTATTTAAAGATAAATTGAAGAGAGGATTTTGGGCGCCTAACATTAGTTGTTACCCTTTATCCTCGTCAAAATTTCCGGTGTTTTCAGGTCAATTAATCTAAGAATTTAATTTCCTGTCAAACCAGTGAGTAATGTTTCTATTAACAGACAAATTACAGTTCATCAGTCGTTCGACTAGTCCACCTGCGTTCAGTCAAACTTCAGTCGAGACAATGCCTCGATACCTTCCATTCGTCTTTGTCAAATACCACTTTTTGGTATTAAAATATCGCTTAAAGGATTATAAATATCGCTGACAAAGTTGATTTCAAAATGTCTAATGGAAGAAATAATGTACTATTTCATCACTGTATTTCGGTCAAGTTTAAAGAAGTTAGAATATTACCTAAATTCACATAATTTAATTTGATTCACTTTCAGGGAGTCTTCTCAGACTATCATGATAAATGTAAATTTAAAATGTTAATGTGCACTAGGTGTTTACGGCCGTTAGTGTGTATCACTAACGAATGATGGCCACCTGTATGCGAAAACAGGTAATACGCGGGAAAAATTCGACGAATTCAATAAACTGTTGGTTGGTGTAATGGTTCGCACGTCTGGGCGCGATTTCTGGAAGGACGGATGTTCAAATCCCCGGTTAACAGTAGAGCAATTGAAAACGAATTTAAAAATACCATGATAAAAATTTAAATAGTGTAAAATTACAAGTACGAACTTTGTAAAATCAATATATCCGCTTCCTGAGGCGATATCCTTAGGCCAATATTTATACAGAGGTAATTGACATAAAATTACAAGTGGAATCCTCACGAGGCAAGTCCAAAAACCGGTATCACTACTCCACCTTCCGACTCTTCTTGATCTCCAACAGCTTCAATATATTAAGGCACCAGAACATAGCTGATACCACATAGAACACCTGCAATGCTGTGCTCTGAGGGCTGGTGCCAGCGACCGATCTGGTGAGGAAGGCCAATGCCGAACACCTGATGACCTCAAGGATCGGAGCGTACTTCGAGTTGTCGAAGAGCATACCAATGATGGTGAGCGATGCAATGATGTATAGCACGAAGATGAGCACTGTGATGGGAGTCATGCCCTGGAAGGAGAGAAATTAATATTAAAAAATAAAAAAAAATAAGACGCCCGACGGATTTCGGCCATGGCAGTCGATATCAATTGGGATCAGCCAAGGGTGCAAAACATTTATAGTGAGCAAGTGTGCGCGCAAACAAAAGTGCACTCTCTGTTCCCTTACTCCCATAATTCGGTGTGACGGCAATGCGAATCGACCGATAAGAGATCGGGCGCAGGAGCACCGGCTTAACGTGCTTTCCGAGACACGGGCGTTCAACTACTAACTTCCTAATTCCTAAACATAAAATGCGTTGAATAATATTGACAAGAAATAAACCACAATATTCATCACACAAGTACGAGTATTTGTCCCGAATGGGCATCGAACCAAGCCTCAATCATCATCATCGTCATCAGCCCATATACGTCCCCACTGCTGGGGCACGGGCCTACCCTAAACTAGGGCGATAAGGCCTTCCACGCTGGCCAAGTGCGGGTTGGTCGACTACACAACCTTAGAATTTCTTCTTAGGTGTGCAGGTTTCCTCACGATATTTTCCTTTACCGTTAAAGCGTCGAATGATGGTATGAATTTCAAATTTGAAAACACTTTGGTACCTGGCGGGGTTTGAACTGGCGACCTCTCGCATGGCAAGCAACGACCTTAACCACTCGGCCATCGACGCTTAAATGGCCGAGTGGTTGGACGAAATAAATTAACTTTTTTAACCAGATTTTCATTGTAGCAGTTTTAATATCAGAGATAAATGTAAGATGAGCCATCCGTGTTTTTTCCTAAATGCCATTTTAAAGCAATTAGACGAAACCGATCGTTTTATTTAGTCTAAAATCCCTAAATAACATTCTTCAAGGCTTTACGAAGACGGAGATAAATACAGTTATTTATATCACCTCCTCCCACCTTTGAAAGTTTTCCCATTTACAAACGCCTTCCAAGTTTTATAGCAAAACATTTCCATTTCTGTGAATTGAACTATATTAAAGTAATATTGAACGTGATGAAAGAATAAGATTAGATTAGATCTTCAAATGGGGTTTCGAACTTAAATCACAATAATCGCATTGAATGTGTTTACATAACGAATATATTATTTTGCTTTCTTTTAGAAGTCCGTCTGCATTAATGCTTGTCACTCAATAATATTATTAATATCAAATATTTAGTAATAATCAACTATTAAGTGATTAGAAACAAATATTTAGTTATTAGAAACGTTTACCCTGTTTTTTTATTATTACGACAAAAAAAAAATTATATCGACTTTCTACTTTCTAAATGAAGAGTAAGAATGAATTTACTAATAATTTATTTGTAAAGTTCAAACAATGATATAAATAAGGCCTTAAAAACATAACAATCAAAGCGGTGAGATTAAAATTCCTACTTTAAATGAAAATTATAAAACAAAAGAAAGGAAGTTCCAGTGTATAAATGGATCTAAACTTAAGTACAATTACCCTTCGAAAGTCATTGTTCTAAAATAGTATTGAAAATCGTTCAATTATTTCTATGATAAATAATTGATACTATTTCGGTATCTACTATTAATAACTCAATTCACGTTTAAGGGTTTATGAATATTTCACAGGATATTAATTCGATGGATGTGTAGGTAGCGCGCGAAAAATAGGAATAGATAAGAGAGTTTACTTTGAAATAGATTTATTTTGTACTTGTAAAACGAATCACACTTAAATATAGTATTAAAATACTTCACGAATACTTCTGATGTCATCAAGAAAATAGTTTCATAAAATATACTTAAGTTACTTCCGATTTGTATATTCAGTTCTACTTTTCGATATAATAATGATGGAAAGGTATTTCTTTTTATTTTTTGTCTAGTTTGTGAAATACGGGTAAGAAGGATCAAAAAATTAAATAACAACATCAAAGGTTAAATATATGGTGTAACAAATTACCACTGTTTAAAATAAATTTAAAAAACATTACTTATTTAAATTTTTTTTTCTTCTTTCAAATAGGAAGAACAGAATAATACTCTGGCATATTGGACCATGTTTAGAGGATTAATTTAAGCTGTGCAAGTGTGAATCATGAAGAACATAAAATAATGTTTCTATTTTTTTTTATTTAACCTATGTCATCCCACTGCTGGGCAATGGTCTCCTCCAAATCTATTAACTATTCTTTTGCTTATATCAAAATCTGTATTAAAATTAATAATTATTATTGCAGAATACGTTTACAAAAACAATTGATAGATCTTGCGCTAGAAAAAAGCGGAAGTCCATTTTATTAAAATTATTTTTACAAAATTCAAATCTGGGGACTTAGACAAAGTAACAATATCGAAACCATAACGAAGTTCGAAAAGAACAAAATGTATGGGATTCACCACGAGATTTTACGCGTCTAATGTCATACATTTTATTCTTTTCGAACTTCGTTATCGTTTCGATATTGTTACTTTGTCTACGGCACCTGTTCTCGAAAATCTGTGCGACCGAAATGTTAATTTATATTTGTACTTAATTAACGAGAACATTAACTGTTAACCGCGCAGCACTTATATTGTCATATTAAATTTCAGGTGCGGAGTATGTTCAGGTATAATTAAAGCGTCGGAATTTGTGAGAATACCAATGTATCGTACGCGGTTAAGGGTTATTTTATGTAGGTGTACATATTTACCATAATTATGACATGTTGTTCGTGAATGTTGATCAGATCAACCAAGGAATATTTGCATGACAAACGCTATTTTTTTGTGAATATTTATTTTGAATCACTGTTGTAAATTACACCTCATGAAGAAGTTCTATGTTTGTGTAGTCGACCAACCTGCACTTGGCCAGCGTGGTTGATTTAGGCCTTATCGTTTAGTTTAGGGTTTGCCCGTGTCCCGGCGGTGGGGACGTATATGGGCTGATGATGATAATGACGGTCGAGTTAGGGTAGATATAATTCAATTTACATCGGCATGGTTGGGTTTATATACTTTACTTACCACATGCCTCGACGCCAACTCGAAGAATCCATACAGCACAATGGAGTAGTGGATCACTAAGTAGAAGTTGCACCAGGCAGGTAGATGGATGTCGTATTTTTCTCTTGGCAAGATCTGTAAGTTAATACACTTGGTAAATTCAACAGCTTAATAAAAAGCCCGGAATTAAAGTCCGCATTTGTCCGCATTGCAGTTTGATTCTATTAAGAAGCGTAATTCTGAATGTACTTGTGTTTAGTAAGTCAAATTAATTATTTGTATAAACGTCGTATAAAGTGGCTCTCTATGCTATTTAAGAAACAACTGCCGTTTACAATATCCAGGATAATAAAACTGCACTATATTTTCCCAAACTTTTGCGACCATAACTGCTCTATATTTTTAAAACTTTCGCATACCATTGTAATTAAAACAAAGAGGCTTTAGCAGTTAAAATTTTGATTTAACTATAATATTTTTAAAATCGATTAAATCGTGAATATAAATCAATGGCTGTCAATACATACATCAACCTTTAAGTCCTCATCTCCGAGACGCGGGGTCCCAGGTTCCCAACTCGGCCCGTAGAACACAGCCCGGAACTTGTCTCCGTAAGACGCCAACTTCCTGTACTTCTCTATGACGTAGCCGGTGTAGAAGCCCTGTGAAAAACAAATAATGAATAAATTATAAAATATCATTCTATGCATATTCGTAGCCTAATTGAGTTAAGAACAATTACATTATTATATATTTAATATTTGGTGTGTTCATACACTCGCATCGAATACACGCCTTCTGGTGCAAGAAACAGAGGCATTCAATGACAATTTTCAACCCGTAATTTTTATTCATATACCCCCTCTGCGTCCGGTGCTTAAAGTTATCGTTTCATACTACAACAACGTCAGGTACCCAGAATACATCTTCCTGCCAGTCCATACAGTTGTAACACCCCGTAGAGCTTTCGTAGCATCTACGAAACGACACGTTTACGTTAGCGCTACGGCAACTCGCCGTGTGCCAACCATTAATTACTTCATTACCTACTCCACCGCTATTACCCCGCCCGCATCAACAAAGTACCCGAAACTCGAAGTAAAAACCGTCGGAGTAAACTAATTCCGGACTCCAGCTAACTGCCCCACGCTAATTGGCGAAAACCACTTAGCAGCCGGTGTAAAGGCTTAAACATTTTTGTTGTTTTGCACCACGTGTCAACGGCTCTAATGGATTAAAGCTTCTCTGCTCGGTTAAGCAACGTGGAAAAAGTTAGAATCGAAAATAGCGTACGATTTGTTGTGATTTATCAGAAAATGGCGAATATTTTTTAATGATTCGACAACCAAACATATGTTTAAATGCGTTAAATGCTCTGTTTAATGTTAATAAATAAATATAATAATGTTTTTGGAGGACGCTGATGTGAATATGTTATAAAAAAAAGGTTTACATTTACTTTAGTTTTTCCTTTACTTTTGACTTATATTAACAGTTGATAAGATTATTCTGTATAACATGTACATATTATTTCCAGTCACAATTACCATTAAGGCTTAATTATACAATTTTTGTAACTGCCAGTCTCACTTTAAACACTAAAGTTCGCTTTTAACGCTAAAATTAAGTTAATTTCAGAGATCCTGCAAGTGACACAATCAAGATATCACCGGAACAATGGGAGGTCTTCTACACTCGACAACTGAACTGTTGGAGAATAATTGTGAAAGTTGGCCGATTTGCATAATCGTGGTTTTAGCTTAAACGGTCTAATTTTGCGTAAGAGGGACGACTGTAGTCCACTGGGTGAGAATATTTGGTCCTTAGAGGTTTGGCTATAAGGCGGATCAAGGTATATATAGATTAGAGAAAATTGGTGAGGCAGAAGCTCTAATTTTGCTCTAAGTTCAAGCAACGAATTTATTTTTAAGCCATGTCAGAGGCCTACGGGCGGCTTAAAAACTCTGACACCAGGTTGTTCATCAACCACACGATAAGAAGAAGAAGAAGATTTGAAATGAAAGAAATGTTAGTGCCTACGAAGAAAAAAATATTATTATTCACATTTTTATCTTCACAAAAATTTAAATATTTATTTAAATTTATAAATATTTTATGTCATACTCAAATACATTTTGTCTTACAATGATAGGTGTGGTTGTTTAAAAAACCTTTCCGTACAACCTTCATGAAAGTACGGACCACATAACGAAACCGCTATTGTTTCCAAATTGGTTCATCTCGTATTCAAGCCAGGCCTAATGAGTGTGATATGGAAATCATAATTTTACATTTTATGTTCGAGTATAAACAAAGTATATTGTTGGAAACTCCAAATTAGGGGCAAGGGTTGTATAATTTTCACAACTAACTATGTTATCGGATTTTTAATTGCGAGTTTGACTGACACACTAATTGAGTGATTCGGTTAACTGCTACCAGGGCGTAATAAAAGTGTAGGAGTGTAAAGCGCAGGTTTTTAACGCGACGTTAATAATTGAATTACACCTGTGAACTCTCATCGATAAAACGGTGCTCGAGTAGTAGTAAACTACTATAGCACCGTTTTATCGATGAGAGTTTCAGATCGAAATAGAACATGGTGTGACGTAAGCCTGTTGTCATTCTAAGCTGTCATAGATTTTGTTTTTAAGCTATTGCATAGCTTTTATCGCGGGCTTGGAGCGCGGCGACCGAACCAAAAAATTCCGTAACGAAAAAAACCTCACAATCTCTACGAAACTCGCACGAATCGAAACGAGCTGCTCCGAAATCGGACGATGCTATACCGATGCTTTACCGCGGCAGTCTCCGAGTGCCACACATCTTTTTTTTTTTTAAATGTCATCATTGTCGTCAACATAGACCAGGTAGCGCTACCATTAGTTTAAAAGTGACAGACTAGATATCGCCTATGTTAATATGTCTATGAAAAACTTATACAGCACCCCTAGCGGTTACGCTAAGAACTAAAATCAGTAGTTTAATAAAAACAATTCGATAGGTTTCTAACGTACGTAAGTTTTCGATAGCTAACTCATGGTACCGCTACAGTAAGGGTCTATAATTTGAGGGTGTTTCAGATCGAAACAAACATGTTGTGACTTAGGCGTCTGGATTTTCTAAGTTGTCATAGGTTAATTTTGACAAGAAACGTCAACATGTCAACATGGTCGTTAAAATTGACCAGTAACAGTCTATATTTGGACGAATAGGATACCTAAGCTACGCCGTCTATTGGTTGGTTCGATCTGTAACACCCTATTTTGCAGATTAATTATGTTTATTCAATATTTAAATCTTAATTAATTATTAATAGTTTAATAAAACCTACAGGGTAAGTAATCGTCAGATTCAAATTTTTTTTCTGAGAAAAAACCTCTTAGTATAATAATAACAATTTTCACGAGAGGGTTTTCCCAACTAACTAAACTACAATTTAAAAATTTGCATGGTTTAATAAAATCATGTAGGATAAGCTAAAATTAATTAATATATTACATTATTTACTTCGTACGGGTATTTAACATGTGTAAAAGCATGTGTTTACGAAATCCAGTTAAGTACGCCATTGCAGATTTTAGTTTAAATTTTCAAGTAAAATGGAAATTGCAATTACCAGGCTTGCATAATCCTTGATCGTGGCGTAATTAAAATAGAGATAATATATTTCCCAAAGGGCATACAGTGAAGTTAAGTTCTTCTTAATATTGAAGTTTATGTGGTGAGAAGAAATATACCTACTGTTTTGTTATTAATTTCCCTGTTGACTTTCAAACAGTAACTTGATTTTCTTAAGCATGTGAAATAAGGTAAATAATGTTTTACTTAACTTTGGTATCTTAATATTAATTTTATATCTAACGATAGACAGGGTTTCCTTACCTGAAGGTATAACGGGTTGAAAGACGGCTGGTTGTAGATGAGTCCGTAAACTATCTCAATCTTGTCCGTTTCCGGTCTAAAGGTGCCGAAGAGACGGTCCCAGATGATGAGCACTCCTCCGTAGTTCACGTCCAAGCAGTATTTGTTGCTACCTGCAAGTAAATAAATAATATAAATACATATTACAACATCACACAAATTATCATCATCATCATCAGCCCATTTCTGTCCACTGCTGGACATAGGCCTCTCCAAATGCACGCCACTTCTCTCTGTCCTCGGCCACTCGCATCCCCACTTCGCCATGGGGTGCCGGCAGAATAGAATAGCACCTCCCCGAATCTTCCCGCGGGTGTCGTAGAAGGCAACAGAGGGGCCATTGCAAGGTACAGAACATTAGCGGAGATCGGGCAGCAGCGCTCTCCGCACTACCTCGAACACAAAACTGCGATCACCAACCCGCCTGCCCAGCGTGGTGATTATGGGCAAATCCTCCACATGTTATTATCACACAAATCCCTACCCAAAAATGTCCCTCAGAGAAATCGAACTCAGGACTCTTGGCACACGAGACAGGGTTACTATACAATGCGCTATTAAGCCAGTCAAAAGGAAATGGTTAAGATTTTTCAGTCGATATTATACACGACAACAGATGCAAGCTTTGAATATGGAGCGAATATTCACTTTTATAGTGTAAAAAAAAGTCGATTTCTCTGTCCGTATATCCTTATGTGTGTATAAATCTTAAAAACAACACAACGGATTTTGATCCGGTATTTTTTATAGATAGAGGTTTAGGATAGAGGAGGAGAAAGATTAGAGGTTCACGAGGAAGGCTTTTTTATGTTAAATTGCATCTGAAGGGAAGGCGGATCACTAGTTTATTCTAAAACATAAGGAAAACCATTATATCGTGGCACAGAACCTTTATTTGGCCGCCCTTTTTTTGCATTGCACTTAACCCAATACGGTCCAAGAAGGAAGAAGGAAGTGCAAAAAAACAATATTTTTATCAGCCTTCTCGCAAATTTTTCGAGATTATATTTCCGTATTTTTACCACGAAAATTGGTTAGCGCTTCCAAAAATCCTTGAAAAGTCGTTAAATTCTTAATTGACTTCCTTAACCGTTTTAACCGGACTTCAAATTCATGTTTTCACTTTAAACTTTTCCTGGACAAGTGCTTTCAATATCCAGGGCCTCCATTTTGGAGGGCATAAGGCCGAAGGGATCCAATTTAATATTTACGCAGGCAATTTATAAAGGCTTTGTTTCCATCTTCAAATTCAATAGCATGAGTCTTATCGTGAAGGTAATTGAAAAGGGTAAAGGATACGGGATTTAAATGCGCAAATTTATGAGTGGGTGTTTTGAGATCAGATAGACTCTTTAAATTTGATATCTTACAAAGGAAAAAACTAATGCGGATATCGGGCCCATTTGTACCAATTTCTCTTATCAGTTATCTTCCTATATAAAAATAATGTATCCTAATATCTCTTGGTAGCTTGATCTGGCTAAAGAAATTATCCGTTGGATTTACGATTTTGTTTCGTTATACGTTTAAACGGTTCTTGCGCAATAAAAAAATAAAATATTGCATTGCTAAAATTCATATTGTTAGTCCCCTTTTGATGTATTAGAGATTTTTAGTGTATCTCTAAGATTAGATATGTCTGAAAACTGAAATAAATAAGGTAAGAATTTATTATCTTAGTTCAGTGACCTCCCGATCTTCAGATCTAAATCAATATTCTAGAAGTATGTGATAAGATTAGAAATACTTAAGTGTAAAGAGTTAGACCTACAACAAATCTGACGCGCATGGGACAAGTCCAGTATTGTCCCTCAGCAATTTCTGTGTCCCACGATGGTAACTTTCAGACCATCACTAAAACATTTCAGGGGTGAAAGCTTTCCAATCTCTTGCAAGTCCGGTGACGTCAAAGGTAGCCCAAGGGACCGTAAGCTATTTCAGAGCGAAAAAAAACGACAAATGCGAGTCGGCCCCTGCGCACGATAGGGAACATTGAACATTGAACATTGACACGTACATTTAAAAAAAAACGTGAAAAGTTTAACTGTCTAAAAAAAAATTTTTTTATATGCCCTTGAATATAATTTTGCCCTTTCTCCTATAATCCCGAGCTCTTCAGGCGGGGCGTGAAACGGCATTCAAGCAGGCCTTCAGGGTGAGTGCGACATGCTCAATACGATCTATTGTACCTGTCGACCTCATATTTGGATCTCACTACCGCTTACCATCAGGTGGAGGAGATCATCGTGTAAGCCTTATATAAAAAAAATATATATATAAGTTTTGATTTTAGTAAAAATTGATAAAGCGGTAATAGCTAAGAAAAAAAAATTAAAAATTTCAATAGTCTAGTTATCGCGGTTCTTGATAATCAGCCCGGTGACAGACGGTCAACGAACGAACAGTAAAGTCTAAGTATTATATTGCCTGTCTGCCTGAGAAATATTAACCAACGGGATTGCACATATTCTTCTGTGGACAGATTTTGAGCAATCCTATTGGTTAATTTTTCTCCGTTTCTCCGCTCCGTTGCCTCGCTACGCTCATTGGACAGCTTTAGGGTCACGTTGTTACCCTTTGGAAAAAAAAGACCGGAAACAAAACGCCAAGTAGGTGTGTGTACCCTCATCACTCACCATGGTGTACCCTATGGTGGCTGGGCGTGTTCAGGATATACTCCAGAGGACCGAGGGACTTGATGGCCTCCGTGTGGATCCAGAACATGTACAGGTAGCTGAACTGGTGGTGCATCACGAACTGCGCCGGGGGGATGGCCAGGGCCAGAGGCAGGTAGAAGATCTGGTGATAAAGGTTAAAAGTCATTACTTTAGCTGCAGAAGATTATAGCCAGTAATTTGGGCAGTCTAGTTGCTACTATTTTAGATCATCTACAGTTAGAGTTTTCAATAGAGTGGTCAGTTTGTATAATGTTCAAAAATATAACTTTTTGTTTATATTAATTACACTAGCTGTGCCCGCGACTTGTTGAGGGTTGGACAACCCATATCACTCAGGGGCATGAAAAAATAGCTGATGACCGATTCTCAGACCCGCTCAATTGCTTACAAAATTTCATGAGAATCGGTCAAGCCGTTTGGGAGGAGTACGGGAACGAACATTGTGACACGAGAATTTTATATATAAGATACAAGATATACAATTTTCTGCAAATCTTTATAGTAAACTATTCATCTATACAACCAAATAAAACTGAAGTGTATGTTTCTAATATTAACAAATAACAAAAACAAAATTAAAAATTGTCTGTCTGTTTGTTCTCGCTAATCTCTGAAATGGCTGCACCAATTTTGATAGCACTTTCACAAAATAATATAGCTAGTTTTACAAGGTATATTATAGGCTTTTCTAATAAATTATTGCACTCAAATCCATTTCGACGCGGACGAAGTCGTAAGCGGCCGCTACTGCTGACTAAAGTTAATGAAATTCGGAAAATGTAGAATAAATAAAAATATGTGCGGCATGAGTCGTCCCTTCATATACATATTAAGAGTGTTTAAAACCACGAATTTTTTATGGACTCGGACACTTTTTAGATATCCTATGAAGATGTACAAAGAAAATCAAATCCAATCAAAAACATAAATGTGAAATGAAAGCCAAGTTCAATATTATGATAATTGCCTTGGTTGTTGACTTCAACGACAAAGAAGTGAGATCTACATGGGTGCCAAGTTCCATGGTCAATCCTGAAGTTTATTTATAAGTAACACTATAACATACCTGTCATATCTTATTATAATATAAGATAATGTATGGTAGTAGCCTATGAACGCCAGTCTTGGCTAGTCTCTATAAACCTACCAACGTACATATTATTATGTTCGCTCGCCAGTTTCTACCAACAATCCAAATTTTCGGAATTATAAAATAAAAACCGACAAATACTTGTAGGCTTAGAACTTGCGACGGCTATAATTCATATATGAAAACTAGCCAAGACAGACCTTCATAGGCTACCACCATACATTATCTTATGTTATAAGAAGATATGATAGGTATGTTATAGTGTTACTTATAAATAAATTTCAGGGTTGACCATTGAACTTGGCACCCATTTAGATCTCACTTCTTTTGTCGTTGAAGTCAACAACCAAGGCAATTATCATAATATTGAACTTGGCTTTCATTTCACATTTATGTTTTTGATTGGATATCATTACTTTTTGTAGAAAAGTATATATCATCGTAACGCCGTGGGTCCTTTGAAAAGGACAAATTCAAAACTAAAACTAGACTTTATAAATATAAAACAATTGAATCAGTTACTGTATTTTCCTACGTTAACGGGGTATAACCCTAAGTAATAAATATGAAAACCGACTATAAGTACCTACTCTTAATTGTAAATAAGTAAGTATACCTAAATATATACTTAGTGCTCTGCCTTCCCCGGTATATAGGCGTGATTAGGCACTAATTAGGTATTTATGTTAAGCGTTCATAATAGAACCTAACCTAATTATTAAAAAATTGCCAGTTTTTTATTTTTTCCTTTGTATTCATGTAATTACCTATCTGCATACCAAATTTTAACTCTCTAGGTCATTTGGAACTGGGTTAGAATTTTGATCTGTCAGTCAGTCAATGATAAAAATGAGGATTTTTGGACATTAATATCTAAATAACTGTTTGAGATAAGCTTATGAAAATAGAACACATATTTATCTCGCAAGTCACAATATATGAGCCAAATTTGATACGTTTATGTGAAATAGTTCTTGATTTATGAGGGGTTCAAAAGTGGTTCCAAATGGTTCGTGTAATATTACACACGGTGCGGCTCGCCAGTTCTGTTTCTTGAACTTGGCTTGACACGCTATCGCGTGTCTAGACCTCTAGACGAAATAAAATGAAAGAAAATCGTTAGTCATTGGAAGGTTCGGTAAACAAGTCCATTAGTCCAGACAAGTTGTACATAATGATCGGAAATCTCGGCTCAAAGAAATTTATTCCTTGGTTAATTGGCCTATCAATTAGGACTTCTAAGGAGTTTGCTAGAATTTGTCAGCAATTTTGTAAATTGATGCTAGATAGTTCGTTATTTACTTGTTGATAACGTTTTGATATATCCGGTTGTTATATCAAGGATTACTTTTATAGCCAGGTAGTTTTTCTCTTTGGCAAAAAGTATGCAATATAGCCTTAGTTAGCTGTGTTTTCAAATTTGAAATTGAAATGTATGATTATTTGTAGCTTTAACGGCGGAAGAAAACATCGTGAGGAAACCAGGACACCAGTAAAGAAATTCTAAGTTTGTGTACTCGACCAGCAATGCCCCAGCAGTGGGGACCTATATGGGCTGATGATGATGATGAAGGCATAAAGTAGGTTATGTTGCACACAAAATTTCAAGTAATCCTCATTGAAATATTCAGTTCGCAGAACATTATCGAATAATGATTTATCATGCTGTTTCCTCATGCGAACTAATATGCTTTTGATTACCCAACTGATATGTACATAGGCAAATACCACTGACATTACGGCATGTTTCGATACCGAATAATTTATTTCAGTTCAGTAGTTCCGTCCTGTTGAGCTAGAATTTCCAGTTCGACGGATCCCGCATTTCGGGTTGCGGTCATGACTATGAATACATTAATAATATCTGCCTGCGAATTACCGAGCTTTTGCTCAAATTTTGCCGTATTATGAATAATTTTCCACTTTGGTGTTGTATTGGGTTCGAACTTGTTTATATTTTGCGCGTGATATGCTAGAATATTTACTGCGTTGGCTGTGGTGGTTTATGTGTGAGGCTTACATGGAACACTTTAATTTTTTTATTTGGATGCATACATACCGGTGATTATCAATATTTTCTTCTCTCAAAAGTAGCATAACTGTATCACTAATTAATAATAGTTTATATTTTCCGTTTATATGAATTACTTACGAAGCCACACCATCCCTGCAACATTGATTGTCTGATGCCGACTCCCATGTTGAAGTCCTCAGACGTATGATGAACTTGGTGTTGTGCCCATAGTATATGGACCTCTGCAAGGAAGAACAAGGTTTCTATATAATCTAAATATATATAACTGGACGGTAACCTACTGACATAGTAATCTATCAACGCACACCGAGCCCAAATCCGAACTACTGGACGGATCTAGCTGTCATTTGAGGCGATTTTAACCCCAATCTGCGGAAGAATTCCTAGTGAGCTGAATTTTTACACCTTCATTTTTTAAAATTTTTTTTATTTACTTAGCCTATTCTGTCCCACTGCTGGGCAAAGGCCTCCCTAACTCACTCCAAAGCTGTCGATTTTCGGCCAATGCCCACACCTTTATTACGGCGTTTTTATCAAAATGTGAAAAATCGTCACTGATATTGTGCCGGCTACAAATGTTATAAAGGTTAAAACGTCACGAAAATCAATTTTACGCAAATATATCGCGATCATTGCTCGGAGATCAATAGACGTCATTAAAAATCTACAAAAATCTTTCCTGCATTTATTTGTAAAATCCAGCTCACTAGGATTTTATCCCCAAATAAATCCTTGAATGGCTGGACTAATTGTCACTCCGGTAAATACAGTAGTCGCTAGTAGCAAACTAAGCTAATTGGAACAGAAGTCAGCTGTCTAAGTTATTCTCAAGATTTACTAAGAGATCGGTTAGTGAAAATCTTGTCTTCCGTTCAACATAGAGTTGAATGCAGCAATCCGGAAATTCGATATATCTGAAAATCCGGGAAACTCATCATACTTCATTTTTATCACAACATTTTTATGATATAAATTGAAACTCAGTTATTTTTCCTCACTGACATACGATGTTATATAGTTTAAATCTGATTAATAGTTCAATAAAAAGTACCTGTCATCGACGAACATGCATGAAGATGTTGATGGATGTGAAAGAAGCGAAATTGGAGTGCCAGGACCGTGGCACATGGCAGAAACAGATCTTTGCCTACCCTTCTGGGTAATGACGTGGTTCTATGTATGTATGTATGTACTAGCTAAAGCTATCCTAGCAAAGGCGATACTATATTAAAATCCTATGAGCTGAGCTCGTGCCGTTAATATTATCTTCTTATTTATATTAACAGGACTTTTTGAAATTAAATTTGTAAACCAACCTTTGTGGTGTACATGATTTTCTATTCAAAGTTCGTCTAACCATTATAATACTTAAGTTTACCTTTGACTACAACTTTTCACGACTCAAAACATTTAAACAGTTGAATTATACTAGTGTTTCAGTAAATAATGCCACTCAACTTGTGAATTATGTTCTGGATGTCACCGCAAACATTATATTGCGAACGAATGTCTAAGGCTTTAAACAAAGACGTTGAATGACATTAAATTTCCCCAGACGCTTTTAAGGGTTGTACATATTTAAGTTTGGAATGCTTTATTGTGCACGTTTTTTGGAATTAAATCGAATTTGAATTGTGAAATTTAGTATTTGTATCAAATAACAACATGAATATACAATGAAACATCATATAAACCAAAAACCAAAAAAAAATCCAATAAGCCGAAAGTTCTTTATTTAACCGACCCAATAGTATTTTAATTATTATTATATATCAACAACCTCCAAAATCCTGGTCAGTTACGTACGTGTCAATAAATTGTGATCAAAATTTACTGGTATTACGCAGTATGAAAACATCCATCTATAGAAAGCAGAACAAATTTGTACGTAAGTAATTATATTATTACTGTGTATTATCAAAACATACACTGTCGGGTGCTGATTAATTATTACAATGAATTTAAATGTATACTATGTCACGAGTGTCATGAACTGATACACATGTTAACCAGTAATAACATTAATTCATAAACTCAATTCATTAAGTAATTGAAGAGATATTTCCATTTGCGTATCATATTGGCGTGTGATTGTGACTTTGGTTCGCTATTGGAATTTAATCTATTAGAGAGATGATAATAATATATCCTTTGTTTCATTATCGTCTTATACACGTTCCTACTGTTAGGGCACGAGCCACGCTAACAAAGTGAGGGTTGGTCAACTTCACACAACCTTAGAATTTCTACCCAGTTGTGAAGGTTTCCTTACAATATTTTTCCTTCTGATCTTATCCTTTGTTTATCTATTTTAAATTGAAGGTAATCAAAGGTCCTCTACATAACATCCTTCTTTGTTTACCCACATTCAAGAAGGTATAAACATTATGCGGTTGGTAACTAGATAACATATTAAAACCTATTTACAAAGTAACCTCCAGTAGATTTCCATTTTACAATGTATCTAATTGAATTGAAAACACCTCATTATGTCGCATTACCAACACATTGACACCTTATTATTAAATATATTCACAACCCGTTCTCATAATGATTTACGGTTAAAAAGAGTATCCACCATGTGCTTTTACGGTATGGAATGCCCTCCCATCTCATATTTTCCCTCCTTCATATAGCAATTTTACAATTCAGGCGGACGTGAAACGGCATCTTAGCAGGCCTCTACATTGAAAATCGACAGACTCAATAGGGTCTATTGTGCCTGTCAACCAACCTCATTTGATGAAGTGAAGTCATCAAGTGAAGTCATCCTAAGAGTCATTTTATAAAAAAAAAAACAAGATTCTCTTGTCTTTTGAGTAGGATCGGCATTCCAAACAGATTGGGGACAGATCGCAGGACAAAAGTTAACTTTTTCTTCTTCTTTTATAGATTTTTGGCACAGCCTCCAATTCAAATTGTAGTTAGCGTTTTAAGTAACCATGAGCACGTCTTTTCGCCGTTTGAAATTTGGTTGTTTGTTCCATGTCTGGGTGTGATAGTGTATTTTTAACCCTTAATAAGACACGGGAAAATAGTTCCCACCAGATTTTGAACCTTATGTAGTTGTAATACCGGCGAAAACCAATGAAAAAATTATATATGCTGTATTTGATCAAGGGTTAAATATCTATGAATCAGTCTCTGACGCCCATACTACAAGCTCTGCTTAGTTTAGGGTCAGATTACCGTGTGTGGAAATGTCCCAAATAGTTATTTATTTATTTTATAAGAATCTTATTAGCTGTAAATTTTACCATGACAAGCTCGGTGCATCCAATAGTAGCAGAAGTCGACTCCCAAGGCAGCAGCGTACCATGTGAACGTATGGTCCCATGGTAGATCGATCAGTCTGAAGTTCGCGTAGATCCAAGTATACAGGTAGGACTCCGCCCCTCTCCACACTAGCCTGAAATAGAGATGAGCGGTTGTGAAACGGAAATGCTTTAATGCCTTTGAGTGTCTAAGGCTGCTGTAATGGACACAAGCGGAGGCGGTGGCGCGGAAGGCTCATACAAACTTTAGCATCTATACCGTGTGGTCGCCACCGCCACAGCTACCACATACATACGTCATACATAAAATCACGTCTCTTTAGGCAGATATTATTTCCTGCCATGTACTACGATCCTGGTACACCACTTTCGCTTCTTTTACACCCATCAATCTCTTCAAGCTACCACACGCGTCCATTTTGCAGCCTAACAGCTATCGTGCCTACTTTCTACTACTGACTATGATAATGGCGTGGAGTATCCCTTATCGTCATCACTTGACTTACTCATACTATAAATTCAAAAGTAACACAGTAACAGACAGACAGTCTGTTGTGCTTTAGCTTAAACTACTGAATCGAATCAAGCCATTAAAACACGATTTTCTTTAGGCAAACTCGGTTAAAAGTAGTCTTTGTCCTTTCTGAGGCTCTACCTTAACAACTGTGTACCTAAGTATGTATGGAATATGTGAAAAGGTATGAAACACTACTAATGATTTTGTAAATGCCTTCAAGAGCCAACAGAGCATGCGGTTCTCATCCTGCATGAATTATGCACTTTAGACTATTATTTAAACGACAATTAGTCATCCGATCCATTATAATAGGGCTGAGCCGAATTGCTCTTCAATGGGTTGTGAATAAACGTGATTTGATCCGAACGTTGATATTGCTGGACCCTTCGGCTATCAATTAAGCGAAAGGCAGTTTAATTGGTTTTATCGTCTGGGAATAATGTATTGTTGCCGTTATTGTGTGTGGATGATTGATTTATTGCTTAGTAAAGACAATTTATAGTTCAGGCAATTGGCAGGTGATTCTCAAATGCAAAAATAGATAAGGTAGTTTCTTTCTGATTTCTTGATTATTGTAGCAAGTACAACTAAGATACCATGGCGCTTCAAGACTTGTTCAACTTAATGTCGTGTTTATAATTTTTTTTATACTTTAAAAAGTATTTATTTATCACTCTCCATTATCGTATTGAAACTTATGCACAAGTACGTTGCAAATTTTGTATTTTGGTATTTTATTTACCTGCTAAGTATATTTTCTTACATATCTAACAATTAGAGCTAATTGTAACCGCTTCATGTTATTGCTCTAATTACTTGCAAATAAAGAACATGGTATTAATTTTGTAGATTGTGTTTGAGATTAACTACTTTACACTGCAAAAGTGAACTATAGATATTTAATTACTAAACATATTGACTGGCTCGGTGGAACAGTGGTAACTGACCCTAGCTGGCGGTTCTAAGAGTCGTGGGTTCGATTCCCACTTGGAACAAATATTGTGTGATGAATATTAGTGTTTGTTCCGTGTCTGAGTGTGATTATGTATTTATAAATATCTATGTATGTATATCAGTCTCTGACACCCATTGTACAAGCTCTGTTTAGTTTAGGGTCAGATGACCGTGCTTGGAAATGTCCCAGAATGCCCCAGATATAATAGTCCACAGCCCTTTGCACCAGTCCAATACCGAAAGTTACATACATATAACAGCATTAGATATCTACCTTCCACATTCCTGTAGGATCCCGTGTGATATGCTGGTGATTCCGTCGTTCAGTCTGATGCCCTTCATGCCTTTCAGCCGCAGGACTATGTGCTCCAGGATCATGAAGATGAAGAAGTACGGCCAGGACTGTGGAATAAAGAAGACCAGTTGTTCAGAACGCTCTTATAGCGAAGGAAAAAATCGTGAGGACTTTAAACTGTCATGGTTACAATTATTATCATAATTGAGTTCCCAATATTTTGGCCCTGTTGCAAGTATCAATATGTAAATGATCATGGCGCTTGCAACAGTTCCGAAATATGTATCGGGAACTCATTATAACAAAACAATGAAGTATATACCCCGGTCATTTACAGTTTTCTAATTGTGAAGAGAGAGAGAGAAATTCTTATGCTGTGTTAAGTCTACCAGACTGCACTTAGCTAGGGTACAGTCAACTAAGGCCTAGTTTAGAATGAATCGAGCGGTACTGACGTATAATATAAGCAAAATTAATCCGTCATTAAGGTTTCTGCAAAATTGTTTTAGTACCTAATGTAAATGAAGGTTTATTAGTGTGTGCAGTGATAATTTACATTGCTCTGAGTAAAAAGATTTTTTTCTTTTATACGGGTAGGTTTTATCGCCAAGTCACCGCTGGAGACACCAAAGGAAACCAGCAAGCAGGTAAAAAGATGCCTTTGTATTGTATACTAAAGGACCCGATATTTTCTCTTTTCAAGAATATATTTTGGGTTTGTAAGAGTATTTTGAGCTATTTCTCAAGTCACGTCGGGACCCGTGCCATTTACCTTCCGTTTTGAGGTGACATTCGCGATTTATTTCTCATGCTATTTGAAGATAATGTTTTATCTACGAGTAACTTTTCATGTTGTATTAGTTATGATTTGGCTTCGTAGATTTACTTAAGTGATAATTAAGAACCTTTGATGGTAGTGACTATAAAGATTCCATCGAAAAATAAAAGATAATAATAACTATCATTCGTAGACGTTTTTTATTTCCAGATTAAATTTAATAATCTATAGTTAATTTCGTGCCTCGGAAAGCACGTTAAGCCGGCGGTCCTGCGCTTGATCTCGCATCGGTAATTTTGGATTGCCTCCTCACCGAACTGTGAGGGTAAGAGAACAAAGAGTGCACTTGTGTTTGTGCGTATATTTATGCACTATAATATGTCCTGCGCAGTTGGCTGATCTTACAAAAGGGAGCTAAAACTTCTTACCGAAGACCTGAAAAACCATAACTCAAGACAAATTTCAAAAATGAATACCAATTCTTGCATATAGAACTACTCTAGTTTTGAAAACACTTAAAAGATAAAAACCTACTAGCTATGGTTTCCTTCAGTACAGAGCTAGTGGTTCAAAAGATCGGTCGGGTTTAAAACAAACTCTGTCAACCATGACATGTTTGACATAGGTCATGGTCTGTCAAACCATCTCAGCCAAATCGAACGCGACATGACGTCACAATACACAATGTTGTAAGAGGTTACGAAACCGCTGTAACTTGAGCACTGGACAATCTCTGTGTAACACAACGCGTAACGCGATATGACAATCGTGTGTGGCTGCGTTGACACATCGGTTTAGGTTTCGCGTTTGAGACTAATCTGATTAGGAGATGCAGGTCACGCTTGTCTAGTTGATACCTTTTGACGGCTAGTTTAAACACTATCGATCGACATTGAGACGAGTTGAACATTTTAATGCCGGTTCGCCGATTCAAACACATTTTGTGTTCAAGATTTAATGGGGGCGATTTAGATTTAGAGGCGGTTATTTAATAGATTCAGGAATTTAAGATGAATTAAGATGAAATGCATTTGATAATGAGAGCTTAATACATATAAAAATACACATACACACAACATCACATACATCTGATCCCGTGGTAAGTAGCTTAAGCACTTGTGTTACGCATATCAGAGTCAACAGTGGGCACACAAAACAATATACTAAAGTATTTTTATAATACACCCAGACACTAATTATGTAACGGATTTTTGGAAACAAAGATAGGTAATTTTTTTTTTTTTTTTGGTCAACACCGATGTTCGTCACACAAATATTTGTCACTTGTGGGAATCGAATCCACGTCTCTTGGCACCGTAGGAATTAAACCTGGGTCACTAATCACTGAGACAGCTGAAGAGTCGCTTAAATTATTTTTCAAAGGAGTTTGGTAACTAAGTTAGAGCCACCAGGAAACCGGTTTTCAAAAAACGAATCATCTTTTAAGTATTGGAACATAACCTAATTACGACTCTCAAAAAGAAGATAAAAGGGCACGTACACACAGCCATTATTTGAGATTGAATCGTATACCAGAGCCGCTCTAAGTTGGCCGATTTGCTACATGTCAGACTGACTGCACTAGTCTTTGAGTATAAAGCCACTGGAGATGCCTTACACGGGCGACCCCCTCCGGCAAAGTACATTGGTCAACTGTTCAAACACGTTTAATAAAACTACTTGTCGCTGCACCACCGCCATTTTGCATTGATCCCTGTCGCGTGACGTTACTCTTGAAAAATGGTTAGTTGTGCAGTATTCTCATGTAAAAGGCGATCGAGAGCTCAAATTCGCAACAAGAGCGCGTTTAGTATCATATCTAAGTGTTTTTATTAACTTTTAAACGTGTATTTAAGAAGAATTGCCATTTAAATAAAAAGTCGTTGCGATACGTAAACGACAGAAAAAATAAACAAGAATACAGTGGTACGGGGGCTAGTGATGTCACAAAGTCAAAAAAGCGACTCGACATTTGAATGAATCATTCACTCCTGCAGTTAGTTGTATAATCCGTTTTTACTTTAATTTTGAATTAAATAAAAGGTCTAAACATATGTTATATTTAAATCTTGTAAGATGAATTAGAAAAATTACTTTTCTTTCCTCTGGTCATACGATATTGAAATTTAGTCTGAAAATGAAAAGAAATTCTGTGACTCCCTTAGAGATATTTTTAAAGACATAGATATTTTAACCGTATCCTCTCAGTACATTTTGGACTGTATCTTATATGTTTACAAGAACATACAATCATTTAATATCGGATCCTCACCATTTTAACACCAGTAATAAACATAAGTTTGCCGTTTCAAGGCTCAGGCTTCAAAAGACTGGAAAGTCGTTCTTGGGTTTAAGCACAAAATTGTTTAATAAGATCCCACAAAATGTTATTGAATTACAATAATCAGTACAAGATAGTTCAGTTCATTCACCAAACTGATTTTATTTTATTCTTTGTGTCATCACTATTTTTTTCGTATGTGTGTTGCGTAGTTACGTGAAAACTTTGTTTGTGTGCGTGTATTGTTTGAAGTGTTGAACATTTTTGTAGTGTGCGTTTATCGTTACAGCAAAATTTGTGTCTGTTGAGTTATTAATTTTTGGTGGTGTGCTGTACGTGTTTACCTCGCCCCCGCTAAAAGTGGCGAAAAATTTGTTAGAAGCGTTGACGTTATGGCATCTCCAGTGGCTTTATACTCAAAGGCACTAGTGAGGGACAACGGTAAAATTGCCGAAGTATATAAGTAACAGTTATTTCCACTTTATAACCAAGCAAGGTCTAATTATAACAAATTTTTATTAAAAACATTAATTCACATCCAAAAGATTGAATTTAAGTTCCTTATTTATAAATATACTAGCGACCCGCCCTCGCTTCGCTTCGGGGATATCTCTATCTCTATGTAATATATTTTAACCCCGTAAGAGAAATCTATTTTTTTTATCTAAAAAAGCCTATGACACTCAGGGATAGTGTAGCTTTCCAACAGTGAAAGATTTTTTCAAATCGGTGCAGTAGTTTCGGAGCCTATTCGAAACAAACAAACAAACAAAAAATCAAACCTTTCCTCTTTATAATATTATTATATATATATATATTATATTACATATTACATTGACTCCCCTGTACCCCAGTGATGCTTACATGGAGCCTACATCGCATGCTGGCTAACTGAGCGCGGTGGCGGCAACCACGCGACTTTTTTCTAATACTTGCATTTTTAAACTCGTGATATCTTCCGAATGAAATGTCCGAATTGAATAATTCAAAAAGTCATAAATAGGTATTGAAGCCGTCTTGCATATAAAGTAATTTATTTTGATAAGGATTAATACCAAGGTACAAATAAAGAGCCTTTTCATGTGGCGGCATATAAATTAAATTTTTCGAATAAAAAACTGCTTACTGTGACGTAACTATAATATCTACACATATGCTGTCGCGACACTTTTTATAGATAATGATAAGTTCTACAAAGTCGTAGTAAATGATTTTGTTCTATCATCAATAGTTTTCGCAGCGTACGCGACGTAAGGAATTTTTCAGGTAAATTTTTTACACCTTGGGTTACATTATTGGAGTTTTACTAAGGAGCCGGAATTTTTTTAAAAGTATTTTATAGCTTATGTTACTTCTAAATATGCAGCTTTCTAATGGTGAAAAAATTATTGCAATCGGTCCAGTAGTTTTTGAGTTTATTCATTACAAACATACAAAAATACAAAAATACAAAAATACAAAAATACAAATCTTTCCTCTTTATAATATTAGTATAGATTTATTTTTAAAATACAATACTTATTAAATCCTTCATCCTATTTTAAAAAAATACCTGGTGAGTATTACCCACTACGTCACTATGAAAACGTGTCAAACGGCGTAACCTTGTAAAAGCGAAATACTTAGTGGAAATTTTACATTTTCTTTTTATAATTCAATTATTTTAGGTAATAAAAGACAAATAATTAGATAATTATACCGGAGCCGTTCTTAGAAGACTGATTTGACACTTTTTATTTTATATTTTGCATTTATCCTTGTTAAGAGGATCATATTTACGCGAATCATAAATAGTACAGGATCCGTGGTGTATTTTTTCACTTGATTACTATCAAGCTAATTTTCCGTGACTACCTTCATTTTGATAAGACGCCCAAAAAATTCCTGTGCGAAAATTTTTGATTGTGGTAGCTAACAGAGGTATCAATGATTAAATATTTAGGACCGTAGGACCGGGACAAAGTACCACGGAATTTGTAGGACAATATGACCGTTACATTATATAAATATTAACTAAGTAAAATAATAAAAATTAGCTGGTTAGTAATCATTTTTGGTGAGCTCCTCCCCCCTCCAACTTGTATCGATAACGAGATCACCAAAAATGATTACTAACCAGCTGATTTTTATTATTTTACTTAGTTAATATTTATATAATGTAACGGTCATATTGTCCTACAAATTCCGTGGTACTTTGTCCCGGTCCTACGGTCCTAAATATTTAATCATTGCTACCTCTGTTAGCTACCGCAATCAAAAATTTTCGCACAGGAATTTTTTGGGCGTCTTATCAAAATGAAGCTACTCACGGAAAATTAGCGATAGTAATCAAGTGAAAAATACACCACGGATCCTGTACTAAAAGAACAACTTTTAAAAATAATACGTTATTTCAAAATTTCAAATGCACATAATTATATAATTACTAGCTGTGCCCGCGACTTCGTTCGCGTGGACTACAGGATTTAACATATAAAAGTTTATCCTGCTAACTCTCGTTCCCGTAAGAATTTTTCAATATCCTGTTCCAACTAAGCTTTAAGTTTACTATGGTACCTGCATGCCAAATTTACAGCATCTAACTTCAGCGGTTTAGATTTTTCATACAAAAGGATTTTCCCGATTATTCCCGTTCCCGTGAGAATTTCGAGAATTCCTTTCTTAGTGCACCTCTACGGTACCTAAGCTACGTCCAGTCCAAATTTCAAGTGCCTACGTTTAGCCGTTTAGGCTGTGCGTCGATATGTCAGTCAGTCAGTCAGTCAGTTTCTCCTTTTATATATTTAGATAAGAACCCGGCTTGGCTCGGGTAAGATGTGATTCATAATAAACATCGAGGAGCAAAATATAGGTAAATATTTCCGTAGTCATCGGTTCTTCAAGGAATACTAAAGGATTAAACAGGACATAGATTCTTTCATTGAGTTTAATAAATCTAGTGAATAAAAATTGCAAAAGTTTTTATACAATAAATTTTTAACATTTAAAATTAAGGAACATCAATCAACAAAACAAATTGCAATGAGTACTAATCCTAGAATTTGGCAAAGGTCCTTATAAAATTATATTATCTATTCTTCATCAGTATCTGTTATCGCCCTGAAAGAGTATATCATAATAAAAATAAAAGAAAAATAGTTTTGATAATATTCACTCAATTCCGGCAAGATGGTGACTGTGATTCGTCTGTCAACACATTTTGAATTTAGCAAAATACTCGACAATCCGAATTTTGCGGATATATGTTGTCGACTCGAAATCATTATTTTTTGATGTTTTATTATTCATGTAAGGTTTTAATCGAGTCTACCGTACCCCTTGACGAAATTATTAATATAGAAGATTACTTTGGAGCAAACATCTAAATCATTAAAACGATTGTTATGGGTAAACTATAAAAGGTAGACATATGCTCTCGCGGACATTTTTAAAGATAATGTTAAGATGAACAATTCATCCATAGAGCATTTTTGTATAACTTTAACTATATGCTCAGCGCACGCCACGGAAGGCCTCAGAAACGATACTTCCCCCGTTTTTGAAACATTTTCGGTTACTGCTCCACAACTATAGGACCTAGCGTGATATTATATAGCCTATGTGACTTCTGAATAATGCAGCTTTCTAATGGTGAAAAAAATATTGCAATCGGTCCAGTAGTTTTTGAGTTTATTCATTACAAACATTCAAAAATACCAAAATTCAAATCTTTCCACTTTATAATATTAGTTTAGATTTGTCTTTTATTACCTAAAATAATTGAATTATAAAAAGAAAACGTAAAATTTCCACTCTGTATTACGCTTTTACAAGGTTACGCCGTTTGACACGTTTTCATAGTGACGTAGTGGGTAGGTAATACTCACCAGGTATTTTTTAAAATAGGATGAAGGATTTTTAATAAGTATTGTATTTTAAAAATAAATATATTTATAAATAAGGAACTTAAATTCAGTCTTTTGGATGTGAATTGATGTTTTTAATAAAAATTTGTTATAATTAGACCTTGCTTGGTTATAAAGTGGAAATAACTGTTACTTATATACTTCGGCAATTTTACCGTTGTCCCTCACTAGTGCAGTCAGTCTGACATGTAGCAAATCGGCCAACTTAGAGCGGCTTTGGTATAGTGTTTTTAATGACCGTATTTCTACTCATGCCTTTATAAAAAATAAACTAACTTGCTAGTGTGACACCAATTCTAAAATTGATTTCGGGTCACGGTGAATTTTACTATTGTGTACACTTCACTTAGATAGTTTAGCTAAATTGACAAATATAGCCTTGTGAACTTATTGCAACAGTGACATGTGCATACTGGTCTATATTTAGCAATAACATTTTTTCTTACAAACCTGTTTAATAGAATTGATCTCTTCAAAGAATAAGTTAGGTTGCTTTGAAATATGTTTGCATAAATTATTTTGAAACCGACATTCTCCGACGTAGGTAAATATAACCTACGTACGCCAATATGTAAGTAAATAAATTGGATCAAAACAGCAATTTACAATCATTTTTGCCATCAACATACTGTGAACTTAGGTAAATAAATAAATAAATTTTACACATACATTGATCCAATCCCGTGGTAAGTAACTTAAGCACTTGTGTTACAGATATCTCGAATCAACTGTGGATACACAAAATATACTAAAATATATTTAATAACACACCCAGACACGGAACAAATACCGTAGCTCGTCACACAAATATTTGTCCCAAATAGGAATCGAACCCACGACTCTTGGAACCGTAATTAGTGAGTCTGGGGCACTAACCACCGCTCCATCGAGCCGGTAAAATAAATAACAGTTTCACCCGTTTTTGTAAGCAATTTAAGTACATCCAAAATATACTCCTTAACCAAGTAAATCGCGTTCAACTTACGAGGTGAATTTGTACCGCTTATTTCTGAGGTACCTACTACTCTTTTTGGTTATTTCGCAAGTACAGTCAACGCAACATTAGGCGTCAATTGACAGTTCAATATTAACTCTTATGCCCCCGATATAAGAGCGGTATAAAGTCCAAAGAATAACGTTTAAAGAGTTGGTCACTGTATACCTACCGGCGTAATGTTTCGTATTATTTTAATGAAACAGTTGAACACATTTTGTTGTAGGTAAATATTACATTTTCGGAGGCGTATTTTTCTCGACGTAAAGTAATTTGTTTCATGTTTGTAGTTTTCTACTATGTTAATAAACAAGTTTGCTTACATATAGACTTACATACATAAAAAATAGTTACAACGAAACAAAATTAAATAATCTGTGATATTAAAATAACAACTTTTTACTAAAATTTAATAAATATCGGGTACCAATAACAAAAGCACAATTTTATTTTTTTTGTCTGCCTTTCTATCTAGCTGTTTATTCCCGCTTGTCTCCAAAACGGCTGGACCAATTTCGATTGGACTTTCACTAATAAATAGCTAATTTTACAATAAGTCATTGCTGCCAAAATCATTTCCACGCGGACGAAGTTGTCGGCTAGCCGCTAGTGTAATATAAATCTTTGACAACGCATAGAATAATAGTGCTTACTATTATAAGGTACTGTAATTAGTAGGTATCTGGTGGGTAGTACTTCCAAGTACCTACTAAGTACTAGAGCAGGGGGCGTATTACGATCGTTTTAAAATAAAGCTCGATTTCTGTAATTTAGTTTACGGCCGTAAACAGGCTTGGTCTTGGTTACGTATGACGAGGTATACCTAACTGAAATCATCCTGCAAAGCGGTCTATGGTCAATTTGCACTGGTTCGCATAATATTATCACAATTTAGACGAGGTCATGACTTTTTCTTACCTGTCTATAAAAGTTCGGCACATCTTCTTTCTTTTCATACAGCGTCTCTTGAGGGTAATGGATGTAGAACATCCGCCCTATGCCCTTCAGATGATCAGTGATTACATCGGAGTAACCACCGCTGGCTGTGACGTTTGAAAACGCCATTTCCACCGCCATTTTCTCTTATCTGAAAAAAAAAGATAACATTAGAGATGGTGAAAGCTCTAAGATGAAAAATAAAATAAAATACCACATTTAATAAAACAAATTTGCAAAGCAATTATAATAATGCTTCTGCCCAATCCTGACGAAGTTAATTTAAAATTTAAAACAAAAGACAGTCGTTTAAAATAGAACTCGCTTGCACATTCAAAAAACCCGTTGGGCGAAAAATAATAAAAGCAGATGGCATTTACGCTTTCAACCGGCCAGTTCGAGAAAACGAATTTGTAATTTAAACGAGGAATACATGACAAATGAAATTGCTTTCCAACCGACTTCAAAAAACGAGGAAGGTTTTTATACGTTGTTCAATTTTGAAGAAGCAATTTGTGCTTTATTTGTTTGTTTTCTTTTCAAGTCGTGTTTAATTTCAGTCTCCCAAAATATAGGTGATTAAAAAATGTTATTAATATTGAACAATTTTGTGAGAGGGGAATTTTTTTATATTGGTTTTGTAGTTAAAGGAGCGCGACTTTAAAATATTTGGATTATAATATTTTGTACCTCTTTTTCTGTTTAACCTATACAGGCATGTCGTTGCGAGCTTGTACGAGTAGTATACATATAATATTAATACAATATCGTTTATTTTATTTTAAAATAAATGTTCCTGTCAACAAAAGTAAAAATTTTAAGATATCAAAAAGCTAAACAAATGTCTTTCATACAATTTTGTATATTTTGTGTAAATAACCAGAAAGAAATGTTGTCCATCATCATCATCATAAGCCCTTATACGTCAACACTGCTGGGGCACGAGCATACTCTAAATTAGGCGATATAAATGTAATCCAATCAAAATTAATGAAATATGAAAGGAAATTATCCGTGCTTATAATTTTGTTGCCATATTTAAAAACCAGAATATAAATTATGTAAGCTCAAACATTAGAACAAAGGGCAGCATTTAAAAAGACAAAGCTGTTTATAACTTCAAGTTGAAATTGACAAAGTTCAAAAAGCATCGTAATTATTTCGCAAAGAACTTTTCAAAACTTAAGCCTAACTTCTTTAAAGTACGAAAACATAAGTATTGTAGTCGCAGAAGCAGGTTGCTTTATTTAAACTTAGATTGCAACGTTCAAGTACAATAGGATTGCTTTTTCAAGTTATTAAAACTTAAAGTAGGTTTTAATTGTACAATAATAAAACTATGAAAAAATGTCACAATTTTTTCATGAAAAATAACGATTTTTTTTGGTTCGTTGTGTTTCAATAATGTTTGATTGATTGTACACATACCAATTTATTTTAAAACAATACGGACTTTGTCAAACTAAACATTTTTATTATCTAAAGAATATAAGGATTGGCTCGTTACATTATTATGTTAAAACATATTTTAATGTGACTTTAAATTGTCATGTTTACTCTCATTACAAACTGGATATGTCCGCCGGGATATTTAATATGTTGTTGTATTAAAGAGTTCCCGATATTTTGGCACTATTGCAAGGTTCATGAGTTGGCCCGGGATCATTCTAGTATACATAGAACAGTTTTCTAATATGTAATGTGAATTAATCGGAAAAAAAAAACTTAAGTCATCAAAATAAATAAATTCTTACTTCGGATTTATATTCCTACTTATATTCCGTACTTACGCTCTCAGATAAATTCCCCACCCGATTGGTGTGTAGCTGCGACCTCAATTTGATCAACCACAATGGAGCTAATTGTTGCCTATTTGGTTTCATTAAGAGTGAACGGATTCAATTAGGATCAAAATCGTACTTGTTGTAGTCAAAACTCTTAGCAGTGAAAAGTTTGACCAGTAAAATGAGTCAAAAGTAGTTTTCACCAAGCGCTTTCGACGGTACTACTTTTTACTGAAGCAACAGATTAAACTTAGTTTGCCCAATGTACTGGTTTAGAGTTTTAATTGAAACATATTGATTGGATCATCATCATCATCAGCCCACATACGTCCCTGCTGCTGGGGCACGGGTTCACCCTAAACTAGGGCGATCAAGCCTTAGTCGACAAGCCGGTCAAGTGCGAGTTGGCTACATTTGAACATGCAGGCTTCATGTTGGAAAAATTCCACCTTATGTTATGACTAGCCGTAATAGGCTTTTTACCAATGTTTTGAAAAACGGAATAATTTCAACTGCTTCACACTGACCCGGGGATTTGAACACCAATCCTTCTGGGATTCGCGTTGAGATGTGCGTCACCAAGCCAGCAAAGTAGACTTTTTTAATTTTTTTTTTTCAAAAAATTTAAACAAGCAAACTTCAGCAAATTTTAATGTACATTCTTTAATGAAAAAAACTTGTGAGTGAAAGTGGGATGCTTAATAAACCTCAATTTCGCAAGATTGCGGTTATCTCTTATCTTATCAACCCTTTGAGTGTAATGATATTTAATTAGTAATCTTCTGAGACTATTTTACACGCTCTGAAAGCATGAAGAATTTTGTGTTTATTTTGCGGTTTACAGCATGTTTACTATTTTGACTGACTCGTTGGTCTATTGGTACCAAGTGCTGCGTTAGGAGGACCGAGAGGTCCCCGGTTCGAGTCCGGAGTCAGGCAAAATTTGTGTGAGTTTTTCGGTAATGAAATTACTCAGCCCGGAGTTAGGAAGTTGGCGGTTGAACGCCCGTGCCTCGGAAAGCACGTTAAGCCGGTGGTCCTGCGCCCGATCTCTCATCGGTCATGTCGGATTGTCGTCTCACCAAAATATGAGAGTGCACTTGTGTTTGCTAGATTTGATCTTTGTACAACGATAATGTTAGTATTTATAGTTTAATGATCAAGAAGTTCGATGCAGTATATTAATTTTATGAAATTCAAATAGTGTTAAAGGTATACAATATAACTTTTCGAGTGCAATCCTCTCCTGGTTCTAAGCTATCATCTCTCCATCAAACTTCAACAAAATCGGTCGAGCCGTTATTTAGTTTAGAAAAATATGTAACTCTCTCGTCTTTTTAAATCAGCTTAGGTAGCTGTATGAAAAGTCGCGGCAAATATGTGTGTTTACATAATACCCAAGTTGTTAGTATTTTTATCAGCCTCTAATTTATTGATAACTTAACACTATTCAGGTCATATCTAAGGTCGTGACCTACCGGTCATTTGTTCATATTAGGTTCCATATTTCCTACATTTTATTATTCACATATTTACCTCAGTAAAAGAGTAATATTAATTATGTGTTGTGCAATATAACGTTAATATTCGGAGTTATTACTTATCGATAAACTAATGTTTGAGTAAATTAACATTAATTGGAGGAGACATTTAATGTGTATCTCTGTTAATGTTTTCTCGAACATTTTTAATTGTGGAATTGTTGCTTTTGTTATCAAAGTTTTTGTGATTAATTTTGATAAATTAGCTATCTTTTTAGCACAGATAAATGTAAATTTTTGTTTTAATTGTAATTAAGAACAGTAATCTTGTACAAATATATTAATGTCTATTTTTATTTGCGCGAGCACTACACATTTGAAATAAAACTAATTTTACGGATTAAACTCGCGTGTATTGGTATTCTAAAAATTTTTCAATTTCATTCTAATTTTATTTCAATTGTACAAATATATCTATTTATGGCTCGGTGGGACAGTGGTTAGAAACCCAGAATCACTACATATGGTTCTAAGAGTCATGGGCTCGATTCCCATCGGGATAAATATTTGTGTGTTCGATATTATTAAATATCAAAGCTAGTATATGACAACACTGTCTCTATTCGTTGTTACTAAAGATCGCGATAATACTTCGATAATACTGGCATTGTTTTTAAAAACAAAAAAAAGACGACGTGTGGCACTCGGGGACTGCCGCGGTATAGCTATTGCATAGCATCGTCCGATTTCGGAGCAGCTCGTCTCGATTCGTGCGAGTTTCGTAGAGTGGTACAATACGTCTAACCGCACGCACACAAACACCGTGCCGAAGTCTACCGAACTGAAACGACGTTAGACGATTGTGAGGTTTTTTTCGTTACGGAATTTCTTGGTTCGGTCGCCGCGCTCAAAGCCCGCGATAAAAGCTATGCAATAGCTTAAAAAAAACAATTTCTATATCTTTTTCTGAAACCACTGGGTATAAGATATCGTCTGATTGAGAATAGACTGTTTGATTTTGTGTGATGATAAGTGTCTTAGTTAAATAAATTACTGAAGAACAAACGTAGAATCACTGAATATTATGAATTTGTAGTTTATTTGGTGTTGATGATATTAATATTGTTTTTCTTAAGTTAACAACGTTAATGCTCATATTTGTACCATAATGTACTCTTTTATACCATTATTTTTTAATAGTGTGGGTTATATCTTATGTGACCATTTTTTTGGGCCCCAACGGGACATCTGCGAAAAAGTTGAGTAAAACGGGCAATATTAGCCAGTTTCGCCGAAAATGGGACATTTTTGCTATTCGAATTGTGGTCTTCCGAAAACGGGACAGTCCCTTTGAAAACGGGACGTCTGGTTGACCAGGACACATTACTTCAAAACGGGACGTCCAGTCACGTTATTTATGCCTACTCGACACAGTGAAATGAGTTAACTATGAGTGATCTATCTCTAACATAGACCAGTATTCAGACCGGTTGATTTCCATAACGTTGCCACATTGTAGTTTATTGAGAACTTGACCTTTAATTATCTTAGAATGTGTTGACTGATCTGTTGCGATGCCAATGCTATTGAGACGTTACGATCGAACATTCTATTCCTATTTCGGTCCTATGACCAACACGAGAATGTTGTTTTGTGGAAAGTATTTATATTGATTTAATCTATTTAAATAAAAAATAAATTGCTGTTCGTTGGTCTCGCTAAAACTCAAGAACGTCTGCGCCGATTTAGTTAATCTTGGCTTTGAAATGTTGATCACAGTCCAGGGTAGGTTTAAACGGTTAGAAATCATGAAAAATGCGAAGAGACGGTATGAAATTTTCTGTGACCACTAGTAAAAAATATTATTTATATAAATATTTAACTGCCTCGTTGGTCTATTAGTAGCAGCGCTGCGTAAGGACCGAGGAGTCCCCGGTTCGAGTCCGGGGTCGGGCAAATTTGTGTAAGTTTTTCTGTAATGAAATTACTCAGCCCGGAGTTAGGAAGTGGGCGGTTGAACGCCCGTGCCTCTGAAAGCACGTTAAGCCGGTGGTCCTGCGCCCGATCTCTCATCGGTCATGTCGGATTGCCGTCTCACCGAATTATGAGAGTAAGGGAATAGAGAGTGCACTTGTGCACACTTGTGCACTAGGTATAATATGTCCTGCGCACTTGGCTGATCTTAGTTGAGATCGGCCGCCATGGCTGATATCGGTCGGACGCCTTATAAATATTTACATACATGTCAAATACTGAATGTGTCTCATGACATTAGTGTCTTTCTGTAGTGCCTTCACGCTAATATGTGATTAAATTTAAAATCGGCACCGTGACTAGGTATTCTATTAATACGTATTTAATTTTCAAAGTATATAAGATACGCAGCTAATCTATATACTAGCGGAGTCCTTTAGGAGAGCCGTCCGCTCTCCCTCAAGCCCGGTGATGATGACAAGGCTACTCTAAGCCATTACGTAGTCATCATCATCATCGCCAGCCCATATACGTCCCCACTGCTGGGGCACGGGCTTCTCTAAACTAAGGCGATAAGGACTTAGTCGACCACGCTGGCCAAGTACGAGTTGGTCGACTACACAACCTTTGAACGTACGTCGTAACGTAGTCATTGCAGTTGGCAAAAAAAAGCTTTAAAGGAGTAATGTTTTAATATGCTATTAATAAGTCCACACGGACAGAGTCGTGAGCGTTAGTAGTATTTTTATATAATATAGAGTAAATTAAATAATTATGTGATAGGTTTACGACTAAACATAAATGTGTATATTACAAGTTTACATTTGAAGTGTAAATATCTTCTTTTCATCCCGTTTACTAAAAATAAAGACGTGTGGCACTCGGGGACTGCCGCGGTATAGCTATTGCATAACATCGTCCGATTTCGGAGCAGCTCGTCTCGATTCGTGCGAGTTTCGTAGAGTCGTACAATACGTCTAACCGCACGCACGCTAACACCGTGCCGAAGTCTACCGAACTGAAACGACGTTAGAGGACTGTGAGATTTTTTCGTTATGGAATTTCTTGGTTCGGTCGCCGCGCTCAAAGCCCGCGATAAAAGCTATGCAATAGCTTAAAAACGTAAGTAAGAAGTAATGATTTATGCTATTAATAAGTCCACACGGACAGAGTCGTGAGCGTTAGTAGTATTTTTATATAATATAGAGTAAATTAAATAATTATGTGATAGGTTTACGACTAAACATAAATGTGTATATTACAAGTTTACATTTGAAGTGTAAATATCTTCTTTTCATCCCGTTTACTAAAAAAAAACATTTTATAGAACAACGTTTGCGTTATGTTTTTGTTTATTTCGTAAAATGTAAATACTGTCACTGTGTACAATTGAATAGGACATGGGTCGGTTTTAAACAAATGAACAATGACGGTAAAAAGGTCGTTTGCCAGATATTTATTTGCAAGTACGAATAAAATACGAATATAAATAAACAATACGATTTTTTCGAATACAGGCACTTTTTACATATTGTATTGTATATTATTTACGCGAAAACTACACATTCAAAACAAAACTATAAATAATTTTACGGGTTAAACTCGCTTGTATCTGAACATATTATTTAGACATAGACATATTATTTAGAGACCGTTTGACATAATTAACAATGGATGTGGAAAAAGCGAAAGTGGTGTTCCAGGACCGTAGCACATGGCAGTAAGTGATCTCTACCTACCCCTCTGGGAAAAAGGTGTGATTCTATGTGTATGTATGTATCATCATCATCATCAGCAGCCCCTTCTTGTCCACTGCTGGACATAGGCCTCCCCAAATGCACGCCACTTCTCTCTCTCCTCGGCCACTCGCATCCAGCTCCTACCAGCCGTCCTGCGCAGATCGTCACACCACCTGGCCTGCGGGCGTCCTACACTACGTTTACCGAGACGCGGTATCCACTCCAGAACTCGTCTACCCCAGCGGTATGTATGTATGTAGGTACTTGATTATAAAAAACCGGCCAAGTGCGAGTCGGGCTCGCGCACAAAGGGTTCCGTAGCAGCAAATATAATAAACTTATTATGTCAGATCTATCTTATAAGGTTCAGCCATCGTTTTCAGTGTAAGCACAATAACTTAACCAAAATTACAGTTAAATCAACCTATCTCAAAAACTATAAGAGATACTTTGATCAAACCAAAAATCGTTGAAAGAGTTAATTAGCATGCATCACCTCTATTTTTTTTAGAATTTTATACCCCGTAGTTATAAAAATAGAGGGGGGGGGACATACTTTTTACGACTTTGAGAGCTGATATCTCAAAAACCGTTCACTTTAAGAAAAATGTTTTTTAGAAAACTTTATATCATTTTAAAAGACCTTTCCATTGATACCCCACACGGGTATGTACATCGAAAAAAAAATTTCATCCCTCAGTTACATGTATGGGGGGCCCCACCCCTAATTCTTTTTTTTACTATTTAGTGTCATATTTTGTAGCGGTTCATACAACACATATTCCCATCAAATTTCATCACTGTAGTACTTATAGTTTCCGAGTAAATCGGCTGTGACAGACGGACAGACGGACAGACGGACAGACGGACGTGACGAACTATAAGGGTTCCGTTTTTGCCATTTTGGCTACGGAACCCTAAAAAGGAAGCCACCAAAAAAAATATTACCGCATCAATTAGTAGAGTGAATACCTACCTCAAAAAGGAAAACATCAACATGGCCGACATATCTCATATTGTATTTACTAATGATAACATTATTTGCTCCCGTAAATGCCGCTTATATTATGATAGTTTGTAAAACAAAACAAACATAGTATTAAGTTCAAGCGATAGGTTACTAATATAAGAGTTAGATAGTATTTTTTGTACTAAAAACACATGTAGTCAAACGTGTTTTTTTATCAGTACATTAATACAAAATAACATATTGTTAATTATGTATTAAAAAAAATGTTTCCGATAACAATGCAGTCCGGATATGAGTGTTTTTTCTAAAAGCGAATGAATAAAATTGATTGTTATTGAAAATACCACACAATATAAATCATCAATTTGAGGTAAGAAAAATCTTCGATGTCTAAAATAAATAAATAAAATATTCACATCACATACCTACATCGATCTGATTCACTTGTGTTACCGATATCAGAAACGAACTTAAATTTATAAAAATAACAAACCCAGACATCTTTCCGAAACAAAAAAAAAACAACCAAAATGTGTTTCAATTGCAGGCCTACTTATTCAAAGATGTATAAGTTCATAAGATAAAAGTAAATATGGAACAGTCCCAAGACGTCGTACCCTACTTTCAATGGGTTTCCAGGTTACAACCATGTTATCTTAAAGTCGTGTTATTGTAGCGCGGTTATTGACTTACTATCAAGGACCAGATAATGAGGTGTAATTAAATGATTAGAGAGACGATGCGATCGGAATTATATTTAATTATATATGATTGCGCTGCTTACTATATTGTTTTGTGTGCACTTTGTATGCATTTGAAAGTAAATTATACTGATGGTTATACTTAATTCCGGCTTAGCATGGCTGCGATATTGATAAATGAAGGAGAAACTTACTGAATAACTGATATTATCAACGCACAGCCTTAACGGCTAAACGTAGGCACTTGAAATTTTGAAAGGGACGTAGCTTAGGTACAGTGGAGGTGCACTACTAAAGGGATTTCCGAAATTCCCTCGGGAACGGGAATTAACGGGAAAATCAATCTGTATGAAAAATCTAAACCGCATCAGTTAGACGCTTGAAATTTAGCATGCAGGTACCTTAATTCAGGAAACAGGATATTACCAAATTCCCAAGAGAACGGAACAACGCGGGAAAAATCTTTTGTGTGTATAATCCTGTAGTCCATGCGAATGAAGTCGCGGTCACGGGTAGTCTATTATAAATAAGTAATCCGAAGAATTGAGAACCGCCTCTTTTTTGAAGTCGGTTAAAAACCGTATAAAGTCCGTTGTTTAGTTTGAAATATCTAAGCTCTCCTGTGTATGTAAACAGAGACAGATAGCGAGTACCGACCTTGTATACTATGTAGTAAAGTGCCGACCAAGTTTTTGCACATTAAATATAATTTTTTGCACATAGCCAGAAGCTTGTTTCGGCACATGGTTCATTACTGGGAAAGATTTGTGTCAAGAATGAGAATATGTTTATTGACGTTATGTAGGTATTGTGTCGTAACAATAAAAGTTTTTAATGTTTTCAATTGCGAATAGTACTTATTAATATCAGTGAGAAGCGGATATAACGATATCAAAATAATGATATGTTTATCGCAAGTTCTACCGACATTGCAGTGTCCTAAATCTAAATAAATAATTCTCACAGCTATATGTACTAGAAATCCTAACATATTTTTTTTTTAGTTTATACTTACTGTCTTTTACTGAAAATTTAAATCAGTTTAAAATTTACATTTCCTATTTCTTTAACCTGCACTGAACCTCTTGACTGCTTCGTTGGTCTATTGGTAGCAAGCGTTGCAAAAGGACTATGAGGTCCCCGGTTCGAGTCTGGGGTCGAGGAAATGTGTGTGATTGTTTCTGTATAGAAATTAATCAGCCCGGAGTCAGGAAGTTGGCGGTTGATCGCCCATGCCTTGGGGAACAGGTTAAGCCTTAGGTCTTTGATCTCTCATCGGTCATGTCGGATTGCCGTCTCACCGAACTATGGGGGTAAGGGAACAGAGAGTGCACTTGTGTTTGCGCGCACACTTGTGAACTATATTATGTCCTGCGCACTTTGCCCAAAATCGGTCGGATGCCTTATTCACATGAAAAAAGATCTGATCTTATGTATCCAGATTATGTGTTGTATAATATTATACACCGTATTGCGAGCCTTTAAAGGGTAAGGAAAACGGAAGTACTAGTACGGAAGTCGTAATAAAGTTAACGTTCGTCATGTTGTATTATAAATCCTTCCGATGGTGTTATAATTATTGTTATTTGTGTTCCTTAGCCAGTAACACTGTTAATACCTGTATTATCTACTGACTAGATGGCGCGTTGGTTAGTGCCCCTGTCTCATGCGGCAAGCGGCGTGGGTTTGATTCCCACTTGGGACCAATATTTGTGTGATGTACATTAGTATTTGTTCCGTGGTGGGTGAGTTATATTAACCAATATTTAAGATTATTTGTGTTTTTGAAAACCCTAACACAATTGCTTGAGTAAAACGATATTTACGTATGAAATTTAAAAAAAAGTTTTTTTTATTAAAATTACAATACAGTTCAAATTGAAGTTTTAGGTATTTCTGGATAAGTTACGCATTATATATTTATTTTTATCTTGTCCAGCTCTCTAAAGTTTGTTTGTTTGTTTATTTTCAATTAATTTAAGTTAGTCAGCATGATTATTTATAAGTAAAAAACAGATTTTTAAAATTTGATGCCGCATCCGTCTCTACCTAGAACATTCTCTCTGGGGAGATATTATGACGTTAACATAATATGAAGGTGTTATCAAATCATTATACATAGTTTACAATGTTGAGCGGTAATAGTGCCTACTATTATCATTGAATTATATAATGTTAAGTGCGTGCGTACTCGAACATACATTATGATAATGTATTATTATGCTGACTGGATGAATTTATGCTTTCTTAGACACACGCGGTCAACTGACACCAAATTAAATAGGGATCGTTCGATTAGTGTCAGAGACAGTTATACATATGTGTCATTAATACATTTTTACATCCAGACATGGAACAAACAAAATTTTACAACATAATATCTGATAACTCGGTCAGTCAATTCTTATGAGACTTGAACCTTAAATTGGATCTTTCTCTGAAAACACAGACAGATTTGTTATCTTTCGCTTAGTTGAACGAACCTGAGCGGTTCCGTTTTGTCAGCTTTATTTACTATATTATTAAAATGATTAAAAGAATTATTGTTTCTGCTTAAAGATTTCGTTTATATGTAAAGTATAAATTTTATAAGGGAGTATCATGATCGACTATTTCAATGTAGATTTATTGATAGTAATAGTTGTTTCCTTGTTGAATGGCCAGAGTATTAAGTACATTAATAACATACGGTGGTAAAAAAGAAAAACACATGAGATACTTTTGTTCTTATGATGCGTTTTTATGAATAATGAAACTTTTTTATTAACTTAACTTATATCTAATATATTGCGTGTAAAACTGTTTGTCAATCAACCTAGTTGTAAATTCGGCTGTTACGGAGCCTTATTTTTTACGAACGTGCGTCATTATTAGTCACCGGCTTGTTTACTATTTGTAGTAAATACTCATGTATTTATAATAACATAAAAAAGATTATGCATAAAATAAAGACACAATTTATATTCCTAAATATATATAAGTAGTTGTGAACAGTATACGAATAAGATAAATAAATTACTTTTGCTTTTGGAACTTTAAGGGATTTTTCATAAATATTTTTTATATATTAACTCTTGAAAAACTCGAGAGCTAAGTGGTACTAATTACGTGCCAATTATTTAATTTTCAGAAGAAAATAAACATAAAATTCTATTTTTTACGAAGTTTGGCCAATTATTATTTATGCAATTTAAACTATGTTGTTAGCTAGTACAAAAAACGTAAACAAGAATACTTTGTCTAAGAAATAATTTAACAACTGTCAAAGTAATTGAATAGTTAACTACGGAGACAGTTGTTTAATTTTATTTAACTTGTACTGTTTTAGTTACATTTTAGGCAACAATGTTTTTAGTTATAGAAATTTTTGTTACGTTTTAGACAGGCACTTAAAATCCGTAAAATTAGTTTTATTTCAAATGTGTAGTGCTCGCGCAAATAAAAATAGACAATACTACAGGCACTTAATACAAATAAGCGTTTTACTTTAAGCATTTAACGTATATTATTACCGATTATTATTATGTACTACTTCGATCTCCTTCGATCGATCTAACATGCAACATAGCATTGACAAATAAAGTAAATTAAAAAAGTTTTGATGTAAAACAAATTTATCTGTAGATAGGAAATGTAATTAAAATAAAGATACTCACATAATAATATAGGTGTCAAGTAATCGTCCTCACGCAGTGAATACTTATCACATTCTAACAAACACTAAATTAAAAAAATATCACTGCGATCTTAAACAGTCAATTACAGTGCGTTTCACAAACTAACCCTAAAAAGTGTCACGCGTCAAAAATGTCGCGGGCGGATTTGTTGACGGAATAAATCGATCTTTTTTTTGTATCGATTCCGACGAACGAGCGCCTTGTACTAGCGAGTTGTATCGAATACAAACAGTCGCACCGAGGAGGTCGTATTTGTATAAATAGCCGGCAGTTCGCCAAGCCGGGTATTCTAACACTGCTAATGCCGGTTGTGCATTTTATGGCTTCACAACATTGTTTTTATTTTATTACATAATATGATAAATTAAAATGGCCCGAATGACACATTTTATAGTAAATACGTTTTAAAAAAAAATGCTTCTATTATAAGATCGTAATTACCTACAAACCTGAATGTATATGATCAATCTTTTTAGTAAGAAATGTATTTTTATAATATTTTGTGATATTTTGTGTTTCAATATAACCCTTTTCACAGGCCTCGTAAATTAATTTTAACCGATGTTATCTAGAAGCCATTGCGTAAATTGGGTTGCTAAATTAATTGGGTCTTTAGAACCTCCATTAACTAACAATCACGCAGTATCCCAACAAACATACACATAAGTACCCCGATGTAAACTGTAATGACTATCATATGGTACTGTAAACCAAAGATAAAATTTAAAGTAATAACATTCTTTATTTATAAATTTCAGTATAATAAAGCAAAGCAAGGTATTATCTTGCTTTACTCATGCATCTACTTTACCAAGTTCTTGTTACACAATGATTCCTCCACAGAATTTATTTAATTATAGACTTACTTTAGATCTTACATTATTAGGTAGGTAGGTATTATTAATATTGTAAAAATAGTGACCTACCTTGGTAGTTCTTATCTATAAGGAACTGTGGAAAAAAATCGAAGCGGTCTCAAAGACCCCATCGTCCGATTTAGGGTTAGAGTATTAATAACACCGCAGTCCTCTACGTATGTCACCGAGCTGTTTACAACACGATAACGTATACAACACTCTTTATCTCGATTGATCACCGCTAATGGTGATCGTATTGGGCATGCGTTTGTCAACTTGTAACTAGGCGACTATGTTAACAGATCTCAATATGTTAGATAATTGGACGCTTAGATACTAAAGTGTAGGGGTAAATAATGCGATTGATGTTGTCATTCCAATTACAGCTTAGCTATAAATCGAAGTTTTGGTGTCATAACATACGTACTGTATTATATTATGGTGATACGAGTCTATTGTTACATTAAACAATTCAAAAACCCGGCCAAGTGCAAGTCAGTAGTGCAGTAAAAAATACGTTTCATGTATGAGAACCCTGCTTAAATTTTTGATGAGATGAGACAAATAGACTTTGAAATTTTAGGAGATTTCTCTATGACTTAAAGCAAAACAGGTTCCATTCCTTGCTGGTGTTATCAATGGACAACTTGAATTTAATTTTTGAATTAAAATATCATATTTCGAAGGTTTGGACTGTTAATGGGAAAGGAACACCACCAAAGTGCTGCAGTAGGCTCTTGTTGTTCTGCAGTCTATGCTGAGACACGTACCTTGTTGGTTACTGATGTGAAATATTCGTTTTATATTTATGTTGTGTTAATTTGTATTATTTTATGTTAAATTAATTTTTTTCTTGTGATATGTGTAATGTGTATATATGACCAATAAATTAAATTTCTGATTTCGATTTTGATCATCTATTCGCTGTTGTCTGTACATACGAGTAATACATTGTATTGCAGACTTAGTAACTTAATCTTTGAAATTACTTAACGAAACCAGTAGGTACTTAAGTGTTAAGTCACTTCAGGTTTCTGCTTTCCTATCTCAGGTTGCATTATGAGCAAAGCAAGGATGACTTTATGTCACACATGGGGTCATTGACCTGAATAGAGGCACAGTGTATATAGAATTACTAGTAAAGTAATGGAGAAAAGACTGTCTCCCTGCCTTGGCTGCATTGGTTTAGTGCCCCTGTTTTATGCGCCAGGAGAGTTCGATTTCCATCATCATCATCATCAGACCACGTACTTTCCCATTGCTGGGGCACGGGCCTACCCTAAACTAGGGCGACAAGGCCTTAGGCAACCACACTGGCCAAGTGCAGGTTGGTTGACTACACAATCTAAGATTTTTTTCGTAGGTGTGCAGGTTTCCTCAGGATGTTTTCTTTCAGCATTAGAGCGTCAAATAGTTGAACATACTTTTTATTTTATAGTTGGTAAACTATTGAAATAACCATTAAATACTTGTATAATTCATAATTTGTCTTTATACAAACGTACATCTTCTACAAATAATAGGAAAAACCGACTGGTTGACTGACATATCGTCGCACAGCCTATACGGCTAAACGTAGGCCAGCTTCGGTACTGTAGAGGTGCACTAAGAAAGGAATACCTGAAATTCCCACGAGAACGGGAATTATCGGGAAAGTCCTTTTGAAAACGCTTGAGTTAGACACTTGAAATTTGGCAACCATGTACCTTGGTAAACTTAAAGCTTAGATATAAAAGAATATTGTAAAATTCCTACGGGAACAGGAGTGAGCGGGGAAAAACGTTTGTATGAATAAATCTAAGCCGCGTAAGATAGATGATTAAAATTTGGCATGTAGGTACCCTTATGAATGTCAGACTTACTTGCAACGCATTATCGCAAATTTTCAATGGGAACCGGAGTTATTGGGAAAAAACTTTTGTATGTAAAATCATGTAATCCACGCAAACGAAGTCGCGGGCACAGCTATGTAGTTATGATACATAAGCCTTATGATTAGTGTAGCAATTGAGCAAAGATGCTTTACTGATGTTTGTTTTAATTTTATTCAATGAAAACGTCATGAATAAATGTATGAATTCTGTGTCATCGGGTTGTTTAGTGAAATTATAGCGTGCTACATTACACTCATATGTGAGGAGCAGTGTCATTTTAATCTACATAAAATTTAATTTAATGATACACCACATAGTTCGTTGACTTTTTACAAGGTAACAGGTAGATATTTCGAAGTAAAAAGTTTGTTATATTTATTGTACAAACATACATACATACATAAAGTCACGCCTTTTTCCCAGAGGGGTAGGCAGAGATCACTTCCAACGATCCACTTGTCACCTCTGTGGGAAGCGTGACGTGACGGTTTGGGGACCACGTCGCCGCCATTCTGCCTTGTGCATTGTTTTAACAAGGTCATCGCGTTCCCACGAGTAGCAAGGATATATGACAGGGGAAGGAAAAGGAGAAGAAGGATACTATCGCCTCGGATGATTTGGACTGAGTCGATAGTGGCTCGAGGAGCCGGGGTTGCTTACCCGTATACCTTTCACTAACCACCGGACAGATAGTTGTGACTGGTATCCCCTGACTACATTATTTTACATTCTTTGTATGTACTTTTTTATTATTGTTTAATAACCATTTTTTTTGTTATTTAAATAAAAAAATAGGGTCTTGACAGACAGACAGACATAAAGACAGACGGACAACAACCACCTCCTCCTACAAGGGTTCCGTTTTTTCCTTTTGAGGTACGGAACCCTAAATATATGAAGATCGATTCCAGTGTAGTTGGAAACGTAATATTGCGTTTTATGAATAATATAAAAAAAATAATAAAATTCCACTTACATGGAAAATATTTTTACAATTTATCCCTATCAGTCTGAACCTAGATCTATACTAATATTATAAAGAGGAAAGATTTGTATTTTTGTATGTTTGTAATGAATAAACTCAAAAACTACTGGACCGATTGCAATAATTTTTTCACCATTAGAAAGCTGCATTATTCAGAAGTTACATAGGCTATAATATTTTTAAAAAAATTAGGGATCCTTACTAAAACTCCAATAATGTAAACCAAGGTGTAAAAATTTACCTGAAAAATTCCTTACGTCGCGTACGCTGCGAAAACTATTGATGACCGACCAAAATCATTTACTACGACTTTGTACAACTTATCATTATCTATAACAGGCGTCGTGACAGAGTATGACTAAGTATTAAAGTTAAGACACAAAACGAGAGTTTTTATTCGAAAAATATAATTTATATGCCGCCACATGAAAAGGCTCTTTATTTGTATCTTGGTATTAATCCTTATCAAAATAAATTAATTTATATGCAAGACGGCTTCAATACTTATACTTAAATTCGGACATTTCATTCGGAAGATATCACGAGTTTAAAAATGCAAGTATTAGAAAAAAGTCGCGTGGTTGCCGCCACCGCGCTCATCACTGGGGTACGGGGGAGTCAATGTAATATGTAATATAATATACATATATATAATAATATTATAAAGAGGAAAGGTTTGACTTTTTGTTTGTTTGTTTGTTTCGAATAGGCTCCGAAACTACTGCACCGATTTGAAAAAATCTTTCACTGTTGGAAAGCTGCACTATCCCTGAGTGTCATAGGCTTTTTAGATAAAAGTAGATTTCTCATACGGGGTTAAAATATATTACATAGAGATAGAGATATCCCCGAAGCGAAGCGAGGGCGGGTCGCTAGTACCTTATAACATGACGTCATGAATGTTTGTAGTAAGATACTCTTTGATAGATCCTTTTGTAGTTCTCATAAAACCTCTATTGTGGTTTTAAATTGTGTTATAAGTCACGTATGTGGTAATAATAAGGCATTATATATTATTGTGTAATTTAATTAGCTTTACGGTTGATCTTAGAAATTTACAGGGAAAATTAAAAGGTAAAGTTGTGTAAGCATTCTTCTTAGTAGAAATTGTTTCTACCTATATGTTTATCAGCACACTGATAAGTAAATATAATTTTTACAGTATACTTACATTCCTATAGTTGTGGTTGATGGTACAACATACTCGTACCATATACTAATAGGTGGTTTGACTGACTTGGTGGAACAGCGTTTAGTGACGCTGGCTACGGTTCCAAGAAATGTGGGTTCGATTCCCACTCGGGACAATTTTTGTGTGATGAACATAGGTAATCATTAGAAAACTGAAAGTGTCCGGGATATTTACCATAAGTTCACCCGTGATCATGGCGCTTGCAACAGTGCCGAAATATCGGGAGCTCATTACAACAAAACAACATGGTAAATATCCCGGACACTTTCAGTTTTCTAATGTGTGTAACCATGATAGTTTAAAATTAGACATAGGTAATCTTTCTTGTCTTTTGTTACATATTTAACTTTTGTACATAAATGTGTTATGTTCCATTTCATCCGCGACACAATCTAAAGGACCTCATGTGTTGGCTTTTTTTAAGGAAAAAGGAATATTCCTCAGTGCGGCATTTGTTTTTTTTATGTTACCTTAAACGTCTAATATTTTATTATATTATTGTGAGAGCCAGGTATCAATAAATATAAGGCGTCCGACCGATTTTGGCCATGGCGGCCGGTCTCAATGAAGATCAACCAACTGCGAACTCTCTGTTCCCTTACTGCCGTATAAAAATAATAATAGGCGAGACGACTAAAAAAATATAATTAGTCCGTTATTTAGATTATTTAAAAATATTGTACTCGTATTTTTTATTTTGTTTCATAAACAACAAATTATGAAGATATAGTGCTTAGAAGTTTCGTATGACGTCACGTTTAGGTACAATTTTTGCGTAACTGTGACGTCACAAGCCCCCACTCCAGAAGTTTGATAAGCTATAATTTTGTCATTTTTCAATCAATTGAAAAACAAAAAAATACGTGTCCCATATTTTTGTATAAACTGACTTACGGACTAAATAGAATAATAGGATTTTGACCCAGTCGTCACGCCTATTCCGTGAGACGGAAATTCGACATAACCGATGAGAGATCGGGTAAAGACCCACCGGCCAAACGTGCTTTCCGAGGCACGGGCGTGTAACCGCCATCTTCGACTGACTCCGGGCTGAGTAATTTCTTAACAGAAAGCCTCACACTAATTTTGCCCGCCCCAGCCTCAAACCGGGGACCTCTCGGTCCTAACTTAGCACTTTCTATCAATAGACCAATGAGGCAGTCATGAAAACATTTTTTATCAATAAAAACAATAAATGCACAGCTAAATTGACACGTGTAAAAACTTACACGTGTATCTGTTGGTAACAAAAACTAAACAGAGGTAAATATTTACATTTTTTATTTCGTTTATTGTGAAAACCAGTTCAGTTACGTACGTACAACTTACTAAGCGCGCAATAAACGAATGGTACCGCACTTGTTTTTAGATAATTATAATATTTTAGGTGTTTCAAATCTGGTCTTGAACTTTAAATATCCCTTCTAGAACATAAGATATTATATTATGCAAATGTCTTACTTATTGGTTACGCCTCTTTTAAAAAACGATGGCTTTTATTATTAGTTTTGATTTTATTTAAGCATAATTATTACATGATTTTAGACTTTCGCGTTCCATTACACTAAAATATGTCTTTATGGGTCTACACGCGATATTAGGAGTAGCAAATAACATAGCTACTTACTGCCCGACGTTTCGACTGGTGGTCGCGAGCGACCACGATTGGTGTAACCCAGTCGAAACGTCGGGCAGTAAGTAGCTATGTAATTTGCTACTCCTAATATCGCGTGTAGACCCATAAAGACATATTTTAGCATAATTATTACATAGCAGTATAAAATGCTCGGGAAATAAAGTAAATATTTCACAAAATCACATACATCGATCTGATCTCGTGTTAAGTAGCTTAAGCACTTGTTACGGATATCATGAACGACAGTGTATGTGAATACACTGTCGTTAATAAACTTAATAAATAAAACCCAACATGGAACAAGCACCGATGGTCATCTTACAAAATAAATATTTGTTACAATTTGAAATCGAACCCACGACTTTTGGGACCGTAACCAGGGTCACTAACCACTGCTCTAATAGCCAAATTACGTAATAAATGTTTGTAAACAAACCATTGACTATTTTGCCATGAAATCACAGCTGACTTATCGTACCTCAGATCAATTATAACCGTCAAGTTCAAATAGTTATTATTGTCTGTTTTGCGAGAACACTAAACATTTGAAATAAAATTAATAAAAACTCTCGTGTATTCTTATTCAAACATGCATACATAAAAACACGACTTTTTCCCAGAGGGGTAGGCAGAGATCACTTCCTGCCATGTGCTACGTTCCTGGTACACCACTTTCGCTTATATTATTTCACATCCATCAATCTCCTCATCGTATTGTTATTCTAAATATATTATTAAGAGACCCGATGTTTCGAGCTCTTTATAGCGCTCGTGGTCACGGGCAAGACTTGCCCAAGTTCAATGTTCGCGCTTTAAATGCAATCAGTTTGACTTGACTACTATTGCATAACGCTAGGCGTGTAGTGATCAATGTATTTATAAACTACGGGTCAAGTACCCGACGGTCTCGCGTTCAGTGGGTTCTGGACAAACTTGTATGTAAATTGACTCCGATGGCGTATTTGGTGTGCCAATATGTTTATGTGTACACCAAACAGTGGCACGACAGTGTTGGTGTGCCACAGTTTTGGTGTGCCACTGTTTTTGGGTACCACTGTGTTGGAGTACCACTGTGTTGGTGTGCCACTGTTATGTTTGTCACCTTTGCTAGCGCCACGAGTGTTGGTTTAATACACGCCCGAGATCAATATTATGTGATGATATTGTTACGACCACGAGAGACCGTGCAAGCGGAATTAGTCTTATCGTCGTATGGATAGGGTCTATATTCGCTTGCACGATACTACGCTACACACTCTGGTAGGTTGTAGCGAGCTCTAGAGTGTTCTAAAGTAATAATAATAGTACGACCTTGAGAGACCGTGCAAGCGAAATTAGTCTTATCGTCGTATGGATAAGGTCTATATTCGCTTGCACGATACTACGTCACACACTCTGGTCGGTCGGAGCGAGCTCCAGCGAGTTCTAGAAATTTCGATCCCCGCGAGAAGATTCTCGACGCCACGCGAAGAGCTGCGTCCTCACTGGGTATAAAAGCGGGATGTACGACGCGACGGCACAGTTCCGATTTGGAAAGCGAAGCGAATCAGTCTCCTGCGAACTAAGAGTGATCGAGTGCGTTACCTGCGAATAGTCAGTGAAATTCAGTGTTTTAGTGTGATTCAGTGCTTTAGTGTAATTTAGTGTTCCGTGTTTAGTGTTGTAATTAAGTGTTTCTAATTGTGTTTTTAAGTGTTTAATTGTGTAATTGTTAGTCGATAAATAAATTAATTGTCTTTTGGTGACTTTTGGCGTATCTTGAATTTAACGTACCCCGTTCCCGCAACAATTGGTGTCAGAAGTGGGATTCAAGATGCCTCTTACACCACGAGAAGACAGTGAGGGTCGAGTAACAAGGAGTCAAACCGCGGCCCTGCAAGAGGGTGAAGGTACTTCAACGGAGGAGCGATACAAACACCGATTGGGCCTATGGAGCTTGCAGACTTATTTAAAATGCTGAAGACACAAGCCAGCCGTCAGGAGGAGCAAGCCCGTTGCCAGGAGGAACAAGCTCGCCGCCAGGAGGAGCAAGCCCGTGAGCAAGCCCGCCGCCAGGAGGAGCAAGCCCGTGAGCAAGCCCGCCATCTGGAGGAGCTAGCCCGACTTCAAGAAGTACAATTCGCTAAACTGAGGGAAGAACAAGCCCTTCGCCAGGAAAAGCAAGATCTTCGCCAGGAGGAGCAAGCCCGCCGCCAGGAGGAGCAACTGGTCGAACTCAAGGAAGAGCTAAGCAAGAGTTTGTTGGGGGCTATTGAAAAGAAGCACGAAGTATTAGAAAAGCAGATTGATGCTCTCAAGGATGATGTGCTAAGCGTCAAGACCCAACACGAAGAACGACTCACCCAACATGAAGATCGATTCACCCAACATGAAGATCGATTCACCCAACACGAGGATCGATTGAGCCAGGTGGATGCTGAGATGCGACAGCTGCATACCAAAATGGCAAGAGTGGGGACCCGGGGTGCTACGGTAGTGTCAGATTCTCCGAAAATCGAAGTACCCCACTTCGATGGAACGACGTCTTGGGCAGCATTTTGGTATCAGTTCGAAACGGTGGCTAAAGGAAAGGGGTGGAACGAGGAAGAGTCCTTGATAGCTCTGACTCTGGCTCTTCGTGGAGATGCCCTGCTCACGTTGGAAAACCTGCCTTCGGATAACAGAACTTTAGGTGCTCTCCAAAGAGCACTAGAGGGCAGGTACAGCGACAAACACCTGGAACACGCGTATAGAGCACAACTCCGCGACCGACAGCAGAAGCCTGGTGAGAGTCTGCAGCAATGGGCAACGGAAATTGAAAGGCTAGTCAGACGTGCCTACGTGTCATGCCCTACAATGGTGGAATCAATGATCCCGCAAGCTTTCTGTGATGGAATTAGAGATGCAGACGTCAGACATACCGTAAAACTGAGCCATCATCAGACCTTACAGGAAGCTCTAGCCCATGCTTTGGAGGTGGAAGCCGTGCGTCAAGACGCTAGAACTCAACGACTTCGGGAGGTTGTGGTGAAGGAAAAACCTTCTTTGGGTCCGATGTGCTATGGCTGCGGCGAGAGGGGCCATATTCGGAGTAGTTGCCCCAAGCGAAGATGGCCACGTAGAACGACAGTAGCGTCCTCTACACAGGTGGATGCAGAAGAGCTGTCGTTAAACTAGAAGGAGCCAGGGCCGTGGGGCGGGCGCTGGCTGGTCAACATCGAGCCCCTACCGTCACTGTTTCACAGATTGGTAATGGGAACAACCTTACAGTGGCTGGACAGCTGAACAGCGTAACGTGTCATTTTACTATTGACACCGGTGCTTCAAGAACAATAGTGCGTCCGGAGCTATTGAAAAGGACTATTGTGTGGAATCAAAGACCATCCGTTCAGCTTCAAACAGCAACAGGCCAGCCAGTTACCGTCTTCGGTGAGACGACGGCGAAGATAACCATTGGAGAACAGACCTTTGAATACGGCGTTCTCATAGCCGACATCACGGACGATTGCATCATCGGATTGGACTTTTTAAGAGACCAGAAGTGTGTGGTAGACGTCGCTAAAGCGAGTACTTAGTTTCCCCGAACAAGAAGTATTCCTAGAGGGAGCGAGATCATGCGCAGTTTACTGCCTGAAAAACACGACCCTACCGCCGAGATCTGAAACTCTGGTCAAAGTTAGATTCCCTTACACTGCGTGTCAAGGGCGAAGCGTCGTCATAGAAAACTGCGGCGACCATCCGAGTTGGATCACAGCAAGAACTCTGGCAATGACCGGAAAAGGAGCCCTAGTGCGAGTCATCAATCTAAGCGGAGATGAAGTGCAGCTACGAAGAAACTGTGTCATCGGACGGTGCGATGCAGGCCAATCCATCAGAAGGATGAAAAGGGCCCGGGAACCGGAATCCTGTCAACGAGATGACGTCACACCGCTCCTAGCAAATTGTAAGGACAAGCTCTCTGAGCGGGAACTTCAGCAAGCTAAAGGTTGTTGCTAGATTTCAACGACATATTTTCGAAGGGTGACCATGATTTGGGAAGGACAGGTCTCGTTAAACACAGAATAGACACGGGAGACGCGTCACCAATAAAGCAGCGGCCTAGACGCCTTCCATTTGCCAAAGAGAAGGAGGTAGAAGTCATGATTGCCGAGATGCAGAAGAACCGCATCATAGAACCTTCAACAAGCCCGTGGTCTTCGCCAGTAGTCCTGGTTAAGAAAAAGGACGGCAGCACCCGGTTTTGTGTGGACTACCGGTTGTTGAATAATGCAACGAAGAAGGACAGCTACCCTCTGCCCCGTATAGACGACACACTGGACATGTTGAGCGGAATGAAGTGGTTCTCAACAGTGGACCTTAAGAGTGGTTACTGGCAAGTAGACATCCATCCAGAAGACAAAGAGAAGACGGCATTTACGACCGGAACTAGGAATGGATTGTGGCAGTTCAACGTCATGCCCTTTGGTCTTTGCAACGCTCCGGCGACATTCGAGCGGTTGATGGAAAGGGTACTGGTTGGACTTCTGGGTGATGCATGCCTGGTCTATCTGGATGACATCATTGTCATGGGTCGAAATTTCACAGAGCATGTCAGTAACCTGAGGAAGGTTTTCACTAGAATACGAGAAGCAAACTTAAAACTCAGCGCAAAGAAATGCACGTTTTTCAAGGAAGAAGTCGCCTATTTAGGCCACATTATTTCATCGAAAGGTGTAAGGACCGACCCAGAGAAGATCAAAGCTGTCCAAGAATGGCCTATTCCAGCTAACAAGACCGACGTGAGATCATTTTTGGGTTTATGCGCATACTACCGGCGCTTTGTAAAGAACTTCTCTGATATAGCGAAACCTCTTCATCGGCTCACGGAAGATAAACAAGTATTCGCCTGGGACTCGGAATGTGATCAAGCCTTCGTCAGATTAAAGAACACCTCTGCACCAGTCCTATACTTGGCTACCCGAACAGAGAAGGAAGGTTTATCGTGGACACTGATGCCAGCAATACTGGCATAGGCGGAGTTCTGTCGCAAGAGCAAGGTGAACGGGAAGTCGTGATCGCCTATTTCAGTAAGTCACTTTCAAAACCTGAAAGGAACTACTGTGTGACTCGTAAGGAACTGTTGGCGGTAGTGAAGACTCTACAGCATTTCAACAAGTACCTCGTTGGAAGACAGTTTACCCTGCGGACAGATCATGCTGCGTTAAAATGGCTCTTGCAGTTTAAGAACCCTGAAGGACAAGTGGCGCGGTGGTTAGAGCAGCTACAGGAGTACAACTTCACAACAGAACATCGGAGTGGTAGAACGCATTTGAATGCCGATGCCCTATCAAGGAGACCTTGTCCTGTGGCCTGCAGTCATTGTTCTAAGACGGAGACTAAAGAAGAAGTCCGGATGATTACCACCCAGGGACTTGATAATGAATGGAGCGAAGACGCTATCAAAAAGGCTCAAAAAGAGGATTGTGACCTGAGGAAAATATTTGAATGGAAAGAAGTAGGTCAAAAACCTTCTTGGAGCCATGTAGCATCATCAAGCCCCATCACGAAAAGTTACTGGGCACAATGGGACAGTTTGGAGATTAAGGATGGAGTACTCTTCAGGAAATGGGAAACACCAAAAGGGGATCAAACGACACTACAGCTGATTGTACCCCGTAAACAGGTTGCTTCTCTACTGAGGTACATACACGATGGGGTATCCGGGGGACATTTAGGCGTGAAGAAGACCCTAGAGAAGCTGAGACAGAGGTTCTACTGGATTCACTGTCGGGAGGACGTCGAAGACTGGTGCAAGAAATGTACGACTTGCGCATCAGTAAAGGGCCCACAAACCAGAAGTAAGGGCAAACTCAAGCTGTACAACGTCGGCGCTCCATGGGAAAGAATCGCAGTAGATGTAGCTGGCCCCTTTCCAGAATCCGATGAGGGAAACAAGTACATCATTGTGGTCCAAGATTACTTCACTAAGTGGCCTGAAGTCTTCGCTACGCCTAATCAAGAAGCAAAGACGGTCGCCAAGAAGTTAGTCCACGAGGTGATTTGCCGATTTGGTGTGCCTCTTGAGATACATTCTGACCAAGGAAGAAACTTTGAGTCAGCACTGTTCCAGGAGGTCTGTCAACTATTGGGTATGCATAAGACCCGTACTACACCAGCACACCCGCAATCCGATGGCATGGTCGAGAGATTCAACCAAACGTTGGAAAACCACTTGGCCAAAGTTGTGGACGAGCATCAACGAGACTGGGACCAGTACATACCGCTTTTCTTGCTGTCCTACCGATCTGCGATCCACGATAGCACCAGCGCAACCCCAGCAATGGTAAACTTCGGTCGAGAAATGCGGCTTCCGGTAGACGCGTTGACTGGGACACCGCCAGAAGCTCCGAAACCAGTAACCGAATATGCGGCTGACCTACAGAAGCGCCTGGATGAAGTACATGCTCTCGTTAGAGACTGCAGTCTAAAATCCAGCGAAAGAATGAAAACCCGTTACGACCGCAAAGCCAACACCGACGGTTTCGATGAAGGGAGTCTGGTTTGGTTACACAACCCACTCAGGAAGAAGGGCAAATCACCGAAGTTCCAGCCAAGGTGGGAAGGACCATACAAGATCATCACTAGGCTGAACGACTTAACCTATCGGATCAAACAAGGGACAAGAGGCAAACCGAAAATTGTTCACATTGATCGATTGGCTCGTTACCATGGGTCAAATGATGCTCGGGACGAGCATGACTAAGAGGGGATAATGTTACGACCACGAGAGACCGTGCAAGCGGAATTAGTCTTATCGTCGTATGGATAGGGTCTATATTCGCTTGCACGATACTACGCTACACACTCTGGTAGGTTGTAGCGAGCTCTAGAGTGTTCTAAAGTAATAATAATAGTACGACCTTGAGAGACCGTGCAAGCGAAATTAGTCTTATCGTCGTATGGATAAGGTCTATATTCGCTTGCACGATACTACGTCACACACTCTGGTCGGTCGGAGCGAGCTCCAGCGAGTTCTAGAAATTTCGATCCCCGCGAGAAGATTCTCGACGCCACGCGAAGAGCTGCGTCCTCACTTCCGGTCCACAGTTCCGATTTGGAAAGCGAAGCGAATCAGTCTCCTGCGAACTAAGAGTGATCGAGTGCGTTACCTGCGAATAGTCAGTGAAATTCAGTGTTTTAGTGTGATTCAGTGCTTTAGTGTAATTTAGTGTTCCGTGTTTAGTGTTGTAATTAAGTGTTTCTAATTGTGTTTTTAAGTGTTTAATTGTGTAATTGTTAGTCGATAAATAAATTAATTGTCTTTTGGTGACTTTTGGCGTATCTTGAATTTAACGTACCCCGTTCCCGCAACAATATTTATGTTTATATCCGTGTCTGGGTGTCTATATTTATCGTGTTTCCTTATGTATTCTTGAACTAAGTTTTAATATCTGATAACATTCTTACAAGTGCTGATGTGTGTTATTTTTTACAAAAAGAATGTACAAATTATCAGACATATTATGTTATAACTTTATTACTAATTAATATAATGACACAGATTATATTTAGTATAATATTGTTGTGCCATTAATATTTTAATAGTTTAACTGACGATCTCTACACTTGAATCCTTTCTCAATAAAAATATAGGTAAAACAATTAATATCATAAATACATTGCTCGAGGTCATAGAAAATCAAAGGGCAGCTCATCATTTACATACAATATCGTCTAACTGTAAAGTGCCTAAAGGATTAAATAACTCGACCTTTCGATTTCAAATTACGTTTCGATTAGATTCGCAATTGTTTTCCTGATCTAATTTTAAATCAAAACACTATCGGACCCATTAGGACGAGGATAAAAACAAACAAATAAAGATTTAAAAATAAAAAATCGCTTAACGCAATAATCGATTAGATTGAGCGAGATGATTTTAATAAATGTTATGATGCAACATTAGATTAAGTTGCCTTTGGTGTGACGTAATTAACTTGCATTCTAAACCACTTTTTAAGTCAAGTTAGAGCTTTATTCCGTAATTAATATGTAAATTAATCACCTATGGTGTTTATGACGTTTTAATCACTCGAATCTTTGGAGTTCCTACTCAATTTTAATGTATTTTTGTTACTTTGTAATGCAATGTAACTTTGTCAATTAAGTACAGGAAAACGACTGGTTACTAAGTACACATTTATAATCACGTCATATCTTCACCAGAAAATTAATACATACAAACCTTAAGATTTCCAAGTGCGATAATAATAATTTCATTGAAACTAGAACTTAAATAGATTGTGTATACTATATATTTTTATCAATAATATGCAATTTTAAAACGTAGAGATATCTTTATTATTATAACAAAATAAAATTTAAATGTCAGTTTGTAATATCTAAATAACGACTTTTTACTGAATGGGAATGAATCTATATCGATTGGCAATAACAAAAACACATTTAAAAACTTTTGTTTTTCTGTCTGTCTGCTTAATCTCCGAACCGACTTGACCAATTTAATCGAGACTTTCGCTAATAAATAGCAAATTTTACAAGGTACATTATAGCAAATTAAAAAAAAAAAACACTTCTGCCCAAACCATTTCCACACGAACGAAGTCGTGGGCGGCTTCTAGTATTACCAATATTTCATAAATAAATTAAGATAATAATATGTAAATTTAACAAAAACAATGTAACATTTTTCCCTATCAACCGTCAATCTGGCATATTTCCAAGTTGTTAAGATATAAATGACTTTATGCATTTATGAATACTTACATACGAAGGTAGTTACCAAAATGCATTAATGCAAATGCATCATTATGAAAGTGTCGTACTTTGTTGCATCATGAACAGATTAGCATTTAAACACATTAAGATGTATGTATTAAGACGATAAGACATGACTGGTTAATTGTTATAATAAATCGTCCTATTTTGTAACTCATGTCGATTATTAATATACACATACATTGTACACGTGTATCGTGATAATACGTGTCAATAAACTGCATATAGTGAAGTAGATATACATCAGGAAATATAACATATAACCTACATTGCTTCCCGCGAAACATAGTCATTTTATATCGATAGACTACGAACATTGTTCGTGTATAGTGTTCTAAATTTAATATGTGTAATGGTTTTTTTTTTAATTTCAATTAAACAAAAACATTTGATTACTTCATAATCTTAGAGAAACTCTTTTAATTTGTGAACAAAAACGTTTGCTAAGTTCATACAAACTTTTATCAGATTTAAATTGGAATAAAGATTCCTAGAACCAGTTTTACAATATGAATTACTAGTAAACTTAAGTTTGTAATATTTTTCTTAAGATTTGATGTATTTAATAATCTAATCTATATTTTTTTATTTATTATTATTATAATCAAGTTTTTTTTAAATAAAACGACAAGAGGCCTAATTTATTGCATAATAATAAGTAACGACACCGCTGAACGAATTGTTGATTGTGTTTGTTGATTAATAAGCGTTAATTACTGTCCACTAATTAAGGCATTAAGGCGTCAATTAGTTTGTCAGAGCAATTTTTCTGTTAACTTGTTTAAACTTAACCTTTTAGCTCACAACTGGTCAGTCAACCCGCGCATGTCGATGACTATCATTGTTCGGGCGAGTTGGTATGAGACTTTACTTTACTACTTGATGTAGGGTTAATTATTTATTTATTATGGCATACAATCATAAATTTATTCGAATAAATAATTTAAAAAATTACAAATCTAGATTGTGACCCATTAATAGTGAACAGTGTTGTTTGAGGGTTATGAATTTAGTTATAAACCATGTTTAAGTATATTAATAATAAGTAAAAAAACTTTTTTAAAAAGATGAATAAAAAAATTACGTGCAAATTGTCTTTCTCGAAAATATTCCTTTTCTCTTTTCTTCTTTTGACTTCATTTCACTTTGTTACTTTATTAAGTGAAGAAATAAATGGCGATTATTAATGTTAATTTCTAAGGGAATAAATATAAATATGGGAAATAATGATAACCATTGATAAACAAAAACAAAATTATGTATTGTGTTTGTAATAATTTATTTTGGGATATTTTTATAATTTTTACACTTTATTATCAAAATCTTTAGGCTATTATGACTAACCATAAGACTAGTTTATTATTAAACATTCACCATCAAAATAGAGTAAGTTTTTTCACAGAGATGACCAAATCGCATTTACATTGTTGCAAACAGATTAAGACAATTGACCGCTTAACGCCATCTTAATGTAAAAATCTTAATCGCCTTTCTTAACCGCCTGTATCTCGACAGTCTTATAAACAAATATGAACCAGAACAATCCGGAAACAATGTAGAACAGCTGTAGGGGGTGGCTTAGACCCCATGTGGGGTTCAAACCCCTACAGAGGAGGATCATGGCGATACATCTGACTAGTTCGTAGGTGGGGGCTTTTGGCGAAGCATCCAGGATCATTCCAAAGACTGTCAGTGAACCTAGTATGTACATAACTAGGACGAACACTGTGATCTGTGATAACGTCTGGAACAAAATAAGGAATATTAGAGTGCATAAAAGCGTTGATGGCCGAGTGCTTAAGGTCGTTGCTTGCAATGCGAGCGGTCGCCAGTTCAAACCCCGCCACGTACCACTTTTCAATTTTGAAATTCATTTGTACGATTATTATACGCTTCAGCGGTGAAGGAAAACATCATGAGAAAACCTGCATGCCTGCGAAGAAATTCTGAGGTTGTGTAGTCGACCAACCCGCTGTTGGCCAGCGTGGTTGACTAAGGCCTTATAGCTCTAGTTTAGGGTAGGCCGGTGCCCCAGCAGTGGGGACGTATAGGCTGATGGTGATGAAGTTACCTAGAATGAGTTTTACTAGAAATATAACAGGTAAACCTACATGCTCAGATCTAATTAGATTACGATTACAACCCTCTACCTAGAAGGATAAATTTTACCAGTGCTGCAATATTCCAAGTCCCGCCTTAAGTTTTCCAAGAATACTAATACTATTAACTCATGGTTAAATGGGAAAATCATGGTCAGGAAATTCAGATAACATTATATTACCGTGACCCAGTTAGTCTGGTTAGCCTGTCAGAATAAGGTCGTGTGGATCAATCTTTATTATGGTGTTTGACATTTGAGAATCAAAGATTGATGAATGATTATGGGTAAGACGTGTCTCTCTTTATTAATTGTTTAAAATATCGTGACATTATACGGAAGTACCTACACTACGCTGGGTTTAGGAAAAACTCTAGCTTCTAAAAAAGTATGTCATGAAAATGGCAGCCAGTGCCTAATTGAGAAAAGAATATCACAGAAACATACGGTACCGAAATTTATTTATTTATTTATTAAATTAAAATGAATTATTTCGCGATAAAACCTTACACGATTACAAACAGTTATTGTATTCAGGAAAGGATCTTGACATTTAGTTATCCTTTTCGGGTAGGTACACTATCAAATAATCGTACATATGAATTTCAAATTTGAAAAACACGTAGGACGTGGCAGGGTTTGAACTTCTTTCATGGCAAAGACCTTTACCACTCGGCCATCGACGCTTTTTTCCTATGATTTATACTAGGTATAACAAAATACTGAAAAGCCGACCATGTAACCTACATTCATCATCCTTACACGGAAATTGGGTATTCCTAATCTGCACCGGAATCAAAGATGCCAAAAAAGCTATCAAACTACCGTTTGACTAAAGTTCCGTTGAGTTAGCCCGAATTTATTGAGGTTTCGACGCAAATTCTGGAGGAATCCAAAAGAGATTTGGTTCGCATCATTTGACATTATGACAGTTCAGAAGTTTTTTATATGACTTAGGCACGACCTTCAGTTTAATATGAATGTTGAGGTTTTTTTTGGAGTAATTATTTTCAGTAATCTTTGAAAATTCACTAATGTGTTCGGTTTTGTATTCAAAGTCAAATTCGATTAATGTTCTTTGCGTATTTGTGTAATTAGAAAGATTAATAAAGAAGAGCGTTTAATCTAACAAACAGTATTCTTGTCTGAGGCAATGTAAAATGAATTAGCATACAATTCATACATATGTAAATTAAATCACGCCTGATGAATATAGTATATTGGTACTGCAACGTGCCTACAGTGTTTAACGTTGTTCAATTTCAAAACTAATTGCAAACACTTTTGAAGAAAAGTGTATGAGGAAAAACATGTAATTCTGCAGTTCACTTAACAAAATGTTCTTTATAATGCAAATGAGTAGCAAAACACCTGGAAGGTTTTACAAATGATAAGGTAAATGTGCTTTGTTAAAGAAAACAGATGACAGTCACCACTTACCCGACGCCGCCATTTTTTAATTAAAAAGAATACTTGTAATTTTTTTTTCAGAGTAAGTTTTTTTCTGAATTTGAGGCGTATTTTTTTTCGGCTTATTAAGCTTTTCGGCACGGGCGAATGGACAGTTTCATCGTGAAATTTCAGTGCGCTGACCCAAAAATTTATTGAATTATTTTCGTTTGGTAGCTGTATGAAATAAGATACTTAAAATGTTTTAAGTCATGTAAGAATCCCTTGAATTTATTTTGATGTTTTAGAAAGTTTTAAATTGTCATTCTTTAAAAGCCTCTGTTATGGTATAATATATTTCAAAACAAGTTATAATATCTGGGACATTTCCACACACGATCATCTGACCCCAAACTAAGCAGAGCTTGTACTATGGGCGTCAGAGACTGATACACATACATAGATATTTATAAATACACGGAACAAACACCGATGTTCATCACACAAATATTTGTCCCGAGTTGGAATCGAACCCACGACTCTTGGAACCAGACAGGGTCACTAACCACTGTTCCACCGAGCCAGTCAAGTCCAGTTATTTATTATCCATGAATATTATTTACTAAACGGCTTTATTTTAACTTGTATGTAAAATAATATAAGAGTTCATTGTCGGTTCATAAATTAGCTTACTCTACACTAGATATCGAAACTTATTGTTACATCCAGTCCATATATTTTGTTTATGTCTCCACTTGCATTATTATTATACCCATCCCTCATATTGACACAAATCTAAGTGTGAAAAGTCACAACTCTATTACAACCATTTGCTAACTAGCCTAAAGTTTGAGAATAAATATGGCGTCGATATCAATGGAACTCAGGGACGAGAATGCGTCCGCCGAATTCCTAAATCTACTCTGATCAATTTCTGATCAGAAAACCTTACACAATTTTGGCCCGACCCAGGGCGCAAACCCAGGTGCTCTCAGCCCTTACACAGAGCTTGCTACCAACAAACAAACGAGACATGTATACTTACAGTGTGTATCAAGAAAAGCTCGTAGAAACCGTAGAGGACGAGGCTGTAATGTGTCAGCAGGTAGGCCGTGCACCACCGAGGCAGAACCACGTCGTATTTCACCCGCGTGTAGATGGCAGGCTGTGGAATAACAATCATGAAAAATATAAATCTATACTAGTATTATAAAGCTGCAGAGTATGTCTGTTTGTTTGAACGCGCTAATATCTCTAACTACTAGTTCGATTTGAAAAAATCTTTAAATTTTGCGTTGTATAGACCATTTATCGAGGAAGGCTTTAGGTTATATAACATCACGCTGCAATCACTAGTAGCAAAGCAACAATAGAAAAATGTGTAAAAAACGGAGGAAAAAGCGGACGAAGTCGCTGGCACAGCTAGTAAATTCTAACGGTTCAAGAGTGCTGTTACTGACTTATTTAGAGCTGAGCTGGCGGGACCTCCATAATTATTATTATGTTTTTTTTTGTATTGTTCTTTCTATAGTTGAAACTTATTGTATTAGCTTGTAAAATAATAAATGGCTCATGCTGTGTACGCTATTTGTAGATTGCCGTCTGGCAATTTAATCATATTTATTGTACGAATTTTATGGCTGAAAAACTGACAGTTATCTGTTTGTGTACCTATTTTAAATAAATAAATAACGATGTTCCCTGCGAAAAGATTGCTTGGCAATCAGACTACGGCCTTATAGCCATGGTCTAGTCTACCTAAATTTTGTTTTTCCTAAACGTGTTACGAGGGAGTGGATGGCACTCACTACTACAACAATCGATCCGTAAAATTAAGTATTATTTCAAATGTGTAGTGTTCGCACAAATATTGGACAATACTTTAATATCAGTTAGAAAAGTTCAACAAGCTCAAAGCCATGTTTACTTTTATTAGTAGCAAGCATAGTTTAATGAAGTTATTTTATATTGACAAACTCAAACTGTGTAACTGTGTGTACTGAGTCAATATGTTTTGGCTGATTACAATTTGTATGGTTGAAGGTATATAATTTTCTGTAGAAACGGTGTTCCAAACCGGTGGTAGAATCATACTATTGCTGTATTAACAATTTATGAGTGCATTTAAAATACCTTGAGATATGAATGAAGGATACTTGATTTTAATTTTTGCTAATAAATTTGTTAGTACCCACTTAATATAATATCTTCTTTTTAATTTTTTCGACCATGATTGGTATAGCCCAGTCGAAACGTCGAGCAGTAAGTAGCTATTGTATTTGCTACTCCTAATATCGCGTCATCATCAGCCCATATTATACGAGTAAGTCCCCACTGCTGGGGCACGGACCTACCCTAAACTAGGGCGATAAGACCTTAGTCGACCACGCTGGCCAAGTGCGGGTTGGTCGACTATCTTATTACTTTATAATATTGCGACTTGGATCTTTATCTGTAAGCTTGCAAATGTAACTGATGAATAAATAAATAAATATCGCGTGCAGACCCGTATAGTCTTATATTTAGCATTAATCTTCAATACAAAACTCACATCTTCAGCCATATCCTTAAATCTGACAGCGTTTTCTGGCTTCCAGCTGGGCCGGTCGAAGACGGCTCTCAGCTTATGTACCCAGTTGTCGTAACTACTGAATCGATCCACCACGTATTTCGTGTAGAATGTCTGCAAAAAGTAAACAAATAAGTATTGCATAAAATCGCAAAAATTGATCTGGTTTTGTGCTATGTTGCTATACACTTGTGTTACTAATATAAGAAGCGCCATAGAGATAGTTAGCAAGTCAATTTAGGCAATAAATTAGTAACAAATCAACAATATAGGTAAGTTTGACCGGCTGAAAGAATAAGAAAGAAGTAAAAGTATGATTCAACAATAACTATCTACATAAATATCGGGGATATGAATATGAAAGTTATTCTCTATATTTTTTTCTTGTCAAAACTAACGATTTAAATATAGTCGAAACGTAAATGTAAACGTAACTTAATCGAAAAGTAAGAAACTTTCTATTTTGTACTCGTAATATCGCCTATAGACGCATAAAAATCACTGTTTAATGTAATGGAACGCGAAAGTCTAAAATCTTAAATAGTCTTAAGACTTAAAAAGGGTAAAGGCAACTTCTTTATCGAGTGCACTATATAGTTATTATGCTTCGCGCGATAAAGTTCACGCGGAAGGTTGCAAGTGAAAAGCTAATAGCAATAACCTGCAAATGTAGAGGGTTGTACGAAGGCTGTTGGTAGATGAGACCATAGACAATGCGGTCGCCTTCCATCTCTGGCCTGAAAGTCCCGAACAGTTTGTCCCATATGATCAGGACTCCGCCATAGTTCACGTCAATGCAGTATGGGTTGCTTCCTGAAAATATACAAAGGAATATAAATGAGTAAAGTGTCAAGTTATTTATTTTTTTAATGCGCAGGACATTTATTGTTCACAAGTGTGCGCGCCAACAAAAATGCACTCTCTAGTTTCCGCAATCTCAAAATTTTGAAAGGAATAATGTAAAGTCCTTATTACGAGTGTACTACGAGTGACTTTATTTTATGTGTCATATTTAATGCAGTTCGCAGTATGTTTAGTGTTAAAGAAGGAAGATAGGCTACATAAAAAGAATATTTTTCAAAGCTCCCAAAGTGACATCACTCGTTTTCACTCGCATCTTATAAAGCTGTTATTTCAAAGCTTCTGAGCAACGTCAAGTTACTTTCTCTGTAGCTTTCCTATCAAAACTACTGATTCAAAATTTGATGGTCGAAACGTCAGACAGAAAGTAGCTAGGTTATTTGCTACCAGTGGCGAAGAGTCCATATAACCCGATTCCCATCGGCTTCCCTTCGAAAAATCGAGTCCATGGGCCAACGATATTTTTATTTGTTAAATTATCCATTTAATTCATTCAAATTGCTAAAATTAACAAAACGCCTACAAAATTTCATAGGCAATGCAAATAATGCCAAATAGAAGCCGATAAAATTCGGCTTACCTCTTCATACAAAAAAAACACCCATATCACCCATACTGAGCATCTGTCCTTTTCATTTCTATGAACTAATCGTCATGCTTTGTCTCGTTTTAGCACGCGCAAATGTACTAGGAAATAACTCGATGTCCACCGGGTTGTGATAGAGATAGTTAATTAGAAAACATACATGTGCAAGCGAGAAAGAACACTCGTGACGTAGATTCCCACGAACGTTTTTTTAATACAATTCATGTTTCCCATCAAGCAAAGGCATCTAGCCTGTGCAGCCTAGTTCCGAATTACGGATACATTAATCCGTAAAATATTATCCGTGGCTTTTTAGTTTTATATCGTGACTCTGGCCTAGAAAATATTGCTCACTTATGAACACAAATCAAAGAAGACATAGCTCCAGCCGAAATATTTAATAATTTACTGTAGACTAGGCTGTACGGACTAGATCCCTTTGCCTGTCCTTGATGAAATGAATTAGACAAAAAAATAGTTTTACATATGGCGGATAGTGCGAATTGTTTGTAAACAACTTGTTTTGTTTTGTCGAATTTTATTTGTTGTGTTGCTGAAGTTTGTTGAATTTGTATTGTGTATTGTATGTTGTGGTGTCGTTGTCGTGTAGTTGTTCGTTCGTTAGAAATGGTTATCGAAAGATACTTCGTTCTCAAAAGTAAGTTTAGTAAACATTAAACATGATTAACTATAATTAGGCAACCCCAAATATGACCATTTGATAAACGCAAAAATGGATTTTTAAACGTTTCCATACATCAAATTTACGACAAGTATATGTGGATGGCAGGCGCAGGTAAGTTAAATAAAATGTTTTGTTGTTTATGTTTACTTTATTGTTGGGAATAAAGTTCAGTTTGGAGTACCACAGGTTTTACTGATATGTGTTAATGACCAATATGCTTGCAATGCTTAAACTCGGAATGCAGTTTTATAAATAATAACATTTGAACTATAGTACATTAACATCAGTGTATATCGGTCATTATTTTGGTAAGTAGTTTTTATACTCCGGCTTCCCTTCTGAAAATATTCACCCTTCGCCACTGTTTGCAACTCCTGATTATCGCGTACAGAATGAACAAACTAAGTAAAATCGCTATTTAATGTAATGGAACGCCACAAACAAACACTTTGACCAGATTGAAAATGTATGCATACCTTAGAAAATAATATAACAGTCATCGTAACAATCTTTCAAAGATAAGTAATCTTTATATTTCAAAGATTTTCTCCAATAGAAATTCGATACTATCAAATATCACTAATGGAATTGGCCGATGGACGGTACAGATCCCGTTAATAAATTACTTCAAAGGGAGAGCGGTATGATGGAGCGGATGATGATGGACCTTATTCTTTTATTTAATAATGCCTGAGTGAATCGATATTTCAGAGAGATAAAAATGTTATTGTGCATAAAAGATATTGTGTGTGGTTTAATACACTAATGGATCTCTTGGACTTTTCTTTTTTTTTGTGAAGAACTTGGCTTAATTGTTATTCATTATCATCATCATTCTCCTGCCCCTGTCTCACATTAAGTGGGATTAAGAAGCACAATAAAACTTCTTCCACTCGGGCCTGTCATTCGTCAACTCAGCGTCTACTCCTTTCACTCCCATATCATCTCTCAGACAATCCATTCATGTCGTTATTATTTGAAGCTTTTTAGCAAACACTTCTAAATATTTTACGGGAAAAGAACGTATTTTCCACATTTAAATGCTCACGAAACATCTAATTTTCTATTATTTTGAGCAATTAATAGTGAGAAAGCTTCTTTCTACCTATAAATCAAAGCAGGTAATAAATCTAATATCTGGTCCTGACTAATGACTCCTGGTACTGAAAAAAATAAATATTTTGACATTTCCACAAACGGTCATGTGACCCCATTTATTGGGGTCACACGAACGACAGCAGAGCTTCAATAAATAAAAACACATTCCCGGGTGGGAATCGAATCCACGACCCTTGGAATCATAGCCAGTGTCACTAACCATTGTTTCACCGAGCCAGTCAAGTCACCTGTCAGAGAAATAAAAATAGCGCGATTTTGGGCTAAGGTTCATTACAGAAAATGTAGGTGCTATTTACCATGGTGAATCCTATGGTGGCTGGGCGTGTTGAGGATATACTCCAGAGGACCGAGGGTCTTGATGGCCTCCGTGTGGATCCAGAACATGTACAGGTAGCTGAACTGGTGGTGCATCACGAACTGCGCTGGGGGGATGGCCAGAGCCAACGGCAGGTAGAATATCTGAAAAACCATGGAGTAGCCTGGTTATAATGTTCAACAGATCACAATGGTTAGGGTTGTGAGCTTTCCGCTTTCCCGCCGGAGAAGCCGCAGAAGCCGTTCACAGCTAAGTTCTCCCGAAAAAAAGGATCACAATGGAGATGAACAATCTCTTAACATGCCCGGATCTAAAGGAGGGCAAACAGAGGCACTTGCCCCGGGTGGCAGTTTTATAGGGGGCACCAAATCCTTGAGTCTCGATCCGTCATAAACAGCAATTAACTCGGTCAGAAGAGAAAAACCTCCCTCTCGGGGGCACCATGATCAAAGTTTTGCCCCTGTTCAAAAAAAGTAGATCCGTATAAATATATAACTTTGGTCCATAATTGTATTCCTTATGTTATCGAGTTCTCGATATTTAGGCATTGTTGTAAGCGCCATGATCACGGTTCAACTTATCTCTATGGATATTAGCCAAGTGCATAGAATATATTTATTGGTGCACTATCTCTTTCCCTCTTTCTCTTTGACCAAAGTGACGAAAATTCAACACGAAAATAGAGAAAAAAAAGCTACACTAGCCAATGAAACTGCAAATCAAAAGGCGACCTCACAAATATGTTTCAGATTGCGTATTGAAAATCTTTGCTTGAGTTACAAATATAAATTATACCATCAATAAACCTTCATAATTGAGACAAGGCTTGCAGCTTTGATATATTTATGATAAATTGTTGTATTATCTTTACACAAAACTGTATTACAAGATTTTAAATTACCCTGGCCGTTACAATAAAGTTAAAAAGGAATTGTTCACGATCTATAAAAGAAATAACTACATTTGTTCTCGCCATAAACTGTAAGAAGTGTGATTCCTCATTTCTATTTCCAACTATAAATCTTGCTAATGAAGAAACAACAATAAACTCACTACTTCCCGTTGTATGCCATGCAATTGTTATCAACAATGTCTTTGTGGCGCAAAACTCACGCGAAGTTACGACTCAGTCGACAATGCAAAGTCCCAAAGCTTTATCGTAAGCTCTTGAAAGTTTACCAAGTATTCAAAGGCCGAGCAATTCTTATAAATTGCAACATTCTTGTGAAATAATTTTCCATTTCGTTCGCAAATTAATTTGTATTGTTCGGGTTTGTTTCAATTATTTTCTTGTTGAGGGCAGCGATTATAATTAAAATTTATTAATCCAGCTTTTGCTGTCGAAAAATACGTTAAATTTTATAACTTTTCCAAGAAATTATTATTTAGTGCCCTGACGTTTTTTTTTTCATATATATATGGAAGAGTATTTATAACGCAGTTAAAACAGTCTTTAGGGGTTTAATTAGTCATTTTTTATGTTTTCAATTTAATTTAGAGTTAGCATAAATTTAATGGGAGAAAAAAGTTGGTCTCATATTATCGAGAGATAGAAGTGAAAATGTATGTCATCAAAATAAGCAGTGCAAAAGTTTTGTGCAAGATGAAATAAGGTTTACGGTAAATCTTTCTTTACGAGAGCTTTAGGAACCTCTTAATGCAACATCCATTAGCAGGCTTAAAGAAATAGGGACGATGAAGTTTGTCCTAGCTCTACCGTAATAGTGAACGTTGAAAATCCAAGTAGCTGTTACGTAGTGAGAAATACTTACAAATCCACACCATCCCTGTAAGATTGACTGTCTTATTCCGACGCCCATGTTGAAGTCTTCTGAAGTATGGTGCACTTGATGCTGGGCCCAGAGAACGTGAATTTCTGGAAAAAATAATAAGTAATATTAGACTACTGGCCCGTGTTGAAAAAAATTTGGGTCATTTGAACCACCAGATGACCTATGTAGAACGATATAAGAGCATAAAATAATAAGATTCAGCATTATGCCGTCACTTGTAAGCTGTCCAACTGAGTGCAGGTGAGAAAAGAGGGGGTTGCAACCCTCTGTTTTCCCCCTTGTCGCATGATTTTTGTACGGCGTTGCGGAATAATGTATTAGAAGCAGTATTGAAATAGTATGAAACTAATGCCGTTCAAAAATGGTGCGCCAAAAAGTCGGAATTTATTTTTGATTTTCCGACAATTTTGATTTGATTTTCCGTGAATCTGGTCATTTAATTTTGAACGGCAACCCCTCTTTTCTCACCTGCACTCAGCATTAACAGCCGCGGCCCTACGGAACCACGATGCTAATTTTCAGTGTTAGCCCGGCGATCGGGAAAGCTACGTCAAACGTGAAGTGAGCTGTATAAATGACATTAGTGCTGGTTCGGGGATGGATTAGAAACTCAAAGATGTGGCAGACGAAGACGGGCGGCGCCATTTCTCTCGCGACCATGATTAGTGTAACCCAGTCGAAACGTCAGGCAGTAAGTAGCTTTTCCTCATATCACGTGTAGACCTAAGACTAATATTTAGTGTAATAGAACGCAAAAGTCTAAAATATTATTTATTTTATAAACTTAGTTTTATCCGTAAAAAATATACCTTAAAATACCAGCAACCTGCTGAGAAAAACGTCCAGGAAGTGAAAGTGTAGGTTTTTGGTGTCGCCCGTCTGTCGTAAGACCGAGAAAACAGGACGAGAAGAAAATAATGTAAAAAAATACCCAAAAGACTTACACAAATATTATGACTTTCATACCAGAAAATGACTGTCTCGTATGAATCAGAAATACAATTAATAAAAAAAATACAATCAGAACTGTGTATAATATGAATCTTCATAGATATGACCTATGTATGTGACTAGTTGAGAAGACTCAGTAATAGTTTTTTGTAAAGTATACGTAACGTCGAATTTTAAGTAACAAACATTATGTGAGTTAACTGAAATATTATACGAGTTTTAACCGTACAATCAGTTTAATTCCAAAATGCCTAGATTATAGATTTCAGTTTTCTCTTTTGTTTCTTGCAGACATTTAGATTTTGAATAAGTAATTAGTAAAGTTTGTTAGTATTTGTAAGTTCGAAAAAATAATAGTTTTTTACATAGTTTTTATGACATCCAACGAATTCAAGCCGTTGTTTTTTGTTTACTTATAACAACAAACTCAAAATTTATAAGATTTCTTGTTAAAGATCTTCGAGTAGTTCACTAAAATTAGAATTAAATGAAAATAAATAAGTTAAGTAATTGCATTCGCAAGTCTCGTCTTTTTAAAACGTTTACTAAGAATATTGACTAACTAAGGTAATAAAAAAGACGACGGCGACTTTTTAATTAGATATCTGAAGAATGCTGGCACGGATCATGTTTAGATTAGCTTTGAGTTCGATGAATTAGAAAGCTTTTTTATCCGAAGTCTTTTATTAGCCGTAAGCTTATTGATTTTTTAAGCTATTGCATAGCTTTTATCGCGGGCTTTGAGCGCGGCGACCGAACCAAGAAATTCCGTAACGAAAAACACCTCACAATCGTCTAACGTCGTTTCAGTTCGGTAGACTTCGGCACGGTGTTTGTGTGCGTGCGGTTAGACGTATTGTACGACTTTACGAAACTCTCACGAATCCAGACGAGCTGCTCCGAAATCGGACGATGCTATGCAATAGCTATATCGCGGCAGTCCCCGAGTGCCACACGTCTTGTTTTTTTAAATGTAAGTGCTTCATCATGATCAGCCCATTTACATCCCTACTACTGCCCCAACGGGCACGGGCCTATCCTACTCCAGGGCGATCAGGCCTTAATCAACCACGCTGGCGAAGTGCTGGTTGGTCGACTACATAACCTTAGATTTTCTTCGTAGGTGTGCAGATTTACTCACGATTTTTTCCTTCACCGTTAAAGCGTTGAATAAACGTACATATGAATTGAAGTATTAACCATGGCATGAATTACGTGTACCTATACAAAGTATTTAATATTGACTCACCATGGCAGGCCCGGTGCATCCAATAGTATCCGAAGTCTACGCCAATGGCAGCTATGATCCATGTTGAAACGTTGTCCCATGGTAAATCTATGAGTCTCCAATTCGTGTATACCCATGTATAAAGGTATGACTCTGCTCCGCGCCATATAAGCCTGCAGAAAAGAAAACTTTATTCATTTTGTAGCAATGGCTGCGATGCTGACATCTTATAAAACTTAAATCTTCGTAACATTGTTTGTGACTTATAAGATTAATATTATATCGTTTCATTAACTGCCTCGTTGGTCCCCGGTTCGAGTTCAGGGTCGGGCAAAATTTGAATGAGTTTTTCTGTAAAGAAATTATTCAGCCCGGAGTTAGAAGGTCGGCGGTTGCACGCCCGTGCCTACGAAAGCACGTAAAGACCTGTGCCCGGTTTCTCGGATTGCCGTCTCACAGAACTATGAGAGTAAGGGACCAGAGAGTGCACTTGTGTTTGCGCGCACACTTGTCCACAATAATATGGCATGTGCACTTGCCTGATCTCAATTGAGGTTGGCCGCCATGACCGAAATCGGTCGGACGCCTTATTATTATCATATCGTCAGTTCTTCAGTTTTATTTTTGGTGCAACCGCGTCAAAATGTCAGACAGGAAGTGGGTTTACTGTTACTTACATAAACACACCACGCAGTAGAATTCGGCGATAATAATAATGTATCGACATTATTATTTACTCATCGCTTAGTTATATTTAAACATTCTAAAGAATAAAATAATAATGATAATAAGTTCATGAAAAATATTTTAGGGGTAATTGTGAGACCTAAAAATGCTTACCTGTGTTAGAATCTATACTAATATTAAAGCTGAAGAGTTTGTTTGTTTGTTTGAACGCGCTAATCTCAGGTACTACTGGTTCGATTTGAAAAATCTTTTTGCGTTGTATAGACCATTTATCGAGGAAGGCTTTAGGCTATATAACATCACGCTGCGACCAATAGGAGCAATGATACAATGGAAAATGTGTAAAAAACGGGGGAATCGCGAACGAAGTCGCTGGCACAGCTAGTATTGAATATTTTCCAAGTTATAAATTAAGATCTATTTAGTGCGAATTTAAGAGTTGATGGAATATACAGGTACTAGCTTTCCGCCCGCGACTCAATTTTTTATTAAAATTTAATTGAAAATATAAGAATATAGATTTAATTGAAAATTTAATTAATTGAAAATATAAGAATAGATTTAATATCTACTTCTCTGTTTGATACAGGTATGAACCGTATTTATTGTAGTGCGATCAGCTCGTCTTTTCTTCTGACCCAAAAACGTGATGATTGAAAAATGTTTGTCAAAGAACCTTCTTTATTATTTAGTCACTATAGATATCGAATTTTGTCAATAAACGAACATGACAATTAGATGTCACTATATAGCTGAATGAAAATCTCTAAAATAGACAATAATTAAATAGACTTAATATAGATGCATGTTGTCGATTCAAGACCCTTATAATAAATCTGAGGTATTATTTTCGGAAATAAAAACTCAAACAAATAACTTACACAAATTAATGCCTAAAACAAATACCTAAATATAACAGTACCTAAAGTTTCGAGACGTATTACAAAAAAAATATTTCTGGACGCACACATGAATAGTTGTTACAGTATTTGACAGGATTGGACAACGATACTCTATTCCAATTATGAAGCTTTTGTGACAGATGTGAATTTAACACTACCAGGGAAGTACCCCTTAGAAATCGATACACAGCGGCAACGATTCTCGATTAGTAACTAATTTTAATCGAATTAACTTTCAAAAACTAAGGTTAATAAAAATTGTCGAAAGAACAATATAAGACATGCAAAACTTCCAATATTGTTTTTTGTCGAAAAAAAGAAATACACGATTGCATGTTTAGTATAATAATTATATAGATATATAATGACGTGAATAATAATAGTCAAGTTTTTAAAAATTTACACTGAGTTTAAAAGACCATAAGAGTTATACTCTCGTGTAAAAAACTCGTCAATGAAGCAGCCCCATTGCCGCCAGATTCATTTTCATTCGCGAATGATCGATTTAACTAACTGAATACTTGAGGCATGTCACTATGTTTAAAAGTAAAACATAAACCATAGTACGTAACTGCATTCGCGAAAAAAAATATTATTATATTTTGAAGTTCAGATTTAGAAACAATAGTCAGATCAAAAACAATAAGTTAATTTTGCTTGTGAATTAATTTTAAAGTGTTTTTGGGTAATTGTAAATTTTTAAAATGACGATTTACTACCAAACACAAAAAAAGATATTACATTGCATTTAAATGAAACGTGCAGAGTTACGTTCTTCGAAATGTCAAAAGAGACTTCATAATTGGAATAATGTTTAACAAAATGACTGACGTTTCATGTCAAGTCCCACGGGAACTCTGTCAAACGGGATAAAAAAAGTATCCTATGTCCTTCTCCTGGCTATAAGCTACCTCCCTACCAATTTTCAGCCAAATCTGTTCTGCCGTTCTTGAGTTATAAGTGGTGTAACTAACACGAGTTACTTTCGGATTTATAATATTATTAAGGACATACCAACATTCGCACTGGTTAGTATTTGTAGCACCAATTTGTGTAGGTACTTACTAATTGATAAGACGCAGCTTGTAAAATTGTTCATTATTATACTTTTAAGTGTTCCCACTTCTAAAATACAAAGTAAAATGAATTTTAAAGGGCCAGAGGCAAAGTTATACGGATTACATTCATCGATTCTTTTAAATACCCATTAAACGCAATCTGAAGTCTTATTACGTCATCATTCACAAGCTAATGGATATTTTTAATCCAGCTAAAAGGTTTTATGGCTGAACAAGATATCTTCAAACAAATTGCTGGGGGTACCAATTGAATGTTTTCAATATTTTTTGAATACCCCATGTTTCATTAGAATCTAACTGTCAGAAATGGGACATAATCAGGTCTCGGTTGATTTAGAGGAAACTTTGTATTATAAATATCTGGGACATTTCCACACACGGTCATCTGACCTTAAACTAAGCAGAGCTTGTACTATGGGCGTCAGAGATTGATATACATACATATATATTTTTTAAATACATACTTAAATACATAATCACACCCAGACACGGAACAAACACCGATGTTCATCACACAAATATTTGTCCCGAGTGGGAATCGAACCCACGACTCTTGGAACCGCCAGCCAGGGTCACTAACCACTGTTCCGCCGAGCCAGTCATTACCCGTATTCTCTGATAACCATGAATATGTGTCTTAACTATGGCTCAATATATCTGATAGGTATTTCCTCGATCAGTTGTTACATTAGCCTCATGCAAATGTATCCCGGAATCGAAGTGAGGAAAATGTTTTATTTTTGTTATCGTGCAGTAGGTAATTGCAAAATTACCGATGGTCGGGTATTTACAGCTGGATATAATGCTAACATCCAGGTTAATTTGTTTTTTTTAGTAATTTAGAACATTCGTTTTCGAAAAGGGTCTGTAAGAGCATAGAACTCACAAGTGGCTCATTTATAAATAGATATTTATCTTAGAACATACATATACTAAGGGTATATACGTATCTTTCAGAATAAAAAAACTATGGTTTTAAGACCCATTCAGTCTGAACGATAATAAAAGTAACAAATGCATAGATTCCATTTCAATCGTGACTATGATTGGTAACCGAATCGAAACGTCGGGCATAAAAAAAATAGTACTTATTAAGTATCCGTGTATATGCTAACATCCGTAAAGATTCCAGTGGAACGCATAATTATGAAGGTATATCGTATTTATCAACGATAAGGTAACCGAAACCGATAGCGATGCTAAATTTAACCGAAACTCTTACCTTCCACCTTCCAAGAAGATGCCATTCGAAACACTGGTGATACCATCGTTGAGCCGAATGCCTTTCTTGCCCTCCAACTTGAGTACTATATGCTCTATCACCATGAACATAAAGAAGTATGGCCATGACTGAAAAAAAAAAATTCGTTATGATATCAGGAAAAATCTTAATTAAGACTATTTACATAGCGCTGGAAAATTTTGAAAAATACACATCTTTTAAAAAATGAAATTCTAGAATGTGTTCTAATATGATAATAATTAAAAAAACAAGTTCATTCGATCGATACTCGTATACCTTCAGTACTTTCTCTTTCCACAGAAGATAAAAATAAAAATGTTATTTTTTCGAAACGCCTTATTATTATTGGTTAAAAAAATATTTGTTCAGGTGTAGTGCGTTCGACTACATGTGGATCGATTTGAAAAGGATCGTAAAGAATCAATATATCACTGAATATGGATGCGGTGAAAGATTGTATTTATTTTGGGTTGTACACCTATATTTTTTTAAGGTTGATGTTTGTTAGTCGAGTCGCAAACATTGGTCCCCTTTTCGTACAAGGTATCTAAAGGTGCTTTATTTTTTTCAAATTTTCATTTTATATTACTTGTTAAACTTGTTGAATTATATCAAGAGGCAATCGCTTAATTTTGTAGTGCTTTACGTTGCCTACCGGGAAAAAACTCGATGGTTGCTTCATTTAACAGAAAAAAAAATAAACTGTGTCTGTGTTTGTCGCAATACTGAGTATCCTACAATCTCTCATCAACCTAATTTATTATCAAGTAAGCTACAAAAACATTTTCAAAATAGGATCTTTCCAAAAAGTTAATTTCAGCCCCTCATTATGTGGACTCAAATGAGGTAGAGCCTGAGCAAACCTTATTACCTGAACGTAGAAATTGGGCACTTCATCAACGTCTTCATACGAATGGTCCTTCGGGTTTATGACGTAGAACATTCGACCGAAGCCTTTGACGAACTCCCCAGCATCCTGGAGGACCGACCCGTTCCCATGGTGACCGAGGACGTCCATCTTATACGCGATACATCGAACGCCCTTTAACGAATGTGGCTGATACGGTTCGTGATTGAAATATGTACGTGCTAGTTACGACACTATGAAAGTTATATCCCGGTGTCCGATTACTACGTTGCTTGAACGATTTCTGGTTTAGAATGTTTCCCGGTTTCCGAGATAGTTGGAAAACGCTCTATGTTCAGAGGCAGGAAAAAAACGATGTACTTCCGATTTTCGACTTATGACACTTTCACACTTAAAAATACTTCAGCGCATATGCGTCCGTTTGCAAAGTTGAATTACAAATGAGCTGCATTAGGTGTGCCTTTATTATTTTGTGTCGTTTTTATAAAGAATCGGCATAATCAAAGAATACCTGAAGACACCAACGAGTTTTATCGATAAAGTCATTAGTAGTACTTAGATTGTTTTTTTCCCACAACTCTTGCGTAATTATAACAATACGGTTGATTAACATTTCAATTTATTGCGTAACTTTCCCTTTGATTACACTTGATTTGATGGTTTGTTTTAGCCGCATAATTATGTAGATCTGAGATAGTTTAACTAACTACATTCTCAAATGCGTTTAAAATCTTGTTAAGTACATTATGTTTATATTACATCATCTTCATATTCCTGCCCTTGTCCCACGCTAAGTGGGGTCGGTGCAATATTTGTTCTTCTCCTTTTGTTTTGGTTATATCTACTAAATTATAAATATATTAAAAGAACTATATTGAGACTAAATTCACAGACAAGCTTAACTTAACTGACTCAAAAGTTGATAAATAAAATAAATAAATAAATAAATATCTGGGACATTTCCACACGCGGTCATCTGACCCCAAACTAAGCTGAGCTTATGTAAATTTAAAATTTTTAAGTGCTAAAGCTTGCACTAGCTGTAATAATATTTAGAAAAACGGAAAAATTCAACTGCCTCACCGCGGCCCGGGGATTCGAACACCCGTCCTTCCGGGAATCGCTGAGCTTGTACTATGGGCGACAAAGACGGATATACATACATAGATATTTATAAACACATACTTAAATACATATTCACACCCAAACGCGGAACAAACGCCGATGATCATCACACAAATAATTGTCTCGAGTATGAATCGAACCCACGACTCCTGGATACGCCAGCCAGGGTCACTAACGACTGTTCCACCGAGACAGTCAAGTTGATTAATCTTTATTGCCTGTTTGTTTAAAGTTAACTTAATATTTTAAAGTGAAACATATTTTACAGAACATGATAAGAGTTAAGAATAGAATAGAATAGAAAATTTATTTGCAACATGTTCTTAATCTAGGTACAAAAACATGACCCTTTCTCCCGATCTTGGCCATCGTGGTTCTTATTTTAGTGTCGACTGAGCCTCGCAAAGAAGACGTATATGGCTATAAAACATAATTAATCGAATATGTAGATTAATGCGATATATTATTAGTTGAAATCAATCGCCTTAGTTTTTAATGGTATTTAAGGTCGATAAAATGAAGCACCGATAATTTTAGGGTATAGTATAGCCTCAGAAATAACTCCTATAGAAGGTAAAACTTTATTTTTTTATTAATTTTAATTAAGTGAGCTAAAAGAAAGCCAATCAATGGTCAGTTGCACTACCGTATTATGGAGAGTTCCGGTCAAACTTCTATAAAATAGATAGTGATGTTAGTGAAAAATTAAATATTATTTTATTTAAGAATATAAACTTTGAGATTACCTTTATTTCCTAACTAGTGCTTATAAAACTTCCTTCATGCCAAGTTTTACATCTTAACTTCAATAGGAAGTGCCGCATATGTTTTCTTTTCTGTGTTTGGGGCACGTGAAAACTTAGGTTTAAATGACGATAACTATGCATTTCGTCAGATCAGTAACTTGATATTTTCTCTTTCTTTCTCATAATAATGTAAAAGTTATCAAAGGTAACAATATTATTTAGGTTTTGTGATTTTATTTATGCCCAACTTGTCTCGTTTCTGCCCTTTATCTATTGGGTATCATAATCGTAATTAAGTTTTCAAACGTTTTCTTGAAATAAAAAGCTGCATTTCATAACATAATTTATTTTTAATTCCAATTACGAAATTCTTCGAATGCATTTGACATAATCTGACTAGTTATAATGTAGTTAAGTTAAAAAGCGACCTAATTGTATAATTACTTGCCTCTTATCGTAAATTACTGGCGCTTGAGTGTCAGTAATTGTTTCTTGTAAACACAATTAATTAGTTAACTAAATGTTTATTCAATTATTGACCATAGACAAATAGGCCCCTTGTGGAGTCTATTTACATCTATCGCGACATTATAAAAATAAATAAATATATTAATGCTAATGTATTGCATAACATTATGCAAATCGTTAGGCCTAGAAAGAGTTTAATATGTCTGTGTGTTCGTTTATTTATGTTATTATTTTTAATAACTTAATTGACTCCCTTGAAGTTATCTGGTGCTAACATACATTTACCCTAATTTAAGCATGAGGTCTTTAACATGTTATTGAATTTGACTGGCTCGGTGGAACAGTGGTTAGTGACCCTGGCTGGCGGTTCGAAGAGTCGTGGGTTCGATTCCCACTCGGGTCAAATATTTGTGTGATGAACATCGTTGTTTACTAAATGTTGTTGTCACAACGCCATCAAGCTAATATCACGTATATTTCGAGCGTACTTTTGAGTTTCGTTTATCCCTTCTTTTTTCTTCCTAACTAACTAACGATGATGGCTTGGAGGAGCCTTGTCATCATCATCGGGCTTGCGGGGGAGCGAATGGCTCTCACTTCCTTTCGTGAAACCAGTATTTATTGATTTTAATAAAAAAAAACTGCACAAATTTGTTTTATTTCTAAGATAATATCTATTTACTGCGGGAAAATAACCACTTACATTTTACGTTGTCTATAGCCCACTCATTAGCCGGCTGTCATCATCATCATCATCATCATCAGCCCATTTCTGTCCACTGCTGGACATAGGCCTCTCCAAATGCACGCCACTTCTCTCTATCCTCGGCCACTCGCATCCAGCTCCTACCAGCCGTCCTGCGCAGATCGTCACACCACCTGGCCTGCGGGCGTCCTACACTACGTTTGCCCGTCTACCCCAACGGTTGTCGGTTCTACGGCTGATGTGGCCAGCCCACTGCCACTTCAACTTGCTAGCCGGCTGTGCTAGGGAGCAATGTTTACGCGACGATTATACACGGGGTCGCTGGTGGAAGAGTTTCTTAGGGTAACAAGATGACTTCAATCCACCTGATGGTAAACGGTAGTGAGATCCAATTATGAGGTAGTTGTCGGTTGAGGTATGTGAAATATAAAAAAAGCGACCCCGTGGTCCACAACCCGTCACGTCACGCTTCCGACAGAGGTGAAAAGTGGATTGCTGGAAGTGATCTCTGTTTAACCCTCTGGGAAAAAGGCGTGATTTTATGTATGTTTGTATGAAAGTTCTGTTTTTTTTTAAATTAAGTTGGTAGTTATTTAGTGTGCTTTGATTGGATAAGTTTTGGTAGAAGCTTTAGATTGTTGAATGGATTTTAAACAATAATTGATTTTTGGTTTAAATAAACCAAACGAGAAATTTATTCGTACGAAAAAAATTAACCATGAAATCCTTTTAATAACGCCATCTATACTAGCGTCCTTACAACATAATGTCCTTGTTCGGACTTGCTAGTTACCTGTTGGTGGGTGCCTTGAAAACTCGACCAAATCCTAACAGATGGCAGTCAAAGCCATAATATAACCATTGTATTTATTTATCTAAGTGTTGTTTTTAATTTATTCATTTCCAAAATTGAAAAATAAACTTTAAAGGCTATGACAGCTAACAAATTACATTTATTTAATTAAATTCTAGAAATAAAAAAATGATGGTCGAGAACCCATCATATTTCTTAGCTCTATAACAAAAAATTGATTATTATTGCATCATATTTTAAAAAAAGCACTACATAATAATATCATATTAAGTACCTACGAATATAATTGCCGTTTGATTACAATCATTACACTTCCACAATAATTAGCGTTATAAATGGTTTACTTCGAATGGCATTAGCGTTAAAAAGTAATCCGTCATTTCTTTGTGAAATCACAGTGTTTTTCAAGTCTGTAGATATAAGTAGACGTACTTACCTACTAATAGCTTATAATTACGTTCTATCAAAATTCAAAATTGTTACATTAAAAGTAGAGAGTGTATACTTGAATAATTCCACCATAACATTCGTGTAAAAATGCATTAAACAATAATATTATAGTTATGCCAAGACAGGTAAGTCGCAAATACATAGCTACTTACTGCCCGAGGTTTCGACTGGGTTACGCCAATCATGTTTGACTACGATGGTAGTTTAGAGAAGCCTTATCATCATCACCTGACTTGCGGGGGGGAAAAAGAAAAAAAACAACCCTTTTTTGTTTTTCTATCCCGGTGAAATGCGTTGCGCACCTTCACCCTGAGAGGGGGTTCTCTCCGGGTGATGTGTCGGACTCCCCAGCGACTGGCGAAAAGATGATAAATGCCAGCCGCGACTCCTGGGCGGACTGCAATGCCCAGGGGGTATACCGACTAAAACACCGGGTGGTCCTCATCGCCTATTGGCGGTGTTATGGTACCTGGCATAGCCTTCACTCACAACCGCCGGCTGGCTCTCTCACCCCTACCTATTACAATGTAGCGATTGTGGCTATATTATTATATAATAAACTTTGTAATTATAAACCCGCGCAGCGTACTGTCGTGCTCATTAGGCATGCCACACTGGGCGCACGGGTCACGCGTTCGATTCCCGCTCCAATTCACCGCAAACTAATTATAACTATAGGGAAAAGTCTTGCGTAGATTACAATATTATTACTTTGATTAAATAAATAACCGTTAAAGAGCTTTTGGGTCGCAGTAGGTAATTCCTCACTGATAAGATCAGCTAGCTAGTGAAAGTAATTTAGTAGTAGTGTTAAAATAAACTTATAAAATAAACTTACATAATCGAAAAGGTGGAATACTATTCGGTACTTACTAGTGAAACAAAACAAACAAGCATGAAAAACAAAAAATTCGTGTGGGACTCGGGGACTGCCGCGGTATAGCTATTGCATAGCATCGTCCGATTTTGGAGCAGCTCGTCTCGATTCGTGCGAGTTTCGTAGAGTCGTACAATACGTCTAACCGCACGCACACAAACACCGTGCCGAAGTCTACCGAACTGAAACGATGTTAGACGATTGTGAGGTTTTTTTCGTTACGGAATTTCTTGGTTCGGTCGCCGCGCTCAAAGCCCGCGATAAAAGCTATGCAATAGCTTAAAAAACAATATTGGTAAATGTTAAAAAAACAATACTGCATATTTGACAAAAGAGTAGGTACAACAGTTTGTGTGGGAAAATGAAATTGTGGTTCTTGCTATCTCCTTCGCCATTTTCCGCATTTTCTCACCGTTTAAACTACGACGAACATTAAAGCCAAAATTACCTAAATCGGTCGAGCCTTTCTTAAGTTTTAGTCAGACAAACGAACAGCAATTCATTTTTATTCATACAGAAATGATCGAATCATGCCAGTAGGGACAAGTGTGTCGAAAAATAAGATACGTTTAATATATAATTTTAAACTGTCATGGTTACACACATTAGAAAACTGAAACTGTCCGGGATATTTACCATGTTGTTTTGTTTTAATGAGCTCCCGATATTTCGGCACTGTTGCAAGCGCCATGATCACGGGTGAACTGTAGGACTGCGAAAATGACGGTAGGTCTAAGGGCAGACATATCGGGAGCTCATTAAAACAAAACAACATGGTAATTATATCCCGAACAGTTTCAGTTTTCTTAGATACGTTTACTAGAAACGTCCGTCTATTTCTAAAATATGACCTAATACTAGTACTATTAGGCCTGTAATATCTGAGTCTGACTGATTTTAACCCCAGACTTCTATCTTCAAGCAAGTCTAGTCTAGAACACAAAGACTACGCATAAAACACAACTACGCATTGAACAAAGAAACCTTTGAATTAATAATACAAGTGCTGCATTGTTCCTCAGGGAAAAATGTCTGCGAAGACAGCAGTATGGCGCCTTCCTATTTTCTAGCATTTATTTCATTATAACTAGTGTTTACGGTCACTTTATTCCTTATTTCCATTTACTTGTTTCCTATTGGTTTTAGTCATTTTACAAAGTAGTGAGCGAACAAGATTTTTCAAACAAATATTATGTATGATATTAGACTTTCGCGTTTCATTAAACTAAATATTAGTCTTTATGCCATATCTTTATTTGGTCAGTTCGCTCGCGACCATGATTGGTGTAACCCAGTCGAAACTCCGGCAGTAAGCGTATTTATGTATGTATTTGCTACTCCTAGTAACCCGTGTATACCTATAAAGATTAAAAAAACAAATATTACACAACAACACGTAGTACATTATCTGATCCCGTGGTATGTAGCTTGAGCACTCGTGTTACAGATATCAAAATCAATAATGAATGGATAAAGAAATATACTTATAGTTATTTAATAACACACCCAGGCACGAAACAAACACCGATGTTCGTCACACAAACATCTGTCCCGGAAATCGAACCTTTGGAACCATTGGTATTAAACCTGGGTCACTAACCATTATTCCACCGAGCCAGTTTAAACTGCCAAAGAAAAGAACTACAATGTAGTTCTTTATGTAATGTGAGTATCCGCATCACATTAATGGGGGTTAACCGAGGAGTTCCCTGAAACGCTGTTGGCCGGTCGTTGCGCCGGTTCCCATCAGACCTATTAATAATTACCTACGACCTGCGCTTTATACATCAGTTTTGCGGCAAAGTGTAAAAATGCATATAAAAAGGCAATTTGATGAGATAACAAAAGGTAAAATTCGTTGAAAACACGATATGTTTTTTTTTATTTCGAGTTTTCTGCTAGGTGCCTTCTTAATCGATCATTAACTATTACACAATATCACATGCATTAATATGATCCTGTGGTAAGTAGCTTAAGCACTTGTGTTACGGAATTCAGAATCAACAGTGGATACACAAATGTACTTTAATAGATTTAACAAAATACTCAAACACGGATGTCATCACACAAAGGAACCATAGTTAGATAATTTAATTTAGCTGATAGTGTAGGATAGAGATTCAAAACTGCTATTAAAATGTCTCGTAAATTGTCTTATATTTTCTTTTAAGTAAAACCACGGTTAGATAATATGACCATGGTAAAACTAGTATTCTTCAATTTAGAATAACTGTAAGGTCCTCCATCATCTACTTACATAATATCAATGCGTCGTATACGCTACGAAACAGAAGCTTATTTCACATTCTCTATAACCAAGTATACAATACGGACCCTTTTTGTATTCCTTCGACGCCGCGGCCCTACGGGTGGATCGCAAAATATTTCTAATATCATCTTCTGAAATATGTACTGGAGCATAAAATTTGCCGCGCAGCCTTTTTGCTTGGTAAATAACATAGGTACAACTGTTACATCTGCGTAAGAATCGTAAATATTATGTGTGCGTTCCCATTGAGGGTCCACACTGGAATTTTGAGCTTTTGAATGTGTCAGGTTTTAGTAAAAGTTCTCAAACGATTGTAAATGCAGTAAAAAATTTGTAAAAGTTGGCACTCAAAAGTTACAATCGTTTAAATTGGACCCTCAGTCGTGCCTGACTGGTACCCTATCTCATAATCTAGTTGAAATTTGCAAATTATGAATTTTTATTTGGCATGTTATTTTTATAATATTCAGTTGACAATTCAATTGAGAATATAATAGAGCACGTCAGGTTAATTATTATGACAATCATTAGTACTGAATTAAATTAAACTAATTACTCTCCGCAATCCAACCGGAATGATGACTCTGCCGCGGTATAGCTATTGCATAGCATCGTCCGATTTCGGAGCAACTCGTCTCGATTCGTGCGAGTTTCGTAGAGTCGTACAATACGTCTAACCGCACGCACACAAACACCGTGCCGAAGTCTACCGAACTGAAATGACGTTAGACGATTGTGAGGTTTTTTTCGTTACGGAATTTCTTGGTTCGGTCGCCGCGCTCAAAGCCCGCGATAAAAGCTATGCAATAGGTTAAAAAAAAGAAAAATATTGATAAGGCATCACTAGGAATTTAGTCTATGAACAAAAATAAGGTGTAATAATTACATATGATAGTAGACTTTATTCTGACGGTGAAGGAAAAACATCGTGAGGAAACCTGCATACTTGACTTGCGAAGAAATTCTAAGATGTATGAAGTCGATCAACCCGCACTTGGCCAGCGTGGTTGACTAAGACCTGACCACCCTAGGCTGATTATAGAGTCGCGCTGACCGCACAACGTCAGCGCTGAAGGTCCAGTATGCATAGAGATATAGAGACCGTTTTCAAGGAACGCTGACCGGTCGGCGCCGACGCCTGATACAAAAATCTAGCACCAAAGATCCACGTGTTTTGGGGGTGAGACCCATCCGCTCCTCCGCAAGTCCAGCGATAATGACAAGGCTTTACTTCGGTGAAAAATATCAAATGGATCAACATTAGTGTTTGTTCCGTGTCTGGGTGTGATTATGTATTTAAGTATGTATTTTAAAATATTAATGTATGTATATCAGTCTCTGACGCCCATAGTACAAGCTGCTTAGTTTGGAAACATATGACGGTGTGTGGAAATATCGCAGATATTTATTTATTTATTATTTATTTATTAGTTTCTCCTCGGTAGGGGGTAATAGAACCTACAATTGAAATACTTTAACATGCCGATGATATCGAATAAGCACACCCATTTTGGTATTGAGTTCTTGCCTTTTCCCCATTGTAATAAAGATATCTCTTTTTCGAGGAAGGAAATGGAAAATGCATGTTCAAAAATAAGCTTAAAAGTGTGATGCGTAAGGATTATATTTGAAAGCACGTTGTCATTATTTTCTTTGACACCCTGCCAAAACTACATACAATCGATAGTCTTTCTAAGAACCGTGAAAAGTTTGATGCAGATGCACTGTTGCATTTCAAATTAGTCTTTATGGGTCTACACGCGATATTAGGATATTAGGAGAGTTCGCTCGCGACCACGATTAGTGTAACCCAGTCGAAACGTCGGGCAGTAAGTAGCTATTTAATTTGCTACTCCTAATATCGCGTGTAGACCCATAAAGACTAATTTGAGTGTAATGGAATGCGAAAGTCTAAAATCTTACACTGTTGCATTTGTTTGAAATATTGTACCATTTATTAAAAAATCTTTATAAAAACAACAAAAATACTTCTATTAATTCCTATTTTTGTGTGCGTGAAGGGAGTCTTTCAATGTTTACAAATTGACTTTATTCCTTTTAAGCTAGGTTAAAGAGTAAAGCCGTAGTCAATCACATCGACTTTTTAGTAGAGTAGAGTCTATCTCTTCCCAGAAATTCTTGTGATGATGACAAGCCATCATATAAGTCAGGAAAAAAAAGTATCACACGTCTACGAAAAACACTAACATTATACGTACACGTACGTACGTACGTATACCTATCGTTGTTTTTGATGTTCCGTTGCCAAAACACAAAAATCGGAACCTTTATGGATTCGTCATATCTCGCTATTTGTCTCGGCTTGTCTTCTCTTAGTATCACTACGAGTACGTAGTATAAAGCAAAGTCGCTTCCCGCGTCTGTCTGTCCCTGTGTATGCTTAAATCTTTAAAACTGCACAACAGATTTGATGCGGTTTTTATAATAGACTAGTTGACCCGACAGACTTCGTCCTGTCAAAAAAATATGAAAGAGAAAAGGGCTGTTTTTAGGGTTTTCCGGGCAATTATTCGATTTTTTCTCTCGCCGTAAGAACCATCCTTGGACTTCAACGAACATTTTAAAAAAAGAATTGGCCAAATCGGTTCAGGCGTTGTTGAGTTATGCGCTTACCAACACATTTTGCGATTCATTTTTATATTATAGATAGAGGGATCTAAGAGAAAGGTTTTTATGTATAATGTACCCAAAGCGAAGCGAGGGCAGGTCACTAGTATTTTTATGAAACAGCAGCCAGGGATAACAAACCATTGTCCGTAAATAAATATGATTTCATTCTCACAAAAACGAAACGTTGCTAACAATTTGGTTCGTGACCGCTCACATTATGACTTCTCAAGTTAACTGGAATCAAGTACGTGTTCCGTTGGGCCGCTATTAAATGTGACGCAGAAAATAAATACAATGCGGATTACTTAATCTTGAAGTAAATGTGTGAAGTAATATAAGAGGATGCATTGTTTCAGTGGGGCAAATTCTCGTTTCGGAAGCCAAGATCCGTTTTGGGTCGCTCTCGTTGAGTTGAAGTAAATATTTTATACAGTTTATAGGTTTGTCCAGCCAAAATAAGTTAGATTTAAGAACAAAGCTTTTGTATCTGACCGTAATATGCCTACCTGCGTTCCTACGTAAAAAAGTTTTAAGAACGTACCCAAGTGACGTATTTGAATAAACAAAGATTTATTTTTTTTTTAATTTATTTCAGGACTGCCAACAAAACATTCACTTATAGATAACATAATTTAAACGTTTAATTTTATGACAATGCTAAAGTGATGCCTTAATTATAGGCTGCCACGACAAAATGGAAATGAAAAAGAAAAGAAAAAACAACTTCATGCTATGCTAAACTGTGGCAGCTGCAGTAGCCCTACGACTATAAATCTTGGGATCGAGAGATTCTCACTAGTGCCGCTGCCACAGGGGTAACATTATACTGCAGATTTAACAGTAGTACCTACAGCAACTTAATTATTATTATTTTCATTACAAATATAAATGGATCTATTAATAGATCTCATAAAAACTCCTGGCCTATCGAATATGTCGACATTAGTCCCTTTAGAAATTTTGTTATAAAGTAACTGCATTCTGTTCACTGTCGATAAATGACCCAGGTTGCTTTTAAACCGTTTAATAGAAAACAGAGTGTATTTAGAAGGTCGTGGTAATTTAATGGGACAATTGAATCTAAGTTTAGGTAATAGCCTCGGACAATCTAGATGTCCGTTGACCAGTTTATGTAAAAACTTAAGATCAGTTATGTCTCTTCGTCTATCAAGACTTTGAAGCTTAAAATGGGCCAAACGTTTTTGATATGATGGAAATTCTCTGGCTTTATGTTGTTGGAAGGCTAAATGCCAGAGAAATCTCTTGTTAACCGATTCGATTCTTTTTTATGAACTTCATACATTGGTGACCAGACTGAACTACAATATTCTAGTATGGTTCTTACAAGGCAATTGAAAACACAAATTTTACTGAAGGCTGTTTTAAACTCTTTACAATTACGGTTTATAAATCCGAGTAACCTGAAACTTCTTGTGACTATATCCTCTAAGATAATTATTAATGATGCTAAATCATTATATTGTGTAGATTATTGAAATGACAATAATGTAGGGATTTTATAGGTGTAAAGATTTGTTCAAGCTACAATAAAAACCTATACCGTCATAGTAACTGACAAAAGAGTCCAGTAGCTTTTCAGTTAGATACTAGTTCTTTCAGTATCTTTAATTAACTTTGAATTGACTACAATGTACCATCTCTTCCCTTCCCTGTAAACACTATACAGGGCTGGAAACTTTAAGACAACAGCTGTACCTAGACAATATATAGGTACTACGAAACTTTTTGACAGCTCAAATGATCTGTAAAGAGTTTCGAACTAGGCGAATCCATACAAACCCATGTTTTTGTATGTGGCGACCCCTGTTACATGGTAAAAGAAAGTTTTGGTTGCAATACTACATTTGTAATGGGGACCATCGTGCTGTGGTGTTATTTTCCACAACGATGGGTAATTTCGCTACCCGGGTAGTGGGTAGTACGCATGCGTGTACCGCTGATAGTGATGTCCCATTGCTACGATATTGTTAGCTGGTATTGATATCTTGTAAGGCATGAGTATTTAGTACTATGAAGCTTTAAGCAAAGTTTAGAATAAAAATTTAATTATTAAAAAGTCAAGTTGAGAATTTTCGATGTACACACATTGGTTCTCTGATTATTTCGATATTGCATCGAATTTATATGATGGCAGTCATATTTTCTCAGCAACTTTACATTACACATCGCAACTGATGAAAATAATATGATGGACACAAAAATGGCGGACTACAGAAAAATCATACCATTGTGTATGTCACAATAGTTCTATGTAACATTTTTTTACATTTTGTAAAATTGTTTAGAAAGTTATTATTTCAGATTCTGTATCAAACTAATAACACCATCAATGCTATTATTTCGTCTCTACTTAACTGACATGTCATCTTCCCAAAACCCGACAGCTCCGGCTTCTACAAAGTGCCGCAGTTGTTCCTCCCTTATCGATAACTACCACCGCCCCATTCCTACCCTCACACTCAGCAGTCCGCGGCAGGGTTTAGGAGCCGCGCCCGTCCCTCCGCTCCTTCCAACACCAAACATCACACTTCACTTTACGATGCTCGGACAAAAGTGAAAAGTGCACACGGAACTACTCCACCTTCGAACACCCATGTGGCAAGAGGGAATAAGGTTCGACATCGCTTGGCACAAGCCCGGCTAGAAGTATTGAAGCCTTTGTGTGTCGGAATGGAACGGTAAGTTAACCTTTCATTTACATTTTCGTGTTTGTAACGTGTAATTTACGTTTTGGTTGGATCCTTTGGCGGTGCGACGGACTGCCGCAGTAGGTAGCATGATGGGTTCGTGTCGATACAAAAGTTTGTCTAAACTATCCATCGACCCTAGTTTATTTTTTCTTACGTATCTAGAATTAGTGAACTGAACAGTTCTTCTATCATCCTATTGTTCTTGTGATTTCTAAGTAAAAGTGTCTTATTTGTTAAGTAATATAAATAGAATAGTTACTACACTGCAGGAAAATCGTCCTTGGAATCAGTCGTGACAGTAGATATTTTGGTTCTTTATGATAACTCGTGTTAAAACAAACGAAACCTTTAGCATTCAGTATGAAGTTATATTACGAGTACTGTGTGTACGAAATCTCTTATAGCAGTTATCATGCTTTCTTTAAGGTTAGCAGTATGGATGTTTCATAACAGAACTATAAAGCGGAAATAATACAACTTAAAATGGTTACGTATCAAAATAACTAAAGTTGTTTCGACTACTGCCGATTCAACTATGCTCGACTCACCTAATGTTTGAAATACCTAATGATCGTTTCACATAATTTCATAATAACTAATGCACGCAATCTCTAATGGACAATTCGCCTACGCTCGATTCACCTAACCTTTATTCGTCTACGGTTTATTCATCTACGCTTTATTCACATAACGGTTAATTCACCTAACGCTTAATTCACCTAAGAGTAAATTCACCTTCGGTCTATAATACGTAAAGGTATAGACAGAAGCAAATAGATGCAAACCCGACACGTAGTCTTGGCTGTCCTAGACGCGTAGGCGTGGAGGGGCGAGGCGGCCAGCAGGAGGTTTCAACACTCGCTGCCGCGGCTGAGGATTATGAGTCCTGTAGGACTATGGCACTGACCGGGGGTTGTCCTTGGCTGCATTTTATAGTGTATACAGGGATAATCGTCGGCTGGTGCCATATAACATAATGATATAATAATATCTGGGACATTTCCACACACGTTCACCTGACCCCAGATTAAGCAGAGCTTTTACTTGTATATTTATAAATACATACTTATGTACATAATCACACCCAAACATGGAACAAACACCGGTTTTCATCACACAAATATTTGTCCCAAGTGGGAATCGAACCCACGACTCTTGGATGTTTAGTAAATCTGGATCACCAACTACTGTTCCACCGAGCCAGTCAAATAGTAGGCAAGTTGTTGATTAGATATTTCAAGCATATTTGAAACATACATTATGTCAAATGAACATTAGGTTAAAAAACCATTAGTTTAATTGGTCTTTAGTCCAATCAATTTTAGTTTAAACGAAATTATATGAGTTAAGCATTAGGCGAGTCGTGCATTAGGCGTAATGATTTTAGGTGAGTCGAGCATAGTTGAATCGGCAGTAGTCGAAACAACTTTAGTTATTTTGATACGTAACCTTTAAAATTGCGCTATATCTAAGTTTTGACGATAAGCATACCTATTAAGATGTTCATAAATCTTAGTAAGATAAGACAACTAAGAAGGATCTTCGACGCACACAGAAGTATGTGTGTATGTGTGTGTACTCATCTATTTCTGTTGCGTCACTTTTCATCATCTTTGAAGCAGCAATCCGACCGGAAAGATCTTCCCCCTTATTCACAACGCTTCGGATTCGGATTCGAATTCGAAGTTCTCTCAAATTCTCGGTCTCTTTCATAAGCTATGCGATTGACAGTAAAGGAGCATGGATTTTCCGAATTTAACTTTCAGAAAGACGTTGGTGTCCATAGAACTTACCCGACGGTTTTCCGGGATACCAATATATATGAAACTGGGTAATATATAGGTATAATAAGCATAAAAAAGTATAGGATAGGTTATAATGTTTTGCGTCTCTCTGTCAAATTTTAACAATGAACGGACTAAACATACAAAAATATTTAGTCGAATCCAAAGTATACTTGTTATAAGTTGGTTAATATAAGGTTTTGTAAGCTAATACAGCCTTCACTTACCTACTACTCAACTTGACGACAGCCATATTACTTATTTCTCAAGGATACTTCCCAAAATAAAATAGATGTTATCTTAACGCTTGATCTAGATAAGCGTAAACGATTTGCCCATTGCTAACATGAAGGGACACGGAATACTGCAAATCGGACAAAAAAAAAAGGTTTGTTTTATTAAAACTTGAAGGTTTATGCTGAAAGGACACAAGATGACAAAACTCTTTACCCGATCCCGAAAGAAGTAGGGAAGCCTCTTCCATCTGATCCCATATATTTTACAACCAATCCGTTTTACACGAATGTATGTCTACAGAATCTATAAAGACTTTTTCATTGTTGTTCTTAATTTAGATACTTTTAGAAAAGCGTCGATAGCCGAGTGGTTAAGGTCGTTGCTTGCCATTTCAAGAGAGAGAGGCCGCCAGTTCAAAACCCGCCACGTACCACTGTGTTTATCAAATTTGAAATTCATATGTACGATTATTCGACTCTTTAACGGTTAAGGAAAACATTGTGAAAAAACCTGTACACCTATGAAGACTTACCTGCACTTGGCCAGCGTGGTTGACTTAGGCCTGATCGCCCTAGTTTAGGTTAGGCCCGTGCCCCAGCAGTTGGGACATAATATGGTCTGATGTTGATGACCCTGATATTTATATTTTACAACAAGGATAAACACTTAGCTGTAAATATAAAAACTTCAGGAGGACAGTGCGGTAGCAATTCAAAGGATTTTTTAACGGAAAAACTCTATGAAAACAAGTCTGACGTGCCATTGTGATGCAGTGTATACTGTAAACATACGGATTCAATTTCTATTATTATTTTCACGTACTTTTCGTTTTGCTAGGTGGACTATTTTGTTTGTTGCACTATACCATGACGTTATTTATAATTTTTAGCTATCCTTATATTTTAAAACTAAATAGTTTGTTTAAACGCGATATTATCAGAAAATAAAAAAAATAAAAAGACTTGTGGCACTCGGGAACTGCCGCGGTATAGCATAGCATCGTCCGATTTCGGAGCAGCTCGTCTCGATTCGTGCGAGTTTCGTAGAGTCGTACAATACGTCTAACCGCACGCACACAAACACCGTGCCGAACCCTTCCGATCGCATCTCCTGCCCTAGACCCAGTCACGATCGACGAGGTTCAGTCCATCGTCAAACGTCTTAACCCGCGCAAAGCCCCCGGCCGCGACGGGATCACGAATAAAGTGCTTAAGCGCTTTCCCCTTCATCTCATCATGTTGCTCACCGCTATTTTTAACGCGGCTTTGAACAACAATTACTTCCCTCAGGTGTGGAAAGAGGCTATAGTTATAGGTATACCGAAACCCGGAAAGCCGAAGACCGAGCCCTCGAGCTATCGTCCTATTAGTCTCCTATGCACTTTAGGTAAAATATACGAACGCATCATTTATATGCGTCTCAGAAATTTCGCTAACGCAAATCAGCTTATCCCAGACTATCAATTTGGTTTTCGTGCTAGACACTCGTGCGTACAACAAGTGCATCGCATTGTTGAGCACGTCATCGAGTCCTTCCATCGCCCCCGGCCCCGCAAGACCGGCGCGATCTTCCTCGACGTCGCGAAAGCTTTTGACAAGGTCTGGCACGAGGGCTTAATCTTTAAGCTATATCAACTCAATGTGCCTGACCGTCTCGTGCTCATCATACGGGACTTTTTGTTAAATCGTACTTTCCGCTATCGTATCGATGGGGCGCTTTCCGCCCCGCACGCCATAAGAGCAGGGGTGCCTCAAGGCTCCGTTCTGTCTCCCATCTTGTTCACGCTTTTCACAAGCGACATGCCGGCTTTTCCACCTTCGCCGGCTCAAGTACATGTCGCACTGTTCGCTGACGACACCGCTCTGTATAGCACGTCCCGCACGATCGGCCCGATCTTGCGCTCCCTCCAACGCTCCGTCGACTCGCTCGGCGAGTGGTTCCACAGGTGGCGAATCGAGGTAAACCCGGATAAGAGTGCGGCCCTGCTTTTCAGTCGCGGTGCGCGCTCGCGTTTCGATCAGGTGTCTCCTATTACAATGTACGGCAAAGCGATCCCTTGGGAGCGCGATGTCCGTTACTTAGGTGTTCAGTTAGACGCCGGACTGACCTTCGGCAAACATACGAAAATGGTGCGCGATCGCGCCTATTTCGCTCTAGGCAGGCTTCATTATCTCCTGAACAAGCGTAGTAAACTAACCCTTGCTAGCAAGGTGCGCATTTACACGACTTGTATCAGGCCCATCATGTCGTACGCTTGCGTGATTTTCGCGCACGCTAGCAAAAGTCATATCTATCGATTACAGGTGATCCAGAACCGCTTCATGCGGATGGCAACGGGTGCTCCTTGGTTCCTACGCAACGAACAGCTTCACGTTGACTTGAAACTGCCTACCATCGCGCAGTACTTTAAGCAATGTTCCACACGGTTTTTCGATTCTGCTCCTCACCACCCCAACGTTCTCGCGGTACATGCCGCTGACTATGTCCCTTCCGTCGTTCGTCAGTCGAAACGCAGGCCCAGAAACGTGCTTCTGGATCCCGACGATCCCATCACGCTCGCCCAACTACTCGCGACACAGAGTAACACATCAAACCGTCCATTATTCCGACCCCGCCGGCGGGGTCCTAGAACGCCGCGAACCCGCCCCTTAGCTTCCGCGACTCTTACTACTCGATACCGGCACGTGCCGGGTCGTTTCTCTCCCCAAACCTACGTCCGCATTAGGGACCGCCCAACGACGCCCTGAGCCGAGGTCGAGCACCCTCAGGCAAACGTCGTTTAAATTTATTTAGGGGTGAGAGCCATCCGCTCCCCCGCAAGCCCGGTGATGATGACAAGGCTCCTCCAAGCCATCATCGTTAGTCAGTTAGGAAAAAAAAAAAAAAAAAAAAAAAAAAACACCGTGCCCAAGTCTACCGAACTGAAACGACGTTAGACGATTGTGAGGTTTTTTCGTTACGGAATTTCTTGGTTCGGTCGCCGCGCTCAAAGCCCGCGATAAAAGCTATGCAATAGCTTAACAACTTTTGTGTTGGATAGACTATTTATCGAGGCAGGCTTTAGGCTATATAACATCACGCTGCGGCCAAAAGGAGCAAAGAAATAAAGGAAAATGCAAAAAAAATACTTGTCCTGCTCGATGGAGTGAAAAGTAATTAATTTCCTCTTTTGTATTGTCCACTTTTTAATGGATTTTTACCTAATACATAATTTCGAAAAGGAGTGGTTATTCATCCTAAACTGTCATCATAATATCGTCGTCTTAAAATGCCAAAGGCATCTTGCCAAGGAAACTGTCCGGACTTTAAATTATTAAGCGTATTCGTTGGCGTATAAAACGTTCTTAAAAGGAATACACTGACAGACAGGAACATAAAAATAGCAGACACGGAAATATCAAGAGCAAGATAAATACACGATGAAGGTGGACGGGTAGGAAGTACCCACCGACCAATAACGACCAGATAGACACACAGATTATGTCGTTAGAAAGTTTTTTTCATGACTAACATTTGTTATCGTGACGGCTCGTCTCAATTCGTTGCATGACAAAAGTAACAGTTAAACTAAAATGCCGCATTCTATACAAAATGTTTATATCTTTTTGTGTGGATTCTCGCACAACGACTAAATATACTTTCAGCATTATAGTTTTCAGAATGAGCACATAAAATGGAAAAAATAAGAAATTTGAAATTGAAAAAAATTGAGTAAATATCGTCGAAGATAACGTCTGGTTGTTTTTGGTTGTGGGTACCCGTCCCATACATTTCTGCCCGATCTCTTACATCGGCGCCGATAGGTCAATATGCAGTTGAATATAGAGAACGGTTTAAAATGGCTGTATTTTGTATGCTCTATTAATTTTTAAAATATGTTGACTGGCCAGCGTGTCGACTCTCAAAAAAAACTATCAACGCCGGTGCTAAAATACCGTCAGTGCGATAATAAAACCAGCTATGGAAAGAAGTTGCTATATAAAACTCAGATAACACAAGGAAATACTTCTCATACATTGCTCTGATTTCGAAGCAAGTAGCTTTAGCACTTAAAGTATTGTCTATTATTTGCGCGAACACTTTGAAATAAAACTGATTTTACGGATTAACTTGCGTTACGTGTCGAGCTCTTTACAGCGCTCGTGGTCACGGGCAAGACTCAACAGCACAGCTAGACAGCACAGATATAAGAAAAAACAGTGGTTTATTTACAACCATACTGAAATTTATAAATAAAAAACCAGACGAAAAGTTAACGTCGATGTTCATCATACAAATATTTGACCCGAGTGGTTATCGAACCCACGACATTTGGCAAAAGAGTCAATAAGTACCAATGTAAGAGCCAATGCGACATCCAGCCTGTCAATCGCTCCCGCAGCTTTGACGGGCCCGCCTCAAATGCGAGTCCGTATGTATTCAACTAGGGTATGTTCATGCGTTTTTCACTGGCGTGTGGCCAAACTACCCGGCTGCTTGTTGTAAAGTAACGCTGCAAACTGAACAGATTAAGATAAAGCAATGTAGGTCAAATAAAAGGTTTATTCACGCAAAATAATTTGTCACGATAACTAAAAAAAAAGATTTTTCTTTTTTGTAGTTATATTTTATGAGCAACTACAAAATTTGATACTATCAACTCTCATGATGCCAAATATAACCGACAGAATAAAAACATACACAGATATGAAGTACCTTTTCATAACTTTACTCGATAAGGTGATTAAGGGTTATTAAAGCCCAGCTCATTCGCTACCTGGAGGATCACTCGCTACTCCATGATCGACAATACGGTTTTATACCAAAACTGTCCACGGGTGATCTTCTAGCGTACGTTTCGCACCTCTGGGGGCTACTCCGTAGCCTTCCGCATTGTGAATTTATAGCAGTTACCCATTTACCCTGATCTTATGTTTATTATCAAAAACAGATTAAGATGTAACATGTTTAAAACCACAATAACTAAGCATTATGTTTAAATAATTGATGAAGTTAGTACCCCCGAAACTGTTTAACTCAGACCCGCCAGACAAGAGGCGCCAGTCTAACAAGTTTACTCAAAGTTAGATCATGTTACTGGCAAGACTTTGCAATTGACATACGATAGCTTTGCTTTCCTTTGCTGGAAGGAAATTCAACAAATTCGCGAACAGTTGATTTGCATTCGAACTGTATTTTTGTAGTTTGTATATTCTACATATGTAAATAACATTCGGAATGAATAGCTTTCGATGCATTGAACAGGATGATTCTTATTTTATTCCGTGTTATTTTTTAGACATTGTTCAAATATAATTACCCCGTTGACCACATCCTGTCCTTATCTGTTCGTGTTAATTCTTTGTACTTCTTTTGTCTGTCATATATGTGTGTTTTTGCTTGAAATTTGTATTTTGTATTGATATAATTCGTTGTATACCTATTTGTTTATGTTATGTGTCAATAAACGATTTCTATTCTATTCTTTAATTCTTTATGACAGCTTTTTATTCGCGGAAAGTACAATAACTGTTGTAATGTGTGAAATATAACTAATTTTACGGATTTAAATCACGTATATTGCTATACTATAGATATTATTTAGTGACCCGACGTTCGAGCTCTCTACAGCGCTCGTGGTCACGGACAAGACCGTCATAGAATAATAATACATGCGAGTTTAATCCGAAACGTTAGTTTTATTACAAATGAGTAGTGGACGCGCAAATAAAAAACAAAACTACCATTGTCAGTCTGATAGGCGCGAGTATTTCTGTCCAATTATATATGTATATAATATTATGAAAAACAACATAAAGTTGGTTTTACAAAGGAGTCATAATACATATTTAGGTGAGCTTATCACCATTGGCGTGAACCAGAGTTAACATTTCAACCCTGTGGCTAAAGATAGTCTATGTAGACCGGGTTCTTAGTTTGAATATTATGTTTGTTTTATGCTGCATGCACTTACCTACTCTATATTCCAGTGGAACGTTTAAGATAAGTTTCTAGACTTCTAGACTACTTTTCTGAGTCGAAAGTCTGGACCGAATAACGAAGCTACGCAATAAGCAAAGTAACGATTTAGTCAACAAGATTAGCATCAGGAACACGTTTTGATACTTTAGGCTTTTAGGGTCCAGTGGAGCTTAAGGAAAAACGTAATCGATAATGGAAAGCCTTTGAAAGCTTTAAATATAATTTTAAACAGACATGGTTACACTCATTAGAAAACTGAACAAGTCCGGGATATTTACCATGTTGTTTTGTTTTGAGCTCCCGATATTTCGGCACTGTTGCAAGCATGACCACGGGTGAACCTTTGAAAGCTTTGTTTATGTGTTTTATTTCTTTCATCATCGTCATCATTGGCCCATATATGTTTCCACTGCTGAGGCATGGGATTACTCTTAATTAGGGTGATGAGGAGGGCCTGATCGGGCGTGCGGTGGTTGACTAGGGAATCAACCACGTTGGCCAAGTGCGGGTTGGTCGACTACACAACCTTAGAATTTATTCATAGATTATGCAAGTTTCATCACCATGTTTTCCATCACCGTTAGGATCGAATAATCGTACATATACGTGCGATATAGGCACGGGTGCACATTCACCATCTTCGTGACTCCGTCTTGAGTAATTTCTTGACAGAAAAACTCACACAAAGTTTGGTCATCCGCGGGCTCGAACCAGGGACGTCTCGGTTCTAAAGCAGCACTTGCTACCAATAGACAAACGAGGCAGTAGATGTATCTATATTCTTCCACCGGTTTGGAGGCTGATCCGGTTACGTAGATGGCAACAAGAAACTCGATAGTATTTTTCTCAAGATACGGAAAAGATAATATGAGTTTTTACTTTAACAAAGACGATCTTTTTAGCTTAAACTTATCATAAGTATTTAAAGTCCTTTTTGTTTTTGTGGGTCTAAACGCGATATTATGTCGCTCGCGACCATGCAATTTGTGTAACCCAGTCAAAACGTCGGGCAGTAAGTAGCTATGTATTTGCTACTTGTAATATCGCGTAGATCCATAAATACTTATATCTAGTGTAATAGAACGCGAAAGTCTAAAATCTTATTCATATCCTATCTTATCTATTTCCGTGATGAACAGTAAAAATACTTATTTTAATTACTGGAAATACTTCAGATTCCGTAGAATTAAACACTCCCTTTGGACCAGACAGCAACATTTTTGTAATAGGTTGGATTCCCTAAGGACTGATGAGCGGATGACAACTACCTTCTACAAATTGCCGATTCTCCTGTTTACTCACTATGAAGGCAATTCGGGTAGTGTTGTTGTTGACAGTTTTTTCGCAAAATGGATAAGCGAATGGACGTATTCATTGGACATTGTTTGATGTGGGATTTGCTTACAGTCCTGACATATTTTTAACCGTTGTTTTCTTTTTTTCCACTCGATTGAATACTAAAATTTGTACTCAGTGAACAAAATATAATGGTTCATATGGAAGTCTTTCTTTGTAACAGTCTTTCTTAGCGACGAAATAAAAATGTATCTACTACATCTTTTTACATGACCATCTTTGAAATAAAACTAATTTTACGGATTAAACTCGCGTGTATTGTGTATTGGTATTCTAAACATTATTTATTGATCCGACGTTCCGACAATGCACAAGGCAGAATGGCGGCGACGTGGTCCACAACCCGTCACGTCACGTTTCCCACAGAGGTGAAAAGTGGATCGCTGGAAGTGATCTCTGCCTACCCCTCTCGGAAAAAGGCGTGATTGTATGTATGTATGTATGTACGTTTCGAGTTCCTTACAGCGCTCGTGGTAAAATTAGTTTTATTTCAAATGTGTAGTGCTCGCGCAAATAAAAATAGACAATACTATTACCATCTTTATTTACCAAGAATTTTCTGTATATTGGTTTTCTTCAAAACCTTTATATAGTAAGTTGTTCGCACTTGACCGCCTTGCAACTTATCTGGACCGGGAACTTTCGACAATACTGAAACACCCAAGCTGCAGGAAATGAGGGTTCAAGATTATTCTTCGAAATATTTGCTAATGAATTTGTTATCTTGACTTTGGCTGGTGAGAATTAGTGGTGACTTTGAAAGTGACCTTTTATTATCTCTTATTTTTTTTTATTTAAGCCATGTCAGAGGCCTACGGGCGGCGTAAAAATTCTGTCACCAGGTTGTTCATCAATCATACGATAACAAGAAGAAGATTATCTTTTTACAGTTTTATAACTTGATAATAGGATTTATTTGTTTGAAAGAGCGTTGAAAGAAAGGATTTTTTTCAGAAATTATAGGTTTTCATTTCCTGTCTTTAAATAAATAAAAATAATTTTCTGGGACATTTCCACACACGGTCATCTGACCCCAAACTAAACAGTGCTTGTACTATGGGCCTAAACTGATTATACATACATATTTAAATACATATTCACACCCAGACTCAGAACAAACACCTATGTTCATCACAAAAATATTTTTTCCGAATGGGAATCGAACCCACGACTCTTGGAACCGCCAGGCATGGTCACTTGTCACTGTTCCACCAAGCCAGTTAGACTTTGGTGTTAAGAAAGATAGTAATGCAAGAGACTTAACATAATTTTTCAGTCCCTGTTATGTTTCAAATATGTGTCGGATTTAATAGATAATGATATCGGTAACCCCGATAGTATCACCTTGTAAAGATTTCATGCAATTATGACTACTTAATAAAAAAAATATAACAAAATGGGCTCCTCAATATACATCGAAGACAAGAAAGACGTGTGGCACTCGGAGACTGCCGCGGTATAGCTATTGCAAAGCATCGTCCGATTTCGGAGCAACTCGTCTCGATTCGTGCGAGTTTCGTAGAGTCGTACAATACGTCTAACCGAACGCACACAAACACCGTGCCGAAGTCTACCGAACTGAAACGACGTTAGACGATTATGAGGTTTTTCGTTACGGAATTTCTTGGTTCCGTAACGAAAAACCTCACAATCGTAAAAGCCTGCGATAAAAGCTATGCAATAGCTTATAATCTCACAGAATAATCAAACCAAAATTACTTTCTGTAAGTTACCACATGTAACTAACTTTGAGGTTCATACACGTTTTATAACAAGATGTTGAAAGTTTTTAATAAACACTAGTTACTGCTGGTCGCTTGGGAAAATAGAAAAAACTTGACAACCTTAATTAGAACTTGCTAAATTGTTTGTTCGCTTGAAATGAACGCAGCATGTATAGCACGGTTATGTTCCACAAAAAAATCTCTTGGGATCGCTATTCCACATTATGTTGTGTCTTTTGTAAAAATAATAAAAGTATTCCAAATTAATTCATTTCCATTAGATATAATTATATCTAATCGTAGTTATATTGAATTGATTTGTCACACTTTCTCCATTAAATGCCAAAGTATTTTTAAGACTACTTACTTCATTCCACGTTGAAACATTTCTAAGACTACTAACTACATTCCACAATAATTCCGTTCCACGAACAAACGATCGATCGTTCCAGACACTACAGATTAACTAAGATTTGTTTCTTTCCCGTTAGGTACTAAAGTTCGATTCTCGCGAGTCTACTTGTCTTTTTTTTAAACCTTCCTTTTTCAGTTGCAATGTGTTTTCTTTTAAAAAATAAATGGAGTTGCTTCGGTGAATAAAGGGGTCAATGACGTAGCGCAGACAGGACTGCGGTATGGCAGAAAGATTTATGACGTCACACGATATGCTAACTTTATGATCGTATACGTAACACGTCCCTTTTCGAAGCATGGTTGGGAGAAATGTTTTTTATTCGAGAAATTACGTGCAAGGTTACCTTATATTTTTAGGGTTTGAAATATGATCCTTTCTATATGTGCGACAGTAACGCTGTCTGTCTAGTCTGTCACGCTTTCACGTCAATACTAAAGAATCGATTTTTTTTTAGAATATGCTAGCAAGATGACCTCACTCCACCTGATGGTAAGCGCTTGTGAGATCCACATATGAGGTCGACAGGCATAATAGACCATTTGAGCCAGTCGCACTCACCCTGAAGGCCGATTTAAATATTTTTTATCAATAATTGTTTTGCGATATTAGTAAAAAGTAAAATTAGTCTAGAACCTGAGAAAGGCAATGTCTACTTTTTAATGGACTGCGCTATAAGGAAGTAATGTTTTACGCGATAAACGATTACACGCGGGCAAAGATACTACAAAATATAATTTCTTTTTCTTTTTGACTGGCTCGGTGGAACAGTGGCTAGTGACTCAGGTTCATAACCTACGGTTCCAAGAGTCGTGGGTTCGATTCCCACTCGGGACAAATATTTGTGTGACGAACATCGGTGTTTGTTCCGTGTCTGGGTGTATTATTAAATATATTTAAGTTTATTTGTGTATCCACTGTTGATTCTGATTTCCGTAACACAAGTGCTTAAGCTACTTACCACGGGATCAGATCAATGTATGTGATGTCGTGCAATATTTTCAAGTACCTGCAGCATAAAATATTATCTTCTTACACATGATAAAGCATCCGTGTATCCAGAAAACGCAAATTTATGAAGATCAAGTTAATAGGCAAGCGTACCGTACGCTGTAGGGTCCATACTGTATGCACAATACTTGGTTACATTCTTGACAATACGTTTTGTGAAATAAGTAGAGTAGGTCTAAATATGTATTTTGTTCACATAAGAATAACTTCAAAGTTCTTAGCACAAAATATCTCACCAAATAGCGGTAGTGATTGAACTTTCTTTTAAAGACAATTGTCATCTTTAGCCTTGACCGTGACCACGAGCGCCGTAAAGAGCTCGAAACGTCGGATCTCTAAATAATAATGTTAAAAAAAAACAATACACGCGAGTTTCATCCGTAAAATTAGTTTTATTTCAAATGTGTAGTGTTCGCGCCAATAAAAGACAATACAAAGTCGTGTAATCGTATCATTCCTGTAGAAAAAAAATACCAATAGGTAGCTTTAGCCCAAGCTTAACATATTTTGACTGAATATTCTGACCAAATATAACATCAGTATCGGCTAAGTCCGTGACGACCTAGCTTAGCAGCCTAATGCGGGGCCTAGGTGTGGCTTAGCCTTTCGATATTCCGGGTCAGACATCAGCCGGAATCAGTTCGATATGTGGACAACTCTACAACACCCGAAGTTATATATAACTATGGGTGATCCCGCGTCTGAGTTATGTATTTCGGCTTATTCCGGGTGGAGTGAAGTCAACCTGGAAGTACTTGTATTTTTTTTCTTAACCTGTATTATCCCACTGATGGGCTAAGGTCTCACCAAAACAAAAAAAAAATGTATTTACTATAACGAAATCTTCCACTTTTAAATTTGTCCGTAACGTAAGTGCTCAAGCTTTTTTCCAAGGGATGTATGTGATGTCTCATTTTTTTTAATATTAGGTTTTTTTACTAATTTGTAGTGAAAAAATCTTTTTAGAAACCATGCAAGATTTAAGCTGTATTATTTTTACAGCAAAGTAAAAATACATAGACAGAGACATAAGGTTCGGCAAAAATACTTTATGCTATGGAGGATATTACATACCTAATGTAATTGAGTATCCTATTAGATATTAGATTTTAAAGAAAATTTTTTTCTAATAGATCATTGCAAGTGGTAAATAGGTTATCACGCTTAGAATTCCATCAACTAAGAACAGCAGCAAAGTTCCTGAGAAAAGCTCATTTGTTAAAGCTTTTCTCAATATACGAAGTAACGCATCCACTCCCCTTTGATTAATAGAGTCTCTAAATCAAGAACTAACGGTGGACAGAAAAAATCACTACTTCATCAATCTTCCCCCGAATTGTCAGCAGTAAAAGGTAATATATGCACTTCAATCAACTCCGGTATACGGGTAAGCGACCCCGGCTCCTCGAGCTACTATCGACTCAGTCCAAATCATCCGAGGCGATAGTATCCTTCCTTCTTTTTTCCTTCCCCCGTCATATATCCTTGCTACTCGTGGGAACGCAATGACCTTGTTAAAACAATGCACAAGGCAGAATGGAGGCGACGTGGTCCACAACCCGTCACGTCACGTTCCCCTCAGAGGTGAAAAGTGGATCGCTGGAAGTGATCTCTGCCTACCCCTCTGGGAAAAAGGCGTGATTTTATGTATGTATGTATGTATCAACTCCCGTTACTGTAACATACAAATAGTTCTGATGAATATTACCTACGAAGAATCGTTTCCGGTGTAGATAGAGTATTGGCTTATTAGTATTCGGGTCACGTTTTACTTCGAGAGTGAGTTCGGTCGCTTCGCGGTAAAGCCTTTAGGAGTCTTGCACGTCAGCACTTAATGACTTAAGGCAAGATTGTGTTAGAACATTAATTAACGAGTTAAATGCGATTGTGTGATTTTGTTCGAGTGTGCGTTTATGGAGATTGAGTTTACTCGAATCTCCATAAGATGGAAGGAACTGCACGCTCTTACAACGTTAGACGTTGTGTTGTTTTTTCAAGTATTTATCTAATTAATTCCTGTAGTGTCTTCGGAATATCATATAACTAAACCCACGAAGAAGAATACTATAAAAAAAGTCTAAGAATTCTTATTTCACCACATAATATAATTTAAGATCTAATCTTAGGGCTAAAATTTTAAGTAAGAAATCACTGTGAAATTTATATGCTTAGCTTTACTGTATGTAAGCTTCGCCGTTATCAGGTACAACAAAAAATATAAAAACTAATATTTAGAAAGTAATATTTATAACCATAAAGATGTGTACGTAACCATAAAAAATGTATAATATTTAGTGTAAGAGAACGCGAAAGCTTAAAATCAAACGATAAATATAGCTACTTTTTCCCTCAATCTATCTAAAATATCAAAACAAGGTGCCCCTACAGCGATTAAGTTAGTAAGGTATTTACGCGTGACAGCCTTGTGTACTTAAGCTTATGTAAACATCACCACATTTGGGTGGAGACGACCCAAACAGAGATCTTTGTAAATAAGTAATGGCTTGGAAATTAAATTGAGTTGCTACGAGACTCGAATTTTAGTCAGCACATTATGGATAGCTATTTGTTGTTATATTTCAATAAAATGAAACTGTTTTTACTACTAAATAAGTATTTTTATTTAAAACGATGAGACATTAAAGTTTACACAATTAGTAAGAAAACCAGAGAGTGATCTATAGACAAATTGGTCTATACTAATTAGCACACTCATAGTGTTGCGAACACACAGATATAAAAATGCACCTGCATTGCCTGTCTTTTAACACTATTTATTTGTAAGGTGTCATATATTCACGCCTGAAAATCAGTAAGGGTATGTCACCATCAAACATGTTGTTAATCGAATTAATTTTTGTAAAGCTTGTCTGACTCTTTACAATTTAGCGTATTATTTTTCGTTACATTACAATAAGAGAGAAACAATAACGTAAAGTCGTAAAGTAAATTGTCGCGTGTCGAAAAGATAATATGTAATACCATTAACCTTCGGAACGTTGAATAATTAAAATATCACAAATACATTGTTCTGATTCCGAAGTAAATTAAAAGTATTTGTACTTTAGCAACGTCATAAATTAACTCGTTAGTCCCTTACATTTTTTAAAAAATCTACCTGGCTTTGGCTTTTAATAATCAGCAAAATTCCAAAAAATCCGTCCATCCAGTACATGTCCCTAAAAAGCTCTCTGACTTTGGTGATATCAACAGAATTCAAAATACCTTTCATCCAATTGATATCAAGTTCAATCCCAAAATACCTATTACGAGGGTTAAATCCATTCCCATAATACTTGACCTTTGACCCCTGACACAGGTATCTCCCAGGAGCATCTCGGTCATGACCTTCACTCCTCATTTGCAAGTAAAGGGTAATTAACATCTTATCCTCACTAACAAACTGTAGCGCTACCATGAGTTAGCTATCGAAAACTTACATACGTTAAAAACCTATCGAATTGTAAGATTTTAGACTTTCGCATTCCGTAGTCTTTATGGGTCTACAAGCGATATTAGGAGTAGCAAATACATAGCTACTTACTGCCCGACGTTTCGACTGGGTTACACCAATCATGGTCAATCAAGCTACCTCCTAATATCGCGTGTGGACCCATAAAGTTTCTTTCGTAGATTTTACATAGTTCTTAGCGTTACCGCTAGGAGCGCTGCACATTTTTTCATAGACATTTTTTACATGGACGATATCGACTCTGTCACTTTTTATCTCATGGTAGCGCTATTAATGAATGTGCTCGCTTCGACATTCCCAAGTTCTGTGTAACTCGCCTTCATAAATTGGTACTGAATCTGTGTAAACTTTTACTGCGTTCCAAGCACTTAAGTTTAATGAGACATTAAAGTTGCAGGGGTAATTTATCTCGAGAGATAAGTTTTTTTGATACTTTTAGAACCTTTTATCTTTTTTCTTCAGGTCTTTCGAGTCTTAGGCAGTAGAGCTTAACTCTTTTTGAACGTTTACTGGTTCTTGCTTTTGTAATGATTTTATAACCATAGCGGAATGGAATTAAATCATTACTGAATTATTATTTTTTCATAAGTATCAAAATAAAGGTGAAACAGCTTCGTATAATTACGTCTGTACGGAGCATCTACCTCATTTAACAGTGCAATATACAAATAAAAAATGCGAAAGTAGGAACTGAAAAAGATAAATAACTAAATCAGACACAAAACAATAACAATTGCCCATCACACAATATAAGATTTTAATAATTCCACGATTTCAATATTCCTTTCAGTAGAAGATGATTAAATATTCATTAAGATATCATCACGTTTGGACCCATCAAATTCCTTTCATAATCATTTCACATTTACTGTCGTCCAAAGTATTGTTTGAGATGAAAGGAAGTAAAACAGGTATTGCGTTTGTAATTGTTCCGTTCTATTTGCGTCATGAGAAATTTGGAATGATGAGTGAGAGGTTGTTCTATTGTCTTAGTATGAGAAACAAATGTTTATAGTATAGTTATGAGGGAATATCACAAACATTGCTGTATCATAGATAAGTTGCTTAACACATTAGCTACCATCAAAGCAGACACAATAGAAATCGTATTGTCTGCAAACCGCTTTGAATCCCGCGGTAGTTAACTTTTAAGGATCTTATGTTTATTAGATACAACAGTGGTACCGATACTTAAAAAGATAAATCGTATCTGTATAACAAGTAAGGCGTCCGATCGATTTCAGCTACCATCAAACCAGACACAATAGAAATCGTATTGTCTGCAAACCGCTTTGAATCCCGCGGTAGTTAACTTTTAAGGATCTTATGTTTATTAGACACAACAGTGGTCAACAACCAATACTAAAAGATAAATCGTATTTTATAACAAGTAAGGCGTCCGATCGATTTCAGCTCTCAGTTGAGATCAGCCAACTGCTCAGGACATATTACAGTAGACAAATGTACGCGTGTAACACAAGTGCACTCTGTTTCCGTACCCTTATAGTTCGGTGAGACGGCAATCCGACGACGATGAGAGATCAGACGCAGTACCACCGGCTTAACGTGCTTTCTATGCCACGGGCGTGCATGGGCCTACTGACTCCGGGCTGAGTAATTTATTAAAAGAAAAATTCACACAACGCCTTACTTTCGTCCTAACGCAACACTTGCTACCAATAGACCAATGAAGCAGTCAAATCTGTATAACAAGTAGTTTGAATGGTATCGTGTCTGGGTGGTTACCCAGACTGTATACACATACAAACTATTTGTCATACAAATTGTTTGTCCCTGATGGAAATCAAACGATCGTCCTTGACGCAGAAGACAGCGTTGCAGCCATCAAACCAGTCAAATTATGAGTTGAATATGGCAACAAAGTTATGTTTGTCACCAAACTAGTTCGTCGAACTCGTAAACGTGAGTACGGTAAATAGGTTTATAGTTTTCGTTGGATAGAGCATCAAAATATTATGATTCTATGTTATTTTGTCTTGCTGCAACTGTACATATTATTTTCTACATTTAGAATGACTTATCCAATAAATATGATGAAGTATATTCGACTAAAGGTATTTTCTTGGCAGCCTCTTTTACATTTTATTGTCTGTAAATGATAGTCCGGTCAATTTAGACATTCGAAGTTACATAAATTCCCACCAAGCTGAAAATCGGTAAAATTGCTTAAAATATCATTAAAAACAAAACTTGACATCTTTCCCCTATAAGGAAAAAATGTTATTCAAGGTCAAAGGTAAAAAAAATGAGTTTTTCGCGATTTTCAGCAAAACGGTAAGTTTTATCCTAAAAATACCTCACACAAAAATTGTAGATTATAAAAATATCTACAAAAAGTAAATTTATACTTTTTTTCTACGAGCCACCGTTTTTGAGATATAACGATTCAAAAAGTTGTAGAAGTTGTAATCGTCATAATATGCACACGTTTCCTCGCCACCTATGAGGTAGTGTACTTGGTTTCCCCAGTAGGCCTATTCCACCGGTCAGTTTTAATCCTGTTTTATTTGAAACTATTGAAAAATAATGGATATTAGCAGAGATTGAAAAAATAAAGGCAATTTAAGTTAAAAAAATGTAGTGAAATTTAATCGTCCGAGTCGTAACTGTCAAATTCTTTTTCTTGTTCTTCTTCTTGATCTACTTGTTCTTGTTCGTCTTGTTCTTGTTCTTCTTGTTCTTCTTCATCTTCATCCTGAGTGCATGTAAACTGCGTCAATAGCGATGTATCGCATGTTGCCTCGTTGGAATCAAACGGATCCTCTTCTGTTGGTGATTCAATATTAGAACACGACCGGCCTTGACAATGCGTACATGCGGGAGAACAAAACAATCCGACTCTTTTGCAACCACATTTAGCACTGCATCCCTTTTTGCAGTTGCAAAAAATCGAGTTCAAAAGTTTTTCTGGCGCAGGTGGAAGTAAAGTATGCACTGGTTCCAATGAATTGTTGACCAACTTCCAACCCCAGTCTGTAGGGTCTAGCTGATAACCAAGCCACACTTGAACTTGGTAATATACTCTAAAAAGATGTTGATGAGCAGCAACTGAGGTTGGAGGAAGACAAGCTAATTGTACTTGTTTTTTACTTTTGGTGTTTCTAACGAAACATGCATATCTAAACTTATCTAAGCAGGTAGTTTTTTTAGGAGCTCCGTACATAGAAAGAAGAAAGCGAATGCCGTTGGTAATAATTTCTTGTCGAGTAGAATTACTATTTCTAAAAACTTCAGCACATTCAATTAAATTTTGTTTCTCAAATAGTTTGAAAACTGTTATTTTTCCCCTCCTGTAAAATGCAGATGTCGTATCACAGCCACTTATTGCGTGTAAAAATAGTACATGATTTTGACACTTATTCTTATAGTTATAAGTTATGTATATTTTATATTAGTAGTGTAAGTTACAATGACCGATAGAAGAATATTTTAACATATATTACAACTACAGAGATGTATATATACGTGGCGTACTCGTGCATATTATGACGATTACAACTTTTACAACTTTTTGAATCGTTATATCTCAAAAACGGTGGCTCTTAGAAAAAAAAGTATGAATTTGGTTTTTGTAGATAATTTTATAATCTACAATTTTTGTCTAAGGTATTTTTATTATAAAACTTTTTTTTGAAAAACCGTTTTGCTGAAAATCGCAAAAAACTCATTTTTTTACCATTGACCTTGAATAACATTTTTTCCTTACAGGGGAAAGATGGGGAACTTTCAAATTTTGTTTTTAATGATATTTTAAGCAATCTTACCGATTTTCAGCTTGGTGGGAATTTATGTAACTTTACTCTTATTTTTTGGTCTAATTTGACCGGACTATGATTTGCGCGAACACCTTACATTGTTTCTATTGGCCAGTAGACTTTTTGCGGTTTATCTTTACATTTTATACTATTAAAATCAGCATTTATGTTACTTTGCATTCATCATATCCCAGGCTAGAAATGCAGACCTACACTGTTTGCTAACAAATCAAATAAGAAATAACTCGCCAGCTTTCATGTACTGAAATTCGCGAATACTGAAATGGGAAAGCAACAAAACTAAATTGAACGATCGGCCGCCGGCACTGCATTCGTATATTAGATGGCTGTAAATATTTTATGTGATGTGCCAGACCGTGGTTGGACCATGAATGGAAATACGCTAATGATCACAACAGTGTTGGGAAGAAGTGGAAATCAATAGATGTACTTCCAAGTAAATACGTAGGTAATATTAGCATCATCATCATCAGCCCATATACGTCCCTACTGCTAGGGCACGGGCCTACCCTAAACTAGGGCGATAAGGCCTTAGTCGACCCCGCTGGCTAAGTGCTGGTCGGTCGACTACACAACCTTAGAAATTCTTCTCATGTGTGCTGGTTTCCTCACGATGTTTTCCTTCACCGTTAAAGCGTCGAATGATGGTACATATGAATTTAAAATTTGAAAAACACATTGGTACCTGGCGGGGTTTGAACTGGCGACCTCTCGCATGGCAAGCAACGACCTTAACCACTCGGCCATCGACGCTTTTTTTTATTATTATTAGCATCATAAAGCATCCAATCTTATGGGACGATGATGGGAAAAAAGTATGGAGGATAAAAAACAATGAAAATGTTTTGTTTAGTCGCAATACTATGGAATAACGATTAAAATAATAAATCCGTGATAATGATAATCTGCTTAGCATAAAAAAAGGGAAAAGAATTTGATGAAAAAAGTATGTCTAGTATTATCGTGCACAAAAGCAGTAAATACTTACTTAATACACTACTACTACTACTACTTAATACTTATTTGAATGAAAGTAATTTGGCCTTACTTTACGTACTTTGATAATTCAATTGAATAAAGCTGGCAAATATTAGTCAGCATCTTATTATTTGTGTTCAAAATTAAATCTTTACACGTCTTTTCTATCAAACACAAAAGCAGTAAATACCTACTTGTATCAATAAGGCTGAAAGTGATTTGTACTTTCTTTTTTACTTTGATACTTAATTCAAATGAATAAAGCCAACAGATATTAGTCAGCATCTTACTACAGCAAAAATAAATCTATACACGTCTCTATTTACTACACTATGAATACATTATACTCACACAAATGTCAGTCAGCTACAAACTTAGCCATTTGTCCTTTGTCTACCAAATAGTGTATAGTAGTAATAAATACTTTATGCCACGTACCAGACTGCGGTTGGCACGGGTTTAGACGTAAAAATTAAACTTTCTAATGACATTTGGTTAATTTGTAAGGGCGGTGAGCAGTTCTTTGTTTTGATAAAGAAACTGTTTTGTTAGAGTAATGGTCAAAACTACAAAGCTAAGATTGTATTTATAAAATAACTCTTATTATATATTACACATTATTATTAAAACTTTGTAGTCACAAATTATTAAAGTTTTATTTTAAAATTTAAAACAAACGAAGTACTTGCTAGTCATATCTAATAATAGCTTAGTGCTGCCACAATGCTGTTTAAAAAATGTATTTGTGACAATTTTAGAGTAAGAATTTGTTTCATTTTTGGTTGTGTAAGTATCGTTACCGACACAATTATAATAGTAAAAAGTAAATATTATGTTATTTTTGTTTGTAAACATGCGCAAATTAGAACTTCCCACAGATTTCATGATTTATTGATCAATAGTCTTATCACGATTCAAACATGGCCGAAAGCCCGATATTATCCGCATATGTCGATATCTAATTGAACTGCTTCCTTGCTAATGTGTAAAGTTTAGATTCGTGAACGGTTCAAAACTATTCGGTAGATAGTTTAACCCAAATTTATGCTATATCTATATGTATGTATGTATGTATTTCACAACATCACATACATCGATCTGATCCCGTGGTAAGTAGCTTAAGCACTTGTGTTACGGAAATCAGAAACCACAGTGGATACACAAATATACTTAACAACAAACCCAGACACGGAACAAATACCGATGTTCGTCACACAAATATTTGTCCCGAGTGGGAATCGAACTTATACAGCTTAATAATGTAAAGCTGAAGAGTTGGTTTGTTTGAACGCGTTAATCTCAGGAACTACTGGTTAGAATTGAAAAAATATTTTGTGTTGTGGATATACCATTTATCCAGGAAAGCTGCGATGCATCACGCTGCGACCTTCTATTGTATTTCAAATATAAACAATGGAAAATGTGTAAAAAACAGGGAAAATACGGACGAAGTCACTGGCACAGCTAGTCCTTGATATCAAGCAAATATTGATATTTGGTCTTGTTATTTTCGGAAATTAAATCAAATATGAGTACTTCAACCAGTTTACTATTCTGTATTGATTGTGAATTCAACCTTAATAAGTAAGCGCCTTTGCTCGTTCCTAATTAGGTCAGTCTAAAACGACAAAGCTTACTAACTAATTAGCTATAAATCAACTTGTAGGTAGTTCAAAAGTTGAAGTCCTTATTTGCGTTCAAACACAAGCCCCACACAACTAATCGCTGTGTTGTATAAAGACCGACTAAACTTGCCGCATTAACTTTGTTATTGAAAGCTCAATACATTTCCTTTCTAATTCAGTCGTGGAATAACTGCTTTTCAAAGTTGGAGTTGTTTAGGAGCTGGTAGTCATAACGATCTATTTTAGTATTTGCACTAATAGCCTAACAAACTAAGAAGAAAAAAAATACGGGAACGAAACCAATGTATCCAATTTATAAACATACAGTTTATATTGTTTGTATACAGGGAAGTAACTCTATGTAGGGTAATTATTTCAACACAATCTAAATCCAGTTTTCTCGAAACTTAGAACCTAAAAATTACATTAATTAAAAAAAATACAAGTGAATGTTTAATGCACAAACTTACTCACATCAGAACTTGTTTACGTTTTCACCTCAATTACTGGATTCCAACTTGTACAAATTATTTCTTGTTTTTTTTTCTGAACAGAACTGAACTTTCAGCGATTTCGTCTACAAAGCCACATCGTTAGTCCGACCAACTAAAGGTCCTGTCCCATAATTGGGGAACTTCCGGGCTGAGATAACGCAATATCCGGCCACCGACTGACCACCACTACCTATCTTGATAAAAAAAGAATATTCATACTATTGTATGTGGCTGAAAATGTGTTGTTCAGGTTTTTAAGACTTGTAGGTCAATCAATTAGAAAATACAATATGTGGCTTTTAAAAGTTGTCTTTTTGGATAGGCAGTGAATTTTAAATGATTATTCAGCAAAAAACATTTTAAGGTGTATTTTTTTTATAATCTTTTCTAAGTATTTATTTTCAAGGGTCTCTTATATGTTTAGAATAGCAATACACGCGTGTTTAATCCGTAAACTTAGTATTAATACTAACATTTGACATTATTAAACATTACTAATTTATTTTACTTTGGATACTCTATAACATACACATACAGCTCATTCATACAAGAAACATTCGAATACTAGAACTATTAATAGTAAATTTACGTAATCAAAAATTAAGTCTTAGCATCTCACCAACAGCATAGCTGCTTACGTAGTGTATGTAGTCTGTTTGAATCCATGTCGAGCCGAGGTTCAGCTGTTGATATTTTTCTGTTTTCCTTAAAAATCATTTAACCTAATATCATCACCACCCATATACGTCGCCACTGCTGAGGCAGGCATACCCTAAACTAGGGATATAAGGGTTGGATGACTACACAACCTAAGAGTTTCTTCGTAGAAGTGCAGGTTTCCTTCACCGTTAAAGCGTCGAATAATCGTACATATAAATTTCAAATATGAAAAACACGGTGGTACGTGGCGGAGCTTGAACTCTCGCATGACAAGCGACCTTAACCACACGGCGCTTTTTAACATAATATATCATAAAAAAAAACACCATACGGATCGATCATTTATCTCGTGCCACCCTCTCTCAACTCCCTTCGTTTTGATTAAAACTTTTTTGTCGTATCCCCACGATATCGCCCTCCGTGTGACAGGTAGCTAATTGCCGGTCGGCAGGTGTATCCGAGCTGAGATAACTTAATATCCGCTAATCGAGAACTGCTGACCGGACTCAATCCATCGTGGGTGGAATGGACAGTGGGTTTGATACGTAATGTACTGGTATAAAATAAATAAATATATTTCTGGGACATTTCCACACACGGTCATCTGACCCCAAACTAAGCAGAGCTTGTACTATGGGCGTCAGAAACTGATTATCATACATAGATAGATATGTTTAAGTACATAACAAGCAGTTAGTTTATGGTATGCTTTACATTATGTACCGTTATAAAAAAACCATAAAGTCACATTTAAGGTCTTAAGAGGATTTTTTTAACCCTTCAGGTTGATGATATGATTGCCTCGTTGGTCTATTGGTAGCAAGCGCTACGTAAGGACCGAGAGGTCCCCGGTTCGAGTCCGGGGTCGGGCAAAATTTGTGTGAGTTTTTCTGTGATGAAATTACTCAGCCCGGAGTTAGGAAGCTGGCGGTTGAACGCCCGTGCCTCGGAAAGCACGTTAAGCCGGTGGTCCTGCGCCCGATCTCTCATCGGTCATGTCGGATTGGCGTCTCACCGAGTTATGAGAGTAAGGGAATAGAGAGTGCACTTGTGTTTGCGCGCACACTTGTGCACTATAATATGTCCTGCGCATTTGGCTGATCTCAATTGAGATCGGACGAAAATAATCATAATGACTAATTTATTTAATGTACAAAAAAAAATATTATACATACAGACGAATTGAGAACCTCCTCCTTTTTTGAAGCCGGTTAAAAATGGGTCAATTTATACTTCTTTGTATAAATTGATCATGTATAGTCTACGATATAAATAAACAAGAGATAATATTTGTTTTATCTTGCGTTTATCCTGTAACTACTCAACTTGGTAAACAAACAGGATCTCTAGAGAACAACATCTCTTACTCTACGGTCCTGCACTTACTTAGCTATTAAATTTTCAATTTCAAATCATATCTCCAGTATGTTTGTGCTGAACATAATTCTTTCCTTTGTCAAGGCAAGCAACTCTAATATCCATTTCAAAAAGCCATTTAATCATAAAATGCTTCTCGCAATTGCACTGTTTTGGGGTAGCGTGTTCTGTTAGACATTTGGTGCACACTGGCTCAGACATATAACAGAACAGCTGGATAAATATTGACGATAGTTAAGCCTGTGCTGTCAGTGCCTATAGACTTCGAGTCTTTGTTTAGGTACGAAATTGTGTAATTTTTTAAATTTAGTTTCAAGATTTTGTGTAAACCATTGTCTATACAATTTTAAAGTAATGATGCCTGTCAGTGTTTTAGAAAGGCATGTGTGTGTATATTAAATGATGTATAAAGGTTTTATACACATTTTTTACTGTTTATTTGCTTCTTTATGTCGTAGCGTGATTTTATATAATAGCCTTGAGCCTTTCTTGATAAATGATCTTACCAACACATAAATATTTTTTCAATTAGAACCAATAGTTTATGAGATTCGCGGGTTCAAACAAACAAACAAGCTCTTTAGTTTTATAAAATTATGTAAGTATAGATTTAAAGATTTGATACTTGACCTAGTTACGCACTTAGTTCCATTTTTTTATTTATTTTGCTATATTAATAATTATACATTGTTTATTGAATAGGGCGCATATATTTCTTAAGAAACAGAGAAGTGTTGATAATAACAGAAAGTTCCAAACAAAATATATAAGTAACGGGAATTTCACTTTAATAGTATTATTTAAAAGTTATTCATCATAAAAATTTAGATTCCTCACAGATCTTTTTGTTTTAACATTAACTTAATTACTCACTACTTTTTAATGTAATATTGCTTGTTATAACGATAAAAATGCCGCAATTATTCTGCAGACTACAGTGTATTACCTCTCGGGGCACTAATTAAGGGTGTATAAAGCTACTAAAGGCTACTAACCTCTTCCGAATTCATTTAAAAACTCATTATCATTGGCTGTTTAATCTCCAAGCGGGTCAGTTAGTGGCAAGTTTAACGACTTAGTAGAATTACACACAGTTCTACTAACAAATTGGTTTGTTATTTAATTGTAGCATTAATACTGCTCCTTTTTGTTCTACAATGTACAATCTCACTAACAATAGTTAGTAAAGTACGGTTTATAATTTTTAGTATATCTCTGTGGGTTGATGATGATAAAATCAACACTTTACAATATGCTATGTTCCGTGATATATTCTATCATATGCTAATTAATTTGGTGTCGTTTCATCGACCAGACGTAATATGAAGGTGGGAATTATAGAGATTAAATAAAAGGTATTAACATTCAATTATGTTTAGAATAATTTTTATCCCTTTGAGCTATTGATTATGAACATCACTATTTATCTAAAACAAAACTGATAATGATTAGCACTAAATAGACCTACTAGACCTAATAGAGTAGATCTCCTTCTGACCTGTTTTACCATGGTATTTATTGGACCTTTGATCTCTAAAGCTTTATGTAGGTACGGTAAAATTAACAACACGTACTTCACAGGTTTTAATTTGTAGAATAAAGCAAAAAACTATAAATTATATTTCAAAGGCGTGTGTTTACAGCAAGGACCTAGAATAAAAATACAGGTATTTTCTACCATACAAATCATTGAATGCTGAAAATGCAAGCAAAGAAACGGTTATTTTTGTCACGATTCCGTGAGAGGATTGTTAGGCTTCCTTCCACGTAGCGGGGACGGGGTGGTAAGTATGTCAGACGGACTATTTCCGGCGTGTCATTACGTATTTTTATGTCAGTTTACGTGTTCAATGTCACGAAGTAAGGTCATCTTTGTACTTAAATAATGATTAATTTTAAAATGGAAATCGGTGTACCTTAAAAACGGCCTATTAATGCTAGTAATATCTGGGAATAAAATAAATAAATATCTGGGACATTTCCACACACGGTCACGGTCTATGGGCGTCAGAGACTGATATACAATAGATAGATATTTATAAATGCATACTTAAATACATATTCACACCCATAAATGGAATAAACACCGATGTCCATCACACCAATATTTGTCCCGAGTGGGAAACGAACCCACGACTCTTAGAGCCGCCAGCCAGAGTCGCTAACCACTGTTCCACCAAGCCAGTGAGAATCATGTGTTTGATATGTTATACGACAACTGCCTCGTCGGTCTTTTAGTAGCAAGCGCTGCGTAAGGATCCAGGGGGTCCCCGGTTCGAGTCCGGGGTCGGGAAAAATTTGTGTGAGTTTTTCTGTATTAAAATTACTCAGCCCGGAGTTATGAAGTTGGCGATTGAACTCGCTTGGCTGATCTTAGTTGTGTACGGCTATGTTATTTAAAAGCGTCGATGGCCGAATGTATTTGATGTTCGTCTCTTTGTTCATAGGTCTTGCGTATACTAATTTATGTATATTTATACCGATCAATACAAAACGCAAGAACTTTACACACAACAACCGTTTAGAAAATCCCAGTCAATTTATAAAGATTGCAAGTCTTACACTTTTTTCCTTGTCAGTATACGATTAACGTTCCGAGACGTACTCCGAGATATCTCTTAAGCGGTGGTTGTGAGTAAATGGCTGCGATTTCTGGGAGCCACGATCACTTAATCTTGTCTTAGCGGCCTCGGGATGGGCCGGGAATGTAAATCTTTTCACTTTATTCTTATTTGCAAATGTGAGTGGAAGTGGAAGTGCAGGATTGAGATTTTAAGTCTTTTATATGGAATATGAATTGCAGTTATAGTTGTATTTACAAGTGCATTCGGAAGCATTGTGATGAAGATTTCTTTTTGAATACCTACTGACTTAGTTAAGTAAAATATTATGTACATATGTACTTTTAGTTACTTTGTTTTAATTATTTTCTAAACTTTATTAGTAAGGTAGAGGCCCGAAGCAGCCTCGTTACCATCCCCGGACTTGCGGGGAAGCGGATGGCTCTCACCCTTGACTAAAGTAGAGACTTTATTTGGACGTTACTTCGGAATCAAGACAATGTATGACGCTGTGTTATTTACTTATGTACGCTTGTGTTAGTCTTTTAAGAATGATGATTTTAAAAAGAGTGATATTTAATTGATTTATCAGTTGTGTTACGGTTTAGGTTAAGTTAGGCGCGCTCTTTGATTAAGCTCAGTTTCAATGTAATTGCATTGTTATACACCGTGAAATTTTAGTGGTTGTTTTCCCGTGGCAGAACGATTTGCCTTTAGTAATACTATCGAATCATGTAAATTATTTCACGAAACAAAAATTTTTTCTAAATAATAATTTTCCAACTCGAAAACGAGAGAAGCTATCGTTCTTTTATAAGATGTGACGTATTCAGGAACTGCTTGCCGCATGAAATCGATGCTTAAAGCTTCAGAAGCTCGACGCCCTAAGTCATAAAGCGACTCGAACGTGCTTTCAAGTTTCGGTTTAACCTTTCGTAAAACCGGCATTTATTGATTTTAACAAAAAAGAACTGCACATATCTATTGTACTACTAAGATAGAATGATTTTACTGCGGGAAAACAACCACTAAAATTTCACGGTGTATAAGAAGGGGTCGTTTTTAATCGACTTTTGTTCTCGTAAATATCAACAATTACACAGCTTGAAACAGTACAGTCTTCTTCTTATCGTATGGTTCGTGAGGAAACCAGCACACCTGAGAGATTTTTCAACGGTGTGTGAAACCATGTCAGAGGCCTACGGGCGGTTAAAAAACTCTGACACCATGTTGTTTATCAACTATCAACAGTACAGTGTACGGATGGCTTAGATTATACAATTTTTACTCAGACGCGATGGCGACTTTGCTTTACACTATGTAGTGATTTATCACTTGAATTGAAGAAAAAAGGATTTGTTACTTATGATAATAAATTGTCTATTTGTTTGGCTTCCTAATTAATATAGTTAAATAGTGCAGCTAAGTTCTAAGTGAATCATTATGGAACCTACTACACACAGTAATTGCGATATCGAACTAACATCGTGCGACTAACCCACGGGCCATTGCCACCGGAATGTGAAATCGATGTATAATCACTGACTGCAGTACAATGACTTTTCCCTGAATTTTTGCTACCTAATTGATTCGTCGATAACTCTTTAGTAGTGTTATGAGAACTATTTGTATGAAGCTTGATATGAATAACAAAGAAATCACAGATACTTCTGGCCAAGTGAAAAGTGTACTTTTAACACTTATTTGCTTTTTTAAGGTATTAGCACTTTAAGACAGTCAAAAATGTACTCACGACGCAGTACATAGTAAGTTAACACCTAGGTTTTGGCAATCTGTTATATTTAATATTATATCTTCATCATTCAGAAGACAACTAAAAGGGATCTGTGTATAACCATCTATTTGTTTGTAATGTACTACATAATATAAATAAATGCTGCACGTACGTACATAATACTAACTTAACGTTTTGTATTACATAACCCAGCGCTAGGAGATGGATACTTTGATCCCAACAGAGCAAAGCTTCGTATCTACTCGGGTCATTGGCTTGGAGCCGAATATTTGTGCTTTTGTTTACTTAGAACTTACTAAGCTTACTTTTTCTTGTTTAAAATTAACAGAGTTCAATTTTCATTAATTGTTAATAATTATTTTTGCACTGTACTTTGTTTCATAATCAAGTTTCATTGCTCAAGTTTGTCCAAGTTCATTTGTCAAAGCAAGTTAGTCCGAGATTAAGAGAAGATTGTTTATTCATTAAGTCTGGTTAGTCGAATAATTGGTACCATGTCAATTCTCATTCAATTAGAGTTTTTATATAAAACTAGCTGTGCCCGCGACTCCGTTCGCGTACATTTCGATTTGTACAATTAGGTTTGTATGGGGGCCACATCTTATCATAACTGGAGCTAGAATTTAAAAAGCCTTTCCTGTGTCCCAGATATCGATATTAAAGACACATGTCTTTATACCAAATTTCATCAAATTCGGAAAATTGGTTTAAGAGTTATGGAGGAACACACATACAGAAAAAAAATCTAAAAATCGTGAAATTTTTATCAGTATTATATATTGAGCCTATAAACACAATGTCTCTTAAAACAAACTAACTTACTCCATGAGCGATCCTTACAGATTTATTATTAGTATAGATGTTAACCAATATTCACTTATTAAGCGATGGACTGTTGACATTCTAGAATCTAGATGGTCAAGCACCGTTGGTAATTAACAACTCCAAAACAAATGACAGGCCATTACATGATTCCAATGTTCGATCATTCCATATTTAAAACGACAAAAGACTGAAATGAAAAATAGTGTACTTGTCGATCAATTAGGTAAACATCCTCAAAATAAATGACGAACGATAAATGCGTTCGACTCCGCCGATGCTCATTTGTCGCACACCACGTCTGGCGCTAGTTCTAGACAGGCACCATTTAAAATGCGGCAATCAAATGTTGTTTGTCAAGAATCAATACGTACCCGGCGAGCCAATCAATTGGGAAACATTTGGACCATCGGCCGGCCAAGGTCGCGAACGCTTATGGAATTACTGCGTAACTTGGGCGACTGGGCTAGGCAGGGCTTGATCGTGTCGAGAATAATATTACGTCTGATGTGAAAGTTTTTGTGACACCAGATTTGGGGTTCGCAGTTCACGTCTGAAACAAAAGCCTTGTTATTGTAAATGTTATCGGTTTCCCTCCGTCAATCAGCTGTTATCCTGTGGCTTATATTCCAATTGGTTAATGCTGGAAAGATTAAACTTTCCATGGATGTGTAATATATTTTTGAGGCACGTTTAAAAGACAGAAACTCTAAAAGCTAAGCTATAAGTAAGTACTTAGAAAACTAAAAGATAATATACATACATATAATAAGCTTTCAGTTTTCTTTCATAACAGAAGTTGTAAGTTGTTTGTCGTAACAGATGTAACACAACAGTAATTACGCGTCTACTCTGAACTAAACTCATAAAGTATATTAGATCACATATATTCTGTTATTATCTAAGTGAGTGCTTGAATGAAGCCTATATGAATAAAACATGACACCTGATAAAACAAGCTATTGGATTATACAAGCTTTTTGTGCTTTCCAAATTCTTTGAGAATCGCTAACTATTTTTATTCTAGGTCAAACCAAGCTATGGTTTGCCATTCCGACCATTTGGGTAAATCAAAATAGATTGAGTAGAGGAAATAAACTTCATAGGAGTGCCAAAAACCAAGTGAAATTGGTCGAAACGTAGCATTTTGAACCGGAAACTTTTGCCAGCGACTGATATAATTGGATTTGTTTGAAAAGCGGGGTGACACAAGCGACGCATTTAAATTGGTTAACACTTAAAAATGCAATGTTTCGGATGTTTACTCGAGCGACCCTGGCCGTGTGGTTGAGGTCGTTGCTTGCCATGTGAGAGGTCGCCAGTTCAAATCCCGCCTCGTATCACTGTGTTTTTCAAATTTATATGAACGATTATTCGACCCTTTAACAGTGAAGGAAAATGTTAGAAAACCTACCTTCTAAGGATGTGTAGTCGACCAATCCGCACTTGGTCTGAGTGGCTGATTAAGTCTTGTCCCCCTATTTTAGGGTAGGTACCCCAGCAGTGGGGACGTATATGGGCTGATGATGAAACTTAAAACTGCATAATATTGTTATTGAAATATGTAATAACTTGCATATTATACTAAAACAAACTTTTTTGTCACGCGCAATACACAATAATTTACATATTTTAATAATTGATCGAGAAAAAAAATTGTAAAATGAATTTCGTCAACCACGGAAATATTAATTGGACCAAAAGCGACACTGTGTAAGTTTTGTTTTTCCATTTATGCACAATCAACTGGTGCACACAGCACTCGTTAATATTTATTTTTTGTGTTAGCTCTGTGTCGGAGGCAAAGTTGCTTCCTGCATCTGTCTGCATGTATGCTTGTATCTTTAAAATTACGCAATGGATTTTGATTGTTTTTTAATAGATAGGGGGCTTCAAGAGGAGTATGTAAGAGTAATATTCATAGTAATGTATAAAGACATAAAGATTATATATATATTTTAATTTAATTGTATCTAACTATGTAACTGTAGATTCGTAACGTAGGTTATGCATTTAGATAATAACACTACAAATGTAATAGCGCAGTAAGAGAGGGGTCTCTGACACACTAGTATACACTAAACTGTAGTTTTAATAAAGAAATTTTGAATTTTGGAAGAAAATTTTGAATTTTTTTGAAGAGGAAGGTTTTTATGTAACTAGTGACTTGCCCTCGCTTCGCTTCGGATATATTATACATGCACTTCCCAGACATAAGACTGAACTAGATCGATTTCTCGTCCACAAAAACCCCCACATATCAAATTTCAGGAAAATCGTTAGGTCCTGACGTTTCGAGCTCTTTATAGTGTTACGGGCAAGACTCTTGCCTGTGACCACGAGCGTTATAAAAGCTTGAAACGTTGGAAAAATGTTTAAAATAACAATACATACATACATGTATGTATTGTGCAACGTGGTTTAAAATAACAATACACGCGAGTTTAATCCGTAAACTTAGTTATTTCAAATATGTAGTGCTCGCGTCAATAATAGACAATACTATCATTAGGGCCGTTTCCAAGATCACATGCTTTTTCAAGCATTCAGCGCCATCTAGCGGGCTGATTTGTGAATCTAACCATCCATGGAGCCAGCCAAACGCATACAGAAAAAAACATTTAAATCGGTCAAGCTGTTTAGTAGGAGTTCAATGACATACACATGTACAGCAAAATTATATATATAAAAATATATCCGAAGTGAAGCGAGGGCGGGTCGCTAGTTTTATATAAAGCATAATAATAATGTAAGGCACTAGGTAGATGCAGAACTATCGAGTATCTCCATCCGATTTATTCTGACAAAACGAGGCCAGTTAGGAACGAAACTATTTCACGCCACGACCGAGCGGTTGCATAAAATTAGAACTTCTACATCAAAATGGCGTATCCAGAAACATGTTGTTCCTAATCCGCCTGTTAGCCTGAGCTTTGTGGAAGTTGGTCGTTTCGTACGTAAACATTCCGTTATCGACTTTACTTGCAATACCTACTGTAAAAGTTTTAATGAACCTAGGTTTGCGTTGCATGTGACTCAAAATGAGACTTTTCCACATGACTTATGGGCACTCATGACTTGTTGTTTAGTATAACAAAAGTCGCTGAAGTGCAAGTTAGACAAACTTGTATTAAGGTAAATGATGTTAGATATTAATTTATATTTGACACCTTGACGCGTTTCCGTTTCCTTTTTTTTATATATTATGATTTATCTTTTCTAGGTTTTCTAGGTTTTTTCTTTGTCAGGGTCACTTAAAGGTTTTGCCAATATAACCAGCGTATGCTGAGGTAGAACTTTAGCCTTTTATGTGATCAATAAATGTTTTCTTTCTTTTCCGAGAATAAATATCTTGTCAGACTGAAAAACATACAACGAAGTAGCAAATATAAGGGTTCCGCTTTTCATTGTAAACTCCAGAACCCTAATAATACTACATAATATTCACAAGAGAACGTGTCAACGCGAGCAAAAGCGGTATGCATGGCAAATTATATTTTATTACTTTACACATAAACATCAAAACGGAACAACCCGTACCCGCACTGTCATGAACTCCGAATCTAATGAGTCCTGCGTGCGATATTTACAAAATGAACACGAACTAATTCCGTTTAAACGTTGCGAATGGTGATTAAATTAAATATTCAAGATGTTTTCTAATTGTGCTACAAAGCCTGCCTCATTTCACCTCAGTAGGTGTGTAGGGGCATTCAAAGCTCGGCAAAAGGAAACAAGGGGAAAAATTCTGCACGTTTTTGCACAAATGTACAGTGTTGCTATGTACTTTGCTTTGGCTTCCCTATTATGTGCCAAATCATTATATTTCCGCGTAATGTTCAAGTCCTATGACGCATGTAGGTAATGCTCTTGGGGGTAAGAAAGAAAGAAAGAAAGAAAAACAATTATTGACCACGACATAGAGGTTACAATGATACATAGATACATACACAAGACACTATTTCGGGTAGATGCCTAATTTTTTTTTGTCTAATTTGATTATTTTATCTGTTTTGATGGTTACACAATTTTGTGCATAAGAAAACTGTCCGGGATATTTATAATTTTTTGTAAAAAATTTTTAAAGCTCTAATGTAAATTGAAATTTGAAAAAAATGCCATTCAAGTCCCCGTTTACGCGGGGTCATAAATGACATTTTTTTAAAATTTTCGGGATACTTAACGCCTTGATCACGAGTCAACTACGAATCAGTAGACCCGTGTTTGTAGCGCTTGCAACAGTGTTTGTAATCTCTTAAATAATTTTATTAGTATGAAAAATCATGTATTGTACATGTTCAAAGAAAATACGTGAATAACTCCTTGGGATTATCAATTTAGTGGGAACTCCAATCATAACGATTACTGCTTGAGTAGTAAAGAACAGCTTTCCAGACATAAGCTATCTAAAAGCTAACAAACTAATACGGTATTTATCTTATAGTTCATCCTTAACGTGACAGCTCCCACTGAATATAATTAAGCACACTTTCATCTCGCAAAATGAAGCTTCATGTGCAAACAACGATGAAAAACATGATGCACGCCACGACGTAATTAATATCACGCTAATAGCTCCAGGGAAGGAACATTATATTTCACTTTGTCCATATGAAAAGAGGCAGTTTCGTTTTATGGGCATTTTTGAGGTAATTAAATTGGGAACTAAAGGTTAAAGTGGTAGGCAATTAAAGGATAAAAATGTCGACTTTAACGATTTCCGTTTTCCTCTTTGTATATGACGCATCGTGTTATCGTGTCATTATCGTTGCTTTTAACGATTGCCAACGAGCCCTTGCATCTATTCAATGGTTTTGATTCAAAATATTTTTAGCTATTATTGCTGTTGTTAACGATATGTTTAGTAAATGATTTCATAAAGAATGTGAGGAGGTAATACAGAGACGACTCAATGGTCAAATTCTATATGTCTTTATTTCAATTATGTATTTACACTAGGGAAACATTAAGATAAACTATTTTTGGTTCCTATTACAATCATTCACTACATAGAGCGAAGTTTCAAAAACTAATTTTAGTTTATTCATTTGTGTTGAAAACGAGGCATGAGATATGTCCGAAAGAAAAATTTGAAAGGTCATTTACCCAATCACATGATTTCCTGTGTGAAATATGGTAAGTAATTTCTTTAACATTTTCCTCTTTGATCCCTCTATTATTACTGTCAGTTTCTTTGCTCATTTATCATAATAATACGAATCTTCCAAGGAAACATTTTTTATTAAGTATATGTTTGTTTTTAGTTCGGAAATTCGTTTTTTCACAAATGTTAGCCTATTTCATCTTAGTGCCAATTCGACAGTATACTAAAGCATAAAATATGTATTAAAAGTCAAAACCATAACCCTCCTTTTTGCTATATCGTAATCGGGTAAGACTTGTGTAATACAATTCATGTTGAATTAAAGTAAAATGACGATGAATAAATCCTTAGCAAAAAGCAAAGAGTATTAAAATTATTTATGAATTGAAAACTACCATTAATGAAAACTGGTATTCAAGGTCTAAGCTTCATCAAAATTTAGATTATTCTTATGAACGGTATGACAGTATAATGACAAATTATACCTACGCTTCCCCGAGACATGAATATTAAAGTCCGTAAACCCGAACCTACTAGTTCAGGGGACAATGTAGTTCACACCATTAACTTAATGAATATGTATCTCTCACTGAATAATGGCGACAATCTTTTGAATGTATTATTTGCTATGCTAACCACTGCATAGAATGGATTTTGGTTTGGAGATAGTTTGACCCGAGACAATTATGTATCGAAAAAGCGAACAAGATGATTGATTGAAGTGTCCAAATAAATAAATGGTATTTTTGAATAGAATAATAGTTGTTTATTTGTACCAAGAGACACACATACATACAATATCGGAAATTAAAAGAAAATCAATAGTAAAATAACACAATACAGAAACTACAAACAAAATTAGAACTAAAATAAATAAAAAGAAAACCGAAACTACAAACAAAATTAAATTAAATCTAAGTCCATCACAAATGCCCAGAAGACATTCATGTGTGTCGCTGTGATACAAAATGGCAATAGCTCAGCAATAGCAGGGGCAAACCGCTGATTTTCGGCTATAGCCATAAGAGGCCAAGTGCAATCGGTTTTAAAACCTAGCGGTATTAAATTTTTATTTCATGAATTCATAAATTATTATTACTAACATGTGTACACATATAGTATGTCGTATTGGTTATCAGTTAATGAATCAGACAAGGTTTGGTGACCCAAAACATAAACCAATCTTATACAATTTCCCTTAATGGCACTTAAGGTCTTCCATCGGTCATATTGATACGGACCAAATGTCCTATACGAAAACATATATAAGTAAATAAGTAAAGTAAAGTAAGTAAATATTTCACAACATCACATACATTGATCTGATCCCGTGGTAAGTAGCTTAAGCACTTGTGTTACAGGTATCAGAATCAACAGTGGATACACAAATATACTTAAATATATTTAATAATACACCCAGACACAGAACAAACACCGATGTTCGTCACACAAATATTTGTCCCGGATGGGAATCGAACCCACGACTCTTGGAACCGTAGGTAGTAAACCTGGGTCACTAACCACTGTTCCACCGAGCCAGTTGATATATATAACAATCAAGAATTTATATCCTTAGGAGGGTAGCTAATGGGAGAAAACAAACCCATGACTATACATTGAATCAAGTCTGTCAAGAACATATATGTATGTTATGATATTGTGTAACTAAAGCAACGACAGAGATACGATTATACAACGTGCCGTGTGTGAAGGCACACGTTTCTGAAAAGGAGAATAGAGCTAAGTGTGCTCATATGAAAGGGTCTTTATTTTCTTTAATTTAATTTTATTGTAAATATAAATCAGATCAAATCAAAAATGCCCGTAATAGGCGTGACGACTGGGTCAATAACTGATTATTCTATTTAGTCCGTAAGTTAGTTTATACAAAAATATGGAACACATATTTTTTGTTTTTCAATTGATTGAAAAATGACAAAATTATAGCTTATCAAACTTCTGGAGTGGGGGCTTGTGACGTCACGGCTAGGTAAAAATTGTACGTAATTGTGACGTCATACGAAACTTCTAAGCACTATATCGTCATAATTTCTTATTTATGAAACAAAATAAAAAATACGAGTACAATATTTTTAAATAATTTAAATAACGGACTAATTATATTTTTTAGTCGTCTCGCCTATTGACTAGCGTGCATGAAAAGGTTGATGGACGTAGAAGAGGCAGAATGGCAGGAAGTGATCTTTGCCTACCCCTCTGTATGTATGTAAAATATAAGCTTTTGACTATATGATTGAAACTAGCTCACTAAAAACTAAACAGTCCTTCTAATTAAAAGTTTGTTTTTTTTTCATTCCACAAATAGGTAGGGATATTTTTAGTTTCTTAAGCGTCAATTTTTTTTCCCTAGCTTACTACGATGATGGCTAGAAGTAGTCTGTCATCATTACCGGACTGATTTTCCGCATTTCAATACATCAAATCTTAAATTCGCACACATGTCCCATACGGGTATAGTACATAACTATATACATACATACATTACCTGTTCGATCTCGAACTAAAGAGTATTTCAATCCTTACTAGTCCTGACTTCCTTACTATTCCTTACTAATATTATAAATCCGAAAGTTACTCTGTCTGTCTGTTACGCTTTCACGCATAGGGTACTGGACCGATTTAAATGAAATTTGGTACAGATATAGTCCAGAGCCTAGGAAAGGTTATAGGCTACTTTTTAACCGACTGCGCTATAAGGAAGTAATGTTTTACCCGTTAAACGTCTCAACGTGGAAGAAGTCGCGGTCGGAAAGCTAGTAGTAAATAAAACCACCGCTGTTGTCAGTAGTTGAGTAAATTGCATTCACATTAACACCCAGGGAAATAAAGGACCACAAAAGTATAAACAGGAAAATACTCCAAATAATAACGCGAACACATTTTGTTTCTGTCGCAGCGAAATAACTATTCGTAGTGACATACTTGCCTCTGAATACACGGTATGAATTATAAAGAAAACTCCGACCTCTATGAACACACTTTAATAACCGAATCACAACTTGATTAACAGAGCTAAGATAGTTTAGATAGTACTGTTCTCTTCGACGAGCAGAAGCTGACTGGCCGACTGAGCCGAGCAAGTGACTCCTCAAACCGGCTCCCCACTACTCATCCCCGCCTTTTCAAACTTGTTTCGGGGCTGAGTGGTGTTGCCAGGTTTAGATCTCAATATTTCTGAATATTTAATTTGAAATCATGACATTCGGCCATCCTACTTCGTGCAGCCTCCCGGCGCACGAACCTCATACTTGAGAGTCACTTACTCGATTCAGAATGTTAACATAATATCTTAAAAAACTTCTTTACTTAATAAAACGTTGTACGTAACGTATGCAACATTATTTATGTACAATAGTTGCTATTTTACATTCCAAATATTGTTGACATAGGTAATTCACTTAACTAATTAACAATAAAACTCTTATTATTACAACATTTAAGGTAAGTAACATAAATTTGAAATCATGACATTTGGTAAAATCATTTCACAATAAGAATAATAATCACTACAAGAATACCTAGTATCTACATTTTGATTATATAATAAATTTTTGTACATTTTGATTAAAAAATACAAGTAGAAAGAAAAATTTATAAAATAACTATATCTAAATAACTATTTGCATTAGAAACAACTGGCAAAAAAAAAAACAATTCCAAATACAGGTATACAAATTATTCTTTGTGTTCATCACTATCTGTACTTAAGCTACTCGGATCACTATCATGTATTTCTAACGCCTTGACATGGATCCACGGTCTCATCCTATCTACAGCTATTACTGAATCATAGTTTTTACCCCTTTTTGGAAAACCTGGAACGTCAGTTACCCTGTAACGATCATTTCCTAGAACCTCTGAAATTCTGAATGGGCCAATAAACTTCGATAACAATTTAGTGCTCTTCCCGTCATTACTGTAATTGTTCCGTGATACTTTTACTAAATCGCCTACCATAAATTTGACCGCTGGAGAGCGATTGGCATCATGTCTATTTTTTTGTTTCATCTGATCCATTGCTATGTTCGAACTAATTTCCTGTCTAATGGACTCGAGGCCAGCGTCATGGCGTTTGTGTTCAATTCCTAATTTGTTTGCCAAATCATCACGCATTCTTACACCAAATAATGCTTCTGTTGGTGTCTTTTGAGTAGTAGCATTGATGGTATTATTGATACCCCATTGAACTTTTCCCAGTTTCTTGTCCCAGTCACGTTCATTGCCGTTACAATTTTGAGCTGCTAATGAGTGTAAAATAACTTGGTTGTACCTCTCGGCCTGACCATTAGCCCTGGGACAAGCAACTGCGTTTAGAACGTGTTTTATTCCATGTTCAACACAGAAACCCTCAAAAGCTGCCGATGTAAAAGAAGTACCTCGATCAGATATTATCCTGGCTGGTACTCCAAAATCGTAAAATATGTTTTGGAGTGCTCGAATTGTAGTCTTAGTTTTAGTATCTTTTACTGCTCGAACAAATACGTATTTGGTGTATCCGTCCACTATTGTTAGTATTTGAGTATTTCCGGTTTTGCTTTTAACAAACGGCCCTACATGATCAATGTGGACGGTGTGAAAAGGTACATTTACCTTCTCAATAGGGAATAGGTGACCTGTTTTATGACGTGAGGAACTGTCTTTGTTATATGCACAATCGATGCACGCACTAACGTATTTCTTGACGTATCTTCTAAGTTTTGGAAACCAATATTCTTTTCGAATCCTATCTAAAGTCTTAGAGTAGCCAAGATGACCCACATCATCATGGTTTGCTTTACATATTTGCCATCTAGCATTCCGTGGCACCACAAGACGTACGCCATCGTCTACCCTCCTATAGACTATGCGATTCTTAATCAAATATTTCTTCTTGATTTCCTTACATTCCTCGTCTTCTTCTGGCTTCAGAATTTTAAAAATCCGGGCAACATCAGGGTCTGCCAATTGCAAAGTGAGAAGCCAACTATCTTGCTCTATGTTGTAGATATTCACGCATGCATTATCATCTGTACTTGAGGATAAGATAGCGTTTCTACTTAGAGCGTCGACGTGTGACATTTGTACGCCGGGACGGTACTCAATATCGAAAGTAAACTCAGAAATTTGTAACCACCATCTAGCTATTCGCGGTAACAAATCTCGCTTTGTTAGCGTGGTTCTAAGAGCTGCACAGTCAGTGAAAATTTTAAAATGCAAGCCAAGTAAATATACTCTAAATTTTTTAGCGAAGATACTACAGCCAACGTCTCAAGCTCGTAGGAGTGTAAATATTTTTCTTCAGGTGTAGTTTGCCTACTAAAATACGCAACTGGTTTTAACACCCGATTATCTTTTTGCCACTGCATCAAGATACCTCCTACGCCAAGAGAACTGGCGTCTGTGTGCAGCTCTGTCTCGAGAGTGGGGTCATAAAGCGCTAAAATTGGCATACTTGTAAGTTTCTGTTTCAAAAGAGTAAATGCCTCGTCTTGTGCGTGGGACCACTGCCAGATGGAGTCCTTTTTTAATAGACAGGTTAGAGGCCTAGCAATGCTTCCATAGTTTTGTATAAATTTACGATAGTAACCCGTTAAACCTAGGAACTGGCGGACCTTGTGGATATTACAGGGCGTTGTGTATTGCTCTACGGCTTGTATTTTTGCTTTGCTAGGCTGAATACCTTCAGAAGAAACCTTGTAACCGAGATATTCGACTTCAGTGGTAAAAAATCGACACTTCGAGAGTTTCAAAGTTAAGCCATACTCTCTGAATAGTTTCAAAATTTCTTCTAATCTTTTTACACATTCCCTCGCTGTCTCTAGAGGGTATCAAAACGTCATCTAGGTAAGCTAGAGCATATTCATATCTCTTGTTACCGAGAATTTTATTGATCATCCTCTGAAAGACGGCCGGAGCATTAGCTAACCCGAAAGGCATCCGTTTGAATTCGTAATGCCCATCAGGCGTTACGAAGCCAGTGAGATGCTGACTGTCCTTGGCCATGGGAACCTGATAATATCCAGAGGCTAGGTCTAATGACGTAAAGAAGGCGTTTCCGCTAAGATTAGAAATTTGATCGTCGATCACTGGAAGCGGAAAACGATCTTTACGGGTCCTGTTGTTGAGGGCTCTAAAATCAACACAAAGCCTCTGCTCACCGGTTTTCTTCTTGACCATAAGAATTGGACTAGAGTAACTGGAATTAGACTCCTGAATGATATTGTTACGCAATAGGTCGGCAAGCGTATCTCTCACCTGTTCACGCTCTGAATGCGACAGGCGATATGGTCGATATATAATAGGCCTATTGTCTAAAAGTTCTATTTGCATTTCTATGTCCTTAACACAACCGATTTCGTTTAATTTCATAGCAAAACAGTCGCGATAGTTTTGTAGTAAATCATATAACCTGTCAAAGTCTACAGTGCTGAGACTCTCTCCTACTTTTATTTCAGCCTTTTGTAGCGGTTCTAATTCAGAAACATCACTCAAAATTCTATTTATTTGGAAAGAGTCTTGTTCCACAAATAAAACTGCCCTTGCTATTAAAAAGTTTTCTTTCAAATATACTGCACGCGTTGTTAAATTAGTTATTATTATATCACCCTTTCCTTTTGTAAGGCGATAAGCACCTCCAAGTAAAGTAAATTCACGTCCGGGCTCCACGTGATAATAGCCATGGATAAATATATCACCGGAATAAGTAGAATCACTAGCATAAACGGGCACAGTATTTGTCTCCGTAACTTTAATAGAATTGGCAACGTATAGCTTAAGAAGCGTTGAATCAATTCCGGAATTAAATGGATTACAAGATGGACTCTTATAAAATAAGAGTTGATTAGTGTTTTTCAAGACTGTTATGAAGGGAAGCTCAGTAAAAATTTTGACCTATAATCAGAGATGTTGGCATAAACTCATCGGCAACAACAAGTACCTCAATTGGTGCATCAACGTCGTCAATTTTTATATTCACAAGTGACTTATACATGGGGTAGATCGATGAATTGCCAAAACCTCTCACTACAGGAACTCCGTTGTCGTTTTTGATTAAATGTAAATTACTGGCATCAGAATGACGTATGAGACTACACTCACTACCGAAATCTATGTATGGTTTAAACTCTTTGTCATTAACAAGGATGGTTTTGAAAAACTTATCGTTAGCTTTATTTGAAACGTTAATTTTTAAAGTCCTTTTCTCAGAAGTTTCGTTCCGTATTTGCGGCGACGGTTGGCGAAGTTGTGGCAACTTGCAGTCATCGTTGTCGTGGCCGATCCTACGACAACGCCTGCATTTCATGATCGGATTTGGACATTTATAATGTGGATGCCCTTTGAGCGACAGTTAAAGCAAGTGACATTATTATTTCTGCTACTCACGGACGTCCAATTTCTAAAACCAGGTCTTTGTCTTTCCTGGGTCTTATCCTGATTCCTATCCTGGTTCCTATCCTGATTCCTATTCAGATTCCTATGCTGGTTAGAGGCTAATGGGCGCTGACAACAAAGAAAGTTTAACAACCCCTCTGGCTCCTTACAGTCAAGGGTTTGTGCACCGCTTTTGATCGATCCGTCACTTATACCGTGTATGATACAATCAACTGCCTTTTTGCCAGTTATTTCGCACCTATTTAACAAACACAGTTTATCATAAAAATAATCACGAAGACTTTCATCACTCTTGGACGTTCGACTTAGCATCTCCTCCAGAAGGCGTCCATAGTTCTCCTCACTTGGAAATGCCTTCTGAAGTTTAGCCTGCCATTCATTCCACGAGTAAACTACGGTAGGAAGAGCTCCAAACCATTTCTTAGCCAACCCAGTTAACTTTTGCAGAGAGAAATGAATGATTTGTTTCTCGTCCCACCCATAAATACTCGCGCATTCGTTGACCTTTTTTAGCCAACTTTCAATAGTTTGAGCTCTGTCCGCAGGATCAAATTCTGGGACAACATTATTTAAATTGTTATTACTAAACGATGAACTCTTACTTGATTCTGCTCTAAAGCTTGTCATAATTTTAATTACGTCATCTGCAGTCAATCCAGTCCTTTGTCTGCGCTGTCTTCCTTTGGCACGGCCTCTTCGCTAGAAGATGATGTCGAACGTCTCCTTTTTCTCCTCCCCTTCTTTTTCTTCCGTGGTGGGGTAGTGGAAGGCGTTCCACCTTCGTAATCGCTTTCAGATGGCATGGCTGAAATGCAACAAAATCCTCTGACAAAATATCCACTCAATAACATCAAGCGACATTTATTGTACAAGGTATCGCAACAAAATTAAATTCTCTCCAATAATTTAAACCTAAACTTTGCATCCATACTTTAAAAAGATCTAGCAACCCTAAGTCCACTGAATTTTCGTACACAGATATCATTAACCAAAAATCATCACGTATCAGATCTAAAATTTTATAAATGGATTTTCTATTGAGTCTGGAGTGGATTTAATAATCGTCTCATCTATGTGCACTTAACACAACTAATATCCAGCGAACATACATAGGTAGTCTACTCAAGTAATATCCAGTGAAAGTACCTAGTCCACTCGAGTAATATCCAGCGAACATACATAGTCCACTCAAGTAATATCCAGCGAACGTACATAGTCCACTCAAGTCATATTCAGCGATCATACATACTCTATTCAAGTAATATCCAGCGAACATCATAGTCCACTCAAGTAATATCCAGCGAACATACATAGTCCACTCAAGTCATATCCAGCGAACATACATAGTCCACTCAAGTCATATCCAGCGAACATACATAGTCCACTCAAGTTATATCCAGCGAACATACATAGTCCACTCAAGTCATATCCAGCGAACATACATAGTTCACTCAGTCAAATTTAGTCAGTTCAAAAGTTCACTTAAGTAATAATAACGTCCATAATATGACATATAATAATTATCTTGGACATTATCCTTTACAGATCACAGTATTGTTACCTACATACACTTCTTTATTTATTTTTTTTGTTAATTGAGATGGATTAAATAAGTCATTACTCGAAGTGTAGGTCCTCTTTTACCTTATTTATTTCCAGATTGTGAAAACGTCATGTCGACTTTGAATGTGGATATGAGTACGATCAGAAAGTAGCAGGTGCTTTTTGAAGGTGTAAAATGTTGTGTCCGCACGGCCAAAGAGTAGCCTTGGCCACGTACAATGCAATGTAAGTGTAAGGTGTAGTGTCTGCACGGCTAAAGAGTAGCCTTAGCCACGTGCAATGTAAATGTTAGGTATAGTGTCTGCACGGCTAAAGAGTAGCCTTAGCCACGTGCAATGTAAATGTTAGGTATAGTGTCTGCACGGCTAAAGAGTAGCCTTAGCCACGTGCAATGTAATTGTAAAGTGTCGTATCCGCACGGCCAAAGAGTAGCCTTAGCCACGTGCAATGTAAATGTTAGGTATAGTGTCTGCACGGCTAAAGAGTAGCCTTAGCCACGTGCAATGTAAATGTTAGGTATAGTGTCTGCACGGCTAAAGAGTAGCCTTAGCCACGTGCAATGTAATTGTAAAGTGTCGTATCCGCACGGCCAAAGAGTAGCCTTAGCCACGTGCAATGTAAATGTTAGGTATAGTGTCTGCACGGCTAAAGAGTAGCCTTAGCCACGTGCAATATAAATGTTAGGTATAGTGTCTGCACGGCTAAAGAGTAGCCTTAGCCACGTGCAATGTAAATGTTAGGTATAGTGTCTGCACGGCTAAAGAGTAGCCTTAGCCACGTGCAATGTAAGTGTTAAGTGTCGTGTTCGCAACTTTAAGTCTACAGCAAGCTGTGTTTCCAAATATAATATCTTGTGAGCGTACTTACTTTTTTGGTGTATCCCTCTTCTGAAGTATAAAGAAAACTCCAACCTCTATGAACACACTTTAATAACCGAATCACAACTTGATTAACAGAGCTAAGATAGTTTAGATAGTACTGTTCTCTTCGACGAGCAGAAGCTGACTGGCCGACTGAGCCGAGCAAGTGACTCCTCAAACCGGCCCCCCCACTACTCATCCCCGCCTTTTCAAACTTGTTTCGGGGCTGAGTGGTGTTGCCAGGTTTAGATATCAATATTTCTGAATATTTCATTTGAAATCATGACAGAATGTTTATGTTTTTATCGCGCTGAATAATTTTGAATGGTCGAAATGTTTGCGGTGATTTTTTTGTTTGCCTTGCTTGCGAGTGAAATCCGGTTATATGTAATAATACTGCTTCTTTTATGGTTTAAGAACTTTATTATTTCTCATTAAGAATTTATATAACAATTCACTTACTGAGAAAACACAAACGAATAATACAATATATTACAAGCAAAGTAGCGAGCGTATCTGTACAGTGCTACGACAAATTAAAGAAATAAAAATAAATGTGGGGTAGAAGTCGCAAAACAAAGCGACGATTGCTGTTGCTAATCCGTCTATTGCACCGAGCGACCACGGAAGTAAATCGCACAGAGCGTACTTGCATTCGTATGTACTTTTATTGGGTTTATTATTTACATAAACTATCGCAATGACGATTATAAAATGTATATTTAACTGGAAAGAAACGAATTGATAGGTATCTGGTCTGAAATAGGGCTTTTCCTAACGGCATTTTAAAATAACAACACTAAATGTGGTTCAAAATAATATGTATCAAAACGTTTTGTCTATATCGTTACGTCTTAAAAAGAAAGATTGTAATTGAATTAATTCATTATTACATTACTGAAATGTATCAAATCAGGGATATAGGTTAGTGTGTAGCGTGTTTGATTCCGGCCGAGCGACATGCAACATTATATCGGCGACTAATCATTGAATAAATTGCTTATAAAATCATTGTTTTAATAAAGAAATAATTGATGTTAAAAATAGCAGCGGTTAAATACGATTTTTTACACTAACTACTGAGACGAAAGTTACAAATTTCTCTCAACTCGAAAAGTATGTGTCTGAAAAATTGTCTTCAACCTACTTACCGAGTTGTAGACATTTTGAATAAAATGCATACTTACAAATATTATATTTATTACAGAGTCTCTTCAAGAAATTGAGTAGTATCAAACACAAAATCTGAATTATGTTCGTTAGTTACTAAGCTTAATGTAGGTTTCAAAATTTACTAGCCACTGTAAGAATTATTGAGAATACCTGTTAGTAGTACCTATATGTAACGAATATTTTATACAACCACCAAAAAAAGCATACATAACCTACATTTGGTTTAGAAATTGACTAGCCACTGTGAGAATACCTGTTAGTTTTTTGTGCAATAACGAATATTCTATACAACACAAAAAAAAAACATACACAACGGTCCATACTTCTGTAGAACGGTGAATACTAAAAAATCTGCCAACGGCAAATATTGCACTGCAATTCACTACTGGCCGTTTTCGTGATATGGAAACAAAAAAAGAAAATATAACATGCCTATTTGGCTGGCGCCACAGTGTATATAAATGCATAGTAAAAGCCACATAAATGCATAGGCTTGATGGCTGGCTACGAAAAAGCGTGAAGCTTGGCAGATTTTTTGTTCGCTATTATTTAACAGCTTTTGACTGCTAAAATGACGCCTACTTTGGCAAGCCTACTAGTCGGAGGACATAAAAGCTTCTATGAACTTGTTGACAGCAATGAACCTATTATTTTAAAATGTCACGATTACACACATTAGTAAACTGAAAATGTCTAAATAAAAAATAAATATTACACAACATCACACACATTGATCTGATCCCGTGGTAAGTAGCTTTAGCACTTGTGTTACAGATATCAGAATCAACAGTGGATACACAAATATGCTGAAATATATAATATAATAACACAACCAGTAACAATCACACAAATATTTTCCCAGGGTGGGAATCGAACCCAGGACTATTCCGCTGAACCAGTCGGTTCAAACAGATATGTAAATCCGGGCGCAATGTTTAGAACTTTCGATATTCAGAGCTTGCCAATAGACTGGCTGGGTAGCCAGTTTATGAATAGTAATAGCGATTCATAGCCGAACTTTTAACACGTCATCCGACCGAACTGAAACTTCGCTGCCAACTCGCACGTGCAAATGCATATTGTGGATCAATGATAACTTATGCACTTTGTATGCGCAGCTATCAAAAGCGTTAATATTATACGTGCTAAATGGTGGTAGCATGCTACAAAGTGGGGTGCAAATGGGTCTATGTTTTATTAAACCACTGTGCCAGTGACTTCGTCCGCGTGGAAAATATTGGACGCAGCGTATTTTATAAAGCCTAAAGCCTTCGTCGATAAATGGTCTACTCAACATTTTAATATTTTTTAAATTCAAATCAGTAGTACTAGAGATTAGCATGTTTAAAAAAAATTCTTCAGCTTCATATTATAAATATGAGTAAAGATAGACTAGCAATCTTCAGTAGCTTTTCAGAAGGCGGAAATAATGTGTATATGACAGAATAAAAACCGTTACAACTTTAAGCAAATGGTCACCATAGTATGATGAATCAGGTGGTTGGTAGTAAGCTGTAAGAGCCAGTGGTCGGATAACAGCAAAGTTGGGTCGAAAATAAGGCCAGATCAGAGCTCGGGTTAAATCAGACACCTGTATCAAATAAATATTTTTTCTACTTTTTTTCTATTCAATTCTACATCAAACTAAATAATAAAAAAAAACATGATAACATGATCTCGTTATTTTGTCATTTATAAATCACTGAATTATAAGGAATAAAGAGCAAATATTTGTCTTCATAGAAAAGTTAAGCAGAAAAAAAAACTTTAAAAAAAACATTTTAACACAAGATGCCTACGTTTAGTTCACAAAGGAATTTCTAAAACTGGCACGTTAAAAATTTATTTAGCCCGAAAAGTTCACACTAAGTAAAAGATAATAAGTTGAAGTTTTTAAAAGCTTTATTGAACTCGAGCTTACTTGAAACAAATTAAGGTTGTTGCTACTCGGAACTTTTGGATCGATTCGCTCGTAATCGGTCCACATTCAATCAACTTAAAGCAGAGATTAGCGGCGATAAAATACCACTGCTCATGCGAGGCGTGCGTTTGAGTGCCGTTTAGGAAGGTAAACAAATATATTGTTGTATGAAAATGTATTTAAGGTTATAAGAATCGTGAAAACTGAAACTAACAGGCTTTATTCTTTGTAGCTACAGTTAAAAGTCAAAATTAACCTACTTTGTGATATCCACTTAAACAAAGAAAAAGAGATTAATACTTTTTCATAATGTTATTTTGTTCCTTTATTTAGATACATAATTAGATTTTGTATAGGACTTGGCACTCATCTCCATTCTACTTAGGAAAAAGCCTACAGCCAAGCAACATTTCGTATTGAAGTTGACTCTCTTTTTTTACATTTAAATATTTGTTGGGATTTGTATACTTGAACGGAAGTTCGTAGATAAATATCTGCTACAGACAACGAAAAAATTGTAGCGAGTTCGTAGCAATATTTCGTAGCATGGTGGACTGGTGGGACTTCATACATGCGTTTACAAACAACAATTTTTTTATGATTTGATAAAATAATAATTGTAGTATTTGTAAATAGAATTTACCCTAAATGACACAATCCTCAACGAATTATTAAAACATCCAATTGCAATCAATGAGCTTTGTTCATTGTTTACTTTACACCTACTGCTTCTGTTTGAATAAGCAGATTAGCATTATTAATTAACCCCGATGATACACCCGAATATTGTGATTGCAAACTACCAGATTAGGGTGTTATTTCAGTTTGTCATCTGTTAAACAGGATTGAATTGAATTTGATACTGAAGTTAGAAAAGGAATTAGTTAAATATTGCTAGTATGAAAAGCATGTTAAGGAATTAAAGTAAGCACTGTATTTATGTTTGAATAAACTGAAGCTTTGAATGTTTCTTTCTAAAGTTTACCTGTAACAACTACTACGAACCATTGTGTAATTTACTAATCTTACTTGAGCTCAACAAAAGCCTTGCTCTCCTTTTTGAAATCATGTTATACAAGATACCTACAGGATCGTAGGCCTAATATAAAATTTAACGTGCAATGTTTTATTTCGGCCATAAACACCGAATTGTGAAGTCTCCAAAATTAGGTCGGCAACAAATAGAATCGTGTGCACCGACCTTCATGTCCCAATAAAGCATTGCAGTTCACAGTTCTCTTTGCCGCATTCTTGGCTCAAACCTTTGTCATACGTCAGTGTCGAAACAATTTTATTTTTTGTTTGTAATGGGGAAACCACACGCTTACATTCGTCTCCTTGGCGCCGCGCACTGCGGTATACCCACCACGCATGCGTCAGAGATGACAAACGAAACTCAACTTAACGACACACAAGTTACGGTGCGTTATTGCTACTTGACTTCCTGAGATACCTGTCACAGAAAGCAATTCAGTTCAAAGAATGGGAGTTCATTGAAAGAAATGCAGTCTCATGTTATATTCAAAAGACAAACTATCGCGTAGACGGGGATTGACAGAGAGGCGTTTGCGGTCGTTATGTTTGGTTTGCTCTTCTTTGGTTCTTATCACAATAAATCTGGCTCGGTGGAACAGTGGTTCATAACCTACGGTTCCAAGAGTCGTGGGTTCGATTCCCACTCGGGACAAATATTTGTGTGACGAACATCGGTGTTTGTTCCATGTCTGGGTGTATTATTAAATATAAGTTTATTTGTGTATCTTCTGTTGATCCTGATTTCTGTAATACAAGTGCTTAAGCTACTTACCACGGGATAAGATCAATGTATGAGATGTTGTATAATATTTATTTAAAATCGTGTAGAGAAGGCTATATAGAGCTGGTTTAGTGGTTATTTTTGCAAGGAAGCAAGGGAACGCATTTGGCGTGTTCACCGCAGCTGACCTAATTTTGCACATGTACATTAGTTCAGTTGAGCGTTAAAATACTTGGAAATTACAATGCTGCAGTATAGGATTTATGTTTTTTTTGGGTTTTGGCAATTTATGGGCCTTATATCGTCCCTAACCGTGTGAGTATTATGTTCTTTGCAATATATTAGTGTTTACAAACATTTTTAATGCGGAAATAGGTTTTCAATATATTCTCAATGTATGAATTTAAGTTATTTTGTGAAGGAATCTCGTGAAAAAAGGTCCCATTTTTCACAATACTCGAAAGGTAATAAATCACAATTTGCATTATATTACCTGCATTCTCATTTTTAAGGGGAAGTTGAATTTTATTTCGGGTCAAAATATAATTGTTATCTATATAGAATAGAATAGAATAGAAAACTGTTTATTTGGTACAATTATCTTAAAATATTATGGTAACGAATGTCTTAAACTAATCTTAAAATATAAAATAGTACCAAATAGGTCCCCGCTCAGCTATTGTCGCGACACAGTGTGCCACGCACGACCCTGGTATTCTGCGGATACCCTTTTACCTAATAGGTGGCGTTGATCAGAAAAACATATCTTGACACTTGTTATTTTTTTATTTTAACTTAAACTTCACATGAATTTATTATAAGTTACATGAGAGGGTAACCACACTAAACTAAGTTTGAAGACACAAACTGGTCTTGAGATTAGTTGCTTCTAGCGTGAAACGTAAATTTTCAAGAGTCGTTAAGGGAAGACGTTTCGGTCGGTCGCTGAGCCTGCAAATATAATAACTTTAAAAGTTTTTGGAGCGTAAAGTCACATGATAACTTTAGTAACTAAAGAGGAATATAAAAGTAGGTAATCGTGTTTTAAGTCTCTGTCAGGCCACTTAACAATTTATGTATTAGTAAAAAATGTATTTCTGTGACAGGTTTATTATTTTATAACGTTAGTAAATACCATCAGTCAGGGGATACCAGTCACAACTATCTGTCCGGTGATTGGTGAACGGTATACGGGTAAGCGTACTATCGACCCAGTCCAAATCATCCGAGGCGATAGTATCCTTCCTCCCCTTTTCCTTCCCCGTCATATATCTTGCTACTCGTGGGTATGCAATGCGCTTGTTAAAACAATGCACAAGGCAAAATGGGGGCGACGTGGTCCACAACCCGTCACGTCACGTTTCCCACAGAGGTGAAAAGTGGATCGCTGGAAGTGATCTCTGCCTACCCCTCTGGGAAAAAGGCGCGATTTTATGTATATATGTATGTAAATAAATAAATAAAGAATCTTAGGGCACCATAAATAAGGTCAAAAACTCCTTAACTCTAATAAAATCATTCTCACTCTTTTGTAAAAAAAAAATATAAAAAGATGATTTAAGAAATAGTTTTTTTTTAAGTCTGTAATACAGCCAATTTCATTGCAAATTTGTTCAAAATGCATTCTTCTACTTAAAGAGTCGATGGTAAAATCAAGCATAATCTGCCCAGTATTCGGTCACACGAATCGCGTTATCTGAGGCACCCATTCGCTCAGCGAGCAGGTTTCCAGACAAGCGGGACATGACATTGGACGGCACTTGGACTGTGTCAAGAAACCGCATACGCAGGCCAGATCTAATGCGTCAGTGAATTCCCTATCTGAGCCTTATGCATTTGAAGTAAACCTATTTAAATTTATGGTTTAGACTCGGACTAAAAATCCAAACAATATTATTTAGAGATCAAAATTGTACTTTTCGAACAAATATTATCATTATCATCAGCCCATATACGTCCCCACTGCTGGGGCACGGGCCTACCCTAAACTAGGGCGATAAGGCCTTAGTCGACCACGCTGGCCAAGTGCGGGTTGGTCGACTACACAACCTTAGAATTTCTTCTTAGGTGTGCAGGTTTCCTCACGATGTTTTCCTTCACCGTTAAAGCGTCGAATGATGGTACATATGAATTTCAAATTTGAAAAACACATTGGTACCTGGCGGGGTTTGAACTGGCGACCTCTCGCATGGCAAGCAACGACCTTAACCACTCGGCCATCGACGCTTTTTCGAACAAATGTTTCCTCAAAATTCACTTTAGAATAGAACACAATTTTATTTAATAATGAAATAAAATAATAATAAAACGCATTTATTGACCACATAACAAAAGAACACAACCAAAAAGAGAAAAAACACCATAGAACACAACAAAGATTAGTGGTCAACTAGGTCCCAGTCTCAGCATATGCCACAACAACAGGAAGCCGCTGTGGCGCTGGTATTCTGGCTGGGGCCTAATTATTACGAAAAAGATTTATATACGTAGCACACAAATCTAAATATTAGAAAGATCTGAAGGTATACTTATGCGCTTTTCCATGTTCAGTTATTGTTCTATTGACAAACACTCGGATACATAGCATTATTCCTGTTTGTGTGTACAATTACGGTCCTGCGTCAGAAGCAAATGTACAAATTACTGCGACATATCACATCACGTTTGTAGACACAAAGCTTTTCCGGCGAAGTTATCGTGTCCGTAATTCGAGAACAAAACGACGGTCCCTACGTATAATCACGCAAGTGGCACTTGAGGGATTTGCATGTTTTTATTGCAAAACCTCGAAATCAACATAGACTTTCATTTAGTTAACACAGAATGTCGAAAATGTGCCTAAAACATCCTTATATCGATGCACGACAAATTACTTAACTACACTACCACCGACGTAAAAATACTTAAATGGTAGTTAGGGTGTATTACTTCGGAACTTCGCCGCTATACCCGCCCCCGCTGCCCCCGCTACTGCCAGTTAAGCGCTTTTGCGCCCGAGAGGGCTTAGTCTTATATTTTTCTGCCTTAAGATTGTTTTGTAAATGATATTTCGTTAAATTGCTTGTATTTTTATGAAATCAAACAAACTTTGAACATTCCAAAGACTTTACCACAATGTGGTAGTTACGTTATTTTACGTAGGAAATTTAAAAATCATTATGACTTATGTGGTAGTTGTGTAGTTTTACACCGGAGAGCCAAAATCGATGTTTATACTATCTACCAGATGGAATGTTTTTCGATGGAAAGTATTATTTTAGTCTTGCTAGTAACTACCAATTACGTTATTTTACGTCGGAAACAGATTTAGTGACTGGGTGTGATTAAAGTGTTTGGGGTATATATTTTGTTTAATAAATTGCTGTGCTCAGCAAAAACATATTAATTGTTTGATAACCATTAATTTTGACACTTATAGCTTTACTTGACCTGGTTGTTTTATAATGAATTTTATTTTCTGACATTGAAGATGATTTAACCGACTGTGAGGCCATATTTTGCGTAGGAAAACTAATTTCGCAAATTGGGATAGTTATAGTTAAATAACCACTACCACAATCATGAAAATTCTTTATTTAACAGCCCCACATGAATAAAAATTTGTTCAGTTGCGCTGTTGTTCATCAAATATTTAGTTGTATTAGGTAACAGTTTGATTGTGGTGATATATATAACTGCATACGTCATTTGCGACAGACCTCAGATTAAATTACTCGACCCTCCTCCGGGCAACTTCAAAAAGGAGACAACCCAAGCACTGTTATTCTAAACTAGGTCCTGATGACATCACGTCAAGATTGTTAGTAGACGTAGCCAATTTTATCGTACTACATTCAATAAAATAAATATTAACCAAACACAAGAGTAAACGAGTTTCTGGAGTGTAGACCGCGTCTCGGCAAACACAGTGTGGGACGCCCTCAGGCCAGGTGAAATGACGATTTGCCCAGGACGGCTGGTGGGAGTTGGATGCGAGTGGCCGAAAATAGGCGGGAGAGGCGAGCATTTGGGGAAGCTTATGGTTACTAAATTATAGGCTGATGACGACTAAGAACCCCACACCCTTCTAACTCCTACAGTCAATGCTGTATGCTAAAGACGTCTACGTCTTGAGTAGGCGGTGCCAATGTTACGGTAGGAGAGAGTTATGCCAATAAGAGTCCCACATATTAATAATGTGCTGAACATACATCCAGAGAGACATTTAGAGGACAGAGACATATTTGCATCGAAATGTCTCTCGCATGCTTACAATGCCTTCTGAAAAAGCAAGATTAAGCAGATTTTTAAAAATTGCGTCAAAATGGCATTTTTTCAAGAAAAGGCTTCTTATCGAATTCAATTGGTACATACTTTGGAACATAATTGGACAATTTCACTCCTCACAACCTTAGAAGTAGTTCACTAGAGTGATAATGGCACGTAGTTCATCCAATCGAAACTTTATTCGACAACAGCGGCTGGGAGGAAAATGGTTTTGAAATAATTGGTTTTGGACTCTGTGGTTGCTGATCTCAATGTTGGTCATGCAACTGCACACAAAGTCCTAACATTTATTGTAGTACACAGTTCTATTTTCTATTCTCGGTTAATCAGCATTCATATACCACCCTTATAGACCAGACCATACCATAGACCACCGCCTTATCATGTTTTCCAATGCATGCTCGGCTCGTGTCTCAGCCAACTCCCTGACTCCAGGCCGAGAAATTATTAACACAATAACGCTCAAGATTTCTCAAAATTTGGCCTAATTCTATACCAGGACCCGATAACTCTCGGTCCTTACTCGGCGCTTGCTACTAATACACCAACGTGGCAGTCGAGGAGGTACTGTCTCAACTTTTGGTTAACTTATTTATTCTTAAGAACAAAATTGGCAAGATAGCATATTCTAATATGCTTCTTAAATCATCTAGACTTAACAGACGAGGGTCATATACCGTTAACAATGGTTTTATATTTTAAATATATTTTTGCCATTAAGGCGTTTTTTATTATTTCTATACATCGTGAAATTTTAGTGGTTGTTTTCCCGTAGAAGACCGATTTGACTTTAGTAGTTTTTTTCAAATTTTCTAAAAATATTTTTTTTATTTCGAAGCGGAGAAGATTTCGTACTTTTAAGAGGTGTGACGTAATCAGGTACTGATTGCCGCTTGAAAATTATGATTAAAGCTAAAAAAGATCTACCCCCTAAGTAATAAAGCGTTTCGAGCGTGATTTCTAGTTTCGTTAAACCGGTATTTATTGATTAAAATTTAAAAATAAAAAATTAAAATAAGAAAAAAAATAAAAAAATAAAAGATATAGTAGAACCTATTTTACTACTAAGATAGAATCAGTTTACTGCGGCAAAAAAAACCACTAAAATTTCACGGTGTGTATAGATAAAAAACCCAGAATCCCGTATGTGTATATTATATTCGGCGTAAAACTACCTAGTGGGCAGTTACAGTTATGGTCGATGTCTAAAATCCCCTGTAAACAATAGGAAGTACCAGTTACGTCGTTTGTAGTGTGAGTAATTCCAACGTAAAAGTTGGTAAGTGATAAATAGTATATAAATAATAATCCTATTAAACTTATTTTTAGCTTTTTATGCAAAAGAGCTCTTATTTATTCAGTGTTCCAAATTTCATAGCTGTAGGAATATTAAAACACGCGTAACACATGTTTGAAACTTCAAAGCGGTGTCCTGTAAAATTTAGGTATTGAAGATGCCGTAATATACGTTGGGACCGTCGAAAATATTTACTCATTACAGACATTCAACTTCTTAGAAGAGGTATTAGGTATATAAGCCGAAATATAACAATAGCTTTTGTGGGCACGTTTCGTTATTAGTAATCATAATAGAGTTTTGTTTTTATTTTACGTCTTTCTAAGCGGTAAAAACACGAACTTTAAATGGGAAGAATGTTTAGAGATGTGAGCTTAGCCATGACCTAAGGAGTGAAATAAATGATACTTTAAGTGAATAGATTATTTAAAAGTTTACTTGCTTGCGTAGAACAAATTTTGCAAATGAAATGGAGGGAAATATAAATGGCATGGAAATATTTCGTTTTGTCGTCGACTTAAACCTTTTCATAATAATTCTTAATTTTTCCATTACAATATGTGAAAATACTTTACGACATACCGTGATTGAGCAAGATTGACATTAACAATAGAGCACTTGGAGCTTCATTACCATAACAAAGAGATTGTGAACAATAATTGTTATTTTTTTTACATAAAAAATGGCGTTCCAAAGATTTATTTAAAACCAGTTTTTACAATATATTTTTAAGGTTGTGATTAATTTTGTTTTTGCAGTCTGATTACAAAGTTATGCGCATAAATCAATGATTCGGTTTATAGACAAATGAATATTTTTTCACTCGTGCCATTTTTTTATTTGTAGGTTTTTAAAGCTAAAAGCCTTTATTTTTCTTTTATTTAACAACAACCGTTTAAAGTTTTGTAGACGAAATTCACCTAACTTTTTTTCCTTCCATCTAAAGTCAGATAAATTTTCATCATCAGCCCATATACGTCCCCACTGCTGGGGCACGGGGCTACCCTAAACTAGGGCGGTAAGGCCTTAGTCAACCACGCTGGCCAAGTGCAGGTTGGTTGACTACACAACCTAAGAATTTCTTCGTAGGTGTGCAGATTTCGTCACGATCTATATCTTCATCTTAACGGTGAAGATAAATATTACATCTCATGAATTTTTTTTCATGATACATTAAGGATACTTTTTTAAATTAATACCAATACTACCCAAGCCATGAGCTAACCAAATATTTATGTAGCAGTACAAGTACAATAGCCAGACCGATATTTATTCCTCTTGTTATTTCAGTATCTGCGCGCACAAAGAAGTTATTTTTTCCCGTTCTATAGCTTGTTTGTCTATTGGAGTCTAGAGCTGCGTGAAATCGGATGATACTCGAACCGAAATTGTATATCTTTGATACCTAGCCTTTTTCATCAAGAGATCAGTCTGACGGTATTGAATTTTTAGATCGTGACGGTCCTTTTGCTAACATGAGCTCTGGTTTTAAACAAATAAGGATTCGCTTGTTGGCCAGGCTATAAAAAGTTGGCACGGATACTTGAGCTTTTAGCTTACAATCAGACGAAGGAAATCTATTTATCTAAAATTTTTGCGTTACCCATCGGTGCTAAAAAGCAATAGTTAGTACGGATATTTGAGCTTTTAGTTTACATTTAAACGAAAAACATTTTTATATCTAAAATTTTTACATTACCCATCGGTTCTAAGAGACAATCGTTTAAACTTTTATGTATTTTATGTAGACGGGGATTCGAACCCACGATCTTGCGACCAATACAGCGTGATGCGGAAGTAGGGCCCGGACTTATTCAGATTTGGCCAGTTCCGTTGGCCATAACTTCTATAAATCACAACTTCAAGATTGAAACGGGCGTTAGAAGTTGACCTATTCAACCCACGAATTAATTATAATAAGTCGATTGCAGACTGCAATGATTAAAAGTTTCGTGGCCATGCAAAGTGCGTGCCTCACGCAACCATAATGGTTGCTTATTAGAGCCAAAAGTTGACTGTGACCATATTTGATTTTGCTAGGGAGTGACTAATCAAATCAAAGCTTTTTTTGTATTTTATATAGGACAAGTAGGTTATGGGTGAGCGCGTTGGTTACTGCGTTAAAGTATGCGCATTATAAATATCACACAACATCACAAAAAGTGTCGATGGCCGAGTGGTTAAGGTCGTTGCTTGCCATGCGAGAGGTCGCCAGTTCAAACCCCGCCAGTACCAATGTGTTTTTCAAATTTGAAATTCATATGTACCATTATTCGACGCTTTAACGGTGAAGGAAAACATCGTGAGGAAACCATTACACCTGAGAAATTTTTCAACGGTGTGTGAAGCCATGTCAGAGGCCTACGGGCGGTTTGAAAACTCTGACACCAGGTTGTTCATCAACCATACGATAAGAAGAAGACAAACATTGTTTTGAATCCGGAGGAAGTAGCTTAAGCACGTCTGTAACAGATTTCAGAAACAACAATAGTAGCTATACACAAAATAAACTTCAATTTATAAATAACATATCCAGATACGATTATCAAAAGTACCCGTAACCGACCAGCATGCATAAAGAGGTTGATGGATGTGGATGAAGCGAAAGTGGTGTGCCAGGACCGTAGCACATGGCTGGAAGTGATCTCTTCCTACCCCTCTGGGAAAAAAGCGTGATTTTATGTATGTATGATACGATTAACACTATCACAAAAATATATTTCCCTAGTGAGATGCGAATCAGCTCATAAGATTGCAATCGCGTTAACTTAATAACGGGTTAAGTCTAATGCTAACTTAAATGTGGGTTAAGTTCACCAACGTTATCCTTAAAATAGGTAATATTGGCTTAAAATGTAAAGGTATTAGTAAGGTGACCTTGATAATAACCTTAACTTGATATTGATTTCCAATGCTTTGAGTAGTTTTATTAGCTTTTTGTAGTTTTCTGATGTCTATTAATCTTCTTGTTAATTGAATACACAGGTCAATTATAGCATAACATCAAACAGTAAAAACTTAACCTAATTTTTGGGAAAAATCTACAACGGATGTGGTTTTTCCCAGTAAAACGTTTGAAAAACATTAAGCTTGCTTATTTCATTCATATATTAATTTAATAACGTACCCTTTTTCTTACATTCCATGGGCTTTGCCTTCTTTTAATTGTTTTCTTGTGACAAGAAATTGCTTTTAAGCACGCATTGTGATAAGCCCGCACGCATGTCACATTCTTTTAGTTCTTGTTGTTTCATAGTTACATAATAAAGAAATGTAATATGTAACTTTAACCGATTATGTAAAAAAAAAAGATTTTAAACATTAAGTTGATGTGGTAACAGTTTAGGATTCGATTTGCTGCTCTAAAGAATAAAACGATATGGCGTTACCACCGGTTTCTTTTAACCCAAAAGAATGAGCTCAAAAAATACAAATATTCTCCAAGAAAAAAGCTTTACAAAGACAATTTCACGTTTCTTATATTGCCACAACGCCCTTTACGAGGTTTACTTGGTCAAATGCTAGCATTCCGAGAAATGGCGACCATAATAAGGCCCTGAGCGATTTTTAATGCCATCCCTGGGGCGAAATTCGCGATATATTTGAGCAAATACATGGCATTAATCATTTCACTGGGCGCGTCTGGCAGAAAGTTGCACGACGAAGGTCCATCAGTCATGTCTATTGGTAGATTTACTATTTCTACTTAATCACATTAACAGAATCAAATGGTTAGGTTATTCTGAGGATAAATATATTAAATATATTCTGAAGATATATATAGTTCGTCAAATGATAAATCAATCCATGTAAGGAAACTTTGATGGTAAGCGGGAGATCCAACCAATTTGGTTTCGGAAAATAGTGAAACTACAAGCGTCGACAAATGTAGCTATTTCTCGATAGGTCCCTTGATTTTGAATTATTTTACATGGAAGTTTTATCTGATATTTTATATTGTAGTAAAATCAGGTTTTTGGGACTTTATAATAATAATAATAATTAATGAAGCAGGCTTAATAAGGTACATTTTGCCTGTCGACCTCATAAGTGAATCTCACGGCTTTTTACCATCAGGTGAAGTGAGGTCAACGCCTCTCATAAAAATATTACACGGTTATATTTTTTCAAATCAGTTAGTACGTCACACGAATCAAATATGCATGTAACTAGTCCAGTATTTCAGTTCTCATTGCTCTAGCATGCATGATGCATAACATGCATGTTGCATGTCAAATGGAGCATGATGTATGCACGAGATACCTTATTCAGTGAACATAGCAGCATTACGCTTATAGCATTTGACTGTTACATTTCTCTGATGGGAATTACGAGATGAAAAGTTGTGTAAAGAAGAGCTATTTCTCACGTGGGTATTAGATGAGAAGTGATGTAAAGAAGATTATTTCTATCCATACGAATATAATATACAGACAACTTTGTGTATAATGGAGTAAAGACGATTGCGTTACATTTACATATCATATAATATCATATACAGAAGTTGTGAATGTTGATAAACATCTACGTTCGTCCCTTAAGTTATTTAGTAGCTGTGCCAGCGACTTCATTCGCATTTTTACCCGTTTCTTACACATTTTCCATTCATCATCATCATCATCAGTCCATCTACGTCCCCACTGCTGGGACACGATAAGGCCTTAGTCGACCACGCTGGCCAAGTGCGGGTTGGTCGACTACACAACCTAAGAATTTCTACTTAGGTGTGCAGATTTCCTCACGATGTTTTCCTTCACCGCTAAAACGTCGAATGATGGTACATATTTTTCAAATTTGAAAAACATATTGGTACCTGGCGGGGTTTGAACTGGCGACCTCTCGCATGGCAAGCAACGACCTTAACCACTCGGCCATCGATGCCTTTTTGCGTTGCATGTTTCGCATTTTCCATTGTTGATGTTATATAGGTTAAAGCCTTCCTTGGAAAGTAGTCTAATGTGAATTAAAAATTGGAAAATTTTAAATTTATACGTGAAAAAAAAACTTCAAACCAGTATTTCCTGAGATTAGCGCGTTTGCGTTTTGTTTGTCACCAACAAACTCTTTAGCTTTATAATATTAGTGTAGATAAGTATATGTTTGTCAAAAACTGTTGTTTCGGTAACATAAAAGCGAAGACATCTACAGTTAACAACAACTATAGAGAGGTTTGTCCTACTTAAAACTGAATGAAATCTTGACTGGGTCTATTAACTTAAAAAAACAGAAGTAAATCTGGCCAATGTATGCTCTGCACAATAGATCTTGTCACCAAGTGGGACCATTGCCAAACGGATGCTTTGACAAAAAACTAGAGATGAATAGGACTTATATACTCTTGTGCTGTAAAACTTTTAGTGTTCCTAGAAAATAGGATTTATAGTAAGGTTTTGATGTTTAATAATAGGTATAGAAATATATGCAAAAGTCGACATCAAAGTTAAAGACGGTGGTCTGGAATATGTGGAAATACTTACCTGGGCCAAGTCATCTCAACTAAAGACCAAATGACCAAAGAAATCAACCTCCGCATAGATGGAGGAAAGAAAAACATTTAACTCTTGCATACTTCCCTGTCTAACTTACGGATGCGAAACCTGGACACTGACCAAAGCCCTTAGAAATAAACTTGCAATAGCACAGAGAGGAATGGAAAGGAGTATGACTGGTTATAAGCGACAGGATAAGATAAGAAATAACGACCTAAGATCAATAACAAAACTTACCGACATACTAACTTGAGTCGATCAACAGAAATGGAGATGGACAGGGCATATGATGCGTGATAAAGTAACAGAGTGGTATCCGAGAGAAGGCAAAAGAAACCGAGGAAGGCAAAACTCTAGGTGGGAAGACGAGCTTAAGAGAACAGCAGGCTCTAACTGGAGAAGTGTTACTCAGGACACAATTTATTTATTTATTTAACAATGGAAAATATTGGAGGAGGCCTTTGGCAGAAGGCACGCCGAAGTCAGGGACATTGTAAAAATGTATGAATATTTAATTTCTTTCGGAATAAAGGGCTTTATTATTATAATAGGCATAGAAAAGTCTGTGAGCTTTTATAAAACCGGGTAAACCACAACTATTTTAGTTCAACTTTCCCAAACAGATAGAGAAGTCACTTTACCACTAAGCTGAGGATTATAATTCAGTGTGATCATACCCTTTCAACCGCATTCTCAAACTCAGAACCTTTTAATCAAACAAAGCTGACTGAAATTTATAAGGTAGAGCCTTATAAATTTTAGTCAGCGAATTTCTCCGATATCAAGGATGATAATTATAGTACCCAAATTTAATTGGTACGGAAATAATATTTTGGAGCTTTCGTAAAGAGGATTAACGAGCCTAAGAAGAGTCGGAACGTAAGAGGATTATCACGGTGTTGCCAGCGAATAAAGTTAATTCAGTTAAGTGGTTTTATTTCATTTGACAACTTATTACTTTGTATTAAGGCTTTATAGTTTTACCATAACGCCGTTGATGTGGTGTGTGGAATAATCGTTTTGTTTGTAATGCCAACTTTTTGCTTTCATTGTTCCCTTTAACTTTGAAATAAATGTACACTTTTTTACAACGTTAAGCTTATTGAATTAAATAAATTGACACTTCAATGTCGAAAACGGAACAGGAAAATAACAGAATTGTGATCACAAAGCAAAAAATATATAGGCCAAAGAAGATACCCCGAAAATGACATTCAAATCTTTTACATTCTACAAAAACAAAAAAGCATTTCAATTATCATTCAAAAGTCTTCTAAAATATGGAAATATTTAGAAAAAAGACATTGCTACACTTTCGAAATCCTTATCTTGTCTTTCAGTCAACGGTACACAGTCTCAGCCATTTCAGAATCACGCTTTACAATGTAAAATCATATAATGAACGTCTGAAGTACCGGGATACCTTTGTCCCTGGAAACAAATGATTTGGGTCATATCTGTCACTCAATTGATTCCCAATCAGATTGGAAGCAACTCTCAAAGTGACACGGGAATGCCTTGGGAGGCTGTATTGACTTTATTGACATCCGGATATTGCCTTGTACTTGTAATTAAACTGCTCTTTATAGCAAAACCTCCGGATGGACTCCGGAAGGTTTTGATATTTTGATTTATTGTCTGAAATCGTGGAACTTAATCATGTTTTACTTTTGAATTAAAATTGTTTCTTTTGTTCTTCTTTGTCAGTTTAAATCGATATAATGTCAGTATGTCAGTTTTAATTTTATTTGTATCTATTCAATTTGTATAATGATTCATATACCTAAGTGCTTTAATCTAAAATTCTAGTTTTTATAGTAGGCCGGAAGATTTTACATAACGTACATTTATATGGCAGTTGGATATAAGGTTTTTAGCCAATTGTTTAAAGAATCAAAAATAGCTAGTTACCTTTTTTTGATACCATCGGTTTGTTTTGTATTATACTCTCTGTGACCCGATTATTCCAAACTATTATTAAGAACGCTGATTTATTTGATTAGCTTTACATGTCAAAGCACTTTTGGTTTAATTTCTCGTCAGAATCAGTCGTAGAAACTTATTTTATGCCATATTACACGGTAATAAAATAGGTTTTAGGTTAACGATCACTCGAACAGATATAATTTTGTAGTAACCACTGTGTTCACGTAAGTTTATTGTTATTTTATGAAGCCAACTGGTAGCATGATTACGGTATTGATTAATATTAAAATGTTTTGTATCCACTTAAAATAATGAGCTCAATATTATTATGTCTAGACTTAGTGACATACCTTTGCGCAATCAATCATTAATATTAAAGGAAATTTTGAGAAAAGGTATTTTTTACCTTAAACATACCTGAAGTGTCTATTAGCTCTATGGGATTGTTTTTTTTTTCGAAGTGCACATCGTAATAAAGAAATTCGAAAAAAGATAGACTTGTCCGTGACCACGAGCACTGTAAAGTGCTCAAAACGGCGGTTTTCTAAATAATATGTTTAGAATAACAATACTCGAGCAAAACAATCTTCTTCTTCTTCTTATCGTGTGGTTGATGAACAACCTGGTGTCAGAGTTTAAGCCGCCCGTAGGCCTCTGACATGGCTTCACACACCGTTGAAAAATCTCTCAGGTGTGCTGGTTTCTTCACGATGTTTTTCTTCACCGTTAAGCGTCGAATAATCGTAGGTACACATGAATTTCAAATTTGAAAACACAGTGGTACGTGGCGAGGTTCGAACTGGCAACCTCTCGCATAGCAAGCAACGACCTTGATCACTCGGCCATCGACGCTTTTCAAAAAAACAATCAAAAACAATCTGTAAAATTACTTTTATTTAAATGTGTAGTGTTCGCGCAAATAAAAGACAATAAAACTTATTCAGTTTATTAGTTCAATGCAAAAATATCTTCAAACCGGGATAAAGCATCGAAACGAATGCAAACGAGTTAAAGCATAAATAAAATATAAAATAATAAAAATTCTTTTATTTCTCAAAATTACAAATACACGTATTGAGACGCCCCAGGAAGTAATAAATACTTGTGTTGGGGATGTCTCGCTCATACCCGTTACATTTCTTATTATGCGAGATATAAAAGTAGTATACAATTTTTAGTTTAATTTTATTAAAATTCTATTTCAAGTTTAATAATCAGAAAATTAAAATATGTTAAAACAAATATAAAAGATAAAAATTAATTTTATTTTATTTAAAATTTAAAATGTGTGTGTGTGTGTGTGCGCGCGCGCGCGTGCGAGCGTGCGTGTGTGCGTGTGAGAGAGAGTGTATTTCTGTATGTGACTGCGTATGTTCGACTGTGTGTAAGCATCTTTTGATATTTTTGATACCTATTTTACTGAATGTTTAGTAATCATTAAACTTTATAAGATTGTAATAAAACAAATTTACCCACACATATGGCTATAACACAAGTGAAATAAGATCTACAAAACCTTTTCATAGCACGGTATACTGCATAGAGTAAAACAGAGTAAATATGCAGATAGAGCTCAGACATTCAGGGACCCATAATATACCCGCCGTTCAGTGTATTTAGGTACATCAGAGACATTCCATCCCTTGCCGTAGTAATGCATACCCGAAGCATCTTGGAATGATATTAACAAGAACGGGATAACCGGCGAAATTAAAGACCCTTAGAGCACTTTCCCAGGATCAATAGAGTAGTAGAAAACATATGAAATATGTCAAACTTTACAAGGCTTACTAGGAAAAGCGTATTCGAGAACATTTTTAATGTGAAAGAAAGAAAATTATTATTTAGTATTTAGTACGAAATTAAACTTAAAATTAACAACTGAGTGAACTTTGATTAAAATAGAGATTAAAACAAAACAATTCAAAACATTTTTTTAAAATATCAAAAAAGTCTCCGCTCAGTATAAGGACATGGTGGATTCTTCTTACTGTGTGTTTTATAAAACAGTATTGTATTGGCGTCATGTAAACGATTATTTTTGCATAACTAAAAAATAAATAAAATAAAATAAAAATGTACCTTTTTATCTCTGTAAACCATTTACAATAAAAATGCCGGGGCTACCCAGAAAGTAATCAGATGATTTTGTGGAGGGAAAGCCTCGCTCTTGCAAAGTAGAACTAACTAACTACGGCGTCCTAACTAACTCAAACAAATGACAATTCTAGAGTTTACTTTATTTATCTTTTTTATTCTTTCCAGGTGGTTCATTGGCATGTGACGGGGGAGCAGTGAGCGGCATGCGAGGCGAGCGCTCTAAGCGGGCCGCGGCCGCGCTCGCCGCGCTCGCGACGCTCCTCGCGCTCGGCTTGCCACCGCGCTGCTTGGCTGACGGTATGTGTATTGTGACATGATAGAGCAGTGAGCGGCATGCGAGGCGAGCGCTCTAAGCGGGCCGCGGCCGCGCTCGCCGCGCTCGCGACGCTCCTCGCGCTCGGCTTGCCACCGCGCTGCTTGGCTGACGGTATGTGTATTGTGACATGATAGAGCAGTGAGCGGCATGCGAGGCGAGCGCTCTAAGCGGGCCGCGGCCGCGCTCGCCGCGCTCGCGACGATCCTCGCGCTCGGTTTGCCACCGCGCTGCTTGGCTGACGGTAAGGGTACTGTAGCATGACGGAGCAGTGAGCGGCATGCGAGGCGAGCGCTCTAAGCGGGCCGCGGCCGCGCTCGCCGCGCTCGCGACGCTCCTCGCGCTCGGCTTGCCACCGCGCTGCTTGGCTGACGGTAAGGGTACTGTAGCATGACGGAGCAGTGAGCGGCATGCGAGGCGAGCGCTCTAAGCGGGCCGCGGCCGCGCTCGCCGCGCTCGCGACGCTCCTCGCGCTCGGCTTGCCACCGCGCTGCTTGGCTGACGGTATGTGTATTGTGACATGATAGAGCAGTGAGCGGCATGCGAGGCGAGTGTCTGGGCGCTCGGCTTGCCACCGCGCTGCTTGGCTGACGGTATGTGTATTGTGGCATGACGGAGCAGTGAGCGGCATGTGAGGCGAACTAAATATTAGTCTTCATGGGTCTACACGCGATATTAGGAGTAGCAAAATAATACTTAGCTACTTACTGCCCGTCGCTTCGACTGGGCTACACCTATCATGGTCGCGAAACGTCGGGCAGTAAGTAGCTAAGTATTTGCTACTCCTCATATCGCGTGTAAGCCCGTAAAGACTAATATATAGTGTAATGGAACGCGAAAGCTTACTCTTATAATCATATGTGAGGCGAGCGCTCTAAGGGGGCCGCGGCCGCGCTCGCCGCGCTCGCGACGCTCCTCGCGCTCGGCTTGCCACCGCGCTGCTTGGCTGACGGTATGTGTATTGTGACATGACGAAGAAGAGAGTGGTATACGAGACGAGACGAAAAAAATACATTTTTCTTGAGTTTTTCCGTACGTGACACATATAAATGTAACATAGTAAGTGGACTCGGTACTCTAGACATTAAATAACGATGTAGCTCATTTAAGCAATACCTCGTTCGGGAGCTCATCGCGCTTCGCCTGCCACCGCGCTGCTTAGCCGACGGTAGGTGTATTGTGGCATGACGGAGAAGTGAGCGGCATGCTAGGCAAGCACTCTAAGTGGACCATGGCCTCGTTCTCGGCTCTCATTGCGCTCGACCTGCCACTGCGCTGATTGGCTGACGGTATGTGTATTATGGCATGACGGAGCAGCTTGCGGCATGCCAGACGAAGCTTATTGCGGTTGGGCTGCTGCTTGGCTAACGTTGTGTGTACTGTGGCATGACGGAGAAGTGAGCGGCATGCGAAGCGAGAATCATTGCACTTGCCCTGCCACCGCGCTGCATGGCTGACGGTATGTGTACTGCGGCATGACGAAGAAGTGAGCGGCATGTGAGACGAGTGTCTGGGCGCTCGGCCTGCTACCGCGCTGCTTGGCTGACTGTATGTGTACTGCGGCATGACGGAGCAGTAAACAGCATACGAGGCGAGGATTATTGTGCTCGGCACGAGACGAGACGAAAAAATACAGTTTTCTTGAGTTTTTCATATGAATTCGTAACAGTACATATAAATATAACATGTTAGTGGACTCTGTACTCCAGACATTAAATAATGGTGTAGCTCATTCGAGCAACACCTTGTTCGGGAGCTTATCGCGCTTCGCTTGAGGCAATCAAATGAAGCAAACACGGTGTTTGCCTTATATTATTATTCGAATAAGGTAGTCAAATCACTTCGCTGTAGTCTAGGCTCAAAATAACGTGTTAAAACCTACAACCAACCAATGCATAGGTCTAAGTTAAGGGTTTTCACAACATTATTCCAAAGTTCGGATTCGGAAAATCTATGCGGTATCATTGTCATACAATTAGGTTAGAAAGCGACTAAATTATAATCCAAATCTATTCAGACGCGTAGTGAATAGGGGTGCTGATACATTATTCCTCTGTGTCGGATCTTAGCTTATCAGACTTTGAGAGGGTAGTGCACATGCATAAGCAAGTGTGGTTTTAGCAAAGTTGACTGTTCAACTTACCTGCTCAGCAGATAAGTTTAACAGTCTACTTCGACTAAGCTAACTTGTATATTTAGCTGGCCGAATCTCAAGTAGGTATCCTCCTTATGTTAAAAAATTAAGATCCGGTTAAGAGCGAGTCGAACTCGACCACTAAGGTTTTATAAGTTTTAATTTATATTTTTTTTTTCATGAAATACTCAAGTTTCTAATTGTTACCGTTACTAATGAGATTATTGAGCAAAATATTAATTGTTTGATATTCGCTCTAAATTCTTATTCTCATAAAAAAATAATTTATAATTGTTTGGTTTATTTTTCTTGCTGTTTATCGTGGTTTATGAGATACAGCCTGAACTCACACAGACAAAGGAGTCTTAGCTCAGGGTATCTATGAGACGTTATTATTCCTATGGATACAGAACACTTAAAACCCAGCTTAGTATTCCAAGCTCCCGCTTATCGTCGCCCATTGAATGTAATGCGCCGAACGCAACCGCATTGTGTAAATGAGATGTACCAGATGAGGTGGAAATAGGTCGCGCTCAGCGCGGCGCCGACCGCTTGCCTGAAAGCTCGTGGAAAAAGCTGTGTAAAGCCACATGGGGATAAATTTACCAGAGCTTTATATGGTTGTGACAATTTTTTTTTGCACACTTTTTTATATTAATAGATTAGATTTATACACCGTGAAGTTTTAGTGGTTGTTTTCCCGCAGTAAAAATGATTCTATCTTAGTAGTTCAAGAGATGTATGCAGTTCTTTTTGGTAAAATCAATAAATGCCGGTTTTACGAAAGGTTTAACACTAGAAGGGCCGGGCTTCATGCTATACCTTCAAAGACCGCAGCAGTCAATTTGACGGTACTAGATATTTAGTAAGAATACATATGAAATTTTAACAGATTTCAAATAAAAAAATTAAATAAAAATAATACAAATTTATTTTTTAATAGTAGTAAACAATTTAGCATTAAAGTTAGTAACATTTGTAACAAGTAATAGTTTTTAGACTCTTTTGTACATTTTCCACAAACAGCTTTTTTACAGATAGTGCAGTTTTCACATGTTTTATTTTTTTACATTTACTATTGATTTGACATTGCCGCCTCTTATTGTTTGTAGTACATGGTTCACTTGTTTCAGAATTAGTTTCTTGTCTCTGAGTCCTAGTTGAAGTGGATTTTTTCCCACATACTCGTCACGCAGTTCGCTCACTAGTTGAAGGATAAAATCATGACGAGAAATTTTTATTCCTGTGACTTTTTGATATAGAATCCACGAGTTTATAGCTGCTAAATCAAGTATATTGTAAAAAACGTGAACAGGCCATCTCCGACTTCCAGCTCTTACGGTGTATTTGCGTGCCATTTGATCGATGATGTCTACACCAAATTTTGTTGCATTATAAAATCCAACTGTTTCAGGCAGCTTTTTTTGATCAGTACCTATACTTACGTTGGGGTGTAGAGTACTCAAAATAATAACATTTTTTCCTGGTTTTCCTTGATAGGTAGTAAGGGTTATATCCGTCTCGGTTTTCATTATGAAAGTTTCATATCTTATAGTACGAATACCTCTACAAATCGGTGGTACTTCTCGTCTTGCACGCCGCATTGTTCCAACAATACTAGTCTTTTCGACCATTAGTTTTTTAGCCAAATTTAGAGACGTGAAAAAGTTGTCAGTGGTTACGTTTCGACCCTTTTGAAAATAGGGTTGTACTAGTTTCAAAACCACATATTCGGGTAATGAAATATCGTTTGAACGGTTATTGTCTTTTCCTAGATACGGAAATCCTCCACATAGGTACTTACTCTCGACATCCACAAGCAGCCAAAACTTTATACCAAATTTATCGGGTTTGTTTGCAATATATTGTAAAAACGGACAGCGAGTTTTTAATGGAAATAACTGCTCATCAACTGTCAAATTTTCTCCAGGGATGTAACACATTTGACAATTATCTATAAATTTGTTCCATATATCCGAAATCATCGCAAATTTGTCATTGTTTAGGCGAGCAGAACGCGTGCTTCTCAAATCAAAACGTAAGTATTTCATGATCTCCTTGAATCTATTTTTGCTCATAGTATTTTTGAAAACGGGTGGTCCCCAATCCTGTGACCACAAAAATGTCTAAATCTAAGTGGCTCATGCTATAGGCTCCACGAGCATAAATCAAAGCAATAAATGCATCTAGTTCGTCTAGGGACAAGTTCCAAGTGTCATCTTGACTCTTGTCGTGTGCTTCCTTTTTCAGTACATTCTTTTATACGTCGGAGAATGTACTCATGAAGAAAAAGTCTCCACGCAGAAATTGGCTTGTTATTTTCAATGTATCGTTTGGCGTATGGAGTATGCCCTGAGATTTCTCGAAGTATATTTTGCTGGCTACGTCGTCCTCCTCCACTAGCGTGCGGAGAAATACAAGTCCATTCTGTGCCGTCACTTGCTACTTGTAACATACCGACTTCTGGTACTGAAGATGTCCTAGCTGAACTCTCCACCGCGTGCTATACGCCCACCGCTAATGGATCTTCGAGATACCCCGCGTCCTCTGCGCGAATTTACAATAATATTGTTATGTGTAGCAGAAGAATCTACTTCGGAGTCTTCTGATGAAGAAGTGACCTGTTCCGGCTGAAATTCTGCATCACGGTTTTCACTAACACTGTCTATATCATCACTACTTTCATCACCTGACACATCTTCTTGTATATCCCGATATCGCAACAATCTTTGCTCTATTTCCGAATTGGAGAGCGGGCGACTCATTATTTTATAACAAATTACGACTGCTCACCAAACGGAACCAATGTCTACTGTAAAATGTAAACAAGCTATGCAGTAACAACTTACTCAGAATTCAATTCAACACTAATGAAAACAAAAGTACCCACATTAGTTTGAAGAAATCGTTGTTTACTATTCTTATCGCCGCCTTTATATGTATGCGGTCACATTGACGGTACGCGGTCTTAGTAGGTATTTGTCATCGAAACTCATATACAACATTTTATTATTATTTTTTTCATATAGATTTAGCTTAACAATAGCAAATTAGGAAAAGTCATAAAATATGAAAAGAAACCAAAACATAGTTTATAAAATATTCGTCAATAAAATTGCTTCGCCGCCAATTTGACTGCCTTGGTCTTTCTAGTGTTAACCGTAACTCGAAAGCACGTTCGAACCGCTTTATGACTTAGGGTGTAGAGCTTCTTTAGCTTTAAGCATCGATTTCATGCGGCAAGCAGTACCTGAATACGTCACATCTTAAAAAACACCGATAGCTTCTCTCGTTTTTGTGTTGGAAAATAATTATTTTGAAAACTCGAAAAAAAAAATTTTTTTAAAAAGTAATAATTTGCATGATTTGATAGTATTACTGAAGGAAAATCGTTCTGCCACGGGAAAACAACCACTCAAATTTCACGGTGTAGAGTAATGCATAGATGAGATATTTTTTTTTTTGATTATCTATAGATAGATTTCTGAGCGATGATACACTTTAATGTCTTTTAATTTAAGTCAAAAATGACTGTTAGGCCCATCCACGTCAGAGTTTTGGAAGGACTGATTAATGATTTTGTGACCATATTTGACCTTTTTTTGTAAGACGTGGCGATGCTCTATTGCAATCAGTACGTTAATTATTATTCAAGTATTGTCTTTTATTTGCACGAACACTATACATTTTGAAATAAAACTCGCGTGGATTGTTATTCTAGACATATTATTTAAGATACCCGACATTCAGCTATTTACAGCGCTCGTGGTCACGGGAAATACCTTTATCTTGGATTTGGTGGCTGACTTTTTTCTTCTAAAAAAACAACCATCAAATAATCGGACGTGGTTTGGCATTGCTTGAGGTAGAGGTATAATAACTTCCTCTTGAAATATTTATTTTCATTTGAGATAATATAACAACAAAATATATCTTTGCATCACCAAGTGTACTTCAGATTTAAAGTCAACGTACTATTACGAGGTAGAAATAAGTCACGCTTAGCGCTGTGCTCGGCTGGGCGCTGTACGCTTGGCTGAAACACTCTAGCTTAAAAATGGTTTTTGCAGGAACATACATACATAAAATCACGCCTTTGCCCAGAGACATGACAGGAAGTCCTGCCATGTGCTACGGTCCTGGCACACCAATTTCGCTTCATCGACATTCATCAACCTCTTCATGCACGCTCTTCGAGTACGGGTACTTTTTACTTTTTGCAGGAACATGTGATAAAATTGTGCTCTACTACATCTTTGAACTAGTGATTTTATGTACAGTATGAAGGAATGGGGAATATGCATAAATATGCAATCTTGAATTTTTCAATAACTTATCAAAAAAAGGCTTAAACATATAGGTACTAAGACGTGAAATAAAAATGAAAATCGGGCCACAAACGAAGAATTTATAAGAAAGTAAAGTAAGTTAATTTTCTATCTCTCTCTTACAAAACGGAGTTTTTTATGGATCGCGTATGGCCGTAGTGTAATTGTGACGTCATCTGCCATATCGGATCTCTCTGTCCACCCGGGAACTTTAAACAGCTAAAGCGCTTGTCGTTAAAGTAAATTGAAATATAGAATTACATAATTCATATTTCTTCGATATTAAAGATTCATTTCTATAATAAAAAAAATGTGTGCATATTCCCCATTGTCATAGGTCATCAGGTCATAGGCCATTTAATAGTGATAACTTACATTTTGTTGTCATTAATGAAATAAAATTGGAATGATGCATGCAATTAATGTGTATAAATGTGCACTTGAATACACGATCTTGATTTCTAAGCTAACTTTCGGGATTTGAGTTCTTATCTTTGAACTTCCCAGACGCTTTCGTTATCAATGCGAAATTCTCCATTGTTTACTGTTCAGCCACGATTACATTAGTTTTTAACGCATAAAACGTTAATGTTAAATAAATTTATCACATACTACAAGGATAATATTAATTTCATACTACCACACTTGTATTTTTAGAAAAAACTTTTCGATATAATTTCCTTTCTTCAAACGTAAAATTTCAGCAAAAACGCTATTTAAAAAAAAAAACATTATAAAAGGTTGAATTAAAAAGCCTCCTCCTTTTCAAAGTATGTTAAAAAGGCAGCTAAAACTAAACACGAACAAGTAAACACGTATCTTCTAAGAAAATCGTAAAAAATTCAGTCGCACGCGTTTCCCCTACATAGGTAGGTATCTCCAATTCCTTCACTGCCAGTGCTCTCAATAGGGTACAGGCTCGCGTCCGTTTTAATATTTTACGACGAACACACGCCCCGCGCCTATCTTTGTAAACGATGGGCACATTCTGCAAGCTTTTCATGAAAATATCATATTGCTATATTTAGTAACTGGTTGGGCTATTTTCGTGATGCTTTGACGTCATTTGTCTGTATGATAAAGATTGAAGATATATGATGCGATGTAATCTATACCATTACAAAGATGAACAGTTTGTTTGTTTGTTTAAACGCGTTGGTCTCAAGAACTACTGGCTCGAATAAAAAAAAAATTTTTGTGTTAGATAGACCATTTATTGAGGTAGGCTTTAGGCTACGTAATATTACGCTGCGACCAATATTAGCAAACCATAGATAACGTGAAAAAAACAAGGGGAAACGCGGACGAAGTCGCTGGCATAGCCAGTGTGGCATATTTGTGATCTTAAGACTATGCAATACGATAGGTAAGTCTGAGAGTATAGCTGTAACTGGGTCTATGGCTGGTGGATGGTGGATGGATAGATTCCTGTCGCCAAGAATTGTGGGATCGATTCCTACCCGGGACAAATATTTTGAATGATGAACATCGTTAGTCGGTATCTGGTTCTGTTATATTAAAATATTTGTATATATTTAAGTATATTTGGGTATACTATTGTTGTTTCTGCAGGTGCACACAGGTGCTTAAAAAATAAAGTGTTAATTAGTATATTAGCAGTTGCGGCGGTTTTGTTAGCAACTTTCTTTCTTACTCTACATCTCATACTATCTAGGCTACTACTTCACTGTACTAATGGAAAGCTCGAGAAGAGACGGAAAAGTGAGATATAATTACCAAGAACTTGTGTAAAGAAAGCTTTTGTCCAAGTTCAAGATGGCAATTGAAGTTAATTAATTTGACATATTGAATGTGATATCATCATGTTATTCTTAAACAAGTATAATATTTATCCTGGCAAATTAATCATCATCAACTCATATACTTCCCCACTGTTGAGGCACGAGCTTAAACTTAACTGGGAATATCAAGCCTTAGTTAACCACCCTAGCCAAGTGCTGTGTTGATTGACTTCACACAACTAAGAATTTCTTCCCAGGTGTGCAGGTTTCCTCACAATGTTTTCCTTCACCGTAATAAACGTAATATATTTTTACGTAATACATTTTAAATTCTAAAACACATCGGTACGTGCCGGGTTTGAACCTCTCTCAAAATCAAGTCAACAAATTGCAGCAATTTATGCATTAAAAGAATTCTCGAAAAGATTTATGCATAGGTTACATTAAATCTCGATCTCACATCAACTTTATGAATAAAATATCGAAATGGCTGCAGAGAATAATGCTAATCTGATTGACCCCATTCCCGCCGTCAGTGGGCATAATTGATGCTTATTGCAATTCTGCCAATATTGATCTCATTAGTCACTGCTCTTTGCACGAACTGATTTTAAATGCAATTTCGGCTCGATATTGAACAATATTGGTCTATATTTCACAATGGAAGCGAGGGGAATTCGATTGTACTTATTGGTTTAAGAATACGTACGCGAAGGAATAAAAATGGGCGTATTACTACACTAAGAATTGACGAGTAGTAGTCAGATGGACAGACATACAGCCAAGACTTGGCTGTATGTCTGTCCATCTGACTACTACTCGGCTGTATCGCAAGAATCAAGATAAATAGATTTATTCGACGGGTTCACAAATGTCAATTTTTACATGAGAGCTTTTAACAGCATAAAAACAACAAATGAAAATGTAATTGCTAGGTGCAACTATTCGGAATAATATTACTGTAAAGAAATGTTTGTGGACCGATAGTGTTCGTTCACCAACGGTGGGGGCGCCACCCGTGGATAAAAGTGACAAACATCGCTTTAATGAGTCAAAACCTGGGTAGCTCAGTTGGTTCAGAGCATTAGACGCGATTTCTAAAGATTTCATGAATGTTATTTATTTCAATTTTAAAATTCAGATAGATAGTTTAGAGTACACTTTATTTTTAATTATATCGTGGGGGAAAATGAACCACTGACCGTGGCAATGGAATTATCTAGAACAACGTCGATTGACGATCGATTTTAATGCCCCAGCTTTTATCCAATTTCTGGCAGAGCCGTCCCTATATTTTATCTTTAAGTATCCATTATAAATGCTCAGTGGTGTTTAAATCGGTACTCTGACCTGTTTTTCCGATATCTTCTTTTTTGTGAATATTCATTGAGTCGATATTTGATCTATAAATCGGTACCAGGACTACTAGGTAAACATAAATCTGACTGAGATTATCTATTTTCGTAGATCAAACAACACGAGAAATTATGAAGTTATATGTTTTTATATTAATACTTGTAAGGTTTATGTATTTTAAGGGAAAAAACGAGAATTCAAAAAATAACATACGTCTTATAAAAAAAATCAATATTACTAAGGTAACTTCCTAATTTTCATTTCCATTGCAATGTTACATTATTTTGCTTCACCCTTGATTTATCCGGAAATATCTAATAGCGAAGAAAGAAGGAAAATCTAATTGCTTAAATTGTAGGTTTTTTATTGTAACCAACTCAGTTCAGTTTATTGTATTGTTTTTATGTGCAATAAAGAAAAACCTCTATCAATCGTTCTACTGTCGACTGCAAAGTACAAAAAAGCTCTACATTTTTCAATTGCCTTTCCTTTACCTTTAAAAGCGGGCGGATGCAATCTATGGTACCTGCATTAAGCTATTTGTAAATCACTTGGCTTAGCTTGGAGAAACTTAGCTTTATAAAGTGGGCGGAAAGCTCCCTTCCGTTATTTATTTATTTAAAAGTTTCATTTTATTTAACACTTTCTTTACAGTGTACGAAATGAGTGCAATTTTAGTACATAAAGAATAAACAACAAATAACTATTAAACACATTTACATGCTTGGAGTTTCGAAAGAGACAATGTGTCAAATATATTTTAGTTCATACCTATGTAAAACGAACATCTTATGCTATGTCTATAACTAGGTACAAAGACATAGCATTATACTATGTTTTTAATTTTGTCTCAGTCGGTCTAAGTATTGTAGAGCTCTTGATAGTTACATAATTTTTTCGAGGTAACCATCTTGCTGCAGCGTCACAAAATTGTGGTCTGTTGTACATTTCTGTGTACTTACATTTGAATTCTTAAAACTACGCTCGTTCTCTTTCTTGACCTAAGCGATTGACAGTGACGAACCATCGATTTCCCGAGAGCGTTGAAAATAACAGAACATTAGCAGGCTACGCTGAAGTGTTTTGTTTCTCTTTCAGTGTACATCTTGTGGGGAAGGATAGTTGAACAGTCAGACAAAAAAGTAATCTACCACTTTTGACAAAAGTTCCTGCGAGATGTAACGATTGTTACGTTACACGATAGTCACTGACACAATCTCTTTTCCAGGGAAAATTGACCTTGTTGTTTCATGATGTTCAAACGAATCTCAACCGTAGGATGGTAGGCCACATTTTTGGTACGTATATACGGCGAAGTCATGTAGTTAGAATGAAACTGTTGCTTGCCATGCATTCGAGTGTTTTCGAAACACTCGAAATCTGTGTGCTTCAGGGCGCTTAAAAGTGCCGAAGCATACATTTTCCGGGAGGAAGAGGCTGTGATCAACAATTAGCGGGCTGCCGCGAAGTGTATTTTGTAGAGCCTTTTTTTAAATAAATAATTAAAAATCACTCTATTGCTCCAGGAATGAATTTTTTCGTGAAGAAATACGTTACACACTTACAATCCGGGTAGTTGTATGCCAGGAGCGATGTATGGGACTCTCGCCTTGCCGGAAACTGAGACTTCCGGCAAGATCTAGTCAAGTCCGCGGAGTTAATACTCCGCGGTGCAACACTTCGGCCATTGGTGGTGTAGAACAATCCGGCAGTGTTCATGCTACATGCTACACCACCAGGATCTTATACAGCCTACTCTAACTATCATGATAGTTGCTCATAATATATTTGCCGGAGCCACAGCATCCTAAGTCTTTTTTTATAAATATAGCTACCAGGGTGATCTCACTTCACCTGATGGTAAGCGGTAGTGAGATCCACATAAGAGGTCGCTAGGCACAATAGACCTTTGAGTCTGTCGCACTCACCTTGAAGGACTGTTAAATGCCAATTTACGCCCCGCCTGCGGAGCCTGGGATCATAGGAGGGAGGGAAAACATGAGCTGTAAGGCCGTTCCATGCCTAAATACAGGGCTGCACGTGTTGTTTGGACGTTAATGGGCTGATGATGACTGCAATTGTTTGATGTTGTTTTTGTCTTCTCTAGAGGCACCCCGGGGTCAGATAGGCGACGCATGCACGACGGTGGAGGACTGCAAGTTCCCGGACGCGGAGTGCGACAGCGTGCAGAAGACGTGCCAATGCCACCCCGAGGTGCCGGTCAGCAATCACGTCGACAAGTGCGGGAAAGGTGAGTCATACATAGTCATATCTACATATGCAGTGCCGTAACTAGGGCGGTGCCAGCGGTGCCCAGGCACAGGGCGCAGACCCTAGAGGGGCGCAGAAATGACCAGACCTGTATCTAGTCTTATTTATCAAGGGCGTAATTTTTTAAAGCTCACACCGGGCGCATGGAAGGCTAGTTCCGACACTGTACATATGACAAGTGTTTACCTTCAATCATTGGTTGGTATACTGCGATCGTTTGAATCTGCAGATGTATTTTTGCATGTTTGATTTGATACACTTAGTGTTGTCTATTATTTGCGTAAACACTACACATTTGATATATTTTTGTATGGATTAAACTGGCGTGTATTGTTATTATAAACATATTATTCAGCGACCCAACGTTTAGGGCACTTTAATACGCTCGTGGTCACGGGTAAAACTTTCTTCCAATATTTACTAAATGGATTTTTATGGAACTTTACAACAATGTAGATTTTATATCACAATAACACATAGGCTACATAAGATATATTGGATGTTATCCTAAATATTAGGATAGTAGAGAATAATATCTACTTTAGTATACGTATAGATAGATAATACAATCTTGTTGGTATACACGTACACAATAACAGGAGCCGTATATAATACATAACATATGCTCAGCCCCCACGCAGGAAAAACATGCCCGATAAAAATAACAAAAATGTGCATTTTATGCCTGAACTAGGTTGTGAACCTGCCCTTTGTTTATGGTTTAATTCGAAAGGTGAAACATCAAAAGGCTAGGATAATTTTTTCAAGTTTTATTGCATTTGCCAACTTGAAGTTAGCGATTATTATTGTCCTTGACAAACTATGAATCAGTAGTGAAACAAAGGACTAAGTTTCAACAAAGCATTAGGCGATGACGTCAGCTAGGTAATGTGCGAATGAACAATTATGATAATAATTTTTACTACATTTCATAGTTCAGTACCTATAAATTAAAATCTTTATTATCTTTTTTGTTAGTAATATAACTATAATTATTCAGTTTTTTTATATTTTAATTAAAAACACAAGTCTTATAAAAAGTGAAAGTGTAAAGAGCATTAATTATTCGTTAAAATTCTGTGAAGTATGATTAATTTTATTTCTTTTAGCTTTATGTTCTTGAGCAAATATGAGGTAGAATTTGCGTTCGTTCAAAATCATATTAACATAATTCGTGTATGTAATTAACTGAATTATTAACCACATGCCGACCTTATAAACAAATAAAAAGAAATCGCTTTTATTAGTCAAACATTTTAACAAATAGGTATACTTTAATCAGAAATATCAATCCCACTACAAGTTAAAATAGAAATCAAAAGAATACTACGTTGTAGTAAGAGACTTCATCATCATACTTCGATCAGCCTATCAATTAAATAGTCCACTGTTGTACACAGGCCAGACAGTAATAGATTTTTCATACTAAATCTGGGTCCACTCGTTTTGCGTAATTCGGTCGTTTGTCTAGACAGAATGCTTAAAAGATCCAAGCGACGATGACATCGAAGATTTATAATTATTATGGTCTTAAATTAAATTCTAGCTCAATGTATAAAAGGGCAAAAATGCCTGAGGCTGTCGATTAGACTAGATGGCTGATATCCTAACTACAGTTTATTTTACGTCTCATATCAAAATGCATGCATTTCATGCGGAAAGAGGTTAATGGCATATGCCCGATTTCGATTTTGATTGATGGCACCAGTCGACTGGATGACTGATAGGTATGCATTATTTGCTACATTTTTTCGTTTCATAATATATCACATTTGACTGGAAAACTATTCCTAAGCTAATATAAACCTTCCAACTTTTAATACCAAAGATTATCATAATCCAATATGAAAAGCGCCTTCTGCTTTGCTCCTTTAGTTCGATCCGATCTTGTCTAAAAGGGTTAAGCTTCTAAGCTTCCTTTGTACGTCGTCTCTTTTGTAGCCACTGGGAGGTATCTCATCGATTTTTAAATCGGGTGTTACATGTTTGTAGGAAAAGCCCCCGAGGGATGCCGACTTTCGGCAAGCGGTACTGTTTCTAGATTCCTTATATTTATACTTACATGTTGTATAAAAGAATTGTCTTAAGCCTTTGCCAAACCAGGAAACGCAATGAAATGAGAACGGTTAGTGGAAATTTCTCTTCAATTTGTTGTACTCTATTTGAAAATAATTTCTGTTTTACGATGCTAAACGCATCCCCTTGTTTAGGGTAGAGTAGGGTATATGGGCTAATGATGGTACTCATCATCATGATCATGATGATGATGATAAATGATGATAGTGATCCTTTTTTTTTAAAAACATTTCGGTACAGAAGACTTTGCATTATAAAAATGCGGAAGTTGTAATGTTTCCTCGCGGTCCATAAAAAGCATACTAAACACAAATTAACATGGATGATGAATGTTCCTTACACATTGAAACAAAGGAACACAAAACCTCTTAACATAATCATCATTAGAGCCGCTTCGTGGTAGAAACGACATAGGTAAATCAATTTGTACGTGGGAATTACGACAGGGTTCAAAAGTTGGCTAAAAGGAAAAACCCCCACGATCAATGTGCTAGGGGTTTGCATGTCGCGTGTTCCTAAACGTTTGTGTCAACCCGCTGGAATAATGCAGTGCGGCCTTGGGTAGTCAGCGAAACTTGCTCAACGGTAAGATTGTGGTAAAAGGCACTAACCGTTTGGCCGTAAGTGGAACATTTCTTTATCTATAAAACTTAATTGACATATTATTATCGAACGATAAGGTTGTTAAGCAAAAGAACTGTCAAAATGTACAGGACAACTTTATGTGATGCCCAAAAGCAGATTAAAGAAATTAAAGATAGTAACAAATAACAAATAAAATATAACTCTATAATATATTAAGATTTTGAAGTGCTAAAGACACAGCGAAATATGAAATAGTAAGAAAATCAGAGAAAACTCTAGTTTAAAACCATTTTCATACTCGAAACATTTCATCCAAAACATTAATATTACAGGGGTAACGTCCGCATTTGTATAATTAATACAGGTTTATAGACGTTATTAAAGTTACCATTTTTAATAATAGGTTACATTCGCGTGACTTAATTTATTGTCATTATAACAGCAATGGCACGGCTGTTAGTTGGTATCGACTTTATTATTAGTCAGCTTTTTGTAATACTCCGGGATTAGCAAGAACTAGAAAGTAACGCGAGTAATGATATGGCAATTCTTTCAAGAAACAAATAAAGTAGGTATAATTAAAGACAATTTGTTAGATCCTTAAGCCAAGCAAATAATTGAGAATTAATTCCTTGTTCTTGTTAATAATAATTATTTATTTTTTGCAATTTTATCCGCATGTCTAATTTCAAGCGTCTAACTTAAGCGGTCTAGATTTTACATACAAAAGGTTTTTCCGCTAATTCCCGTTCCCGTGAGAATTTCGGGAATTACTTTCTTAGCGGATGCCTTTTTTTTTTTAACCCGGTGAAATGCGTTGCGCACCTTCACCCAGAGAGGGGGTTTTCTCCGGGTGGTGTGTCGGACTCCCCAGCGACTGGCGAAGAGATGGTAAATGCCAGCCGCGACTCCTGGGCGGACTGCAATGCCCAGGGGGTCAACCGACTAAAACACCGGGGTGTACCTCGTCGCCTATTGGCGGTGTCGTGGTACCTGGCATAGCCTCCACTCACAACACCGCCGGCGGTCAGCCTTCATGGGCTCCACTCAAGCCCCCCCACATCTCAGGTAGATGTTGTTGATGAATTTTTTTTCCCGATCCGTCCAGTGGTTTGGACTGTGCGCTGATATCACTATGTCAGTCAGTCAGTCAGTCACCTTTGAGTTATATAATACTAGTGACCCGCCCTCGCTTCGCTTCGGGTAAATTTTACATACAAACCTTCCTTAAGAATCACTCTATCTATTAAAAAAAACCGCATCAAAATCCGTTGCGTAGTTTTAAAGATCTAAGCATACATACGGACATACAGCGAAAGCGACTTTGTTTTATACTATGTATTGATATTTAGATAAATTTATCCTTATCAAAAATATCCGCAGCAAGAACGAAGCAATGTGACCGTTCTTCCGTTCTGACCAACAAACACATTAATTATCTTCAACCTCACCCAAGAAAGTCAAGGTTAAACCACTTAGACACACACATTATACACACTACTGGATGTTTTCCTCTGATTTATGATAAACCAGGTTGTTTGTATTATCTTGCATATGTGAACAATATATAACTGGCAGTTTTACCTACTTAAGGCACCTTCAGGAAACAACAAGAGTGTGTCAACTTCATTCGTTGGCAATACTCTTGTCGCCGTCACTGTGCCTAAAAGATGTTATACATTATAAAATTCTATACTCTACAGCAAAATATAATCAACAGCTTTATTGGTCACTGAAGCCTGCAGTTGACAAAAACTACTTCTCGTAACCACAAAGATTAAATTTATACGTGTTTAATGAGATGTCGGCTGCAGACTGGTTTTTCATACCTCTCAATTTCCTGTACAGTTTGTGGTTGCTTTAAATAGTAGCGATTGGTGGCTCAACGTACGGGTGCTTGCAAAACCACAAGGAAATGTTTTTTTTAGTTTGCCACTTCTCTTCCACTGAGCAAATTACTCTCAAAATTCACCCTAAAGGCCAAAGCTGTCGATCTCTTGCCAATGTCAACACGTGGTATTTTTTCATCTAGGTCATCACGTTGTATTTTTTCATCCAGGTCATCACGTTGTTTTTTTTTCGGCCATCCTCTTAGTCGACACCCATGGAGCGTTTGCTAATGAGTGCCTATTTTAGCCCCCCTTTACTAATTGATGGAACAGTGGTGACCCTGGCTGGCGGTTCCAAGAGTCGTGGGTTCGATTTCCACTCGGGACAAATTTGTGTGATAAAATGTTTGTTCTGTGTCTGGGTATAAATTTGTATTTAAGTACCTATGTTTTTATAAATATATGAGTATGTATATCAGTTTCTGACGCCCATAGTACAAGCTCTGCTTAGTTTAGGGTGAGAAGTACGTGTGTGCAAATGTGCCAGATATTTATTTGTTTATTGGGCTGGGGCACAGACCCAACGTATAGACCTTTTGAGACGTTTAATAAAAGTATGAAATGGATATGCCAACCGGGTATTACTCCTGCAAATACACAACAATATTTTTTTAATTCCTCGTTCCAGCTGCCGGCATAAACCAAACATGCGGCTTCAACGAGCAATGCGAGGAGGCGGACTTCAAGACCGAGTGCCGGAACGACCGATGTGTGTGCAAGTTCGAGATGGTGCCTACGGAGACCGTAGACGGCGGTGTTGTCTGCACTCGTGAGTACTGGCCCCAAAGAAAAAGCTTTTTTTTGTTATCACGTAGGATTTAGTTAAAGTTTTCCAACCCTTAACAAAAAACTACCAAACGGCAGCGCATGTCAATCTGGTGCCACCTGATAATCAAGTTCTGACGGCAATCAACAGATGGCGTTCTTACCACACGTTGTAGTGACAACACTAGAACGGAAATCTAGATTGCGCAAGCAATATTAAGTAGTGAATAGAAGAACGAAAACTTTTGTGGTACATATATCTAATCACAATGCAGTCAATACCAATTCAGTCGAATATCATTTGCTGACTGAACTCACTATACTAGCCTCATTTGAGTAAATGAGCCCAGTTGCTAAAGAATTTAGTCGTTCCTTATGGCCAATGTAGCCACAAGGAACGACACAGCGTTACTTACCCCTACCGTAGCTTCACGTTTGAAGCGTAAGCCAAGGAATATTCTCCTAGACCCCGACGACTCCGTCACGTTGGCCCAACAGCTCGCGACACAGACAAACACTTCAAATAACCGTTTGATCTTTCGCCCCCGCTGGCGGGGTCCTAGAAAGTCGCGAAACCGCCCTTCAGTTTCCGCGTCTGTCCTCACTACCCGATACCGTCACGTCGTCAAATGACCCCGCGTCTTTTTTCTCCCCGAACATACGTCTGCATTAAGGTCCGTCCCAGCAAGACCCTGAGCTGAGGTTCGTTTTATGCCATAATGATGCCTCCACCAGTCATTTTTTATTAATTGTCTCTGATACTCGTTCCAGCCGAGAAGCGTGTGGAGGAATCGACGAAGACCCTGGACCCGGCTATGATCGGCGTGCTGGTTGGCATGGCGCTGATGTTCGTCATCATCTGCGTCGTGCTTCGCTTGTTTAGTAGGTGAGTACTTGCGAGTCTAGGATTCCTTGAGCACCCGATGTTGAGCATCCGATAGTACTGTAGCATTTTTCGCTCAAGTTTTGTAGTGGACCACATTAGCCAAGCGTTTTGTTATACGCATGACTCAAAAATCGACACTAGACTAAATCTTGGTAAAAAATCAAATTAGGATGAAAGAATGAAATGATTGGGAGCTATTATTATGACTGAGTTACACCATGCTGAACTGGCGGTTTCAAAAGTGTCAAATCACCCAGTAATAAAACCATTTTTTGTGGATACATGGAATTCTTCATTAAAAATAAAGTGACGAAAATTCCCATTCGTCCTAGGTGTGCTACAAAACATAATTTTATTCATAGTCTGAAACCTAAATTACGGCTTTAGAATATTTCTTGCAGTAAGTGAGTACAAAGAGATTGTTGATATCGTGCTTACGTAAGATAACTAAGCTTTTATAGGTATCAACGGACCATAAAATGTAGATCTATTGGAGCTTCCTGCAAAAAACCCAAGGAATGTGTGAAATGACTCGCAAAACCACGGTCCGACCGTTCGCCGGCCCTCGACAACTCTGACTTTATTATATCTACATTCTTATACAGACCACTTTTAGGATTGATAATGTAATGTTATCAAATATCATTATGGATTCCCATTATTTGTAAAAAGTATTATTGGGGAAAACTCTGTCTGGACATTAGCGGGTTATAAAACCATAGGTATAAATTTTAAAAGTTATAACTTTTATGTGTGATTTTCTTCAGTGATTTAATGTGTTTTTTCATGATTTTTTTAAAATTATAAATGTTATTTTACAGGGCTCGTTGGAGGGAGAACCGCACGATATTCAACACTCCCAACCCTCGACTGATGAACGTGTCACTTTTGAGGGACTCAAAGTTATTGCATTCACAGGTAATGACATAATATTTTTGTTATTTACCAATAAGAATTCAAAAATATTATTATAAAAGTTTTTCTTCAAAACACTTAAAAAAATTAATTTGTGCAATTAATACTGACCGTACCAAGTTAAAGTTACTAAAATTTATGTTTCGGTAAATTATAATCAAACATTGCTCTAAGTCGTAAATACTTTATTCAAAAAAATTATGTAGAAGTATATATTCAACTTACCAAAAATGTGTACGAGGCTTGCAAATAAATTGATTTTAATTCTGATGTTATTTTATCGAATTTCTCCCCTTTTCGTTTTTCCAGGACCGCCGAGGTTCTCGGATAAGCATGAGGCCCCCATCCAGGCAAGCCAGCCAGCAGGAGTTGAGGCCTCACTCACCAAGTCCAGGTATTTTGACCTCGAGATTATTACCTCATGTAGTATCATCCAAGTACACATACACGCAAGTACTGAGAACTTTGATTTTTCGTATACTCAAAAGATGAAAAAAAAATTTTATGAAATAGTAAAATATTTTGTTTTTTTCTGGGTACGACAGTAGTTTTTATTCAATGTGCATTAAACAATTCAATCATATAAAGGTATAGCAAGGATATTCAGGAACATTTTTTAAACATGATAAAATATGGATTTTTGTTTTACCTTACAATGAGTCAAATTTTCACTTTTTATTGAAACATTAACAGACCAATAAAATTTGTTACATTTCATGTTTCTTTTAAATTCCTGACCAATTTTGACACAATCAAACCAGTTAAATATTTTTAAATGAGTCACAAACCATTTTTTGTTTTACCACACAAATATAAAGTCATTGAAATTTTTTAAGGATTTTTTTTTCACACACCAATTGCCACTGTCCAATACACTCATGATTATTTCATCTACCTACAGCACGTCCTCACCAAAGCCATCAGCTACACCGAAAGCCCTCAGGTTACATACAATTTTAATTTTGCTTCATCTGCTAAACACATCCACTTTGTAGACTAAAGCAAATTCGGGATTGATGCAACTAGATTGTTCGCAGATTGGACGCAATCCAATTTTCAAAGTGAATCGGCTTACGCTCAATCAATTTATAAAACTGTCGTGCCAACTGAGATAGAAATAAATGCAATTAGACTTGTGAATGATAATATGAGCTTTGATATCGCTGATGAAATATTTGAAACATACATTTTGACTGGAATAGCGATTGCAGCACGTTAGATAATAAAAAACGCTTCTATGATAATAGTAAACCAAAATGGTCATGAAATAATCATAATCATGCTTCATTGGTAAACTAATTATGCACGTATTTTGACAGTCTTGAAATGAAAATAAAAGAGGATGATAATATTTTGGTTGGATGCTTAGTAAATATATCAAGAATGTTATGCTATTAATTTATCATTGTTAAAACTAAAACTAATTATTTACATAAATTGAATGGCAAGTACATCAAATTACGAATGACTGCTTCATAGAAATAGATTAAACAAAAGCATGATATTCAGAATATTTAAAAGAATACAAATGCATCTTTCTCATGTTTGATTTAGTCTTAAGCACATGATTAGACAATAATAATAGAATTATTAGTATATACAGTAAGTAACTTCCTTTGCTGCCCCACACAAACTATCTGAAAACTTCAACTAAATTAATTCTAAGAAACACATTACGAATCTGATTAGAATACACCCGTAAATTGTGACATTTCAGTAAATGCATGGTAAACCTCAATCCTTGGAACTACACGGTATTAAAAATGTATTATGCAGTTAGCATAGTTTTGAAAATTATTCAAACCAATGTACAAAGACTCTTTCTGCATTATTTATCTGATAAATAATCTCCTTCTCTATTAGGAAAACTTCAAGCATGAATTAGGTTAGAACTTTCCAAAGTATTGCAGCAAATTAACAATCTCAAATTCGTAAGTTAGTAGTTTTTTGAGTTCTCCAATAAAATCTTCCGACTTTCGATTGTAAGTTCGGGGTTAATGGTAACCATGGTAAGTATTAAGTAATGATTTGTTCTCACACTGCAGGTTCCCGTCGTGGGTCAAGGGCAAGCAGCGCACATTCTGCTACATCCCTAAGGTCAGCCACACTACGCTCCCCGACAGCACAGGGTCCCACATCTGTCACAGTGGAAATACGTGCCCCAGACGCTTAAACCAAAACAACAACGGAAAAGAAACAAACGAAAAACGTTCTTATTAAAATTAAAAATAACAAAAACGTTAATGACAATGATAAAACAATCGGTGAAGATATTGAAGAATCAGCAAACGATCAAATGTTTCCAAGCAACGCAAAGTCTGTGACGCAAACCGATAAAATTGTAACTAATTGTAAAATTGTTCAGTCCAGTGTTTACCCTAATTGTGATAATATTTAGCAATCGTTTAACATCAATATTAGGCTTACGTTCATCAATTCAATATTGTATAGCAATAAATCGCACATAATGAATATCCCGTCGTAAAATCAGCCACTTAAGAAGTGCCTCTAAAATTTGTCTCTCATGAAATAAACTTTATTGTAAGCTAAATTTAAAATACAAAGATAGATGTAAAGCAGTTTAAAGTTTAAAAATTAGTTATCCACGTTCACGATTCAAATAATAAGACACGTTTTAACAAAATAGACGTAGAGCACTATTCAACGATATTTTTAGCAACTAAGAGAATTATAGTAATAGAGATAATTTTAGCTTTTTTAGCATTAGACCGAAAGCTTTTTGGCAATTTTATAGACTAATAGTTTAAATAAGTCGATTATTAAAATTTAGATGAGTAACCATTGTTTCAAGTTTATCTTCTTTTCTCTTGTTCCCTTGTAAGTGAATGCTAGGTTTCGTGAATCCCTGCCTTAGATAATCTTAGCTATCGTCTAAGCGATGTAGCACTAAATTTATTTACGGGGACCATCTCCTTCTATAGGAGTGATCTGAATATTGACTTAGGACGGATAAATAGGAACGAACGATGCTTCGACCTAATTCTAACTACTAATAAGACTTTCTAAATCTTAGCTTTAATTTAATGGTGAGATAGCTTTCCTTTCCGAGTGAGAGTTGTGAGGTTTTCAATATTAAGTTCTCGAATAAATAGTCTTAGGTATCTATCTATAACTTTAACGTGTAAAAAGGGGAAATTTACACAGAATTAAACTAAGTCATTGCACATTTGAAGCTTCGACCAAAGTATGCAAAGCGCACAAAGCAATCATAAAGTATTAGAATCTAATATTCTATTGAGAGGTAATTTATATCCACTTTGCGTATTGGTGCAAATATTGATAATAAAAATCATTTCTCATTACCTTTCATTCTTCTACACGGGATGAACCACAGTTAAGGGGAAGAACTGAAGTTCAGCCGGTGGACACCACCCCATTTTTGAATAAAGCAAATTAAATTTATACTGGATTAAGCTATGTATCTTAAATGGACAAAAATAATGCTCACATCATGAAAATGTATTTCGAACACTGTGCTAGATATATACCTACTGAAAATTTATGCTATAATTTAATTATATGAACTTTTATTATAACTTATACTTCCGAATAATGTTGTTTTATTTAAAACCTTCATCATCATCGTCATCATAATCATCAGCCCATACACGTCCCCACTGTTGGGGCACGGGACTACCCTAAACTAGGGCGATAAGGCCGCGAGTCAACCAGAGTTGTGTAGTCAACCAACCCGGGTTGACTACGCAAAAATAAGAGCAGGGTACATCACGAGGTTTTCCTTCACCGTTGAAGGGTCGAATAAACGATTATTGTGTTTTTCAAATTTCAAATTTATATGTAAGGACATACGAATTCTAAATTGGAAAAACATGTGGTACGTGGCAAGTTTGAACTGGCGACCTCTCGCCAGCCTTAAAATCTTTTACTTTATAAAATACATTTTCCTTTTCGGCTTCGATTGGTTCCTTGTAATGAAAATAGCATTAAAATGTAATTTTTCTTTAGTGACTCTTATTTTATTGTTACAGAAGATAATTTCAAACGCAATAAAAGGTAAGTTATTAAAACATAACATACAAAAATATTCTACAGCCAAATCACACATCATTAACTATGTATAATACGAGTAATGAAGAAATCGCAGTAAGAAACCTTAGACTTGGTACCACTTGGTCGAAATCTTAGCTCCATCGAGACTTGGCTAGTTTTTAACAGAATGTTTTTGGTGAGATTGCACTAACAATATGGTTACAGAAAACATTTAAAACCATTCCGAACGCCATCTAGCGAATACTGTTCTAACCACAATGCTAGTTCAGTTTCATTCGTTGATTCAATAGGTTCTGTTCTGAAAGAAAAACCCTTAACGTACCTTTAAAGCCTTTCAATATTGTGGAGTTCGTATTACTCTTAACGTTAGTAAGATGGTGCTTTTGGGAGTTTTTCAAGTTGCTTGAAATTTTATCATCAGTAGTCTTTATACGTTCACTGCTGGGGCACTACCCAATACAAGGGCGATTGGCCTTCGTCAACCACGCTGGTCAAGTGCGGGTTGGTTGACTAAAAAAACTAAGAAATTCTTCGTAGGTTTGCAGATTTCCTCACGATTAAATCCAGACCTACTTTGTGAGGCAGCGATCCATAAATTCTGTAGAACTTATGTAATTAGTACCAACTCATATCTATTATCTACTTTGAACTAATTATTTTATTTATCTTATGTTTAACCCGTAGAAGATCTCTTTTAAAGGATCTCCTTCTGGTTTTTGGATTAATTGAAATGGCTGACCTATACAATATCAATACAACTTAATAAAAAGTGTCTGTTGGCAATATTAAAATAACTACTTTTTACTAAATGGGTATGAATCTACACCGTGAAATTTTAGTGGTTGTTTTCCCGCAGTAAAATGATTCTATCTTAGTAGCACAATTATAGAGTTGTGCAGTTCATTTTTGTTAAAATCAATAAATGCCGGTTTTACGAAAGGTTTAACCGAAACTCGAAAGCAGGTTCGAACCGCTTTATGACTTGAGAGCTTCGAGCTTCTTTAGCTTTAAGCATCGATTTCACGCGGCAAGCAGTACCTGATTACGTCACATCTTATAAAAGAACGATAGATTTCGAGTTGGAAAATTATTATTTTGAAAATTTGAAAAGAGAAATGTTTTTCAAGGAATAATTTGCATGATTCGATAGTATTACTAAAAGGCAAATCGTTCTGCTACGGGAAAACAACCACTAAAATTTCACGGTGTATATCGGATACCAGTAACAAAATCACATGAATTGTCCGTCTGTCTGTTTGTTCCCGCTCATCTCCAAAACGGCTGGACCAATTTCGACCGGACTTCCACTAATTACTAACTAATTTTACAAGGTATAATTTTATTATAAGCTATTTAAATAAATAATTGCTGCCAACCCAAAACATTTCTACGCGGACGAAGTCGTGGGCGGGCGCTAATAATTTTTTGTTTGATTTTGAGTTTGATATTAGTCTATTCTAAACTTTTGACCTAATTGCGGTAAACCCAATTTAACGTCCGTATTGAAACTGCCCCATTTTGTGTTAAGCTATAAATTATGTATGAATATTGCATGAGCCTCCGGAACAAGTCAAATTATCGTCACATCAAATTACACAAGTTTAATGAGTTAGCGGTAGTTACACGAACCCGTTGTCAAATACAGAATCAAAAGTTAATCCCAACTATAGCTACCTACGTAATCTATTAAATAAACTTTTAATCTCTATTTACCTCTGGTTTATCTGGAACTGATTATAAATGGCGTTATGGTCGCTTTCATCGTCTTTTTTTTTTGTAAATTTAACGCAGTTTCTGTAAATATTATATTTTTGCGTGCTATAATTTATCTAATTTTTAACTGTCATGGTTACACACATTAGTAAACTGTAACTGTTCGGGATATTTACCATGTTGTTTTGTTTTAATGAGCTCCCGATATTTCGGCACTGTTGGAAGTGCCATGATTGCGGGTGAAAAATATCCCGGGCAGTTACAGTTTTCTAATATAATTTATCTACCCATCTGACTTAAATCTTGAAACTAATTTTGTAGGATTGGAAAGATAATTAAATTTGCATTTTAACAGTATAATTTATCAAATCAAAGTAGCATTCAGCAATGAAAATAGTAGCATTAGGGCTTTATATTTTTTGATTCAAACAAGAATATAAGTCGAGTTGAGAGACAAATTAGCCTAAAACTTAGAATCAAATTAATCATTTATTCCTACGTAGTTCTGAATTAGATATACATATAATGAATCAATTAAGTGGAGAAACATGCAAATAAAGTGATAAGATTATTGAGATTCTTTAATTTAGTGATTGAGTTCATTAAGTTGTAATTATTGTTTTCTATGTACTTTAAACGCTAAAACTGACTCGTACTTAACCTATGTATATATATTAAAGGGTAAAATAAGTTGAGAAAATAAATACCAGAGATACCAAAATCTATGTAAACCAATAACGAACCCCAAGAAACAAGAGTGCTATTTACATTTCTATTAATATCCTTTCCGGTCGGAGTAACACGTAACTCTAGTCGTTTGTCAAACGGTCGATCTATCTTGTTGTACGTTCGTCACTGGCATACGTCGAAGAGACGCACAGTAGAAGTTTCATTATTGTATTTCCAAAAAAAGAAAACAAAATATATACGCTCTACGTTTACTACGTAGAGTAAGAAGTATTTGAACTTGTAGTTGAAGTGAAAATTAAAAGAGCTATAATATAAAACCAACAATGTAGTGTACAACTAACTGCATAGAAAAACGCACAAGTACACAAGAGCGTAAACGCGGAAAATAAAAAAAGTTTAACGAATAATCAAGAAAGATAGTTTTTATTTTTATTATACTTATTTCTACTACATGATTTTGGTGCCTTCCTAATAAAAAATCCCATACCGTGTTCTAAAAGTAAATGGGTAAAAAGTTAAAAACAAATTGACTTGAACTATTAACACCTATTTATAAAATTAATTTTATAATGATTCTGCTTAAAATTCAAGTAGAAAAGCGTTCGTTGAACTTGCAAATATTTAAACGACCTGTCATTCAAATCAGTTGTAGTAATGTAAACGAATAAACACGAATGAAATTTCACAATACAATTCACCATTCCCGCAAGCTCACTGTACGTCTAGTTGGCGGAACGTCGAATCTATTGGCACATTGGCATTTCTTAAAGCGTATTGAGGGGTGTGACTCGCGTGCGAAATGTCCCTAATATTGCTCAAATATCATCCTTGTAAATTTTTTATGCTCATTTCAAACCACTTTTTCGGCCAATTTTGGAGCGGGTTAAAGTACCGAATAAATTATATACCCCAAGAAAAGAGTTACCTATTGGATCACATTTGTGATCGAAGTTGTACATAATAAATTATAGTACAGGTGCTGTAATACCGTAGGCAGTTGTCAGAAAAAGAGCCAGATATGAGTAATATGGATAAGCGGTGATGATGACGACGCTACTCCAAGCCATCATCGAATTTCAGTTTGAAAAAAAAAGGAATAAAATTAGTGTAGGGTTAAGTTTCTGGATAATATATGGTTATACCAAAGTTTTTTAGATACTGTACGCAAGGTTTTCTAGTGGTAGAGATCTGTAACTTATGGTTTTATTAGTTAACTCAAATCTAGTCATTATTCATACTTTATAAAATGTAATTAGTATATGCTATCTTGGAAGGGAAAGGTGCAAAAGTAGAGCATGCTCTACTTTTATAATATCTCTACCTTTACTAACTGCAAAGAGAGTCCTTGTAACTTTTAAACAAATTTCATTAAATGTTTATGAACGACACCAGCCGTTGTCCGTCTGGTGTCATGGTAGATACCAATCTGACATTATCGGAAGAAGAAAAAATCGGAGTCTTTTACTTCCTGTTCTAACTGTAATATTCTTGCACTTATAATTTTTCACATTAGAATATAAAAGCAAAATTTAACAGAATTTTACTTAAATTTAATCTTCTTAAAATTATAATATATTATTTTATTTGTAGTTCCAATGTAATATAAAAATATTATGATATTCAATGATAAAAAACAAGAGGCAAATATGTTACAAGCTGGCGCTTTGTGTAACAAAAAGTAAAGTGGTAAAACAGATTTGAAACGCAAATGACTATGGAAAAAAACATTATGTATCTGTAGTTTATTTATTTATAGCTATACAACAGATATAAATCAACATAAAAATAAAGAAAAAGGAAACAAATTACTTACTCGACTTATATCTTAATTGGTGTTATAACTGCGTAGCTCGCAAAACATTTCCTTCTATGATAATCTCTACTAAAACCAATCTATCCGCTTCCACCTACCCTCAATCCACTCCTGGCGCACTTAAATATTCCAAATTGTTAAAGATAGTTTCTACAAGGCAATAAAGTGAAGTAATAGCTTCTAACTCTTGCTTGATAGCTGGGCGAGGAAACCGTGGAGATTACTAGGCACGGCTCGTTACCCCTCCACAGAGAATTGGTTGTACTTTGTGTGTCGGCAATTTTTTTCGTGAAAATTTCTGGTGGAATGTGTTTACAAGGCTGAGCGCGGAAATTGAAAGAGAAAATCTGATTTTGTTAAAACAGCTTTCAAATTGGAAGGATGCTTGTGTAAGCATACGAGCTTTTCTATAATGGGTATTGTCATTCTCACGTTAAAAAAAATCATGTTTTTGGGGTTTAATCGTACCTTAATTATTTTTTACACAGCTTTATAATTGTGACCCTTCCTCTTGAATCCCTCTATACATACACCGTGAAATTTAAGTGGTTGTTTTCCCGTGGCAGAACGATTTGCCTTTAGTAATAGGTACTATCGAATCATGCAAATTATTCCAAGAATTTTTTTTTTTCAAATTTTTTAAATAATAATTTTCCTACTCAAAAACGAGTGAAGCTATCGTTTTTTTTAAGATGTGACGTAATCAGGTACTGCTTGCCGCATGAAATCGATGCTTAAAGTTAAAGAAGCTCTACACTCTAAGTAATAAAGTGGTTTGGACGTGCTTACGAGTTTCGGTTATACCTTTCGTAAAACCGGCATTTATTGATTTTGATAAAAAAGAACTGCACAAATCTCGTGCTACTAAGATATAATCATTTTAATGCGGGAAAACAACCTCTAAAATTTCACGTTGTATATTAAAACTGCACTAAAACCTTACTTGATGAAATTCTCTATTGATAAAGTTATGCTGAATACCAATTTGCATCAGCGAACTGAATTATAGGTAAAATTAAATTTATTTGAGTGTTTGAGATTAACTGAAATATTTGTAATGGTTATATAATACAATGTATTCAGTTTCGAAAATGCGATATAGAACAAAATGTATATTTAGTCAGCATAATTCACTGAAATGTAACAATTTTGTGGGCTTAATGAACTGCTAAAGTTTTGGCAAATATAATTTATATTTAATCAATTTCAAATGGGTAATGTAGCATAGATGATGCTTGTTTTAAATATGCTTATTATCTCATAATTACAACCTATCAGATAATAATAAATTCACACAATAATAAAAAAAAATCCAATTATATTTTTGAACTTATCTCGTTTCCTTATGTTTCGTTATTAATTAATGTTTAATGTACAGGAATGTATAATTATACCACTCATCAACCGACCGATATCAAAACAATAGTGGTATAAAAAAAATCTTAAAATTTACTCCTGCAACTCCGACACATACTTCTATGTTGCTCGTATCTCCTTACTGATAATATTCGTGAAGATGTTTATATACTCTCATAGTCCGGTGAGATGGCAATTGAAAAAATGCTGAGTAATTTCTTAACGGAAAACTTACACAACGGCTAACGAGGCAGTTAAAATTATTATGATAAGTCATCAGCAAATTCATGTTAAGTAAGACATTCGTTTAAATCTATGTAAACTGATGGGTACCTTAATATCGGAGGTCCTATCAGGTACAAATAGTTTCTTGGCCGACAAAGGCATGAGAACAAAGAAATCCAGCCCAGTTCATTGGCGGAGTAGATTGAGTGACGGAAGCAATATTCACTGCCCGTTATTTGGTAAGTGTGTACAGAGGTAGAGACTACAAAGTTACAAGATGGCAGACTAGCGTGAAATAAAACGTTCGGGTAAACTATAACAATATTTCTTTAAATAAAAAGTTTACAGGATGGCCTTATTCTACCTGAAGGTAAGCGGTAGTGAAATTCACATATGAGGTCGACAGGCACAATATACCTAATTGAGCCTGTCGCACTCACCTTGAAGACCTGACTCACCCTGAAGGCCTGACTCACCCTGAAGGCCTGCTTAAATACCGTTTCACGCCCCGTCTGAAGAGCCCGGGACGGGGACCATAGGAGAGCGAAAACATGGAACCCGAAAGGGCATTCCATGGGGTCAGATGACCGTGTTTTAAATGTCCGTATAAAATATTTATTTTATGCTGATTAACAGACTCTACTAATTTCAAAAGATTTTTGGATAAAATGATTTAATATTTTCGTCATCATCATCATCTATCTTAGTCCAATCCGGGAGATTCTTCTTCTTAGTCGTTCACTCTTGGCAGAGTGGTCGTGATTATGGTCTTTCAGTGCTGACCGCAGCCTTCGCGATTGCTCTCCACCGGTCTCTGTGTGTGGCACTGCGAGTACACTCTGTGATGGAGGAACCAGTCGTAGTTTTTATAAGATCGGTCCACCTAGTTGGGGACCGACCCCGTGATCTTTTGCCTTCCACTCGCCCCTGTACAACCAGGCGCTCCATGGAATCGTGTTTACGGGTGACATGACCAAAGAACTTGAGGACTCGTAATTGGACAGTCGACGAGAGCCTTTGTTTTATTTTTAGTTCCTTAAGTATGGATGCGTTTGTTCTGTGGGCAGTCCAGCTTATTCTTAAAAGACGTCGCCAGCACCACATCTCCAGGGCGTCAATCTTCCTCCTATCCTGCATTCTAAGAGTCCATGTTTCAGCTCCATAGAGGAAGATCGGAAAGACCAGGCAATTCATTAGGCGGACTTTAGTGTTTTTTGTTATCCGACGGTCTTTCCAAATCTTAATGAGCTTTTCTGTTGCTGATCTTGTTATTGCGCAACGCCTCTTTATCTCTTCAGAACAGTCGCCGTTATTGTTGATGTTAGAGCCTAGATAGATGTAGCTCCGGACAACTTCGCAGTTCGCTATTATCTTTGTTTCCGGCTTGTTACTTGTATTGCGATCAACAATCATGACCTTGGTCTTGTCTCGGTTAATGGCGAGGCCAAATTCAATGCTGGTATTTTCTAGGAGATGTAGGAGGCTTTCAATGTCCTCTTCAGTTTTAGCCAGTAAGGTAGTATCGTCGGCATATCGCAGATTCGAAATCATCTGGCCTCCAATGGACACACCCTTACCCCACTTATCAAGCACAATTCTCATGATATATTCTGTATAGATGTTGAATAACAGCGGTGACAAAATACATCCCTGTCGCACCCCAGCCTGAGTCTTGAAGCATTCAGAATCCATTCCGTCAACCCGGACAGCCGCCGTCCCGTCTTCATAGAGTTTTCGTATGAGATATAGTAAGTGATTTGGTACTCCCATGTCCTGTAGAACAGCCCACAGTTTATGCCACTTAACAGTATCGAAGGCTTTACGGAAATCTACGAAGCAGATGTATAAGGGATTGTTGAACTCACGTGACTTCTCTATAATTTGCCTAAGGATAAGGATTTGTTCCCTAGTTCCGCGCCCTTTTGCAAAGCCTGCCGGTTCCGGCGCTATCTCACGATTTAAATATAGTTGAAGTCTGGCATTAAGTATATGCAGCATGACTTTACTTGCATGTGATACAAGCGAAATGAGCCTGTAGTTATTGCACTTCCGGGTCGATCCCTTTTTGTGTAATGGTATAAATAGTGAGTGAGACCAGTCCATCGGCCACTCACCAGTATCCCATACACGACAACAGATGGCATGCAGAATATTTACCCCAGTCTCTCCCATATCCTGAATGACCTCGATAGGAATTTCATCTGTACCAATTGCTTTGCCGCGTTTTAGGTGTTTTATAGCAGCACGAGTTTCGTCTTTCAGTATACTTGGTTCCTTTTCATTTGGGAAGGGAATGGGGCTGTCTGCACGCAAAGTATCGTCAGTGAATAGAGACTTGCAGTACTCTTGCCACACGTTAACAATTTCCTTTATTTCCGTTACAGTAATTCCTTCGGAGTTTTCTACAGCCCAGTTCTTTGGTTTAAATTGGCGTGTTATAGTTCTTATTTTAACGTGTAGGTCTTTTGTCTCATATTTCACTGCGTGTTGTTCCAGCTCCTCACAGATGTTCTGAAGTGTTATATTACGGTCTCTACGACAGGCTGCTTGTATTTTTGCCTTGTAGCTATTCAGTTCTTGAATTTCTGCACCACTAGATTTCAAATCCCGTCTCTCTTCAACCAGTTTCCACGTGTCAACAGACATCCAATGTTGTCGCTTAACTTTGACTGGCTTCGGTTGGGATTCTATGACAAGATTCTTTATAATGGCTCTGGCAGATTGCCATAGTATATCGACTTTTGTATCCTCGTTATAATCGAAACTAGCGCTATCCAGGCTTTTAGCAAACGATTCTTTATCCAGTATTTCCATCCGCTTGCTGGTTTTCTTTATAACACAGTTGCGTAATTTTAGTTTCAGAACACCCATTAACAGTTCATGATCCGAGAGACAGTCAGCTCCAGGCAGAGTGTGCGCGTTCGATATTGAGCTTCTCCATCGTGTCCTGATCATTATAAAGTCAATCTGATTTTTGTGTTTCCCATCAGGGGATGTCCAGGTGTACAGCCTTCTCGGATGTTGTTTAAAGACTGTATTCATTATAGTCAGGTTATTGTCAGCCGCAAATTGTAGAAGGCGATCTCCTCTATCATTTCTTACACCAAGACCATATTCACCGACTATATCCCGGAGGCTTGTATCTAGAGTGGTGGCTCCTATTTTGGCATTAAAATCTCCGAGAACTATAAGTAATTCTTTCTTGGGCACTTTACTTATACATGATTCCAGCTCGTTGTAAAAGCGCTCTACGACATCATCTTCAGCTGCAGAGGTCGGTGCATAAGCCTGTATAAGATTGAGGGGGTTTGGTGAGGCACTGAGTTTAATAGTTATTAGTCTCTCGTTTATAGGTTCATATCCTAGAACTGAGTTCTTCCACCTCCTTGGTACAGCTATAGCCACTCCAGCAAAGCTATTCGCTTTACTTCCAGAAAAAAAGATTGTATGTCTTTCTGTGTCAAAATGGCCGCTCTCACTTATGCCCGTAACCATGGTGTGGCACCGTTCAAGTTCGCGATCCAAGATGTCTATCTTTCCTTTCGCGAGAAGACCGCGTACATTCCACGTGCCTACGCGGATCTTGTTACGTAATTGTATTCTTCCAGTAGCATTTTTTCCAGCGAATGCCTGGTCGCCTGCAATTCCGTGGCCGGTAGCATATTTCACACCCAATCCCCCGGAAGGATTAGGGCGCCGGTCGCTACGCGGGTCGCCAAGCGGTCTTATCTTATTCTGACTCATACTTTAGAAAACCATAATTCTCATGGGAAATTAGTAACAGTGGTTTCCCGTTGCCTTCTGCCCCAGACATTTTAGGAATTATTTAGACCCCAAGGCCGCTGTCGCCTCTTCCCGCTGGTTGCCCAGCCGGGTGTATGGTTATACCGCCAGTGCTCGGTCGCCAGAGCCTCGTCCGTTATCTAGCAGGGGGCACCGCGACAGCCCGGGAGCTGCCGCCACTGGCTATTCCTACGAACCACCAGTGCGAGCAGGTGAGGATGACTTTTGGGGTCGGAAAGATGTTAGGTCCGTTCTCCCCCTTATCCTGGAGAGAGGCTTGCCCAAATGCTCGCCACTCTATCTTCGGCTACTTGCATCCAGCTCCTACGCCGTCCAGCGCATGTCGTCACTCCGCCTGGCCTGAAGAGATTTTATATCTAAGTAATGTTATTTACTATTACCGAATCCAGGTCTTAGACATAAATCATGTGTGGTTTACTCCTTTCTTCCTGCTAATCCCGCCCGTCTACACTAGTAAACCAGAGAGCTCTGTTTGCGGTCCCTGTAAGACAAATACAGCGCTAGATCGATGTTTATTTGGGACACTTGTGACCCGACTAGTCCATTGTTACAAGCGATGCTTATTGACAGACCAGTGAAAGTTAAGCAGCGCAAATATTAAATTGACCGTGCTATTTACACTTGTGCGGTTTTGTTGTTATTTAAAGTTAATTCAGTTAGCTTGGATAATAATTAATTGATGACTTGTAAGAAACTAATTCGGAATGATTTTTGCTGAAAATGTCTTGTTGTTTTTCTTGAATTTCGTTGTCATAATCAATAAAACACTCTTTTTACTTCAAAGCTTGGATCAAAAGCTTCGTCAGCTACCGACTGATAAAAGCCCAGAAATAATCTGATTGGTCTGAGACGTACCTGCGTCTTATTTTTAAGTAAAATTCTAATCAGAATAAATTCGAAACAGTAACCCAAGTAACTTGCCATGCGAGAGGTCGCCAGTTCAAACCCCGCCAGGTACCAATGTGTTTATCAAATTAGAAATTCATATGGAACATCATTCGACGCTTTAACGGTGAAGCATTGTGAGGAAACCTGCACACCTACGAAGAAGTTCTTTGGTTGTGTGTGTAGTCGACCAACCCGCACTTGGCCAGCGTGGTCAACTGAGGCCTTATCGCCCTATTTTAGAGTAGGCCCGTGCCCCAGCAGTGGGGTCGTATATGGGCTGATGATGATCAAATCAAATAATATCAGTACGTATAGGAGACTCACGACTTCAGGATTATCTAATGGACATAAATTGGTCTTATTTAGACGAAACGGCTAATTTGTTTGTTTTAAATCGCAGAAGAAGCTATCTTCATTGAAAAACTAAATATGGCCGGGAGATTTACTATGTTGTTTGGTGATCATGGCGCTTTCAACTGAGCCTAAAGATCTCGAGCTAGTTAGAATAAAACACCATGGTCTTCTTCTGCTTATCGTATGGTTGATGAACAACCTGGTGTCAGAGTTTTTAAACCGCCCGTAGGCCTCTGACATGGTTTCACACACCGATGAAAAATTTCTCAGCTGTGCTGGTTTCCTCACGATGTTTTCCTTCACCGTTAAAGCGTCGAATGATGGTACATATGAATTTCAAATTTGAAAAACACATTGGTACCTGGTGGGTTTGAACTGGTGACCTCTCGCATGGCAAGCAACGACCTTAACCACTCGGCCATCGACGCTTTTTAACCATGGTAAATATCCCGGACATATTCAGATTTGTAATGTGTGTAACAATGACAGTTTAATATTTAAAGCTCTTCATTAAAGTTTTATTGCTACAAGAAATTCAAACAAGTTAAGGCTGTAACTTATTCCCTTATTCACCTTTAAACAACATTGTCTTTCACAACACTACGGTTTTTCCTTTACGAGAAAACAGAGTTTCTTCCGCTATCATTTTGTTCCATAAAAACGATTGCATGTCCATCCCCATTCGTGGCAATCACGGGTTTCATACATTAACAGAGCTAAATTATGTCATGTCCATTCTACTTGTAGTGTACTTGTTTAAACAGGACTCGGCTCCAATATTAATAGCCGTGCGTGGTCGTGATTTGAATAGTTCCGGTATTAGAGACGATGTCAGACGGTGCTAGGATATTGTGGACTGCCTACGTCAATACGGATGCGGTTTCAATATAAGTTTTAGTTGAAGTTCTCTGAATAGTATCACAAAAATAAATAAATATCGGGGACATTTCCACACACGGTCATCTGACCTATCTAAGCAGAGCTAGTACTTTGGGCGTCAGAGACTAAAATACATACATAGATATTTAAAAATCCATATTCACACCCAGACATGGAACAAACACCGATGTTCACCTCACAATTATTTGGCCCGAGTGGGAATCGAACCCACTACTCTTGGAAGTCTTGGCCACCTTGGCCAGTCAAACAGTTTGAGGTACCTAAATGAGATATTGGATAATCATCTTCATGATTATTTTCTACATGCGAAGAACAAATGCTACTTCTTAGTACTGAATTGTGTTTTGAATATAATATTTCACTGCCCTATTAATACTCTTAAATAGCGTATAAATTTTTTATAATTATTATATAGTCCTGTCCAGATAGTGTTTTATTAAAACATACATTGCTAAAAGTCAAATAATATTTTAAGCCGTTTTTTTTAGGTCCTGACTAATGCACTTTACTTTTGATTATGAAATAAAACTGCGGCATAGGTTTTCAAGTGATTACTTTTGAGATTTGAAAAATAAAATACATTACCAAAAGTATCTAAACGTTCCGACTACAGAAAAACAAATTTAACATAAAATATACATAACGTAATATAAATCACCGAAATTTTATTTCAGCATCGAGAATAAATATATGTAAATCTTGATATTTCATTCCAGTCTAGACTCAAGTCACTTCCAATTTAAGATGTCAAAGTTAGGAATATCCCTTCGTGCTAACGTCGAAGACGTTTCTGATATATAGAAGTACGTAATGCAGTATCTACGTTCGCGGCAAAGCTACGTGCTGTATGGTGAAAGTTTCTAGATATATTGCTTATGACAAAGCACATTTCTTAAGGATAAAAAGCTGCGTTCACGAGTTCATTTTGTTTCTTTGAAACGTGGAAGGAATTGTTTATTGCTCATTTGTTAGTTAAGCAAAGGGTATTAATAGTTTATGTATGTGATAATGTACTTTTATATCATGTAGGTATTTTAATACCTACCTACATATAGTTTAACACGACCAAATCTCTAAGTTTTGAGCTTGTTATCACCTCAGTAACTCTTTCCTGATTGAATTTATGCGTCATACTTCAACGGGACAGTAAAAAGTTCACCATGTTATTATACTAATTTATTAAAAACATTTGATGTAATAAATGTATTAAAAACCTACCGTAGCTTAAAAAACAAAAGACCACAATAAAATTGCTGAACCGAATTTGATGGAATTTTTGATTTTACCGAACCATCGTTAGAATGCACGCAGCAAGCAGCTTATGCAACAAGCATTTGTTTTGCATAGCTTTTTAATAAAAAGTCACAAAAGTTAACTCGCACATTAAAGCTATTATAGACAGACTAGACACATACACACCCAGACATAGCGATCAAAGTAATACCACTTATGTAAGATTTTAGACTTTCGCGTTCCATTACACTAAATATTAGTCTTTATGGGTCTACACGCGATATTGTTCGCTCGCGACCACGATTGGTGTAACCCAGTCGAAACGTCGGGCAGTAAGTAGCTATGTAATTTGCTACTCCTAATATCGCGTGTACACCCATAAAAACTAATTTTAATAGCACTTATATTTTCACGTCTCTGGTTAAAAACACAAACCAAACTCCCAACTCTCTGTGGTCTTGTGTCATTTGTTCTCTTGTCATTCAATTTGTCATGTGGCAGACTTCTAAGTAGTTTTTGTGTTGCGGTGTCGAATTCTTATTCAGTATGAACACAGCGAATGTTGAAAAATGTCATGGTAATTTGTTTATGCTAAGTTATCCCGTTTCGGTGAAATACGGTTTTTATTTGGAGCACTTCCAAGAATTTTTAGGAGTAAGTGTTTGGTGTTATTATAAGAACTATGTAGGTAAATACTTTTTTAACAGTTTATGTATAAGTATATTTGTAAACATTTTATGTTGCTTGCCCTTGCAAAGTATCTGAAAAAAATACATAATTTGTTGTAATTATACTGAATTGAGTACAATAACATTTACGCGAACTTTGTTTTATTTATAGGTGTACAATTAATTAAACGAAAATAGACACTATCAGCACAAATTTCTGAAAAATTTCGAAAATATGATTTTGATGACACGCCGTTTTGTTTATAAAACTTCGATTGACATTTTCTAGAAAAAAAATAATGCACAATCCGCGTATTTTTTACCTGGGCAATCTTATAATGAAGACAGCTAAAATATTTACCCTAAAAACCTTTTGATAGATCTGTAAATTACACTAAAAAACCTACCTAATAAAGTTGGCAATTTGTTCGAATCGGAAGTAAAAAGCTCTTGACGACTACTGATCGCTTTTTTGTAATTTTTTCTTATCTACATTTTTTGTTTTATATCTAATAACATAATGTTCATTTTATTTAAGGAAAGCCTATTATTGGGCTTATTTTATGGTTAATTGTTTGTATAGTCGCTGTTGGTTTTCGAAATAAATAAATAAATAATTTGCTTGTACTCAATTGACCGACCGACCGATTTCGGCCATGTCGGCCGATCTCCATTGAGATCAGCCAAGTGCGCAGGACATATTATAGTGCACAAGTGTGCGCGCAAACACAAGTGCACTCTCTATTCCCTTACTCTCATAATTCGGTGAGACGGCAATCCGACATGACCGATGAGAGATCGGGCGCAGGACCACTGGCTTAACGTGCTTTCTGAGGCACGGGTGTTCAACCGCCAACTTCCTAAGTCCGGGCTGAGTACTTTCATTAAAGAAAAACTCACACAAATTTTGCCCGACCCCGGACTCGAACCGAGGACCTCTCGGTCCTAACGCAGCACTTGCTACCAGGCAACCAACGAGGCAGTCAAATGAATACACTGACTATTAATGAGTTCGTTATCATCCCACTCCTGGGAAAAGGTCTTAAAACTATCCTCTCTCTCTTAGACTAGGACTTGGCAATTCTTTATGTCTTCTGTATAATAATGATAATAATATTGTTTGCTGAACTCATACGACAGTTTTAGAAAGTAAGTTAAATATCATTCTAAGTGCAAGGAAGGATAAGAACATTTAATCTAGTTCTTACAATGAAAATTCGCTAGGAAGCAAAAACTTAACAGACCGTGAAGGTGGCAAACGAGAAAGATCCTTAGTGGAAAATTGATAGCTATCACGTGAAATGAAATGGGCGATGACCTCCGAGTCTGACAGGCTAGGAATAAACAAAGCTTGCTTCTAGTATCAGGTTTAAGATAAAGTATCATAGGCCGTACACAGACTGAAAAAAAAATTTACGAGTATGTGTTTTATGGGATTTAAATTGAAGAGTCATTAGTTGACTCAATTACGTTTGATATTTCTTCATAAACATTACATTTTATATTTGAAAGAAAAAAACTTATTGAATTTTAAAAAGTAAAACTGGTACATAAGTAAAACCATTTGCTTATATTAGTATTATACTTTTGCTTCAATAAATATCCTAACCATATTCGTCATGAATTTAATAAAAAAGTGTAATAAATATAAATGCAATGTTTTAACATTACAATACATTGAAAAAGTTGAAATACGACAACAATTATTGTTGAATTTGTTCTCAAGTAAGTGGCTATTGTCAATAAAATATACTAGCGGCCGCCCGCGACTTCGTCCGCATGGAACTGGTTTTGGCAGGCAAGATTTATTAAATAGTGAATATACCTTGTAAAACTAGCTTATAATTAGTGAAAGTCCCGTTAAAATTGGTCGAGCCGTTTCGGAGATCACCGAGAACAAACAGACAGACAAAGAAAATTAAATTGTATTTTTGTTATTGGTACCCGATATAGATTTATACCCATTAGTAAAAAGTCGTTATTTTAATAGATAATAAACACCTTGAAACGTAATCCTAGCAATTTATTATACAAAATATTATTATTTTGTGTCTGTATAAGGCCTTAGCTTAAAGTATAAAATAAGCAATATTTTTAATGGCAGTATCAAATTGCTGCATTTCTTTCAGCCGTCTCAGGGGATTTACCAACTTAAACAGACGCGTAACGAGACGTTTAGATGACATTATTTATCTTAGAAATGTATACTCATATTTAAGCTGTATCAACAAGGGCAATGACTGCGGCCAAAATTATAAATTGGCGTACAAAGTCGTTAGGTAGTAATGAAAGGCGCAAGTTTTCAAGAAATCTATGTGATGTTGTGTCATTTATATTATTTTATTGAATGGAACAAAAAACAAACAGAGGATTTCAAAGATTTATCGGGTAGCAACCGGATACCAAACATGTCAAAATTTCAAAGCTGTGATCGAGCTATCCGAGAGACTTGCATAGAAAGGAAAATGTTCTGTGGGCCAAGTTATTGGATAGTTACTTACTCGTTTATTATATTAGTTATATGCAAAAGATGATATATTTTGATATTTTTGCGGAATGCTGTTTGGTATATTAAATTTTCTTTAACCCTAGATAACTAAACTGTTTTCATTGTTTCATAATAACTACACCTTCGTCGAGCGGACTACGCAATGAAAGACTGAAATATAATCAAACATATTTATTTAATGTGGGATCTTGATAATGGCACAAAAGTAATGTTTATTATTAGTAAAAAAAAATCAAAAAAACTATAATTTAATCAGGATACACAATACCTACACATATCAACATCGTGCAAGCCACAAACAGCCTTTCTACATCTGGTGCAACGGTGTTTGGTCATTCTCCGGGCCTTTGACGGATTCAAGTAACAAATTTTATCCGCATTGGACGTAGATGGAACTGGAGCTTCTACTGTAGAAGATTCACCAAGAATATCCTCAATCTTGACCCTTGAATTACGTCTCAAACTCACGGTCTGTAATCGCTGTCGCAGCCAGGGCTCCATGAGCTGATCTCCTAACTTCATTACAAAATCACGCCGACTCATTGGTTTTTTCTTATTCCTCACGTTGTTTGACACGTAAATAGCATAAGCATTGATCGAAGATAGATTCAGCATGTTATAAAATATACACATAGGCCATCTCATGGTTTTTCGATTCGTGCTCATATTTGAACACATTTGGTCAACAGTGTCCACTGCCCCTTTCGTGCTGTTATAAAAATGAATTATTTCCGGTTTTCCGGTTGTTTCATTAATGCTAGGTTGATCATGAATAGTTGACAATAGAAAAACAATTTTGTTTGACTTGGCTTTAAATGAAACTAATGTCTTATCACCATCGTAACAAAACATCGAAGTACCGACAGCGCGAGATCTGAAATTTTTCATGTTATTCGGAATTTCACGTTTATTGCTTCTCAATGTTCCCACTAAAGTCAAGTTATATGGTGAAACCAGTAACTCGTCAGCCAGAGCTACAGATGTGAACCAGTTATTCATTGTTATGTTACGATTGGAGCCATGAAGAGTGGAAGTTATTTCTTTATAAAAAAATTAAGCCAATGGTTGCCTCTGCGAATCAGTTCCTTTTCCCAGGTATGTTAGTATTATTATAACAGATATAATATATAATAAATAAAAATTATATAAAATAATATTATAAAAATTATCGATTTGTATTTTTGTATGTAACGAATAAGCCGAAAAACGACTGAACCGATTTCAAAAATTCTTTCACTATTGGAAAGCTACATTCACCCTTAGTAACATAAGCTATATTTTATCGCGGTATGGGAAATAGTTCCCTCGGGACGCGGGTGAAACCGCGTGAAACAGCTAGTTACATAATAAATAAATGAATAAATACATAAATAAATAAAATTTACGAATGTAAGTATCATAAACAAAGAAAAATTACATATTCGACAGATTTCCCGGTTACCAATCAAATTAATTATACAAATAATAATTAGAAGTAACACTTTACTTATTTTTTGGTAAATAAATCAATAGAAAGTAGATAATCAACCCAAAAAATAAAAATAAAATAGAATATGTTGACACACCTTGACAGTAAAAGTGTCGATATAACTAAACGTTCGTCGAACGGGCGACGGGATGGTCGCAGGTCACGGCTTATTATGCGTATGGCCCCAAATGCGTCACAGAATGCACTATTTAACGCAATTAGGAAGGTACAAGAAGAGTCAAGGTCAGGGGGTGGGCCGGTGTAAGTGATTTCGAATTTCGCCGAGTAGTGCGTAGTCGCCTCGACGAGCTATTAGTTATCTAGGGTTAAGTTTATTTGTGAAAATGTTTGTGAAAAATCGAGTGCTCCATTGTTTACCGTGAATCTGTACAGTGTATATGTTACGGCTAATACCCGAAGTGCGGCTACACCTAGGTTTAGCCGGCTAGAACTAGATGTAGCCACTTACTCTTGGCTAAACCTAGGTGTAGCCGATTGTTTTCGGCTAAAACTAGGTCTAGCCTTCATCATGCCGGCTACAACTAGGTCCAGCCATTCCATGTCGGCTAATACTAGGTTCAGAGAATCCCTGTTGGATAAAACTTAGATGCGAGTCCCGCCAAGCCTTCCGTCCTTCCCCGCGTCACACTCAGGACTCACAGCATCTGCAGCAGCAGCGCGGGGTGGAGGGCGTAGCGAGACACGCGCCTCTGCAGGTTGTGAGCACCAAGTGCTGCTGATCTACTGCAGGTCTACTAGCGAGTGTGACTCATAGCGTCTGTACATAGTTGTAACTGCCTCGTTGGTCTATTGGCAACAAGCGCTGCGTAAGGACCGAGAGGTCCCCGGTTCGAGTCTGAGGTCGGTGAAAATTTGTGTGAGTTTTTCTGTAATGAAATTACTTAGCCCGGAGTTAGGAAGTTGGCGGTTGAACGCCCGTGCCTCGGAAAGCACGTTAAGCCGGTGGTCCTGCGCCCGATCTCTCATCGGTCATGTCGGATTGCCGACTCACCAAATTATGAGAATAGAAGGAAAGAGAGTGCACTTGTGTTTGCGTGCACACTTGTGCACTATAATATGTCCTGCGCACTTGGCTGATCTCAATTGAGATCGGCTGCCATGGCTGAAATCGGTCGGACGCCTTATCTTACATACATAGTTATAGCCGGCATGCTATCGGCAGAGCTTTTTAGATATTACAAAAACATCCATTAATTAGAAAACATGCAACTACAAAACCAAAAGTGGCAACATATAGTGCCTCTGCAAAGCTGTTGGTATTATGTGCAACTCAAAATGTCACTCAAGTATAGATTGTTCTAAATAGTTTATGTTACTTTATAAACCTGTGATTTATAATTATATATTCTTAAAAATTATAATATGCAAGTATTGTCTGTTGTCAAAAAAATGTTCCTGATTGTTCCTTTTGTACTCAACAATTTACTCCTAACAATATGTGTTATTTATTACAATTTGATTTAAAAGAATGAAAAACTACCTTGGTTTCTAATTATTGGATGTTTTTGTAATATCTAAAAAAACTCTGCCGAAAGCATGCCGGCTATAACTAAGTATGTAACATAAGGCGTCCGACCGATTTCAGCCATGGCGGCCGATCTCAATTGAGATCAGCCAAGTGCGTAGGTCATATTATAGTGCACAAGTGTGCGCGCAAACACAAGTGCACTCTCTTTTCCCCTACTCTCATAATTTGGTGAGTCGGCAATCCGACATGACCGATGAGAGATCGGGCGCAGGTCCACCGGCTTAACATGCTTTCCGAGGCACGGGCGTTCAACCGCCAACTTCCTAACTCCGGGCTGAGTAATTTCATTAGAGAAAAACTCAGACAAATTTTCACCGACCGCAGACTCGAACCGGGAACCTCTCGGTCCTTACGCAGCGCTTGCTGCCAATAGACCAACGAGGCAGTTACAACTATGTACAGACGCTATGAGTCACACTCGCTAGTAGACCGTGTCTCGCTACGCCCTCCACCCCGCGCTGCTGCTGCAGATGCTGTGAGTCCTGAGTGTGACGCGGGGAAGGACGGAAGGCTTGGCGGGACTCGCATCTAAGTTTTATCCAACAGGGATTCTCTGAACCTAGTATTAGCCGACATGGAATGGCTGGACCTAGTTGTAGCCGGCATGATGAAGGCTAGACCTAGTTTTAGCCGAAAACAATCGGCTACACCTAGGTTTAGCCAAGAGTAAGTGGCTACACCTAGTTCTAGCCGGCTAAACCTAGGTGTAGCCGCACTTCGGGTATTAGCCGTAACATATACACATCCTTACAGGCATCACGAAAATTAAGAAAATCTCATTTTTTCTTAGTTTTCGCATTACATTAGAACACTACTGAATTGTCCCATATAAGTAAACATTCCTGAGTATGAAACGTCATTTGTTTTTATGAAGAAGTAAAAAAGTTAAAAACTAAAACCCAACTACGACAAAAAACGACGCTGAAAAAGTATAAAACAAGACTTTTAGAACATACAATACTATTTTGAAGTATGCAATATTTACTATGTAGAGATAAGTTTTTATGTTTGGAAAACCGCAGTCACACGTTGTCAAAGTGCTACGGTAGGTAGGTACTTGTGTATGGAACGTGTGACTACGCCTTTCCAAACATGAAAACTTATCTCTACATAGTAAATATTGCATACTTCAAAATAGTATTGTATGTTCTAAAAGTCTTGTTTTATACTTTTTCAGCGTCGTTTTTTGTCGTAGTTGGGTTTTAGTTTTTAACTTTTTATTATTTGTACTATTTTGGTGTTAGTAAGTAGTAAAGAAGCTATGAACGAAAAGATGTGAACTATATGCAATCAGTCCATGAATATACGTAAAGTCACATGCAAATGCTAGTAATATATATATATTTAAAATGTACAAGTAAAGCGCTTTCCAATGATACCAAACACGGCGTATTTATCTTAACTTTATTTTTTTACTCTGTATGTTTTGTCCGCTAGTGGGCGCCACATTAGATTTTGTGAAACCCTATATAGCCTATAACCAGCGGACAATTAAGACGCTTCTAATGATATGTCATTTGTCGAATTCTGACAAGCAATTTAGAAGTTATGTGGAAACAGATGAACATACATACATACATACAAACATACATACATACATACATACATACATACATACATAGCTTTTCAAATTTATAACCCTCCTTTTTCTTTGCCCTAGTCAGGTAATTAGGTCTGAAGTTCAATGTAATACCATCGTAGTATTGTGTTTTTCAAATCGTCGGCTTAGAGTGTAAACCTGTCAAATCCATTTTTTTACTTTAATACGTTATTCATACCATTCGAAAGTGTGAAAATAAATACACAATCTAGTCGTCTCTCCTGAAAATGTACCTGATATGGAGTTAGCAGGTTTACACTCTAAGCCGACGAAATTTGAAATTTATATGTACAATAATTTTATATATTTTGTTGTGTTCATTAGTATTGTTTCATGTTTAATTTATTGTTTTCTTGTTATATGTGACCGATCAATTCTATTCTATTCTATTCTTTTTTATTCTATTTAACAGTGTGAAAAAAAAACATCGTGAGGAAACCTGCCCTTCTGCGAAGAAATTTTTAGTGTAGTCGACCAATCCGTACTTGCTCAGCGTGGTTGACTGAAGCCTGATCGCGCTAGTTTAGGGTAGGCCCCTTGCCCCAGCAGTGGGGACGTATATGGGCTGATGGTGATGATGATTGAGCAATTACACAATCACAGTTCGATTCGTTGTGTTTTGTGGTCTCCTTGGACCAAACACTATTCCTTTGACAATGCAGTTACGACGAGTAAGTTACGTATGTAGATGACTCGGGACTAGTCCAAGGGCCATACTTTGAATAATATATGATACTGACTCTTCGGTTTATATTGTAAGATGATAACAATAGTGCTTTGTGCAAGGTGTAAAAGAGACCCACTAATTTATTTATGCGGTATACTCGTGGATATACAAATAAAATAAGTTTATACTTTTCGACATTTTTAACGATAAACAGATCGTGTTTCAGGTAAATGGATATGTTGTGATGGCGTTTCATTAAGGATTATATTTACTAGGGAATTCACTTAACTTAGGCCACTTTTCACTTAAATCCGGATCAAAGACTTCTCAATTAACTTTACTTGATCGTTGTGAACAAGAGAACGATGACAGACGATGTATCCCGACTTAACGTGCTTTCTGAGACACGGGCGTGCGTTTTTCAATTACCATATACTGGTATATGGTGTGTGAGTACTACTGAGTGAGAGAACTGCCTCGTTGGTCTATTGGTAGCAAGTGCTGCGTTAGGATCGAGAGGTCCCCGGTTCGAGTCCGGGGTCGGGCAAAATTTGTGTGAGTTTTTCTGTAATGAAATTACTCAGCCCGGAGTTAGGAAGTTGGCGGTTGAACGCCCGTGCATCGGAAAGCACGTTAAGCCGGTGGTCCTGCGCCCGATCTCTCATCGGTCATGTCGGATTGCCGTCTCACCGAATTATGAGAGTAAGGGAATAGAGAGTGCACTTGTGTTTGCGCGTACACTTGTGCACTATAATATGTCCTGCGCACTTGGCTGATCTCAATTGAGATCGGCCGCCATGGCTGAAATCGGTCGGACGCCTTATTTTTATTACTACTGAGTAAAAAAATTGAACCTGAAATTCACACAAAGGCCTGACTCCATCTTGAGATCTTACGCGGAACTAAATTAAACAAATAAATATCTGGGACATTTCCACACACATACATCTGACCCCAAACTAAGTAGAGCTTGTACTATAAGGGCGTCAGAGACTGATATACAAACATATATTTTTATGAATACATGCTTAAATTCACAATCATACCCAGTCACGCAACAAACACTGATGTACATCACACAAATATTTCTCCCGAGTGGGAATCGAAGCCACGACTCTTGGAACCGCCAGCCAGGGTCACTAACCACTGTTCCACCGAGCCAGTCATAACTTTTTTCTAATGGACGTAAGCGGTTTCTTGCCACAGTCCATGTGCCATCTAATGTCATGTCCCGCTTGTCCGGAAACCTTCTCGTTGACCGACTTGATGGGTGCATCAGACAGCGCGATTCGTGTGGCCGAATACTGGGCCGATCACGTTTGAATTTGCCATCGACTCAATAAGAAGAAGCTAATGGACGAATAGGTTAAAATAAACAAAGAATGCAACAACGCAACTAAAATTACATCCAGCCCCCACACCCGACATAGCATCAAGCTATCCGTAGCAGATTGAGACATTACCCACAAGATGTGGCCACGATAAGCATTCAATTATTCAACATCCGGCTGCTATCTCGTCAAAGGACACCGATGCGATGTGTCCTGTAGATTGGCCCACTATTGATTCATGCACACAATTATAGTTCAATGCGTGCAATTTGCCGAATAGTGGGAAGGTGCATTCGGTAATTTGCGATGACAAGACTAATTTGGTTGAAGGTGTTTGTGATGTGATGCACATAATGGTAGTTTGAAGATTATTCGTTTGGGTATAGGTATGTATTCTATTTTATTGATTCTACTTGTAGATTTATTTTTAAACCCAATGCCTCTACAACTACGTAGAGACATTGCCGGTCTTAGTGTTCTCTACCGTCTCTTTAATGGGGAATGCTCTGAAGAGCTTTTTCAGCTAATCCCTCCCTCCCCTTTCCACTCCCGAACGACACGTGCAGGACAGCGCTGCCATCCACATACAATGCAGTCGCTGGTGGCTCGGACTAAGAGGTTCAGCTCTTCATTTCTGCCCCGTGCCATTAAGGCATGGAATGCCCTTCCAGCTCATGTTTTCCCTCCCTCCTATGATCCCGGGCTCTTCAGGCGGGGCGTGAAACGGCATTTAAGCAGGCCTTCAGGGTGAGTGCGACAGGCGCAATATGATCTATTGTGCCTGTCGACCTCATATTTGGATCTCACTACCGCTTACCATCAGGCGGAGTGTGGTCATCTTGTTTGCCTATTATAAAAAAAAAAAAAACCTCTCTTATATTATGAATGAATGTAACTATGACTGTATGTATGTTGCACTTTCACATCAAAACTACACACTACTGATGAAAATGCATAGTTAATGCAAAGCTAGAGAAAGATGTAGGCATTTTTATCAAATAACCTTTTTAAACCCTAAATAAAAGAGTTACCATGGTTTTTGTCAAGAAACGAACTCAACGCTCAAAACTTACATAATTAAGTTGTTTTAAAATTGTGACTGGCTCGGTGGAACAGTGGTTAGTCACCCAGGTTTACTACCTACGGTTCCAAGAGTCGTTGGTTCGATTTCCACCCGGGGCAAATATTTGTGTGACGAACATGAAGCTGTTTTTTTTTAAATAACATAAAACAATCATGTACGAGTTAGCAACTTGTGGTGGTCACAATAGTCTTCTTGAATCTTCTATGAAAAAAAAACAATTCGATAGGTTTTGAACGTACGTAAGTTTTCGATTGCTAACTCATGGTACCGCTACAAGTACCCACATATATGTAAACAAACCTTACAGAGACTGCTTTAACCAACTACGGGTAGGTTGTCGTGTGGATAACAAGCTGCCAAATTAGCGACTCGTCGGAATCAACAGCGACCGGGTTAGAACCGACGGTTAACGAGGAAAGTTGGGGACGCGTGCATACGCCACGAACGGGGCGGAAAACGGGTAAAATACGGAACCGAATAAAAAAAAACAGGATAAGCGAGAGTCGAACGAATCGAAAATGTTTTGAAAAGTCACGTGTATATAGCTGGCCCGCTTAAATACTCTTTTAGTGTGTGAAAATTTCAACTGTGTAGCTACCTATCACCGTTCTTGAGGTAGAGTAAGATTTAAGACTTTCGCGTTCTATTACACTAAATATATTAGTCTTTATGGGTCTACATGCGATATTATTAGGAGTAGCAATTACATAGCTACTTACTGCCTGACGTTTCGACTGGGTTACACCAATCATGGTCGCGAGCGAACTCAAGACATTTTTTTGAGATTGAGTGGTGACAGACGGACGAACGGACGGACTGGCGGACAGTGAAATCTCAGTAAAAGCGTATCGATTTTAACTTTTGGGTACGGGACCCTGAAAACGGGTACTTTTCCGTCGCTCAATTTATTTTTAAGGGTTCATTGCAGTCGTCATTTTAAGATTATATATATATTATTATATTTTTGAGTGGTTTTATTTGGTTGTATGAGATTTTTAATTCAATATCAGAGGTAATGGATATATTTGATGCAAAGAATACCGTAATGATTGATGACAATGAGGCCCATATATGATTATACAACTTTAAGTTTATAAAATCGTTTCACTATTTTTGTATTATTCGATGACTGGGGCGATCGTTAACTATAATTTATTTATATTTATTTAATAATAATAACCACCTCAACATACACATTGTGCATTGCACGGGAGTCTGTTTCTTATCCGAAAATCGTTTGTCCGAAAATCAAAATCCCTAACACGTTTGCTATAATCATCAAAATCCATAATGTTCGAATGTACGAAATTTCATAATCCCTAATTGTCTTTAATTCTAATCATTTTTTGTCATAATATCGAGTTCTATAATAATCAAATCTCCTAAAATTACTTGCTATAAAGTTAAATGCCCGAAGTGTTACATAGTATAATGTTCGTTACTACGAATGGAGCTTTATCATAATATTATTAGTCCGAATTATGAATGATTATTTATAATTTTGTTTTATTCAAAAAATGTTTGGCCAAAAAATGGTTTCGTCAAATCATCATTTTATAAATGACTTACTTTTTGACCAAATGATCAACAGTTAAATTTTCATTTTACAAATAATTATTTTGCAAAATGAATATTTAACAACTGAATTATCATACCAAACTACTATTGGTCTAAAAAGTTTGATAAAATGTTTTATTTGACAAATGTTTCTTTTACTAATCGATCTGATAATAGATATGGTACAGGTCAAATTAAAACACCATATTGGAAAATCATTATTTTGATAAATTTGTTTGGGTTAGGTTAGAATTTTGGTTAGGTTAGGTTAGAACTGGTGACCATAAAACGAAATATTTACTACTGTTTAATTTCTATGTAACAGTGGATATGTTATGGACCAAATGATAAATTGGGCATTATTCATACTGCCCGGTCCATATGAAAAATGCCCAATATGAGAGTGCAATTTGATAATAATTATTCAAGTAATCACTTTGACCGGGCATTATACATAATGTTTATCACCTTTAGGGCCTTTTATTACTCTAATACAAACATATTATGTAGAAAAAACTATAATCATTATTATCATTTGATATACAACAGTTTAATATAAAAAGTAGTTACGCCTCTAAAAAATATTGTGGCGTGAAAAAATGTCATAACAAAAGGGGGTAATGGTCATAATTTGGCGGCGTAACTCGTAAGACACGCTATCATTCAAAATTGCAATATAAATAAAGGCGTTTACACCCAAAATCGCTGAACACATGAGTGTCATTATTATTGTTATATAGTATTGATGCGCGGGGGGATTAAGATTACGGAGACATTGGCTATTTATTGTTTTTCCTCGTTTCGGCATTTTAAATCAAAGTCCAAACACAAAGCAAAATCAACGTCCAATAACGCGTCAAAGTCAACGTAACGGTCACAAAAAATAATAAATACACGGAGGAACGTAATCTATGCGCACATGTACGAAAATGGCTGAATACATAGATAAATGTATGGTCAATACACAGCAGCGGGGGTTACGAATGATAAAATTAATCGAATTACGTAAAAATATAAGTGAAGTTTCCCATATACAAAAAATATTCATTCTATTCTAAAAATTACGCAGTGAGTATTACCCATTACGTCACTATGAAAACGTGTCAAACGGCGTAACTTTGTAAAAAGCGTAAAAATATAAGTGAAGTTTCCCATATACAAAAAATATTCATTCTATTCTAAAAATTACGCAGTGAGTATTACCCATTACGTCACTATGAAAACGTGTCAAACGGCGTAACTTTGTAAAAAGCGTAATACAGGGTGGGAATTTTATGTTTTCTTTTATTATTACATTATTTTAAAGCACAAAAGACAATTATTTACCTCAAATTACGCACAATTATCATATGACCGCGCATTGTGATAAATAATGAAGTTGAAATAATAATTAATCACTTGGCCCGATAGGGCTAGACATTATACATAATGCTCGGGCATTATTAATAATGCTCGCATTAATCACTTGGTCCATAACAGATATACAAATAAAAATAAATATATTTATATATACCGATGTTCGTCACACATAATAAGTCATTTTTTGTAAGATGGTACTGTTGTTAAATGTCTCGTTTGCCAAATGAATATTTAGGATATGTAACAAATTATTCACATATTATGGATTGTAATATTTATAGCAAAACATTTTAGGACCTTTAGTACTTTCGGACTTATGACGTTTATGGAAAAGCCTTTTATGTCTTTTAAACTTTATAGATTGTGATATTTATGGCAAAAGATTTTAGGGTAAATAATATTTAGGGATTTCTGATTTTAGGGCAAGTGATATTATGATAAATATAGTTAGGGATAATGATCATTCGGGCAAATGATGATTCGGATATAAAACATTATGAGAAGTAAAATTATGGATAAAAATTTTATGAGATGAAATAGAGAACCGCATTGCACTTATATAAAAAATCTATAATTATTGCTATTTAACGCTTTTTTTTACTTTTCTGTCCATAAATTAATTTCATCAGTATGTCTTTGCTTCTAGTGACACAGTGAGGAGACTCAAAAGGACAAAACCTTTTGAGTTAGTGTAAATTAGTGACAAAAAGTGAAGTGTGTGCCACTCATTATGAACACAAGAACAAAGTCTTCCCCTTAATAGAGACAATAAGAAAAGTGCTAATAGACACATTCTTAGACATTACTTTATTTTAGCAGCTTAAATTAGACATAAATTACTTATTAGTCTTTTAAGACTAGACTGTAATTTTGATGGCGTATTTATCCATAAGGAAATAATAATAAAATTGTAATGTGGCAGATTTAATATGTACTTAATACAATAGGAATAAAGCTCAAATTGATTCTAAGTTTTATTTATTCGATTTTTTTCTCGCCGAAAGAACCATCCTTGGACTTCAACGGACATTTTAAAAAAATAATTGGCCAAATTGGTTCAGGTGTTGTTGAGTTAGCGCTTACCAACACATTTTGCGATTCATTTTTATATTATAGATATCTACATAGAAAGTAAATAAAACAGTGTAATCTAAAAAAAGCGTCAATTGCTATAGAACACGGCTCTCCCTTTGTGTCCGTTAATTCAATTTAATCAGTGTGTCACAGAGCGGATTAGAACGTAACACGACGGAACGTGGCGGTGTGGGCCGGGGGAAAAGATTCTAATAAAAAACCGGTCAAGGGTGAGTCGGCCTCGCGCATGAAGGATTCCGCACCTATTTTGTAGAAAAAATGACGATAATTTAAAATTTGAAAAAAGTCGCATTTATGACCTCGCCTGAACGGGGACTTGAACCACCGGTCTTTAGATATTGCGTCTGACGCTTTAACCACTGAGCTACCCAGGTGTCAGAGCGTCAGTTTAAATTTACATTAGAGCTTTGATAGCACCAAAACAACAAATAAGGAATATTAACGTTTGTTATGGGGAGCCCCTCTTGAATATTCGTGTTTGTTTTTATAGTGACCAATAAAAATACATCGTCTGTAAAAATTTTAACAGTGTAGCTATCACCGTTCTTTAGATACTCGTATAGCCTGGTAACAGACAGAAGGACAGACGGACAGCCAAGTCTTAGTGATAGGTTTTCGTTTTTACTAAAAACAGTCAAGCGTGAGTCGGATTCACTATTTTCATAGCGCGAGAATTCCATAAACACGTTTTTGTATCGCTGGATTTCTTCGTACTGAACAAACTTCTTAACGATTTTCGGATATTCGACGATTTTTTATGTATTCGACATCTTTTAAGTTAATTTTTACTTGTCGTCTTTCTACTAAGATTGTGATCCCTAAAAATCCTCTGTATCTTTATATTCTAACGTGAAGGTGGATAATATTTTTTGATAAATCCCGTGCAATGTTGAAATTTATCTTCAACGTATTGCGTTATAAGATATGTGGAAATTGTGGAATAATGTAGATAAGGTAATCCTTATACATATCTTGTAAGATATCCTTGTTCTTGATTTTAATATGACTAATCCCTGGGGTGATAATAAAATCAAGGAGTTCTTCTTATATCATCCAAATATTAGGCACATTTTCAGCAAGTAGATAAAGGCATTTCAAATCAAAAACTCTTCGCTTCTTTTATTAAATAATATGCATTTAAAAGAAGCCTTTTATGAATAATATAAAACTTAAGGCGATTAAAATGGGCCAAAAATGTAAATATGATAATTAAAATAAAATGTGTATAATTGTTACGGTCAATGTGGATAGAGCGGTTATTATGTATAATTACCGGTAACTATGCATACTTATCAGTGCTCGTGGTAAAGGTGGAAAAAACTATCGAATTAATCACATTTACCGGTAATTATATAAAATTACCCTACCCTTTTTGTACATGTGGTAAATAATAAAATCAAACTGACTTGTCTGGCTCGGTGAAACAATGGTTTTGTTAGTGATCCTGCCTGGCGGTTCCAAGAGTCCTGGGTGCGATTCCCAGTCGGGGCAAATAAATATTTGTGGTGTTTATTTCGTGTCTAGATGTGATTATGTATTAAAGTAAGTATTTATAAATATATATGTATGTTTATCAGTCTCTGCCGCCAAAAGTAGGTACAAGCTGTGCTTAGTTTGTGGAAATGTCCCAAATATTTATTTATTTATGTAAACACCTGAATCAAATGTTTATTAGGATATAAACAATTCTAGTCCTGATTATAATTATTTTTTTACAAACATCGGACAACCAAAAATATTCCTCGAATATCAAGAGACCAAACCTTCTCTTCGGTTAAGCAAAACATAAGTAAGTTTGTGTATGAAACTTTGTCAACTTTGAACTCTGGAACGTAAGATTTTGAAGGGGCGTAGGTACCGTAAAGGTGCAATAAGAAAGGATTTCCCGAAATTCTAACAGGAAACAGGAATTAGCAGGAAAATATTTAAACTGCTTAAGTTAGATGCTTGAAGCATGGCATGCAGATACCTTATTCAACTTAAAGCTTAATCGCAACAGGATATTGCAAAATTTTCACGGAAACGGGAATTAGCGGGAAAAAAACTTTTGTATGAAAACATCTAAACTGCGTAAGATAGATGATTGAAATTTGGCATGCAGGTGCCCTAATAGACGTAAAGCTTACTTGCAACGCGATATTGCAAAATTCTTACGGGATCGGGAGTTACTGGGAAAAAACTTCTAAAATCCTGTAGTACACGCGAACGAAATCGCGGGCACAGCTAGTTATAAAATAAACAAGACATAGAAACTAAACTTCAAGTTTGGTTTTTAAAACAATAATATAATCTTATAAAAATAAAGTGAAATAAAATTAACAAATTAGCAGGCAATTATCAGTGGAACTCTTAAAATTCTTTCTCGTTAATATATTTTTGCAGGTTTGAGTTTTGTGACATTTGGAATTGCAGAGTACTTGTGATTTTTGTCAGCAATGTCAACATTTACCTCAGTCGCGAGGGAGTTTTATATAATTACCGGTAAATTTGAATAATTCACTACATTTACCGTGTGCGTTGGTATTTATCTATAATTAACGGTGATTATAGATAATTACCGATTACTCACATTGACCGTAACATATATATATATACATATTTATTATTACACATCATCACATACATTCATCTGATCACTTGAAAAGTAGCTTAAGCACTTGTGTTACGGATATCTGAAACAACAGTGGATACACAAAAATACAAATTTATTTAACACCACATCCAGACACGGAACAAACACCGATGTTCGTCAACAAATATTTGTCCCGGGTGGGAAACGAACCCACGACGATATCCTTTATTACGTAAATACTTAATTACTAGGTATAACTAGGTATAAGGTTAACGGTCATAGGTTACCTATAGTTCTAAATAAGTCAGTCTTCCCTCTCATAATACGTCGTAGATGTAACTAGTAGTCGCGATTAATGTACCTCAGTACGGAGTTAAAGTGGATGGAAATGGCAATATTATGTGAATTGTAAAAAGTATTCTTACATACATACATAAAATCACGCCTTTTCCCACGAGGGGTAGGCAGAGATCACTTCCTGCCATGTGCTAAGATCCTGGCACACTACTTTCGATTTTTCACATCCATCAATCTCTTCATGCTCGTTGATAACGGGTACTTTGTATTCTTGAAAACGCTAAAATATTATTGGGAAGTACCTAGTGTCTGCTTTAATATACACATATGCCGTTGTTTATTTTTGTGGCAACATGGATAACCAAGTGTTTTTTTGCTAGTCTTGTATTACGCATGCAAAGTATGTAGGTCGTTGTGCCTAAACCGATTTAAATAGAATTTGGTACCTACACAGACAGAAGAGAATTAGAAAGTACATAGGCTGCCTAAAAACCGGCTTTACTAAAAGATAGTAACAAAATATTACGGCTGAATATTAATTACTATTGATCCACCTTCGCTTCGCGTGATATACATAAATTCTTCCTTAAATTACTCTATCTATTAAAAAATACGTTGTCTTTTTAATGATTTGAGCATACACGGACAGACAGACGCGGAAAGCGAATTTGCTGTTAATATGTAGTGATACGTGATAAACGACATTATGCAGATAGAGCCGTTGGTATAAAGTTAAGGCTAAAAAAAATAGTCAGATAATGACCATTTCCAGAGCATCTAAGTCCTCAACACTCCGCACGCCATCACGCTATCAACGTGATCGCTTGATCGAAGGAGCAGCTCCGACAGACAATTACTATGTTCCCGTTCAACACTATAATTAATATAAAATACTAGCCAGTTTTCTATTTATACGCAAAAGTAAAGCACGAAGGTCGCGCTTTTACGGGAAAACTACAGGAGTGCTGATCCAATAAAAAAAATGGTACGATAACTCTTAAATAAAATTTAACATTATAGTCTAGAGACTGAGAAAGGACATAAGGCTTCTTTTTGACTATTGTCACTCAAAAAGTGAAGAGTTACTTGATGAACAACTTCACACATTATAAACTCAGCCCTGGGTACAAGACTGATTTATAATAATACTAGCTTTCCATCCGCGACTTCGCCCGCGTAGATATGTTTAGCGGGTAAAACATTACTTTTTTATAGCGCAGTCGGTTAAAAAGTAGCCTATATCCTTTTCTAGGCTCTGGACTAAATCATTACCTTAAATCTGTTCAGTACTCTATGCGTCAAAGCGTAACAGACAGACAGACAGAGTTACTTTAGCATTTATAATATTAGGAGGGATTAAGTATCATAGCATTTATATATTAAGTAGCATTGGCTATTTCCAAAACAGCAAAGTCCTGAAAACGACAACGTGATTAAAGCAAGACGTGAACAATTCAGCAAATTCATTCAAATAAGAGTTAAGTCATTGTATATAAGTCCGCCCACTGCTGGTCGTACGGTTCTCCAAGTCGTTGTCACTCCTGCAGTAAGAGTTTAGTAAATCATGGCAATGTGAATGTGATCGTCACACCTACAAAAGCCCTGTGAGTTTTCTGTTCAATATTATGCAAACGTTACTTTGAATGTCTGCTTGTTTGTCGCGCTAAAACTCCAAAACCAATCAAATTATTGCTACAAAGATATTACACAACATCACATACATTTTTTTAACAACATCACATTCATTGATCTGATCCCGTGGTAAGTAGCTTAAGCACTTGTGTTACGTAAACTTAAATATATTTAATAATACACCCAGACACGGAACAAACACCGATGTTCGTCACACAAATATTTGTCCCGAGTGGGAATCGAACCCACGACTTTTGGAACCGTAGGTTTTGAACCTGAGTCACTAACCACTGTTCCACCGAGCCAGTCAATTGGACTGATCAAGTGGTAAACCTCGCCAGGTACCAATGCGTTTTTCAAATTAAAAATTCATATGTACCATCATTTCGACGCTTTAACGGTGAAGGAAAACATCGTGAGGAAACCAGCACACCTGAGAGATTTTTCTACGGTGTGTAAAGCCATATCAGAGGCCTACGGGCGGTTTAAACTCTGACACCAGTTAGTTCACCAACCACACGATAAGAAAAAGAAGTGGTAAGTAGCTAAAGAACTTGTATTAAGGATATCAGAATCAACAGTCAAAACAAATACTTGAATATACTTCATAACACACACAAACATGGAACAAACGCCAATGTTCGTCACATAAATAATCCCGAGTGGGAACCGAACCCACGACTCTTGGAACCGTAGGTACTCTAACTACTGTTCTTAAGAGCCAGCCACCGAAATAGTCGCAGTAGAGACTGGCGGGACATAGTCTACTTTTCAACCGACGTCGCTATTATGTATAAGAAACTGGAGTTAAGACCACTCACGCTATCACGCTATCAAGGTGATCGCTTGATCGAACGAACAGCTCCGACAGACAATTACTATGTTGCTGCCAAGTTTCTGCGTCTATACTGAAGTAGGGCGTCGGAAGAGGCAACAAATGAACAAGTTGGCTGAAATGACGTCATTACGTTGGTTTTCCTTATTATTATTAACCGACTTAAAAAAGGAGGTTTTTCAATTCGACCGTATATGCTTTATGTTTAACTAGTGACCCGCCCTCGCTTCGCTTCGGGTAAATTTTACATAAAAACCTTCCTTAAGAATCACTCTATCTATTAAAAAAAAACCGCATCAAAATCCGTTGCGTAGTTTTAAAGATCTAAGCATACATACGGACATACAGCGAAAGCGACTTTGTTTTATACTATGTATTGATTCGAGAGTTACAATTTTTTTAAGGGCATTTAAAAGACGCACTCAATTCGTACTGCTCTACAATTTTGTAATTAAACAATTCATAATTTTCTCATAGCTCTTTGAAATCTTCAAAGCAATAAAAAATCCATGTGTGGAAAAATGTCCATGGAAATTTTAACTCCGCAGCAAAGTTTTGAATGAAATCCTTTATTCTTTGATTGCTGTAATATTATTGTGGGTAACACAGAAGAAAATAAAAATGAGGATAAATCTAGCTTTTACGTAAGGTTAGGCACGTGTCTCTATTAGGGTTCCCTAACATGTGTTTGATAATAATTTTTAGCTCGGTGTATGTCGGCACTGAAACTTTTTTATTCCTAAGTGACTACGATGCCGCCTTGGAATAGCCTAAGTATGATCACTGGACTTACGGGGAAATGGATTGCTCTCACCACACAGACTGAAGAGAATTGACAGCCTAGTGGTAATATCCGGCGGTTTCCAGTAGAGGTAGCCAGTTCATATCCACTCCGTACCGTCCCTATAATTGGGAATTGTTAGCTACTTCAGCTACTCCCTCCTTCTGCTTTCCACTCCCGAACGATGCAGGCGCTAATGGCCCGGACTAAGAGGTCCGAAACTGTTCAAAAAATCGCTATAAAATGTCTTTAGGGGTGAGAGCCATCCGCTCTCCCGCAAGTCCGGTGATAATAACGAGGCTACTCCAAGCCATCATCGTATGTCAGTTAGGAAAAAAGAAGCTACAAATGTCAGTTCCAACTCAGTAGTTAGCTAGACGACCCTAACCAACGATCGCTACGGTATAAGTAGTAAATCTGCTTAAACGGCCGGCCTATAATCTTTCCTGCTTCCTGCGACGACACAGAGCTTCCGTTATTTACGACGTAATAACTGTTACGGTAATTTTCGGGAACAGGTATTGTATTTGTTAACCACTGGATTCAAATTGGAACGTTAAGGAGACCTGGTAACGTTTTTCGGGAGTGCTTTTTGCGTGGAAATTGGGCGGTGATTTGATTAGGATTCCTCTAATATCTTAATTGTGATCTCTGCTTACTAAGTCACAAAATCATAAGATAAATATTGACATCATAAAGCTTTTAAGCATCTAAAATGTTTTTGCTTCCAAGCAACTCCTTTCGCGAAGTCCAGTATGGATTCCAGTTCAAATTGAATAGATACTTACTCATATGGCATGTTACCTAAGATGGGACGACTGTCAACTATAAAAAGCATATAAACGGTCGAATTGAGAGACCCTCTCCTGTTTTGAAGTCGGTTAACAAAATAAAGTAGTGCATCAAAGCTACGTTAAGGCGGTACGAAGTTCGCCGGGTCTGCTAGTAGATAATAAAACTCGCGTGTATTGTTATTCTTAACATACTATTAAAAACGTTTTGAGCTCTTTACAACGCTCGTTGACTAAAGACGATAAGATAGTGATTGGCAAAAACATAACCGTTCAACATACAAGACTTCTAACAACATAATATAAAAGTATAAGACTAAAATAAACGCTTGAAACACGTTTTTACAAGCATCTTTAAAGAAATTTTGCATTTGAATGGTTAAAGAGTAAAATTTAAATGGATAGATATGATAGTCCTTTGAATACTAAACTAACTCACGTATTTACGTGAACAATTTCATTATCCATTTTGTAGTGTTATTCGCTGTAGACCACTTATTTTAATTGGCTTTTAAATCTACAATTTCTACATGATAGACGAAAGACGAAAATTTGTGTGTTTGTTTGTTTGAATTGAATAGGTTTCGTAAATACGGGGCAGGTGTAGTGGGAATGGTTGCTATAAACCAATCACAACCATTATCCCTCCATACTGCTACTCCGAGGTTTTATATTAGAAGTGCAAGAAATTAATAAACTTATTATTTTTTTTTATGTATCAACGAATTTACATACTTTCATCTTAAGTAACAAATAAGTCACTTACTAAGTCGGGGCATACCAGTCACAACTATCTGTCCGGTGGTTGGTGAACGGTATACGCGTAAGTCCTCGAGCTACTATCGACTCAGTCCAAATCATCCGAGGCGATAGTATCCTTCCTCCCCTTTTTCTTCCCCGTCATATATCCTTGCTACTCGTGGGAACGCAATGACCTTGTTAAAACAATGGATAAGGCAGAATGGCGGCGACGTGGTTCACAACCCGTCACGTCACGTTTCCCACAGAGGTGAAAAGTGGATCGCTGGAAGTGATCTCTGCCTACCCCTTTGGGAAAAAGGAGTGATTTTATGTATGTAAGTCACTTACTATTCCAATTCTTTGTAATCCATCATTCATTTCATCAACTTTACGGGCTTAAACTATAATAGCAAACTTTACAGGCCTAAAGACCTGACTACCGCACCCTAAAGGGTGCGGTCCACAGGCTCAATATAGTCTATTGTGCCTGTCGAACTCATATGTGGACTTCACGACCGCTTACCATCAGGTGGAGTGTTACCATCCTAAAGTGTTTTTATAAAAAAAAATAAGAAAACTAAATTATGAATTCCCACGAGACGAAGTCGAAGGTAATAGCTAGTTGCCCTATAAACACGCTGTGAGAGATTAAGCTTAGTGCTTTCAAAATCGAGCTAGACTATAATATTCGTTTATCACATTCCTACCTGAGTTGGGTATAAAATTTAACTGCATCTTAGCAATAAATGTGAATGGGCAAACATGTTGTTTGCTGCGTAATAATATTATTTCAAATATAGCGTGCAAAAATATCTGAAGCACCGAAGAAAATGCTGGCTATTCGATCGCAATCCGACTTTAAAAATTCAGTACATCATTATTTCATGTTCTTTATCCAGAAAAAATGAACTGATGCAAACGAACTAAAAAAAAATGACGATTACTCGAATTTTCGGGTCCAAATAGTAGTACGATTCGAGTTTTTCGTTGCAAATAAGTTTTAAGTCGTAAATAACGACGAGAAAGCTACCGGATAACGATGAAAATGCACGGACATTCTTCAAAGCGTCAGGATATACCTGAATTCAAAAGAAAAGACTGAGCATACAGGCTTTAGAATCTAGGGCACGAAATCAGCTTACAGAATGTAAGTCGCGATACAGCGCCAGAATTGAGAACTTGTTACTAGCTGTATTCCAATTTTTTAGAAAGCATTTCAAAAACTGTTCAATGTTCGTTCAGTACTTCTTTAGAATTTCTAACTAGGAAGCGTCAATGGCCGAATGGTTTAGCTAATTGCCATGCGAGTGGTCGCCAGTTCAAACCCTGCTACGTACCACTATGTTTTTTTACATTTGAACTTCATATGTAGGATTATTTGACGCTTTTACGGTGAAGGAAAACATAGTGAGGAAACCTGCACACCTACGAATAAATTATTTGCTTATGTAATCAACCAACGCGCACTTGGCCAGCGTGGTTGACTCGCTGCCTTATCGCCCACGATTAGGGTAGGCCCGTGCCCCAGCAGTGGGGACGTATATGGGCTGATGATGATTAGAGTTTTTATAGTTATTATCTTTCCGACCGTGACTCGTCCTTGTGTTGTCATTTATCGCGTAAAAAATTACTATCTTTTACCGAAGTCTATGAAGAATTTTTTCGTTCGGTAGACCATTTATCGAGGAAGGCTTTAGTAGGAAACAGTAGAATATGTGTAAAAACGGGGTGAAACACGAACGAAGTCGCTGGCACAGCTAGTAAATAAAACATAAATAAATAGTTTAACATAAGCATGCTTTTATGTATTTCCTTGACTCTACAACCTATATAAACAAAACGTTTACTTATGTAACCAACGCAAGATCTCATTAGTGCAATTTCTTGAATGCTGCCATTTGTCAGGCCACTTTCATACGAGTTCTATACAAGTTGCTAATTAGAAGAGTCTTATTTACGTGAACATAATTAATGTTATCCAGGTCACGAATTCCTTGGGAACAGTCTTATGGTATTAATTAAAAACATATTTTATACGTTACTGGTACAGTACGATTCATATTATTTCATTAACTGCCTCGTTGATCCATTGGTAGCAAGCGCTGCGTTAGGACCGAGAGGTCCCCGGTTCGAGTCCGGGGTCGGCAAAATTTGTGTAAGTTTTTCTGTAAAGAAATTACTCGGCCCGCGGAGTAAGGAAGTTCCACGGCCCGTGCCTCGGAAAGCGCGTTAAGCCGGTGGTCCTGCGATCGATCTCTCATCGGTTATGTCGGATTGCCGTCTCACTGAACTATGAGAGTAAACAAAGGGAACAGAGAGTGCACTTGTGTTTGCGCGCGTACTTGTGCACTATAATATGTCCTGCGCACTTGGCTGTTCTTAATTGAGATCGGCCGCCATGGCTGAAATCGGTCGGACGCCTTATTATTACAATTCATATTACCCATTACTTGAGAGGTAAAGATTATGGAATCTAGAGCTAATGAAAATTCCGAAAGAAGACAATACAAAACCGATGCCGCAATGGTTGTGGTGATGGGTGTGATCCTATGTACAGCCAGAGAGTGGGGCCTGGTGACCTGTAGCACAGGTTTCACTACGAAACCTATTTCAGGCACCAGTCCTTCACACTTGGGCTTAGATCAATTGTTCTTAGACCTAAGTTAGTACTAAAAATTGCCTATATTGTGAAGGAAAATAAACGTATTATTATTATTATTATTTATCTGTGGTAATATTTTCTCAGCATTTAGCTGGTATATAGCAACATTACGGGCACTTTGCCATTATTATTATTATTATAATTGCGGAGAGCTTTTGTTCCGTGTCTGGGTGTGATTATAAGTATGTATTTAAAAATATCTATGTATGTATATCAGTCTCTGACGCCCATAGTACAAGGTCAGCTTAGTTTGGGGTCAGATGACCGTGTGTGGAAATGTCCCAGATATTTATTTTATTTTTTATTTTATCATCACCTTCATTAGCCAATTATACGTGCCTACTGTTGGAGCACGAGCCTACCCTAAACTAGGGCGATCAAGCCTTAGTCAACCACACTGGTCAGCTGCAATAGCAGTTCTGAACAGCGACCTTGACGTCATCCAGTGCCCAGAATTGACGACCAATAACATCGTAGTCGTCAAAATCCGAACCAGAGCTTGGACCATCACCCTCGTGTCATATTACTTCGAACCGGACCAACCCATCCAACAGTACATAGAATCGCTGAAAGAAGTACGCGCAACCCACAAGGAGAAGATGTTGATAGGGGGTGACGCAAATGCGAAGAGTGCCTGGTGGGGCAGCGGAAAGGAGGACCTGAGAGGAGAGCAGTGGAGTGGTGGCCTAAATGAGATGGGGCTACATGTGCTAAACTCCGGTGAAATACCTACCTTCGACACCATACGAGGCGGAATACGGTACAGCAGCCACGTTGACGTCACAGCGTGTTCCGAAGACTTACTCGACCTGGTAGAGGACTGGAAAGTAGATGAGGGAATGATAAACTCGGATCACAACGCCATCACATTTAGGGTTAAATTGAAAAAGTCTAAAGGGATAACCATAGAAAGAACTACCAGACAATACAACACTAAAAAGGCAGATTGGGAGAAGTTCCGTGAGGAACTTCTCAAAATCATGCAAGAAAAAGAAATAAATACGGAAGAAATAGATAAAATTAATAACAAAATAGAATTAGAAGAAATAGTAAATAAAATTAATATAATGATGGAAGAAACATGCAAAAAAAATACAATACCTAAAAAGAAGAAAAAAGATACACTTACCCTGCCGTGGTGGTCTGAGCAGCTTGCAGCCCAAAAGAAAGAAGTCGCTACCAGGAAGAGAAGAATCAGGAACGCAGCTCCAAACCGAAGACAGATGGTGGTCAGCCTGTACCTGGAACAGAAAGAAAAGTATGAGAAGATGGTCGAGGAGGAAGTCACCAGGAGTTGGAAGGAATTCTGTGGAAAACAAGACAGAGAAGGAATGTGGGAGGGAATATATAGGGTAATAGGAAGGACAGAGAAAAGGGAAGAGGACCTACCACTGATAAAAGAGGGAATAGTTCTGGACGCAGAGAACTCCGCAAAATACCTGGCAGAAACTTTCTACCCGGAGGACAAGGTGGAAGACGACAACGCGGCACACGAAATTAGAAGAGCGAAAGCAAGCGCAATGAATGAAAAGGATCATGATGATCACGACCCTCCATTCACAATGGCAGAGCTCGAGGATGCCGCGAGGTCGTTCAACCCCAAGAAGGCTCCAGGGGCCGACGGATTCACCGCAGACATCTGCCTAGGCGCCATAACAACGGCACCAGACTTCTTCCTGGCTCTCTTCAACAAATGCCTAGCACAACACCACTTTCCAAAGATTTGGAAAGAGGCTACTGTGATCGTGCTAAGGAAGCCGGGAAAGGAGGTATACACCGTCCCCAAATCATACAGGCCGATTGGTCTATTGCCTGTGATGGGGAAGGTGTATGAAAAGATGGTGATGAACCGCCTCAAACACCACACACTCCCGAAGATCAGCAGGAGACAGTACGGGTTTATGCCGCAAAGGAGCACCGAGGACGCCCTCGTTGCCCTAATGGACCATCTGCGAGCAATCCTTCTTGAAAAGAAGATTGCAACAGTGGTATCGTTGGACATCGAGGGCGCCTTCGATAGCGCCTGGTGGCCGGCGATAAAAACCCGACTGTATGATGACTGGTGCCCTTCACACCTGAGGAGAGTCCTGGGCAGCTACCTCAGCGAGAGGAGAGTAGAGGGAAGATATGCCGGAGCCTCACACAAGAGGAAGACGGAGAAGGGGTGCGAACAAGGCTCGATAGGAGGACCGATCCACTGGACCTTGCTGTTAGACCCGCTACTCCAGGAGTTGGAGCAAAGAGGGCACTATGTGCAAGCCTTTGCAGACGACATAGTACTGGTCTTCAGCGGGAAGGAGGCTCGAGATATCGAGGGACAGGCCAATGCTGCTCTCGAACATGTTCGGGCGTGGGGAGTCGAAAACAAGCTCAAATTTGCCCCGCACAAAACGTGCGCGATGGTGGTCACAAAAAGCTTGTTTACGACACGCCACGCCTGAGCATGGGAGGGATCGACATTGGAATGTCCACCGAGATCAAGGTCCTCGGCCTAACGATCGACCACAAGCTGACGTTTAGTCCCCATGTCACCAATGTCTGCAGAAAAGCGCTTGCTATTTACAAGCAGCTTATCAGAGCGGCAAGGGTGAACTGGGGACTGAACGACGAAGTGGTCAGATCTATATACACTGCGGCAGTAGAGCCCATCATTCTGTACGCATCGGCAGCATGGGCACCGGCAGCAGAGAAGCTGGGAGTGCGGAAGCAGTTGAACGCAGTCCAGAGGGGCTTCGCACAAAAAATGTGCAGGGCGTACCGTACGGTCTCTCTCAACGCCGCGCTGCTGTTGACGGGCACACTCCCACTGGACCTCCGAGTTCGTGAGGCGGCTGCATTGTATGCAGCCAAGAGGGGGGCCCCGAGACAGGAGCTCGGCGATAGGGAAGTGGAGAGAATGACGCCGAAAATCGGCGCCCCACACCCGGCAACCCATCAGAAGCTGGCGTTCGGTAGCTTGGTGGACGAGCAGCAGTACAGGACTCATAGCGATTACGCTATGAGGATATTCACAGACGGCAGTAAGATCGAGGGTAAGGTTGGCGCGGCAGTCTCTGTGTGGAACACCGAGCACGAGACAAAGGCCCACAAACTTGCCCTCTCGCCGTACTGCTCTGTCTACCAGGCGGAGCTACTAGCTCTACTAAAAGCCACCGAAGTGGCCCTTAAAGGCAAGGAGCACAAAGTCGCCATATACTGTGACTCGAGATCGGCCCTCGAAACAGTAACAAATGTCCATGCCCCTCACCCACTTGCAGTCGAAACTAGGAAGAACATCAGAAACTGCAGACTCCAGAATAAGGACATATCCTTGTTCTGGATCAAAGCTCATGTAGGATTAGTGGGGAATGAGAGGGCTGACGAGCTTGCAAAGGAAGCAGCTTTGAGGTTGAAGCGGAAGCCCGACTATGACCGGTGCCCTGTGTCATTCGTGAAGCGTAGCATCCGTGGTGAGACGCTTCGCGAATGGGACAAAAGGTACAGGTCGGAGGACACCGCTTCAACAACAAAGATATTCTTCCCAGGAGCAGTGGACGCGTATAAAATCGTGAGACAAATAAAATTTGAGGGTGTTATCACACAGGCACTCACGGGGCACGGGGATTCTCCTCATACTTGCACAGATTCAAGTGTAGGGAGAGTCCTTCGTGTGATTGTGAGCCCCAAGCAGAGGAGACCGTCCTTCACCTGATCCTTGACTGTCCCATCCTGTCCTATAATAGATTTAATTTTGAGCAGAAATACGATGTAAAATTGGATAAGAATAGCATAAGTACGATAATGAATAGCAAGTTAAGGTATGCATTTTTAGATTACTGCAAACTAATAGTTACAAGAGCAAATAATAGAAATAAGACCTAGGAATAAGTATATAGTGAAATATATAATGATTATATATAAGCATATATACTAAATGTAAGGATAGTTAAACAAAATGTATAGATAAGCCTAATAAACTGTAAGTAGTAAATAAGAATAGATATAAGATAATAATAAGTTACGCATTGTAAAAACAGAATAATGAGAACAATATTAGAGTTAATTTATTTACCCTGGCTACAATATATATATAAATAGAAATAAAGGCCCCGAGCCACCACAGTATTTAGAGTAGAATATTCAAGCAAAATAGATGGTCCTCCCAGACCTCAAGAGCAAAAGATGATGAATGAAAGAAAGAACAAGTATGCGGAATAAAAGTACGAGAGGAATAAAAGCGAGAACTGGAATGAATGAGTCAAAAATGAAACTGTTAAAATAGGCTCCGATAATGTTGGAGGTAGTCGCATTAAAAAAAAAAAAAAAAAAAAAAAAAAAAAAAAAAAAAAAAACCACACTGGTAATGTGCGGGTTGGTCGACTCTACAAAACCTCAGTGCAGGTTATTTTCTCGATGTTATCCGTCATAGTAAGAGCGTCGGCTATACGTACATATTATGAATTTTAAGTTTGAACATTACCAGAGGCATATTATGCAGTATTAAACGATTTTCAGCTGATATATAGAGTCGGGGCAATTTTAAGTGGCAGAGCACAAGCTAATATTTATAATTTCAAAACATGAACAAAACAAAACGACATCAAACTAGATAAAAATATTTTACAATCCGTAAATACATGTATGGGTGGATAGTAAAAAAGCGTCTACTTTCAATACTGCCCGTAGCAACCCGAAGCTCCATAATTTAAACTTCCTCAAAGAACAAGCTGGGGGCAAGGTACAAAAGGAATAGACGTGTAATATTTTTGCAACATTTCTCATTGTGATTGGTTCCATTAACATAAATTTATTTGGGGGCGAGATTGCGGATCCCGACGAGATTTGTTTTTGCACCGGCCGATGTATGGTCAGTGGAGGAAGTTGGGAAAAATACGACGTTTTATCTTACTGTGTTACTTTCTACTTGACTACGAACTATTTTGTATATAGATATGAGTTTGTCTTGATATTTGTTTGAGTTTTTAAAGTGGTTTAATTTTGTGGCAATTTTTAAAACATTATATTCAGCTACGTGGAATTAAATTTCATAATGATCATAATTCTGAAACGATAATCATTTAGTAATACAACCTGCAATATTGCATACGCCCTTATTTTATTTCAAAAGCAAAGTTACTAATTAGCGAATTATTTGTGTAATGTTTCTAATTAATGAGAATCTGTTTACGAGACACATTTGCACCTAAATACATACATAGAATCACGCCTTTTTGCCAGAGGGGTAGAAAGAGATCACTTCCTGCCATGTGCTACGGTCCTGGCACAACACATTCGCTTCTTACACATCCATCGACCTGGTATCGCCATGCACGCTCGTCGATAACGGGTACTTTTAATTTGACCTTTCTTCAAGACCTGTGACCTATTTGGTCGTAAAGGGTCATTCTTGGTACCTTAATACATTTTGAAATATCTCCCACTGTCCATACAAGTTATGGCTTGGCAGAAGTAAAAAAACTTTCATCGTTGAAAGATTAATTCCTATTCAAAAAGATAAAGCCGTAGCCAAAGGCCACAAGCATAACAAACATTAACAGTACAACACTATTACGTATTTATACAATTCTTTCACACAAAACACTTATCACAAAGCACGAAACTGTTTAACATAATACAATAAGGGCCGGAGCGAGCTCAAACAACGACATGTCGGGGCGAATAAAAAACATCCTGTACATAGTAAAAGTACGAAAAGTATAACACTACCAGCTTTTGCTCACGGCTCCGCTCACCTTTAATTTCCTGGCTACAGTGTGCAGTGCATATAGCATCATCTAAATAGACCTAAATGGTTTAGTTACACTCGGCTTTGTAATTGGTGTAAGGTATCCTATATCCGTCTCTATACTCTTAAATGTACGTTTTTGTATGCCAAATTTCAATTAACGGATACTACATAGGTAGAGGAGATGAGATAGGGTAACGTAGAAAGACACGTTCAGTGTATGTCACACCGAATGTATTACATTATGGTTTAACTTGAATAGTTTACTCCGAATAAGCAACTCATATAATGTATTTGAAACAAAACACCTCAAATTGCATACTGTGCACATACATACCCTGTATAGAAATTCCATGGAAATGATTTTTTTTCAAAAAAATATTAAAAATGTAGGAAAAAGCGTATATGGTCGAGTGGTTTGGGTCGTTGCTAGCCATGTGAGAGGTTGCCAGTTCAAATGCCGCAACGTACCTCTGTGTTTGTCAAATTTGAAATTCATAATATCTCGCAGTACGTATGAATAACGGTGAAGGCAAAAAATCGTGAGGAAACCTGCACACCTACGAAGAAATTCTTACGTTGTGTAGTCAACCAACCCACACTTGGCCAGCGTGGTTGTTAAAATCTAGACACGCGGTAGCGTGTCAAGCCAAGTTTAAGAAACAGAACTGGCGAGCCGCACCGTGTGTAATATTACACGAACCATTTGGAACCACTTTTGAACCCCTCATAAATCAAAAACTATTTCACATAAACGTATCAAATTTGGCTCATATATTGTGACTTGCGAGGTAAATATGTGTTCTAAATTTCATAAGCTTATCTCAAACAGTTATTTAGATATTAATGTCCAAAAATCCTCATTTTTATCATTGACTGACTGACAGATCAAAATTCTAACCCAGTTCCAAATGACCTAGAGAGTTAAAATTTGGTATGCAGATAGGTAATTACATGAATACAAAGGAAAAAATAAAAAACTGTCAATTTTTTAATAATTAGGTTAGGTTCTATTATGAACGCTTAACATAAATACCTAATTAGTGCCTAATCACGCCTATATACCGGGGAAGGCAGAGCACTAAGTATATATTTAGGTATACTTACTTATTTACAATTAAGAGTAGGTACTTATAGTCAGTTTTCATATTTATTACTTAGGGTAGGTAGGTACCTACATAAAGTCTAGTTTTAGTTTTGAATTTGTCCTTTTCAAAGGATCCACGGCGTTACGATGATATATACTTTTCTACAAAAAGTAATGATATCCAATCAAAAACATAAATGTGAAATGAGAGCCAAGTTCAATATTATGATAATTGCCTTGGTTGTTGACTTCAACGACAAAAGAAGTGAGATCTAAATGGGTGCCAAGTTCAATGGTCAACCCAGAAATTTATTTATAAGTAACACTATAACATACCTATCATATCTTCTTATAACATAAGATAATGTATGGTGGTAGCCTATGAAGGTCTGTCTTGGCTAGTTTTCATATATGAATTAAAGCCGTCGCAAGTTCTAAGCCTACAAGTATTTGTCGGTTTTTATTTTATAATTCCGAAAATTTGGATTGTTGGTAGAAACTAACGTGCGAACATAATAATACGTTGGTAGGTTTATAGAAACTAGCCAAGACAGACCTTCATAGGCTACCACAATACATTATCTTATGTTATAAGAAGATATGATAGGTATGTTATAGTGTTAATTATAAATAAATTTCTGGGTTGACCATTGAACTTGGCACCCATTTAGATCTCACTTCTTTGTCGTTGAAGTCAACAACCAAGGCAATTATCATAATATTGAACTTGGCTCTCATTTCACATTTATGTTTTTGATTGGATTCATAATATCTCGCAGTACATATGAATAACGGTCAAGGCGAAAAATCATGAGGAAACCTGCACACATACGAAGAAATTCTAACGTTGTATAGTCAACCAACCTACACTTGGCCAGCGTGGTTGTTAAAGCCTTATCGCTAGTTAAGGGTAGGCCCGTTCCCCAGCAATGGGGACGTAAATTGACTGAATTTAACTTACTTCTTATGGTTTAGTATGACACAAAAAAGGAATGTATAGTTTCCCCCATTAATGGCAGTTGTGAACATATATGTTCACATTTCATTATACTTTTATAAAGTTAGCCATATGCTGTTGTTATGCTCAGTTTTCTGGTTTAAATAGACTTTTAAAACCTTTGTTTCATCTTAGTTTCGTTAGTTTTTAATCTTCGTTCAACTTACGTAATCTGTGGTTTTAAGTGGTCAGTAAATGAAGATAGGAAAACTATGTAATTGCTGCAATTAATTTTTAACTTCACCAACGTTATAACTTAATACCTAATTTGCTTCAGTATGTATTTGATAAATGGGCTTCTTTGAACATGTACGGTTTAGGTATTAAAAATAAAAAAATATTCAAGTATTAAAAAAAAATAACAATTATTCTTTCATACATATTTTTTTGTATATTTTTAACTGTTTTCGCAGCGCATGCAACAGTATCCCTCAGAGATGAATAATTGACCCCGTATTTTTATACCATTTCCACTGTATTTTTCTCTCTTATTGGTTGCTGCGTGATATTATAAAGCCTTTCTCGATAATAACAATGTTCTATCCAACAAAAAAAAAATCAATTCGAACTAGTAGTTCCAGAGATTATCGCGTCTAAAAAACAACATCGGCGTTTGTTCCATGTCTGGTTGTGAACAACATGTATTTAAACATGTATATCAGTCTCTGACGCCCATAGTACAAGCTCTACTTAGTTTGAGGTCAGATGACCGTGTGTGGATATGTCCCAAATATTTATGTATGTTACTTAGATGCCGCAAATGACAGCTCCAAGGATAGTTAATTATTTTCTTACAACCCTTCACAGACAGACCGACGTAACAAAACTTCGCTACACGGACAGTGTTTTTCAAACTCTGAATGGATGCCAAAACAATTTGCTCTTTTGTCCCATTATTAGGAAAACTTTGTTTACCTAATAATTTGGGGAAACTTTCAAACTCCTTTGTTCCTAATCCCCAATCCTTTATTAGGAGAATAATTAATGGAATCGTTACCCAACACATTTGTCTGCGAAAAATTGCCAAGAGCGGACGGGTGAAATAGTTGATGTTCTATATAAACCATTATGAGGGAACCGTATCGTCATTAGACTAATAACTACCATTTCGTAAATTTTTATACTAAGACGATGTTCATAATTGTGATTTGAGTTATACAACGTGAAATTTTAGTGGTTGTTTTCCCGCAGTAAAATGATTCTATCTTAGTAGCACAATAGATTCGTGCAGTTCTTTTTTATTGAAATCAATAAATGACGGTTTTACGAAAGGTATAACTGAAACTCGAAAGCACGTTCGAACCGCTTTATTACTTAGGGTGTAGAGCTTCTTTAGTTTTAAGCATCGATTTTATGCGGCAAGCAGTACCTGATTACGTCACATCTTATAAAATAAAGATAGTTTTCGAATTGGAAAATTATTATTTTAAAAATGTGAAAAAAAAAATTTTTTTTTTCAAGGAATTATTTTCATGATTTGATAGTATTACTAAAGGCAAATCGTTCTGCCACGGGAAAAAAATCATTAATTTCACGGTGTATAATGACTGGCTCGAGCAGTGGTTAGTGACCCAGAATCACCTCCTTACGGTTTCCAATGTTGTGGGTTCGATTCCCAACCGGGACAAATATTTGTGTGACGAATATCGGTGTTTGTTCCGTGTCTTGATGTGTTATTAAATATATTTAAGTATTTAGCAATTTCCTTAACACAAGTCCTTAAACTACTTACTACGGGATCAGATCAATGTATGTGATGTTTTGTAATATTTATTTATCATTTATAATATCATTTATTCTACTCGTGTAACATAAAGTAAATAACAATTTACCAAGTTTATTCTATCAACTTTTATTAAAAAGAATCTTAAAAGTAATTAATAAAGTAAGAAAACCGGTACAAATTTAGTTAACCTTCAATATCAATCGCTGAACACAATCTCACAACAAAATATACGAAGATCAATCGTACCAAACAATGGAAAATATAAAACCTTATTACGGAAACCTTTTGTAGCGATCCCTTTAAAACTAAAAGTTGGCTACGAAGCTGATTTAATTACCGCTCTCAAAGATCAAAGTGGACAGGAAAAGAAGGAAGTTTACAGTGTCTTACAAAAGGACTAAGTACTAGCACTACTATTTGTTTGGGTTTGGAGAAACTACGGGATAGTGGAAGATTGCTACGAGTGTACAGGACTTACTACGATACGACTTTATAAGCGATCTTCGTTCGACTTAGCTTACAAGAGCTTTTAATACGGCGTTTTTATTGTTTACTAGCTTTCCGCTAGCGACTTCGTCCGCGTAGAGACGTTTAACGGGTAAAACATTACTGCCTCATAGCGCAATCGGTTAAAAAGTAGCCTATAACCTTTCCTAGGCTCTGGAATACATCTGTACCAAATTTCATTTAAATCGGTCCAGTACTCTATGCGTGAAAGCGTAACAGACATACAGACAGACAGACAGACAAAGTTACTTTTGGATTTATAATATTAGTAAGGAAGTAAGGATACTTTTATCGAATATCCTTCTCCATCGAGTTACCACGGTACCGGGTGCCGGCAGACTCCGGCGTAACATTATACATTGCGTTATCCACTCCGCTACAAGTTCCGTGTTGTCTTTTTGAATCGCCCCCTTTGACCAGCGGGCCTTTGTTACGGGTGCCAGAGCCAGTGTAATTCTAGAAAAAGTTACATAGTCTTTGATGCCCGCCTTTAGGAATTTTGAATTGTTTCAAACGTGGCTCGATTGGAGTATATACCTACCTATTAAGTATTGTGTGTTCTATTATGGACGAACGCAAATCAGATTTTATTAGAAATACTGCCTTGATGGGCATTTGCGCAAAATTTGTTGCGCCAGACGAATATGTGTGTTATGAACAAAGGAGTTCCTTCCGAACTTGTGTTGTGACATTTGTCACTTGAGGAAAAAAAATTAAAATGTCTTTATTTATGTAGTCAATTTACATACACTTATAAATCGTCATATTGGCAATAATAAGATTCTACCACCGGTTCGGAACGCTGATTCTACCGAGTTGACTCCGGCAAGAAACTCGATAGTTATTCTTTTTAAGCGACATTCATGTTACAATTTGTGAATGAACCAAGTCATACAGTAGTTAGCTACTTACCTCAGAATGAGAACAACATTTGATATTACATTTTTTTTTCATGTACACCGACAGAAGGTAACGCCCATTCAAAATTGTATGAAGCGCAGCGCTAATAACGGAAACAATTCTCGTTACAAGCAGTCCAGTTCCCCGCTAACAATCAAGAAGTGATAATAGAGGGAAGTTGGCAGTTCTCGGAACGGTAACAAACCCGAACTTTCGGCGTCGCGTTTGAAAACCGCACCGACTTGCACCGCGCTGCGTTATAACAATGCACAACAGGGTAGAGCTCTGATTGCTGCTGATGCATTGGATGCTTAGTTATAGTCAAGCAATCTGTCAATGACAATCAGTTCGTAGTCTATCTACAATACGTTACAATACATTTCGACGGCGATTATAGTTCGAGATGCACTTGTTGTGTATCTCTGCTGTCTGTATATCGAAAAATCTTGTGATATGTATCCAAAATCTTAAAAAAATCGTGTAGATATTAAGTACAAGACTAAATAATGTTTAGAAGTACAAAAGTAGTTATGTCTTACAACAAATTAGGACTAATATTTTCAGATGACGTCATGATTTCGATTGGATTCCGGTGTACAGTCCAAGTTTTTTCTGTAACAGTTAATCTCTACATTTGCTAGATTCTGTCGTATGACGTATGACTAGATACCTATTTAACTAGAAATGCATTGCTTTTTTTTTGTTGTTTTCAATGCTATTAAAACTCAATGCAAATTTAAAATTGAAAAAAAAAACACATTTATAACCCTGCCTAAACGGGGTCTACGAATTCACCCGTCACCTGTCATGACGTTGTTTGGCACCCATCAGTTGTACCTGTTATCTGCAAAATGTCATTTCTATATCCTATTTCTGTCCTAGTCCTACTACACTTACTACCCACCCTAGACTGTCAAATGCGCCAACAATACCCGGACTACCAACTTCGTCTAAGTTTAAAAGCCGCACCACAGAGAGAGGGAGTCAAGAGACCATTTCTAAAGGGCCCCTGACTGGCTGAAAGGAACTTAACTGCCACACAACGGCCCTCAGCTATGTTTGCGAGAGAAGCGACGCCTTTCCCCAACTGCTTTAAAGAACCTGTTTATGGGACTGCAAAAAGTATTTCTTTGTTGCTCTCCCAGTCCTTTATGTAGGCATCCGGGTACTATCTATATAGGGGTACTATCTGTGTGCAGAGCTTGTGAAGATCTAAAGGAACGCATGTAAAAAAATAAGGCGTCCAACCGATTTCAGCCATCTCAATTGAGATCAGCCAAGTGCGCAGGACATATCATAGTGCACAAGTGTCTGCGCAAACACAAGTACACTCTCTCATAATTTGGAGAGACGGCAATCCAACATGACCGATGAGAGATCGGAATCACGTGTTTGTCTTAATAAGCTGATAGTTACAACAACATTGGCTCCTAATTTACAATTTCCGGTAAAATTTTATAATTAATTTAATATACACCGTGAAATTGTAGTGGTTGTGTTTCCTGCTGTAAAATGATTCAATCTTAGAAAAATAAATTTGTGCAGTTTTTTTTAATTACTATCAATAAATACCGGTTTTACAAACGGGATAACGAAACTCGAAAGCACGCTCGAACCGTTTAATTACTTAGGTGTAGAGCTTATTTAGCTGTAATCATCAGTTGCATGCAGCAAGCCGTAACTGTATACGTCACATCACTTAAAAGAACTATCACTTCTCCTTTTTAGAGTTGGATAATTTTTATTTTGAAAACTTGAAAACGTATTAATTATTTTCAAGAAATAACTGGCATGATTCGATAGTACTAAGGTTAATCATTCTGCTACGAGAAAACAACCACTAAAATTTCACTGAGTATAGAATAGCGTAAGTACCTACTCTTCTAAAGAAACTAATCAGCACGGCCTGTCATTTCGCATATTCAATCATCTTACATTCTAGAAAACATTACCGCAAATAAATAAACGTTCCTAAGATACATCGAGCGAATAGTGCAATCAATCATCATGACGTAAAACAAATAGTTCGTGAAGATAGATCGAGCTGCAACGTTTATGTTAATGGACAAAATAGAATTTCCCTTACCATAGGGAAGTCTGTCACAGACAAAGAATAGGAATCTAGGAACTAGGGACTTGGAAAAAGGGAATTAAGTGTCACGGACGATGTGCTTTCCGCATCACTGAATTTAGAAAATAATGTAACGCATTTGTGTTACAAAAAAGGATTTGTCTTGATAAATTTTAATGACGTGTATTAACCAACGAATATTATTAACACTGTTTGCATATCCTGGTCTAAAAGTTGTATTACTATTAAGTCAATAAATTAATAATATTACACAATTTCACATACAATGATCTGATTCTGATTCACTTGTGTTACAGATTTTAGAATCAATAGTGGATACACAAACATACTTAAATATATTTAATAACACACCCACACACGGAACAAACACCGATATTCGTCACACATATACCTATTTGTCCCGGGTGGGACTAGAACCCACGACTCTTGAAACCGTAGTGAACCTGGGTCACTAATCACTGTTTCACCGAGCCAGTCAAAAATAAAATATAAAAAGCTTTAGTAGTTGCAATAAATATTTTATCAAAAGTACCTATTTATACGCAATCCTTAAAATGGAATCAGCAAAATAAATGTTTTTAATAACACAAGCGATGATTCACCAAAATAAACGAGAGTAAAAACTTAGATTTAATAAAATTCTCTCATAAATCCAGTTCGCCCTTGCCTATACTAATAAGTAAGATTATTTATCCCAAATTTATGTTCGGAGCAGGGTAATCTATGTTAGGTTGGGTACAATTTATACATCCGTTGGCGATGTTGGGGTGAATTCGATATCCTGGCCTTGATGAATATGCCACGTTATTTCACTTTGTTATAGTATTCAAGGATTAAATGGGGTTGGATGTAGGGTAACCAGTACCATTCTTGGCACCCCCCCAGTGATTGGCACTTTTGCCTTTCATTTCAAATATTTAATTTCTTAAATACATTTTTGATATGAAAAAACTACTATTCAGCGGCAAATTTCTACATTTACTTATGGAAATACTTATCTTTACGCCAAAATGACGTATTAATAGTTTTTTTGTTGGATTAAGTCAACAGTGAAAGTTCGCGGCAATTTTAACGTGAAAAAGTTTGGTGAGGAGTGCGTTAGAAGTGAATTTTAGACGATTCCAGGTAACCATTTGAAGGATATTTTAGCTTTACGTCATGATATTATGTTTGGAATATGATTTTTAACTTTTTCGAAAAAAAAAAAGATTATTGTTCACGCAGTTTTTGCTATGCCAATAATTGCACTGAAATATATATTACCGCTCAGTCATTGGCAGACCTGCCAATCGCTATACTTCTGAATCCTATAATCCTAATTTATTTATTTTTTGACGCGGAAAATGCTTGATGCACCTTCACCTTGGGTAGGGGTTTACCCTAGGTGGTATGTGGGACTCCTGGCTGAGGGTGCTGAGAAGGAAAAGACCGGCAGCTGCTCCTGGGCTAATTCCTAGGGCCACTAGAGGTGTACCCAATAAACTCCGCGGCGTACCTCATCGCCTACTGGTGGTGCAGTGGTACTTGGCCTTGTGTACAGAGCCTTCACGCACAACACCACCGGCGGAGCCTCCACGGGCTCCCTCAAGCCTCCCCGGAGGGGAGCGACAGGGGTCCCGGTACGCATGGTCACTCCCGTCCCTCAACGACAGCCGTTGGTGCAATGCTGACGAGTGTCCCCACACCCACCGCCGCCAGGCCTCCGTTGCACTGCGGCATATGACGCGGCACCTTATCTTACCACTTCTATACAACCACCTATTGATTACGCTCAGTCTATACCGTCAACAAGTCGATGATTTGATTATTAGACAATGAAATAATGAAGATTTCCAGTATTTTCATTAATTCATCAGAAGACTGATTCAATTTAAGCATTAATTAAATAGTTGTAGTAACTAGGTTGGCAGTATGCTAATAATTGCAATGCCATTGTGAGTGCCAATGATTGTACTAAGTTACAGTGTCAATCACTGTACCATAGTGCCAATGACTATACATTTATGTCACTGTCTATTATTTTGAGTTTTTTTAAATAAATAAGGATACATTTTTTGAATTATAGTATCATTTTAGGAATCTGTTTGTATCTAAAAATCCATTAATGCTAAATAAATCTGTAACTAACGTTAGTCCAATTGAATTTTTGAAGCCAAAGACAAAAAGTCAGCATTAGGTGCCAATCAATATACCGGTTACCCTATGTTATTTCGGTATTGACGACCATGTACCATCATGCCCTAAATGCCTAAGAAAGAAAAAAAATCTGAACAAAGATATAATGCTTTACTATAACTTCTTATTATTGAGATTTTTCACTCGCCCGATCAATAAACATAATGTAATTTTATACTTTTAGAAATTATTGTAAGTGAATTAAAAAAAAAATATTATCCTTGTTTATCTTCGCTTCAATGTTTTTTTTAATAATTAAAACATACATACATAATCCTTACAGGCTAACCTAATACAATTATATAGTTTTTGATGCTATATCAATAGCCAATCTTACGACCTCACTTGGCCACTCACAAAACAGATCTAATTTCTCCGCCATGGCATGGTTATAACATAATAATAAAATAAACTTTCAGATTATTGAAAAATCTGATTTATTTGAATAACATTCACGGGCACGAGTATTCAAACATATTGTGCTAAATCTCTATGGCGTGCTCTTTCACAAAAATACTTTTACGGCAACCCAGTTGGTTTCTAAACGGACCACATAAAATTTTAGAATTGACAACCCTATTCCAGCTGGTATGGCTATCGTCAAAAGTGTTTTATAACCGTCGTTACTTTATTTTTCGTTTGGCACTGGCAAAACTAAAATACATTTGATAATTTTGACTGGCAATACTAAAAATACATTCAATATTTTTATAAGGGTTTACAAATAAAATTCAGAAAGATTTCAGAATTCATTATTAATGAAATGAATTTCAGTAATGGAAAATGATATATTTAATGCTGTAGTAATTTTCGGTTATACGAGTATATACTTATTATTATTTACGTCAATTCAGAGCGACTTTATTCGGTGAATAATTTAAATAATCGTTAATACACGTGCAGCCTTTTATTTTAAAATACGTATATTTTATTACACTGCTTTTTAAATAAGGAAATATTGATCATATTCGTGACATATGGAAATGAATTGAAATACCAACGCTACAAGACATAATGAAGCATCTATCACGGAAATATCAATCAATGTTTCTTCAGTGTAAAACAAAATTGAAAAAAAAAAGATTCCAACGAATTGAGAACCTACCCTTTTTTACTAAATATTCTTCTTCTACTTCTATCTTATGGGTCTACGCTATTTTAAGAGGAGGTACAACAATCATGGTTGCCAGTGAACTCCGTCGAAACGTCGGACAGAAAGTAGCTATGTATTTACTACTCCTAATATTTCGTGTAGACCAACAAATACTATTATTTAGTGTAATAAGTATACGACTAATATTAAGTCTAGTGTGATAACCCCTTCTTTTTATTAAGTCGATTAAAAAGTACCAATGCCAAACGAGCTAATGAAGCGTCTATCCGAAACATTACAGATAAACCAACCGATACACCTTTTGTTGTCGTCTGTACCGCGCGACACCGATCGGAAGTCGTCGCAGGCCGCCCAATATCCGGAAGCTTTGACAGCCCTGCCTAGCTCAACCCTGGGCTCACGATTTTTTTTCTATTTGCCCATTAACAAGCTCCCGTGCGGAAGTTGTGTTTTTTTTTACTTTTATTTGTTAGCTTCCATCTAGGCTATGATTTTTGAGGTGGATGCGCGTAGACCATTTTAGTTGAGGCAAATATTTAATTGGGAATGGGTACAGAGTCATCGGTAGTTTTTTGACAAAATGACTGGAGAGATTTTTGAGTTCATTGGGTATACGTATGAAACTGATTGCTGCGGGAATCATTATGGGGAACCATTGTCTAGCCGTGGACGTTGATGATTTATAGTACGAATGATAAGTATCAGAAACAGACTGCTACAAAAATCAATATTTTTTTTTACTGTTTGATTTATCCACTTTATCCCATCAAGGAATGGCAAAGGGATTTAGCCTGTACAGCCTAGTCTTAAGTAGTTTCTTTCGTATTGCGGCCGGAGCAAAGTGTTATGCTATACAAATAAATAAATTAAGTCACGGTTTAGTACTTCTATGCGTAAGAGGCAGGGGCGCTAATAAATACGCCCTCAGCCTGTCAAATATTCCAGCTTAGATAGTGTTTTAGTCTTTATTGTACTGCCGGGGAAATCACCCTTAATATTAGATAGCACAGAAACCATAACTATTTATGCAGATAGTTAGTATTTTGTTTGTAAAAAATTCACAATGATAGCCTCTTCTTTTTTCGAATTCTATCAAAATTATCCTAGCTAGGAGATTAAGCTAGTTAACACAATGTTATATGTTCTTGATAAGCTAATTTCGATTCTCATTTGCTCAACCTTTCAAATAAAAACAAAAGGCGTCCGACCGATTTCGGCTATGGCGGCCGATCTCAATTAAGATCAACCAATTGCGCAATATTATAGTACACAAGTGCACTCTCTGTTACCTTACTCTCATACTTCGGTAAGACGGCGATCCGACATGACCGATGAGAGGTCGGACGCAGGACCACCGGATTAACGTGCTTTCCATGGCACGGGCATGCAACCGCCTACTTCCTGACTCCGGGCTGAGTAATTTCTTTACAGAAAAACTTACACAAATTTTGCCCGATCCGGGACTGGAACCTCTCGGTCCTTACGCAGCGCTTAATACCAATAGACCAACGAGACAGTTATAATAGTATTTTGTTATCTATTGCACAGCTGGGGAAACTATTCATTAAATAGCACAGTTAACATAACTATTTAGATAGATAGTGTTTTGTTTTAAATAAATACTTCGACGAATCCTCTTCCTTTTTCGAAGTCTATTAAAATGATTCCTCATTTAAAACCGGAAAACGCTAAAGCTAGGTAACAAGCTATTCGCAGTACAAACTACTATGTTTTTGATTAGCTAATTTCGATATTGCTCATTTGCGCTCAATCGCGGCGCAATCAGCCGTGCATTTGCACTTACAATGCGATATTAATCAGTCGGTCGGGAACCCCTACTTTTAATTTAGCAATTGGCTTTTTCTAACTCGCCACAGTAATGTCTAGAATGATTAGCGAGGCCGCGAGCTTTTGGGTGTGCAAGTTTACGCTACATAAGTTTTATGAAAAAAATTATATTTGTACATAGATCATTCTTAATAGTTTACTATTGCGTATTACATTTTTTTTATTCGAATAAGGGTGACAAACTTAAAGATACCTTTACATTTGCTTTGCTTTCAGATTTAACGTAAAAGCTCGACAGATTTGACGTCATAACGGCTAAACCGATTTAAATGAAATTTGGCACATTTTGGTATACGTAACATATTAAACTGTTAGTTTTTTATGGTAATAAGACATTATAACTATAAAAAAAAGACAAAAGATAAAATAATAGACATAATAAGGCATTATGTGATACACAAAAAAAAACAGCCACAGACTCGATTGAGAACTATTTTGTTATAAATGCAAAAGTATCTCCGAGCTGGATACGCATTCTCTAAGAACATACGATTTTAAAGAAAGAGACAGATATATTTATGACGTCATCATCAGCACATAAACGTCCCTACCTGCACAAGCCAACTCTACAAAGTATGTAGATTAAAAACCGAAGGTATTTTAACCTACTTCTCTATAAAATTCCAATGTTTACGCAATGAACGGTAACTATTACACATAGCATGGGCTAGCCATTCCTTGCATGAATATAGTATGATTTTCATGTATTTTATTTATTCAAAATCCGTGGTGCGAAGAGTTTTATATTTTTTTATGAATACTTTCGACCTCCCAGGGGTTGTAATAGACGTCACAGCTTTCTATATTCATATTTCATCTGTTTAACCTTGCTACTTTTTTATTATGCAGTTTAATTACCCCTCAGCAGGGACGTATGATGAATGGTTCATCATCATCTTCATCATCACGTATACGTCCCCAATGCTGGGGCACAAGCCTACCCTAAACTAGGGCGATAAGGCCTTTGTCAACCACGCTGGCCATGTGCGGGTTGTTTGACTACTTTGTATTCGAAATTCGAATTTCAAATTTGAAAAACACAGTGATACGTGGCAGGATTTGAACTGGTGACGACTCGTATGGCAAGCAACGACCACTAACCACCTACCACTCCACCATTAACCACTCGGCCATCGACGCGTTTTGATAAATGGTTTGATTACAGTATTCCGCGGTGTACTTCTATTTTAATTGCTTGTCGTTCCGTCCATCCGTGTGTCCATAACTAGTTAGTTGATTGCTCGCGTTTGCTTAGCGTATGAATATGAAACGGTAAAATATTAATCAAAATGGACATGGGCACATATACTATAAAATCTTGACGTGTACACATGTGTAAGGAAAATTACATTTTGATATTGAATATTAACATGCAACTTTAGTGACTAAAGTCAGGAGATATTATTTAAATAATTTGAGGCTTCTTTTATTTATTTAATGCATGACTTAGTTCTATTGTGCCACAAATTTAAAGTATACTATATCATTATTTTATATTAAATATTGTAAATTTATTCTAAGATCGATTGCTGAAGCTGTATCTTAATTCTTTTCATATATTCACTTACGCACACTAAGATCACTAAAAAACTACGTATTTGAACTGTATCAAATATCGTGTTAATACTCTTTGAATATTATTATTCCGAAAATGGAAACTGTTATTCGAAACTAAAGTCTTTAATCATGTCTCCTACAAAGTCATCACTTCTAAAATATTAAGTTCACGACAAAAAATAAGTTGTGAAAGTATTGAAATAGGTACTCTGTTCATATAGTACACGGGAACGGCACAAATAATTTCGACTTTATTGCGGATCCCAGTCGATCCGAAGCGATATTTTTATTTTAGTCCGTTTTTATTTGTATCACTTCGCAGATAATAAGCAACGTTTGAAATACATCGGATCCTCGTATTGAGTCGACAGGCACAATAGACCATATTTGGCCTAGTGTACTCATCCTGAAGACCTGCTTAAATGCCGTTTCTCCTATGTCCTAGATCATAGGAGAGAGGGAAAACATGAGCTGGAAGGGTAATGGCTGTGCCTTAATGGCACAAACAGAAAAAAGAAACTGAACTTCTTAGTCCGAGCCATCAGCGTCCGCAGTATGTGGATGGCAGCGCTGTCCAGCACGTGTCGTTCGTTAGTGGAAAGGGGAGAGAGGGACTAGTTGAAATAGCTCTTCAGAGCATTCCCCGTGATAGAGACATTTGAAATATTAAAAAATAAGTTGCAAAAATATTGCAATACTCTCTACTACACGGGAACGGCTCAAATAATTTCGATTTTATTGCGGATCTCGCTCGGTCGGTAGTGATATTTTTATTTTAGTCCATTTTTATTTGTATCACTTCGCAGGTTAACTGGAAACGTTAGAAATACATCGGACGCAATATCCGATTTCGGGGTGATATCCCAGCATCGGTAGAGTGTGACGTCAGAAGTGATTTTTTATGGGTGATTTTTCTATTGAATATGACTGTAAAGGAGGGAAGTAATTGAGTGGACTGTATTTATATAGGAGAACAAGTATAATAAAATTTAGGAAAGTACAGAGTTGTGTGGATGGGACGCGAGTGTCACGGAAGCCGCCGATGGTTGGAATGTCGATTCGTTTGAGTTCGGCTTCGTTCGGCTCCGCGTCTGCCATCTCATGCGCCGGTCGGCGCGCCCGATGCTTGGACATGTCTTAGATATTGGTTTGGTGTCGGTACTTCCAAATTAATATGAACTGATAATACAATTTACAATTTTGGAATAAAACTAATTTAACGGATTAAACACGCGTGTATTTTTATTATAATATGTTGAAAATAACAATACACACGAGTTTAATCCGTAAAATTAGTTTCATTTTAAATGTGTAGTGTTCGTGCAAATAAAAGAAAATAATTTTATAGTTTTAGGTTAAAGACCTGGATGGAAATACCTTTTAAGGGCTCCCCTCATTAAGGCTTATTGGTTTCTAGGGTTTTTTCTCAGTAACGCGAAATATCTAAAAATCTTTTTTTTTTTTAATACAGAGGCTAACAAGATGACCTCACTCCACCTGATGGTAAGCTGTAGTGAGATCCAAATATGAGGTCGACAGGCACAATAGACCATATTGAGCCTGTCGCACTCACCCTGAAAACCGTGAAAAAGGAGACCACTGCTGCGGCAACAACGAGACAAGGCGTGGAGTCTCGCATTGGTATTGAGCTATGCGGGTCGGAGTTGGCCAGTCCGTCGGACGGAAGGGCCCCCGCACCACCGTATCTACGGGTGTCCCAGGCCGGCGGGCTGAGCCGCTCCGTCCGCACAATACCGCCGCTAAGACTCCACTGGTCCGGCGCTTGCCGCAACAATGGTCTCCCCTGGCTCCGGTTCGTACAGCGCTGATCCCGGAACGCGACCTGACCGAGAGGTCAGAGTCACTTGGCGGGTTTTACACAACTGTATGGTGGTAACAGCAACCGGTCGACAAAATGTCTCCCACCTGAATCCTTCCATTAGTTATAATTAACTTTATTTCTGAATAATAATTTACAATTTATACAGAGCAGAGAGAAAAATATAGTGTGCTAGTGTTGCAAGGCGTGAAATTTAAAAATTACTATTACATAAGATTTTAGACTTTCGCGTTCCATTACACTAAATATTAGTCTTTATGGGTCAGTTCGCTCGCGACCATGATTGGTGCAACCCAGTCGAAACGTCGGGCAGTAAGTAGCTATGTAATTTGCTACTCCTAATAACGCGTGTAGACCCATAAAGACTAATATTTATTACTATTACATTTCAAAAGTTATATCATAGGTATGAGAATAGCGTAGGTTGTGATGGTTGTTAAAATAGGAAAAAGTGTAAAATAATTAAGTGTTTTTTTTTATTCTTAAAATTTGCATATTTTTTATAACAACATCCAGAATAGTCCCCCAAAGTAATAAAGCCGGTGTAAACAATAAAAACTGACGCGATGGTCAAGTGGCTTCACGCGCCGAGTGAAAATTACAGTAGTTTACGATTTTTGTCGTAACGAGCTAGCAGAGCGGTAACGACATACATACTTTACTCTATTGGAGATGGAATATCTATTAAAAATTTTCCACCTAAAATTTTTTGACACCCGTAAAAAAATACAGTTGGTGGGATAACCACTAAGAAATACGATCTAACCTGTGTATTACATACTTGCGCAAAATATCTCGCCTGATTTTTGACTGGCTCGGCGGAATAGTGGTTAGTGACCCTGGCCTGGCTGTTCCAAGAGTCGGGTTCGATTCCCACTCGGGACAAATATTTGTGTGATGAGCATTGATGTTTGTTCCGTGTCTGGGAATGATTACGTATTTATAATTATATTTATATGTATATCAGTCTCCGACGCCCAAAGTACAAGCTCTGCTTAGTTTGGGGTCAGTGACCGTGTGGGGAAATGTCCCAGATATTTTTTATATTTTGATCAGTAATGTCCTAAAATAAGCAGCCCATACATTCACAAGTCAGCTATTACCATGAATTATTATCCATTAAACTTCCTTATCATTTATGATTATTATAAATGCGAGAATTATTACGCTTTCACAGAAATTATCTGATTTGATTCAAATAATATTTGTCACGCCGATAGTCTAGAATCTAAATGTAATGGGCTACTTTTTAACCAATGCTATACACATAGAAAAACTACGTCCCATAAATTGGAATTTCAATAAAATGCATTACAAAACAGATCATTCAATTATGTGTACCTAAACAATTACTTACAAACAATAAATATCCTTAACCAAAACATTTCACCCTAAAAGCCACTTTATATCGAAAACGAATCATTCTTCCGCAATACAACAAACCAAACGAAGTTACCATCTAATAATGGAGTGGGCCGATTGGTATTGCAACACAAATCCAATTTTGTATCTCATTCGACTACACAGCATCCACGCAGATTGGATATTCGATGCAATTAACTAGTGTCATCTTATCATGTCAGCTGTTCAATTGGCCAGTTTATGACTATTTCAGTCGGGTTGGAAATGACGTTTGACGTCTGTCAACAAGGACAGGACGTAAGAATACGATCGAATTGATAGATCACTTACATATAAGGCGTCCGACCGATTTCAGCCATGGCGGCCGATCTCAATTGAGATCAGCCACGGGCGCAGGACATATTATTATAGTGCACAAGTGTACCTACGCGCAAACACAAGTACACTCTCTGTTCCCTTACTCTCATAGTTCGGTGAGACTGCAGTCCGACATGACCGATGTAAGATCGGGTGCAGGACCACCGGCTTAACGTGCTTTCCGAGACACGGGCGTTCAACTGCCAACTAACTCTAGGCTGAGTAATTTCATTACAGAAAAACTCACACAATTTTTTCCCGACCCCGGACTCGAACCGGGGACCTCTTGGTCCTAACGCAGCACTTGCTACCAAAAGACCAACGAGGCACTTACACATATGCATAGTGCGACAAGGATATTAAGGCGGGTGGCAAAAATCGGGACTAAAGTACTGCTTGAGTTGCTATCATAAAGACTATATTATTCCGGTTATGTCAAAAATGGCATGCAGAGGGTTCAATATGTTATCTCATTTATTTTGTGGTAGAATATAGTAATAATTTAACGAAATTCTCACTACCTTTTTGTATAGCGATTATAAAGAAATTTCTGCGTGATTCGTGTCGATTCGTTTTTTTTTCATAGGTGTTACACTCCCTTGTCTTTATTTCACAGGTTCCATAACCAAGAGCCAATAAAATTCGCGTTGTGTCTCCATGACTGGCTTTTAGTTAAGCTGGCTCGTTTTGATATCTTCAATTGAACGACAACACAACGCGTCGTGTATAAAGCTATAAAGAAAAAGAACGTACAGAAAAAAAATAGGTAATGCTTAATTGTTTTTGTGGTCAATTAGATCTGCATTTTTCCGTAGGTACATAAAATATGCTGTCTAAAAATAATAAATCAAACAAACGGAGTGAGTTAAATAAAACTGTTTAAAAATCATTAAAATTCTAGCATAATTAAGCATAGTGGAGTTAGATGTATTTACATGAAAGATATAGAAAGAAAGCTAATCCTTTTCCCTTTACTGCGTCACAATCGTAAATGATCACGATTGTTTTATTCCCATTTTGGATGAATAGACTATTTCAATTACCGTTTCCTATAAAATAATAATACATCCCATCAAAAACATCCTGTAAAAAAACTAGCCAAGTCTCGATGGAGCAGCTTGCTCATCTCTAAAAAGTAATGAAATCAAGACAAAATCGTGCCAAGCCTAAGGTTCCTTACTGCGATTTCTTCATTATTATAGTTAGTGTGGTGTGACTTGGCCGTTGAAGGGAACACAAGGGTACATATAACCAGGTTTTCCGTAACAATATTATACCAATTTGTCGCCAGAACCTCTACCTATTAACAATGAAAAATTGCCAATTGGACGAATAACGTTGAATGAATAACAAGTGAAAATTAAGGCTTGATACTGGTTTGTACCCTTGAGTACCTTTCAACGGCCAAGTCACACCACACTAACTATAATAAAGAAGAAATCGCAGTAAGGAACCTTAGGCTTGGCACGATTTTGTCTTGATTTCATTACTTTTTAGAGATGAGCAAGCTGCTCCATCGAGACTTGGCTAGTTTTTTTACAGGATGTTTTTGATGGGATTTCACTTCTTTTTGTAGAAGCAGCTAACCAAATTAAATATTTTTTTGTAAAGGCGGTATGTCGTTTTTTAATATTTTTAGACGACCTTATAATATTGGGCTGTTGTTTTCTAATCAGGATCACCAGGTACTCCAGATCTTCGATTATCGTAGTTTTTATAATTTTCCCTTTATGTGACTCTTAAACCCTAACTTGGTACCAAATTTCAGCGCTCTGAGTTTATGGGAAGTACTACTTCTATTTTGATGATCATGAGTAGGTGAGTGTGTGAGTGTGTTACATAAATGCAAAACTCTGCTTACGCTTATCTTCGGAACTATAAGTCCCATAGACTTGAAATTTGTGATTTTAAGTATGTTATCATAGCTTACTGGATGACCAAAATTTCTGCGCTCTGGTCTTATCCAGAGGTTATCAAATAGGAGCCTGAAAAAGCTGCGAAATGGTTCCAGTAAAGGATGGTACGGCAGTGTTTGCTTCGCGCTCGACTTAGCGGGGGCACTGCCGTGCCTCCAGATTCGAATGAACATGTTTTATCATTCACAAACAGACGCTGACATAAATTGTGTATCCTCTGCCATCATACGTTGCACGTCTGATAATCTTTATTGACATATTAATATTCTTGATATGCGAATTATACAAACGGAATACTTAAATATAAAAACTGGGTAAGGCTTGGAATTATTATTAACGTTTTCATTCGTTATCTCGGACATTCGTAATTGAATTTAATATTCGATATGTTTTGTTTTCAATTGCCGATTGCAACCTGAGAAGTAGGATTATCTAGCAGTTAAAAAAATTGTATAAATAAGTATACACATCTTATTACCTTCGTTATAAACCATTACCTAATAACTGAATTACTTTTTCAGGTTATTCAAAAAGTAGTGAATTCTCACTCAAAATAATATGGCGATTAAAATTTATTTTTAAATAGTTCATACACCTACTAAGGTTTTAAATGAAATCTAAAGTTTATTTAGTTGTTAAAATTTATTTTCGCATTTTTAGATTTTTCTTTTTCTATAAAGAAGCACTAACAATTTAATAAGCGACACTCCAAAGTTTGATGGCAAATTAAAAGCTGAAAAACTATCGTTCCAAACTTGCGCGTAAAATAGGTCGAAGTAATACCATAAAATTGGGAGCCCGTAAAATGGCGGCCATCTTGCGGGGATAACCGTTGAATATTTTGTGAGACAGTTACCGATCTCAATCTTCCAGAGATCTAGTTAATACGTGACGAGGTTTTGGAGCATAAAAAATCGATTCCGTACTCCCGAATACCAACCATTCGATAAATGAGATGTTTGCCCGAGTTCATTGGGGCCTAAGAGTACCTTGGAAAACTGAAAATGTCCGGGATATTAACATGTTCTTTTGTATGTACTCTTAGGAAACTGCACTGAAAAAGCTGACTAAACTAAACGGAAACTAAACAAAACGTTTTTAGGATTCTATTACTAAGTACGCCTGTAAGTCTGTCTTTCACCAGGCCTTATGCAAACCGCTAAGGCTAAATAGTTAATATTTTCACGACTGATGTATTTCAGTGGCCAATATAACAAGATACAAATCATTTTTCAATTATCATAACCAAAAACGTGATTTTTCAGGATTTGTACGCAAATATTTTGTGCTTTCTCTATAGAGTGTGACCTTAAAATACTGCTCTTAAAGTTTTTATTATTATTCTTTTTTATAGGCTAGTTAAGTTCAAATTTGGAAAATATAATATTGAACAATTGATAGCGTCAAAGCATTAATATTCCAATTCCAAACGACATGCCGTTATGAATAAGGAAACAGGCCTTGTTAATAAGGTTCTATGACGATGACCGAGTTTTGTAGTGCGCCGAGAAAACTTTTTGTGTTATAGGACCGAGTCCTACGCACAAAGAAAACTAACTAAGTTGCGAGTAAGCTTTTAACGAATAGCGACGCGGTGGATTCCTTCACAGGGGGTGCTTTGTCTTTTGAATTTTGGCGCAAAACATTTTATCTTTCAAGCCTTGAAAATAAATATGTTGAGGCGTAACAAAGATTAAGCGCGGTGTACACGGTGGATTCTTGTTTTATTTTATGCTTGTGCTTAAGACTTAATAGCATGTATTAAACAAAAACACTTGCTATAAGAACACACTATTTATTTGGATTACAAGTGTAATCTTATATAAAAGATGACAGATCAAGGGCTCAATGTATTTTTAAAGGAATAAAATATTAATAATTTCTTAAGAATAGCACTTACGAAACTTGACCTAGGTTTTGACCTGGAGACATCGTAAGTTAAACATACAACTTACTATCTATCGCCGTTCTTGAGATACAGCCTGGCGACAAACGGACGGACGGACAGCAAAGCCTCAGTTTATAAACGTGAACGTCCCCACTGCTGGCGGACGGGTCTACCCTAAATTAGGGCGATAAGGCCTTAGTCAGGCAACCACGCTGGTCGAGTGTGGGTCGGTCGACTACACAACCATAGAATTACTTTGCAGGTTTCCTCACGATGACTCCCTTTATCAAAGTACCTTAGTCAAATAATGGTACATATGACTTTCAAATTTGAAAACACAGTGGCATGTAGCAGGGTTTGAACTGACGACTTCTCTCATTGCAAACGACGACCTTAACCACTCAGAAAACGAAGCTTTTTTTTGAAGTCTCAGTTGTTATGTCCTATTTTTACCATTTGGTACGGAATCCTAAACAAGCGACATGTGAAATGCCCCACTCTACATTACTTCACCAACATAGGCAACCCAAACTAACATCAAAAATCCAACCAAACGTCCCCCCTGTCTGAACCACACTTTACAGCTGAAAAATAAAGACACTCGCGAGCTGAACTCCAAATATGTGCCCGTCACGGCACCGACTCATTATCATACAAATTGCAATTTGTTGACTTTCCGTTTGGCGGCACGACACTGCCTGAAGAATGCGCCAGTACTTTTCGCCTATTTATTAAGCCGCTAAAAATATACACTGTTTATAAGCCGCTGTGGTTTCACAAGCTTATGAAGCTTCGAAAGCACTGACTGACACGACAGGTGTACGTCAAGGTGGCAAGGTCGTGGTAGGTTATTGAAACATTATTGTCAATGTCATGATTTACTTGGAGGTGAATGTTCCGGTAGAGTTTGCTAAATATTATTTATATATTTATTTACAAAAAAACGGCTAAATACGAGTCGGATGGCGCAAAAAGGGTTCCAACATTAAAAAAATATCGCGGTTTTTTGTATCGATGGTTTATAAGGTTATTTTAGTACTAAATTGTCATTTAGGCGGCACCTAAAATCATTTGATAAAAACGTATAATTTTTTTAAATATTCTACACAAATTCCCTATTGCGGTACTTGACAAACGATCCCATTTACCTTTTGGGTACGGAACCCTCTTCTTAGTAGATTTCTTCATTTCTGATGGTCGTGTCTTTCATGAAAGGTGTGGTACCGAAGCGCTTACGATCTGTTTCCACACCTCTCTGTCCTCAGCTTGGCGTAGGGAGTGGGTACATTAAGCCCAGTTGCAGCTTTCACCAGGTCAGACCAACGTGAAGGTGAACGGTCCCTTCGACACTTGCCATCTATCTTTTCCACAACGGTACGGTACCCTAAAGACACGCAATTTCAAAGGGCCTTACCATAACCGGGAAAGTGGATAACAGAGTGATACTTTAAAAGTTTTTTGGGCTTTAAGCTTCAAAGCGAAATATTGCGCCTATGAAATTGACACTACACCAGATCGACCCTCGACGTTATTTCAATGCAAGCAAAGCCGCGGGCCATCACTTACACCCAGCTAGGGTAGGCGTCTGGATAAAACCAGACAAAGTTGTACTAGGCTGTACACAAAACTAAAGGTCATTCTATGTACATGCGTAAAAATCAGTGTCTGGTTGGCTTTCTTGTTTGTAAGGCTTTATACATTTACGAAAGCCTACGAAAAATTCTGGGTACACATAGACAAGGCGTCCGACCGATTTCATTAGACCAACGAGATGTTGGTGCACATATAAAATATTTAGAGACAAAATTATCCACAAAGTTTTTAACTACATGTCTGGTCCTCTGCCTTCATAAAGAATGTCTACTTATTGATACTATTATCTACCTATTACTCTTTTGTGATGAGGAATGCAGTTTTTTTAAACATTTATAATAGTCTTGAAAAAAAAAACATGGCGGCCTGATAACCCTACCCAACCCCATATTGCGCGGCCGTCAAGCGCTATATTATCCCTTTCGCGGAAGCGAAACGGTAAGTAGCTGTTATCTAAGCTCATTCTCGTATTTATTTGCATGCAATTTGAAAGAGCATGATTGAATAATATTACTCACTCGTGGTTCTTGGTTTTTTGTATTTATTTTAGTTTTAGTAACGCATTGAAGAGCGTTTTTATTTGTTTTTCTTTGTTGTGTAAAAGTCCAAAAATACTGAAAATTTTTCGTACTCATCCTCATTGGATACACCTTTGTTTACGTTTGTAAGATTAAATTTTTTTTTTAGATTACTGCATAATTGCTTTCTGCAAAACGTACATTATTGTTTGTTGTCTATCAAGTGAAAGTGCAAAGTTCCAAAAAAATATTCAGTTACAAAAAAAATACCTCTGTTTTCTACCGAATAGAGTCGAGTAAGCGACTCTTTACTAACATTGGCCTACAAAAGGCATATAAAGGCAAAGTTAAACTATGTCGGTTATACTAAGTCACATACACCCTTGCTCTATGTAATTAACCAATAAATAGCAGTTACCTACCACCGGCCCTACTCCATCCGCCATTTGCAATAAATCCGGTTGTCCCACACAGAAAAACCGTGCGAACATTGTGTAATAATGGATTTATTAATTTCACGCCGTCTGCTTTGTTATTGCCATAGTAATGCCACGTGGCTTGATTAATAGATCGTGATAATAGAATTAGGATTTGCGGTGACATTGTGTGATTGTGTTGTCTTAAGGGTACTAGAAAGAGGTTACATAAACGTTAGCTAGAGCTAAGGTATAGTGGGATTGTCGCGTATTGAGTATTGAAGAAAAGAAAGAAAGAAAATCGTACACTTGTGCACTATGTCCTGCACAGTTGAATGATCTCTATTGAGATCGGTCGCCATCGCCGAAATCCGCTATCCGCTCCCTCGCAAGTCCGGTGATGATGACGAGGCTACTCCAAGCCATCATCGTATGTACAGAAAAAATGTGATCTCACCAATGCTTAAGGACAAAAGAGAAATGCTTAAAAAAACCTACACTAAAATCGAAATATCCAATATTATATTACTACAAACCATGAAACAGTAAGTTAATGTGACATACGGTAATCAAAACCGCCCTAACCTCAGTAACCTTAATCTCAACATAACTTAATCACGGGTCGAACGTGACTGCAACATGTCAGATGACGTCACGTCCGGGACCATACGCCCAGAACGGCTGTTTGAGGGGCCGGATTGAGATGGGGAATAAGGGTAACATGTAGGAATACTATAGATAATGTGTACGATACAACACTGGCGAAGACATAGGGTTTTCAATTTAAGTTGAAATCGGATTTTTTTTTTGAGTGGGTTCCGTAACGTTAATGTTTTCAGTGGCTTTAGTGAGGTTTTATGTCATTTTTAAAAAAATCTTTTTTTTTATAATTATCTAACAAGATGACCTCACTCCACCTGATGGTAAGCGGCAGTGAGATCCAAATAAGAGGTCGACAGGCACAATATACATATTGAGCCTGTCGCACTCACCCTTCGCCACGAAGAGAAAATTACCAAAAATGTAGTCATTTAATTGTAAGCCAACTATTGAAGTTGTTTTTATGTGCGATAAAATACATATATCCATCTACGTAAACTACACACTATCTACGCAACAAACTCACCCCAAATCTCCTTGGCCAGCGCACATTTCAGGCGCAAATAAAATTAATAAAGCCAAAACGTTTTGCCGCCAACCCAAAATAAACCATTAGGTAGGATCCTTAATCTCCACATAAGTTAATCACGGACGAGCGCGTGACTGCATGGGATTGGTCGATCCTTTCGATCTCATCACGCGGGGGTTAAATCCGTAAACATGACTTTGCATCCAGTAACTAGGAATTTAGTGAATCTGTGCGTGAGCTTTGCCGATCGATGCGCGATCGTTACGGCCTTTTGGGTTGCTATCCTCTTTTGGCGGGTCAACGAGCTTAAAGCTCTCGCTACTACCATATAAAGCTTTTTAGTAACGTTGTTACTTCACCATCCTTACTAATATTATAAATCCGAAAGTAACTCTGTCTGTCTGTCTGTTACGCTTTCACGCATAGAGTACTGGACCGATTTAAATGAAATTTGGTACAGATAAAGTCTAGAGCCTAGAAAAGGTTATAGGCTACTTTTTAACCGACTGCGCTATAAGGAAGTAATGTTTTACCCGTTAAACGTCTCTACGCGGACGAAGTCGCGGGCGGAAAGCTAGTAACTATACTAGCTACACAATAGACATACTTATTTGTTGTCCTGTATTAAAACACTACTGACCCAAGTATACTATTAGTATAAAGCAATGTCGCTGCAAGCGTCTTCGTCTGTCTGTATGTATGCTTAAATCTTTTGAACTAGGCAATGGATTTTATGGTTTTTTTTTAATAGATAAAACCTTTTTATGTTTAATATACCCGAAGCAAAGCGAGGGTGGGTCAGTAGTGTTTTAATACAGGACAACAAATAAGTATGTCTATTGTGTGACAGAACTTCGGCATTTGCTCAACTTTGTAGCTATTTATATTGATTTTTTTTAGTGAAACTACACTACATAAAAAAGACATATACCTACATTCCTTCTTTTTTCTCAGCTTCAATAAACTGGAATGGAGAACAAATCAACTTTATAAAAGTAAGTGTATTATAATTTGAATTTATTTTTAAGAATAAGGTAACGTTAAGGCTTTGGTACATTCTGAAAGCTCAAAAAAAGTCTATAAAATAGACGTATTATGTTTGCATTTTATGTAAAACATAATATTATAGAATACAATAGAATAGAATAATTGTTTATTTGGTACAAATGTATAAATAATAAAACATATTATTATGTTTGCTTTCTTTTTTACAGACTTGTGCGTTCAAAGTGACATGTTTCAATAGTAATAATATCAGAACGAATTGTGAATTCAACACATGTTTTAACTTCAAGAACAGTCAACTACCGAACAGCAGTTAGGGAAGATTAGACCGAGTTGAAATCGGATTTGCTAACTAAATCGTAACGAGCGTAAATTCTAATTCGCAAGCGTAAATTCGCCTCTTGATTGTTGATTAGCGCTTGTTTGCGATTCGGCAACAATGTCGTTGTTGCATTGTCAAAATGTCCTTTATCAAGATGTACGCAAGTGTCAAAATGCATTGTCAAATTGATTGTCTCTGTAATTGGAGTGAGAGCAGTCGTCTCAGTTGTCTAATAAATCAGCAGTTTATTAGACACTAGCTTTTCTCCCGCGACTCCGTTCGGTTGAAGATATTACATGTGTCCCTCCCAAGGGACTATATATCCTATAGGAGACAAGGTATCTTAGAATCAGGAGACGAACAGCCTGATTCTAACTTGCCTCCCCTTTCAGTCAAATCAGTTCAGTCACTTTTGAGTTCTTTTAACTTACAAAATTGGAGAATAAATATACAGAATTAACATTAATTGTTATAAAGAAAAAATAAGCCGAGATACAGGTTTGGATACAATTGAGGCGAACTCATCGCTTTAAAGGAACTTTTCTGCCATTTTTTGTGATACAAATAATGCATTCTATTCTATTTTTTAAAAGTCAACAAACATTACTTCATCTAGTATCTGATTAATATTATAAAAATAAAGGTTTGAAAAGCAAAATCAGTTGTAAATAACGTTGAATTTTTGAAAAATCAAAGCCCATTCCTATTCCAAATGGCTAACACAGGTACGCACAAAGAGAGGTATAAATTCTGTCATCAAAAACAAATTCTGTTAATCAAATAAATAAGCGGAACAAAAAAACCGTAATGATTTATCGGACCGTTTCGGAAACGGGTCGGGAGAGGCGCGGGTGACACTGAAAGCGTTGTTATGTATTGGTAGATTTATCTTATAAGGGTTCCTTCATCTTTTAGTGTTCCGTACCATAAATATTTAGCTGTAAATTCATTTTACAGAGCCTTTTGTGTGCGATACCGACTCACAATTGGACGGCTTCTTAGAGTTTGATAGTAAGCGATAATTTATAAATACTTTTATGGTTTAATTGAATTTTTAATACTACATAGTCTACATAAAACAAATTTATTATTAGTACTATCATATAGCTATCACTTCGAATATCTACTTAGTTATCAATCAAGTTATAGTGATGAATGTGGATGAAGCGAAAGTGGTGTGCCAGGACCGAAGCACTTGGTAGGAAATGATCTCTGCCTACCCCTCTGGGAAAAAGGCGTGATTTTATGTATGTATGTATAAATTACAGTGAGAAAAAGTTTAATGTAAAGTGGATTTCAATTTTCTTTTTTATTTAGTGATGTGCACAGAAGAAACATATTTTATTTTTATAAATTCAGCCATAATGCGGACGTTTAGAAAAACACTTATTATTTTGTACGTGTTATTATGACGTCATTGTATATCAATCGCTTCGCTCTATCAGTGCCCCAGACTAATTTCAAATCTAGATGGAAATACATCACGACATTTTGCGGTGTCACTTCATTTGTATCAGGGTTCAAAAATCGGCGTAATTCCGTTAACATTTATTTTTCAGCATCGATAAGCAACCCCGTTTATTTATGTAATCGGTAAATGAAATTATATTTGTAACTCTTCGTTGTATGTTTTGCACTCGATATATTTTGTTCAGATAAATTTGATAAATTGGCAATGTACTTACGGGTAATTTATTAACCTAACTGGTGCCAACATTTTTATTAATTTTTTACTTTCTTTATAAGTTTTGGTAACTTTCCTTGATTGATCCTTGACGTCCCGTTTAACTAAAATCCCACAGGACCGATAATGCAGAGGTTCAAGTTCCTGGACATGCAAGTTAGTAGGTATTGGTCTTATACCAACTTTAAAATAACATCAAAGTGCTCACAAATATACACTTGCTACTTATCATCATCATTCTCCTGCCCTTGTCCCACGCTAAGTGGGGTCGGCGCAACATGTATACTTCTTCCACTCGGGCCTATCATTCGTCAGCTCTGCGGCTACTCCATTCACTCCGATATCATCTCTCACGCAATCCATCCATGTCTTCTTCGGTCTTCCTCTACCATTACGTCCATTTGTCATTCATACTCATCACTCTTCTCCTCATAAAAAATCTACACTCTACTATTCCATCAAAATCTACCTTTTCCAAAATTCAAACTTAACAAAATCTCCACACGGTGTACGATCAAATAACGTTAGTATCACAACCATGTCCCGACTTAATTACACCAACAAAATAATGAAACTTTAAAGCTTTCTAGCTGATTGAACTTTTCAGCTAATTTACTTTTTAATTACAGTCAACGTTTGCCACGCCTGATTATCGGGACTTGTCACATTAATGGTCCATTATGGGTTTCTGTCGCGTGTGAAAATCTGTATGCTTTTTATGTTATTTTTTTTATTTAGCAGGGGTCGTAACGATTGCAATAAAAAACGAATTAGCGACCCTTCGCGTCAGGTTTCGGTAGGGGCAAGCTAATGGTATTATATTACTAAACGAGTATAAAATTTGATATTGGAAAGGGGAAAATCGGTTTTCAGAATACGCTTTTCAGCTGAAGTGAACTTTTTACAGGATTTTATATTTTCATTGATCTCAAAGATACATAGGTAGCGTGACCATCTTCGATCAGTAGCATACAATGTAACACGCATACAAATTTATGTTCGTTAAAAAAACAGTCCGTGCTTCAGCTAAGGTAACTAAATAAATGATCTTATATACTTCCACATGTATAATATCCTTATCCCTTTTCGGTACCTTGTGATATGATAAACCTACTTAAGTTAAACATTATTTGCATTGACACATTACGAGGCTACTCCAAGCCATCATCGTAAGTCAGTTAGGAATTAAGGTAAAAAAATCTTTAAAAACAAGCTTTTATTTAAATGCGCTAAAAAGAAAAAAATAAACTTTTACACTATAACTTTACTGTCAACTTATAACATTTCAAATTCAACATATTTGACACAATTTATATGTTTTAAAAGCTTGTCGCGAGATTTAAGTACTCGTATTTACTTTCTTAGTTTAAAATTTTTAATAGGCAGGTATTTTAAAACTTGCTTTTAAAATTACGAGTAGGTACTTAAATCTCGCGACAAGCTTTTAAAACATATAAATTGTGTCAAATATGTTGAATTTGAAATGTTATAAGTTGACAGTAAAGTTATAGTGTAAAAGTTTATTTTTTCTTTTTAGCGCATTTAAATAAAAGCTTGTTTTTAAAGATTTTTTACCTTAATTTATTTTATACTTTTTAGTTTTCACCTTGTAAGTTCCACCCTGGTTACCATCTAGCTCCAAAGTACTCATCTAGGCGAATCAAACGAGCCCAAACTCGATGGGGTTGTGTCGTTTAAGTACTGAGTTCCTTTGGCTGTCTTCCGGCTCCATCATCAGACCCTGGTTACCATCTAGCATCTAAGTACTCATCTAGGCGAATCAAACGAGCCCAAACTCGATGGGGTTGTGTCGTTTAAGTACTGAGTTCCTTTTGGCTGTCTTCCGGCTCCATCATCAGACCCTGGTTACCATCTAGCATCTAAGTACTCATCTAGGCGAATCAAACGAGCCCAAACTCGATTTGGTTGTGTCGTTTAAGTACTGAGTTCCTTTGGCTGTCTTCCGGCTCCATCATCAGACCTTGGTTACTATCTAGCACCAAAGTACTCATCTAGTCGAATGAAATGAGCCCAAACTCGATGTGGTTATGTTATTTAATTACTGAGTTGCTATGGCTATCTTCCGACTTCATCATCAGATCAGCTCCATGTCATAATAATATTGCATTGTCATCGGATATACACGTGCATGCAAAATTTCAGCTCAATCGGTTGAGGGCAAGTGCCTTAAAATTGAGTTATAAAATTCCACCCGAACACACAAACATACATACATACATACATACATACATACATACATTGCAAGTTAAATAAAAGCTTGTAAAAAGCCCGCTTCATACGGGGGCGCATGCTGACCACGCGTCATTCAACACTTGCTGGGCATTATTCAGGCGCGGTAATATAAAAAAAATGATGGCTAAACACTCTCTCCCACGCAAACTAAGTCCCTGGCACAGCTAGTAATATATATTAGCAAAAGCATGATATATCCCCTAACATTTTATGTAGCCTTCCCGCATAACTTCGCGGTCCGAACACAGGACGCCATTACCCGGTTAAATGTCCCCTTTATCGTCGACATGTCCGCAGTTCGTACTATCATAGTGTAATATTTATTTACTGGTTGGTACTACATTATTATATGACGTATATTAAGATGTGGATGCTGTAAGGCCGTACACACATTGGTAACTGATATTGTTTTCAGTTTAAGTTATGATTTTCTCGGGCATGTTATGTAAAAAAAGATTTTGTTGTCAAGTTGAATTTTCATTTCTTTGTTTTGCACCAAAACTGCTACACAATATAAAATTTAAATTAAAAATACGTTGTTGATGAAAACACAACTAAAGAGACTGGCTCAGTGGAACAGTGATTAGTGACCCTGGCTGGCGTTTCCAAGAGTCGTGGGTTCGTATATTTATTTATTTATAAAGCAAAAAGGATTTTTTAAAATATGCTATGACTGGCTCGGTGGAACAGTGGTTAGTGACTCAGGTTCAAAACCTACGGTTCCAAGAGTCGTGGGTTCGATTCCCACTCGGGACAAATATTTGTGTGACGAACATCGGTCTTTGTTCCGTGTATGTGTGTATTATTAAATATATTTAAGTTTATTTGTGTATCCACTGTTGATCCTGATTTCCGTAACACAAGTGCTGAAGCTACTTACCACGGGATCAGATCAATGTATGTGATGTTGTGTAATATTTACCTCATTCAACCTATGGGTAAGCGGTAGTGACATAATATGAGGTCGACGGGCACAATATACCATATTGAGCCCGTCGTACTCATCTTAAAGGCCTGCTTAAATGTCGTTTCACGCCTCGCCCGAAGTGCCCGGGATCATAGGAGGGAGGGAAAACATGAGCTGGAAGGGCATTCCATGCCTTAATGGCACGTAGCAGAAAGAGTAACTAAACCACTTGGTCCGAGCCACCAGCGCCTGCATTGTATGTAGATTTGTACACGAAAGCAGTAGCAAAAGCTACTTACTGCCCGACGTTTAAACTGAAATGCACCAGTAATGAGTGCAATCGAACAATTAAAGTTTATTTTGTATAAAAAAGGATGTATACGGTCGAATTGAGAAACTTCCTCCTCTTTAAGGTAGGTTGAAAAGTGCCCCAAAACCAACTGCCTTTCTTTACCTAGGTATTATAATTATAATATACTAATAAAAAAGCTGCGTTAAACTAGTAAGAAAATGTGGCAATACAACACGCAACTGTATACTTATACATACTTATATACTTATACACGTAGTCTTAAGGCTCTGTCGGACCGACCACAGGGTCTGAATACAAATCGGCCGGCGATTCGCGTGTATGTATGACCCTAATAAATATCACTCGGGGCCGTTATATTTATTAGTTTTGCCTCTCCATCATTGTTTGGGATATGCTCATTGCATTTGATGGGCTGTTTGTCTTTTGAATATGTAAGATGGTCAGGTATTTTTATTTTATATCCGGTTAGTTTTTCCGTTGACTGGCTCGGCGGAACAGTGGTAAGTGACCCTGGCTGCGGTTCGAAAAGGCGTTCGATTTCCGCCCAGGACAATTTGTAAAACGAACATTCGGTGTTTGTTCCGTATCTGGGTGTGTTTTTGAATGCAATTAAATATATTTGTGGAAACTTGACTACCACTGTTTCTTTATATTCGTGACACAAATGACTTAAGCAACTTATTTTTGAATCAGAACAATCTGTGTGATGTTGGGTAATTTATTTTTTATTTGGTTTGATAGAAAACTTTAATAATTATAATTTCCATGTGTTTTTCATATCATGACCCAGTACATTTGGCCCTTTTCATGACAATAATTTGACTAGATTACCTTTTTATAACTAATCTTCATTTCTACCAATCTATAATGACTTAATGTTGATGATCTAGATTAATTTGATGAAAGACTTCTAGCCCTCTAAAATAATTCAAGATTTTTATTTAAAATTATATGTATAGCTAGAGACAGAACATAGTTTCCAAATTGAAATCCGTTTCCGAAATGACGTAAAGACTGAGTCTGGCCCAAAAAATTGATGAAGGATAAAATACAAATATACGCTGACAAAGTGCATCACATTTTTTTACTCCTCTGTCAAAATTATCAGACTCTCAAATCATCCTCTAAGACCGGCTAGAGAAATCTCCCAAATAACTAGAGGTCAACCCAGTTTCAAACGGCAGCTTTACAAAGTATCACCAAGTAGGTTTAGCACTAGGCACCGAGCCGACACAGACTCAACTTTTCTCATCTAATCTGAACTAGCCACGGTATTATAGTTTTAACTTGTTCGCTATTCAACTGCTGCCCGTTTGAATGGGCGCTTTTTCTAGTACAGGTTTTATGTGGGTAGATTGTACCAACTTAGCCTATTTGTTAGCCTCGTTGTGTAATTTCGTCGTTATCGTTGCTTTAAACGATAGAAAAAAACGAAGCTGTATGTCTTTTTGACGGAGTTTCATGTAAAGTATATTTTAAAGTGACTTAAATAGATAATTTTGGTTTTTATTTTGATCTGGGCCAAATAGTGTACATATTATTATACTACTCATGGCCATGTAAGTTAAGGCGTCCGACCGATTTCAGCCATGGCGGCCGATCCCAATTGAGATCAACCTTTTGCGCAAACACAAGTGCACTCTCTGTTCCCTTACTCTCATAGTTCGGTAAGGCAATCCAACATGACCGAAAAGAGATCGGGCACAGCAACACTAGCTTAACGGCCATGTAATAAGGCTTGAGGAGAATAAATATCCCCACCTACAGAATTATAAAGCTACCTTGTTAAAGTCCACAATCCCCATGACTTTGACTCGCATATCGTCCTTGCCGAGCGCAACATTCCCACAAACTAACCATCCACTTCTGCAATTAACAAAATTAAAAACCATATGCCATCGCAACTTCCCTTATCTAATCTCCAAACGTTGTTTAGTTTAAAACTCCTCTGTCCAACTGCACGCGTCAAACTGTCTGTGTTTTATTGCAGTTCCCTGATCACTTCTAATTGTGCACTCGTGTTTGGATAATGGCTTTGAAAATGTTTTATTTTTGTTGCTGCCGTTTCACACATCGTAACTGAGAGGAGTTTAAGCTGTTGGTATAGGAATAGGCTTGTTGGTCTATTGGTAGCAAGTGCTGCGTAAGGACCGCGAGTTCCCTGGTTCGAGTCCGGAGTCGGGCAAAATTTGTGTAAGTTTTTCTGTAAAATTACTCAGCCCGGAGTTAGAAAGTTGGCGGTTGAACGCCTGTGCCTCAAAAAGCGCGTTAAGCTGGTGGTCCCGCGCCTGATCTCTAATCGGTGATGTCGAATTGTTGGGTCATCGAATTATGAGAGTAAGGGAATAGAGACTGCATTTATGATTTGCGCGCACACCTGTGCACTATAAATGTCCGCCGCACTTGCCTGATCTCAATTCAGAACGTCCTCCATGGCTAAATTGGTCAGACTAACCACATTTTAAGAACAGGCATAAAATATTCAGTAGAATATGTACAGACATAAGTAAGCTTTTTGGTTTGTTTTAAATCTTTATTGCCACCAAAAGTATTTTAAAGTTTCCAGCGCCCGACAGTGTCGTTATTAGTCACTGCTATAAGGTATCTAAGGAATAAAATTGTCTCTTAGAATATAAAAAACAATGGCTGGCGAGCAGCGATAATAATATAACACTGAGCCAAAGTTCATCAATCATGATAAAGCATATCGGAATAATAATCTTATTTTCTCTGAAAAAATAAATAATCTCCCAAAATCAAATACTAACAGCCAGACGTTCTAAGTTAAAGTTGGTAAAAAAGTGACGGCAGTAGTCTTCTCAATTTAAGTACTGCAAGTCTCACTTAAATGAAAACAAGATGACAAACAACTTTAAGTCAACCGCTGTCTAAGCAACACAATTGGTCTTAGTTCTACAGTAACTGGAGAGGCGAAAAAAAAAACATGTTTCTTCTTTTTTTTAACCCGGTGAAATGCGTTAGGTTAGGTTAGAAAGGATGGTGTATTGGGCTCCCCAACGGCTGGTGAAAAGATGGTAAATGCCACAAGCGGCTCGTGGGCGTGGGGGGGGGGGTCAGGGCAGGGGGTATACCTACTAAAGCACCGGGGTGAACCTCATCGCCTATCGGCAGTGAAGTAGTACTGACAGACCGAGATAAAATACTAATAAAAAGCACTACGTCTACTTTAACTGAGTTTAAAGGAAAGTTTCCTTTTCTTCCGTATGTAAATCAGTTCTTGGTTGATTACAGTTTATTATGTTGTGTATATTTTTTACTTGCTTAAAGATATCGGCATTATTTGCAGTTTTTTTATGCCATAAGAATTTGATCAGGAAACCTGTTTTCATGATCAAAATTACATCTTTATTGCATACCCATTACGGCTATTGAGACTTCAATGTCATGTTACTAGTGTCATTTCCAATTATAAGTACCTTTAATGTTTAAAATGTTCACAATTTTGTGTCTGCATATTTGCTCCAGTGAAGATTCTCTTAGACAACAGTAGACTGAGTCATCTCGACTAGACAGTCTCACAACTTTTCTCATTTCAACCTTAGTATTAAGTATAAGTAAGATGAAACAACCTCAGGCATATTGTTTAAATCTGTTGCGTTGAAGATTATCCGACAAGTCATATGAACTGGGTGTTCTAGGTTTATCTTTATTCCAACCCGTTTCCAACATGTGGTACCTATTCTTTGAATATTTTTTTGTATTTGAATATACATAGATTCAGATATTTCTCCTAAAATTGAGTACACTGACTGATTAAGGCCTTATCGCCCTAGTTTAGGGTAGGGCTGATGATGATGACGATGATAAATCTAAAACTATTATAATACAACGATTACCTAACTACTGGCTGTCAGTTTTTACTACTATCCAGTGTCAAAGGTCATTCGCAGGAAAATTTAAATCTTCTTCATTAGTTTAAAGTGCTATTTAATTATTAAAATTAAATCGAATACACTTGTGACATTCAAGAATTTATTCACGAACTATAATAATAACGATAAGTAATTTATGCAAATAGGTACGCAAGCCGAACCGTATTAATTGACCTTTCTCTCTTTAAGCTTACACTACGCTAAAATATAAGCAAAGTTGAATTAATAAGCCTTAAAAGGCATTGGACCCAAAACAGTACCCTGAGAGACGCCAACACAATCTGAATACAAATCAACGAACACGCCATATTGTTAATGCCGTTCTAATTTGAAATTTTGGAACTAACATCGGTAATTCTCCGGGGAGCGAATAGTTGGGCCCCGCAGATGATTAATATCCACATATTAATCAAAGCATTATACTGGTATGCGGATTAAATTCCCAAAACGTTTTGCAACCGATGCGTTGGGTCCGGCTAGCGTCGATTTTCATTAGGGAATGATAGAGGTCGGGATTCGTTAGTAGAAACTTCGATTTTTTTATTTTCTCAACGAATCTATAATTTAATATTTTAGTATGGTATTTTGCTTCTATAAAAGTGGAAACTCACTTATATAGTCATTTGAGTAGACTAAAGCAATAATACGGTTATTTTGGGTTCAATTAATTCTCATTCATGTGTGAATAAGAACTAATTGAACCCAAAATATCAGAAATCAGTTAAGAAGATATTATTATTAGGTATTATTGTTACCCCGATTGTTAGTACTATAATAGTTATCTGATAACATGAACCATTTAAATAGGACGCTAAAATAATAGACAATACTATTTAAATATATTTTTGATAACTTAGCCTTTTTAAAGTCGTGTTTTAGGTATCGATTCCCATACAACACTAGGTCCAATTTTCAATTTTCATCTGTTGTTGAAATGTGTAAATTAGTGCTTTTGTAAATTTAGAATAGCTCAAGCAATTCAAAACAGAAACAATTTAGTGTAGTTAGATTAGCTACGTCTAAAACCTTTGTTTTGGTTAGGTACAGCGGTTTTCGTGTCAACAGCAGTTAAATTACCATCCATGTATCATAAAATACATTTGAGCATAAGTGAAAATTAGTTTAAACTTATTATAAACTTTAATTTTAGTTATAATTTTTTTTTAATAATTTGCAGTTATAAATAAATTTTAATATGATGGTTTCCTTCATTTCTTTCGTCTTTCAATTCTATTAGTTACTTTAACAGTTTGTGTCTTCATGTGTAAATGTTAGTTCAAGAACCCAAGGGTATTGAACGAAGATATCCTTTCCCATTCAGTTTCAGTTTTAACCGTCTAGCTATCAATTCCCTTTTCAACCCTGTCCCGCTATTCGTGACATTTACAAAGCCGGAAAGCTACAAAACCAAACAAAGCGCTAGGAACAAATATTTCACGCTTATATCCCCGGAACGAATCCTAGATACAAATCCGTTGTACCGGGGCTGCTCTCAACGACGTTAGCCCTCCCCAAGGTCGGCAACTTTTCTCATTTTGTTGCAAGTTGACGTCGCGGTCTCTCTGACCCTCGGGTGCTGTTGCAAAAACTTGTACAATCGCGTTACGAGTGCAGTCACGGGTTGAGGGTTAGCTGTTATTGCCTGTAGTTTTTCAATGGGGGCGTTTTAGTGAAGGCTTGATGAAAGCCACTGATAATGCGATTCTCGTGGCAAAACATACTAGGTCGAACTCATGTGATTCTTGCTATAGAAATACGAGAGGAAAATCAAATAATGCTTATTTGTTTATTTAATATAGAAACACAGGCAGATTAAATTTTATACTTATTGAAACATATTGCGTTTTCAAAAACCGTGATACAATGACTATATGTAATGATCCATTTAATGCATGAAGCATTCATCGTGTGGTAGCACTTTGCATTACGCCTTACTCTCAATTGGATATAAGTATTTTATGGATAGTGAGTCTACTTACATCTCGATTTCGGGCAAAAGAGGAAGTTTAGCTTTTAGCGATAAAGAAAATTAAGAATTTTTTTTGGTGGTTGCCAACTAGGTATTCTTGCTCCCTTCCTTCTTCTTTTTCTTCTTTGCACTAAATAACATATGTTATTTAGTTGAGATTAAATAAAGATATCTATAACCGACACAAATCCACAACCTACTCCATTGAGCCTAGAACATTTGATCAAAATCGCGTTGTTCCCGTAACAATCAGCAAGTTATCTATCTAGTCGGAAACTTCCGATAACTTTGACAGATGTAGGGACGAACTGCAACAGCGACGGCGGGTGTTACGTCAGCATTGACTAATTAGCAACACTACGAACACACGAATACACAGGTGATTGATCGGGGAAACAATGTGTGGTTATACAGGGTGTAACAGGGGGGGTGGATCATCGTAAGTCAATCGACGGGGGATTTTAATACCTATCGATATAACCCCCATGTATGTTCAGCGATTTTCAATAGTTCCAAAGTTATTGAGATTTTTGTGAATTTTTTGTAAGAAGCCGGAATTCAGTATAAAAGTCTTCACTGTAGCTTAACTACTGGACCTGCTTGCATGATTTTTTTTCTAGAAATAGTTCAATAGTGGGTCTTTATAATTACGATACCGATTTGAGTCATAACCCTATCATATTGGAGTTAAAAAATAATTCTTCATAAAAGTTTTACGAATCGAATTGTGTCTACCAACTTTCAAAGCCTCCAGTGAAAAAAAAGTGCCCGTGTTTTTCTTCTAGAACTTATTTTAAAAACTACCTACATCCATGGATAGTATACCCTGAAAATTTCATACCGCTACTGCCAGAGCATCAGAACGAAAAATGAACGCGAATGGCACAGGTGCCATAAATCAGTGTTTTTATTTTTCATGTAAAACTTTAATTTTAAAATAAAACGATATGTTTCAGCAAATTTATGCTATGTTAGTAACATTAGTAGCAGTAATTTTACAGAATTGAAAATTAAAGGGGTGAAAATCAAACAAAGAAAATTTAAATATTTTTTGTTAATAATTTTTTTTATAGTACATAAGTGTTCATAATGGGCATTATTATTGGCTATGCATAGTTTAGACCTTCTTAAAAAGCTTTTTTGGAGGTTGTGGAATGCTTCGTTTTTGTAAAAATTTTCAGGGGCCCAAATTGTGATAAGGCAAAATGTAGTAGTAGCATTTTGCAACATCCGAAAAACCTTTGTAAAAAGGTGTAGTATATGCATAGTCAATAATGGTGCCCATTATGAACACTTATTGTAAAAAAAAATTATTAACAATAATTATGTAAATTTTCTTTGTTTGATTTTCACCCCTTTAATTTGCAATTCTGTATAATTACTGCTACTAATGTAACTAACATAGCATAAATTTGCTGAAACATATCTTTTTATTTTTTAAATTAAAGTTTTTCATGAAAAATAAAAACACTGATTTATGGCACCTGTGCCATTCGCGTTCAATTTTCGTTCTGATGCTCTGGCAGTAGCGGTATAAAATTTTCAGGGTATACTATCTATGGATGTAGGTAGTTTTTAAAATAAGTTCTAGAAAAAAACACGGGCACTTTTTTTTCACTGGAGGCTTTGAAAGTTGGTAGACACAATTGGATTCGTAAAACTTTTGTGAAGAATTATTTTTTCACTCCACTTTGATAAGGTTATGACTCAAATCAGTATCGTAATTATAAAGACCCACTATTGAACTATTTTTTGATAAAAAATCATGCAAGCAGGTCCAGTAGTTAAGCTACAGTGAAGACTATTATACTGAATTCCGGCTTCTTACAAATAATTCACAAAAATCTCAATAACTTTGGAACTATTGAAAATCGCTGAACATACATGGGGTTATATTGATACGTATTGAAGTCCCCCATCGATTGACTTACGATGATCCACCCTCCTATTACACCCTGTATAAAGGGTTGTGGTCTATACTTAATGGTGCTACATTGCACTATTATGGCCGTCTCTACGTTATCTTTTTTGTGTGGTCGTGTGTCCACTTACTTCTGAGAGTCTCTTTTATTATAAGTATTACCCACATACATTGATCTGATCCCGTGGTAAGTAGCTTAAGCACTTGTGTTATGGATATCAGCATCAACAGTGGATACACAAATATACCTACTTAAATATATTATATAACATACTAAGATTCAAAACAAACACCGATGTTCGTCACCCAAATATTTGTCCCGTATGGGAATCTAACCCACGACTCTTGGAACCATAGTTAGTGAACCTGGGTCACGAACCACTGTTTCAACGAACCAGTCCATAGTCATAATTTGTTGTTGTTAGCCCTTGAAGAGTCCTATGATACCAAAAGCTCTCTTAGTCTCATAGCATGAGACTAAAAACGAAAATATCATGAAATGAATGCCTGAGTACATACAATATAAATTTTCTGGCTCTTTACAGGGGTCATAAATTAGACTGAATACCTACACCTACATATAATCTGTAACTAAAAATTATATGTACCATCTAATTTTAATTCAAACATATAGTTTCCGGGAAAATGCAAGATCAATTCTATCTATTCCAATCCTTTCGATTGCACGTCGATCGCGAAGTAATTTGAAAAGCGGACCAATTACACATACCAGCTGGATCGGGCTATGCAGCAATGTATAATAATATCCGTCAGGCTGTCTGCACAATAAAGATCGCATACCTATACCACCAAACGTCGGTCCTCGTTAGCCCGCTCTAGACATGTAATTATTGTAAGTATACCGTCAGCAGAAAAGTCGGCGAAGGAAGTTTTATGATAATAAGATTTGCGGGGATGGTGGTCGCTTTGAAAATACGCTCTTTGATGCTCACAATTTTCATGTGCGCTCATTTTTAGGGTTCTGCATCTAGATAATAAAACACGTATAAAAACTTTATCTATATTTTAGCATTTATGGGTCTACACGCGATATAAGGAGTAGCAAATACATAGCTACTTACTGCCCGACGTTTCGACTGGGTTACACCAGTCATGGTTGCTCGCGATCGCCATCCCTAGAGTAAGTATCTATGTATTTGCTACTCCGAATATCGCGTGTAGACCCATAAAGACTAATATGTAATGGAACGCAAAAGTCTAAAATCACAAAAAACTTCATCTGTCTGTGTGTCAAGGTATAAAAAATACTATTGACTGTGGATTTAAACGACAAAACATTTTAGTATATATTTTTAGTCAAAATTCTATTGATACATTATAATTACTAATACCGATTGATCATTGAAGCTGTAAATATAATCTTCTAAGTAAAGACTGATTTGTAGACTTATTTGAATATATTTTGCAAGGGAAGCAAAAACTTATAGTTAATCTGTATAAAAAGGTGATAATGACAAGGCTACTCCAAGCCATCATCGTAAGTTAGTTAGGAAAAAAAGGTGCCTTCGCATATGCTTCGCATGCCTTTCTTCTTACCAACTTTCACAACTAAAAGTATATACTTAAGACAGAAAGAAAGAAAGAACTGATTTACAGCATAACTCAGGTAAGTTAAAGCATCGGCTTCCATCTTACTTAAATACTTTTAAAAAGGTATAATGTTTAATATCTATTAGTAAGGAAACTGTTAAAAGTGTGTATTTACATTAAACAAGAATTATTTTATATCTTACGGAACCCTAAGGAATCTAGTCCGATGCGGAAGTGCCTAATTTTTTTCAAGTAACGTCGTTTGGCGTTGAGTAATGTTGTTTGTCATAGTTTCTGATGTAGTGCAAAAAGTAATACATTATTTTTCATGAGGTATTTCAGGGCTGTGATTGAACTGTATAATATAGGCTGGGAATAATGTGAGCTTTTTCGCTTAATATTATATGATGATAATACTTTTTCAAATTAAAACATCAAGTAAACTAAACTGAACTGTTAAATTTATTTACGAAGTTTTGACAAAAACATTAAATAAATATTACACAACATCACATACATTGATCTGATCCCGTGGTAAGTAGCTTAAGCACTTGTGTTACGGAAATCAGGATCAACAGTGGATACACAAATAAACTTAAATATATTTAATAATACACCCAGACACGGAACAAACACCGATGTTCGTCACACAAATATTTGTCCCGAGTGGGAATCAGAACCCACGACTCTTGGAACCGTAGGTTTTGAACCTGAGTCACTAACCACTGTTCCACCGAGCCAGTCAAAAAACATTATATTTAAAGTATGACCAAGCATTAATTCGTCATACAATTCTGAAGGTCGTATTCCCGATTCGTCTTTGATGAGTCCTTAAAAAAATATAATTCACTATTTAAAATAAGCTTTAAAAAAATTGTCCGATAGAGGTCAAAATACACAAAAAAATGAATAAAAAGAGCGAGACAATACTGGCAATTGTTTAAAAATATTCGATTCAGAATGATGATAAAAATAAAATAAAGTGCTGTGCTTTATTTTTAGGATTAACGTTGCTTATGAAGACGGTTATTTCAAAGTTTCTCCGCTTTAAAAATAAACCAGAAAAGACGAATCGTCTTCGTGTAAACGCGAACTAACTCTATCATTGCCATTTATGCATCTGCGGTGCATAGACAGTATTGGAATACAAGATATTACCGAGTTCTGTTTCTGAAAGCATGCAATCCGGTTGCTGCTATTTACATTTGACAAACTGCACAGCAGCAAACTGGAACGGTAGATATGGTATCGCCAGATCAACTCTACATACAGAATATGGAATCGATTTAGCGCTACGGGCTACAAGTATGTACACACTTGTTCCTTTACAATTTGTGCCATGGAAGTAAACTATGTGGATATATTGAACGAGAGCATTCATTGGCAAGTTTTTGTTTATAGTCCAACTGTCAGCAATAGGTATTGTGACTTACACTTCACGAATAAAAAAATATTTTTCACACATGTGTTCCATGAAAAAAAAATAGTTTCTAAACACTTAGTATGCAATAAAATACTTTGACTATATAACAAAAATTAGTTGACTTATAATCAGATTTTCCATAACGTGCAATATATTGGTAGTGACTGGCTCGGTGGAACAGTGGTATGTGATCTAGGCTCAACTACGGTTCCAAGAGTCGAGGGTTCTATTCCCGGGACCGATATGTGTGACGAACATAGGTGTTTGTTCCATGTCTGGGTGCGTCATTAAATATCATCATCATCATCATTATCATCTCTGCGTTTTCCCGGTTGCATCCTTGCGGAGCCCGGGGTCCGCTTTCCTGCTCTTAACTCTCCACTTCGCACGGTCTTCGGCATCCTTCGCGGAGAGTTTGTTGGCACGCATGTCATCCACTACGACGTCAAGCCAGGCCTTTTTAAATATATTCAATATAAATGTATTCTATTCTGTATGTGTATTCGTAGTTGATTCTGACATACGTAACACAAGTGTATAAGCCACTTACCACGGGATCAGATCAATGAATGTGATGTAGTGTAATATTTATTTATCTATATTATCACTATCCAAAACATCCACATAGTTTTGCTATCCCTCCCGTCATATGTCTAATTGCTGACATTTGCGTTCCGTTCGCATTCCCAAGCGGTTGATATTTGAATATTAACCCAAGGGACAGTGTGACAATATAAATTCGCGGGAAGATTGAAAGCGTCTACATTTCTCTAAGATTATTTGTGGAATTATTTCATTTGCACGAGAAATTCGCGGGCTACTGTGAATTGCATGTTATTTGATTTGTTTTTTTGATCAAGTATTTTGTCGATAACATTCTTAGCTAGCTAGCAGTAAGTAGCTATGTATTTGCTTAACTCCTTGTTATGTGTAAAAAAAAAACTGTTAACAAACCTTATCATTTACAATATTTGTGGTGACATACCTATTAAGTAAATATATACCTGTATCAGGCAGTCACCGCCCATTCTGACAGTGTTAATAAAGGTTAGCGTAACAGGTAGTATTTAAAGAATGTAAAGTAAATAATATGTTTGAATATCTCTCTCATTGCTCGAGTGTGTGTGGTGGTTGTGTTTGTGTGTGTATGTGTTTGTATGTGTGTGTGTGAGAGTACGTATGTAATTGTGTAAGCGCGGTCATGTTTGTCTATAAAGTGTTATTTATTCCTTTAACATTGTTTCTGTATCCAAATAGCTGATACAAGTTTCTTTTTACATGTGTAGACATAAAGACTTATATTAAGTGTTATGGAACGCGAAAGTTTGAATGACTTTCTTCAACGATCAAAATGAGATTTGTCATGAATGATGGTGTACTGCAGCGGCAATTAGTATGTGCCATTCAAGGCAATTCCTTGTTAATTAGTTATTTGATTATGTATTTTTCGTGTTTGGAAGATGAGTTATGAGTGGTTTGTACATATTTTGATATTTTAACATGCCTTTATGTTTTAAAGTTGTGTGGTTTTTCATTTTCATTATGCCTACTGAGCATCCAAAATATCATAAAGTGCATTTTTTTAAACAAACTTAAATGTTACATAGTAAATTAAGTATTTAAACATCAAGCCAAAATATTTTTTTACAACTTATTTACAAACAACTATATAATTCCGTAACTTTCGGTTTTAAGAATGCATTAAAAAAAAATGATTCACTTCGAGCCTAAGCTCAAACTATACTTAACATCGTGTAAGCAAAACGTTCACGGATTCTATTAGCCGCCCCGGCCGTTTGAGTGGTAAATCATTCGGCAAACAATGCCTTGTCACGTCGCTTGGCGTTTGAACTGGCAACGGCAATTACCGGTACGTACTGAACCCTTGCTGTTGCCTGACAAACCTTCAGTTGTAATTTCAAAAGTTAACGTTGATATTACAACAGAATTTTAAAGTAGGTACCTATAGCTTGATCAAATTGAAAATACTCGTAATCGACGAGCATGCATGACGAAGTTGATGGATGTGGATGAAGCGAAAGTGGTGTACCAGGACCGTAGCACATGACAGGAAGTGACCTCTGCCTACCCCTCCGGGAAAAAGGCGTGATTTTATGTATGTATGTATGTATTGTATACCTTGATTTGAAGGTTCGCTGAAAGTTGCAACTCATTCTCAGCGCGAATGTTGTAACTCTAAATGTAGATGCAAGAATCTCAACGCTTACAAACAACTCGTGTTGTGTGAAAAAACTAAAATAAGGTCACCGATTTCAGTCGTGGCGATCTCGATAAAGATAAGCTAATAACTCAGGACAAATTATAATCTTCCCTGCGAAATTAGCTGAACTTATTTTATGGCTCTTATATCAGCTTCTTTTAGTAGCAGGACAAAGAATGTTTTTCCTGCGCTATTGGCTAAAGTGCATAAGGGTGCATATCACAAATGCACTGTCTGTTTCACTCTCCGTCAGTCTTGTGAGGTGAGACGACAATCTGACATGAAAGGCCGGTGATCATGTAGGTAGAGCTTCGGCTTATTGTGCCTTTAAAGGCACGAACTGTGAACTTTTAAACACTGGGTTGAGGTATTTCTTACAGTAAAATTCCAAAACAATTACCCGAACCCGGTTTTGAACCGGAACCTTTTAATCGAACTTTTACGACGCAGCTTTGAACAAATCTTATATACAAAATTCTCGTGTCACAGTTTTCGTTGCCATACTCCTCCGAAACGGCTTGACAGATTCTCGTGAAATTTTGTTAGCATATTAAGTAGGTCTGAGAATAGGCCAACATCTTTTTTCATACCCCTGCGTGATAAGAGTTGTCCACGCGGACGAAGGCGCGCAACTAGTTAATATCTAACATTAATTTACTTATTTCATCGTCCTCTATTTCTTAATAACTTATTCACAAGTAATTCCTAGATATCTTTTCCAATCGTCTGTCTAGGCAGATATACTTTAATACTAAGAAGGAAAGCTACTAGGTATTAATTTTCTTCCGAGAAGGAAATTGCTTGCCAGTTGGTGTCAACATGTTTACGTCATGTCATTATCAGTTAACTAATACCGGTATATCGATTAGTTCGTCGCTAATGAGTGTTATTATAGGTAGAGCTGTCTCTACCAAACAGATACATGTGTGGTTAGATAGCTAAGGACAGGGTGTGAATATTGGATTTCATATTTTTAAGCTATTGCATAGCTTTTATCGCGGGCTTTGAGCGCGGCGACCGAACCAAGAAATTCCGTAACGAAAAAATCCTCACAATCGTCTAACGTCGTTTCAGTTCGGTAGACTTCGGCACGGTGTTTGGGTGCATGCGGTTAGACGTATTGTACGACTCTACGAAACTCGCACGAATCGAGACGAGCTGCTCCGAAATCGGACGATGCTATGCAATAGCTATACGGCAGTCCCCGAGTGTCACACGTCTTTTTTTTTAAATCATGTATTAATTTGAGGAGGGTGCATATAACGGACAAAATAAACAATTTAAGGGTCCCTAGCCTCAAAAGGGAACACGTTACCCTAGGAATAGTCTATCCTAAAGGAGAGCTATGAGGCCTTAGTCAATTTCAGGCTAAACGAAATCAGTAGAGATTTTTCCACTACTTTATCGAGTACCTTTTGAATACCATGCGATAACATTTCATGTAGCGTTTAAAGTATGATAATGCCTATTTAATGTGTTGGAAGAAGTCATCAGGCAACTCTCGCCTTTGTCTAAAAAGCTTTCTCTACCTTTTAAGATCGAAAACGCGAACAATGTATCCGTAATATTAAAACTAACTGGTAAGTAGGTATCTAAATCTTATATATAAAATTCTCGTGTCACAATGTTCGTTCCCGTCATCTCAAACGGCTTGACCGATTCTCATGAAATTTAGCAATTTAGATAAAATTTGGCACGCAGACAAGAGAGAAAAAAAGGAATGGCTTGGTGAAACAATGGCTAGTGACCCTGGTTACGATTCCAAGAGTCGTGGGTTTGATTCAAACTCGGGACAAATATTTGTGTGATGGACATCGGTGTTTGTTCCATGTCTGGGTATGATTATGTATTGAAGTTTGTATTTATATAATATTTATGTATGTATATCAGACTCTGACCCCCATAGTACAAGCTCTGCTTAGTTTGAGGTCAGGTGGCCGCGCGTGGATTACCCAAACCGAAGCGAGGATGAGATACTAGTTATTTGTAAACCTTTTAAGGTAAATAAAGCAAAGAATGTATCGTACTAAGACTCGCTGATAGTAGCAGGTATTACGAGTACTCAAGGCATTAGCAACATACATGTGGCCTTACGCACACACTCCAAACAACTCTAACCTGTAACTTAGTCTATAAAACGCTTAATCAATACTCCGCTTGAGCGGAAAGAATGCGAGAGAAAGAAAAATAAAACATTTATATGAACACTAAAGGAAATAGTGGTTCGAACGGGCGACCTCGCGCAAATCCGATTACATTTCTACTTGCCCCGGATTACTGGTACGGAGTGGGGAATTGGTCGGTGATTGGATCTTTATTTAATAAGCGATGCGATTTTGTTCTCGGTTTTGTTTGAGACAGTCCTTTAATATGTGCGATGCAATTGAAAGCCGATTGGCAGCAGAGGGGGAATCCCCGGTGAGCTGGAGAAGAGCTGGATCCGACAAGTTCTCTAAAATTTGTCTTAAGATTCTTAAGAGGTATATATATCAAAAGTACCAGAAATCGACGAGCATGCATTAAGAGGTTGATGGATGTGGAAAAGCGAAAGTGGTGTGCCAGGACCGTAGCACATGTGAAGTGATCTCTGCCTACCCCTCTGGAAAAAGGGCGTGATTCTATATATGTATTTTTATTAAGATCCAGGTTTTTATTGCTATCAATCTCTCTAGCTACGACTCTAGTACGTAGGCATGTAATTTACCTAATACAACAGTTTTATCTAACAAAAGCACTGAAGTAACAAGCCTACTCCAAACTCTAGGTCAAACGAGACTTGTTGAAAAGTGTCCCTACTCAAAATCACTTTTGACGACGCTGACAGAACAAAAATCGTTTGTAGAAGCTCTCAAGGAATGTCTAAGTCATAATAAGTATAAGTTACAAGGTTACTTTCAGGCGTCTTTGGTATTTCACGAATTGATAACAATAGGCAGGTTTTTTGGGGTTCCGTATCCGATTGACACCAAAGAGACCATTATGAGACCAATATGCCTTCGTTATCCTTCATAATCATCATCATCATCAGCCCATATCTGTCCCCACTGCTGAAGCACGGGCCTACTCTACACTAGGCCGTTATTATTATTATTACCATATGAATTAATATGTGAGATAAACTGACGTATGTCACATCTAGCTCTTCACCAGAAAAATGAAGACAGTTTACATTTTCACATAATAATATATTTCTTCAATTTATACAAACAACAAAAGAGGAATAAAAAAACAAAACTGACTTCCGTATACAAACGGATATTTTTTTAAAATGGTGCGCCACCCTTCGTGCGCAATTCCGACTCGCACTTAGCCAGTTTTAGTCTATTTTTCGCAAGCTCTACATATTGATTGGCTCGTTATATTGTATTTAAACTATGCTCCAAAGTAGTGAAATTTTCTTATAATATCAGTAGACGCTTGTTTACGTATTCACACTGTTTAACATTTTACTAAGATAATAAATAACTTTTTAAAAGAAAATCATTAAATAAGTAATCACAAACAATAGATGTATCAAGTCTTTGAAAAACTACCAAATTACTTTTAATGGGTTTGATAGAAAATTGTGTGGGCTTTTGGAAAAACTTAGGTTGTTATTGTTTGTGAGAGTTTTTGAATGTTTGCGTTAAGTTTAAAAAAGGGCTTACAAAGCTTGGCTGTTTAGAATGACTATATTTTTGTAGATGTGTGACTAATGATGTAGGTACAACTATTGAGAATTTCCATTTGTTTAGTTCGTTTTTTTAAGTTTTTCATTTAAAACTTTCGCGTTTCATTTGTTTTCATTATATTCCCTGAAACCTAAAGCGATGTCTAATGAAGTATAGTTACAGAGCCCACGACCAAAACCATGTCTCATAGCAATACAGCCAAAACCGCATCAATCGATAAATAAGATTATTCTGAACTCGAAAATACCAATATCAGACATTTTCTGCGTAGCGTTTGATCTGACCGAATTATCAAAATTTTCAAAGAATTTTACCGAACTGCAACATAGCAATATGTCTGATTTGCAGACTGTAGTTGAATGATGGTTCTGAGATACCAGGAAACATATTTTTCAGACATTAGTGATGTAGCGTAGTAGCAGACCCGTAAAATCACTTAAAAAGATTAAAAATGAGACAAAAAAATGTCTCATAGCAATACGTCTGAAAATCTTTTTTATTAGTAAATTTTGGTTATTTGATGCGAACAAAATAATTTTCAGACGGAAATGTAGACGCATAAAATTTTGAGACCGTTTTGAAAATGTTAACTAATTTTACCGATCGGTAGCCTGAGCGGTTATGTGCTACGCACAAAATGTCTGAAAACAAACTTTTTCGTAATACAATTTTATTATAAAATCGATGTAAATTTTCACTATCAGACGTATTGCTATATTACCGACTCCCTATTTTTTTGTCACAGCAGAAATGGCCTCGCACGCAGTTGCTACACTTTCGACCGTTACTATTACTATATACCTAGTCGGGTTCAGAATCATACAATCTAACGATTTTATAGGGTTTTTGCCGTATTGCTATGAGACATGGTTTTGGTCGTGGGCTCTGTAACTAGTAGAAAATACAGAACAACATATTTTTATTGTCAGTCAAAACGTCGAGATACGAACATATAAAACACTCTATCGAAGAACTATTTTCAAACCTTTTTCTTGAGTCGAAAGATTGATAACTGCCTCGTTGGTCTATTAGTAGCAAGCGCTGCGGAAGGCCTGGGAGGTCGGGCAAAATTTGTATGCGTTTTTCTGCAAGGAAATTACTCAGCCCGGAGTCAGGAAGTTGGCGGTTGCACACCCGTGCCTCGGAAAGCACATTAACACGGTGGTCCTGCGCCCGACCTCTCATCGGTCATGTCGGATAACCGTCTCATCAGACTATGAGAGTAAGAAAACAGAGAGTTCACTTGTGTTTGCGCACATACTTATGCACTTGTTATAGTATGTATGCGCAATTGGCTCATCTTAATTGAGATCGGCCGCCATGTCCGAAATCGGTCGGACGCCTTATTATTAATATCTGAAAAACTAGCATTTTAAGCGGCAGAATCTTTGTGTTTGTATGTATGTATTTGCGTTTTGTTATGGCTTTTAAGTATATATAAGTCTCTATCTTTTGCGCTATGAGCTGCAGGTTCAATCCCCACCCGGGACAAATATTGAGTATTGATATTTTTTGTTTGTTCCGTGTCTACGTGCACTATTATACATTGAAGTAAAAATAAATATTTGTAGAATCAATCAATTAAGCTAACAAACTATACTAATAAACTTTGTTTGTTTGAACGCGTTACTCTCAGGAAATACTGGTTAGAAATGAATCGAAATTATTTTTGTTTTGGCTGGACTATTTATCGAGGAAGGCTTTAGGCTATATACTCGTAGGAAATGGAGGAAAACGTGGACGAAGTCGCTGGCGCAGTTAGTAAATAAATGAATAGATAGCTTAACACAAGCATGCCTTTATATATTTTTGACTCTATAACCTAATTGATCACAACGTGATGGTTATGTAACCAATGCAAGATCTCATTAGTGCAATTTCTTGAATGCTGCCATTTGTCAGGCCAGTTTCATACGAATTTTTTACAAGTTGCTAATTAGATGAGACTTATTTACTTTATTGTAGCAAAGAAACAATGGAAAATGTGTAAAAACGGAGGAAAACGCGGACAGACTCGCTGACACAGCTAGTCAGATATATGAATGTATTTATATCTTCATCACCAAATGTGATTTGCCAAAAACGCCTGTATATCCTGTGGCAAAAGCTATTGAGCACAGAAATGTCCCGTTATCCCGCTTGGCATAAATCCTTCTGATAATCGGCTTACGCCAAATTACTTCTACGGGCACCTTGTTTTGATAAAAAATACCGGAGTAATATCACTGAGGGTGTTTCACTTGTAATCCCCAAGCGTAATGGTATGTATGTTTGTAGCCGACCTCAAAAAGTGAGTACATCATCGTCATCATCATCCCATATATATCTCCACTGCTGCTGGGGCATTGGCCTACCCTAACCTAAACTAGGGCGATCAGGCCTTAGTCAACCACGCTGGCCAAGTGCGGTGTCGACTACACAACATTAGAATTTCACGATGTTTTCCTTCACCGATAATACTTCGAATAATCGTACATATGCATTTCAAATTTGCAGAACAAAGTGCACACACGTTGAACTGGTGACTTATCACATGGCAAGCAACGACCTTAACCCCTCGGCCAAAGATAAAATGTCATTAATTGTCACTCGCAACACGACTCTGAAAAAAAAACCATCCAAGCTTAATTATATTACGGTCACAAAAAAAGTCTAACATTTCCCTAAAGTAATTTCAGACAAAATGCACCTACAAAATAAGACGTCTCAAGACAAAATAATAACCGAGAATTCCTCGTAATTTATCCGAACATTACATCCTTCAAATTGTTCCGGGATACCAATCCTCTTTTCCTGTTTACATCCAATGTCTAATAGAATTTTTATATTTATCCCGCTCATACCCATAATGCTCGAAGTACCCGTGGTAGATCAGGTAAGTTATGTTCACTTAGGTATAAAAACAGAAAATGTTCGTTCGACATTAAATTCAACCGTAAAGCGAATGAATTATACCGAATTAGATATCACGCGTAGGTACGTTCCCTTTTACGATGTAGTACGGATAGGTATTGGGGATACTATTGGTTCTGTGACATGGATACAAGAGTGATGAAGAAGTGTGTTTGTAAAACGTACAAAATAAAGTTAAGCTTTGAATTTAACTTTTTTAAATATATTTACTTTTAGAACTTACTAAAACGGCTGTTTCACAAATTAATTATTATGTTTACATTGAGATAATGGTACTTTTAATGAATTTTAATTAACGTAATGTAAATGAAAACGTTTCAGTAGTGTAAAAATACAGTCTCAGTTATTATTGTAATACTACAGGATCATGATAGGTTTTGTCTTAGTGCTTTGAGACCTTATTCATGATAGGTTATACGTTTAAATATAGTTTTAAGAACTACACAAGTCATTTGTCAATAATGACGATAAGGCGTCCGACCGATTTCAGCCATGGCGGCCGATCTCAATTGAGATCAGCCAAGTGCGCTGGACATAATTTATAATGCACAAGTGTGCGCGCAAACACAAGTGCACTCTCTATTCCCTTACTCTCATAACTCGGTGAGACGGCAACCCGACATGATCGATGAGAGATTGGGCGCAGGACGTGCTTTCCGAGGCACGGGCTTTCAACCGCCAACTTCCTAACTCCGGGCTGAGTAATTAATTTCATTACAGAAAAAGTCACACAAATTTGCCCGACTCTGGATTCGAACCGGGGACCTCTCGGTCCTAACGCAGCGCTTGCTACCAATAGACGAACGAGGCAATAATGACGATAAGCATTAAATAAATAATTTGTTAGTTACTCGACTGAGTGAAAGTGAGAACCTATAATATAGTAATGGCCACATTTTTACGTACCTATTCGTAGGTTGGAATATACGAATCCCTTAGTCGGAGAAATTATTTTGGATAAATTTTCGTTAGGTACCTATGTTAGAGGGTCCAATTTGATAAGTTATTTTTCATGAAAATCTTTTATTGCTGTAGCGACGAAAAGCGTATGTTAGGAGGGCTTGCTATTAGATCAAAGCTCTTAGTAGAGTTTACTTTACCATTTTTTGTTAAGTATTAACTTTTTTCGACGCTATTACGCGTGCAATAATAAAAACTAGGAAACAACAGTGTTATCCACACCGCTGGACAAAGGTCTCCTTAAAACTCCTCCATCCCGTGCTCTATATAAGGCTTGTCAGTTCTTTGATAACTGAACCAATCGTCACTCAACTTCCTGGGCCTTCCTCTTTAGGTAACCGGATTATAACCGCATATTCTTTTGAATCAAGTGAATTCAAGTGTTCCGAAAAAAAAAGAAAACGCTCATAAATAACAATGACGTTAATCGAGAAACAGTACGAGCCCAATTCTGGCACTCGCGAGCATTAAAAACAACAAAGACCCGGCGGATCCCGGCGGCGCTTCACACAAAAACCGGTATACTTATTTGCTTTGACATTTTCGCTACCGCGGGGACTTTCATTTCCTACCAGTACTTTTTTTTTTATCCGGCGGGTCACTTTTTGCCGCACAACTTTTGTTTCGCAATTTACCGATAGTGTGCCGGTTTTTTTTTCGCCGTCGCGATTTTTTGCAACATTTTAACGGGAACGCGGGACCAGTCATTCACTCCGTGCTTGGTTCGATTAAACCCGGAACGGAATGAGCTGTTTGAGTACTTTTATTTGCAGTTCCACAATGGCGGGTCGTTATGTAAAACTGTTGGGCGCGCGTTGTAAATGTTTTCCAAGATGCGCCAAACGTTAATCACGATTGTTCTTTAACGGTTTGTCCTTTTATTTGGTTGGTTTCCAGAATGCACTGCACTGCTGAGGCACGGGCCTCCCCTAAACTGCGTTCAGGTCAACCACGCTGGCCAAGTGCGAGTAGGGCGACTACACAACCTTAGAATTCCTTCGTAGGTGTGCAGGTTTCCTCACGATGTTTTCCTTTTACCGTTAAAGTGTCAAATAATCATATCTAACTAACTTATCACATGTTTTTTTTTTAAATTAATCTATTACTCAGACAACCAATTCTGGACTAAATATTAGTCCTTATGGGTCTACACGCAATATTAGAAGTAGCAATTACATAGCTACTTACTGCAGACCCATTTAAACTAATATTTAGTGTAATGGAGCGCGAAAGTCTAAAAATCTTACATAACCAATTCTGAGAGATAATGGAGATTGAACCCACTGTTCCTGGCGTAAATACAAGCTCTACCAAATATTCCACAAAGTTACTCTTATAAAACAATACCAATAAAGTCATAACGATTTTCTAGAAACTCACATGCTTCACAAAGCATTATACACTTAAGTTGTACAAAAAGGATCGCACACAGAAGTCTAGAGTTAAGTTAGTGAAGTTCAATTGTCATAATTGCTTCTAGCTCTCAACAACTTCGCGAAGCTTAATGATGTGACTTGGTCTACGCGGTCTAACTTGGCAATAACTTACTTAGAGCACAACTCGACATTATGTATTATGTAAGAAGCTCACAATAGCTTTAAGCTGCGTATCTAAATTTAAAATTAACGGTCGATGGTCAAAAGTGTTTGTTACAAACCGCTTACCATCAGATGGAGGGAGGTGATTCTCTAATTAAAAAACAATAAAAAAGATACTACGTAAGTAAAATTGTATTAATTAAAATATTATATAATAACAGGCTGATTATACACTAGTAATTATGAGATGAGCAAGCTGTACAGGATTCAGACAAACATTTTTGTTTTTTATTTAGCAGAATAAAAGTTTCAAATACTTTCTTCCTGTGGATTGCTTTGATTTGTGAGTAGTTCAAGTAATTTATATTACCTACCTATTTCTCAAATTCACGAGCTTCGTTTTTATCAATGGAACAATTTTCACTCTTTCCTGGACTTTTCTAACTCCTACAGTTTCTTGTACGTCATGACATTAAATTTTCCTTTAATCACTTCCTGTCCCATTGTATGCTTAAATTTTTGAAACTACGCAACGGATTTTGATGCAGTTTTTTTTATAGATAGAGGGATTTAATGGATAGTTTAATGTATTCTATACTGACTCGGTGGAACAGTGGTTAGTGACCCAGAATCACTACCTACGGTTCCAAGAGTCGTGGGTTCGATTCCCACTCGGGACAACTATTTGTGTGACGAACATCGGTGTTTGTTCCGTGTCTGGGTGTATATTAAGTATATTTGTATCCACTGTTGATTCTGATATCTGTAACACAAGTGCTTAAGCTACTTACCACGGGATCAGATCAATGTATGTGATGTTGTGTAATATTTTTTTTATTTTTATTTATTCTGTACCAGAAGCGAAGGTATAATTAAGACCTAAAAAGGGTTAAGGTATAACATTAAATACTTACTTTTAAACATTATTTGAATTAACGTGTATGGATGATACAATACACAAGTTCAATTTAACAATACATAGGTGCCACTATGAACCTAAGGTGTCAAAACTCATAACAATAAATAACCAACTCCAAAATTCATGGTTCTTCGCCCAACTGAATGTTATTTGAATGCGTCCCATTCGTTGCGAACGACCAAAACGGTTGGAACGGCAAAAATTCCATAGCATAGGTCACCGTGCAATTGTGAATAATCATCTGTTCACAAACTATCTCGCAAATTTTGAAATATAGCTAAATTGTTATTGATAATCATTTCAAGCATAATTTCCCGACAAACTCATCGCAATTGACTGGCTCGGTGGAACAGTGGTTAGTGACCCAGGTCCACTACCTACGGTTCCAAGAGTCGTGGGTTCGTTTCCCACTCGGGACAAATATTTGTGTGACGAACATCGGTGTTTGTTCCGTGTCTGTGTGTATTATTAAATGTATTTAAGTTTATTTGTGTATCCACTGTCGTTTCTGATTTTCGTAACACAAGTGCTTAAGCTACTTACCACGAGATAATAGACCATATTAAGCATGTCGCACCTGAAGCGCCCGGGATCATAGGAGGGGAAAAACATGAGCTGGAAGGGCATTCCATGCCTTAATGGCACAGGGCATAAAAGAGGAATTGATCCTCTTGGTAGAAGCTACCAGCGCTTGCATCATTGTATGTTGATGATAGCGCGGTTAGGCACATGGCATTTTTAACGGGACCCTTATACTAAGCCTCCACCCTCCGTCTGTCCGTCTGTCTGCCCGCTTGTCTGTCTCCAAGCTGTATCTCATAAACCGTGATAGCTATAAAGCTGAAATTTTCACTAATTATCCATTTCTGTTGCAGATATAACAACAAATACTAAAAATTGAAAAAGATACAATATAAAGGGGGTTCCCGATAAAATACTCTTTTTTTTAACATAATTGATACGGAACCTTTAGTGCGCGAGTCCGACTGGCACTTGGTTGATTTTTATATATTGTTGTATAGGTACTCGTAAATACCACCAACAAGTGCATTCCCAAGGAGGGTTGGTGTCAGGCAGGCGGCCGACTGTAAAGTTATGCCACACCTAAATGCAACATGGACGGTATAAATGGAATGTTGTGCGATAGGGTTAGGGCGTACCCCACAGGCGACGCGCAAGGGCAGCACCCCGCCCCTGTGGGAAATGGACTAGGGTTGTTGCTTCACCCGGGCGGGAGCAACGTAAGAAGCGAGCCCGGGAAGTAGGAATGAGAATGGTAAGCTGGAATGTAGGAACGATGACTGGCAGGGGAGGGGAATTAGCAGACATATTGGAAAGAAGACGGATAAACGTTGCGTGTTTGCAGGAGACGAAGTGGAAGGGTAGAAAAGCTAGGGAAATCGGGGCAGGGTATAAGTTTTTCTACTGTGGATGTGATGGTAAAAGGAATGGAGTGGGAATAGTACTTGACAAGGAATTGAAAAAATGTGTGATGGATGTTAAGAGAGTGAATGATCGAATTATAAGGATGAAGGTGATGATTGAAGGGTCAGTTATGAATATAATGAGTGTTTATGCGCCGCAAAGCGGGTGTGATGATGTGGTGAAAGAGAAGTTTTGGGAGGATTTTGACGATGTAGTGATGGACATCCCACTCAGTGAGGAAATATATATCGGAGGGGATTTTAATGGCCATGTGGGAAGAATGAAAGAAGGATATGAAAGAGTACATGGGGATGGGGCTTTGGAAGCAGAAACACTGAAGGGGATATGCTACTACAGGCCGCTACCGCTTTTGATTTGGCCATCGTCAATACCTATTTTGAAAAACAAAATGAACACCTAATTACCTACAAAAGCGGGAGCCACAACACCCAAATCGACTACTTCCTTCTTAGAAGGAAAAATATCAAGTTAGTCAAGGACTGTAAAGTAATACCCGGAGAACCTCTAGTAACCCAACACCGACTTCTTTTGTTGGAGGTAAAAATAATTAAAAGGACAATTCGTAAGCCCAAGCCTCCACCAAAAATCAGATGGTACATGCTAGAAAAAGAAGACTGTGCGAAAGAATTTCGAAAACGTGTGAATGAAAAAATAATGGAGATGAATGATAACATTAAACTCAAATCTATGAACGAATGCTGGAATGAAATGGCCGCGTGTATGCGAAGTGTTTCAAAAATTGTGTGTGGTGAGACGAAAGGGAAGGGAAATATTGAAAAGGATACATGGTGGTGGAATGAAGAAGTACAGAAGGCTTTGAAAGAAAAGAAGTATGCATTTAAAGATTGGAAAAATGGGATAGATGTTGTCCCGGAGGTGAAGGAGCAGAAGAAGAAAGCATATGATGAATGTAAGAAAACAGCTAAAAGAATGGTTGCTATTGCTAAAGGTAAAGCGCAAAATAAATTATATAAATCACTGGAAAGCCCCCAAGGACAGAAAAACCTTTACCGTTTAGCAAGATTGCGAGAGAGGAATGCGAAGGATGTAGCCCATATTAGGTGTGTAAAGGACGACAGTGGAAGAGTTTTGACAGAGGATGCAGAAATAAAACAGCGCTGGAAGGAATATTTTGAGAGGTTAATGAACGAGGAAAATACTTGGAATGGAGACATAGAAAACGTGCAAACAAATATAGGTTTGGTAAATGAAATAAGTGTTGAAGAGGTAAGACTGGCTGTGAGAAGTATGAAAAATGGTAAATCTGTGGGTCCAGATTCTATACCAGTTGAAGCATGGAAGGTTTTGGGAGCGGATGGATGTAAGTGGCTGGCTTTATTTTTCAATAAATTGTTGCAAGAGGAGACGATCCCGAAGGAATGGTGCAGCAGTTCGCTGGTACCCATTTTTAAAAATAAGGGTGATGTGCAGGAATGCAACAACTATCGAGGAATAAAGCTAATGTCACACAGTATGAAAGTATGGGAGAAAGTAATAGATAGAAGAATGAGAGAGGAATGTGAGGTTACCCACAACCAGTTTGGTTTTATGCCAGGACGGGGGACAACAGATGCAATTTTCGCCTTACGACAACTATGCGAAAAGCATCGTCGTGCGCATAAAAACCTCCACATGGTTTTTATCGACCTAGAAAAGGCGTACGACCGTGTCCCCAGAAAAGTCCTATGGTGGGTTTTACATAAGAAAGGCATGCCTGGGAAGTATGTAAGGCTGGTGCAAGGGATGTATGAAGGAGCGCGCACGAACGTCCGATCCGAAGCCGGCGTGACAGACGAGTTCAATGTGGCAGTTGGTTTGCACCAGGGATCGGCTTTAAGCCCATTCCTGTTCCTCCTGGTGATGGATGTTTTAACATCAGACATACAGGAGGAGGCACCCTGGTGCATGCTGTTTGCCGACGACATTGTTCTTGTCGGAGAAGATGCAGCTGAGGTGCAAAGCAGACTGGGAAAATGGCAAGAAAAATTGGAGAGAGTTGGATTGAAAATAAGTCGCACCAAAACAGAGCATCTGTTCTGCGGCTTTGGTGACTCCTCCAGTTTTTCTCCAATTGCCTTAGATGGTGTAACCCTACCGGTCTGCTCCGACTTTAAGTACTTAGGCTCACTTTTCCAAAACGACGGCAATATTGATCGAGACGTTAAGAATCGAATGAATGCTGGATGGATGAAGTGGCGACAGGTCTCGGGAACAACTTGTGACCCACAAATGCCCCTTAAACTTAAGGGGAAAATTTACAAAACGGTCATCAGACCTGTCGCGATGTATGGATCAGAGTGCTGGGCAATGAAAAAGACTGAAGAGAGGAAGATGCATGCAAATGAGATGCGTATGTTGAGATGGATGTGTGGAGTTACAAGGTTGGACAGGATTAGGAATGAATATATAAGGGAAGTCTGAAAGTTGCACCAATTTTAGAAAAGGTGAGAAGTGCAAGGTTAGCTTGGTACGGGCATGTTATGAGGAGGGAAGAAAGCCATGTGACTAGAAGAGCGATGAGTATGAATGTCAATGGACGTAATAGTAGAGGAAGGCCGAAGAAGACATGGATGGATTGCGTGAGAGATGATATGGGAGTGAAAGGAGTACACGCAGAGATGACGAATGACAGGCCCGAGTGGAAGAAATATACATGTTGCGCCGACCCCACTTGGCGTGGGACAAGGGCAGGAGAATGATGATGATGATAGGTACTCGTAAATCCCGAACATTTTCAGTTTTTTCAAATGTTTTTGTTCTTGCTGAATTCATTTGCACGTAGATATAAACGATTGAAACTAGGTAAGCAACGTAAAAAGAAATTGAATACCACTTTTGAAAACGCCGGTAAAAACCGTAGTCACGTAACATGAAGTGGTATTAAAATTTAACATATTGACTTCCTCTCTTTTCGGGGGAGGAAAATGAACCTGTTTTCAGAAATTTAAATGAGTTGACTTTAACCCTTAACTACCCAGTAAGCTTTTGTAACATAACTGACCAGTAGTGTCCAACAGACACATTTGATAAATATAAGGTGTGATAAGTGAAAAACAAGTTATTTAAATTAAACAGATATTGGAATGAACTTCAGTAATGTATTTTTGCACTTGTGGAGTTACAGATGTATATTTTTTCAAAATTTGTAGCAGTCATTATATGATTGCACTCATCACAGCACTTGATAGAAACGCTGTTAATATCGAAGAGTAAACTAACAACGCTTTATACTTTTCACAGCAGATTTAGATAATTATCTGAATCTGCTGACCATACTGCTGACCAATTGGTCAGCAGTATTGGTATTGGTCAGCTCCTACATGGTTTATGGCTGCTAATTGCTTACTTGATGGACTTTCCTTACTTTGTCTCCGTGTATGAGCTGTTACCAATACTGTTGAAATTTCACGCATAAATAGTTTTTTTTTGTATTTTATTTTGCGTGTGTTCCAATACTATAACATCTCATCATCATCATCAGCCCATTTCTGTCCACTGATGGACATAAGCCTCCCCAAATGCACTTCTCAGCTCCTACCAGCCGTCCTGCGCAGATCGTCCTACACTACGTTACATAATAACATCTAATATAAATATATTTTAAATTTGCTAGGTACCTATTCGTTTTATACTGAACTCTACTATCTACACTCATGAGTCATAATCATCACCCTCACTCCAAGAATTATAAAATTCTTTCATTACCATTTACAGTTGCTGGTTCTGTCACATTTTTTCAATCTCGAATCAGTATGCACAAAAGTATTTTCATCGTTACTGTAAACATGTTCAAGTTGAAGTTTAAGTCTTATTGGTTACCCTTTATCTATTTATCTGAATAATACTGAATAAGTGGACTATTATGTGGTGTCTTGTGTGTCTAATCACTGATATGCGACATGAAAACAAAGACGACAATTATAACGCAAAAAAGTGGTGTCAGATTATTATGGCTGTAAAATATTAATCGTTATGACCCACCCGTCATCATAAGTTATACGTTAATATAAATAAAAAACAATCTTTGTTCACATTCTCATACAAAATGTTATTGTGTCTATTGGACACTTGTGGGTTGATGAAGTACTATTTTTGTATATTTAAAATATCTAATAAATCTTACATGTTATAAATATTCTAAAAGCACTTTTAGAATCTTAAAACATTGGAGATCAAATAGGTATAAGGCCGATTCATAAAAATGAATACTTTAGTTTTTATCAAAACTTAAACGCAAAAATGTGTCCGCGAGACACTTGTGGGTTGTTAAGGGTTAAACGAAATAACTTTATTTTAAATTTACTTCCGCTCACCTAGTTAGGATGACATTATATCTATTTATATAATTATATTAAATTATCTCACATACACCATAAGGGTTCTACCCCAAACTTTAACAACAAAGTGCCCACTAATTACAAAATTTAATGTTTACGGGTTACTGAGACAGTTAAACTTCGAATTTTACTCGCATATTGTGAACCTTATTGCAAGGTAATAAGGCTACATAAGCGAATGAGCCTTAATACCGATTGCACAAAAGGACCGAATTATCTTGTCCATATTTTATGTGATAATATAACTCGTGGAGTTTGTTGTCTCTACACAATGACGCTGGAGTGTGACAAATGAAAAAGTAATCATATTAAAAACTCATTTCTCTCTTATATGTTACATACGTAATTATGTTATTTTAATTACTTTCTTGCTGTACGTTGAACGTACACGATGTTTGGTCAAGTTTAACTTGTTGATAGGAAATGAGAATATTGTACAACTGTCCGGGATATTTACCATGTTGTTTCGTTTTAATGAGCTCCCGATATTTCGGCACTGTTGCAAGCGCCATGATCACGGGTGAACTGTAGGACTGCGAGAATGACGGTAGGTCTAAGGGCAGACATATCGGTATACCCTCTTTCTCAGTCTTTTATTACGCACGACATTAACGACATACGCACTACAGTTGATCATGGTGCTTGCAACAGTGCCGAAATATAATAATAATAATAATAAACAAAGAAATACTGGAAAAGTTTAAGACAGTAATAGAAGAATATTCCGAATCGGACCCAGGAAGTCGACCAAGATTACCAAGAATAAGGGAAAATAAAAAACTCTACCATCTAGTGAATATATTCAACAGGAAAATTCTCGCTGATTTTGTCTATCCAGACTCAGACATAGTACACATCCATCTACTTGTATACTGTACAGCGTTGGTAATAAGTAAGCAAATGGGATACAGAATACAAGAAAACTCACAAATACACACAAGAAAATCACAAGTTACAAAGAGACCATGGCAAGTACGACTAGAAAACAGTATAGTACAGTTGAGAGCTGATATAGCAAGGTTATCACAGTACATAAACAACAATAGGTCAAGAAAATTAGTAGCCAAAGTAAAAAAAATATTGAAAAAATATCAAGTTCACTCCACACACGAAAATAATAACTCCACACCACAAGACGTTCTAGATACACTTAAACAGAAATTAGCCCTAAAAACACACAGATTATCTCGATATTTAAAATCTTTCAACAGAAAACTAGACAACAAACTCTTCCAACAAAGTGAGAAAGGATTTTATAGATCCCTTAATAACCCAAAGAACGGGGACTCCCGCGATATACCAATACCCACCGAAGAACAACTAAAAACTTACTGGGCAAACTTGTGGGAGAGAGAAAAGGCACATAACGATGAAGCAGATTGGGTGAAACAAGAAGAAACAAAATGGAAGAGTATAGATGAAATGGAATTCGTAGATATTTCTGAAGAAGATATTGAAATAGTGACCAGAAAAATGAAAAATTGGAAGGCCCCAGGAATAGATGGTATCCAGAGTTTTTGGTATAAGAAGCTAATAACTTTACATGAACCCTTAGCTAAAATTTGCTCTCAAATCATTAAAGGCGAAGCAGAATTACCAGACTTTGTTACTAAAGGTATAACTCATATGCTTCCAAAAAGTTCAGATACAGCCAACCCTGCACAATACAGACCCATAACATGTTTACCAACTTTATACAAATTAATCACAGCTTGCGTTACAAATAAAATCAATCGACATATAGAATACAATAATATTTTAAATGAAGAACAAAAAGGATGTAGGCAGAACCATAGAGGATGCAAGGAACAATTAATTATAGACTCATTGATTTCTAAACATGCTCATAAGAACCATAACAACTTACATCTAACTTACATTGATTACAAAAAGGCATTCGATAGCGTTCCTCATTCTTGGCTAATTAGAGTTTTACAGATTTATAAAATTAACCCAACAATAATAACCTTCCTGGAAAATGCTATGACTAAATGGAGAACATCCTTATTAATTTCCACCAAAACTACTAAACTATGTACAGATGAAATTAGAATAAGTAATGGCATCTTCCAAGGAGATTCATTAAGTCCACTTTGGTTCTGCTTAGCACTCAACCCTCTTTCTCATTTGCTTAATACTACGAATAAAGGTTATAAACTCTCAGACAAAGCTACAGTGACTCACTTAATGTACATGGATGACATCAAAATTTTCTCAAACACATATGAAGACATGAAGGATTTAATAGAAATAACAGCACAGTTTAGTAAAGATATAAATATGACTTTTGGTTTAGATAAATGCAATTCACTACATATACATAAGGGTAAAATAGTTTCTGGTGATTATAACATTAATGAAGAAATTAATATAAAAGCTATGAACAGTTCTGACGTTTACAAATACCTAGGAATAAAACAGAATAAAACTATAAACCATACACAAATAAAGAAAGAACTAATGAATGAATATATAAGAAGAGTAAATTTAATATGTAAAAAACAACTTAATTCTAAAAATTTATTTAAAGCACTAAACACATACGCCATACCGATACTCACATATTCATTTGGTGTAATAAAATGGTCAAACACAGACATTAATAATTTACAAATTAAAACTAGGACCACGTTAACAAAGAATAAATACCTGCACCCAAAATCAGCCACAGAACGCATGTCTCTGAAAAGGGATATGGGAGGAGGGGCTTAACAGATATTAAATTACTATGGGAAACTCAAATCAACAACTTAAGGCAATTTTTCTACAATAAATCTGAAAGCGAAATCCACAAAGCCGTAGTAGAACATGATAATCAATTGACTCCACTTAATCTTTATAATACACAGCAATCTTACAATAGCGCGCAAGCTAATGAGAGAGAAAAACTTGAATCATGGCAGAAGGAAACAACTACACGGAAGACATGTTCATGATCTAGATCAACCGCATATAGATAGGGAAGCGTCAAATAAATGGCTTAAGATTGGCTATCTCTACCCTGAAACAGAAGGCTTTTTAATATCCATACAGGACCAAGTTATAAATACAAAAAATTATAGAAAATTCATCATAAAAGACCCAAGCGCTCAGGACGACAGATGTAGAAAATGCCATAGAAATCCCGAAACCATCCAACATATTATCAACGCTTGCCCAGTACTCACCCAAAATGATTACACACACCGACACAATCAAGTCGCACATTACATACATCAAAAATTAGCTATAAAACACAAATTACTACCGCCAAAACGTACTCCATACTACCAATACACTAAAACTGTACTGGAGAGTACCAACTACAGGATATACTTCGACAGAGCAATACTTACTGATAAAACTATCCACTGCAATAGACCAGACATCACTTTATTAGATAAATCACACAAAATAGCATACCTCATAGATGTCGCAGTCCCAAACACCCACAATATAAAAAAAAGCATATCAGACAAAATACACAAATACTCAGAGCTCAAAGAAGAAATACAACGCATTTGGGATTTGGAAAAAGTATATGTTGTACCCCTGGTGCTCTCCAGTACTGGCGTCATACCCCATCATCTACACCACAGCATTAAACTACTTGACCTCCCGGAAAACACGTACATAACAATGCAGAAAGCAGCAGTCTTAAACACGTGTCGCATTGTCAGACGATTCCTGCAGGATGAACCGTCTAACAATGACGACATAAATATATAATAAATTAGTCTTCTTGGCCTTAGGGCCCGTTGCTAATTTTAATACCAGCTTTCTAGCTGAGAAAAAAAAAACAACCTGGAAATAATAATAATAATAATAATAAGCATTATTTGCAAAAAATCCACATACAATTGCACTTATTACTAGTGGTCCCTGCACTAAGCTATGCTTGTGTCGCAGAGGCCGGGTTACATTTAGCTAATCTTAATTTTAATGCGGACGGTTAAAGCCAAAGTAAAGGTTTAATATAATTAAAATAATTATAAAAAGAAATAAAATAAAATCTTGTTTGTAGAAAATATAGAAATGTGTGTGTGTGCGCGCGTGTGTGTGTGTGTGTGTGAGTGTTCGGGGATCGGGAGCTCATTAAAACAAAAAAAACATGGTAAATATCAAAAAAGTTCAAATTTTTTTTATTTGTAACGCTAAAACGGATATGCAACAAAAACGTATGAACCCGTGACCCAAGCGACACCTCGCTCGCTCGTGCGGTGAATAATCCATTATTCCATGTTGTTTTTAATTCATCCCCTTGATAATAAGCTTATTCTTGTCATGTTCTCGTCGCATTACCCTTTTAGGGATCCGTTTGGAGATTAAAAATGTTCACATAAAATAGAAATGCACATTAAATAGAAATGTGTAATGTTAGTGAACAAATAATTAATATCTTTTTAAAATCTATACTAATATTATAAAGCTGAAGAGTTTGTTTGTTTGAACGCGCTAATCTCAGGAACTACTGATTCGAATTGAAATAATCTTTTTGTGTTGTGTAGACTAGGAAGGCTTTAGGCTATTATATAACATCATGCTGTGACCAATAAGAACAAAAATACAATGGAAAATGTGTAAAAACGGGGGAAACGCGTACGAAGTCGCTAAAACAAGCTAGTATTTGAAATAAAACTAAGTTTACGGAATGAAATCGCATGTATTACGATTCGTTTTGAGACGTGTAGATAGTTTCATGTAAATACAAGATGTGCCCGCAACTTAATCAGCGCGGTATAGACATTTGGAATGACCTGGCTGACAATTCTGCGCACATCGGCCTACGGATGAACTTGGACAAAACCAAGGTCATGTTCAATGAACGTATACTACCGGAACCGATTGCAATTCACGGCACCGTCCTCGAAGTTGTTAAAAAATATGTGTACCTCGGGCAGACTATGCAGTTGGGTCGAAACAACTTTGAGGACGAGGTGAATAGAAGAATTCAGCTGGGTTGGGCAGCATTTGGGAAACTTCGCCGAGTCTTTTCATCGTCAGTCCCACAAAGCCTTAGGACGAAAGTCTTTAATCAGTGCGTCCTACCCGTCATGACGTATGGAGCCGAAACGTGGACACTGACGGCACGGCTGGTTCACAAGTTAAAAGTCGCTCAGCGGGCTATGGAAAGAGCTATGCTCGGTGTTTCTCTGCGGGATCGAATCAGAAATGAGGAGATCCATCAGAGAACCAAAGTCATCGACATAGCTCATCGCATTAGCAAGTTGAAGTGGCAGTGGGCTGGCCACATCAGCCGTAGAACCGACAACCGCTGGGGTAGACGAGTTCTGGAGTGGATACCGCGTCTCGGCAAACGTAGTGTAGGACGCCCGCAGGCCAGGTGGTGTGACGATCTGCGCAGGATGGCTGGTAGGAGCTGGATGCGAGTGGCCGAGGATAGAAAGAAGTGGCGTGCATTTGAAGAGGCCTATGTCCAGCAGTGGACAGGTATGGGCTGATGATGATAGACATTTTGGCAGCATTATGATTTTTAGGATTTTTTCAGAACATAACAGGGAAAATAAATAAAGCTATATAAACTAAGAAAATAGTGAAATAAATAGTTGATAGGTTGATAAAACGTACTTATAACCAAACTGCGACGAAATTATTGATTTGGGTAAATATCCAGGAAATAACCAAAATTGATACAGATTCATAATGTTAAAAATATATTTAAGTACGAAGTAACTTCGCTAAGTACTAGAGAATAAACGTTAAGCCTTACATAAAAAATATTTAAGCTTGAAAACTTACAAGGAACTATAAACTATAACTGTCTTATATACTTGGTTTTTAAAGGGTTTAAGTATTACAAACAATGATTTTATGTTTTTTTATATTATATGTCCTTTTTAAACTGTCTCTTTAAGAGAGCCGTTTTTAAGTAATGTGTAAAATGCTTAACCAAGCATTGTTATGTATAAATATTTAAAAACTCGTTCTCGTACTCGTACTCGTTCAAACCTTTTGTCGATGTTTGGTATTGTTACTGACCATTTTTCCATGGCTCAGCACTTGGCCATTGCACTAATTAATTTAATTTACACCTGTTATGGCCGCGTCGATTAATAACCGACTTGGTATTACATGGATCTCACAACTTTTTACTGTAGAACAACTGAGTTGCGAGACTTGTTTTTTTTGACAAGTATTGTTTTTGATGGGATTTTCCTTTTTCCCTTAGAAACTGGTTGAACCTATTGATTGGTCAAACATTATTATTATCTTTGTATTGATATATTTTGATGGTTGACATTGTTGATTCGTTTCCATGTTCTAAGTCAACCCTTTCAGTCCTTTCCTAATCAATATAAAATAACTAGCGACCCGCCCTCGCTTCGCTTCGGGGATATCTCTATCTGTAATATATTTTAACCCCGTAAGAGAAATTTTTTATCTAAAAAGAGCCTATGACACTCAGGGATAGTGTAGCTTTCCAACAGTGAAAGATTTTTTCAAATCGGTACAGTTGTTTCGGAGCCTATTCGAAACAAACAAACAAACAAAAAATCAAACCTTTCCTCTTTATAATATTATTATATTACATATTAAATTGACTCCCCCGTACCCCAGTGCCGCTTACATGGAGCCTACATCGCATGCTGGCTAGCTGAGCGCGGTGGCGGCAACCAGGCGACTTTTTTCTAATACTTGCATTTTTAAACTCGTGATATCTTCCGAATTAAATGTCCGAATTGAATAATTCAAAAAATAATAAAAAGGTATTGAAGCCGTCTTGAATATAAAGTAATTTATTTTGATAAGGATTAATACCAAGGTACAAATAAAGAGCCCTTTCAAGCGGCGGCATATAAATTAAATTTTTAGAATAAAAAACCGCTTGCTGTGACATAACTATAATATTTAGACATATGCTGTCCCGATACTTTTTGTAGATAATGATGAGTTCTGCAAAGTCTTAGTAAATGGTTTTGTTCTATCTTCAATAGTTTTCGCAGCGTAGGCGACGTAAGGAATTTTTCAGGTCTATTTTTTACACCTTGGGTTACATTATTGGAGTTTTAGTAAGGATCCCTAATTTTTTTAAAAATATAATATAGCCTATGTAACTTCTGAATAATGCAGCTTTCTAATGGTGAAAAAATTATTGCAATCGGTCCAGTAGTTTTTGAGTTTATTCATTACAAACATACAAAAATACAAAAATACAAAAATACAAAATTAAATCTTTCCTCTTTATAATATTAGTATAGATATAGATAATAATTATTGGCGGTCAGAAGTTTTTATTACTAGCGGCTGCCTTCAACTTTGGCCGTGTGGAAATGTGAAATCACAAAAGCCTATAATGTACCTTGTAAAATTGGATATGAATTAGTGAAAGTCCCGTCGAAATTGGTCCAGCCGTTTCAGAGATTAGCGGTAAAAAACAGACAGACAGACAAAAATGTTTCTGAATGATTATTGTAATTGGTACTCGATATAGTTTCATATCCATTTAGTAAAAGGTCGTTATTTGAATACTACAAAAAGGCACTTCAATTTTATTTAGTTGTGTAGATTTATTATTACAAATGAATCATACAGAACCATATTTTTTTAATTGGATCGTTTCTGTCGGGCCTTTTATCCCCTTATGCGTTTCTCGCAGTATTTATTATTTTAACGCGGGACCGTGCAGGCGTCGTACAATTTGAATGCTAAGTGTTACGGTACGTAATCATCGTGTGTGGGATCAACCCACATTCTTTGTTTTCTCATTACGCTTTTGTTCAATTACACTTTACTTTGTACGATGGTTTACGTTTCGTTGGGTTATGTGTGAAATTGTATAGTTATTTTCCGTGTAGGCTGGGTCCGTGTGTGGGCCGTGTATATTAATTCATTATAAAATAATAACTTTTACATTCAAAAATAATTTGAGCCAGTGAAAAAATTGTTTTAAATACCTATGTTGTGATTTGCAACGGAAAATTTAAACCGTGATACCGTGTTTTTTTTTCTTAGTGAGTTTCATCTAAACTATAAATAGGAATTAACAAAAGTTACTATGAGATTAAGATCAGCGAAAGTTTCCAAATTAATTTATTTGTTACTTTCATTAACCTATTATTTGTAGTGTCACAATACTGCGATATTTATCAGCACCTCGCTTGTCTGTAGGTGCTTACATGAGTTAAAAATTACTGAATGGATTTTAATCAAACTTGGTACGATTTGTTATGAGGTAATTGACTAAGGTGTAATTGCCCTAGTTTAGGGTAGGCCATTGCCCCAGAAGTGGGAAGGTATATGAACTGATGATGATGATGATGATGAAGATGGTACGATAGTAGTCTATAAACTCTTGGCCAGATTATATTGATTATATTGATGGAGACTGGCTTGATGGAACAATGGTGGAATAGTGACCCTGGCTACGGTTCCAAGAGTTATGGGTTCGATTCCCGTTCGGGACAAAAATTGTGTGATGAAGATGGTGTTTATTTAGTGTCTGGGCATGATTATGTATTTTGGTATGTATTTATAAATTTCTACATACGTATGTATATCAGTCTCTGACCACCATAGTACAAGCTCTGTTTCGGTTGGGGTCAGATTGCCGTGGAGATGTCCCAAAAATTTGTATATTATTTATTTGAAATGATTATTCATAGTTAGGCGTAGGAGGTTCATTTGGAACTCCACTAGCCTGCTGACCTTAGCCCTATTCAAACGACTGTCGTTTGTGTTCTCACAATGCCGCGATATTAATCAGCCCTTTGGGAGGTCAAGTCGGCCGGGGTGGTGCCGGAGTCGCGCCGTCATTATTTTTCTCATTAGCGCGAAGCTGTCTGGTAACGATGATGAAGTAAGGGCTGAGGTATACTGCCAATAGTTTAAGAAACAATCATTAAGGGTAGAAGGTACAATTGTTTGAGGAGGGTTTATTACGTCATCTCTCATCAAAATATGACTCGGTAACGATTCCGTATTAGCAAAATGTTGGTGTTTCGTTTACTTTGAAGGTAGAGTAGGCTATTGTTTATTATTTACTATTTTTCAGGCCTTCAAGGCGAATGCGACAGGCTCCATATGATCTATTGTGCCTGTCTACCTCATATTTGGATCTCACTACCGCTTACCATCAGGTGGAGTAAGGTCATCTTGTTGGTCTATTATAAAAAAAAAAGAGTACATACATATACTTAGTCTCCGTATACGGAGTGTCTGTACGTTACTATATCGTATGTATATTATATGTACATAAATGTTCCGTGTATGTGTGTACATTATGAACGTTCAACTTTTAATAGATTAAATCCACAAACGCAAGTCAAACATTACCCCGAAATCACAATATCAAAATCATGCCCAACAATAACAGCACACAAATTGTCGCACACATGTCCGCGAGCGTTTCATTTAACTCTGAACAAATTAATTAAATAAACAGCCGTTATTCCCATTAAAAACCCGCACCAATTATCATCAGACCACTACAAATGAAGCATTGCTGTCCCGTTTGCGGTGAAACGGGCCAAATAACGGGTCGGTTGACCGCGGTATTTTGAAATCGCTTGTGACGTCAGCTAACACCAGGCAGTCACGCGGAAAATGTATTTGTTCACTTACGCTGTTTGGTATTTAGAATTTGATTTACCTGTACCTGTATTGACTGAATTACCTGTTTTTTTAGAGACCAATTTTTTGATGCCAGGTTTCTTATCTTACTATAGGGTAAGGAAGAGACAATATTTTTTTTACTTTACCTTACCGTATAGTTAACCTTACACTAAAACTTTGGCTTTAAAAAATATAAGTTTTTACTTTTCTTTACCCTATAGTAGCTAATATAACGACCCTGGCATTATAAATTTGGTCTCTATATTAAAGTATTTTTTTCCTAACTTACATACGATAATTACTTAGTAATACTTAGAGTAGCCTCGTCATGATCACTGGACTTGTGGGGGAGCGGATGTCTCAGACCCTGATAATATTGTAGTACAGTTAAACAGTATTGACTAAAAAACATTTCAAGGTTTGTTTGAATCCACAGATGCAAAGTGGTAAACTTTTAGGAAACCTTTTAACCATTCCAACCATCGCTGTAAACATTTTTTGTTGTTTCGCAACAAAGTGGTCGTCATGATTCTGCACCCATACAAATTTAGGATCGCTACGAATTCGTGATAGTCCGTTACGGAGCGTTTGCTACGCGGAAGTTACTGGCCCCGCTACGAATTTTGTAGTAGTGCTACGAATTGTGTACTGCTACGTAATCCACGTTAACACTACTACGAGATGAATGACATGCGAGTTTCAGTATACAATGTAACTTATTTTGTGTGTCTTTTGTATCCAATATGCCTGAACAAGCATAATTTATGAATGTGGTCAATTTATTATTTTTGAATTATCATTATAATGTATTTTGCCAGTGTTAGTCCGATGACCACAATGCGATCGAGTTAAAATTATATGCTTTTAATGAATGGTACTCTTATGGACCTTAAGCGAATATTAAATTTCGTGGATTTTACAAAAGTGGTAAAAAAAAGGGAGTTGGACGGGCCACATTTGTCGGATAATTCCTGAAAGATGGGTAAAACTGGTTACTAGTGATGTGCCGAGTCGCTGTTTTAGTGGATCGAGTCGATTTGAATCAGTTTATACGGTATCCGAATCAGAACTTGATTTCCTGATTCGAGCCCAGTACTCGAATTCTTTGTTTGGTACTCGTATATTTCTAGACTCGAGTTCGTATCCTAGACTTGGGTCTAAAAATTCGAGTCAAGAAATTCTAGTCCAGTCCAGAACAAGAGTTTAATTTTTGAACAAAAAGTAAAAATAGAAAGGCGGATAGCTAAGGAGTTTAAGGAGTTACAGCGCGTAGTTTAGGTAAAATGACCTCTATCAATATCATGATGGTGCACTGGCGATCGATGGGGTGTGAAATTCACTACCCAAGGTGGTGGCTCAAAGGGTTAATAAATAATTAAATAAATTCACTCAGTACTCAAAGTAACTTCTAACAGACACAAAACAAAGAAATCAAAACAAAAAGTTGCAGGTTCAAACTTGTTTCTACTATTAAGCCCGCGCCACTTTATTGCTTATGTAAACAGTTTGTGAGAACAAGCGAGTTAACCAAACTCTAATGACTCGAGTCAGCAGGACTCGTATAAGTAGAATCAAGTTTAGCGAGTACGAACCGATTCTTCCTGACTCGAGTACTCGAACCAAAATAAATTCGTATTCGAGTAGGCGAGTCCAAAGCAGGAATCGAGTCTGACACGAGTCAAACCGTACTCGGCCCATCGTAGGTCACCCAATGGCAACCGCCAGATGGGCGTCGACAAAGAGGAAGACCGAAAATGAAATGGCGAGATAACCTGGATGCCCATAACAGAAACTGGTCGGCCTTGGCCGGAGATCGACAGCTTAGGAGTGAATTGGGGAGTAAAAAAATCCATTGTAATAACAGTGGATTTTACACAAAAATGAAAAGTGTAATTCACAAAGTAATTATGTACTCTACATATTGTTTCAAAAGGATTTTTGAGTTAATCCTTTAAACTCCATTATGAACCTTACTTTGTCGGTAACACCATTTCGCTAGTGTGTTCCCGGCTTTAAAAAGTACTCATTAAGAACTAGCAGCGATGGATTAAGCTCTTATATTCGCCAACTAATCTGCAGATCATGGTAATGAAGAGTAATGGAAATGTACTCTGTTTGAACTTTACGTTAATTGAATTTGTATTTCAAGTAGTGCAATTTCAGAAAAAATTAAATTATTTTAAAACACGCCCCTAATTTAGTTTAGCATCAATTTTCCTTTATCAATGAGCCCTGAATGTGACGAACACTTAGAAAAAAATACGATATGTTCGGGATGTTTGCCATGCAGTTTTTTTTTAAAAGTTCCCGATATTTCGGTACTCCCATAAGTTAACAAACAGTTTGAAGTAACGTATGTAGTGTATGTTTCTTTACGTAACGTTGCTATGTTTTAATCCTAAAATAACTTTGTTCATACTCTTAATATCTATTAGATACTCTATGATCCACCTATTTGAATTTTCTAAAGTTTGTTGCCAGGTAATTCTAACAACTCACTTCAATAAACTTTGACTTCATAGTCCATTGAACTCGCGATTTTGTAGAAACTATGAACCACTATGTTAAATGAAAATAATTTCAGTTTAATAGGTTTTGTATTAAATTAACAATTATATCATTTCACGCCACTTTCCACGAAATAATCTTCATTTATATTCAACGAATATAGCAAACAAAACTATTGCAAAAGCTTTTATTCCACTATTTACATTTAAAATGCACAAAAGGCGTGCGATTTTCCGAAATTCTAATTAACAGAAGCAACATTGTGCAATGAATATTGTAACTCCCATTTATCTGGGTTCTCACTGTGGAGACTAAGTGTAGCATTTACTACATTATTCCACAATAATGGTGAGATCAGCTTTTAGAAAACTTGATAATCAGCTGACATTAAATACTCAATTTTATGATATTGGTTAATGTAGTGAATAAATGGTGAAGATCGTTACTCAATAATGAAAAATCATGTTTAATCATTGAGTACCAATCAAAATACTGTTCCAATTAGCAACGCCACAAGCTTACCTAACTCTATTCAAGATGACCTCACTCCACCTGATGGAAAGCAGCAGTGAGATCCACTTATGAGGTCGACAGGCACAATTTACCATATTAAGACTGTCACACTCGCTTCGAAGGCCTGTTTAAATACCATATTACGCACCGCCTGATGAAGAGCCCGAGATCATAGGAGGGAGGGAAAGCTTAAGCTGGAAGAGCATGCCATTCCTTAGTGTCACGGGGCAGAATATTATAGTGGAGCTGAACCTCTTGGTCGGAGCCGCCAGCGCCTGCATTGCGTAGCAAAAAGTAAACGCAGTGTAGAACCGTTGTAAGCATGGACCTCAGAATTTTATTTGAAACAGATTTGATAAAAACAGTAGTCAAATATATTACTACTTAGTCAACAACTTACTTACAGGAAGTTTCATCTTTACCGAATAATCTTATTGGTTTACACAGTGTTCCTGCCTATGAAAAATACATTTTCCAGTTAAGAATGGTCACTCTACATTAAGGGGCCCAATGTGACCCTGCCCTGACCCCTTCACCTTGTTAGTATTCAACTAAGACTAAACTAGTTTGAATGAATAAAGTCTATCTTTGGTTTGGATTGGAAGATGCGGGCACCATGTAATTATCGCCATACCGTCTATTGGAAGGGGTTGACTAACTTTGATTTAGTGGAAGATATTACTATAGTAATTTTGATTTTCTAAGTGTTAACTAGGTATTTGAAATAAAATTTCTAAACATCTCATGCCCATATATGTCACGGGCCAACCCTGAACTAGAGCGATCAGGCCTTTGTCAACCACGCTGGCCAAGTGCGGGTTGGTTGACTACACAACCTAAGGATTTCTTCGTAAGTGTGCAGGTTTCCCCTCGATGTTTTCCTTCGCCTTTAAAGCTTCAAAGTTCACATGTGAATTTCAAACCGGTAAAACACAGTCGTACGTGGAGGAGTTTGGACTGGTGACCTCTTACATGGCAACAACGACGAATTTTATCACTCGGCCATCGCCGCTTTTTATTCTACCATTCTACAATCTACTATTTTACATTTGTATCTAGACACGCGGTAGCGTGTCAAGCCAAGTTCAAGAAACAGAACTGGCGAGCCGCACCGTGTGTAATATTACACGAACCATTTGGAACCACTTTTGAACCCCTCATAAATCAAAAACTATTTCACATAAACGTATCAAATTTGGCTCATATATTGTGACTTGCGAGATAAATATGTGTTCTAAATTTCATAAGCTTATCTCAAACAGTTATTTAGATATTAATGTCCAAAAATCCTCATTTTTATCATTGACTGACTGACAGATCAAAATTCTAACCCAGTTCCAAATGACCTAGAGAGTTAAAATTTGGTATGCAGATAGGTAATTACATGAATACAAAGGAAAAAATAAAAAAACTAGCAATTTTTTAATAATTAGGTTTTTTTTTAATTTTTTTTTTTAATTTTTATAAGAGGCTTACAAGACGACCTCACTCCACCTGATGGTAAGCGGTAGTGAGATCCACATATGAGGTCGACAGGCACAATAGACCATGTTGAGCTTGTCGCACTCACCCTGAAAGCCGTGAAAAAGGAGACCACTGCTGCGGTTAGGTTCTATTATGAACGCTTAACATAAATACCTAATTAGTGCCTAATCACGCCTATATACCGGAGAAGGCAGAGCACTAAGTATATATTTAGGTATACATACTTACTTATTTACAATTAAGAGTAGGTACTTATAGTCGGTTTTCACATTTATTACTTAGGGTTATACCCCGTAAACGTAGGAAAATACAGCAACTGATTCAATTGTTTTATATTTATAAAGTCTAGTTGTAGTTTTGAATTTGTCCTTTTCAAAGGACCCATGGCGTTACGATGATATATACTTTTCTACAAAAAGTAATGATATCCAATCAAAAACATAAATGTGAAATGAGAGCCACGTTCAATATTATGATAATTGCCTTGGTTGTTGACTTCAACGACAAAAGAAGTGAGATCTAAATGGGTGCCAAGTTCAATGGTCAACCCTGAAATTTATTTGTAAGTAACACTATAACATACTATCATATCTTCTTATAACATTTAAGATAATGTATGGTGGTAGCCTATGAAGGTCTGTCTCTCCTTTCACATTTATGTTTTTGATTGTATAAAACTTAAGACAAACTTATTTGGCGCGAATACATTTACTACAACGAGTATAACTTTAGACCGACCAACTTGTTTCGAACTCTCGGACATTACCATTCAATCTATTGACCCTAGCTTTGGCTATGAAAGAGCCGTCCCTTTGCAAGTCTGCCGTTGTTCCAGCTAGTTCTGACATGTTGACATCACACGTCGCGTCCGCAAACCGGCTGTTCCACTTTAGTCGTTTGTTCCGAGAAAGGCATTTCACATTCCGTTTGTATCGGATTTTGCAGGCATTTTCATGGTTTGAGCAATATGCTTTTGAGAGTAGTTTGAATATAGATGACGCTAGTGTCGACTGGCGCGATGGTACCTCTTGCGCTATGAGTGGGTTCAATTTCCAATTGGGGCACTTTTGTGTGATGAACGACAGTGGGAAAAATTGGAAACCTACATAATTTCATTAGCAAGACCATTTTCTACTAACTGAAATATTACAATGACATATTTAGCAGTTATCCATATTCATGGTCTGGACTGAATTATTGTTGCAAATAATCATAAACGTTATAAAAATAAACACACCTAAATTACTTTTCATCCATTAACCTGTTCTGTGAAGGTCCTTAGATACATACACGTGTTCTATATTAACACGCTTTAGGCACGGATCGAATTCCAGGACAGTGCTAATTTGGATCCGAGCGCCCTAAAATAACCTCTAGCTAAATATAGCCCAGTATATAGCGGGATGGAATAATTTACAATCTTCCAATAAGACATTTGGCAAATATAACGGGATTAGTGAGGAATTGTGTGAGCCTCGTGATGTAGAAGCAGCGGAGTCGAGGAGAAAATAAGATAATGTGTACCTTTGTTCCATCTGAGCTTTCGACTTTGGTCTTTGAGACCTTTAGCTTGACGCGTGGGTTAAGTTACAGGTAAGCTAAAAAAAGAAGGCGGTTCAAAAACCTGATACAAAATAATATAATAGGAACATTTATAATAGGCGAGACGACTAAAAAAATATAATAAGTCTGTTATTTAGATTATTTAAAAATATTGTACTCGTATTTTTTATTTTGTTTCACAAACAATAAATTATGAAGATATAGTACTTAGAAGTTTCGTATGACGTCACGTTTAGGTACAATTTTTGCGTAACTGTGACGTCACAAGCCCCCACTCCAGAAGTTTGATAAGCTATAATTTTGTCATTTTTCAATCAATTGAAAAACAAAAAATTCGTGTCCCAGTTTTTTTGAATAGACTAACTTACGGACTAATAGAATAATAAGATTTCAACCCAGTCGTCACGCCTATTATCTGGGTAGGTAGGTAGTTTGATATGTTTTGAAGGTGGTGGATCTTCCTCGGGTCACCTGAAATACTATTAATATTATAAATAGTAGTCTAAATGTGCAAACAGTGTTGAAATAAATATCCTTTAACTTCTAACGTCCCCCTAATTAAGGAGTTGATCATCCATTATCAGCTCAGCCTCATAGAATTATTATAACAGATGCAAATATTAATATTGCTTTGAAAAAAACACATAAAACTTTACCTGTGTCTGATGGTTATTGGTCGTGGTTTCGTTTGGTTTTTCACCGAAATATCATTATGATACTAAATTAAAACAAAACCTCAACTCCGCACTTCGCATTCTCGATCTCTCGTTTAGTTGACTGGCTCGGTGAAACAGTGGTTAGTGACCCAGGTTCAAAACCTTCGGTTCCAAGAGTCATGGGTTCGATTCCCACTCGGGACAAATATTTGTGTGACGAACATCGGTGTCTGGGTGTATTATTAAATATATTGCATGCCTTGGCAACCTTTAATTAAGATTAGCACTTAGCTTTAAGTTTATGTTGTTTTTATTCACTTTTATTTATCTGTACTAGTGTTTTTATTGTTGGTTGTCCTAATTAGAAATAAATTAATATTTAAGTTTTTTGTGTATCCACTGTTGATCCTGATTTCCGTAACACAAGTACTTATGCTACTTATCACGGGATCAGATCAATGTATGTGATGTTGTGGAATATTTAAAAAACCCATACTCCAACCCCAGAATACCAGCGGCTCTCGGGCTGATGCGGCATATGCTGAGGCCTGTACCTCGTAAAGTCCTTACATATGTGTTCTATTTCTTTTTGTGCGTTTTGTATCTTGTGTATGTATCTATGTGACATTGTTACCTCAAGTCGTGGTCAATAAAAGTTTTTTCTTTCTTTTCTTTTCTGAAAAGAAATTTCAACCCCGCTATTTCCCATCCCTCACACCGGCTCTGAAACCAAGGAGGCGTAGAAAGAAACGACCTCGCGAACCCCGCCAGTAAATCTCGTAAAAAGGATTTGCCCCTTGTACCCCACCGATTTACAACCACAATACCTCGTCTATAGTTCACATCAGTGTAGTTTTTGCACTTCGCCGAAGACAGTGAAAAAGGTTGCGGGCCTCTGCCCTCGTAACACGCTCGATTGCATTGATTAAGCGCTGAAACGGGCCAGTGCTTTAAGGGCAGGCCAAATCATCGACGAGGAGGATCAGTTTGTAAAGGCATTTTGCGTTACTAAAGAAAAAGAAAAGACGTGTGGCACTCGGGGTCTGCCGCGGATTTCGGAGCAGCTCGTCTCGATTCGTGCGAGTTTCGTAGAGCCGTACAATACGTCTAACCGCACGCACACAAACACCGTGCCAAAGTCTACCGAACGGAAACGACGTTAGACGATTGTGAGGTTTTTTCGTTACGGAATTTCTTGGTGCGGTCGCCGCGCTCAAAGCCCGCGATAAAAGCTATGCAATAGCCTAAAAACTTGTTCAGTTTTCAGTAATTAAAACATTACAAGAGATAATTACGTTAATCTTTCTATAAATATGCATTGGTTAAATTTGAAATGTATATCTATGTTATCTTATTGTCATAGATAATATCACCATAATACGTAGTTTACACTGATGCAGCGTGGCGTAGCTTTGCGTGGTGAGTGGAAATAAACTTGTTTAGCAAGTGTGTTAAATATTTCTTTGACAGGTACGTACTTGTCAATTTTAAAGCTCAATACACATTGAGCCCGCCGGGTCGCCGACACCGACACAGAAACTTCTGATTTACTCACAATGGGGAATATGCACACATTTTTTTTATTATAGAAATCAATCTTTAATATCGAAGAAATATGAATGAATGTAATTCTATTTTTCAATTTAAATTAACGCCAAGCGTTAGCTATAGCTGTTAGTTCCCGGGTGGACAGAGAGATCCGATATGGCAGATGACGTCACAATTACACTACGGCCATACGCGATCCATAAAAAACTCCGTTTTGTAACAAAGAGATAGAAAATTAACTTTAATTCCTTAAAAATCTTTCGTTTGTGATTTTCATTTTTATTTCACATTTTAGTATATGTTTAAGCCTTTTTTCATAAGTTGTTGAAAAATTCAAGATTGCAGATTTATGCATATTCCCTATTCTTTTCATAATATGCCGCCGGGTTGTGTCGGCGGGCTGTGTAGGCGGACCGGCGGGCTCAGTGTGTATTGTGCTTAATTCATTGATTAACCTAGTGCTTAGTCTAGATGCTAAACGAAAAAGTCAATTATTTCGAAGTTCATAAAGAAAAGCGATATATATTCACCATTATATTTACTGGTAGTATCACTAATCAATCACTTATTTATTTACCTTACCGACGATTTATATTTGTACGTGCGTGTTAATGCCTATACAAATAAAGGAATTTCGACTTTGACATTATAAAAGCAACTTAGACTTATTTAAACAACTACATATAGAGTTAGATAATCCCCAAATAATCTAAGTAGGATTAAGATCCCGGATAACTTTAATGCCGACCGACCTGTTGCTTCGATACCATAAATTTACGCTTCAGTTGAAAACACAGTCACACTTGTTAGTCATATGCCTTATGAATTGTAACTTTTATTTGTCTAAAAAATGTTGATTTTCGGTACAGAAGTAGGTACGGAAGAAAAATTCTCAACTTTTCAAAACTTATGACTTATCGGTTTGGGCAGTAGAGAGGTAAAATTCTAATTTAAAGATCTGATCAACTAGACTGACATTTTAATAACATACATTCTGTTTCCTTACTCTCATAGTTCGGAGAGACGGCAATCTGACATGGCCGATGATACATCGAGCGCAGGACCATCGGCTTAACGTGCTTTTCGAGGCATAGGCTTGCATCCACTAACTTCCTGAGTCCTGGCTGAGTACCTAATTTCTTAACAGAAAAACTCACACAATTTTTTCCCGACCCCGGAGTCGAGGCAAGAAACTCTCCGTCCTAACGCAGCAACCCATACACCAATGGCCAAGTGCGGGCTGGTTGACAACACAACCTAAGAATTTCTTCGTATGTGTACAGGTTTCCTTACGATGTTTTCTTTCACCGTTGAAGTGTAAATTAATAGTACATTTCGGCGACCTCTCGCATGACAAGCAATGACTTTATTCAGTCGGCCATCGATGTTATCACATTTTAAAATTCAAGATCCAAGATAAAATCTCCTGTGATCAATAATTCGTAATTCGGAAACCTAACGCCAGATAACAATAAGTAATCCTCATTAAAAGATATCTCACTGTAGAGCGTTGTCTTTCTCAAGGGGTGTATCAAATCATCTGCCTTTCTCCAGGTAAGAGCACGACGGCCCAGGGCACCATAATAAAATCCCCGGTTCAACGACACTCCCGGGATTGAAGTTCCTGGATGCAATTAATTAGTGCTCACCGCGATTTGCCCCGGACCAAAGTGTACGGAATGACACAACCCGGGATTGATGATAATAGAAATGAATGGTGGGGGAAATGGGGTTCAAGTTAGTGTTTGCGTTGCTTTATTTCTTGTTTGCTCTTTTGGGGATTATTTAGGTTTTTAATGAGGCCAATTTGTATTTGTTGGTTTTAAATGGTATGTTATTCCAAGATTAACATTACATAACTTTACTACATTTATTTATTTATTTAATTAAAAAGGCACCCTAACATATACAAAATAACATAAAAAAACATTCACATATACTATACCCTTTAGAGGTGCCCACAAAACTTACTGATAAAATATATTTTAATACTAGTGGTCCCGGCGAATTTCAAACCGCCAAAACTGATTCTTTTTCTGTATTTTCTCATTGAAACCTTCACTTGACTACGACGAACATTTTAAAACCAAAATTACCTAAATCGGTCCGGGCGTTCGCGAGTTTTAGTCAGACTAACGAACAGCAATTCATTTTTATTTATAAGAGATGAGCCTTTCTACTTTAACGTAGGTGGGTACCGTTTTGAAACACCTTTAGTTCGCGCTACCTCTGAAAGGGCCCCGCTTTCGAGCTAGTAAGTACGCGTACTCTCCTAACTACATACAGACTACAAGTCAGGGAAATTTTAGCTTTGCTAAAATGACGTAGGTCTGGAGGCACTAGGGTCTTATTCTAATAGTATTACTAAAGGTAAATCGTTCTGCCACAGGAAAACAACCACTAAAATTTCACGGTGTATAAATCACTGTTCCAACGAGCCAGTCACATTCGAGAATATGTTTCCCATTCACTCGATATTCAGGTTAAAACAAAGTAAACAACGCGCTTCGCATCCCGCAAACAATTACCAAGAATACGTACTCAGTACCACAGCGAAATATTCATTAATCCTTTGCCGGAACTCCGAAGAATATTTATGATTTCGCAATTACCGGGGGTAACACACGAGGCCGCGCATTCCACAAACTTCGCTCTTTGATCGTTTAGCACATAATCCGGATCATGTTCAAACTTCTGTTGACATAATTGTTCTGAACATGAGCATAGAACTTAGATTAAATTGCGTAATCCGAATCGTGGGTAACGCGAGCATGTAGGTTCGGGAGCGTCGGGAAAATAATGTCGTTCGAAATATTAGACGGTTGAAACGAGATAATTGAATGGGAGATTGATTGTTGGTGGTTCGTGTTCGATTCCTTGTTCAGTCGATTTTGGTCAAAATTACTTTTCTTGTGAAAATGACAAATAATTACAGTTTATTGCTTTGAGTAACTGTTCAATTTATTTTTATAACAATTAAATAATATCTGCCATTGGTGGTGCCATGGAAACAGATGAGAATCCAAACTACCGCAGCACCACCGGGATTCTTACCGGGGTTCACTACCTACGGTTTCAAGAGTCGTGGGTTCGATTCCCACCCCGGGACAATAAATACTGGTGTAACGAGCACCTTTTTTTGTTCCGTGTCTGGGTGAATTATTAAGTATATTGGTGTATTCAATATTGAGTCTGATATCCGTAGATCCGTAGTGCTTAAATTACTTAGCACGTGATCAGATCAATGTATGTGAAATTATGAAACAAAAAAAAAATAAGGAAATACATATTGTATTTAAATTTCAATTATTACAATTTTATAAAATGGTAAGTACTGTATAACACTTATAATAAATTCAATATTTCTACTTCGTTTCAAACCCATCGTCAACTCGGAATGAAGAAAACAAAATCTATCAAACAAAAATGGCTGCTTTAGTGGAACAAAAATACGTCACCCCCCCCCCCCCCACTTCCGGATCCCAAAAACGTCCACAGAGAGCATAATAATGTACTAAACAAGTTAGTGTGGCGGAATGTCCGCGGTAATGCAGTGAGGCCGGTGATCTATCATTTATCTCTACGTCAGAAATCCATTACGGCCCGCGTCGCCGCTTCGACTCAGCCAAGCTATCTGAGTCACCTGTACTCAAACTGTAGATTAAGATAGATTTTATTATGTTCATAATAAAGTACCATTAACTCATAATTAATATACCTATTTTGGTGAAAATTACTTTTCTTGTGAAAATTACAAATAATTACAGTTTATTGCTTTGAGTAATTGTTCAATTTTGTATTATTTTTATATCAATTAAATAAAATATAAGGAATAATAGAGAAAATGTTTTTTTAAAAACAACATGATGAAATCAATAAATAAATATTACACAATATCACATTAATTTATCTGATCTCGTGGTAAGTAGCTTGTACACTTATATTACAGCCATCAGAACCAACAGCAAATACACGAGTATACTTAAATTTATTTTTATTAATAAAAAAACCACTATAAAAATAATTCCGAACGATCAGAAATGATCCCATAGAGAAGGTATGTAAAAAGTAATTTTGTGGGTCACGTGTTCCTGTATGAAAAGTTAACCGCTGCTTGTTTTAATAAAAATAAATGATAAAACTAGAGCTTGCCATGCTATTTCGGTATTGATAATTTATTTGTGCATATAAATACACATTCGACAGCATCGTATAAATCAAAGTCACTTTCTCTGTCCCTATATTTCTATGTAAGTATGCTCAAATCTTCAAGACTACGCAACGGATTTTAAAACGTTTTTTTTATTACTAGATAGAGGGAATCAAGAGGAAGGTTATTGTGAAAAAAATTACCCGAAGCGGAACGAGGGTGGGTTACTACTGAATACATATAAGAATAAGTAATTTACCTATTAAAATGTGATAATACCATTGATATTGTCTAATTAGTCTACTGCACATACAATCAGAATACAAGCATGATGAATATTTTTTTTCATTACACTTACAATAAATTACATTAAATATTATTACTCCGTTTCAAACCCATCGTCAACTCGGAATAAAGAAAACATCATCATCATCATCATCAGCCCATATACGTCCCCACTGCTGGGGCACGGGCCTACCCTAAACTAGGGCGATAAGGCCTTAGTCGACCACGCTGGCCAAGTGCGGGTTGGTCGACTACACAACCTAAGAATTTCTTCTTAGGTGTGCAGGTTTCCTCACGATGTTTTCCTTCACCGTTAAAGCGTCGAATGATGGTACATATGAATTTCAAATTTGAAAAACACATTGGTACCTGGCGGGGTTTGAACTGGCGACCTCTCGCATGGCAAGCAACGACCTTAACCACTCGGCCATCGACGCTTTATAAAGAAAACAAAATCTACCAAACAAAAATGGCTGCTTTAGTGGAACAAAAATACGTCACCCCCCCCCCCCCCCTTCCGGATCCCAAAAACGTCCACAGAGAGCATAATAATGTACTAAACAAGTTAGTGTGGCGGAATGTCCGCGGTAATGCAGTGAGGCCGGTGATCTATCATTTATCTCTACGTCAGAAATCCATTACGGCCCGCGTCGCCGCTTCGACTCAGCCACGCTATCTGAGTCACCTGTACTCAAACTGTAGATAGGTAGATTTTTTAATGTTAATACAAAAGTACCATTCACTCATAATTTGACCATTTATTAATATAGCTGTTTACTGACTGTACTTACGTGTTGCTAAATAAATGATTTTGAATTTGATAAAAAGTGTCGATGGCTGCGTGGTTGAGGTCGTTGCTTGCCATGCGAGAGATCGTCAGTTCAAACCGCGCCACGTACCACTGTGTTTTTCCAATTTAAATTCATAATAATATCTAAAATTTATTGACGCTTTAACGGTGACGGAAATCGTCGCGAGGAAACCTGCACACCTTCGAAGACATTTTTAGGTTGTGTAGTCAACTACCTCGCATTGGGCCAGAGTGGTTGTTAGCCAGCGTGCTTGACTAAGGCCTTATCGCCCTAGTTTAAGGTAGGCCCGTGCCCCAGCAGTGAGAGAGACATGAGATATACGTCATATGGGGTGTTGATGATTCTGATGATGGATATAGGTCTATACAAGATAAAACTGCTGTAAAAAAAGTACAAAAAAGGTAAAAAAAATCGAAAACGTCAGACAGTAAGACTATCTGTTTGAAGGAGTAAATACATATTAATTGTCTGGGTTATACTAATCACGGTTGAGAAATTGCAGATTTAATTAGTGAGATGGGACAAAAACAAGAATGGTGTTTAGTATGACTTCTTGTTTTATTTTAATACTAAGAAGAAGAAGGAGGTCCTTAGAATTAAAAAACAACAAGAAGTAAGACGTAACACTATGTGCGTACTTAGTTAGTACCATCCCTATTTTTAGGGAACGTTATATCTGTTTACCCTTCAGCCAATTATTTGGCCATAACGTAGGTATAATTTTAATTATGATTGGCCGCAAAAAAAAGTTTGAGAACAACAGGTATCAACAAATACAGGTGTAATGGAGTCGACGGCGATATAAATCAACTAGTTTCACTCCGTGAACGGCAAATAATAGTCCGCCTGTGATTGTACTGATTCAATGGCTTAAAATCGCCTATAAACATCACAAAAGGGCCAATCGAAGTCAGGCTTTACCCTAAGACCACTGAATTGGCTCGAAACGAATATATTGAATATTAGTCTATACATCGTGAAATTTTAGTGGTTGTTTTCCCGCAGTAAAATGATTCTATCTTAGTAGTACAATAGATTTGTGCAGTTCTTTTTTGTTAAAATCAATAAATGCCGGTTTTACGAAGGGTTTAACCGAAACTCGAAAGCACGTTCGAGCCGCTTTATGACTTAGGGCGTCGAGCTTCTGTAGCTTTAAGCATCGATTTCATGCGGCAAGCAGTACCTGATTACGTCACATCTTATAAAAGAACGATAGCTTCTCTCGTTTTCGAAAAAATATAACTTTAAATCGCCTGTCACCATTTAAATCCCAATCAAATCGCCTGGCATTATGATATATCGTTTAATTAAACATCAGACTTTAAAATGCTGTAAGATTCAAAGTGCCTCAAGAACATTTTCTGCATGAGAAAAATTGCGAATTAAAAAATTCATAGCTCATTAACGCCCCGCAACCTCCCAGCCAGGTCGGCCATTTCATCATCCACACATTCGCAACTAATCAACAATAATATTTTCAATGTGCCTCAAGGATGTACTCAAAAATGCCTGTCAGCTCTCCGGCTATAAAGGTAAATCGTTCTGCCATTGGAAAACAACCACTAAAATTTCACGGTGTATATTTATTTATTAAATACTAGCTTTCCGCCCGCGACTTCGTCCGCGTAGAGATGTTTAACGGGTAAAACATTACTTCTTTATAGCGCAGTCGGTTAAAAGTAGCCTATATCCTTTCCTAGCTCTACCTATATCTGAACTCTAGACTATATCTGAACCAAATTTCGTTTAAATCGGTTTAGTACTCTATGCGTGAAAGCGTAACAGACAGACAGACAGAGTTACTTTCGCATTTATAATATTAGTAAGGAAGTAAGGATTAGTCTGCCTATTTATTTATTAAATATACGTTTTGTATAATATTACCAACATGTGATCCGCCCTCGTTTCGCTTCGGGTATGTTATGTATAAAAATCTTTCTCTTGAAGCCCCTTGTCTATTCAAAAAACTAATCGAAAGTGCTTGTGTAGTTTTAAAGATTTAAGCATACATACATTCAGACAGAGTCGAGTATCTGTAACACAAGTGCTTAAGCTACATACCACGGGATCAGATCAATGTATGTGATGGTGTGTAAAATTTATTTATTTATTTACCTTTCTTTTTATTGCCTGTGTAAATCGCAAAGGAGTATATCATGAAACGAAACCCAGTGTTTTTGAACCGGAAAATACTACAACGATTTTAAAATCCGAGGTCAAATGCACCGTATGGCTGCTATAAAATACCCTATTCTACACGGAGGTTATTGACTCTTAGTTTTATTGAGTTGTTACTGCATTCAATAAAAACAGGTCAAGTGCGAGTCGACCTCACGCAAGGGTTCCCATTATATTACACTCACACTACATTGTACCACAATTATTTGTTTGCCATATATGTAGGTACTAGCTGTGCCTGCGACTTCGTTCGCGTGGACTATAGGATTTTACATGCATAAGTTTTTTCCCTATAACTCCCGTTCCCGTAGGAATGTTGAAATATCCTATTGCAATTAAACTTTAAATTTACTGATGTACCTGCATGCCAAATTTCAAGCGTCTAACTTAAGCGGGTAAAATTTTTCATACGAATTTTTTGCCGCTAATTCCCATTCCCGTAGGAAGTTCGGGAATTCCTTTCTTATTGCACTAATCTACGTCCCTTCCAAATTTCAAATACCTTCGTTTAGTCGTTTAAACTGTGCGTTGATATGTCAGTCAGTCAGTTTCTCCATTTATATAATATTTACTAGCTGTGCCCGCGACTTCATTCGCCTGGATTACAGGATTTTACATACAATAGATTTTTCCCAATAACTCCCGGTAAATAATAATTTTCCGACTCGAAAACGGGAGAAGCTATCATTCTTTTATCAGATGTGACGTAACAGTGACGTAGGTACTGCTTGCCGCATGAAATCGATGCTTAAAGCTAAAGAAGCCCTACGCTTGTAATAAAGCGGTCCGAACGTGCTTTCGAGTTTCGGTTACCTTTCGCAAAACCGGCATTTATTGATTTCAATAAAAAAGAACTGCACAAATCTACTGTGCTACTAAAAAAAAATAATTTTGCTGCGGGAAAACAACCACTCAAATTTCACGGTATATAAAATATACTTTACAAAATGCCGACAAGGGTCCGTTTTTCCTTTATCCATATGGATCCCTTAAAATGGATTTCGTTTATTTGTTAGCGAAATAATCAAATTCAGTTTCCTGCCGATTTTTCATGTCAGAATGGAAATGTCATTCATATCAATGTATGTAAAATAATGCGAAAATTTACTTGTTTTGTTATAACAAGTATATCTAGGTATCAAACATTAAACTCAGGTCACCAGTTCATTCCTTTATTCCACTGCATGTTTTATTTTTCCGAACTGACTTCTATGATGGCTTGAGTAGCCTTGTCATCATCACCGGGCTTGCGGAGGAGCAGATGGGTCTGATCTCTAGCTCACTGCAGGGAATCGGACACCTCCGTAGAACACCATGCTCTTCAGTCAGTGTTGCGCACCTAATAGTTCTATTTAGTAGCACAATAGATGTGTGCAGTTCTTTTTCATTGAAATCAATAAATGCCGGTTTTACGAAAGGTATATAACCGAAACTTGAAAGCACGTTCGAACCGCTTTACTACTTAGGGCGTAGAGCTTCTTTAGCATCAATTTCATGCGGCAAACAGTACCTGATTCACATCTTATAAAAGAACGACAGTTTCTCTCGTTTTCGAGTTGGAAAATTATTATTTTGAACATTTGAATTTTTTTTTCAAGGAATATTTTACACGATTCGATAATATTACTAAAGCCAAATCATTCTGCCACGATAAAAACAACCACTGAAATTTCCGGTGTATATCCTATTCTATTCTATGAATGTACACAAAATGAATCGGTACAAATTCTCGTTGATCACTTTAAATATACTCCATTATTAAAAGCGATTATTTTTGCTTACTTTAACTTCCAAACTTTTACAAAATTGGTGCTCTTTAATTAAAATGCACCGAGTTGCAAAATAGAGTAAGTTTGTAATTACCGCCGCTTTGCTAAGTTAACTAAATAAAATTATAAAATGTTTGGGTCGTGAATATCTTTACGCGTACCGAAAATTTACTGAGTTTAATGGTAGTTTCATGGTGAGTCGTGTAATTAAAATGTGGTTATAAGGGTCTTTACGCGATATTTGAAGTAGCAAACACATAGCTGCCCAACGTTTCGACAGGATAGCACTAATATACACCGTGAAATTTTAGTGGTTGTTTTCCCTTGGCAGAACGATTTGCTTTTAGTAATACTATCGAATCATGCAAATTATTCCCTGAAAAAAAAATTTTTTTTTTCGATTTTTCAGAATAATAATTTTCCAACTCGAAAACGAGAGAAGCTATCGTTGTTTTTGAAGATGTGACGTATTCGGGTACTGCTTGGCGCATAAAATCGATGCTTAAAGCTAAAGAAGCTCTACACCCTAAGCCATAAAGCGGTTCGAACGTGCTTTCGAGTTATGGTTAAACCTTTCGTAAAACCGGCATTTATTGATTTTAACAAAAAAGAACTGCACAAATCTGTTGTACTACTAAGATAGAATCAATTTACTGCGGGAAAACAACCACTAAAATTTCACGGTGTATAATTATTATTTGATATACTTTATGTCATGTGTAGATCGTTATAAACACTTTTTAGAAGGGTCTGAAAACTTATAAACCGTGAGATCTTATAATGTAACATCTGACTATTTGTCGATTTTTTGCGCGAACACTTACACATTTGAAAGAAGTACGTTTCCGTTTATAAAGAAGCAGTAATCCTCAAATGTTTTAGCGGTACACCGTAAATAGGTAAACGATGAACTAATGGTCATATTTAGGTGGTTTTAAATGAGCTAAAGAATTACTTATATTATAAATGTGAATGTAACTCTGTTGTGCTTCAAAACAACTGAACTGATTTAATGAAATTTGGTATACAGTTAGTCCAAAGTCCGAGAAAAGACAAAGTATATTTCCGTTTTACATGATAAACGGCACTGGAAAAAGTCGCGCGCGGAAGTAAGTAAATGCATAAACAAAGTTATTCACTTAATGTGAACAACTAACTCACACACAGTACTCATATTAAAACTCAATACCTTAATGCTATATTACGTAGACAAAGATCATACCGAAAATTTTTCAGCTAATCTCATAACACGTTCGTATAAAGCCTAACCTAAATTCCCGGCTAAGCTATACCCTAAGCTAAAATTCTTCACTTATTCTCTGCATAAAACTCTACCAGGAATCTGCAATATAACCTAAGCCTGCAACGAAGGAAGCAACTAGTGTTCCCTTTATAACGAAGGGATAATGTTGCACCCATAAAGTAGTCCCGACGTGAAATAGAAAATTTCATAACATCGCAACGTTATAGTTAATGAGAAAGTAATGAATTCTCCCCTCGTCATAGCTCGGACCATCTTTAGATACCCGGCGAAATAACGCCGATGTAAGCTTTTTGGTGGATGTGGCTTTGTTTAGGTAAAGCTGAGCTTTGCAATTAAGCTTAGAGAACGCTGTAGAAAGCAGTACACACTAAGCCTGCCAGGCTCGCTGATACAACCCAGCGGAACATATGAAAATAATCATAAGTAAAATCAAAAGTTGCCGACATAGGTGGGCGGCTTTGTGTGTTACTAGCTTGACTGACTCAGTGACACAGTAGTAAGGAACCCAGTTTCACTACCTACGGTTCCACGAGTCGTGGGTTCGATTCCCACCCGAGACAAATGTGTGACGAACATGGGTGATTGTTCCATGTCTGGGTGTGTTATTTAATTTATTTAAGTATATTTGTGTATCCACTAGTGATTCTGATATCCGTAACACAGTGCTCAAGCTACTTACCACTCAGGGATCAGATCAATGAATAACACATACAAAATAAGTTGTGTGATATTTATTTATTTATTATTACGCTTAACGTGGACGCATATGTTGATGATGTCCTATCAAAATCAACCAATAAAAATAAAAAATAAATAAATAAGTGCTTAACCCCTTATTAAATGTATTTTGTATTTTTTTTTTATAATTTTTCACCTACATTATCTTGTGTCTCATGGGAAGACAAATAATTAGTTATGAAGTGATTTTTTTGTAAAATATAATATTAACTTGGCTTATACCACATCAATTCGTAAACCTTCTGAACTCCGGGGCAACTCATTACGGTCGCACGGTTTACCCGACAAATTTCAAAGTCTAGGTATAAAAGCGAAGTTAATTTCCGCCAGTGTGCCCAACTTTTTATACCTTTTAACACCTCTGAATTAAATTATACTTTGAGGATATTCAACTAAAAAGTTAATATAATATTTAAGTGGATTTTTTTGTTCAGAAATTATGATAGAGTTTATGATATTTTTAGCTCATCAAACGATGTTTTAATTTAAGATCGTCTTGATACTGAAATCATTCTCAGATATTTGAGCGTTGATTTGCCAATTAAGTACCTACGTTTCAAAACCTACACGTAATCTAATGTATAGTAAGCATCGCTTGAACTGACAAATATAATTTTAATTAGGTTTCTTCTCAGTTTAAGGGGCTTTGACTTTTGGGTGTTCGGGCTAAACTATTACTTTCTTTTAGCAAACTGGACTGAGAAATATCCCGGACATAACCGGGATATTTACCATGTTTCCTTATATTAACGATCTCCCGATATTTCGGCACTTTTGTAAGAGCCATAATTACGGTCGCTATGGCTATAATATCCCGGACAAATAAAGTTTTGTATTGTGTGTAACCGTGAAAGTTTGAATTAATATTATCACCTAATCTATTAGTTTCGAAAAATGTTATTCTCTGAAGAGCTATTTCCACTAGTCCCTTATCCCCTTCCCACTCCCGAACGACACGTGCTGGGCAGCGCTGCCATCCACATACAATGTAGGCGCTGGTGGCTAGGACCAAATGGGTTCAGTTCTTATTTTCTGCCTCGCGTCATTAACGAGGCATGCCCTTCTAGCTCATGTTTTCCCTCCCACCTATGATCCCGGGTTTAGAGGCGGGGCATGTAACGGTATTTTAGCAGGCAGGGTGAGTGCGACAGGCTCAATATGGTCTATTGTGCTTGTCGACCTCAATGTGGATCTCACTAACGCTTACCGTGTAGAATGAGTTTATATTGTTAGTCTGTTATAAAAAAAAAAACTTGTAATTAACTGACTAAAGTGCCAAAGCGCATTTCGTTAGTAATCGTACCACTTTAAAAACCACACGGGACTATATTGAACCTGTATACGATAGCAACGTTCCTTTATTGTTTCTAATAAGTGTCCAAGCCGTAATAGGTTATGGCCGCAATAAAAAGCCCATGTTTCCTTTTAATCAAAAGCCTGATTAAATGTACGATGGCTGTAAAGTGTGGGATACTGGCAGTTTGGTACTTTTAGTGCTGAGCTAAGGGATTAACCACGCTTCGTTTATCTTCAAAGGAGAAATATATTATATTTCCGGGAACTTTCGAAAATAGCTAAGATTTAAAACCTTCGTGCTCTTATTTAAAACACGAAAGTCTACGTGTTTTATTAGCTTACTGGTGTCCCGCCCTCGCTTCATCATCATCAGCCCTATACGTCCCTACTGCTGGGCACGGGCCTACCCTAAACTAGGGCGATAGTGCCCTCGCTCCGATTCGGGTGAATTTTACATAAAAACTTAAATTCCTCTATCTTTTAAGAAAACTACATCTAAATGTAGTAATAAGATTAAAGCATAGATAACATTCTGACTGGCTCGGTGGAACAGTGGTTAGTGACGCTGTCAGGCGGTTCCAAGAGTCGTGGGTTCGATTCTCAATGAGCTCCCGATATTAGTGCCGAAATATCGGGAGCTCATTAAAACAAAACAACATGGTAAATATCCCGGACAGTTTCGGTTTTCTAATGTGTGTAACCATGACAGTTTAAAATTATATAAATGAATATCACTTACGAACGTATAGAAAATGGAACATAAAACCAATAAATTACTATTATTACAATACGACACAGGTTGAATAATAAATCTTTATTAATTAGCCTAGATGTCGCGTCTCAGATTCTAGACTGTCTCAACATTAATTGATATCGATTGAGTTGGTTTACGGAACATACTTGTATTATGAACATGGACTATCAAAATTTCCTTTATTAATTTTTGCTTCGTATACACCGTGAAAATTTAGTGGTTGTTTTCCGGCAGCAATATGATTCTATCTTAGTAGCACAATAGATTTGTGCAGTTCTTTTTTATTGAAACAATAAATGCCGGTCTTACAAAAGGTTTAACCGAAACTCGGAAGCACGTTCGAACCGCTTTATTACTTGGGGCATAGAGCCTCTTCAGCTTTAAGCATCGATTTCTTGCGGCAAGCAGTACCTGATTACGTCACAACTTATAAAATAACGATAGCTTCTCTCGTTTTCGAGTTGGAAAATTATAATTTTGAATATTTGAAAAAAAAATTTTTTTTTTTTCGTGGAATTATTTGCATGATTCGATAGTATTACTAAAGGCAAATCGTTCTGCCACGGGAAAACAACCACATAAATTTCACGGTGTATATCTTATATATTAAATTCTCGTGTCACAGTTTTCGTTCTCGTACTCCTCCCAAACGGCTTGACCGATTCTCATGAAATTTTGTGATCATATTATTGTCTAGGTCTGAGAATCGGCCAACATCTATTTTTCGTACCCCTGAGTGATAAGGGTTGTCCACCCTCAACAAGTCGCGGGCACAGCTAGCTATACATAAAAACCTTGAATTGTGTATCTATGAAAAAAAAACATCAAGATGTAAGCATACATACATACATACAGACAGACGTGGGATGCGACTCTGCTTTATACTATGTAGTGATTTACACGTAACTCATGATTAGGTATCATTATTGTTTAAGTACATTACAAGTATTATGTTCAGCAGGAAAACGTATGACGAATGTTGCCAAAACATATTATTTCGACTCACAACACCACGACCAAATTGTATATGAGTAAGTCCTTTTTATGACTTAATGACGTCGTATAGCAACTAATGAAGGTTAAACGTGGCTATGACCCATAAATGGCACAAGTGTTTATCGCCGGTCAGTTTGGAATTCGACTTTTATGAGCAATATAACGTTTAGGTAGGAATAAAAGACATAGTGGATTTGTTAGCGGGAAGTGTTTACTACTCCGTATTTCAATTCTTTCTTTGCCAGGTTTATAGTAAGGCATTTTTTTAAACAAAAGACTCCCAGGAGGTCATCATTCTACCTGTGTTCTACTCAATAAAAAAAAACCATTCCTCATGGTTAGCGATCGTGGAGTCCACATACACCGTGAAATTTTAGTGGTTGTTTTCCCGTAGCATAACGATTTGCCTTTAGTAATACTATCGAATCATGCAAATTATGAGGAATTATCGTGAGGAAACCTGCACACCTAAGAAGAAATTCTAAGGTTGTGTAGTCGACCAACCCGCACTTGGCCAGCATGGTCGACTAAGGCCTTGTCGCCCTAGTTTAGGGTAGGCCCGTGCCCCAGCAGTGGGGACGTATATGGGCTGATAATGATGATGATGCAAATTATTCCTTGAAAAAAAAATTTTTTTTTCAAATTTTCAAAAACGAAAACGAGAGAAGCTATCGTTCTTTTATAAGATGTGACGTAATCAGGCACTGCTTACTGCATGAAATCGATGCTTAAAGCTAAAGAAGCTCAACGCCCTAAAGTAATAAAGAGGTTCGAACGTGTTTTCGAGGTTTGGTTAAACCTTTCGTAAAACTGGCATATTGATTTTAATTAAAAAAAACTGCACAAATATGTTGTGCTACTAAGATAGAATCATTTTACTGCGGGAAAACAACCACTAAAATTTCACGGTGTATAAGGTCGATAGGCACAATGGAGGGTCAATCGAGCTCTTGCCTCACCCTGAAGGCATGCTTTGGTGATCGATAACCCCGCCTGAAGAGCCAAGGCTTATGAGAGAGGTATAACATGAGCTGAAAGGGCGTTTTATGTTCGTAGTCAGAAAAGAGGAACTGAACCTCTTGGTATGGACCACCAGCGCCTGTACGCTATCTTTACGTAGGTGCAGAATCACGTACACATGCGTACAGTAATCTAAGTATCCCTTTTTTTTTCATTTGTGGTACTTATATAAGTAATAAAGTAACGTATATGAGTACAAAGCAGTATACGACATAGCCGAGGAGGGACATATTTGGTACTATTTAAAAGCAAAAAGTCAAAAGTCAAAATTTCTTTATTTATATAGGCATTCACATGCACTTATAAATCGTCATTGTATTAAATAAATAAGTAATTCTACCACCGGTTCGGAAAGCCGATTCTATCGAGAAGACACCGGCAAGAAACTCGATAGTTACTCTTTTTAACCGATTATCACATAAACTTGTTAAATATAATTGCCATGTCGTACAGTTTGAGTATGTCACAGTATCAAAGAGAGAAAAAAAAACTTATACTACAATTACTGTTAATAATAAAAAATAGAAAAAAAAGGTAAGATCGAGCAGTCCAGGGCCTAAGAGGAGCACCTGATCCGAATAATGACAATTCGAGCCTTTTGGACAATAATTAAAATCATAAAGAAACAAAACAAATCAATAAAATAAAATAACTACAACAATTCCAACCTGCATGACATAGCTTACATAGAGTAGAATCTTAATACTATATGACTGTATTACAACAATAAATTAAAATACATTATTTATAAAAAAAAATATTAATAACAACAAAAGTTCATAAAAAATGTCAATGATTTAAATAATTTATATATTAGAAAATTTTTATTGCAAATGTCAAATTTTAGTCAACGCAATTTGTCCAAGCATTTTTATCATTAAAATAGTCTTCTACTTTATAGTAGCTCTTCATAATAAGACCTTTCTTAATACATTCTTTGAATTTTTGCAAAGGTAATTTAGTAATACTTACAGGTAACTTATTGAACATTTTTACTCCTAGTCCAACAAAGGAGCTATTAACTTTATTAAGTCTGAAATGTGAAATAGCAAGTTTATGCTTATTTCTAGTATTGAATCGGTGAGTATCTGATTTTTTAGGAATGTATTGTATATTTTTATACACATACATTAAGCAGTCTAGAATGTACTGAGAGGCCATTGTGAGAATATTATACTCTTTAAAACGATCTCTGAGGGAATCGCGTGGTTTGAGTTTGTAGATGGCCCTTATTGCTCTTTTTGCAATACAAAGATACTATCAATATCAGCTGCTGATCCCCATAAAAGCATGCCGTAGGATAGAATACTGTGGAAGTAGCTGAAATAAACTAATCTTGCCGTTTCAACATCAGTCAATTGTCTAATTTTTCTTACAGCATATGCAGCAGAACTAAGTCTTCCTGCCAGGGTACCAATATGAGGTCCCCATTGCAATTTGGAATCTAGAGTGATTCCAAGGAACACCGTTGAGTTTAGGACTTCAATGGGTTCATTGTTCATTATGATTTTAGTATTGACTTGCTTTACATTAGGCATTGAAAATTTTACACATTTGGTTTTTTTGGCGTTCAACATAAGATTATTAGTAGTAAACCAGTGCAAGACTCGTGAGAGGGCTTTGTTTACGTCGTCAACATTTTCTTGCTGTCTATCAATCTTAAAAAGAAGTGATGTATCATCTGCAAACAAAACTATCTCACATGTGTCTTCAGTAAAGAACGGAAGATCATTAATATAAATAATAAATAATAGAGGTCCTAATATCGAGCCCTGGGGCACCCCATAACTAACGGGGGGCCGGAAGAACTAGCCCCATTTACATTGACTTTTTGGGTTCTGCCAGTCAGGTAAGACTGAATTAGACTAAGTGCATTTTCTGAGATGCCATAATGGCGTAATTTGAGTAGAAGAGTTTGATGATTAACGCAGTCAAACGCCTTGGATAGATCGCAGAATATGCCTATGGCATCTTGTTTTCTTTCCCATGCATCAAAAACATGTTTTATAAGAGCAACACCAGCATCTGTGGTGGATTTACCTTTACTGAATCCATATTGGTTTTTATTTAACAAATTGTTTAAATTAAAATGGCAAAGCAGTTGACTAAATACAATTTTTTTCAAAAATTTTACTAAAAAAGTAAGGATATGGGTCTGAAATTAGATGGGTCACTGTCATCGCCTGATTTGAACAAAGGTATGATTTTGGTTGACTTCATCAGATCAGGAAAATGACCTTCATTAATACATTTGTTGAATATCATCGCCAATAGTGGAGCAACTGTATATATTATATTTTTTAACACGTCCACTGAGAGTCCCCATAGATCCTCTGACTTTTTTAAGTTGAGTTCTTTAAAGGCTTTCACAATTACTTGAGCATTAATGTAAGCAAAATTGAAAGAAGATGTGCATTCACTTACATGGGACTTTAAAAGTGAATGAGCAAGAGCCGGACTGGAAGACAAACTACTTGTCGTTGTTACAGCTATGTTGGAGAAAAATGATTGAAATGCATTTGCTATATCAGCATCAGAATCTAATATAATATCATTCACTTTCAGGGAGATCTTGTGATTTTGTGTTTTGTTTTTACAAGTCTCTTTATTGATGATTTGCCAGGTTGCCTTGGTTTTGTTAGTGGCTTTATTTATTTTATCTTTAAGATAGAGCGACTTAGCTATTGTACACAATTTTTTAAAAATCTTGGAATAATTCCTAATATAGTCCGTAAGAGACGGATCTTTAGAGTAGGCTTTGAGATCATACAGCTCAAAAAGCCTCCGTCTACTTGTGAAAATTCCTGTTGTAGCCCAATCACTAAATTTAATTTTTGAGCTATTAATTTTAATTTCCTTTTTAGTGAATATCCCATTAAACTCTTTTTCTACAACATTAAATAACTTTTCGTATAACTCATTACTATTTAGGTTAGGTAGAATGTTCATTAAATAAATGTTATGGCTAATATTATCTTTGAACTTTTCTATACGACTAGTAGTTATTGGTCTGCAAGTTATGACAGCCGGCATAGGAGTCCAGTGATACTCAAATGCAGCCATTTGACCACAGTGGTCAGAGTTAATAAAATTTATTATAGATCTAGACACGCGGTAGCGTGTCAAGCCAAGTTCAAGAAACAGAACTGGCGAGCCGCACCGTGTGTAATATTACACGAACCATTTGGAACCACTTTTGAACCCCTCATAAATCAAAAACTATTTCACATAAACGTATCAAATTTGGCTCATATATTGTGACTTGCGAGATAAATATGTGTTCTAAATTTCATAAGCTTATCTCAAACAGTTATTTAGATATTAATGTCCAAAAATCCTCATTTTTATCATTGACTGACTGACAGATCAAAATTCTAACCCAGTTCCAAATGACCTAGAGAGTTAAAATTTGGTATGCAGATTACATGAATACAAAGGAAAAAATAAAAAACTGGCAATTTTTTAATAATTAGGTTTTTTTTAAAATTTTTATTTTTATAAGAGGCTAACAAGATGACCTCACTCCACCTGATGGTAAGCGGTAGTGAGATCCACATATGAGGTCGACTGGCACAATAGACCATGTTCAGCCTGTCGCACTCACCCTGAAAGCCGTGAAAAAGGAGACCACTGCTGCGGTTAGGTTCTATTATGAACGCTTAACATAAATACCTAATTAGTGCCTAATCACGCCTATATACCGGGGAAGGCAGAGCACTAAGTATATATTTAGGTATACATACTTACTTATTTACAATTAAGAGTAGGTACTTATAGTCGGTTTTCATATTTATTACTTAGGGTTATACCCCGTAAACGTAGGAAAATACAGTAACTGATTCAATCCTTACTAATATTATAAATGCGAAAGTAACTCTGTCTGTCTGTCTGTCTGTCTGTCTGTCTGTTACGCTTTCACGCATAAAGTACTGAACCGATTTAAACGAAATTTGGTACAGATATAGTCCAGAGCCTAGAAACGGTTATAGGCTACTTTTTAACCGACTGCGCTATAAAGAAGTAATGTTTTAGCCGTTAAACATCTCTACGCGGACGAAGTCGTCACAGCCACTGGACGGATCGAGATGAAATTTAGCATGCAGGTAGATGTTATGACGTAGGCATCCGTTAGGACAGGATTTCCCGAAATTCCCACGGGAACGGGAAATAACGGGAAAATCCTTTTGTATGAAAAATACTAACCGCATATGTTAGACGCTTGAAATTTGACATGGAGGTACCTTAATAAATTAAAAGCTTAGTTGCAACAGGATATTGTAAAATTCCCACGGGAACGGGAGTAATAGGAAAAAAACTTTTGTATGAAAAAATCTAAACCGCGATATAGATAGACGATTGAGATTTGGCATGCAGGTACCCTAATGAACGTAAAGCTTACTTCCAACGCGATATTACAAAATTCCCATGGGAACGGGAGTTATTGGGAAATAACTTCTGTATGTAAAATCCTTTACGGGGTTGAAATATTTTATATAGAGATAGAGGTATACCGAAGCGAAGCGAGGGCGGGTCGCTAGTTGTTTTATATTTATAAAGTCTAGTTTTAGTTTTGAATTTGTCCTTTTCAAAGGACCTACGGCGTTGCGATGATATATACTTTTCTACAAAAAGTAATGATATCCAATCAAAAACATAAATGTGAAATGAGAGCCAAGTTCAATATTATGATAATTGCCTTGGTTGTTGACTTCAACGACAAAAGAAGTGAGATCTAAATGGGTGCCAAGTTCAATGGTCAACCCTGAAATTTATTTATAAGTAACACTATAACATACCTATCATATCTTCTTATAACATAAGATAATGTATGGTGGTAGCCTATGAAGGTCTGTCTTGGCTAGTTTTCTTTAGTTAGTTAGTTAGTAGTCTAGTTAGTTGTCTTGGTTAGTTTGGTATTTGTCGGTCGAAAATTTGGATTGTTGGTAGAAACTAGCGAGCGAACACAATAATACGTTGGTAGGTTTATAGAAACTAGCCAAGACAGACCTTCATAGGCTACCACCATACATTATCTTATGTTATAAGAAGATATGATAGGTATGTTATAGTGTTACTTATAAATAAATTTCAGGGTTGACCATTGAACTTGGCACCCATTTAGATCTCACTTCTTTTGTCGTTGAAGTCAACAACCAAGGCAATTATCATAATATTGAACTTGGCTCTCATTTCACATTTATGTTTTTGATTGGATTTATCTTTTACAGAACAGTTACAAAAAATATTATCTATACATGTTGCCGAGGTAGGAGTAATGCGAGTTGGTTCATTAAAAATTTGAGTTAAGTTAAAAGATTTAAAAAGATTTAAGAACCTTATGGAGTTCATTGATTTTTCTAAGATATTTATATTAAAATCTCCACATACAACTACCTTTTTATTGCTGGCACATGCTTTCCTTAAAGCTTCCTCCATAGTCTCCTCAAATAAGAAATAGTTAGCTAATGGAGGCCTATATACACAAATAATAATACATTGTTCTAATTCTACACAAGACAGCTCAATTGTACGTTCAATGGACAATGATACAATGTCTCGACGCTCCTTACATTTAAGCGAATTTTTTAGTAAAATGAGTGACCCCCTCTAATTACTGTTTTTCTAATGAAAGAGCTACTGACTATATAATTATCAATACTAACGATTAATTCATGTTGTCTCAGCCAATGTTCAGTGAGACATAACACATGGACATTATTTTCGTTTAAAAAGTTCTAACTCTAATTCTTTGCCAGATAAACCCTGTATATTCTGGTGTATTATTTTAAGATTATTAGGCTTCTCCTTTGTCATTGAATGGCTAGAGACGTCCTCTATTGTCTTACATTTAAATTTAAATTATTTGGAACAAATTCCAAAGTCTTAATATATAAATTAAGTAAATTATTTACATTATATGCTAACAATGATGTTAGCTGTTTTTTTATTTTAAAAGGCAAATAAAAGGTTTTGCCAGTCAACAAAAACTTATTATCTATAAACTTATTTGTGTCAAAAAACACAAAGTGGTCGCTATGACTATGGGATAAATTATATAATTGTGTATTCAATATGTGAATACTGTTATTTTGTTCCATTGAGTAACATTTAGAGAAAGGAATAGCACACAGGATCACTTTTTTAACATTTAGTGCTAAAAGTTTTGAAAATGCATATAATATATCTTTTTTACAAATATTTTGACCATCACCTATCATTAATATAATTATAGAATTTTTATTATAGTTGGAATTAAGTATATGTCGGCAGGAGTCATCGCTCGCCTTCATTATAGAATGAGTAACAAGCTGCACGTGCACGGGTCACGTCACCGACCAGCTGCGTCGTTAGTCACTCCCCTCGCCGCTCGACTCGACTATAAAAGGCGCTCACTTTGAACAGAGCAGGCAGTCTTGGCTCTGGCGTGGCACGGAACACTCGTTGTACCGTTGCAATAGCTTATCCTAGACACCTTTGGATAATTAATTCGATTGTCGAATTAATTATTATCGTTAATTATAAAACTGCTGCTGTGCAATTTGTAATTAATAAATCAAACTCTAATTGTAGTTTATGTCTTAGGCATTTGCTACAATTGCTAAGATTGTTATTTGATAAAAGTGATAAGTGATGGATATGGTTCTCATTAAGAAAAGTAATAAAGTATTTGCTCGGTTTTGATAGACCTGACGTCTTATTCATTGTTAATTATGTAGTTACATACCCCCGCTTCCTACATCAGAAGTGGGATGAGATCCACACCCACTACTTGGTCAATAAAAAAATGTGTTACAAGAAATGTCTTTTAAGGGTTTATATGGTCGTAAGGTATAAAAAAAAGAGAGTTAAAAAAAAAGAGCAGAGTTTTGAAGGGCTGTTTGCCGGACCAAAACTGGTATAAAAAAAAGTAAAGTAAAAAAAAAGAGTAAAGAAAAAAAAAAAGTAAAGTAAAAAAAAAAAGAGCAGAGTTTTGAAGGGCACGTGGCCGGACCAAAACTGGCTAGTGTTGAAGGGTTCTTTAAAAAAAAGGGAGAGAGAACCGGACCAATACTAGTGCCTGAAGGGTCTAATTAGAGACCGGACCAGAGCAAAGTGTGAGATATACGAAGGGTCGATGTGGACCAGACCAGAACTATTGTAATATATCTGAAGGGTTAATTGTAATATGTCTGAAGAGTTAATTGTAATAATATATCTGATGGGTTCATTGTAATATATCTGAAGGGTTGATGTAGCACAGACCAGAACTAATTGATTTGCAGGGTCATTATAGACCGGACTAATTAATTTTGTCAGGATGATCGAACGATGCTTTTGTTACAGAAATCTGGACATGCTTTAGTTGAAGCGTTCGAGGACGACCGCTAGTCAGGTTGGCCGTGTCGGCAGGAGTCATCGCTCGCCTTCATTATAGAATGAGTAACAAGCTGCACGTGCACGGGTCACGTCACCGACCAGCTGCGTCGTTAGTCACTCCCCTCGCCGCTCGACTCGACTATAAAAGGCGCTCACTTTGAACAGAGCAGGCAGTCTTGGCTCTGGCGTGGCACGGAACACTCGTTGTACCGTTGCAATAGCTTATCCTAGACACCTTTGGATAATTAATTCGATTGTCGAATTAATTATTATCGTTAATTATAAAACTGCTGCTGTGCAATTTGTAATTAATAAATCAAACTCTAATTGTAGTTTATGTCTTAGGCATTTGCTACAATTGCTAAGATTGTTATTTGATAAAAGTGATAAGTGATGGATATGGTTCTCATTAAGAAAAGTAATAAAGTATTTGCTCGGTTTTGATAGACCTGACGTCTTATTCATTGTTAATTATGTAGTTACATACCCCCGCTTCCTACATATATATTTTATAATTTCTTTAAATGTGTTATTAGGGTAGCAATGATTTACCACACTGCAATTTAATTTAGTTGTTAATAGTGAACCAAATCCTACCCTAATTGATCAGAAAATAATAATATATTGCCTCTTTGTTTTATTTTATTATTAGAGACAGATGTGCATGTGGCTGTTATACTGCTGGTATCTAGTGCTTTTCCATTTTCCTTGCTAATAAGTGGCTGGTCAGAGGGACCAGAGTCTAAGACACAACTCTGCTGTTGAATAAGCACATTTGCTGCTAATATGTGCTCATGGATTTGAGCTTGAGCAGACTTATATTTGTCAGTCATGCTTTCTAGATTTTTGTGAAGCCGTGAAATATTTTCATTTAACTCTGTTGTGTCATTTTCATACCTACATCTACTGTTTTCTAATTTTTTACTATAAAGCTCTAGGCTGTCTAATAAATCAGCCCGTTGCTTTCTTAAGGCCACATTTTTGTAAAAAGATTTCTGACGTTTAATAAGTTTGTCAGTTTTTTTTATATATTTGTTAATTTTTATATACTTCTTCAACTTATTCCTACTGTTAAAACTAAAACTAGGCACACTATTAACTTGGTCTAAACAATCCGCTACAGGAGGGCAAGAGACAATATGGGCTGCCGGAGACCCGATAAGTTCTTCATACAAGCTCTGCGTGTTGGTTAAGTCTTGACTGCGGATGTCCTCCTCATACTGCTGTATGGTCTTATTGGCATCGCGGAGATCCACCTCCAGGTCATGGATGCGCTCCAGGGTCCGCTCATATACATCACTGCACTGGTCAAAGTTTTTGACTGTGCCGAGAAGCTGGTCCCGTTGATCACTTACATCCATAAGTTGTTCATGGAGTTTCGATAGTTCAAGCTTGAGCTGTGTATTAGAATGAAGGATCTTCAAGGATTCCTCCTCATTTTCCTCGCGTTCCTGAAGAAGTTGCTGGTTGTCCTTCTTCAATTGCTCTATTTCCTTGAGTGCCCGTCTGAGTTTCATGTCCAAGTCTTGTGTTGTAGCCTTCCGGGTCATCATATTTGTTTTTTTTTTTTTTCTGTGTTATGTCCTTTCCTGAAATTGTTTAAGGTAGTTGTGTATAATAGATGTGTAGACAATACTTAGCTATAGGTTGCAATTATACAAATTACAACAAACAAAGAACAAATTCAAAAATGTCTTACTAAGCTTAGTATATTTTTATCTTAGATTTGGAATTTTTCCCAAAAAAGAAAACAAATATTTGTCCAGCAGTGGACAGAGATGGGCTGATGATGATGAAACGAATAAATACACCGTGAAATTTTAGTGGTTGTTTTCCCGTGGCAGAACGATTTGCCTTTAGTAATACTATCGAATCATGCAAATAATTCCTCGAAAAAAAATTTTTTTTTTTCAAATTTTCATAATAATTTTCCAACTCGAAAACGAGAGAAGCTATCGTTCTTTTATAAGATGTGACGTAATCAGGTACCGCTTGCCGCATGAAATCGATGCTTAAAGCTGAAGAAGCTCGACACCCTAAGTCATAAAGCGGTTCGAACGTGCTTTCTAGTTTCGGTTAAACCTTTCGTAAAACCGGCATTTATTGATTTTAACAAAAATGAACTGCACAAATCTATTGTACTACTAAGATAGAATCATTTTACTGCGGGAAAACAACCACTAAAATTTCACGGTGTATAAAAAGGAAGATATTGTATTGTAATATCATGATACACTCCCTCTCAAATGTCGCGTGGCGTTTTGAAAATTTTTAATGTATCTACTAAAAATCTAAAAAAAAAAAATGCTTTAATGTCTACTTCAGAGATTGAAACCATTAAATATTTCCTTTTATTGTTATCATTAGCTGTAAGAAGTAAAAAGCGTTCACCGTTAAAGACAGCAACAGTCTTATAGCAAAAAATAATAACCAAGCGCATTTGAAACTTGAAGACCAATTTCACAAATGCTTTTTAATCACTTGAAACTTCAAGAGCTTCATACTCTCACCTTAAACTGGACCTTAAAGAAAGACCATTAGGGGCCTAATTTGAGTGTGATCAGAAACTTTACCATAATTGCAAGTGCAATTAATAAAGGTAATTGCATAGAAGCGTAACAGCTCCAAATTGCATACAGTGAGTTACATAAATAAGGTGTTGAGGTGCAATTAGCCTGATTGAATAATTACAATGACCATTGTGTTGTACAGTCGGCTTAGTTATTTTGTTAAGATTTCATTTCATGGATAATAACTAGGAAAGTGCTGAATTAACTTGGTGCCGAACTCAAATACTCAGTCATAAATAGGCATATTGATTCAGGGCATTTAGAATTTGTTTATTTGCTTTGATCTAAAAAGTATATGTACGCACATGTACATAATATTTAAACTTTTCAATACAATGGAAAATGTTACCTTGTTTCAATTTTACAATAGAACGTTTTGTATTGGATTAAACATCACGTTGAATATATTTGTAAAAATGATTTATATTTTTGACGAGATGATACAAAAAAATATATTTTTTCAATGTACTGCATGTTGTAGTGTGACATCGTGTCACTGCGTTGATTTTGTATGAAAATTGCAAACGGTCAGAACTTTAAACACGTAAACGTTCACAATTGTCAAAAATACTTAATCAATCCAGGTTTTCGAAGAGGTTTACCTACATAAATAGCAAAATCATTAATATTCTCTTTTGCGAGAAAAATCGAATGTTCGTTATAAACTGAGCCAGTGACCATCACGAATTAACATTTCACAAAAAGTTTTCAGCAAAAGAAATCGTATAGTTCATCAGCGATTTTTGCCGCCCATTATACGGTATTGAAAGCGCGGATTGAAAGGGTTTTAAAACTTCTTTTGAAACGGTCGCTACGTTTGCGAAATGAATATTTTCAAAAATATTAACTTTCAATGTTTCACCAAAACCGTTGGCGACCAGAACGAAGTTGATGATTTAATGCGAATAATTCTTGTCATCCAAAGGGTGTTTGGTCTGCATATATTAAGTCCGCATTGGACTTTTAAGAGATATGCTTTGTATCAGATAGCGACAATATCTTTAGTTGTATACGTCTTCATTGGAACTAGAGAGGTATTGAAAGAGACGAACGACATTACGATCATCGCAGAGGGCTGTTACACATTCATCGTTTGCGTTGTCTTCAGCATCAAATACTTTGTAATGACGTACAACATCTCTAACTTTAGGAAACTGTACTCCCAACTAAAGTCTACATTCTACGAAATCATCAAGGAAGATTCTGAGGAAAGACTGACGAAGTTTCTTCGCAACGGGAAGACGTTGTTGCGTCTGTTGTTAGTTGCGACAAATTTTCCGCTGTTGACATACGAGTTGAGGGTACTTTGGTACTATATGGACGGGCAAAGGGTGACATTGTCGCGGACCACTGCAACACTCATGCCGATGAAGTGGCCGTATTATGAGATAGGGATATTCCTGCACACTGTTTACATGTTCGAGATGGCGTTTTTTATTATGCAGGTCGATATTTGGTTCGTGTTCTTCATGTCTTTCTTCGGAGTGACCTCTGACGTCACGGCTAGGATGCTCTCCGTGGACAGTAGGAGGGAAGATGAAGATGAGACGGAATATGCGATACGACTTAACAATAGCTTAAGAAGATTTTACACATTCCACGTTCAACAAATAGAGTATGTAACACTTTACAGTTCCTTTTGTATTAATTTTACTGGCTCTATCGCAGCTCTATCGGTTCGATTACTACTCGGGATGAATATTTGCGTTTGTCTTAGCTGGTGTTGTTAAATATATTTAAGTATATTCGTATATACCACTGTTGTTTCTGATATCTGTAATTAGTACAAATACTTAAGCAACTAACTTTGGAATCGGAGCCACTTAAGTAATGTTGTTTGACAGTATTTATTGAATTAGCTCGTATTCAGAAAGGGTTACTGCAGCGTTTGCAATGAATACACCACTGAGGCAGTACATTTTAATTATTGGGACTGTTTTAACATAATTCAACGACGTATTGTGTCTGATTTCAGTTTCCTTAACACGCTTAATGACACATACAAATGGCTAACTGTGGTCCCTCAAGTCAGCGTGGCTCTATGTATTTGTATCATTTTACTTCTCATGAGCAAGGTAAGAAATCTAGCATTCGTACTGTTATTACTGTGTAAAAGTCTATATAAATATATACGACTTTACACAGTAATTCTTATCAGGTGTGCAGGTTTCCTTACGATGTTATCCTTAACCGCAAGAGCGTCGATAATTGCAGTAATGTTGTAAAAGCGTCGTTTTTTGGCACACCTATAAAGTAACTGTAAAACCGGCAAACCCGCACATGGCTAGCGTAGTTGACTAAAGCCTGATCGCCTTTTTTTTAGGCCCATGCCTCAGCAGGACGTATTTAGGTTGATTATGAATGTTGTAGCAGTTATCAATATTCAGTTTACACAATATTTTTGTCATTTCAGGACGTTGAATGGACGTTCGCTCTCAATGTGGTACCTGTAATAGGAGAGCTGTATATTTTTAGTTGGTTCGGGGAGCAAATCAAGAACCAGGTATTAATCTTCTTATAAATAAAAATGAATTGCTATTCGTTAGACTAAAACTCCAGAACGCCCGGACCGATTTAGGTAATTTTGGTTTTAAAATGTTCGTCGTAGTCCAGGGAAGGTTTCAATGAGAAAACATAGAAAAAGAATCAGTATTGGCAGTATGAAATTCGCCGGGACCACTAGTTAACATTAAAATAAACTGATAACATGTCCGACCGATTTTGGCAATGGCGGATCTCAATTGAGATTAGATCGGATTCTGATACGGTTTTTTTATTAGATGGAGATATTTAAGAAGAAGGTTTTTAACCGACTTCAAAAAAAGGAGGAGGTTCTCAATTCGTCTGTATGTATAATGTATGTTCAGCGATAATTTCGTCAATTATAGACGGATTTCAAAAAATTTTTTTTGTTTGGATAGAGTTCATTTACGAGGTGGACCCATTTTCACCGCTCCCGGATCTGGATGATGGGATCCAGGAGAAATTGAGGGCAACCCTCAAATTTAATAGGGACATGTACCGCGTTTTGCATATTATCTGAAGTCATATTGGCATTTGCTTCTGGCTATCATAATCTTATGATGCTGAGCTGATGATGGAAGGTCAACTCCTTAATAGTTATGAGTAAAAGAATACTTATTTCAATACTGTATACATATTAAGACTACTAGTTATAATATCAGTAGCATTACAGGTGAGCTAAACTATAAGGTTGACCAGTCTAGGATCTGATGATGGGATCCAGGAGAAATCGAGGGCAACCCTCAAATTTTAAAGGCACATGTACCGCGTTTTACATATTTTCTGAAGTTATATTGGCATTGCTTCTTTAAATCATAATGTTATGATGCTGAGCTGATGATGGAAGGTCAACTCCTTAATAGTTGGGAGTAAAGGGATAATTCTTTCAAATCTGTGTACATATTGATACTACTAGTTATAATATCAGTAGAAATAAAGGTGAGCTGAACTAATAGGGTGTACAAAAATGTAACACTAAAAAGGATGAAAAAAAATTTTAAACAAAAAAAAACCGCCTTCAAAAACCCGACTCACTAAAAATTACAAAATAATACGAACATTAATCTGGGTATGAATTTGATATGTTGTTGAAGGCGGTGCCGTTTATATTTCATGCAGTTTACCTCAAAAATTTAATTGGCACCGCCTTCAACAACATATCAAATTCATACCCAGATTAATGTTCGTATTATATTATTTTGTAATTTTTAGTGAGTCGGGTTTTTGAAGGCGGTTTTTTTTTTTGTTTACAATTTTTTATGTATAATAAACCCGAAGCTATCGCGGCGTGGCATCCGCGGCGGATCAATAGTTTATCATAAATCAACACCATTAATTGTTTTATTTTTCAGGCAATCGAATGGAACACGGCTTTACTGAACTTTGATTGGACCAATTTGAGAGCAAAAGACAAAATAAGCTACTATTTGTTGATTACTTTCATGAATAATAAGGCTTTTGGGGTGCAGCCTGCTATTGGAAGCGAATTAGCTCTTGTCACAATGAGCTATGTAAGTTAAAAAAATGTGAAAAAAATTGTCGTTAAAATGTATGTGACACGAGTATTCATGAAAACTTAAAAGTTTTTTTTTATATACTGAGCTAACAAGATGACCTCACTCCACCTGATGGAAAGAGGTAGTGAGATCCAAATATGAGGTCGACAGGCATAATAGACCCTATCGAGCCTGTCACACTCACCCTGAAAGCCCGCTTAAGGAGGAGACCACTGCTGTGGCAACAACGAGACAAGGCGTGGAGTCTCGCATTGGTATTGAGCTGTGCGGGTCCGAGTTGGCCAGTCCGCTGGACGGAAGGGCCCCCCGTTTCTACGGGTCTCCCAGGCCGGCGGGCTGACCCGCTCTGAACGCACAATGCCGCCGCTAAGACTCCACTGGTCCGGCGCTGCCGCAAAAATGGTCCCCCTGGCTCCGGTTCGTACAGTGCTAATCCCGGAACGCGACCTGACCGAGAGAGGCCAGAGTCACTTGGCGGGTTTTACGCAACTGTATGGTGGTAACAGCAACCGGTCGACAAAACGTCACCCACCTGAAGTTGTGTAGTATTTAAATTACCTATCTAAGAAAATGTAAGGCGTCGATGGCTGAGTGGTTAAGGTCGTTGCTTGTCATGCGAGGAGTCGCAAGTTCAAACCCCGCCACGTGTGTATACAAATTTTGAATCATTATTCGATACTTTTTTAAACTGTGAAGAAAAACACCGTGACACAGGTACCCACCTGTGAAGAAACTCTATGGTTGTGTAGTCGAACAACCCGCACTTTGCCAGCGTGGTTGACTAAGGCCTTATCGTCCTAGTTTAGGGTAGGCCAGTGCTCCAGCAATGGGGACGTATATGGGCTGATGATGATGAAAATATGTAAAAAGCTTACAATTGAACATAATAATCGTGTTATAACTCAAATATTAAAGGTATTTTTATTATTTTGGCTGGCTCGGTGGAACAGTGGTTAGTGACCCAGGTTTACTACCTACGGTTTGAAGAGTCGTGGGTTCGATTCCCACCCGGGACAGATATTTGTGTGACAAACATCGGTGTTTGTTCCGTGTCTGGGTGTGTTATTAAATATATCTAAGTATTTTTGTGTATTCACTGTTGATTCTGATAACTGTCACACAAGTGCTTAAGCTACTTACCACGGGATTAGATCAATATTATGTGATGTGATGTGTAATATTTATTTATTTATTTTATTGCAGGTACTCAAATTTAGTTATCAGGTGTATACAGTGCTTCAGACAATGGATTAATGCTATAAACAACCCAGAAAGTTGATAGCCTTTTTTACAGCAAATTTTAAATAAATTATCTTTTAGAGGAATTCACATTCCACACACCTAGTGTCATATTACGTTTATTTCCACTTTTAACAGCCAATTTTAAAAACAAATGCAATATCTTTTAATATGTATTTTATAATTTATTTCACTGTTATCAAATGTATTGGCTGAGTATGACACATATTTCCATATTATATTATTCCTCCGGTTTGCATTGTTTGACTGTTTACCTATTCGTTTTTAAATTAACAATAACAATCGGGAAATAAACTATGTTCCAAAAAAATTTAAAAACAAAAAAAAGTTTGTGCAAATAATGATGACTATTTTTACATATCAACAGATCATTTTCAGAATATTAATTTAGCGGGATTTAATTCAATATGAATATTTTATCGTGTAGTCCAAGACCCACCAGATTTCACGTATTTTCTGAGGAATGAAATGTGAACCATTAAGTAGTGGTATCAAGTACTAAGAACGCATGCCTACCTGCTAGCTTGCTTAGCCAGCCAATTTTCAGGTATCAGGTAATCAAGGTACGTAAAATAACTTACCTTACGTAAGTTCTCCAAGCTGATTTCTACGTGTATTCTAGGCGATATCCTTAAAAATAAGTCGACAATACTCCCAGAAACTTTCTGTCGACCGTATTGCTATGCAGACGGTTTGAGGCTCCCTCTCGGTCCTAACGTAGTACTTGCTATCAATAGACCAACGAGGCAGTCAATACTGACATACAGTTACATGAAAATAAGTGTGAATTAACGTGATTGCAATTATGTAAAGAAAGAAAGAAGAAAGAAAAAAAAACATTTATTGATCACATTAACATTATTTAACGAACAAACACACTACCGTAAAAGTGATCAACAGGTTCTGCCTCAGCAAGTGCTGCAGCGGCTGCTAGGACGCTACAGCGCTGATATTCTGGCAGAACGTTTGAGTAACTAAAAAAATCAAACACAAGGAACATAAAAATAAAATGCATAGAGACAAACAAAATCAATAACAGACACAGAGGCTTTACACTATACGTAATTTTTTATGGATTCGTTCACATACCTATTTGGACATTCAACATACCAAGAACGTATTTCAACCCTCAAACGTACAGGCGATTCAGCTTAGACCCAGCAGGTGACGCGGAAGGCAGTAAAATTTCAAAGTCGATCCACTAAAACTAAACCGGGACTTACGCGGAATCGCAACGAACAAAGTGTTAAAAGATTGAGTGTGTCATTCGGTGTTACGGCTCCGGTAGTGCCTTGTAAAACTAACTGTTAAATTCTTTCACTTTAATGTAAGTGCAAACGTTCTTTGAGGGGCGGTTTTTGTTTGCATTGGGTTCAATTCCGCGTATGTACGTGTTTACATTAAAAATTCTTACTAGAGGATGCTTATAGTATTTTTACAACCTTTTATTGATTCTTCGTTTTAATATTTTATGAGATACAAATGAAACCAATATCCGTTTCATGTGAGTATATTAAACTTATCTCCCACAAAAGAGGCATGGAATACCCTTCCAGCTCATGTTTTCCCTCCCTCCTATGATCCCGGGCTCTTCAGGCGGGGCGTGAAACGGCATTTAAGCAGGCCTTCAGGGTGAGTGCGACAGGCTCAATATGATGTATTGTGCCTGTCGACCTCATATTTGGATCTCACTACCGCTTACCATCAGGTGGAGTGAAGCCATCTTGTTTGGCTTTTCTATTAAAAAAAAATACATTTCTGCTGAACAGTGCAAACATTATTCCTCTCTCCCAAAACAAATCTTTTGGGGATTTAAAATTGTCTTAGTCCTACGTTTAACCATCTTTGGGCGCCAATCTCCCATCTATCTAACAGGAACAACTGCAGTTATTGTGTGTTACCTGTAGATACAAATAACTAAGGATTGTTTTAGAGTTGCAACAACAACCTTTGAACGAATGTAGGGTCCCACCCAAATATATTTAGGACCGATTATTGGAAGAATTGTTACAAGACTCTATTGTAATATTTCCACCTGTTATCTGAAATGTAATTATTCCGTCAATATCCTACAAAATTCTTCTAAATATGTAATCAATATTTTATGCTATAACTATACGAAGCCATATTTACAGAATTACAAATAAAAAACTATTTGTTAAAAATACAAAAAATAAAACAGATTCCTCTTTATATCCACAACAAAGTTATACGGGAGTTGAAAATGTCCTGAATTGCTTCGAGTCACTTTTAACAATAATGTCGGCACCAAACAGCACGTAGCTCCATTTTATCTTCCTGCTGGTTTAGGTACTTAGTCCAGTCATTTAAGCTTAAATTAGGTAAGAATCTCGGAATTCGAGATACCCAGCTGTAAGTCTGTAAATACTTAGATATTGACACCCTAAAGGTGGTCTCAAAACCTACATATGGTAGGGTGTGCGCAACTATAAAATTTTCATGGTCAAATGCCACAAATATCAGTTTTATGAACTTTTGAGCGAAACGGGAAGTTTTATCATAAAAGTGTGTAGGAAAAAAATGCTTATCATCTAATTATGTATAAAAATTGTCTCTACGTTTTATTGCTAAGATTCACCATTTCAGAGATACAGCGATGCAAATAGTTGAAAAAGGTGTATTTTCAATAGCTTCCAGACCCCCGTGCGATTGTGCTAACCAGTTAAAATTTTCACAACTGATGTATTTTAGTAGCCTCTATAACATCTAATACTAGAAAAAGCTTAAAACCAATGTTTAAGTGGGTTCTCATACAAAAACTATGGTTTTTTTTTTCTCACACTTGGCCGGTTTTTAACGTGGTTACCCCAGTAAACCTATTCCAGACGACACCTTTTATACGTGAAGAACACGTTGTTTATATGGAAGCCTAGTTAAATAATTGTTTTATGTTGTTTTTAGTACTATACATATACGTTTCAGTACATTTAAACTGCTTATTATGGGTCAAAACGTACGAAATAACCAATTTTTAGAATTTCTGTTTGAAGTATAACTGAAAAAAAATACATTTTAAAAATGTTAACTGTCCATCTAACTCTATTATGAACGTGAAGATCCATATTAACCAAATTTAATTTAATGAAACGCAGAAATCTTGAATCTTCTGAATACTGAAAACAACACAAAACAATTATTTAACTAGGCTTCCTTATAAACAACGTCTTCTTCATGTATAAAAGGTGTCGTCTGGAATAGGTTTACTGGGGTAACCACGTTAAAAACCGGCCAAGTGTGAGAAAAAAAAAACCATAGTTTTTGTATGAGAACCCACTTAAACATTGGTTTTAAGCTTTTTCTAGTATTAGATGTTATAGAGGCTACTAAAATACATCATTCGTGAAAATTTTAACTGTCTAGCGCAAACGCACGTGGGCCTGGAAGCTTTTGAAAATACAACTTTTTCAACTATTTGCATTGCTGTATCTCTGAAATGGTGAATCTTAGGAATAAAACGTAGAGACATTTTTTATAGATAAATAGAAGATAAGTAATTTTCTCCTACACACTTTTATGATAAAACTTCCCGTTTCGCTCAAAAGTTCATAAAACTGATATTTGTGACATTTGACCTTGAAAATTTAATAGTTGCGTACACCCTACAATATGTAGGTTTTGAGACCACCTTTAGGTGTCAATATCTAAGTATTTACAGACTTACAGCTGGGTATCTCGAATTCCGAGATTTTTACCTAATTTGACTGGACTATACTTACAATGCAACCCAATGCAATCGTTATTGAATTAAAATAAAACTTGTATTATACACGAGTTTTATCTCTAAAAATAGTTTTATTTTACTGCTTTGATAGTATGATGCCCGCATATACGATATCCATAGATCATTTTGCTCTGTAAAAGTAAATTTTATATTTGAGTCAACCCGCATTTAGGCAAAAAAGCATTTAAGGTGTTCCGTACAAAATGGGTATAAACACAGAATACATGACCTTTACGGCAGTTTACTTCTATAATATCAGAAATTAAGAGGTATTCTGAGATTTTTGCTTAGTTATGGCGGGTTATCATTTGACCGCTTTACGAAAATAATAGAATATAGTATACGAGTTATGTTTACTGTTTACTTTCCGTTGGTTTGGTCACAATGACCGAAAAATAGATGGAAATAACCATCCAAAAAAGTTTCATTCGCAAACTCTGCATGGTGACGAATTGATGAAATGGCTGAGAGCAATTAAAAATCCAACGAAGACCCGCCGGCGCGATTCGGAAAAAAAAATATTTTGGAACGTACGATTTTAAATTTAGAAATCCGAATAAAAATTCTGGTCTCCGCGTACAAAAAATAAAACTAGCGGAACTTTTATTAATACCATAACGCCCGTTTTAATCCCGCTCGGGTTTGCAAAAATCCCGCCAACAAAATAAAACGAGGGGTGACGAGACAAAAAAGGCGGGAAGCCGCCACGTGACCGGAGATGTGTCACTTTTATTATACGACCTCTTTGGCGTTGCAAAATGTCCTTAGCATTTTAGAGTACATTTGTACTTTTGTACTGTTAATTAACCGGATCTCGTAATTAAACGAAATTACTAATACTATTCTGAGATCTTAAATATAACCAACTAGTGGTCCCGGCGAATTCCATACCGCCAATACTGATTCTTTTTCTATATTTTCCCATTGAAACCTTCCCTGGACTACGACGAATATTTTAAAACCAAAATTACCTAAATCGGTCCGGGCGTTCTCGAGTTTTAGTCAGACTAACGAACAGCAATTCATTTTTATTTATAAGAAGATTAGGACTTAAAAATGTGTTGTAGTATACACAAAAACTATTAAAAATACTTTTTGGCCTTTCTGGGAAACCTGTTGCAGATTCAAATACTTCAAGGAGTTAGGTATCGTTTAAGGATATTAGTTACACTGTCCACTGTATTTACAAGGTCTGTGCCATAGAAAAATATCATGAAGAAACCCCACCACTTTACAATACATAATGTGAAATTGAAAACGTGTAATTGTTAGCCATCCGTGGCTAACAGGCAAAGTGACGGAAAAATTTACATACAAGACGTAGCGCCTGCTGACGTACTACCAATTGTACTATTGGTAGTATGTGGGGTGCGTAAACTCAAGATGGTGTGTTCGATTCTCCATCCAGTCAGGCATCAATGCGAATCTTTCCAAGTTTTAATTTTTAATAAACGTGTAATCGCTTGTAAATCTGTAAATGGCAAATGGTACGTATTCATTCCACTCAATTTTATTAAATTGAAGACTCTGGTAATCGAAAATGTCTACAAGTAGTACGATACTAAAGTAGTATTGTAGCAGCATGTCTGGATATTACATTGATTCAGTAACTGAAACCAACTTAGATACATAACTTTACACTTAGCGCTACTCCAGCACACTTAGATAGTTATTACCAAGAATAACATTTAGAGCAAAACGTGTGTTAAAGTGGGAGCTTAGGCAGATCGTAAAATACCATCCCAGTTAAAGCAATTTCAACCTTTTCCCATTAAGCTTAAGATGGATTCTCGATTAAGGTACGTGAATCAAGTATACTGATGTGCCTTTTTGACTGGGAAAGCAATTAGGGCTTCTTTTTGTTCGGAGTATCTTCACAAGAAAATCAGATAGAATGAATTTTGTAAAAAGTGCAGGAACGAGCGGGTGAAAAAGTTTTTCTTCGATAGTAATTATGGCTCACTGGACACTAGCATGTGGTTATGGGATTTTTTTTTGAAACCGGATGTTAAGGCAACTGAATACTGTAACAAATAAATATCTGACAGTGTAAGCGACGCATAAACTCATAATTTATTGTGTGTTTGAAATTGGATCCCACATAATCGGCTAATTAGCGTTCAAATCTAATTAGTTATCGTTTCAATATTCGGCATTAACAATGTTTAATATTTTACAAGCTTTTTTAAATTAACTTTATTTTTAAGCTATTGCATAGCTTTTATCGCGGGCTTCGAGCGCGGCGACCGAACCAAGAAATTCCGTAACGAAAAAAACCTCACAATCGTCTAACGTCGTTTCAGTTAGGTAGACTTCGGCACGGTATTTGTGTGCGTGCGGTTAGACGCATTGTACGACTCTACCATACTCGCACGAATCGAGACGAGCTGCTCCGAAATCGGACGATGCTATGCAATAGCTATACCGCGGCAGTCCCCGAGTGCCACACGTCTTTTTTTAAATTAGGTATGTTTGTATGTTTACAAATCTTGCAAAAAAGATTTGATCCATTTCCAATAGACCAAACTTTGATCTAGAGCTGAATCTTGGTATACTATGTTAATCGGATGACAATACAATAATATGGTACCATGAAGCTGGTCTGATAATGATGTCGGAAGGTGAATAGAAACCTAGGTTCTTGTGGACCGATTGAGTTAACATTTGAAATGTCTTCGTAACTTCGGTAACAATACAAAAAAAAATAGTATAATGATGCTGATCTGATGAGGAATTGGAGTAAAATTATTGTGGATCAATTGAGCTACAATTTGGTATGATTGGTTTACGTGACGGCGAAAAGATACATGACGAGTCATCACCAAGTTTATGTGACCTTATAAAGTGCAACAAGGATATTTTAGAGACCAAACGTTTCGAGCTCTTCACAAGGCTTGTCGTTTCAGAAAGACAAAAGATAATACGATGACACAGAAGTCATAACATTCTGTGGTCTTGCAATATATTGTTGATTTTGGCAGGCCTGGAAAATTATAGTCTTTAGGATAGAAAACCATGCAGTACTGACTGTCAAAAGTGATGCTTAGGAATGGCGGCGCGTCAGTTTCGCATTTTGACATACGTTAAAATAACCATGTCGCAATATAGCTCCGAATTTTGGCACACGTCAAAATATCCTTGAAATACTCATCATCAGCCCATATACGTCCTCACTGCTAGTGCATGGGCCTACCCTAAACTAGGGTGATAAGAGGCCATAGTCGACCACGCTGGCCAAGTGCGGGTTAGTCGACTACACAACCTTAGAATTTCTTCTTAGGTGTGCAGGTTTCCTCACGATGTTTTCCTTCACCGTTAAAGCGTCGAATGATGGTACATATGAATTTCAAATTTGAAAAACACATTGGTACCTGGCGGGGTTTGAACTGGCAAGCAACGACCTTAACCACTCGGCCATCGACGCTTTTAATACTGAAAGGACAAAATTGACCACAAATGTGACACCTCCATCAACGGAATGACGAATCAAAACACCTGTCAATTATTCGCAAACGAACCGCGGCTGGCAACAGTACAATGCAATATTCAGATACTCGGCACATTTGGAAAACGGTGCATTTGGGTATTTCGTGGTCCCATTATTGTGGCAAATGTGAATTGAACATTAAGTATGTTCAATTATATAGAGTGTCATGGAAATATTTTCATGTTATTATTAATAAAAGAACCCTTTTAATATGGTTTAAGATAAGCAGAGTTTATAGGAGCAAATCTGAATTATTTCTTTTGTCTTTTTTATTATTCACTAGTTACCCGCCCTTGCTTTGATTTGGGTATATTATACATAAAAACCTCACTCTTACATCCCTCTATCGATTAAAAAACCGCATCAAAATCCGGAGTGTAGTTTTAAACATTTAGGCATACATTGGGACAGACAGACGCGGGAAGCTACTTTGCTTTATACTGATACGTATTTTTGTGATTATATATAACAGCTATATAAATATACTGTATAAAATACATAAGTACACCTAACATTGTTATGCCAACGCAAAAATAGTTTATCGACAGATTTTTTTTTAGTCTCGGATCTACGAGTACATCAAAATGTACTTGTTGATATTTTAATTCCCCGTTGCTAAAATAAAGTTCCGTAAAATTGCGTCGCTACAATATTGTTCTCACTAAACCCGGATTTAATAAAATAGGCCGGGTTTAAAATGATAGTTCTATTGCGTCACGAATTAACGCTACCGGGCGGACGATGTCTGGTTTCAAATTAAACCGACACTATCGCATACACTAGGCCATGAATTGTGGCTTGCACTATTAATATGTCTCACAGTTGTTTGAATAATCCGTTAGGTTTTAATTCGGAGTTCCTGACACGCAGTTTTTTAAGCTATTGCATAGCTTTTATCGCGGGCTTTGAGCGCGGCGACCGAACCAAGAAATTCCGTAACGAAAAAAACCTCACAATCGTCTAACGTCGTTTCACTTCGGTAGACTTCGGCACGGTGTTTGTGTGCGTGCGGCTAGACGTATTGTACGACTCTACGAAACTCGCACGAATCGAGACGAGCTGCTCCGAAATCGGACGATCCTATGCACGTCTTTTTTATGTAACAGTGTGTATTCTTGACATGATCCCAGTTAGACCTGTAGTTGCATACTTACTAAAAAGTAACTAATTCAGACTGTAAATGCTAAGGTAACATTGTCCAAATGTTGCTTTTACACACGAAATTTTCTGGAACGATTTCTCAAGCGCAAAGATAATTATAAATATAATATAGTAATGTTTAATTAAGGTCCAAGTTGAAATTCTTTCATTGCCCATTTAATTTATATTTGAAATCTGTTCACTAATTTGCAGTTGCTAAAATTATTTAAGTCTTCAAAAGTTTTCTATTTAGAGCTTTATTAAGCTCAATAGAAGTCAAATGTTTAATTATCTCTTTAGTGCTTGGCCATACCTAAACTTAAAGCTTACTAATTGACAATGATATTAAATTAATAATTAGAATAACAGTTTAATTCCATTTAAAGTAGTATTACTTTTTATCCGACAGTTTGTCAACTTGGTATAGGTCACCATTGTTTGAGCCCAGCAAGGTGACAAATAAAACAAAACAGCAGTTCCAAATTCAAATGTATTGAGGCATCATCAATGCAACTATGCCTATGTAAGCGGCTTAGCCCGGGGGTATATAAGGCCCTCGGGAAAAATGTTGATACCGCGATGCAGGATTCAAATATGGAACGTTACGCGAATAAGTTTGTAACAATACTTACCTCTAATGCGTATCATTCTTGCCGGGCTGGACGTTTGTCACTTGACTGTCACTTTATAGAGGAAGATCCCAGAGCTGCCAGACATCACTTATTTTCTAATGGACAAAATATATACGATTGAGTAGTGGTGGGGTGTACTATCATCATATGACTAGTTGCTACCTTGACCAGACGGCCATTTTTCAGATATCAACCAATCAAGGTACATAGAAACACTGCTCACCTCACTTAAATTCTGACGGCTGATTTTAACATAAAATGTTTCACACAATAATCATTAAAAATCAGGATTCATTACTCCCAGACACATGCGGTCGGCGGTTTTACCTTACAGACGCTTTAAAGCTATGAAAAAATTTATTAAGTTTACTTATTTTCTGATGCTTGATTTTTATATATGTTATTCAAACAACTATTTTAAAACTTTTTGCAAACGGACAGACCGATCCAAGGGGTCAAACATTCACCAGACCCAACTGTTTGAGATTTTTTTTTTATTGAATTTAGTTAAGTTTTTCTAATAAAGTAGTTTGTACAATTCTATAATTATTGCGGTCAGATGAGCACTTTTCAGTTGTTTGAATAACATATAAAAATCAAGCATCAGAAAATAAGTAAACTTAATAAATTTTTCATAGCTTTAAAGCGTCTGTAAGGTAAAACCGCCGACCGCATGTGTCTGGGAGTAATGAATCCTGATTTTTAATGATATTGTGTGAAATATATGTTAAAATCAGCCATCAGAATTTAAGTGAGGTGAGCAGTGTTTCTATGTACCTTGATTGGTTGATATCTGAAAAATGGCCGTCTGGTCAAGGTAGCAACTAGTCATATGATGATAGTACACCCCACCACTACTCAATCGTATATATTTTGTCCATTAGAAAATAAGTGATGTCTGGCAGCTCTGGGATCTTGGACCATTAACAGTAAACAACCATGGTATAATAACAAAAGGCACCAGTTGATCGTCAGTTCGAATGGCGGTGCTAATCTAAACTTACACATTTATCTACAAACAGAATCTCAAGAAGCAATCGGCGAGCGTTAAAGCTCCGATCGCAACAAAATACCGAAGGTTGTACCAAAGAAAACCGCATCAAAAGCTTCGCATAACCGCTGATGGCCGATAGTATTCATCAAATTACCGATCAGCATCGCGCAAAGAGACGGGATAGTAGAAAATATCATTTTTCAATGCGGACCGAGATGCCCTTTCATCGGTTTTACAAGCCATGAATCCGATGCCCTATCTCATTGGGAAATTTAGCGTAAACCATCAACGAGGCGGGGTTCCTCCCGTTGATGGCGATGGATTTGGTATATCATTTTTTCATTCGGTGTTTATTCACCAAAACTGTATTCCTTAACTATCCTTACTAATCCTTACTAATATTATAAATGCGAAGGAAACTCTGTCTGTCTGTCTGTCTGTTACGCTTTCACGCATAGAGTACTGAACCGATTTAAACGGTGGTACAAATATATTTCAGAGCCTAGGAAAGGATATAGGCTACTTTTTAACCGACTGCGCTATAAAGAAGTAATGTTTTACCCGTTAAATTTCTCTACGCGGACGGAATTATTATATTTTTAAAAGTTGTTCTTTATGATTCGCTAAATATGTTCCTCTTAACAAGGTTATATGCAAAATATAAAATAAAAAGTGTCAAATCAGTCATCTAAGCGCGGCTCCGGTATAGTGAATTCCTAATACGCACATTGTTTTGAACAATTTGCTCATTGTAACGTTGTTGCTAAGTTTACTTATCCCCGAACGTCTAGACCGGAATACATTAAGACGATAAAGTATCAAACCAACTTCACATTAACGCGTTTCTCTTCTCGCCTTTCCTAACGACACTCCCTAATGGCGGGATAACGAAAATAATCCATCCGATCAGCGTTATATCTCATAAATTATTCATTCGACAATTAATATCGGATCGGAAGAGTGGGCCCAGGTGTTCTAAATAGATTTTATCATATTACTATCCTTTCGCAAAGCTGTCGACTCTTTTATTAAATGGATAAGGGAAAGTACTTAGTGTTAAAATTGTTACCATTAGAGGGATCGTCTTTCACAAGCCGCGCTAATGAGAGAATCTGATGGGGAATCAATTTATAAGAAAAATAACCGCTGTTAAAAAAAACAGGCAGTTTAATTAGTTTCATTTTTATGGTGAAATTGAGCCCGTTTAAAAAAGCACCAATTATAATTTTAATTGTTCCTATTATGTAGGTTTTTATATTGTTGTAGATCTTTGGTGTACTGTAATAATAACATCTATTTCTCCTGAGAGTTTTATCTTCGAGTATTATTTTAACTAATTTTTTTTTTTTTTTTTCCCTTATGATGTATTTCCTTATGCATAAATACGCCATTACAATCTAGTCTTAAAAGACCAATAAGTAATTTATGTTTAAGTCAAGCTGCTAAAATTATAGTACTTCTAAGAATGTGTCCATTAGCACTTTTCTTATTGTCTATAGTAGGGGATGACACATTTTAACTAATGAAAGCGAAATTTCCAAAATAATAAGTAATTTTGCATATTCTAAGTTATCTAAATGTACATTCTTCTAACTATTAGAGACATGAGAATATTCTGAAACCGACTTATTTGGTAAAAATGTGACAATTGAAATAAAATCCAAGTATAATATATGTTACACAACATGACATACATTGATCTGATCATCCGGTGGTAAGTAGCTTAAGCACTTGTGTTACGAAAATCAGGATCAACAGTGGATACACAAATAAACTTAAATATATTTAATAATACACCCAGACACGGAACAAACACCGATGTTCGTCACACAAATATTTGTCCCGAGTGGGAATCGAACCCACGACTCTTGGAACCGCAGCTTATGAACCTGAGTCACTAACCACTGTTCCACCGAGCCAGCCACATATATGTTACACAACATGACATACATTGATCTGATCATCCGGTGGTAAGTAGCTTAAGCACTTGTAATATCAGAATCAACAGTGAATACACAAACATACTTTACAAATATATTACTATATAAATATATTAGATAACACAGCCAGACACGGAAGAAACACCGATGTTCGTCACACAAATATTTGTCCCGGGTGGGAATCGAACTCACGACTCTCGGAACCGTAGATAACATGGGTCATTAACCACTGTCCCACCAAGGCAGTCAAAATGGAAATATATTGGAATCGTGGCTTTGAAGGTATGCTTAAATAAATATGCAACTTCATGTTATTTAATTTATACTTACTACATACCTCAGTAACTGCCACGTTGGTCAAATTGGTAGCAAGCGTCGCGTGGACCGAGAGGTCCCCGGGGTCTCAGGCCGGAGTTAGGAAGTTGGCGGTTGAACGCCCGTGCCTCGGTAAGCAAGTTAAGCTGTCCTGCACTTGATCTCTCATCGGTCATGTCGGCTTGCCGTCTCAATGAATTATGAGAGTAAGGGAATGGAGAGTGCACTTGTGTTTGCGCACTATAATATGTCCTGCGGACTTGGCTGATCTCAATTGAGATCGGCCGCCATGGCCGAAAATCGTTCGGACGCCTTACTACATACCTAAAGCCTACAACTACCTACGCTACCTCACTCGATCCCTATTTGACGCGATTTACGAATCTTGTCGCAATATCTTCAGAGCGCGTTTGCGATAAAATTTTCACGCTCTCAAAGGTTGGCGTGTCACGAAAATCTCTTATTCAACTCAATAATATGGTACAGTACTTATCGACTCGTCGTAATGACTAGGCTATAAAACGGTACACATGTTCTGTGAGAATTGAGAGCTTTTTACATGTTAAATATGACGAATTGTTCCCTAATGGGATCTTAAATTATAATAACGAAAAATGTGATTTGACTTCATTGTCAAGCTTAGATTTATATTTCTAACCTTATTTCTTTAAAGAAATAAAAAAAATCTCATGTGCCTCTAGTCATAAAAAGCAAAAGAATATCGTGAAATTTCTGTGGTTGTTTTCCCGCAATATAATGATTCTTTCTTACTAGTACATAAAATAGTTTTAAGTAGTTTTTTTTTTATTCAAATCAATAAATACCATTTTTACGAAAGTAATAAACGAAATTGAAAAGCACGCTCGAGCCGCTTTATTACTTAAGGCGTAGAGATTCTTTAGTTCATCAATTTCATACGGCATGTAGTGTCTGATTTCGTCACATTTCGGGTTGATATTTTTTATGAAAATTAGGAAAAAAAATCTTGAAAAACTAGCAAGATTCGATAGTACTACTAAAGACAAATCGTTCTGCTACGGAAAAACAACCACTAAGATTTCACGGTGTATTTATCCAGATGGAAGTATTCCTGAAAACGTGTCTGTTTTGAAGCGTTCTCAAACATATAATACCTTTTCGCTACTAAATGGTGCGTTTTGGGAAATAGTTTGGGATGCTACTTTAAGAGAATTTCTAAAGGGGCGTTACGAAGAATTTCCACATTCATATTTATCATCCCGATCATTGTAGCAACAAAATGTCGCAGAAATAGGAGTCCAGTCTACATGAGTCTAGCCCAAGATGGAAATGGGGATTTAAAATATTTTCTAGGAAATGAGAAGGAAAGCTAAAAAAATATTATCTACGTTTGATCTAAGAACATCTATGTATTAGTGAAATCTTCTCGGTATCAGCGTTCCGAACCGGTGGTAGAATCACTATCTACTTATAATTAACTAGCTGTGCCAGCGACTTCGTTCACGTTTCATCCCGTTTTTTACACATTTTCCATTGTATCTTTGCTCCTATTGGTCGCAGCGTGATATTATATAGCCTAAAGCCTTCCTCGATAAATGGTCTATACAACGCAAAAAGATTTTTTCAAATCGAACCAGTAGTTCCTGAGATTAGCGCGTTCAAACAAACAAACAAACAAACAAACAAACTCTTCAGCTTTATAATATATGTGTAAATTTACTGTACCGAAGATTTATAAGTGTATGTATATGCCTATACAAAAAAATACAGGTAGGACGTAGGTATTAACCTACATAATATGTTATGTTGCATGTGATTCTATGTTCTATGTGGTTTGTAGTACTTACAGCAGGACACAGCCTAATCAACCAGCCAGCTCTGATTCCGGTCCTAAATCTTTCCTCCCAAGACATGCACGCAGAAAAATGAGTATTTATACAGCCTTGGCCAACATAACAGTATATCTGCAGGTATCTATCGGCTCTAATAGTCCATTAAGTTGCTTCGGCACGCGACGACACAGCGCCGTTGTATCCCTATTTATTGTTCGCGTCGGCTGCGGGGCCACACTCGCAGCGAGCTTTTATGAGATTCCCTTAAGCTTATGAGATACGGATTCTTGAGTATGTGGAATATGGTGCTACCAGGTTAGTATTCTTCTAATGGAGTATATATTACCTGCTATATTCGAAGAGAGTAAGTATGCAGTTGAATGTCTTTTTTTTTTGTGCCTGTGTCATCATACTTACTGCTGGGCTATGATTTCTTGCAAACCTTCGTAATGCTCTAAGTAATATGCTACGTATAGACAAGAGCATTAACTTGTTTCAAAACATCGAGCATTCTCCATTTTGTATTTACTGGAACCGCTGTTCGAACATACATTAATGGAAATGTTAAGACTGACTGAGCTTTTGCCTGTATTGGTGAGTACGTTACATTATACTGAAATGGAAATGCAAAGTTTTCACAGACTAAGTTCAATCTTTACAACCTATGCCTGTAATGACAGAAATATAAAAATAATGAATTAGGCATATTACAATTTGAGTGGACTCGACGGAGTAGTCGGTAGTCACGAACACTATGCTCTAGGAAACAAAGCCTTCGTGCAATCCGAATTTAAGGCCTAAGAAAGGTGATGAAGCATGTATGAATATTATACTTATATAATCATCATCAGTCCATATACGTCCCCAATGATGGGGCACACGCCTACCCTTAACTAAGGCGATAAGGCCTTAGTCAACCACGCTGGCCAAGTGTGAGTTTTGTTGACAACATAACCTTAGAATTCCTTCGTAAATGTGCAGGCTTCCTCACGAAGTTTCCTTTCACCGTTAAAGAATTTAAATTGAATTGGCGACCTTTCGCATGATAACCTTAACAACTCAGCTACCAACGCTTGTTAAAAAAAAGACGTGTGGCACTCGGGGACTGCCGCGGTATAGCTATTGCATAGTAACGTCCGATTTCGGAGCAGCTCGTCTCGATTCGTGCGAGTTTCGTAGAGTCGTACAATACGTCTAACCGCACGCACACAAACACCATGCCGAAGTCTACCGAACTGAAACGACGATAGACGATTGTGAGGATTTTTTCGTCACGGAATTTATTGGTTCGGTCGCCGCGCTCAAATAAAAGCTATGCAATAGCTTAAAAATGTTTACCTTTAATATTTCTAAGACCGTTTGTTTAAACGTCCATCTCCCGGCCACACGTGCAAAGATTTACGCACCACCGGAACATGAGGCCTGTTGACCCACTAGATCGCTGTTTATGTCCGTGCAAGACACATGCGCACGCATCTAAATGCACTAATGCACTTTGTGAATTGCATATGCACTGTTTAATCGTTCACGGCTGCACTAGTTTAAACATGCTCGGAGCTCGGGTTGTACCGAGCTGTTTGTGTAGGTGGGATATTTGTGCAATGCATATTGTGATATAGCAGTAAATATTGCAGAGTTGCTAGTAATGGTAATGAAACAAGAATTGTAAGTGGGTGTAAATTTATGAAATGTATTGTTTGAAGTAGTATCTTAGTTAGGAGGTTCTCTATGATTTAGTTAAAGAGTTTTTACTCGGTAAATGAATATTCATTAAATAAGTATTAAATAAAAAAAATTTTAACCTTTAACTACTGGGAATCTGTTCGTAAAATACAATTGTGTACATTAATAAATAAAACCCTACGATTGTATAGTTTAGTACGTTTGCAATACCTGTAAAAGGTCTCTAAGTTTTAAGTGCAATATACTTTTTGTTATAACACCTACATAAATGTAACTACACTTAGAATGCAAATAAATATTTGAATTTCAATTTCAAATTAAATAATTTTTCTCTAAGGTTGTGTGTTGCCATACAAGAAGTTGCCAGTTCAAACTCTGCCATGTTTTTCAAATTTGAAATTCATATGTGCGATTATTCGACGCTTTAACGGTGAACGAAAACATCGCGAAAAAAAACCTGCACACCGGGTGGTTGATTAAGGCTTTATCGCCTTAGCCTAGGGTAGGCCCGTGCCCCAGCAGTGGGGTTGTGCATGGGCTGATGATGATTTGAAATCGAACGCACAATTTGGCAGGGTGATTGAGGCCTTAACTCTCTAGTTTATTGGCTGATGATGATAAAATACCTGGTTAACAGTGGAGCAATTGAATAATTTTCCTTTTTTTCAAAATATTTAAACAACTAGTGCAAGCTTAAAGACCGCATAGCACACAATTTTAATTTTACATTGTAATTAAATTTCTTACTGTGGCATCAACATTACCTGAGGTCTACACTTGATCTCTAGAAAGGAAAGAGGAAGACGCAAGACGCTAAAACTCATTCAAACAGGTCTACATAAACTCTTGCTCTTTGATCACCGTTTAAAAAGCCTGTCCGCCACCCCACCACAGCCAAATAGAAAACTTAAAAGTGCGATCTTAAATCCCACAGCTTGGACAAACGGTGTCTACGAGGCACTGTTGGATTCCCTCATTATTTAAATGACTCCGCCGTCGAGGCAATCCGACGGCACTCCGGTACATTTTAAAGTTATTTTTTTTCATTAAAAAACGATGATTTCCTACGGCTTCTGGAGCTATAAGGCTTGTCCTTTGAAATACGCTTTTCATTAAGAACACTGCCTTTTGTTGCGTGAACGGGGAGATATCTGTGTTAAAAAAAAACTTACTGTGTAAAAATTCTTACTACAAAATTCTGAAGACATTTATGGCGATTAGATTGTCAATACTTCCATGATTGGTAATTATTATTAAAAGATAATCGACGCACATAAACTAATTTAATATGTGACTCTAAATATAAGTCTTCATGGGTCTACGCGCGATATTAGGAGTAGCATATACATAGCTACTTATTGTCCGACGTTTCGACTGAGTTACACCAATCATGGTAGCGAGGGACTAATATTTAGTGTAATGGAACGCGATCTCAAATCTTAATATGTGACTTTAACAAAGTCGATTTATTTGGTTCTTTTGTAGAATGCTATATATTCTGCAGCCTTTCTAATCTATTCAAGTTTTTAGTTAACTTGAAAGCTGGACAGACTTAAGCGTTTCAAATAAATATCTGGGACATTTCCACACACGGTCATCTGACCACAAACTAAGCAGAGCTTTTACTATAAGGGTCGGAGACTGATATAGATACATAGATAGTTATAAATACATACTTAAATACATATTCACACCTAGACACAGATATTCATCACACAAATATTTGTCCCGAATGGAAATCGAACCCACGACTCTTGGAACCGCGAGACAAGGCCCAAGCCAGTCGAAAAAATGTTAGTAAAGATTGTAAGGGCACCTTTTAACCGTTTTTCTCTAGTCAGCGAAACATGTACGTAACGTTACTAACCTTCTTAGTTATCAACTCAAAAACTCACACAACGCGAATAGGGAAACTTTACCTCAAGTTATTATTCATCCACTCATCCACATCTCTGGCGTGATAGTCTGAAACTTACGGGTATTTACTTTAATAACTAAATGCGCACATAAGGAATGTTCACACTGGGTGCCGACAACGCCTGCGGTACAATTAAAAGTTGTCTCATTAATAACGTAAGATTTAGGTCGTCCCCCAAGGATATAACTCGAGAATGATATATCTGTATTCGGCAAGTTTTTGTGGAGAACCTTGTGTGGCTTCGGGAACTTATGAGACATCTCAATGTAAAAAAAAGACGTGTGGCACTCGGGGACTGCCGTGGTATAGCTATTGCATAGCATCGTCCGATTTCAGAGCAGCTCGTCTCGATTCGTGCGAGTTTCGTAGAGTCGTACAATACGTCTAACCGCACGCACACAAACACCGTGCCGAAGTCTACCGAACTGAAACGACGTTAGACGATTGTGAGGTTTTTTTCGTAACGGAATTTCTTGGTTCGGTCGCCGCGCTCAAAGCCCGGGATAAAAGCTATGCAATAGCTTAAAAATACTTTTGTATGATGTGCGTTGAACAGCGTTGAAGCGTTGTATATGACAATATGTGTGTGTAAGTGTGTAAGCATATGTAAGCATTGTGCTGAAGATGTACTCATTGCATGAGGATCATTTGAAGCGTTGCTACTGCGATATGTACGAAGGTATGTATATTTATACATGGAAAGAAACGTTCTGGAAAGGAGTCTTCAAACAGATCATGACATTTCCATAACACCTTCATATATGCTAATACATTTATAAAGCTGAAGAGTTTGTTTGTTTGAACGCGCTCATCTTTGGAACTACTGGTTAGAAGTGGTAGAAGAAGAAATATTACATCACGCTGCGACAAATAGGAAAAAGAAACAATGGAAAATGTGTAAAAAACAGAATAAAACGCGGACTAAGTCGCTATTAATCAATATAGCGCATGCTAAGTGGAAAACGGTCACACTATATTTTACTAACTGTGCCAGCTACTTCGTCCTGGAATTCCCCGTTTTCTGCACACTTTCCACTGTTTCCACTGTTTCTTTGCTCTTGTTCGCCGTTCCGTGATGTTACATAGCCTAAAGCCTTCCTCGATTAATGCTTTATCCAACACAAAATAATGTTACAATTAGTTCCTGGGATTGGCGCGTTCAAACAATCAAACTTTATAATATTAGTTTAGATTTTCGGCACTATATACAAAGCTATTGTGCGTTCGTAGTCGTACATTTTTATCTGCTGTGAACAGTGTCATCAATGAAAGTTTTTTTTTTAATAATCGCAACATTACTTCGATTCGATAGTTGAAATGATCGAGTCACCACATTCGTCTCAGTTGCCAGTGACGACCCGCTGGGTTAACCAGTGGCTGAGGCGGCGTTTGTCACTGTCGACCGTCAAATGACGCCATTAACATCAGTGCGGCTGAAAGCGTCTACACACGGTCAGTTAGGACGGGTAGCGGCGTCGAGACTGAGAAAGCATCGGTTTTTTTATTTATTTATTAAGGTCAACCAACAAATCTTACACTAAACAAATACAACAGATACCATAGAACAAGAGCTAAGTGCAGATTCAATTACGGTTACACGAGAACAGTAATTCGAAAGCTGTTTGGTGTGCTTTTTCTACTAAAAAAAAATAAAGAAGATTTATCAAACTACCCCCGCCCCGCCACGTACCACTGTGTTTTTGAAATTTGGAATTCATATGTACGATTATTTGATGCTTTAACGGTGAACGGAAACATCGTGATGAAACCTGCAGACCTACGAAGTAACTCTTAGATGGTGTAGTCAACCGCACTTAGCCAGAGTGGTGGTGGCAAAATTCTCAAAAACTCGCATTCCATTCGATTTTATTTTTCACAATAGAATCAAGTAATCGGGTTGCAAATAAGTCCGCGCAGAATTATTAGGGTCACCCAGTAGAAATTTCGCAGGGAATTAAGTAAGTAGCTATATATTCGCTATTCCAATCAGTCCGGTTTGTTTTTTCTTTTCAAATATTTTTTTATTACGGAGTATTATAGATATATTAAAAACGATAAGATTTTCACATTACCTTGTAATTTTGTAGTACAATATAAATATTTTGATTTAACAGGTACACTCAGCGAAAATCATTCGATTAACCAACCTTTTGGCGTTGTCAGTATTAAAACGTCTTCTTCAAAGCGCTGCTTTACCAAGAACAATCCAACTTGCTCACAAACATAAGTCATTAAGAGTGAACGGATGAGTAAGTTTGGGTCAAGCAGTTTCTACTTAATTAAGTGACCGTTTACGGCGATTTAACATCTTCAAGCTCGGATTGTCTTTGTTTCAGTCTATTTACCGCACGCTTACGAAATATAAGGCGTCCAACCGATTTCGGCCATGGCGGCCGATCTCAATTGAGATCAGCTAAGTGCGCAAGACATATATGCACTCGTGACCGCGCGGTCACTGTGACAAGTGCACAAGTGACCGCGCAAACACAAGTGCACTCTCTATTCCCTTACTCTCATAATTGGGTGAGACGGCAATCCGACATGACCGATGAGAGATCGGGCGCAGGACCACCGGCTTAACGTGCTTTCCGAGGCACGGGCGTTCAACCGCCAACTTCCTAACTCCGGGCTGAGTAATTTCATTACAGAAAAACTCACACAAATTTTGCCCGACCCCGGACTTGAACCGGGGACCTCTCGGTCCTAACGCTGCACTAACTTGCTACCAATAGACCAACGAGGCAGGTTTCGAAATATGGAAGACTACACTAAAATAAGTATTTATGGGTCTACACGCTATATTAGGAGTAGCAAATTACATCGAGTTCGCTCGCGACCACGATTGGTGTAACCCAGTCGAAACGTCGGGCAGTAAGTAGCTATGTTATTCGCTACTCCTAATATCGCGTGTAGACCCATAAAGACTAATTTTAGTGTAATGGAACGCGAAAGTCTAAAATCTATAGAAGACTAATAATATAAAACACCCTCTTTGATAAATTATGGCTGCTTAATTCAGTAGATAGATTAGTGAGTCTGAACGATAAACATTAAAAAAAACGTATTCTTCCTAAAGTAAAATATATAACACACATTTTACTGATTAATCTCGCATGTATTGCTATTCTGAACATTTTATTTAGAGACCCGACCCAAGAATAATATTTAAGCCAGCATTGAACTATTCATTAATTGGTTCATATTATTTGACAGTGATTTTTGTGACATTTTTGTTTGACCTACCTATTCCATTTGACACTTTTTTTTTGTTTGTTATATAACCTATTTAATTATCTTGTACGCAAAATTTAGTCTTTAAGCATGCTTGTAAAAATTAAAAAAATAAAATTGAAAAATTGATATTGAAATTGCCTTACATCCTTTAAAAAAAAGACGTCGCACTCGGGGACTGCCGCGGTCATCAGATTGACATTGTTTTGGAAACAATAGCTGAAGGCAGACATTGTCATACATACATCAAAAAAGACGTGTGGCACTGCCGCGGTATAGCTATTGCATAGCATCGTCCGATTTCGGAGCAGCTCGTCTCGATTCGTGCGAGTTTCGTAGAGTCGTACAATACGTCTAACCGCACGCACACAAACACCGTGCCGAAGTCTACCGAACTGAAACGACGTTAGACCATTGTGAGGTTTTTTTCGTTACGGAATTTCTTGGTTCGCTCAAAGCCCGCGATAAAAGCTATGCAATAGCTTAAAAGAGTGCATCAGTTGCTACGTGTGTCTGTCACGAAAGCGGTTCCTATGAATCCGTGTGTACGCTGTGCGTAGCAGGAGTTACCGTGATCCCATCGGAATGATTGCGCGCTTATATGAAATTATATGTTTGTTTGACGACTCGCTGAGATGTTGTTCGGGGCAATAAAATTGTTTTCTCTTTGTTTAGGCGTGACACACTTCTTGTTATGATGTCAGTGTGACTGAGTGAATTATTTACCATGTTGTAGATGGATTGTTTATTAGGTAAGGAATACGTAGGAGCTTGCATATAAACGTATTCTTACCCTTGTACTTTATTTTCGAGGCATTAGTCCTACATACAATATGCTAACTCCAAGCGAGTAGACTGTTTAGAAAAGCATATAATTTGAGTCTTTCCACAAAATAAACGCTGAAGATTTTTTTTTTTTTGGAGAACTCATCATCAAACGATAGAAAACAATAAACACAGCTTTATTACTTAGGAGACTAATAAGGATCCTAAAAGTCTAAAAGTGCTTTAAAATAATATACTAAACCACTGAATATGAACCTAAAAATCGGCCTGGAAGCATTTTTCGTGGTGACAGAATAATTTTATTTAACCCCAAAATGGTCGACACTTTTATCCAATAAAAGCTTTTGTTAACTTTTATCCGTATCGCCCACAAAACCTTTGGACACGTTCAGTTAGAAATTTTATCAATTCAATGCTTGCATACGCTTGATTGGAAATTCCGTTAAAAAGGGGAGAGAAAATAAAAATTTCAATTAAATCCTCGTGCGTGTTAAAATTACAGGCGTATTGCAATGAGGATTACATTAAAAATTGAAATACTGGCCATCGGACCGAGAGATTGGTATCTGAGCTGTTATTAAAAAAAAACATCGGTAATCCTGGCTGCAATAACTTAAAAAAAGTAAAATAAATGTTAAGTTTGAAATAGGTAATGAGAGTGTTATGGGTAACTCGCTTATATCATGAGGTTACACGTTATTTGAACCCCGTCGTTTCGAACAGTAACAACGATTAGTCGCATTCAAAACGGTAGATTTTCTAAATAAATATGTGCAACATCTTAATTCGCGTATATTAATTGAATATTGAAGATTGAAAATCTAGTTTCACCCATAAAATTAGATAAATTTCAAAGGTGTAGTGTTTGCGCAAATAAAAGACAATACTAAAATTGGTTTTAAGTAATGTAATGTAACCTGCGCAGTAGTCTCATCTATTCTCTATCTATTTTTGCATGGATTAATTACCTATTATAGGAAAAGTTTAAATTAAAAGTGATTATTTATTAATCCATGCAAAAAGTAACTCCTAAGCATAAATAATACAGCATATTTATACGAATAAACCACATGGTTTCGTTAATCTAAGGATGAAAGCTCACTGGTTCCATTTCGATTTGTACTGAATCAATGGCCTTTCTCTAGTTCTGTTGGTTCGCAGAACGGGCTTTGCTACTCGCAAAGAGATCGTAGCATTTTAAATTGAAACGTTTCACCGCATCTGTTTGACGAGAAACGTTGATTTTGATAGTTGTTACATGTTTGGCCTGAACGGTGATCATTGCGTGTTGATTTACGATACCTATGCTGTTTTATCGCTTACAAGTGTAAAGGCAATCTTTCGACGTATGGTATCAAAGAGAATATACACCCACTTGCCATAATTTCATTTGCCCGAATTTTATTTGCCATAATATTCATATGCCCGAATTTCATTTGCCATAATTTCATTTGCCCGAATGTTATGTTTGCCATAAAATACAAATGACATAATTTTACTTGCCCGAACATCAGATTCCATAATGATTCGAATGCCATACGTATTGTTATCCATATTTTAATTGCAATAATATTATGCTCATTGTTTACTATATTAGTTACGTGTTAGAAACTTTGTTTCCGTGCCATTACATCATTTCCCACCGAAAAAGCTTGTAAAATAGGTTAAAAGAATGATAAAAAAAATAGGTTAGGTTAGGTTAGAAACATAAAAGACAAATTAAAAATATGGATAACAATACGTATGGCATTCGAATCATTATGGAATCTGAAGTTCGGGCAATTAAAATTATGTCATTTGTATTGTATGGCAAACATAACATTCGGGCAAATAAAATTATGGCAAATGAAATTCGGGCATATGAATATTATGGCATATGTCTTTCGGGCAAACAATAGATAACCATCAAAGAGAATATAATCACTACTTGGGTATCTTTAAAGAATACTTCAATTCAACATGACATTATTATAAAAAAGAAAAATTAAAGAACTTTTTTTTTAAGTAGTTTAAATTAATTTGCTCTATAGTTGTCACTGCCCTGTCAAATAGAAGAAAAAAAACAATTAATGCCTGTTCACAAGTGTAGTTTTAGAAGTACACCTTTATAGGAATCCGTAGCTAAAAGGAAAAAACGAGACGCTATTACTAAGCCCCCGCCCGTCTGTCCGTCTGTCTATCTCCAAGCTGTATCTCATAAACCGTGATAGCTAGAAAGCTGAAAATACTAAACAACAAATTTAAAAAAAAACTAAAGGTAAAATATTAAGGGGGTCCCATATAAACGTGTTTTTGACATAATTGGTACAGCTTTCATTAAAAGCTTATTTCATCAACAAGACTATCACAGTGCTTTATAAGGTTTAGTCGGCAGTGACAATCTCACTTCCGCTTACCATCAGGTGGAGTGAGGTCATCTTGTTAGCCTTTTGTAAAAAAAAAAAAAATTATCTTGCTTAAAACAACTCCAGCATACGAGTAGCATGAAAGCTCAACACACGAATAGTTCCTCACATTTCCATATTATGAATGAGCCTGGATTTACAGAGAAGCACGACTCCCTAAAACTTCGCAATAAAAACAGGGCCGGCCCTAAACAAACGTGATATTCCCCGCTTCCAAGATTATGTAAATATTTGACGCATTAGCCATGCACAATTAGATAGCGTTTGCGAGAGATGAGTCTACTTTCAGGGTAATCACTGGTAATCACTTATTTTAAACTAAACACGGAATTTGAATTGTTGTTTAAATATTTTGCTTTTAATAGCAAACATTTATGTCGAAAACTGGCTGAATACATTAGGTACCTTTTAAGCTATTGCATAGCTTTTATCGCGGGCTTTGAGCGCGGCGACCGAACCAAGAAATTCCGTAACGAAAAAAACCTCACAATCGTCTAACGTCGTTTCAGTTCGGTAGACTTCGGCACGGTGTTTGTGTGCGTGCGGTTAGACGTGCCTTTTGTACGACTCTACGAAACTCGCACGAATCGAGACGAGCTGCTCCGAAATCGGACGATGCTATGCAATAGCTATACCGCGGCAGTCCCCGAGTGCCACACGTCTTTTTTTTTTCATTTTTTTGATGTATGTATGACAATGTCTGCCTTCAGCTATTGTTTCCAAAACATTGTCATTCTGATTTCCTGTATTGATATAAATAATAAAATCCCACTATATGTAGTTACCAGCCGCTATAAATAGAGCTACAATTGTTTTATCCCTTCAAATATTATTTTTATTTTGTTTTTAGTATCTGATGTGTACGTATAATAATAATGTTTTGTGGTAACATGCTGATAGAGAGAAGTGGCATACATTTGGAGAGACCGATGTCCAGCAGTGGACAGGTATGGGCTGATGATGATGATGATTCTGATCGTCTTAATATGAATGAGTGTTCATGGTTTGTGATTAATTGATTATCTAAGCAACTCAAATTTAACATTTACGTATTTTAAACAATCTGTAGGTAACAAAATTTAGTTATCAGTATTTAAGGTAATTTATACTTGACCACGTGAATTACGGTTTCGGTCGAAATTGAAGCCACGGCCAAATATTCAGTGTCGGTTTCGGTTTTGGCCGCAAAACTAGTTTCGGGCTCTAAATACCTTACATGTTAACATGCAGTAGCAAATTAATTGCTGACTGCCCGTTATTTGGATACACCAGTCTGTGCCATTATGTTAAAAACTAGTGACCTGCCCTCGCTTCGCTTCGGGTATTCCTTTCTTAGCGGATGCCTACGTCATAACATCTACCTGCATGCCAATCTTTAGCCCGATCCGTCCAGTAGTTTGAGCTGCGCGTTGATAGATCAGTATGTTTTTTTTTTCCTAACTGACTAACGATGATGGCTTGGAGGAGCCTTTTCATCATCACCGGGCTTGCGGGGGAGCGGATGGCTCTCACCCCTAAGCGGATGGCTCTCACCCCCTAAAGATCACTATGTTAGTCACCTTTGAATTATATACCTACACCGTGAAATTTTAATGGTTGTTTTCCCGCAGCAAAATGATTCTGCCTTAGTATCACAATAGATTAGTGCAGTTATTTTTCATAAAAATCAAAAAATGCCGATTTTATGTAAGGTATAACTGAAACTTTAAAGTACGTTCGAACCACTTTATTACTTAGGGCGTAGAGCTTCTTTATCTTTAAGCATCGATTTCATGCGGAAAGCAGTACCTGAATAAGTCACTTCTTAAAAAACACCGATAGCTTCTCTAGTTTTCGAGTTGGAAAATTCTAAAAAAATCTTTTTTTTTTCAACGAATAATTTGCATGATTCGATCGTATTACTAAAGGCAAATCGTTCTGACACAGGAAAACAATCACTTAAATTTCACGGTGTATATTTAGATTGTATAGTCTACATGATCTATTACATTATTTGCATACAGAAGAAGTTGGCACACCCCACATAAACACAAATAATTTTGCAATAAACGAAAGTGGCGCCATTACCTCGCAAACATTTAACCCGCATCACAGGACAAGAGTCGTATAAAAAAAATAGAAGGCCTCATCTCCATACGCCCACAGCCGCGGGCCAAGCCGTGGGGATCCGATGTTTTACATGAAAAAGGGACCCGGTACAAACCCGGTATAGACCCGGTATAGCCGTCTATAGACCCGGTATAGACGGGAAAGCAATATCGTGTTAGCCGATACGGTGCAAGCCTCTGGAGGTTAGTGGTTAGGAGAAATATTCATTGGGAATTTAGCTTTTGGGTAGCGACGGAGTTCAATGTTCGCGGGCAGTGGAGTATTCTAGAGGTAAATTGTTTGTTTCATTCGTTCTATTGTGACTGTCGGTGGAGCAGTGGTTAGTGACCCAGACTCACTGCCTACGGTTCCAAGAGTAGTGGGTTCGGTTCCCACCCGGACAACATTTGTGTGATGAACATCGGTGTTTGTTCCGTGTCTGGGTGTGTTATTGTTCTGTAATATCTGCAAACACAAAGTGCTTAAGCTACTTACGACGGGATCAGATCAGTGTATGTGATGTTGTGTAATTTATTTATTTATTTGATGTTCTGTTCTGTTGATTATACATGTAAATTGACCTATTGAGTAAATTAGTTTTTTAAGATGTTTCGGCCTTTGTATCCATTCATAGATATTCTGTAGGATTCTATATTCTGTAGGATTCACAATTTTATCGTGTTCTTTGCGAGATTTGCATAAAATTCATTTTATAAAGCAAACCGAAATTACTTGAAAATTGGCACTGTTATCCATTAAAATATTTGATGAAAACCTATTAACTCTAAATTGGTAGGTACATAGTTCTTTCGGTAAAGAAACGGTGCCTGCCACATTGATTGCCAAACCACCAGTAGGGCTACCATGAGTTTAAAACTTACGCACTCAATATCGCCTACGTAAATATGTCTATGAAAAACTTGTACAACGCCGCTAGTGGTTACGCGAAGAACTAAAATCGGCCGTATGAAAAAAACAACTCGATAGGTTTTTAAAGTACGTAAGTTTTCGATAGCCAACTCTTGGTAGGCCCTCTGATAGTTATTATAAGTTATCAATAGGTACCTTCTGACTTACTCGAATCGCTTGTGACTTGAGCCCGGATGCGTCTGCACTTTTGTTAAAGTAAGTCAATGTTCGGAAAGACCTCTGTCAATGTGTGACCGATGCCGCGGCTCGCCTCAAAGCCATAGTTTGGATAAAAAATGGGTCAAGCGCGAGTCGGATGCACACCACTAGGTGTTATTAGGTAGCAAATGTGATGTTCTTTAGTCTAACAACATTGTAGTAAAACGGTTCTTTGATTTAGCTGAGGTTTGAAAGCCGGTAAACCTCAAAAACAAAAGGACCTAGCAAAACAATGGGTAAATTCACTCGTTTTAAACAAATACAGAATTCTTTATTTGAAACTAAGCAGAGGAGGAAATAATAAAATAAAGAAGTTAGAATTGAAAAAGCGTCGATGGTTAAGGTCGTTGCTTGCCATGCGAGAGGTCGCCAGTACAAACCCCGCAACCTACCACTGTGTTTTTCAAATTTGAAATTCATGTATACGATTATTCGACGCTTTTAACGGTGAAGGAAAACATCGTGAGGAAACCTGCACACCTACGAAGAAATTCATAGGTCGTGTAGTCAATCAACCCGCACTTGGCCAGCGTGGTTGACTAGGGTAGGCCCGTGCCCCGGAAGTGGGGAAGTAAATGGACTGATGATGATGATGAAGAATTAAAATCCAGTGCGGTTGTAACACACAATGTTATTTCGTAACAGGACCCTAAAATCTACCATAGATACGGATCTTTAAAACTCTTCATACTTTTATAGTGGCGGAAAATTGCTACGCTTGAACCCAACGAAGGAATGCGGTTTTACCTAAGCCTGTACTAGGCTTAAAGCTTTTTTAGGGGTCAGAGCTATCCGCTCCCCCACAAGTCCGGTGATGATGACGAGGCTACTCTAAGCCATCATCGTATGTCAGTTAGGAAAGAAAAAGCTTGAAGCTTTTAATGCTTTTGTGTCAAAATACATCTTGCAAATTTTGTGGCCACACATTTTCATTAGATTCGAAATTGGAGAGAGGAGAGAGATCAGTATTATAAATAACTAGCGGACTCCCACGACTTCGTCCGCGTAGAAATGTATTAGCAACAATTTATTTATTAAAATAGCCTATAATATACCTTGTAAAATTAGCTATTTGTTACTGAAAGTCCCGTCAAAGTTTGTCCAGCCGTTTCGGAGATTAGCGGGAACAAACAGACAGACAAACATTTGTTTAATTGTGTTTTTGTAACTGGTATCCGATATAGATTCATACCCGTTTAGTAAAAAGTTGTTATTTTAATATTACAAACAGACACTTCAATTCTATTTAGTTGTATAGATTGTATCGTTTTATAGGTACTTCACCAGGTAAAAGACTTTACTAACGATGATACCAAGAGAAGGGGTTCTCTCCGGGCGGTGTGTCGGACTCCCCGGCGACTGGCGAAAATATGGTAAATTACCAGCCGCGGCTCCTGGGCGGAGTGCAATGCCCAGGGGGTCTATCGACTGTAACAACGGATGTATCTACCTCAGGGCATAGTGCGTGCTACTTATTAGATCTCAGGAAGACTACCGACTAAAAACCGGGATATACCGATGCCACTGATACCAGACGATTTGGTAATATCGCCTGTAACTGTGTGTGTGTAACTGGCATAAACTTATATATTTATTTGTTGTTTTAGTGTCATTTAAAGCTCTAACGTAAATAATAAAATTAAAAAAAAATACATTCATGACCCCGCCTGAACGGGGACATGAACCACCGGTTTTTAGACATCGCGTCTGCTGCTCGAACCACTGAGCTATCCAGGTGTTGTGTCATCAATGCGATTTTTTCCATCACGTTTACTCGTTAGCCACGGGTGGCGCCCGCACCGGTTGTGATCAAATGAATGGCTGCCGCGGCTGTGAAAATGTATTTGTTGTTTTAGTACTAATTAAAGTTCTAATGTAAAATCTAATGAAGACCGGTGGTTCGAGTCCTCGTTCGGGCGGGGTATGAAAGAGATTTTTTTTAATTTGGATATTGGCATAGACTTCTTTCACGCCTGTACCCAAAGTCATCGTATCTTCTTAACGTAACACTTTCAAACCACAATCATAATGCTGCTTCACTGTGTGAGTTCCATAACAATGAATAAATATACCATCAAAGACTGTAGAATAATAATGATCCTTTACGTTTCTCAGCACCTAATTGTATCATCTCATAAGCAAATAGCGGACATAATGACACAAAAGCACAATGTACATTTAAACACTCCTAGAGGGTTGACTCATTAATTCGCTTTAATTAAAACCGACTTCCCTCAAATAACTTGATTACGCGATAAAAGAGAAACAAAAAGTTTCCTCTTTCGCATTTTGGACTCAAAAGAAACTCGTTTTACCCCAATTTTTCGGTTAAAATTTCCCAAACTTGAATGGCGGACGATCTTAAAATTTTACTTAGATAGCAATAAACAGTTTAAGTTGGTTTTCCTTAAGCTTTAAGGGTAATTTTATTTTCTTTGAACTTCATTGGAGGGAATCAAATAAAAAAATACTCAGTGGATGGTCTTAATTTTCATTTAATAAGAATTTGTCTTTATGGAGACATTTTCAATTTAGACTTTCTCGTTGAGTGAATAAGTAGATCATAAGCAGTGGTTCCACGCTTTCACTGGAATATAATATGGGATTCAAAGTGTAATTTAATATTGCTTCTTTGCCGAACGCTCTGGTCTACAAGGTCTTTGGGGAACTGTCGATATATTGGTAACTATTTTTGACCCAAGAACAATATTTCAACCTACCCCACACAATAGAGGAAGTAATACCATAAACAACCTTCGTATTACCGTCTATTATGAGCCTGTATCGGTGCACGCTATTCCGCAGAACCACGGATATGCTAATGCAAAATCTGGTTTAGAAACCGATTCTTGGGACTTAGCAAGCGGCCAACACTTCCGTTAACTCGGCGGGGGCAGGTTGAAATTGCAAGTGAATTTAAATTCCGCATACCCGGAGGAAGTGAGTCTTTGTGTGGTGGTATTAAGGTCGGAAATTGGTTATAGTACTCGTTGTTGGAGTTGCCGAGAGCTCCGAGGCAAGTTAGACGCCATCGCGGGCATTATATCCGCAGTAGTCAACCACCTATGCACGAGAAACTAAAGTGCCCCCCATAAATTTCGCTGGTGTACGAGGGCGTTCAATGTATTCTCGGTATCGAGGTGATATACCAATGCTGAGGGTGATTAAATTATATCATTAGTTAAATACACTCTTTGAGGGTATAAATACAAAATTTCATGAAATTGTCACCATTAGTATTCGAGATATCCTTGCGGAAAGACAACTAAAATGACTGATTCGACAATGATGCAAAAAATCGAACATCGCGCTGTGATTAAGTTCCTCACAAAACACAAATAGACTCAAAAAGTGATTCTGCAAGAAATGGTGGCTGTTTACCAAGATTCTGCACCGTCATAATCAACAATTCAAAAGTGGTCAAGTGAATTCAAACGGGGTACAGAGAGCATTGAAGATGACACTCGTGCTGGCGGGCCGGTTAGTGCCGCTACTGAAGAAAACGTCAAATTAGTCGAGAAAATTGTACTCGAAGATGCCCGTATAAGAATGAAAATATTAGCAGAAAGAACTAAGCTCTCCGTGGGTACCATTCACACTATCCTCTATGAGCGTCTGAATTTATGAAAGGTCAGTGCAAGATGGGTGCCGCGAATGCTCACAGCACTTCAGAAACAAGTGCGAGTTGAGTGTTGCAAGTACTTTTTGGAGCTCTCCTATGAAAATCTGCAAAGTATTTACGGTCATATTGTTACTGGTGATGAAACGTGGGTTCATCACTATGACCTGAGAGCAAGCACAAGTCTATGCAGTGGCATAAAAGGGAACTGACCCACCGAAGAAGTTCAAAGTCACCCCATTCGCAGGAAAGCTCATGGCCACAGTGTTTTGGGGCTCTAAGGGAATATTGGCGATCGAGTACACAAAAAAATGTCAAAAGTATTACTGCTGCATCCTACGCAAACACCCTGCGTTAGTTAAAGGAGGCAATTAAAGAAAAAAGATGTGGAAAATTGACCGAAGGTGTCTTGCTGTTTCACGACAACGCGCCGGTTCTCACGGCGCGTGTTGCCAAGGCTGCTATGCGGAAATGCGGATGTGAAGAAATTAATCATTCACCCTACAGTCCGGACCTAGTCTCTAGTGATTACTTTTTATTCCTAAATCTTAAAAAAGATCTTCGGTAATTTTTTTTCCCGACGATAAAGAGTTGAAGGCGGCAATATATGGGCATTTTTCAGGCCATGAAGAAAAATATTTTTTGGAAGAAATTGAAAAGTAACTTTCCCGAACTAATAAGTGCATTGAGATGTCAGGGGACTATATTGAAAAATAAATTTTATTCAGAATTATTCGCGTATTCCTTCATGCCTATACCGAGAATACATTGAACGCCCCTCGTAAGTTTAAACGGTTGCCGAAGATGGCTAATGTATCGGTTGCTAGATGGCGCACGATCGAAACAGGAAATGGAACTGATTTCTTCTATTTGATCTTGCAATTACTACATTACATAGCTACGAGTAACTAACAAGATTGGTGCAGTGACCCCCAAAGATATGTACCTCCTATAAAAAGCTCTTCCATCTAGGCCAGTCCTGCCCCATATCCCACCTGTCGTTGGTATTATAATCTACCTTCATAAATTGCGTATAATGTTTAGAGGATGAATGAAAGACGATTAACAAAAGCATAAATGTCGACAGGGGAAGGCCTAAAGACGTTTCATGGCCTATTTGGTCAAATATTGAAGAAAGGTCAAATCAAAAGTACCTACCCGTAATCGATGAACATGCATAAAGCGGTTGGAAGGGCCGTAGCACATCGCAGGAAGTGATCTCTACCTACTCCTCTGGAAAAAAGGCGTGATTTTATGTATGTAATAACGACGAGCGCTGAATTAATTGATCAAGGTCCGTTGAGTTGTCTTAAAGGAGTATAATGTTTTAGAGTGCCTTATTAATATCACACGCGCAAGAACCTGTTTTCAGCACTATTGTTCATGAAATGAGAAATAATAAAATATATATTAATAGTCAAAAATCTCCTAGGTGCGGGACAAATACAAAATGCTCACCAACCATATATTGAACCATGAAAGGCGCCATTGAGCCACTCAAATAAAGCAATTAATCAGCCACGCGTATTCCTTCCAGTGCTACCGCATCTGCGCTTAAACTTTTCCCCGAAGACGTATATTTCTCTATATACGGTTGTCCCACAGTATCTAATAAAGTGGTCACACTCGAAGCAAGATTAACAGCTCCTCTTTATTGCCTTAGGTCGCGAGCATATTGCCAGTGTTTATTTAGAACCTGACGGGGAACGAACGAACAAACTTAGGGAGCGAACTCACTACACCCAAGGCTGTAAAACTGAAACTGATAAAACAGCAACAAAGCCCAGCATGAGTCAGGGGTGTAAAACTGGTGTCGAAAAATGGCGGACATATTTCTGAAAATACAGGGTAAGGTCTTTGCTATTTTACGAGATTACTCCAATTTCTAAATATACTAATACTCGTGCAAGGATATACTGTTCGTACAAGTGGAGATATGCTTTACTTTCATGTTATGTTTAAGTTTATTAAATCCTAGGTTTTATGTACATTTGGGAATATAAGAATGTGATTATTAAAATTTAACCATATGTTGTTGACAATTACATTCTTTTTTTTCCTCACTGAGATACGATTAGAGTAGCTTTGTTATGATCACTGGTGCGGGGGAGCGGATAGCTCATCACATTCAACTGCCACAGAGATGATTTTAAAGTTCCTGAATTACGCAAAAATATGAACAAGAATTCTATTATCTATTGTAGGTTACACAACAAGCCGGTTGGAAAAAGCTTTATAAATGCAAGTTCGAGCGATTTCCACTGAATTGTTATTAGCTACGAGTATGTTCTATCATTATTTAGCGTAAAACGCTGATCTTTTATTTGAAAAACTACAATCCTTTGAGAAAACTCGAACATTTGAAAGAGGAAAGATAACTAAATTAGGAAAATCCAAGGCTAAAGCGTTCTCACAGATTGAAACAGTGTAACTCAAAAATTAACGAAACTATTTTAAAACTTTTTAAAGGGAGAAATGTTTTAAATTTAATCAAATTCGAAAATCCGAATATAAATATGCAAAAATTAATTAAGACAGTGGTAATTTTTGCATTACACAATATACATGCAAACGACAAGAATATGAAAAAAAATGTCTCTAATATTTCCCATGAATTGTTTATTACTAATAAAAAATATTTTTTGAGTTCATAAAACAACACGATATACATAGTTAGACCAAAATTGGTAAATTCGTACTAGCTTTGATGTAAGGCCTTAAGCAACTACTCTAGCCATGTGCGGGTTGTTCGACTACACAACCTTATAATTTCTTCATAGGTGTGCAGGTTTCCTCACGATGTTTTTCTTCACCGTTAAAGCGTCGAATAATCGTACAAATGAATTTCAAATTTGAAAAATACGTGTGACGGGGTTCGAACTGGCGACCTCTCGCATGGCAATGTAAAAGATAAAAATAATATTAAGCAATTGTGTTTATATCTGTGAACTGTGATAAAGCTTCTTTATTCTTATCGCTTCGATCTTCTTCTTCTCGTATGGTTGTTGAACCACCTGGTTTTTAAATCGCCCGTAGGCCTTTGACATGGCTTCGCACACCGTTGAAAAATTTCTCAGGTGTGCTGGTTTCCTCACGATGTTTCCCTTCACCGTTAAAGCGTCGAATGATGGTACATATGAATTTCAAATTTGAAAAACACATTGGTACCTGGCGGGGTTTGAACTGGCGACCTCTCGCATGGCAAGCAACGACCTTAACCACTCGGCCATCGACGCTTTTTTTTCGATTCGATATAACCATGGTATTATAACAAAGAGGGTTACACCGTTGTGCCTCCAGATAGCAGAACTAAGCGATCCGTGATATAACTCAAGTTTTTCTTAGGGTAAAGTTTAAAATTCAAAGTAAGCAGCATACGCGGTCTACGCGAAACCACTTGGGTGGAATTTGTATAAATTATAAAAACTTCTATGTTTTAAATGCAAATAAGGTATTAGGCTAGACCTTATTCTCATATGTAGATCTGTGCCTGATTTTTGAGCGGCGAGTTTTGTGGTGGTATACCTGACCAAAGAAAACAACTTTATTACTACAAAGTTGTATTTATATATGTAAGTGATTAAGCTAATTAACAAGGGATCGGATAAGTGTATGAGATGTTGTGTGATATTTATTTATTTCACATTATTCATTTACACCTATTACCTATCAAATATTTTTTTCTACTAAAATGCAAAGTCATCAACTAAGTCTATGATTTCTCAATTTAAGTTTAGTTAACAAAAAAAATCCTGTCCTTCCGGGAATCGCACCCAGGCGTGCGAACCATTACACCAACTAACAGCTATTGAAGCCATCGAATTTTTCCCGCATTTTAAGTGTTAGTCCACGTCTGGGCACGATTCCCGGAAGGACCGGTGTTCAAATCCCCGGTTTTCAGTGAAGCAATTGATTTTTTTCCGTTTTTCAAAAAACTTAAAACAGTGCAAGCTTTTAAACGGTTAGTTTAAAAATGTTAAATTTACAATAAGAAAAACATTCCTTATCTAAATGAACAATGTACAATTGTACATTCGTCTTTACGCGGCAGAACTCCCGGGACAAATTTGTATAAATTACAGAGGCGACAAATGAAAGAATTTATCATGAACTCCGCTTTTATTGGCATTAAACACTTTAATATTACCTGTGGGGTTCATTCCATCTTGATAGTGCCTACGAGAGAATTCGCTAGTGTTAATAAATACAACATTATGATTGAAAGTCCTCTTGAGGCCTATTTTAGTTCTTGTTATGACTAATGTCTAGTATTTACATAGAATTATGATCCTAAATTGAAGGCTAGGTTAATCGCCTAGATTGTACAAGACACTAACAAGATACTATTTTACTACATAATGTATCTATTTCTACATTATATAGTTGTTGTTGTCATACTTAAAAAAAGAGTTGATAGTTGAGTGGTTAATATCCTTGCTTGAAATGCGAAAGGTCGCCAGTTCGAAGTTCAGTTACTGTCTGCGTTCAGAGTGGAAACTACCAGGAATTTGAAAATTTGCTTATGATTGCATCTTATGATTTGAAAGTGAGTACCAAGATGCGATTTTTGAAAATCACACTTCTGAGGGGGCCTTCTCCAAGCCATCATCGTAATGTCACTTAGAAAAAAAAGTAATTTAGTTTATAGAAAGTATATAAGGACACGTATCTTTTGGTTTTTCAAATGATAAAAAATTTACTAAGTGGTTCATCAAACTCCTGTAGCGGTACCATGAGTTGGCTATCGAAAACTTACGTACGTTAAAAACCTATCGAGTTGTTTTTTTCATACGACCGGTTTTAGTTCTTAGCGTAACCACCAGGTGCGCTGTACAAATTTTTCATAGACATATTTACGTAGGCGATATCGAGTCCGTAACTTTTAAACTCATGGTAGCGCTGCTGGAATGGGAGCGTGTGACATCACTCTTCCGCACAAATTGTACCTATAATAGTGACAACAACGGAAACTTCAGTACATCTTTATCATTAATTGTTGTTTGTAAAACAAAATAAAAAATACGTGTACAATATTTTTGAGTAATCTAACTAACGGTTAGTCCGTTAGATAGTCTTGTATAGTCACCTGGTCTTTTAAAGTTGGAATCCTTGAACGGAAAACCAAATTAAGACAACATTAGCTAAGACGGTTCCCCATAATCCCTAAGGACTAATGCAACGCCCTTCCTTTTATCCCTCGTTAAGGCTCATCCATGAGTTATGAGGCCGATATCACATGCGAACTAAAAGACAAATTAAATTACAAGTTCCCAACAACATCCGTATAGCACTTAAATTTTCACCGAGCGAGACGGCTTATTCTAAACTATAATGTATGTGGGCCTTGAGATACCCTTGGTGCGTGGTCCAAATGTAAGCTTGAGGAGTAAATATGTCTCATAGTATTGTCTATTATTTGCGCGAATACTACATAGTATAAAGCAAAGTCGTACGTATATATGTATGCGTATTATTCTTTTTTAATAGATAAAAGATTAAAAAAGAGGTTTTTATGTTTAACACCCAAAGCGAAGCAAGGGCGGTTCACTAGTTTAAAATGAAACTAAGTTCACGGATTAAACTCGCGTTTATTGGTTATTCGAAACATTGGGTCTCTACATAAATAGAGTTTCGTGCTATTTTATGAGTTTCATTGACTTGACCTGGAAAGTTATTTTTTAAATCCTTCATACATTTTTTTATAAAAGACTAACAGGACACTTCACCTCTACATATGAGGTCGTCAGGCACGGTAGACCATATTGAGCCTGTCGCACTCACCCTTAAGACCTACTTAAATCCCGTTTCATGCCCTGCCTGGAGGGACCGGGATCATAGGAGCGAAGAAAACATGAACTGGAAGCGAATTTCAGGCCTTAACGACACAGGGCAAAAAAAAAGAACTAAACCTCTTGATCCGAAGCACCAGCGCCTGCATTGTATGTGGATGGTAGCGCTGTCTAGCACGTGTTATCCGGGACCTGCTTCCGCCTATGTCTCAGCTCCATTATAAATAAGTACAGTTACTTCAAAACTTTCGGACACGCGCACGCGCTTAGTCTCCGTCAATAAATCTCATTCCCAGTTTAACGTGGGTATGATGGTTTATTGAGTTATGGGTTACCTTGGACCACTGATTTGGGTCAGCTGGGAGTTATAAATTCATTTGACGGAACAGGAATGACATAGGGATAGTCATGTGTATCACTTTTATCACGTTTTCTTAAATGTATTTTCGGAGAATGTTTAACAAGACACGAATTGTGGATGGAATGTCGCTGAGAACGATTTTGGCATGTAATGAGCAATATTTGACCTTAAACTAAGGATTGTGCTGGATTTGCATTATGATATCCAATCGTTACTTTTGACGCAAGTTTTATGTCAACCTAGTTAAATGTAGTTTGAGGTACTGACTATCATAATTCAAAAAGTTCTGGCCTATATACAATATAATGTAGTAGTAATTTTTTGCCAAAGTGAAAGTTTTAATATTTGTACAAGTTTGAAGATCTTAACAGTAATATGGCTAACTACTCGAAATCAGTTCAGTACACACTGAACTGATCTCGGGTAGTCAAACTCCATTTACCGTTAAGATCTTTAAAACTCCACAGTGAAAAAGTACAAGCTGCAGCTGCCCTCAGGCTGATGTAGCACATGCTGAGTCTTGTACCTCATTGACCACATTTAGTCCTTATCTGTCTGTGTTAAATTCTTTTTTCTTCTTTTGTCTGTCATAATTTGTATCATATTAGACTTTTAGACTGGCTCGGTAGAACAGTGGTTAGTGACCCACTTCCTACGGTTCCAAGAGTCGTGGGTTCGATTCCCACTCGGGACAAATATTTTTCTGACGAACATCGGTGTTTGTTCCATGTCTGGGTTTGTATTAAGTATATTTATATTGGTGTATCCACTGTTGATTCTGATATCTGTAACACAAGTTCTAAAGCTACTTACCACGGGATCAGATCAATGTATGTGATGCTGTGTAATATTTATTTATATTTATATTATCTAGACACGCGGTAGCGTGTCAAGCCATGTTCAAGAAACAGAACTGGCGAGCCGCACCGTGTGTAATATTACACGAACCATTTGGAACCACTTTTGAACCCCTCATAAATCAAAAACTATTTCACATAAACGTATCAAATTTGGCTCATATATTGTGACTTGCGAGATAAATATGTGTTCTAAATTTCATAAGCTTATCTCAAACAGTTATTTAGATATTAATGTCCAAAAATCCTCATTTTTATCATTGACTGACTCACAGATCAAAATTCTAACCCAGTTCCAAATGACCTAGAGAGTTAAAATTTGGTATGCAGATAGGTAATTACATGAATACAAAGGAATAAATAAAAAACTGGCAATGTTTTAATAATTAGGTTAGGTTCTATTATGAACGCTTAACATAAATACCTAATTAGTGCCTAATCACGCGGCGTTACGATGATATATACTTTTCTACAAAAAGTAATGATATCCAATCAAAAACATGAATGTGAAATGAGAGCCAAGTTCAATTTTATGATAATTGCCTTGGTGTGCCTTGGTTCTTGACTTCAACGACAAAAGAAGTGAGATCTAAATGGGTGCCAAGTTCAATGGTCGACCCTGAAATTTATTTATAAGTAACACTATAACATACCTATCATATCTTCTTATAACATAAGATAATGTATGGTGGTAGCCTATGAAGGTCTGTCTTGGCTAGTTTTCATATATGAATTATAGCCGTCGCAAGTTCTAAGCCTACAAGTATTTGTAGGTTTTTATTTTATAATTCCGAAAATTTGAATTGTTGGTAGAAACTAGCGAGCGAACATAATAATACTTTGGTAGGTTTATAGAAACTAGCCAAGACAGACCTTCATAGGCTACCACCATACATTATCTTATGTTATAAGAAGATATGATAGGTATGTTATAGTGTTACTTATAAATAAATTTCAGGGTTGACCATTGAACTTGGCACCCATTTAGATCTCACTTCTTTTGTCCTTGAAGTCGACAACCAAGGCAATTATCATAATATTGAACTTGGCTCTCATTTCACATTTATGTTTTTGATTGATATTTATTTATTAACATATTTAAACGGGGACCCTGTTTGCGATGCAATGCTATAATGCTATAACTATTTGTATTCTATTCTATTCTACCGAAAAGAAGCCTTTAAAATCGGCCGGAAACCAGCTGACCTCGCTCCATCCTTTGAACATAACAAACGTTACAATGTAACACTAACGCACTGTAACCTCGTCGACTAATGCGCCTGCAGCCCGCACAATTTACCCTGGCTGTGTCCGCTGCCGTGACGCACAAATTGACCATGAAGTTGATAGCAACAGCAAAAGGATTTAGCGGACAGCGGGTTAGTTATTCACAGAGAGTGGTGGTAGTTATTGTTATAATAGAAGGGTAGAACGGCATAAGTAATAGTGTGCTTGATCTCTGTTTCCCGTCCCTTTAAGACGCTACTCCGATTGAGGGTAGTACTGAGTACCACTCCATAACATGATTTAAGGGGTTTTAATCGTATCCATTTTAAGAGATTGAAGCGAGCTCAAGCAGACGACGAAAATGATGATCACAAGTCACACAACACTAACTATAATAATGAAGAAATCGCAGTAAGGGACCTTAGGCTTGGCACGATTTTGTCTAGATCTCATTACTTTTTAGAGATGAGCAAGCTGCTTCATCGAGACTTGGCTAGTTTTTTTACAGAATGTTCTTGGTGGGATATTACTAACATTCCTCTCTATCTAATGATGGGACTTACAAGTTCTTTAATAGCAGTGGATATGAATTTGATCATAATAATAATAAGGCGTCCGACCGATTTATTCCACTCGGCGGCCGATCTCAATGGAGATCAGCCAACTGCAGACATATTAAAATGCACAAGTGTACGCGCAAACACAAGTGCACTCTATGTTCCCTTACTCTCATAGTTCAGTGAGACGTCAATCCGACATGACCAATGAGAGATCGTCTTGACGTTCTTTCCGAGACATGGGCATTGTCGCCTCACCTTATCTCACCTCACCTTATTAAGTTGGGGTAGGAATAAAACGAGATGGTGGTATAAATAAAAACAATAATTTATTGGCCGCTAACCCGTCGGAGGCACACAAATTTGTAAGGACGTGAGTACGGCCGTCTGCTTTTGCTCCTATGTTATATAGGTACTCCCTGTCCCGCATGCAACCACCACCTTCCTGACTCCGGGCTGAGTAATTTCTTAACAGAAAAACTCACACAAATTTTTACCGACCCCGGATTCGAACCGGACCTTTCGGTCCTAATTTGCTACCAACAACGGGGCAGTTAATCAATCAAAGAGTCAATTTGTTCATGTTAGTGTAATGGAACCCTTTTGAAATCATTGATTTTTCAAAAACTATAAACTATACCAGTCTAATAATGAAAAGCCCATAATGAGTGCTAAGCTGGGGATTAGGATAACCTAAGTGGACACATGAGGAGAACACTCGCCGGCTCTCTCGGGCGTGAGTATGAATAATCAACGTCTAAACACTAGATGCTTATATTCCAGTTAGTATGATACTTCACCATTGATTAATAGGGTACTAGTGACCCACCGTCGCTTCGTTTCGGGCATATTATAAAAACTTACTCTTAAATCTATTAAAAAAACCGCATCAAAATCCGTTGTATAATTTTAAAGATTTGTCCCTTTGTATATAGGGACAGACAGACGCGGGAAGCGACTTTGCTTTATACTATGTAGTGATATGCGTAGGTTTTAATGTGTCTCTTTAGTCGATTGGTTGGCAGGAAGAAGTTACGAATCCCAAGAGCAATTCTGACTCGCACACGAAGGGTTCCGTACCAATTATATAAAAAAAAAAAACTTTTATTGTGTGTCAATTTTTAGAATTTGTTGTTATAGAGGAAATATATCATGATATTGAAAATTTCAGCTTTCTGGCTATCACGGTTTATAAGATACAGCTTGGAGACAGACAAACGGCGGAAGCTTAGTGATAGGGTCCCGTTTTTACCCGACTACGGCAAAGCAAAAGGAGGGTTATGATTTTGACAGGCTATGTATGTATGTATGTATGTATGTATGTATGTATGTATGTATGTATGTTCATCTGTTTCCACATAACTTCTAAATTGCTTGTCAGAATTCGACAAATGACATATCATTAGAAGCGTCTTAATTGTCCGCTGGTTATAGGCTATATAGGGTTTCACAAAATCTAATGTGGCGCCCACTAGCGGACAAAACATACAGAGTAAAAAAATAAAGTTAAGATAAATACGCCGTGTTTGGTATCATTGGAAAGCGCTTTACTTGTACATTTTAAATATATATATATTACTAGCATTTGCATGTGACTTTACGTATATTCATGGACTGATTGAATATAGTTCACATCTTTTCGTTCATAGCTTCTTTACTACTTACTAACACCAAAATAGTACAAATAATAAAAAGTTAAAAACTAAAACCCAACTACGACAAAAAACGACGCTGAAAAAGTATAAAACAAGACTTTTAGAACATACAATACTATTTTGAAGTATGCAATATTTACTATGTAGAGATAAGTTTTCATGTTTGGAAAGGCGTAGTCACACGTTCCATACACAAGTACCTACCTACCGTAGCACTTTGACAACGTGTGACTGCGGTTTTCCAAACATGAAACTTATCTCTACATAGTAAATATTGCATACTTCAAAATAGTATTGTATGTTCTAAAAGTCTTGTTTTATACTTTTTCAGCGTCGTTTTTTGTCGTAGTTGGGTTTTAGTTTTTAACTTTTTTACCTTTTTGGTACCCTAACCCTAAAATGATGAGCATCTAGTTTTCAATAAAAAAAGAACTTACCAATTGTCGTGCGACGGAATTTTATGCTATACAAGACTTCTAAGTCTGCTTCCAGTTTCCCAACCGAAATATCTGATCTTCAGAAATTAAGAATGTAAACAATGCTTTTGTTGCTACTAAACTTCTAGAAAAATACTTCGGAGTCCGCCCGTCGTACGTTTCGTAAGCGGAGACTTTCAAGATCCCAAATATTTCCTTTGTCAACCTCCGGGGTCACTACCGGCGGCTATTCCAAACGATAATAACCCTTATTCCTTTACGATACGAGTTTAAAAGTCGCCGGTATCATTACCTACCAGTTGCTTCAAAATTAGCTGAGTGCACTTAGCTATCTCGATGTCAGAGAAAGTATATTTTCATCTTTGTCGCGAAGAATTCCGATAATGCTTTGTGGGAACTATGAGCTAGGAGCGGATGCTGGAATGTCGTATTCCAAAGTAACCAATTTAAAAATAGGTTTTCGGAAATAGGGATCAATGTTGCATTGCTATCTTTCTGGACTACGATATTGAAGGAATGGATTGTATGTGTGTTTGTGCATATAGTACTGTTTGTATTATCATAACCTCGAAATGAAAGATGAATCACACATAAGATACTGTTGTCTGTATGTGTATCTTATGTTTTGACTGGCTCGGTGGAACAGTGGTTAGTGACTCAGGTTCAAAACCTACGGTTCCAAGAGTCGTGGGTTCGATTCCCACTCGGGACAAATATTTGTGTGACGAACATCGGTATTTGTTCCGTGTCTGGGTGTATTATTAAATATATTTAAGTTTATTTGTGTATCCACTGTTGATCCTGATTTCCGTAACACAAGTGCTTAAGCTACTTACCACGGGATCAGATCAATGTATGTGATGTTGTGTAATATTTATTTATGTGACCTGTTATTATGAAATTGTGAAGACTAATAATTTTAACTGTTATTTTGATGTTGTAGCGTACGAAAAACGTTCTTTATTAATGGTTTGGCGCCATAATTACTAAATATTAGTCTTTATGGGTCTACACGCGTTATTAGGAGTAGCAAATTACATAGCTACTTACTGCCCGACGTTTCGACTGGGTTGCACCAATCATGGTCGCTCGCGACCATAAAGACTAATATTTGGTGCCATAAAATTTTTAATAGTTCAAAATTCTAAAAAAAATCAGATATACACATAAAATAACAAGGCTCTTAAAGACATAATATTACGTACGCAACCAAATAAATGTTGCAATGTCCAAACATACTCGGCTACGAAGTAAGACAATGTATACCTTTTATTTATGTCAAAATTTCAACGAAATCCAGCTTTGTAGCTTTTGGCTGCTAGATCGGATTAAATTGATGCATTCGGGTTGATTATTTTAGCCCGGGGGCCACTCCGTCTAGGTTCAAACTCGAGTAGTTGATATCTTGCTTTTGTGATTTCCTTCTATACTTTGCGATCTTCGAGTGAGCTATTTTGATTCGATTCTTTTGCGTATTTTTGAACGAAGAGTTATGTTTTCTTTATCGTATTTTAGTCCAGTCATTTAAGCTTAAATTAGGTAAGAATCTCGGAATTCGAGATACCCAGCTGTAAGTCTGTAAATACTTAGATATTGACACCCTAAAAGTGGTCTCAAAACCTACATATGGTAGGGTGTACGCAACTATTAAATTTTCGAGGTCAAACGTCACAAATATCAGTTTTATAAACTTTTGAGTGAAACGGGAAGTTTTATCATAAAAGTGTGTAGGAGAAAATTGCTTATCATCTAATTATCTATAAAAATTGTCTCTACGTTTTATTCCTAAGATTAACCATTTCAGAGATACAGCGATGCAAATAATTGAAAAAGTTGTATTTTCAAAAGCTTCCAGACCCCCGTGCGATTGTGCTAGACAGTTAAAATTTTCACAACTGATGTATTTCAGTAGCCTCTTTAACATCTAATACTTACTTAAAACCAATATTTAAGTGGGTTCTCATACAAAAACTATGGTTTTTTTTCTCACTTGGCCGGTTTTTAACGTGGTTACCCCAGTAAACCTATTCCAGGCGACACCTTTTATACGTGAAGAACACGTTGTTTATATGGAAGCCTAGTTAAATAATTGTTTTATGTTGTTTTTAGTACTATACATATATGTTTCAGTACTACTATTATGGGTCAAAAATTACGAAATAACCAATTATTAGAATTTCTGTCTGAAGTATAACTGAAAAAAAAAAACATTTTGAAATGTTAACTGTGCATCTAACTCTATTATGAACGTGAAGATCCATATTAATCAAATTTAAATTAATGAAACGCAGAAATCTTAAATCTTCTGAATACTGAAAACAACACAAAACAATTATTTAACTAGGCTTTCATATAAACAACGTGTTCTTCACGTATAAAAGGTGTCGTCTGGAATAGGTTTACTGGGGTAACCACGTTAAAAACCGGCCAAGGGTGACAAAAAAAAAAACATAGATTTTGTATGAGAACCCACTTAAACATTGGTTTTAAGCTTTTTCTATTATTAGATGTTATAGAGGCTACTGAAATACATCAGTTGTGAAAATTTTAACTGTCTAGCTCAATCGCACGGGGGTCTGGAAGCTTTTGAAAATACAACTTTTTCAACTATTTGCATCGCTGTATCTCTGAAATGGTGAATCTTAGGAATAAAACGTACAGACAATTTTTATAGATAATTAGATGATAAGCAATTTTCTTCTACACACTTTTATGATAAAACTTCCCGTTTCACTCAAAAGTTCATAAAACTGATATTTGTGACATTTGACCTTGAAAATTTAATAGTTGCGTACACCCTACCGTATGTAGGTTTTGAGACCACCTTTAGGGTGTCAATATACAAATATTTACAGACTTACAGCTGGGTATCTCGAATTCCGAGATTTTTGCCTAATTTGACTGGACTAATTAGGTATCTAACTAGATTAATAGTTTTAGACAACGGATGACAGATTTTAAGAAAAAGATTAAATATCCAATAATGCTTTTTAAATCTGTATCTTAAAACAAGCTTTTCAAAATCGAAACAGCAAATTTACTTTTAACCACACTTATGAAATATTTTCTTGTAGAAAGACCCTTATCATTAACAAAATTAGTCATCAATCAGGTAAAATTAAGTAACGTTTTGTAAAATATTAGTCTTTATGGGTCTACACGCGTTATTCGTCCTCCTCCTCCTTGCGTCGTTTCCTCAATGCTGAGGGTCGTGACCACCATTATGGATCATTTTCTCCTTTATGATGTTTCTCCATCTACTCCTGTCGTCGGCGGTGTGGAGGGCGTTGTGTATTGAGGAGTCGAGTGTGGCGCGGATCTGGTCGGACCAACGTATGGGGCTGTGTCCTCGAGGCCTTTTTCCTTCTATTTTTCCGGCCACTATGAGCTTTTCTAGGTTATCACCGTCTTTCCTTGCAATGTGACCGAAATATTCCAGGATTTTTCGAAGGCATGTAGAAGATAGCCTTGTTCTTATTTTGAGCTGGTGGAGCTGGTGGAGTACACGCGTTATTAGGAGTAGAAAATTACATAGCTACTTACTGCCCGACGATTCGACTGGGTTGCCAATCATGGTCGCGAGCGACCCATAAAGACTAATATTTAGTGTAATGGAACGCGAAAGTCTAAAATCTTAAATATTGTTTAATCTTACAAAACGTTTCTTAATTATTCCACAGTTTCCTTCGAAATGAAGAAAGCACAAATAGATAAATAACAAAACTAATCCTACTGCGAAACCGAAGTTCCTACGAGCGGCGGAATGACAACAAATGATCGGAACTAAACTGGTGACTGTCAAGGCGTCCCTGACAAGGAAGAGTTAATGTCACAAGCCATTCGGAGCCGAGATTAGTCCCAACTCGCGACGTTTGCGAGCTGGCGCTAGCTGGTAGGGACGTGCCGAGGCCACCAATCTTAGACTATCGATATATATGACTGGCTCGATGGAACAGAGGTTAGTGCCTATGGCTGGCGGTTTCAAGAGTCGTGGGTTTGATTTTGATTCGACCCACTCGGGACAAATATTTGTGTGATGTACATTGGTTTTTGTTCCGTATCTGGGTGTGATTATGTATGTATTTATGAATAAAAATGTATGTATATTAGTCGCTGACGCCCATAGTTTAAGCTCTGCTTAGTTCGGGGACAGATGACCGTGTGTGGGAATATGCGAGATATTTATTTAGATATTTATAAGGACTGGGTGCGACGACAGCGCCAGTAACAGATGACCACTGAAAACATTATTGCCAATATTGCCATTGATGTCAAGCGAGATGTCACTAGGCTTAAAGGCCATCTGCTTCCCCACGAGTCCGGTGATGATTATGAGGGTACTCCAAGACATCAGCGCATGTCAGTTAGGGTAAAAAAAAAAGCGAGAAGTTAGTAAATATTATGAAATTTCTGTGTTATTATTCTGTGTTATTTTACTATCTAAGACAATTTTGGACGATGGGATGGGATTTTGCCAAAAACATTAAAATTGTTGTGATGACTAAACGGGGTTTCAAACGGATCAGACGATGCAGGAAGGCAAGAAATTGGTAGAAGCCGGACAGACATGTCATAGGATGAGGTTTAAAATATTCGCCAAGAGAACATTACCTGAATTTATCAAAGCCGGTGTGGTTCCTCAAGCATCCCTTACGGCATCGGATTTAGACAACGGCATGGTTAGGGTAGTTGCTTGCCATGCGAGAGGTCGCCAGTACAAACCCCGCCACGTACCACTGTGTTTTTCAAATTTGAAATTCATATGTACGATTATTCGACGCCTTAACGGTGAAGAAAAACGTCGTGAGGAAACCTGCACGACTAAGAAGAAATTCTAATGTTGTGTAGTCGACCAACCCGCACTTAGCCAGGGTGGTTGACTAAGGCCTTATCGCCCTAGTTTATCGTAGGCCTGTGCCCCAGCAGTTAGGACGTATATGGGCTGATGGTGAGCGCTGTGGGAAATTATTGATCTTTTAGGCCACGCCTGTTCAATTTTTTGCTTATAGATTCACGTCATTAACCTACGTTTAATATGCTGCAATGGAAATAAAAATATAATACTAATACGGGAGATGTTGTTAGTTTTATTTGGCAATTTCTGCCCGTCCCTTATATGACGGATAATGTCGCAAAGGTAATCATAAAAATTTATTAAAGGAAAATAATCTTACAGAAATGTCATATCTTTTTTCACTCAATAAACGTGGTTTTGAGGTAAAACTGATGTAATTCTTTATTCATAGGGTTAGTTTCTTAGGAATAAACTTACATTACCTGCATCGGATCGGTGAGCATATTGGGCTGCCTTTCAACAAGCTTTTTACATCTATACAACGCATAAGCTTTATTGTTATATACGAGTATTACTAGCAGTGCCCGCGAATCCGTTCGCGTGGACTACAGGATTTTATATACAAAAGCTTTTTCCCAATAACTCCCGTTTCGGTAAAAATTTTGCAATATCGCGTTGAATGTAAGCTTTACGTTTATTAGGGTGCCTGCATGCCGAATTTCAAGCGTCTAACTAAAGCGGTTTAGATTTTTCATTCAAAGGGGTTTTCCCGCTAAGTCCCGTTCCCTTTATTCTCTTTTTTGGGCAATCGGGAATTTCGGTAATTTCTTTCTTAGTGCACCTCTACGGTACCTCTACTACGTCCTTTCCAAATTTCAAGTGCCTACGTTTAGCCGTTTATTCTGTGCGTTGATATGTCAGCCTGTCATTTTCTTATTTTATTTATTTAAGATGTATCAATAAATAATATAGACTTTTTAATATCGACATCTAACTATCAATAGAGTCCCATCCCTATTTCGGTGGCAGTACAGTCAGCTGCGTTTAATATTCGTACTGATTGTCGATACTGCTCAGCAGATCTTGCTTTGATTACCTAAGTTTCGGATCCCGACTGGTTATTGCTTTAGGGTTACTATAGTGAACACTGGTTTAAGAAACAAGGGCACATGTAAAGTGTGCATTAAATGACATTTGAATGTTGATTAAGTTAGCAAAGGAGACGGGCGAACGTCCATACAAAATTGGGCCTGACGGTACAGCAACAATTATTACACTATTTCATTTTGATATTAATGCCATTTAAAATAAATAAACTTTTTTACAACTGCTACACGGGAAAAAAAAGATATAGGGTATTATTATTTGCTTCATAATAAGTTATTCTTACAAACTCTCAGTGTCCTCGCGTTGTATTTAAAAACTACTACTGACTAGATTTTATCAGATTGTATTTTAGGACATTAAAATAAAACTAATTTAATAATAAAAGGACACGAAGACAAAACAAAACAAAATATCCACTATCGTAAGTACAAGCCAAACGAAGCGAATGATTTTTTAGATTGACGTTTGATGTGATAAGAGTATGTACTACTTTGTTGCCAGTACAAGAAAAAAAATCAACGTGTTGATCAATTTATTTTTACAATGTTTTTATGAACGTTGTCATATAACTAATTATTTAAAACGTTTTTTTAAAACATAATCTAAAGACAAAAACACTTTATTCACTTCCATTGCTTTTATTTTCTATTTTATATCATTTCTTTATTTATATCATTACTTTATTACATTTGGCAACATTGTAAAAAAATGACAGTAAAGCTAGGAAGTAACGAAAGTCAATAATATTATGATTATATATTTTATTTAATATCCCATGGTAAAATGGCTTAATAATTAATACATGATTAAAAGTTCAAAATCCTGAATTTTTTTTTGATAAATATTTTATTTGTGTACACGATAGGCCCAGATTCGCCCGTCTCCTTTAATGGAAAAGGGTAGTGTACTTTAGAACGTATGTTGAAACACTGGATGTCACAAGGAAATTAGAGAGTCAGTTTTAAAAATACTGGTTTTTAAAAGTTTCGATGATGCATTTCTTAGAATAAAATAATTTATTTCAAATAGTTTGTTTAAAGGACTATCAAGAGGTAACTAGTTTTGTCTTTTATCCCTACATAGTATTAAATAAATTCTCTCCCATCCAGGTGGATTTTCAGGTGGGAGACATTTTGTCGACCGGTCGCTGTTACCACCATACAGTTGCGTAAGACCCGCCAACTCTGACCTCTCTCGGTCAGGTCGCGTTCCGGGATCAGCACTGTACGAACCGGAGCCAGGGGGGACCATTGCTGCGGCAAGCGCCGGACCAGTGGAGTCTTAGCGGCGGTATTGTGCGGGCGGAGCGGGTTCTCGTTGTTGCCGCAGCAGTGGTCTCCTTTTTCACGTCACCCTTTCCCTCAAAAGGAGCGGGGGGACGGCATTTAAGCGGGCTTTGAGGGCAAGTGCGACAGACTCAATATGGTCTATTATGCCTGTCGACCTCATATTTGGATCTCACTACTGGAGTGAGGTCATCTTGTTAGCTTATTTAAAAAAAACCCAATATCCCTATGCACGAAAAAATCTTTATACTACGCAACCGATTTTGATGCGGTTAATAGATGGAGGATTCAACAGGAAGGTTAATATGTTTAATAATGCGAGGGCGGGTCATTAGTAAAGTATATACCTTGCTTGCTACATCTGTATAATTTTAATTCAAAATGTCCTTCATAAAATACCTTTATTGGAGATTATTTCACGTAGATTCGATTTGTTAGATTTGACAATTGCTCATCAAGTCCTTTGTCAAACTGTCTGAGAAGCAGATAAAGGTACTGGTAAAAGCATTTTTTCATCAATTTAAAGGATACTGACCTGAAATCTTTAAATACAAAAAATCCACGTACTGCTGACTAGTATTCATTAATGATTGACTTTCGGAATGACAGTAGACGTTTCAAATCTTCATTCAAATTAAGCCCTTTGTTAGTGCTTTAAGTAATACCTAGTACTTAAGTTTTGAAGTGATTGACTTGTCGGAAATTGTAAATTAAGCTTAATGCAGCACTTAGGTAATGTTAATGACAATATCTAATTATCATCCAATTACTAGAACAATAATAGAGATAAATACACCCTATAGCGATGAAGTCTATCATAAAACAATTATGTTGCACGTGTCTACACAATCCTTACTAATATTATAAACGTGAAAGTTTGTAAGTATGGATGTATGTATGCATGGATGTATGGATGTTTGTTACTCTTTCACGCTCAAACTTCTGAACCGATTTTCATGATATTTGGTATACGTGTTTGTCGATTTTTATAAAACTTGGTATGGAGGTAGCTGGTACTCCGGATAGAAGCCAGTGCTATTTTTTTTATTCAACCCCCATGGAGTTCATTGGGGGGATGGAAATAAGTATGGGAGAACTTTAACGTTTATAGATTTTTATAAAACGTGGTATGGAGGTAGCTGGCTATTTTAATACATCATTGCTACTAAAACCCATTAATACGCGGTCGGTCGCTAGTACTACATACACCATGAAATTTTAGTGGTTGTTTTCCCGCAGTAAAATGATTCTATCTTAGTAGAACAATAGATTTGTGCAGTTCTTAAAATCAATAAATGCCGGTTTAACGAAAGGTTTAACCGAAACTCGAAAGCGCGTTCGAACCGCTTTATTACTTAGGGCGTAGAGCTTCTTTGGCTTTAAGCATCGATTTCATGCGGCAAGCAGTAATGGATTACGCCACATCTTATAAAAGAGCGATAGCTTCTCTCGTTTTCGAGAAGGAAAATTATTTAGAAAATTTGAAAAAAAAATATTTCTTTCAAGGAATAATTTGCATGATTCGGCAGTATATTAAAGGCAAATCATTCTGCCACGGGAAAACAACCACTAAAATTTCACGGTGTATATTATAGAAATTAGCTGTTCCAGCGACTTCGTCCGCGCTTTCCTCCGTTTTTTATATATTTTCTACTGTTTCTTTGCTCCCATTGGTCGCAGCGTGATATCATATAGCCTAAAGACTCCCTTGATAAATGGGCTATGCAACAAAAAAGTATTTTTCAATTCCAACCAGTTCCTGAGATTAGCGCGTTACTAAAGAGTTACCAAGTGAGACTAAACACCAGATTTTGGTTTTAAATTTTATGGTCACGGCGTATGGCTTACACTAGCAGGCAGGATTTATCTTTACGATAAATATGGTCCAACAGCTGTACTTATCTATGTTTTTTTTACAAAATTCTTCTTGTAAGTAACTTCTGCTTGCGACTTCGTCCATGAGTGAAATTGAAGGAAATAAGTTTCCTTCAAGATACTGAAGAAAAAGAAGCTGACATATTTTTCAGCCAATATTTCATTGTTTTGCTACATGTAAACCGCATTGCAATGAGAGCATCTGAAACACGATTTGCTTGTAACATACCTACATTGACCTGATTTCGAGCTAAGTTGATTAATTATGTCGCTTAACTGCACTTTACGCATATCAGCAACTACATTGGTGTACACAAAACACACCCAGGCAGAGAACAAACTGCTAATTTAATATTTGTCCTGGGTGGGGAACCCAAGACTCCAAGCGTAAAAGAAAAGACCAATACTTATCAAGCCATCAACCACTGAATCGATGTTTTTAGCTTGATTTTTAATTGATTGGAAATGCCTAAATGCCTCCGTCTCATGAAGCCAAGAGTCCTGGTTTCGATTCTCACTTAGGGTAAGTATATGTGTGATGATTCCTTCTTTGTCTCGCTCTACACATACATACATAAAATCACGCCTTTTTCCCAGAGAGGTAGACAGAGATCACTTACAGCGATCCACTTTTCACCTCTGTAGGGAACGTGACGTGACGGGTTGTGGACCACGTCGCCGCCACTCTGCCTTGGGCATTGTTTTAACAAAGTCATTGCGTTCCCACAAGTAGCGAGGATATATGACGGGGAAAGGGAAAGGGGAGGAAGAATACTATCGCCTCGGATGATTTGGACTGAGTCGATAGTAGCTCGAGGAGCCGGGGTCTCTTACCCGTATACCGTTCACCAACCACCGGACAGATAGTTGTGACTGGTATCCCCCGACATATATAGGTATTTCAGTATATTTGTGTATACCACTGTTGTTTTTGATATCTGTAACATGTGCCAAAAAGCTACTTACGACGGGATCCGGTCCATGTATGTGATGTTGTTTAAGATTCATTTGTATATTTAGCTTTCCGCCCGCGACTCCGTCCGCGTAGACATTTAACGGGTAAAAAATTACTTCTTTATAGCGCAGTTGGTTAGCCTTTGCCCTTTCTGTGGCTCTGGACTATACCTGTACCAAATTTCATTTAAGTACGCATAAAGTAGTGAACCGATCATTACTGTATGCGTGATTGCGGGTCAGACAGAGTTACTTTCGCATAAATAATATTAGTAAGGATAAATGTTTTTAACGATGTTCTGATTGACTTTAAACACAACTAAACTAAAGTTGGTCTACATCAAATACTCGTCCTTCACGTTTTGGAAAAGAAAAAATAATACTATCCAAGCTCCTAAGCAAATGTAGGTGTTTACTAAGGGGTTAAGTCCCAGACCATCTCGGTACAACATTCCTCCATTACCCGCAACCCTTTGAGATTAATATGTGTAAAGCATTATTTTTGTTAAGGTCATTGTTTATAGGATGACTTTTGCGAGTTTTGGAAAGAGTAATGGCTATTTATAGAGACGTGGGCACTGTGTAGGCGTAATAATATTATGATGAGTATGTATTTTTAAGTATTTCGAAGTTTGAAATAACCCACAACACTTAACTTTTGACGTTTTTAGATGTAAGTACTTATTTTCAATTCCAGCAGTATACACCGTGAAATTTTAGTGGTTGTTTTTCCGTGGCAGAACGATTTGCCTTTAGTAGTACTATCGAATCATGCAAAAAATTAAGCGAATAAAAAATTTTTTTTTTTTTAATTTTCAAAATAATTATTTTTCAACTCGAAAACGAGAGAAGCTATCGTTTTTTTATAAGATGTGACGTAATCAGGTACTGCTTGCCGCATGAAATCGATGCTTAAAGCTACAGAAGCTCGACGCCCTAAGTCATAAAGCTTCTCGAATGTGCTTTCGAGTTTCGGTTAAACCTTTCGTAAAACCGGCATTTACTGATTTTAACAAAAAAGAACTGCACACATCTATTGTACTACTAAGATAGAATAATTTTACTGCGGGAAAACAACCACTAAAATTTCACGGTGTATGTAAGGGGCACGCCCGCCAAAATCAATATTAGTAGCCATAATGGTACTTTGTAAATACCGTGCAGCTATTTCTGTCATATTATGTCCATAACCCAATAAGTAAACCAAACATATTTATCATTATCCGTTTTTTACGACATACAAGACGTGGTTTACCTACAGTTGATATCAATATTCATTTTATGATATTACATATCAGAGACGAATCTGCCAAGACATATTTGGGTTTGAGATTACAAAGATGAGAGACCAACAAAACATAAAAAGTAGGTATTAAGTGAAAAAAAAAATGCGCAAGAAATGTAAGCATAAAAAAACATAATTTGCCACGAATCACTCTAAACCATTTCCACTGAAATCTTGTTACGACAAACGTCTAGACCGCGGAATGGAAAATAAAAATTATGACAAGTGCCACCGCGGAATTCTTGCTAATTCTATTAAAAACGTCATCAGTCCGAGACGCGCTATCAAATTATAGAGATGCCTTGGAGATGTTTGCGGCGGATCCCACTCTATTCTTCAGATTAAATCCATGACAGCCGCGCGGTAATCTTTGCACTCACGATGGTGCAAAGCTGCCGCGTTTATTGACAAAGAAGTAACGATAAGTTTTTGTACTAGTAAATTGATTACCTACTAGCAAAATTCTTGTCGTGATAAGTGTTAATGTGAAAAGCAATAAAAACAGGAAAAACAAAAACGAAACTTTAAGAAATAATTGTCAATTATCACCATAATGATGGACATAATAATACATTTATTTATTTAGTTTAACGGGACGAAAATTAAATGGGAGAATTGGGACGCAAAAGTCTTAAAAATCTCAACTGCAAGAATATCGGGTTTTCTGATCAATCCTCATGCAGAATTTAAGGTCTGCTATCAAAAGACCTACCTACTTTACTTAACAATATCTTAACTATATTTTACGAAATTATGATTCATGGACCCAAAAGCAAAAGCTTAAGTTTTTCGAGAACTTGTAAAAGTTCTCGAACTTTCTCAAAACTCATCATCATCCATCGTCATCATCATCAGCTCATATCCGTCCCTACTGTTGGAGCAAGGGCTTACCCTAATCAATGGTGATAAGGCCTTAGTCAATCACACTGGCCATGTGCTGGTTGGTCGAAGTGTGCAGGTTTCCTCACAATGTTATCCTTCACCGTTAAAGCGTCGAATAATCGTACATATGAATTTCAAATTTGAAAAACGCAGTGGCACGTAGCGATGTTTGAATGACCTCTCGCATGGCAAGAAACGACCAAAACTCATTTAGTTAAGAAACATAACGAAATTATTCAATTGAATTCATTTATTGGTTCATAAACATAGGTATAAATAATTATGCGTTAATCCTTCATTCCTACGCCATATGAATCTAAACCGCGTCGTCTTTCCTACCCAGTGTGTCCCAGCCAAATCTCCAAGTGACAAGCGTCAACATTTATCAGTGTCGCGCGACAAACGACAGCAATTAACATTCCCGCGCGTTGTTAGCGACGTGACGCGATGCGAGGTGTTGCGTGAATCTGGAACCTTTGTTGTAACTACGACTACAACTCATTTCGGTTCTCACTCACTTCTATTCAATGTTGATACATTCCAGGATACTAGGCATAGTTATAAACTAGCGGTGGAACGACTTCGTCCGCGTGGAAATAGTTTTGGTAGCAATGATGTGTTAAAGTAGCCAATGTTGTACCTTGTAAAGTTAGCTGTGTATTAGTGAAAGAACACAAGTGCTTAAGCTTCTTACCACGGGATCAGATCAATGAAGGTGATGTTGTGTAATATTTAGGTATTTATATAAAAACGGTGTTCGGCCGAGTTCGGTCGTGGCCGTCTATTTCAATGGAGATTAGCTGTGTTAACTTGATTTCTTTAATAAGTTTGAGAGAAATCACAAGTAGTTAAGCATTGTTTTTCTAAAAGTTTAGAGGAAAATCGACCAAACCAAATAAAAGTTCTAGTAAATATAGTAAAGAAACAATTTCTTAAATCATTCTTGCTACCTTTTTCTTTTACCTTTTTACCATAAATACCATGCTAAGTTTGCGACCTACTAAATTTCTTTCTTTCTTGCACTTCAATTGGAAATCTTTTGAAACAGTATCCACTGGTTACACAAAATTTAAGTCAAATCGTGAAATCATAAATCTAAAAGTACTTGATACTTACAGATTCGTACTATCGTGGGTGAAGCCATGATAGCTACGATTCTTTGAACAACAAGCGATTCAAATAAGCAAATGGCACGTTTATCAGCGTCTATCCTAAGGAGGGACATTAACAACTCCGTAGTCCACATCGATTGCCCCCACTGCACTTTTTGCACCCCCAATGCCCCCAAAGCCCCCAAGCCGGCACCCGGTGTTAAATAAAGCCACTTACGGAAACTAATTAGAGGTCTGCAACTTTTGCTTGCTTAAATGCGACGATTTTGTCGGTAGATTCGACACTAGCGTGCATAATTTGCGAGCGTAGTTCCCGATGTTTGAAATTGAGGCAAACAATACCTGTTTAAGTATATAATATATAATAAAATAATATATATATATATATATCTGGAACATTTCCACACACGGTCATCTGACCCCAATCTACGCAGAGCTTGTACTTTGGGCGTCACAGACTGATACACGGAACAAATACCGATGTTCATTTCACAAATATTTGTCCCGAGTGGGAACCAAACCCGAATCTTGGAACCGCAAGCCAGGGTCACTAACCACTGTTTCACCGAGACAGTCATATAAAATAAATGAGTATTACACAACATCAAATACATCGATCTGATCCCGTGGTAAGTAGCTTAAGCACTTTTCTTACAGATATCAGAAACGAAACAGTGGATATGTTACGGTCAATGTGAGCAATCGGTAATTATCTATAATCACCGGTAATTATAGATAAATCCCGACGCACATGGTAAATGTAGTGAATTATTCAAATTTACCGGTAATTATATAAAACTCCCTCGCGACTGAGGTAAATGTTGACATTGCTGACAAAAATCACAAGTACTCTGCAATTCCAAACGTCACAAAAGTTTTTTCCCGCTATTTCCCGTTCCCGTGGAAATTTTGCAATATCCTGTTGCGATTAAAAGTTCAAACATCTAACTTAAGCAGTTTTAATATTTTCCTGCTAATTCCTGTTTCCTGTTAGAATTTCGGGAAATCCTTTCTTATTGCACCTTTACGGTACCTAACCTACGTCCCTTAAAATCTTACGTTCCAGCGTTCAAAGTTGACAAAGTTTCATACAAACTTACCCCCATATTTTATTTGTTAATTTAATGAGAATATATTTTATGTTTTGCTTAACCGAACAGAAGGTTTGGTCTCTTGATATTCGAGGAATATTTTTGTTTGTCCGATGTTTGTAAACAAATTTTATTATAATTAGGACTAGAATTGTTTATATCCTAATAAACATTTGATTCAGATGTTTACATAAATAAATAAATATTTGGGACATTTCCACAAACTACACAGCTTGTACCTACTTTTGGTGGCAGACTGATAAACATACATATATATTTATAAATACATACTTAAACACATAATGACATCTAGACACGAAAGAAACACCGATGTACATCACAAATATTTATTTATCCCGAGTGGGAATCGAACCCTGGACTTTTGGAACCGCCAGCCAGGGTCACTAACAAAACCATTGTTTCACCGAGCCAGTCAAGTCAGTTTGATTTTATTATTTACCACATTTACAAAAAGGGTATGGTAATTTTATATAATTACCGGTAAATGTGATTAATTCGATAGTTTTCACCACCTTTACCACGAGCACTGATATTATTATGCATAGTTACCGGTAATTATACATAATAACCGCTCTATCCACATTAACCGTAACAGATACATAAATATACTTTTGATTATATTGCATCTACACGGGCTCTTCACTCGGCCAAGGAGAGGAACAAGTGGCAAAAAATTGTCCGGAACAAGATCATCCCGCATCTAGGGAATTATGACCCTCAGCAATGAGGATAGCGACGCGAGGCGGAGGATATTGCATAACATCCGGACTTGAACAAACACCGATGATCATCATGACAAGTCTTTTGGAACCTTAGAGAATTTTTCACATACTATTAATGTTAACATGTTATATTGGCTGATATAATTTATGTTATATGGATGTAATTCACATTAAATTACAGAATGATGTATACATAGAGTTCATGTTTGCTCTGATGAACATAATCAAATAATTCTCGTATCTCAAATATTCGTTTACTGTTATGTTTATTTTATTGAATTTAATAAAGTAATATTTCATTTGGTCGTTTAAAAGTAACAAAACATATTTTAACAATCAACAAACAATGTGGTTGTTTACAGTGTTATCAACAAACACAAAGTTTGGGTCATATATCTTTATTAACAAAGGTTTTAATTTATTGCGGTCTATTTTTATTAATTAATTAAAAGCCCAGCAGCCATAAAAAGCGCTCTGATTCCCAACGAGTACCAGGGGAGCAGAAAATGCAGGAGGGCGCACAAAAAGCGCACTGTCCGAGTTTGTTAATGCCCCTCTTTAGAGCTGACGGCGACAAAGATGCCGGAGTGCCGGATTAGTAGCCCCGCTCCGAGGATTCATTCAAAGATGATCTTGTTGAAAGAGCTTTTCGAGCTTCAATCGGATGTGGGAAAGTTGCCGTTAATGATAAGGTACTGTCGGAATAACAGTGATGTAGGTAGCGATTTGTAGCTCGCCTTTTAACCGACGGTAACAAACAAACGGTCATTGATCACTAATAAATTTCTCTTGTTTGTTAATGTGATAACATGGTATAAAGAAAAGTCGCTTTTCGCGTCTGTCGGTCCCACACACAACAGATTTTGATGCGGCTTTTTCAATAGATAGAGGGATTTAAGAGGATGGTTGGTTATGTGTATTAATACCCGAAGGAAATCGTGGGCGGGTCATTAAGTAACAAGTAAAGAAGAGTTAGAATAAATCATTTACATCTACAGTACACCCAGTAAACGAGTACTAGGGGTGCAAAAATTGCAGGAAGTTGCACAATCTTTGAAAAGCGTTCAAAGATGACCTTGTTGAAAGAGCTTTTTGAACTCCAATCGGATGTGGGAAAGTTGCCGTTAATCAGTAGTGATCAGTACTTTTACCCTACTGTGCCAGAAGAAGCATCACCTTCACTTTTTTTTCCCTTACTCACATACTAATGTGTACTAATACTTACTTACTTAAATACTACTAATGGCTTGGAGGAGCCTTGTCATCATCACCGGAGTAGCGGTGAAGCGTATTATGGATAAATGTTTTCTTATCTATGTTATATTGAATCTCTCTTTTGTCGTCATTATCGCTTAGTTAATTATAATTGTTAAAGTTTGCAGTGTTTTATAATATACTATCAATAACCTAATATTTATATAGAATTAATAAACAGAAAGTTGTATCTGAATTATGAACAGATATCAGAAATATGTATAAACACTTAATTTTTAACTTAACATAAGCGATAAAATACACCTTCCTTTCTATTCCTATTAAAAACGATCAAAACGTAAAAAGCAAAACAAAATATAAAAAGCACAGTATGACATCTGTAAAACCGTTCATAAGCCGTATCCACTGTCACGGATGCGGATGCAAGACGTTGCGAGCACAGGTGCGTGTGACTCGATTATGCTCCGTAAAATATAACAGTTGCCGACTCGCGGAACTGAAATTAACTAACTCGATGCATAGAGCAGCGGAGGGCAGTAAAGTCGTATAATAAATAACGCACGTAGCATATTATCTTATGTTAGAGGTGGGCCTTTTGCTCCTCCACCGGTCAAACCGCAGAAGCTAAGTACTACAATGAGACCCTTATATGATCACTTTGTTGTCCGTCTGTCCTCGCGTCCCTCTGTCTATCAAAATTAAGAAGCAACGAGCTGAAATTTATATCAAATACTTGAGTACATCTTTATTAACAAAGATAATCTGATACAAATTTCAGCATATTATAGATTGAATCGATTGTCTCTTGAAGCTGTGAAAAATCAAACTTATTATCCAACGTACTCTTTATTCCTTTTTAATCGACTCCGCAGGGGCATGAACTTTTTTTTTTTTCACCTACTAGTTTCCAAAACACTATGATATCAAAAAATCCTCCTGTCTAACATTATTGGAGCTAGCAAAAATTTACCATCAGTATTTTTTGGAAGTTTTTATCCGGTAACGGATGTCTATGGATAAAAGGGTCAGCGGCGGTCAGCGGCGGCGTACTTACTGCTTACATTTTCATCAGCCCGTATACGTACCCACTACTGGTGCACGGGTCTACCCTAAACTAGGGCGATTAATCAATCACCCTAGACTAGTGTGGGTTGGTATGAATTTCTTCTTAGGTGTAGGTTGTACGATTTAAGCATTAGTCAAAAATTTAATTTTATCATTTAACGACATTTTTTTGCTTGACTCGAGACCCGTTTGCTATCTCCTTAGACCGCCTCTGATACGAGTTTTTTACGTATATTTCTTACTGGCATTGCTACGACTGTGATCAAACTCTGTTAATTTCATTACACGCGCGTCGCGAGCTGTTTTTTGTCGTATGGTTCGGAACTTTTTCGAGTCAGTTCATTAGGGTTCTCCATTACACTTGGCAAAAATAAATTGATTAATTAAAAAAAATATACAGCATGTGTTAATACTAAGTTGATATATTGGTATATTTAACATCAAAATCTAGCTAAGCGGTGGTACGAATATCGTCCAATTGAAAACAAATTTGGTCTTGACGTATTTGTATGTCACACAATGAATCTTGAATTTCAAGAACGTTCGTTTCATGCGTATTCCAATTGTTAACAATATACACTCCACAAACTATCGTCACTCTCTCCAAGAGCAGGCAAAAGCAAAAACAAACATCAAATTTTTATTGAACAACTTCGACGCACGCCCATAGACAACCCTTCAATTCTTCGAGGGGCCGCAATAAAAATGTTATGTCACAAATCGAGTTTATTTTCTACGGAACCGTCCAATAATGTTTTTATAGAGGACTCATATTTTTGTTGGCGCTTACTCGAAAGTTGTAATCGGCGGGGTAAAAAGTTTTCGCTTAGCTGTTCCCTTCGCTTTTTTTACTATTAACACTAGTACGTTAGTGTAGCCAAGGAATACTTGATAAACCGATTGCTTCGTTGACTTGAATACGTCTTCACTTGTTTTAAATGCCTTAATTAATAAAGAACAACAATGTCTCTATCTCTAAAAAAATCCCGAAATACAGTGCCTTGAAATAAAAAGCAGTTTAGACTTACCATGTAACTACACGGGTTAATAAGTGAAATAGTGACAAAACTATTGGCGCCTTGATAGTGCCTAGCCTCCGTGACTTATTAAGATACATACTGTATTACATACATACTGTGTACAGACTGTACTGGAGGTACATACTGTATTTCTAAAAAATAACTTTTTACTGCCCCATATCATTAAGGCATGGAATGCCCAGCTCATGTTTTCCCTCCCTCCTATAATCCCGGGCTCTTTAGACTGGGCGTGAAACGACATTTAAGCAGGCCTTCAGGGTGAGTGCGACATGCTCAATATGATCTATTGTGCCTGTCGGCCTTATATGTGACTACCGCTTACAATAAGGTGGAGTGAGGTCATCTTGTTAGCCAATTTAAAAAAAATCTAAAACTTGGAATCAGATCAGAGTTTAGATGTCATGTTGTCTTCTAATAAACCTTGGATCATTGCTACAAGAACGCTCAAAAAATTACCTCCAGCGTGTCGGGCAAATGTTTCAAAATAATACCCTCACCTTTGTAATGTTACAGATTGTTTCATTTTTACAAAATTCACTTGTATAAGGTGCAATCTCAAAGCGGGCCAAGTGATTACACTCCACCGGCGGCCCGAGAGAAATAGGAGAATTCGTTTATGAAATGAAATCTTTGCAGAACAAAGTGTTTCATGACTTGTTTGTTCGTTTATTTGTAAAAACACGTGGCTTTTACTTGTGTAGTGGTTGTTCTTTTGTAGGTGTACGTGAATTATGTAGTAGGTATATTAAGTAATTTGGTATTAGGTATGGATTTATCAAGTAGTTGCTACTTCTATTTAGATAGTCATAAGTATGGAAAAAAGACAGTAATTTATTTTTTCAACGCTGTTATTCATCGCTTATGTACTTCTTTAATTATATTTTACTATTTATTTACCTACTATGTACTACATTTTTCTAGTATTAAAAATGCCCGAGTGTAGGTACCTGTGATTTAAATCGCGTAAACCAGTAAAAATATGAATGAAATAATATTATCAATCCGATCATTCAGTTGTGCGAATTTCTAAAAAACACACGTTTCCACATATTTGCATATAACATTATCAGAGGGCCTACCATGAGTTGGCTATCGTAAACTTACGTACGTTAAAAACCTATCGAGTTGTTTTTTCATATGGCCGATTGTAGTTCTTCGCGTAACCACCAGCCGGCGCTGTACATGTTTTTCATAGACATATTTACGTAGTCGATATCGAGCGCGTAAGTTTTAAACTCATGGTAGCCCCACAGGCCCACAGTTGTCATCGCACCTCCGCCGTCCATTACTAAACCCTTCAAACCAATCATTTCGCCGTTCGCACTTTTACACGCGAGTCTTTGATACTCCATTGTCCCCACAGATAACAATCGGCATAAATTGGACACAAAATGTCCAACAAAACGACGAATTGGAAACCGCCGCGGGCTCCAACCATCAGATGGCATTCGCACGGGCGAATTGAAAAGAAAGAGATATTTAATGTGGAGATCGGACATTGAAAAAGGTACGCATATATCTGACTCCGGGATCTGGGCAAATTCGGGTGTGCTTTTGCAAATTTTGTCCCCACTCTGAGCGGAGTGATTTCTAGATAGTGCCCATTGTAGGGAGGCCAGGATTTGAGAATTTATTAAACTTTATGCCAACTTACATATAGGCTATTGCCATATAGACAGTTAGAGATAAGATCGTTTAATCACATGATGCGTAGAGAAACTGAGTCTCTTTTATTTCCAACTAGTGACCCGCCCTCGCTTCGTTCCGGCAAATCCTTTCTTAGCGGATGCCTAGGTCATACTATCTACCTGCATGCCAAAGTTCAGCCCGGTTCATCCATTGGTTTGTGGGTTGATAGATCACTATGTTAGTCAGTCACCTTTTAGTTACATGTATTTAGAATCAATTGATAAATGGCACGTATTCTCAAGAAATCAAGGTCCAAGGTATTGCCAATAAAGATTCCTAAAACGACATCCATTATAGGTAGTTTACAACTGCTGTAGGAATACTGTCTAGAAGTTCAATTGTTACACCCTTTCTATTACTGTATACAGTAATCTGTTTGTATATCTCACTAATATTATAAATCCGAAAGTAACTCTGTCTGTCTGTCTGTCTGTTACGCTTTCACGCATAGAGTACTGGACCGATTTAAATGAAATTTGGTACAGATATAGTCCAGAGCCTAGAAAAGGTTATAGGCTACTTTTTAACCGACTGCGCTATAAGGAAGTAATGTTTTACCCATTAAACGTCTCTACGCGGACGAAGTCGCGGGCGGAAAGCTAGTAACAAATAAATGAATAATAACACTAAAACATCTGTGTGGGCATGATGAAAAAATCAACACAAAATAACTACAAATAGTGGCATGTACCTATTTATTTTATTCAACTCTAGTTTTAGCCAATCCCACGTTAACCTGACCTATCCACTCTGTATATCCATTATCTCGCTATCGACAGGTGAGACATTTTGACAAAGTGATCCCCATGGCCACCCCAGTCCGAAGCATCGAATGAGTTATGGGAATGTGAAGGCACTTGGAAAGTTAAGTGTGTCTGTGATGTATGGCTTTTTACGTTTTCATTTCGGGACTGATAGATACGCTCCGTGAATGAGCCCGGCTTTTGGTGTGATGTTTCGTTTGCCCGCATACATTTATTGATTTCACTTTTTTGAGTGAAATAAATAGGTAGGCTTGTGGTGTGTGATGAATTGTTGTTTTGTTTGACATTTTCACTGGGTAAAAGATAGAAAATCATTTGGACATCAAGGAAAAATAAACAGTTGAAATATATTTGAATCCATGTTGCATATTATACAAATTATTATCCCTTTCAAGTATTTAAGTAGAATAAAACAATAATAATCAAACAAAAAGGTTTCTGTAGTAAAATTCTGGCAAACATTCATCATAAAGCCACTACATATTACAATTTAGCCGGAAATTAAAATATTGATATGTTTTGTTTTAATTAACCGACAAACAAACAGCAATCTCGTGCATTTTTATTATATCAGACAGTTCCAATAACGTACAGCATATTTTGCATATGCTAAATAATTTCCAACAAAACCATTTACTAAACAGCAAATCTACAACCTAAAAGCTCATGTACTTCCTGTAACAATAAACTTCAAACGCTTCCGGAACAGTCGTGCGAAACTTTCCTATATCACATTTCTCGAACTGACCCAATACCTTTATCGGGAGTCGAGAACCGTTCAAAGCTACTTTCCACATTTAATAATACATCGCAACTTATTCCCACACAGAGCTAAATATTTTAGAAGCCACTCACTTTTCCAGGTGATTTAAAAACGTCTCAGTAAGTGAAGCATCTAAGACGGGCTTGTTACACAGGGAGACTGTGTTGAGATGTAAGATATAGTATTAATATTAATATACGTTAGAGTTCTGAAGTAAAATAAAAAAAAAATGTGGCTTTTGAAGCAAAAGAATAAAGAAAATGATAGAATTAAAAAGAAAAACCGGTCAAATTTCGAGTCGGATTCGCGCACCAAGGGTTCCGTATCACATAACGTATTTTTCTAGCGGAGCTCCCCTCGTACTTTTTTTTTAATCTTATTTTTTGATACATACAAAATATGCGCCTGTTGGTCCCGGGTAACCTCCCGCGGAATAATGACGGCCTGCTCGCTCCCGGCGCCGGCCGCGGCTGCTGGCCCGACCAGTGACGCGCACCCACCGTCCGTGCACTACGCTGTATCGGTGACGTGATCGCGAGGCACAATGATATTGACATTTTTTATGATCACCCACAACAAATTATACATAAATTTCAATTGTATCTTAATGACATGCACACCTATTGACAATTTTTTTATATTATTTATTTGACAATATTTTTATATATGTATTATTTGTTTGACTGATTGTACATATTTGTTTGTATATTTTAATATTACATTTGACATGACATTTGTTTGACTAATTGTATTTTTTTTTTAAATAATAATAATATTTTTTAATAATAATAATAATATTTGTTTGTATATTTTAATATTACTTTTGACATTGTAACTTTGACTACTTATTTGTATTAACTTTAGTTTGTAAGCGACTTGGATCTTTATATGTAAGCTTGCAAATGTAATTGATGAATAAATGAAAATGAAAGACATATACATCATCTGTGAACATTTCAACTATCTAATCTATCACCGTTCTTGAGATACAGCCTGGTGACAAGGTGACAAACGGACGAACGGACAACGAAGTCTCTAGGGTAATTAAGTCCCGATTTTATATTTTGGTTACAGCAACTGTATTGTGTCGGATACAGATTCTAACTCAGAAATTTTGCTAATTTCTATAATTTCAAATATCTTGCAACCGCCTGCCAGGGACACTAAATAGTGTTCCACCGAGCCAGTCAATAACAGGAACACGTCATGAATCCCTCATTCTGGCTTCTGGTTTATCCTCTTTTAACTATTAGGCATCCAGGGTCTTAGTGCGAAAACCCCTTAACCGGTTCGATCCGGATCGGCGCCAGTGAGCGATACTCTGAGAATTCTTTACGACCATTGCCGCCAGCGTTTATGGCGACTTTAAAATTCTCGCGCGAGAGTGTTCTCGGGTGAGAATTGATGAAACTCACTACTAACAGTTTTCGTACACTTTCCAACAGTTGCCTGTTCGTTTATTGAATCTTTGAGAGCGGAGATGAAAGAGTTAGGAAGGAATATGGACTGTAAGGAAACAAGCATAGAATGCACCCGTGTTTGTGTAAACATGTGTGTATTATTAGCGCAATGCTAGTCTCCATCTGAAGATAGTTTGTTATACTGACAGACACATGGTAAGATAATATTACAATATTTTAAACCATCATTTTTACACACAAAACAAAAAATATGTCAGGGATATATGTATTACTTTATTGGCGAGTCAACTTATATGGCTCGTGATCCTGACATTTGCAATAGTGCCGAAATGAAACAGGCAAAAATAGATAATAAATATCCCGGGCATAAAACAGACACAATAGACCCTATATAAACCGTCGCCTTCAAATCGAAAAACTTCATGTAAAAATTTTATATGGCATTGGGCATTCCAATCAATGTGTACTCCACAGATACCTACGCATATAAAATAATAAGGCGTCCGACCGATTTCGGCCATGCCGGCCGTTCTCAATTGAGATTCGCCAAGTGTGCAGAACATATTATAGCGCACAAGTGTGCGCATATACAGATGCACTCTCTGTTATCTCTCTACTCATAGTTCGGTGAGACGGCAATCCGACACGACCGATAACAGATCGGTCTTAACGTGCTTTGCAAGACACCGGCGTGCAACCGCCAACTTCCTAACTCCGGGCTGAGTAATTTATTTTACAGAAATACTCTCACATTTTTTTGCCCGACCCCGGACTCGAACCGGGGACCTCTCAGTCCTTATAGCGCTTGCTACCAATAGACCAACGAGGCAGTTAAGTAATAGTGTCATGTGAATGGGCACTTGATAAAATACCCAAAATGTTTTCCAGCGAGAATTAAATAGATACGTGTCAGGGCGAAATTCACCGGAATACTTTTAAATGAAAAGCAAGCCAATGAAACGCCATGTCAGAGGAAATAAAATAAAAGTGTTTGTTATGTACTTGTTTGTACTAAGCGTGGTTTGTAAAGCGATGCTTCGTGGGAATGTCTCTATATTTCCCAAGAGTATTAAACACTTGTAAACGTATAGCCGATCGGGAAATATTGAATATAAATTATAATTTTTCGTGCTTTATACAGAACTCAGGCATAAATGGTATGTACATAATTTTTTCAATATTTTATGAAGGGAAAACAAGTGTTTTTTCTTTAGTTTAACTACATAATATCATTCTTTAAAAAATAGGACCCTCTTACTTAGATCCCACTATCTGTGTGCCGACAGGAATCTCAATAACCTTGACGGCTTGTCTCTATGATTAAGTACAAATGTACCAACCTACCTACTATAAAAGTAGTAACTAAATATATTTTATTATAAAATTAGAAACACAAAATTGCCTCCTATTTCCATCAAAGCTCTTGCAAAGCTTCCAATTTGAACACGCAAAACTAGTTATAACAAAAACGCCAAGTTACATCCAATTCGCGAAAAATGCATACGTCCGCTTTTTTAATTTCACGCCGTGAATCGCGCCCACATTTATTATCATTGCGAGGGTTAAACATCGCGAGGCTACCAATCCGAAAACGGGTGAAAAACTAACATTCATACACGTGGGAGCCCATGTAAGCCTTCAGTTGAAAAGAGAAAAAAGTGTGTGGTAAAGCGCATTGTTAGTTATTGTTTGAAATCAAACAATATTTTTTTTTATACAGGATGAGGCCGATAGGCTCAATAGGGTCTATTTTGCATGTTGGCCTCATAATATGGTTACATACTATTTTAACCTCACGGCCGCTTACTATCAGGTGGTGAAGTTATCCTGAATGTCGATTATAAAAAAAATATGGACTCCTTCCTGCATGTTTTGTAGCGGACTATGTAAGTAACCGCATATTTTGCTTCCATACCTACCCATTCTTTAAAATTTATCCTTCACCTGTGAGTTATCTGAAGAAAGATAGTAATAAGACTAATTTTCACAGCTAAACCAATTCTGTCAATATTGAAACAGTGGATATTCTTTTAAAATTGTGTTAGTCGTACCAGTGCAACTTGAGCACTTTGTAACAAAAGTTAATATTTAACACCAGCACTTTACAACAAAAGTTAATTAACATCGTAACTATATCATAATCGAAGAAAATCCCGGTAAAACCCACCCACTATAGTATGTTGGCAGCACTAACAACATCCATAATTCGCGGGGAAAAAAGCAGGATAGCCGGCCCACGAAATTCGGAAGCCATATTAAATTGGCGAGCAAAACGGATTGCCTTTGCTTTATTAGTGTACTAATTTGATTTTATGTCCGACCACTGCGGCCGAAGCCGTGACTGGAAAGTAAACAAATGTACCGCCATTTTGGAAGCGACTACTGGACTTTGGCACAGTGCGACAAAGGACAGTAGAAAATAATAATCTTTTTAATGTTCAATAAAAGGCGTGGTGACAATTAAATAAAATAAATAAATATCTGGGACATTCCCACACACGGTCATCTGACCCCAAACTAAGCAGAGCTTGTACTCGTATTTTTTATTTTGTTTCACAAACAAGAAATTATGAAGATATAGTGCTTAGAAGTTTCGTATGACGTCACGTTATGGTACAATTTTTACCTAGGCGTGACGTCACAAGCCCCCACTCCAGAAGTTTGATAAGCTATAATTTTGACATTTTTCAATCAATTGAAAAACAAAAAAATATGTGTCCCATATTTTTGTATCGAACCCACGACTTTTGGAACCGCCAGCCAGGGTCACTAACCACTGTTCCACCGAGCCAGTCAAGCAAATTAAGAAGTGTAGGACGCCCTCTCAGGCCAAGTGGAGTGGCAATCTCCGCAGGACGCGGACGACTGGAAGGAGTACAGTCCGGTGATGATGACGAGGCTACACCAAGCCATCATAAATGTCAGTTCGGTAAAAAAGGATGTTAGGACCTGGATGCGAGTAGCCGAGGATAGGCGAGAGTTATATATTTTGAATGGAGAGCAATAAATGAATGCAGAAATAAATAAAGAGGCTGTGAAAGGACATTGAGATGTTCTTACGCAATAACCTATTTCTCACGATAATTATATGCTAGTAAATGTAATTTTTATGCGAAGTAGCTTTAGCACTTGGGTTACGAATTACAGAACAATCAATCGAAAATATACAGGAAGTAATTGTAGTAATTTGATTTTTTATTGTCAAACTACTACCCTTACGATCAAACCACTCAACGTTAAAGAATAATCAAACATTTAACGACTTGCAGCTTGAATTAAACGATGAAAAATAAGTAATCTTGCCCCTTGATTGAATGTGCCAATAACGCTTTTACGTTTCACACGGCTGTGCACTGAAAATTCCATTAGGAGTAATGTGTTCGTGTTTAAAAGTTTTCTTTAATGCTTGTTTTCCTTATCTTCACCTAACTATTCTGAAAATAGAATGATTCCTGTAATGGCAAAAAAATATTGGTAATTTTAAATTCGTATCAAATAAGCATCACGTGTCAGTAATCTATACTTAATACTTATAATTATAAAGAAGACGTGTGGCACTCGGGGACTGCCGTGGTATAGCTATTGCATAGCATCGTCCGATTTCGGAGCAGCTCGTCTCGATTCGTGCGAGTTTCGTAGAGTCGTACAATACGTCTATACCGCACGCACGCAAACACCGTGCTGAAGTGTACCGAACTGAAACGACGTTAGACGATTGTGAGGTTTTTTGCCTCGTTACGGAATTTCTTGGTTCGGTCGCCGCGCTCAAAGCCCGCGATAAAAGCTATGCGCTAATCACAGGAATCCCAGCAGGGAGAAATGGCTTGACATCGTAAGGCGCACGTTGGCGCCCGTCTCCAACACTACATGATGACCACGACCACTCTGTCAAGAGTGATACGACTAAGAAGAAGAAGAAGAATCTCAGGATCTTCTGGTTAGAATTGGAAAATTATTATTGTGTTGGATAGACCATTTATCGAGTAAAGCTTTAGGCTATATAACATCACGCTGGGACCAATAGAAGCAGAAACAATGGAAAATTTGTAAAAACGGGGGAAAACGCGGACGAAGTCGCTGGCACGGCTAGTACTATGCTAGTAATAATATGTTGCTAGTAATAATACAATGATCATTAGTTTTAGTGAGCTGTCACTATACCTACCAATATTCATTTTATTCGTATATCGAATAATCGAACATGAAGTTCAAATTTGAGAAACACAGTGGCACGTGACGTTGAACTGGCGACTTCTCGCAAGGAATGACCTAAACCATTGACGCTCTGTAATACAGTAAGTTAACATACCTCACTGACCTAGTTCTATACTGTGGCAGCCATTGCGGCTTTGAATACGTGTGGGGGGTCTTATTTAGCCCGCTGTGTGTTTTGCGGTCTGGCGAGACCGACGGCTTTATGAAACGCTTGCCCGGGACCCCACCGTCTTGCTTGAAGATGCAGAAAGCGTGAAGGCTAGTCCGAACTGATTAGGGGACTGGAGGTAAGTGAATGTGGGTATTAGGGTATTATTCTGTCGCATTTAAAGTTAGGTCTTGTTGGGTTGCACCTCAACACATGTCATTTTTAAGGCTTCCGTACTTGATAGGTAAAAATGGAACCCTATTTACTAAGCATCTGCCGTCCGTCTGTCCGTCTGTCGAGACCAACGGCTTTCTGCAACTGGACCAAGCCATCTTGCTAGATTCTGCAGAGCGTGAAGGCTAGTCCGAACTGATTAGGGGACTGGAGGTAAGTGAATATGGGTATTAGGGTATTATTCTGTCGCATTCAAAGCTAGGTGTCGTCTGGTGGCACTTTGTCACATCTCACTTTTTTCTTTAGCTAAAGTATGATGTAATGTGCACCTGTTGATCAGTTGATTGAACAGTTGATTACTCAAAAAAAAATGTAAACAAAAAAAAAACCGCCTTCAAAAACCCGATTCACTAAAAATTACAAAATAATATTTCTGGGTATGAATTTCTTATGTTTTTGAAGGCGGTGCCGTTTATATCTCATGCAGCAAGCACAGAGTGCTTCATTTACCTCAAAATTTTCACTGGCACCGCCTTCAAAAACATAAGAAATTCATACCCAGAAATATTATTTTGTAATTTTTAGTGAATCGGGTTTTTGAAGGCGGTTTTTTTTTGTTTACAATTTTTTTTCATACTTTTTAGTGATACAATATTTTTCACCCTATTAGTTCAGCTCACCTGTAATACTTCTGAAATTATAACTAGTAGTCTTAATATGTATACAGTATTGAAAGAATTATCCTTTTACTCCCAACTATTAAGGAGTTGACCTTCTATCTTCAGCTCAGCAGCACAACATTATGATTGCAAGAAGCAAATGCCAATATAACTTCAGAAAATATGTAAAACACGGTACATGTGCCTATAAAATTGAGGGTTGCCCTCGATTTCTCCTGGATCCCATCATCAGATCCTGGACTGGTGAAAATGGGACCACCTCGGAAGTAAACTCTATCCAACCAAAAAAAAAATTTTGAAATCCGTCTTTAATTGACGAAAATATCGGTGAACATACATAAAAAAAAAAATATATTATACATACAGACGAATTGAGAACCTCCTCCTTTTTTTGAAGTCGGTTAAAAATATAATGATTTTATGCAAACCACCTGAAGATGATGACTGGAAATTTTGAAATTTTGCATGAAGGCTTATAATGTATCAACGATAAGTAACAGTTTTAAATTAAAAATTGTAAACAAAAAAAAAACCGCCTTCAAAAACCCGACTCACTAAAAATTACAAAATAATATAATACGAACATTTATAATAATCATCTGGGTATGAATTTTATATGTTGTTGAAGGCGGTGCCGTTTATATTTCATACAGACAAGCACAGAGTGCTTCATTTTTCTCAAAATTTTGATTGGCACCGCCTTCAACAACATATAAAATTCATACCCAGATGATTATTATAAATGTTCGTATTATATTATTTTGTAATTTTTAGTGAGTCGGGTTTTTGAAGGCGGTTTTTTTTTTGTTTACAATTTTTTTTCATACTTTTTAGTGTTACATATTTTTTTTCACCCTATTAGTTCAGCTCACCTGTAATACTACTGATATTATATTACCTAGTAGTCTTAATACATATTAAGACTACTAGTTACTAAAAATTACAAAAACCAGACTCACTAAAATTTTCAGTGTACTGTATACATTACAGTATTGAAAGAATTATCCTTTTACTCCAAACAATTAAGGAGTTGACCTTCCATCATCAGCAACTAAAAATTTTCAGTGTACTGTATACATTACAGTATTGAAAGAATTATCCTTTAACTCCAAACAATTAAGGAGTTGACCTTCCATCATCAGCTCAGCATCATAACATTATGATTGCAAGAAGCAATGCCAATATAACTTCAGAAAATATGTAAAACGCGGTACATGTGCCTATAAAATTTGAGGGTTGCCCTTGATTTCTCCTGGATCCCATCATCAGATCCTAGACTGGTCAACCTAATAGTTTAGCTCATCTGTAATGCTACTGATATTATAACTAGTAGTCTTAATATGTATACAGTATTGAAATAATTATTCTTTTACTCATAACTATTAAGGAGTTGACCTTCCATCATCAGCTCAGCATCAAAAGATTATGATAGCCAGAAGCAAATGCCAATATGACTTCAGATAATATGCAAAACGCGGTACATGTCTCTGTAAAATTTAAGGGTTGCCCTCGATTTCTCCTGGATCCCATCATCAGATCCGAGACTGGTGAAAATGGGACCACCTCGGAAGTGAACTCTATCCAACCAAAAAAAAATTTTTGAAATCCGTCCATAATTGACGAAAATATCGGTGAACATACATAAAAAAAAAATATTATACATACAGACGCATTGAGAACCTCCTCCTTTTTTTGAAGTCGGTTAAAAATAATAAAATCTCCCCCCATTTTTACGTGGCAATCTTGTAAGTAGCGGCTTCAGCCTTTAGTTACCGTTTACAGATTTGGAAAAGAATTTGGATCATCCTAACTTATTATTATACTAACATGAATTCCAAAGTAACTATCGAGCTTCCATGTCAAAACTGCTGAACCAACCTTTTTGAGGTACAATTATAAATAATACAATAAATATTTTAAAAAATACTTGCTGTCTAAACCATTTCCACTTGGACAAAGTAGTGAGCGGTCGCTAGTCCTAAATGAAGAAATAAATATATAAATATCTGGTACATTTCCACACACGGTCATCTGACCTCAAACTAAACAGAGCTTGAACTATGGGCGTCAGAGACTGATACGCATATTAGTCGCATATCAGTCACACTTAAATAATATATATATATATATATATATATATATATATATATATATATACATATATATTTTTAAATACATAATCATCCCAGACACGGAACAAACACCGATGTTCATCATACAAATATTTGTCCCGAGTGGGAATCGAACCTACGACTCTTGGAACCGCCAACCAGGGTCCCTAACCGCTGTTCCACCGAGCCAGTGAAATAAATAAACAAACAAAATAAAAACGAACCAGAATCAAACACTCCATTCGTTAAACGGATCGCTATAACTCCATCATTTGGCGGTTGCTAACGAAGAGGTTAACAAAAAACCCGTCCCATTCATTGTTCCCATTCTCTTTATATCATACACAATGTCAGGTGAAAAAGAAATAAGGTCAGCGAAATGATTTCGTTGCGTCGAGTGAACGATGAAAATGTCAGGCGAATGAATTATAGCAGCACAGTGCAACCTTTAGGGTTAATAGTACGTCGTATGTTAGGTGACAGTGGTATAGTGGGTTCAGTGTCAGTGAGAAACGTTTTAATTGCGGTTACTATCATCATCAGCCCGGACGTCCCTAATGCTGGGGCACGGGCCTACCCTAAACTAGGACGATCAGGCTTTTTTTTAACGCGGAGAATGCTTGATGCACCGTCACCTTGGGCAGGGGTTTACCCAAGTTGATGTCTCCCGACTGGCGATGCTGAGATGGAAAACCGCTTCTGGCAGCTGCTCCTGGGCTTAGGTGGAGGACGATCAGGCCTTAGTCAACCCCACTGGCCAAGCGCGGGTTTGTCGACTACGCAACCTTAGAATTTCGTAAGTGAGCAAGTATTGCGGTTTAGTCGATTTATATTTTGTAGATTATCTACTAAGAGACGGCAGCGGTATAAATAGGTACATCTATAAACTTAAATAATTAAATAGCACACCCAGACACAGAACAAACTGCGATGTTCATCAAATAAACATTCGCCCTGAGTGGGAATCAAACCCATGACTCTTGGCGTAGGAGGCGGAGGCACTATCCAATGTGCCATCAAGCCCGTAAAATAAAAATATCAATCAGTGGGAGCTTCATGACCTTTGGTAGCAACTACCATTTTCAATATATTTTGCAATAGACAAACATGAGTGACCCCATTTTACTGATTCGCGATGAGTTCACAACAAATATGTATAAAAGTCTAGAATAAAATATATGCACCATCCATATTTTTTTAGTTTTGAGCATCAAATATTTCGTCTATTTGCCTTTAACGGCATGTTTTAGTCATCACTTGCACACACTCGTTACTGCAATTTTTTACCGACTAAAAAAAAGGTTTCATTTAACATAAGCACCGCTTTAGGGCTGTGAGCCATCCGCTCCCTCCAATTTAGGGGTGAAAGCTATCCGCTCCCCCCAATTTAGGGGTGAGAGCCATCCGCTCCCCCGCAAGTCTGGTGATTTAGGAGTTAGAGCGGATGGCTCTCAAGTCCGGTGATGATGACGAGGCTACTCTAAGCCATCACCGTATGTCAGTTAGGAAAAAAAATCCCTAATAATTGATTTTGTAAATAGGTACGCAATTTTTTTTTTTTATGTTGTATCTAGATAAAAGTAGTTCGCTTTGGTCAATTTATCCAGATATAAATAATACACACTATGTAGATATAATAATTTATTTATTGCTATCTATTTCGGTATTTTAAATCCCCAGCCAATAACATACTAAGTAGAGTGAACATTTCATTTTAAAGCCAATTGCTTATGATACATTTTGTAAATTACGTGGAACGCAGTGGAATAGAATTTACATTGAGCACTGTATTTATTAATCATTACTGAAATTACAATATAGCACATTTCAGTTTCGTTAGTTGTTACATAATATTATCGAAAATGGGTGTTGCAAAAGTATTTATAATGATATTTTACAGAATAACTAACATAATTTTTTTCAACAAAAATAAAACCGCCTTCAAAAACCCGCCTCACTAAAAATTACAAAATAGTATGCTTCGTTGTCCTTAAAATTTTCATTCGCACCGCCTTCAACAACATCAATCAAGTTCATATCTAAATAATTATACATGTCCAAATTATAATTTTTAGTAATTTTTAGTGTGGCTTGCTTTTAAAGGCGGTTATATTTTTTGTTAAATTTTTTTTTTCATACTTTTTAGTGTTACATTTTTTTCACCCTATTAGTTCAGCTCATCTGTAATACTATTGATATTATAACTAGTAGTCTGAATATGTATATGTTATGGACCAAATGATAAATTGGGCATTATTCATACTGCCCGGTCCATATGAAAAATGCCCAATATGAGAGTGCAATTCAATAATAATTATTCAAATAATCACTTTGACCGGGCATTATACATAATGTTTATCACCTTTTGGGCAAAGTAATACAAACTTATTATGTAGAAAAAACTTTAATTATTATTATCATTTGATATACAATAGTTTAATATAAAAAGTAATTAGCCTCTAAAAATATTGTGGTGTGAAAAAAATGTCATAACAAAAGGGGGTAATGGACATAATTTGGCGGCGTAACTCGTAAGACACGCTATTATTCAAAATTGCAATATAAATAAAGGCGTTTACACCCAAAATCATTATTTTAGTATTGATGCGCGGGGTGATTAAGATTACGGAGACATTGGCTATTTATTGTTTTTCCTCGTTTCGGCATTTTAAATCAAAGTCCAAACACAAAGCAAAATCAACGTCCAATAACGCGTCAAACGTAACGGTCACAAAAAATAATAAATACACGGAGGAACGTAATCTATGCACACATGTACGAAAATGGCTGAATACATAGATAAATGTATGGTCAATACACAGCAGCGGGACGAAATGATAAAATAATCGAATAACGTAAAAATATAAGTCAAGTTTCCCATATACAAAAATTATTCATCCTATTCTAAAAATTACGCAGTGAGTATTACCCATTACGTCACTATGAAAACGTGTCTAACAGCGTAACTTTGTAAAAAGCGTTACACAGAGTGGAAATTTACGTTTTCTTTTATTATTAAATTATTTTAAAGCACAAAAGACAATTATTTTTCTCAAATTACGCACAATTATCATATTGCCCAATTATCACACAGCCATATTATAATGACCGCGCATAATGATAAATAATGAAGTTGAAATAATAATTAATCACTTGGCCCGATAGGGCTAGACATTATACATAATGCTCGGGCATTATTAATAATGCTCGCATTAATCACTTGGTCCATAACATATACAGTATCGCAAGAATTATCCTTTTACTCCTAACTATTAAGGTGTTGACCTTCCATCATCAGCTCAGCATTATAACATTATGATAAATAAATAAAAATAAAATAGAATGATTGCCTGAACCAAATGCAAATTAAACTTCAGATAATCGTTCAAATTGGTTTAAATCGGCGGAGATATTGCGTATAAAAAAGATCATCCCCAATATTCCACCCTTGGGGTTGTTTTTTTATTATTAAATTTCATTTGATTAAAAAAAAACTCTTGAGGTATTACCTACCTATACGCCGAAAAAAGATATGTTCAAATCGGTACATAATTAGCGGAGTTATCGCGTAACAAACATAGAAAAAAAAAAACGAGTCGAATTGAGAACCTCCTCCTTTTTTTGAAGTCGGTTGAAAAGTGCCATAGTACGCCCAGCGTGCAATTATTTTATCACTTAAGAAAATATGGAGCTTGTTTTAGTAATATTTTTGCAGTCAGTTTTTGTTTTATTAATACACTGTCTGTGCGAGCGACTACATCCGCGTTTTCCCCCGTTTTTTAAACCTTTTTCATTGTTTCTTTGCTCCTATTGGTAGCAGCGTGATATAATATAGGTACACTAAAGCCTTACTCGATAAATGGTTATTTCAATACAAAAATATTTTTATCAATACGAATGAACAAAAAAAACAAATCAACTCTTCAGCTTTACAATATTAAAATAATTTAAAATATAATAATAGTATACACCGTGAAATACAAGTGGTTGTTTTCCCGCAGTAAAATGATTCTGTCTTAGTAGCACAATAGATTTGTGTAGTTATTTTTCATTAAAATCAATAAATGCCGGTTTTACGACAGGTTTAACCGAAACTCGAAAGCACGTTCGAACCGCTTTATAACTTAGGGCGTAGAGCTTCTTTAGCTTTAAGCATCGATTTCTTGCAGAAACAGTACCTGATTACGTCACATCTTATGAAAGAACGATAGCTTCTCTCGTTTGCGAGTTGGAAAATAATTATTTTGAAAATTTGATCCAAATTTTGTTTAAGGAATAATTTGCATAATTTGATAGTATTACTAAAGGCAAATCGTTCTGCCACGGGAAAACAACCACTAAAATTACACGGTGTAGATTCTTCAGTTTTTTTTTGTCGAGTATAAATTTAAGAAGCAAAGTAAAATACGACTTAAACTGAATACAGCAAATACACTTACATACAGGCATTTATTATCATCATCATCATCATCAGCCCATATTCGTCCCCACTGCTGAGGCACGCGCCTACCCTAAATTAGAGCGATAAAGCCTTATTCTACCACGCTGGCCAAGTGCGGGTTGGTTGACTGCACAACCTAAGAATTTCTTCGTAGATGTGCAGGTTTCCTCACGATGTTTTCCTTCACCGTTAAAGTGTCGAATAATCGTACATTTGAATTTCAAGTTTGAAAAACACAGTGGTACGTGGTGGGGTTTGAACTGGCGAACTCTCTCATGGCAAGCAATTACCATAACCACTCGGCTATCGACGCTTTTTTTCATTTCTCTTGACTAACATGTTCATGTCAGCACGTTAGACACAATATAACTATTCGCTGTATCGAGATCGCGCGATGTTTGTGTTAATCTTAAGTTGACTCGAGCAATTTAGTGGGGATAACTTAAATAAGAACATTATGTGGTTATGTGGTAGGTAATAACATCGTAGAATAGCAATTTCAATATTACGTAAGACGACATGTACGGAGGTTTCACTGACGAGGACCAGGAATGGCTTGTGAAATTGAAATAAAATTGAAAACTAGTAGGAAGATATTTAATGGTTCTGTAAATGAAGGGTGCTTTTTATTTTGCGTCTGTCTGTCTGTATATCATAGGGCACTAGCTCACCAACTACTACTACTACTAGCAACAGGTAGACCGTTGACGTTTTTATAAAAAAATATGACAATATTTTATACCACCCTTCCTGTAAAGGTCTAACAAATGACTGATTATTTGCTGAAATAAATACTCGATTATCACCAAATAATGTGAAATAACACCTATATTTGGATGCTCAAACTATTTTCTCTTAAAATATTTTTTTTTAAATGAAACAAAATCTTTTTTTAATAAATAAATATTTCACAACATTACATACATTGATCCCGTGGTAAGTAGCTTAAGCACTTGTGTTACGGGTATCAGAATCAACAGTGGATTCACAATATTCTTAAATATATTTAATAATACACCCAGACACGGAACAAACACCGATGTTCGTCACACAAATATTTGTCCCGAGTGGGAATCGAACCCACGACTCTTGGAACCGTAGGTTGTAAACCAGGGTCACTAAGCACTGTTCCACCGAGCCAGTCAAATAAAGTCAGTTAATGATTTAAATGTAATTTTAAAGTCTTGCCTGTGAGCTAGAAACGTTGGGTCTCTAAATAATAATGATGTTTAGAACTATTATAGTCACTAGTTAATATTAAACGCTTCACGCTACTAACCTGTTATTATGACATCATAATTTAATTGATACGACAATTTCAAACGGCCTGTTATGTTTAATGTGTAGCAAAATAGGAATGAATAGAATTATGGGAAAGTTATAATTCCACACGCAATTCACATGAATGTATTTATCATTGTTTATGTTTTGCATACACATACGACTCAGTAGTTTAATTCGTTTTAATATTAACGAAATACATACTTATATCACAATTCAGTTTAGTACGTACGTTTCGCTTATTGTAAGCAGTTGAATCGCTTTTGAAATAAACTAGCAACAAAACTAAGTTTACAGATTAAACTTGCATGTGTAATGAGATAATAAGGCGTCCGACCGATTTCAGCCATGGCGGTCGATCTCAATTAAGATCAGCCAAGTGCGCAGGACATATTATAGTGCACAAGTGTACGCGCAAACACAAGTGCACTCTCTATTCCTTTACTCTCATAATTCGGTGAGACGGCAATCCGACATGACCGATGAGAGATCGGGCGCAGGACCACCGGCTTAACGTGCTTTCCGAGGCACGGGCATTCAACCGCCAACTTCCTTACTCCGGGCTGAGGAGTAATTTCATTACAGAAAAACTCACACAAATTTTGCCCAACCCCGGACTCGAACCGGGGACCTCTCGGTCCTTCGCTTCGCTCGCTACCAATAGACCAACGAGGTAGTTTAACTTGCATGTATTTCTATTCTAAACATATTATTTAGAGACCCGCCGTTTCGAGCTTCTTCAGCGGTCGTGATCGCGGGCAAGACTAATGCGGTTGAATCGCTTTCTTACATAAAAAATACGCTACTCCAATTATCTCTAGCTTCCTTTTGAAGAAGAAATATCCGTTGTACGTAGTTATTTATATACTTATTTTCTCAATTATAACATATTTAAGCAGGGACAGTGTGTTCACTCCGCCAATAAGCATTTAAATTTTTTTTATCGTAAAGTAGATATCTGCTTTTGATCCAAGAAAAGATAGGGTGGGTATGGGATAGGTAAGATGAGTTCAATAAATATTACACAACATTACATAAATTGATTTGATCCCGTGATAAAGGGCTTAAGCACCTGTGTTCCGGATATCAGAATCAGCAGTGGATATACTTAAATATATTTAATAACACTTCCAGACAACGATGTTCGTCACACAAATATTTTTCCCGGGTGGTAATTGAAATATTTATCCCGGGTGGGAGTCGTACCCACGACTCTTGGAACCCTAGTAGCGAACCTAGGACACTAACCACTGTTCCACCAAGCCAGTCACAACACACAAAAACACGACACTTGTTAAGCGAAGATACAATGTATCATTAGATATTTAACCCTGAACAAAAGTATGGAGTCCAGAAAAAAAATCATACCAACTCGGCACTTTTTGGGGATGACAAAAGAAGTTGTTTTGTCACCCTAATTACCCGGTTCCGTATCTGTACATACAACGCTTTGCACAGCGTTTTGTTCGTACCTCGTTTGCCAAATTATCTGTAAACGTAAACAACGGAGCGAAATGATAAAAGGAAGAATGAGTGATTAAGCGATTGTGTACATTTTTCGGGTCATTTCGTCGGCAGCTCAGCCGGGGCAAGGCGGGGATAAATGGGGATGTGCAAAAATACTCCGTAGATAGCAGGGGACCTTTTTTTGTCGCTAAGGTCATAATTACGGGCTCTTTGGTTTTTTTTTCAATTCTGGCGCTAAGGCTTTGTGTCCACGTCCCTGAAATTGCGCGACAATTGAGCAGCAAAAATCAACATCCTTAACGACCGAATAAAAAAAAGCGTCGATGGCCGAGTGTTTAAGGTCGTTGATTGCCATGCGTGAAGTTGCCAATTCTAACCCCGTCGCGTACCAATGCGCTTTTCAACGTTGAAATTTAAATGTACGATTACATATTTGACGCTTGAACGGTGATGGAAAACATCGCGAAGAAATCTGCACACCTACGAAGATATTCTAAGGTTTTGTAGTCGACTCACTATCGCGTTGGATATGGTTCTGTCTCCTACTCTACGCCAGCCGTGGGTTCAATTCCCACTCAGGACAAATATTTGTCTGATGAAAATAAGTGCTAGTTCCGATCTGGGTATGTTATGTATATATTTATATTTATTTTTGAATACCATTATTGTTTCAGATATCCTAAACACAAGTGCAAAAGCTTCTTACCATAGAATCGGAACAAGTATGTAATGTTGTGTGATATTTTGAAATGTTCTTATTGATACAAGTCACGCATTTAGCGTTTGAACATTTTTGCTACTATATTACATTCTATATTTCAACCCCTATGCCACTGACAGTGATCAATATGGACTTTAATCAGCATTAAACATGTTCCACACTTTCACCGACCACAAAAATTCACAATCAGTTCCCAGTCTTCCCGCATTCTAACCCATAAATGCTTACTAGCGCTTAAACAGTTTTTACGGGAACCCTTTCCCATATCGAAATGTATTCATACGGCATAAACTATCTAGCCACAACCATCCACGCTTGGCCCGCGCGTTTGAATCGGACATGTCTTTTGATGTACGGTCTGAGGCACCGGCGTACGTGGGTAGGGGTCAAACTGAACTGGTGGCATATTCGCAGCTTTCAAGAGAAAATATGGTACGACCCACTTCGTGAACGATTATGATCAACGCTCGGTGAGTTAGGAGAACGCCATGCCTTGTTTCGTTTTGGGTTCGGTGAATGACGTAAGGACGAAAAGGTGGAAGCGATATGGGGCTGGTAAAAAGCGTTGAGTGGTCTGCCAGAGGTCGCCAGTTCAAACCCCGCTACGTACTACTTACTGTTTATTGCATGAAATTCAAATGTTCGAATATTCGACGCTTTATTAACGGTAAAGGAAAACATCGTGAGGGAATCTGCACTCCTACGCAGAAATTCTTAGGTTGTGTAGTGCCAACCAGCATTTGGAAAGTGCGGTCGACTACGGCCTTATGGCCCTAGTTAAGGGTAGACCCGTGCCACAGCAGTGGGGACGTATGGGCTGATGATGATATGGGGCTGGTTGTAATTATCTTGGACTTACAGGTATGTTATTATGTAGTTTTTCGTTTTTGTTTTCTGGGTCGTCTGTCTCTTGTCTTGAGCCAGGGTCGTGGGTATGATCCCCAACATTCCACACAATGGGATATACTTTGTGTGACGATCGTGTATGAACATCGTGTTCATCCCGTGTCTTGGTGTTATTTATGTTTTTAAGTATATTTAGTCCATTCCGCTGTAGATTTTGATTACCGTTACATAAGAAAGAGCTAGACCTACTTACTCCAGAACGAGTGTGTGTGATGTCGTGTGACAATAAATAATTTATTATTTAAGCATTTAACTCCTAACAAAACCCGTCGATTTGTTATAACTTTAAAGATGATGGTGTTTTTCCTAGCCGCTGGAAAACGGCTCATATTATACCAATATTCAAGTCGGGTGAAAAGACATCATGTAATAATTATAGGCCTATTAGCATTTTGTCATGTATAGCGAAACTATTTGAATCATTGGTATATGTTCCATTGTACGGTCACCTGGGCAGAGGTGTGTCGACTAAGCAACACGGTTTTGTGAAACAGAGATCCACTCTTAGTAATTTGCTGGAATTTAAAAATTACCTTTGCCGTGTTTTCGCGTCTGGAGGCCAGGCTGATGCAGTATATTTAGACTTTAGCAAGGCTTTTGACAAAGTCAACCATGCCCTGCTATGTCGCAAGCTATCTCACCATGGGATTCATGGATGTTTGCTGAGATGGGTAATCTCTTACTTGGACAACCGAACTCAACTGGTTACTGTGAAGGGCTATTCTTCATCACCGGTGCAGATCACGTCTGGGGTTCCACAAGGGTCGCACCTTGGTCCTCTACTGTTTATTGTTTTTATAGATGACCTAATACGCCGTTTAAACTGTCCTGCTCTTTTGTATGCTGACGACCTCAAAGTTTTTGCCCACATTAAGGACGTAAGCCAATGCGCGATTCTCCAAAGCGACCTTAAAACCATCACTGATTGGTGCACACATAATAAAATGAGCCTTAATGTTGATAAGTGTTGTGTTATATCGTTTACGAGAAAGAAAAATAAAATAATTTACCCATACCAGATACACGATTCAACATTAAGTAGGAAAGATGTCGTGAAGGATTTGGGCGTACTAATGGACGAGCAGTTGACTTTCCGCCCTCATTACGATAATATCGTAAAGAGAGGCAATAAGTTACTGGGCTTTATAATAAGGTCTACAAGAGATTTTAAACGACCTCAAAGTACGCTGTGTCTCTTTTATAGCCTGGTGAGAAGTGTTCTGGAGTACTGTTGCCCAGTATGGTCGCCTTATTATCGTGTTCACGTTAACAATGTGGAGAAAGTCCAAAAACGTTGCTTGAGATATCTGTCACGTAAACACGATCTCGGGCGTTCCCTTAACGGTTACAGTGATAGGTTGTCTAAGTTTCGAGCTACTCCATTATATGTTCGGCGTAAGCGTTACGATTTATTATATCTACATAAAATGACTCATTCCTCTATCGCGTCTCCCGAACTTCTTTCGTCATTGACTATTAACACCCGATATAAGTCGCGTTCACCAAATGTCTTTGCAGTTCAAGTGTTCAAGAATAACACTTCATTTTACACTCCCATCGTAAGAATGAGTCGAACTTACAACGAATTGTCTCGTGGTTGCAGTGAGGTGGATATTTTCAATAAATTTTCTGTATTTAAAAAAAATATCACAATCATCCTCAAGGCCGAAATGTCCTCGGCCTTGCTCGAATAAATAAAAGTTATTTTTAAATGTATCTGTAATTTTGTTTTGTATTGTATTTTGTTGTTCTAGTACGTAAGCATGTTGTGTGCACTATTTATAGGTTATGGTCTAGTATGTAAGTTAGTTTTATAAATTTTACCATTGTCACGATCATAATCTGTTTGTGTACCTAAATTAAATAAAATAAATAAATAAATTAAATAAATAAATAAAGAAGCTATATATTAATAAGGTTCTGACTGGCTCGGTGGAACAATGGTTAGTGGCCCAGGATCACTACCTACGGTCGTGGGTTCGATTCCCACTCGGGACAAATATTTGTGTGATGCATCGGTGTTTGTTCTCTCTCTGGGTGTGTTAATACATATAAATTTAAGTATATTTGTATCAACTGTTGATTCTGAAATCCGTAACACAAGTGCTTAAGCTACTTACCACGGGATCAGATCAGATCAATTTATGTGATTTTGTTTGATATTTATTTATTACTATTAGATATTTGAGTTCCAGGTTCCTAAGTTTCTGTGAAACCAAAGCAGATATATACCTGTCATGAATTGAACGTCACTTTTCTTACATCAAATCTTTCAAATCCCTGCGTTTCTTCAGCCGTGTACCCGCAGGCCCTTAAAGAACTACTGAGGATTAATAACACAACCACCATACTCCGTCGCCCTCACGAAACTCGTGAAGATGCGAGCCGAGCCGATATTACAATAAAGGGTAGTAGTCATACAAACGTGAACCTTTCAAATATTGGGTCGGAGATGTAGGACAAGAATGTGATAGTGTGATGTCAATGTTTTTACTTCATTAACACATTTTTGGTGTACCGATCACAGTTCAGATAAGATTGATCAAAGTTCAGATGAGATTATTAAGTTATATTTGAAGTTGTGCAATATTTATATATTTATTTTATACTTAAAGAAAAAGAATGATGCCCTCCTTTCTTTAATTTGATCAAAATGACATGTAAAAACGCTAAGATAGTTCAAGTAATTAATAAAAATACGAAAATAAATAACTACTAAATGATGAAGCAAGTATTCTTTAATAGTTTCAGGAATACTTGCTTTAAAATGTAGTCATTTTAAAATAATCATCATATACGACCTCACAGCTGGGGCAGGGGTCTACCCTGAACTAGGACGATCAGTACTTAGTCAATCACGCTGGCCAAGTGCGGGTTGGTCGACTACACAACCTTAGCATTTCTTCAGAGGTGTGCAGGTTTCCTCACGATGTTTTCCTTCACCGTTGAAGGGTCGAATATTCGTACATATGAATTGTAAATTTGAAAAACAGTAGTATGAGGTGGCGCGTTTGAAACAACCTTAACCACTCGGCCATCGACACTACAAAAAAATATAATCTGGTATGACACAATCAAAACCATTCGTTTAATCCTAATTATTCACGCTTTGGAAAGTCTTATAGAAGGTCGAACACTATCAAATATATCAGAGTCGAGGGCAGGGGTTATTTATAACAGTGTAAGAGCTTTTGTGGAAGCACTAACAAAAGGATGAAATGTTCCTTACATTTTTTACAAAGAAAAAATGGGCATTGTGTTGTTTGAGTTACTTGGCTTGGTGAAGACGAGTCGACAGGTAAGCCGGGGTTTGTCGGTAGCGGAGATGATTATTTCGTGGACATCAAATGGATTTCCCGTGCAGTTTGACTTTTTCGCGTCAGCACTCCGTTTTTCTTTTTGTAGTTTTTGCGTTTGATGTTACGTGTCACTTATGAAACCATCTTTTTGTTAATATATTTTTTTAACGGCAATGTACACACGTACATCAAATTACGCCTTTTACCTAGAGGGGTAGGCAGAGATCACTTCCTGCCATGTGCCTGGTTCACTATTTCGCTTCTTTCACATCGATTAACCTTTTCATGCATGCTCGTCGATTACGGTTACTTTTCGTTTGACCCTTCTTCAAAATTAACTTTAAACTACTAAACTTATTTGATGTTATATCTGAGGTGAGCTATTTTACTTAGTCAAAAAGTTATGTTACATAATTAAACAAATAAACAAACAAAGCAACAAGAAGTCTTATTTGCTAGGCACATCTAATTTGAAGTCAGGAGAAACCAAAAAAAGTATCTACTGATTTTTTATTATATTGTCTGACTAGCGGCTGCCCACGACTTTGCCCGTGTAGAGATGTGAAAATTAAAAAAGACTATGATGTACCTTGTAAAACTGGCTATGTATTAGTGAAAGTCCCGTCGTCATTGGTTCAGCCGTTTCAGAGATAAGCGTGGACAAACAGACAGACAGACGACACTCAAAAACGTTGTTATTTGTATTTTGTTATTGGTACCAAATAATGATTCATACCATTCAGTAAAAGTTGCTATTATCATATAACAGACACTTAAATTGTATATAGTTTTTTATAGATTAACCCTTTTTGTATAAAAGCCTTTTGTACAAGCCCCAGGCTTACCCTTATTCAAGTCTAGGTCGTTCGATTTTTAGTTTCTTTGCTTTGATAGCTCTGATGAAGAATGTTCGAAGTGAGTTGAAAGCTTTCCTTTAGTAGTTCCCGAAGGAAAGAGGAATGGCGATGATTTATGACATTATTAAAAGATATGAAGCGGAAATGTCTGGATTTTTCTTAAGAGCTGCCTTAAGATGATAGACGAAATTCATTATGATGGCAGTTTTATTTAACCCTTTAATGACTGGCTTGGTGGAACAGTGGTTAGTGGCCCTGGCTGGTGGTTGCAAGAGACGTGGGTTCGATTCCCACTCGGGACAAATATTTGCGTGGTCAACTTCGGTGTTTGTTCCGTGTCTGGGTGTGATTATGTAATCAAGTATATATATGAATGCAATCTGACGCCTATAGCACAAGCTCTGCTTAGTTTGGGGTCAGATGACCGTGTGTGGAAATGCACGTATCTATGTATAGACTGTCTATGCTTGCTTATAAAATAACTATGATAACGCCTTTTATAAGTAAAATTGTGAGTCGAAATAAAACATCTGATAATTCTTAAATGTTTTAATTTATTTTCTTACATTGACTTTCAGTTCGCTTATTTTTATATACAAAATTTTTAGTTATATCACAATCAAATTAGCGATGAAAATCACATAAATATCATCTAATTACACCGAAGAGTACAGTCCTATATAATAATCTCTTACATTTAGTACTAAATTGTTCAACCATTAATTTTTACATAGGTTTACCTATAATACTACAACAATCCAAAGGCCATTACAAAAATACTATGAAAATGAAGAATTATCGGAATGTTTATATGATAAGGTTGTATTTTAAAGCACATCGAAGTATGAACTAAATACCTGACCACATTAAAAAGCTTCACTATGACGACATTTAGATCTTTGGTTGGTTCAAACAGAATATATTTATTATTTGTTAATTTTAAATTCATACTTAAATCTGCTATATCAAGATAACAAAACACACTGTTTACAAGATAGGAAAATAAATTTACATCCTATATTATTTGTAAGGAGCACAATTTATTTATTGACAGAATTAAAAATAAACCATTTAGATTGAGCAAACCACTATAATTGAATTGTTTATATTGAAAAGCAATATTCACACGAATTGAGAACCTTCCCCTTTTTGAAGTCGGTTAAGTGGAATTTATTTTTGCTTCCAACTATCCTGTTCAATGTAAAGGACAATAATTTACAAAATTGCCAACGTTACTCGAACATAAACATCAATTCTGTTAACCAAATACTGACCTGTAGGTACTATAGTGTATTTTGATTCCTAACAGCCATTGTAGTATCCAGATAAAGTGATTTCAAACGCATGTCGGCCGTAAATAAGTTTCCCCTACAAATGCGGTCGCGATCAGTTTGAACAAAAGATTTATCTGGCCGAGCATTTGCGGCAGCTAACAACAAGGCCGCAACTATTCGAATCAGGCAAACTTTTGCACAAACAAACGGCATTTCAGTTCGGTTGGACAAAGAAAAATTTAATACTGCCACCGCAGGCTCTGAATATTTGGCAAGTTTAAATTGCAAACACATTCGAGATGTACAAACCTAACACTTCCACATTTTGCCTCTATGGCCGTGAGGCGTATCCTACGAATAGTGATATTCGCCTATAAGCGCCTGAAGTATCCTACGAATAGTGATATTCGTAGGATACTTCAGGCGGAAACGGCCTTCATGAAGGCCTTCAGAGTAAGGGCGACAGGCTCAGTAGGTTCATTTTTAGGCCTATCGATCTCATAAGTAACGGTAGACCTCTCAGCCACTTACCATTCGGAGTGATGTCATCCTATGAAATAAATCTAAAAAATCATTGAATGACTAATTCAAAAGCATGATTATGGAGCACGTAAGAACGAACGTGTATATTTTTTACCAAGATGGCGGACCTACAGCGGAGTGAAATATCGCTCACATCAACGTGCCTTTCGCTATCTCTCATTTATAAATAAAACCTGATTCAAAATTGTATATGCCAAACTTAATGCTGGCCAACACATTTTGCCTCTAAATTACGATGATGTCAACAAAATCAAAATGGCGTAAAGCAAGATGGCGGCGGAGGTGTGTGGCGCGCGCGACGCTAGCGCCGAGGCTGGGTTGCGGACGCAGACCCGAAACTCGTTGTAGTCCGGGCGCGTGATCGCGCAGTAGTGCACGTGTACGCATGCCGAGTCGCAGTCCGAAACATCTGTTGTATGCCGCGCGCGCAGCGCAGTTAGATATCTAGAACAATACACATTTCGCTATTCAACTGTTTCAGCATCCCTATTTACAAAGGATCAGCAGTCATTATTGAATTTGGAAACTTTCACAAGACCTTAAAGCATCGATTATGAATGAGTTTTTCGCGTATGAGAAATCCACTTAATGGTAACTGCTACGTGGTTTGTGAATATTGACATGTCTGTCAATGTCACTTCAAAATAACTAATCATGCTGCAGTTGGACCTCACGCTTACGTATTGCCATCTAGTAAATTTCTTATACGCGAAAACCCTAAATCAGATACTATGGTCTGCCTCGTCCTAAATCTGACACTGACAGTGACAGAACATAGATTTTTGGAATCCGAACGTCAAACGGACAGGATGTCGAATGAGGGGGGCAGATACTGGAATTTTCATTTCAACTGACAAAGGAATTTTAATTTTGATGAGAAAATAACACAATTACGGCTTGCTTAGCCTTGGTAGCCTTTCCGCTTTGATGATTTTGTATTGAGATAGATTCTGAGTATAACAATAAAACAAAATACTGGGTACTTTTATTCTAAGCATTTTTACAGCGAAAACGATTACGGTAAGTTCTATTTAATCTTGAGAGCGTGGTCTTCATTTCAAACGATGGTGGCAAGGTACTTAACTCGTCACCACTCTTCTCTTTCTCTTACCACAAACACAAGATGTTAAACTTTTTTAAATAATGCAACTTACTTCGTAAACACTCCTCGATCGTGGTGATTCCTTATCCTATCGGCTAAAGCGTCTAGAGAGGCGGCAGTCACTTCCCTCAGCCCGTAATACTGCGTCAGGTTATACTCTATGGCCCAGTGGATCTCCCCTCTGGAGTTTATGTCTAAGTAATACTGTGTGTAGTCTAGTACCTGCGAAGGAAAGAAAAGACGTTTAGGGTACCGTAGCTAATTAATAAAAATCGAACTTTCTACTAAAACTTAGGTAACTTTCCACATGTCTTTCTTCAGGCTGTAGTTATAGAACCGCGATAACAGGCCTGTTGGAACTTAAAAAATCTGTATTTGTTTCCGCCTTGATAACAATACTAAAACACAAAATATTCAAGAGGACTTTCATACAAAAAACGTGTTTAATGTTTATTATCGCCATTTGCTCGATAATAAAAGAGCATCAGGTAAATGGTACCGAAACCTTCGTGCGATAGTCCGACTCGCACTTGGTCAGTATTTTTAAGTTATCTAATGTGTTATTAGTTATTTCATATACAAGTAGTTTATTTCTCGGCGCGCCCTCTATGCGGTTATGTTTATCGACCGTAATCTAAAGTAATCTTCATATCCGTTGTTCTATTTGACTTCAAAGACTCACCTTCCCAGTATTAGATTCGAACTTATAAAGTCTTAATCCTGGATTAGATATGCTTCCGGAGCCTCTCGGCGTCACTGACGGCGCTAGAAGGGCCCAAGACACCGGGCGTCCTGAAAAATAATTTACTTGGATGATACTATAGTGGACAGGAACGTTTGACCTTTTCATGGAAAATCATGTGAGTCGAGTTACATTAACTGGTTAACATGAATAGTTGTTTCACGGATGTTTGGTTTACACCTTTTTTTAACGGCTAAAGCTGAAAACAAACGTAAATAAATTGATTTTGAATATAAAAGTGGTGACGTTCAACACTTTGATTGCTCATATTGGAATGGAATTATAATATTCTTATATACTATAAACAAATAATTCATAACAACGAGTCAATGATAATCGTGCAACCAATACACACCAAGAGAAACCCAGATACATAAGACCATGGTCTTAACACAGTAACCTATTTCGGCGGAAGCTCTTCCAAAGTACCAAGAGCGTCACATACCTTCTCTATACATAAGTCTGAAGGTGTCAGAGTGCCGGTGTCCATAGAACTGGCCAGCGATGATGTCGCTGAAGGCTTTGATGACGTGCAGTAGCCTCCCGTTGGCCGTGGGGGTCAGCTCGCCGCCTCCTGATGCTGAAGAGCTTCCGGCGTTATGCCGTTCTTCCACTCCGGGCCCAGCATGTGCCACTAAGTATACCTGGAGGAAGATATAACTTTAAACTGTGAACATTATCAGCCCATATACCCTAAATTAGGGCGATGAGGTAGTCAACCACACTGGCCAAGAGCGGGTTGGTCGACTACACAACCTTAGAATTTCTTCGTAGGTGTGCAGATTTCCTCACGATGTTTTTCTTCACACTTAAAGAATTTCTAATTTTGAAAAACACATTGGTACGTGGCGGGGTTTGAACTGGCGACCTCTCGCATGACACCCACGAACTTAACAACGTGGCCATCGACGCTTTTTAAATATAAGACAATACTAAGAACTTACCATTTCATTTTTCCTCCTAGCTTTGAGCAAGACCCTCTCAAGCCACTCCCACTGCGCCCTCCCCCTGTGCGAGTGAGGGCCGTCGGTCCTCGTGGCTCCTCCGGCCCAGAGGACACTATTTAGCACCACTATCTGCAGTTTGCTTTGAGACTGCTCTATGGTGTAGTAGCCGCCTGCGAAGAAGAGGATCTTGTGAAAAAACTAAATATGAGTCTTTATGGGTCCACACGCGTTATTGGGAGTAGCAAAATACATAGCTACTTACTGCCCGACGTTTCGACTGGGTTACACCAATCATGGTCGCGAGCGAACTCCGGGCAGTAAATAGCTATGTATTTTGCTACTCCTAATAACGCGTGTAGACGAATTAAGACTAATATTAATTAGTGTAATGGAACGCGAAAGTTTTAAATCATACTTGTGAATAAAGCCAATGACATTATAAGGATGCAGTATCATTGATTTTTTATCCTCGCTGACAAACGATGATGGCTTGGAGTATCCTCGTCATCATCACCGGACTTGCAGGGGAGCGGATGGCTCTCACCCCTAAGCAGTATTATTGTGAAACCAACTAAAGGTATACAATCATTAAAAGTAGAATCAGAAAATGTTCTTTGTTAAATTGTATTTTGTAGTTGCCCCATTAAGATAAGAAAAAAATCCGTCGATGAATAATGAAATATTATGAGGTAATTTTCGAAAAACAAATTATATAAGTGATTATGTAAGTCCATCCAAGATACTTAATGTTTGTAAAAACATGGGTTACATGCGGTCAACAACTGCAATATTTCAAAACATTATTAAATGAATAAACACATTCAGATACAGTTACATTTCAAACCAAACCAACCTTCCCTAGAGTTAGAGACAGGCTCACTACTAAAGGCATAGAATCACAAAACACAAAACAATGATCGATTGTCGTCTGTCTGTCGAAACTCGATTGGAAAATTAAGATGGATCGTCTAATCGGTAACTGAACACACACGATTTCACCAGAAAATAGCAATAGCCGGCATTATAATTTATAAGCTCACATTTGAGAATAACTTAATAGCGGTAAAAGTTATGTTTTGTATTATTTTATATACTTCTGAATGAAAGAATACAGTACCCACCTGTTTTCAAGGTAGGTAGGTAGATATTTGTAAATGTGAATATTTTAATAATCTCGTACTTGCGTAGGACCTAAGCGTTAAAGGCCAATTATATAAGCCGAAGGATTCGGTTACTCTCTGCAGTAGGATAAAGTTAAATAAAAATTGTACGTAACATTTTAGTTTCTTGTTAAAAAAAAGTTTTATTTAGAACTGTATAAAATAAAAACCGTCCACTTGACACATACCGGAGGACTATCCAGTGGATGGCAAAATGATGGTAAATTTTAGCTGCGGCTCCTGGGCAAAAAAATGCAAATAGAAACATCTTGGTGTACGTCATCGCCTCGGTGGAGTCTTGGTGCTTGAGCAAAGCCGTTAAGCCATGATACAAGGTGACGTCTGAAGTGGCCATCAGTCTCAAAGAAAGAAAGTGCATCTAGAGTTATCATACCTGGTTCAAAGGTAGTTGCGATGGCATCAAACCAGCCGCTGGGAGGGGGACGGGTCGTCTTGAACGTTGAACGTCCGGCTTAGCAATTCACCGTCTCACTTTACTGGTAGTTAAATCTTCTTTTTTTAACACAGAAAAATGCGTAACGTGCCTTCACCAGGAGAGACAGTTCCTTTCAGGTAGTGTCTTGGGCTCCTCAGCTCCTGGCGAGAAGATGGTAAATACTAACCGCGGCTCCTTGGCAAACAGCCAATACCAGAGGGTCTTCCAACTGAAACTCCACTGTGTACCATCGCTTTGGTGGCGTCTTATTGCTCGAGCAGAGCCCTTAAACCATGACACAAGGTGACGATTGAAATGGTCACCTGCCTCAAAGGAAGAAAGTACATCAGAACTGAACCAACCTGTCTCAAAGGTAGCCAGCGCATCAGACGGTAGCCACTGCATCCACATGTCGACCAACCGCCGGGAGGGTGGCGGGTCGTTATGGCCCAGCGCTGGGAACACGAACTGACTGCTGAACGTCCGGCTCAGCAGCTCGGTGACGTTCCTAACTGCCTCCAGCTTGAACTCCTCGGACATGTGTTCGAGGGATGATGAGAGGATGTCCCTGAGAACAAAATAGGAAGATTATACTAACATTATCATCATCATCAGCAACCTATAGGTTTGTCCACTGCTGCTACTATATCGGACTTAAAATCTTTGGAGACCATGTTTAAGGTGTAATTTTGGACAAGCCATGAAAGATTCTCAATACAGAATTTCATGTTAGTAATAAGGTTATTTCATTTTATTTAGAATCAAAAATTACATTAAATTAAAATCATAAAGTCAAGGTTGCGTTAAAATTAAATACCAGGTTTATTACAAAACTGAGTTTTTATATGTATACCGCGATTAATTACATTCTGACAGTGTGAAAACACCAAGCAACTATTATTCAGAAGCTTTAGTTTACTTGCTATTGATTTACATACTGTAACAACTACAATTCTTACCTACCTACTTTTACATACTTACAAGTAGGTACAACTCAATCCCAGTCAATTCGTAGCGGGCAACAAAGGCAAACACCGGTGCGGCCCCAAAAAGGATTTATGGACGGACCGACGCGACAAACGGAAATCACGCTATGCGCCGGAACCGAAAAATGCTTACCCGAAACCCGTTACCGGTCGGCGTTGTAAAAGTATGCGAGTGTTGGGGAGTGACGTGCAATTTTTGGCTTGTAGTTGACCATCGATATGGGTGAGTGGAAATTTGGTGTGATGCGAAACATTGCGAAATGTGTGATCGATGCTACCGCTATTTATAGCTTTAGCTAAACATGAGATCATTAATAAAACGTGAACTTCTAAATTAAATGTTCTATAATAATAATACGAAAAAAATATGTTTTTTTTAAACATAATGTTGTCCTTACAAAACCCAAAGTCACCAGTCATCTTTGGAAAATTGACAATCCACCACATCTTTGAGGGATAAATTCAAATTCAATTTCATTTTTTGCCATTATTAATCATGTTAGAAATACTGCTAACACATCAGTACCAATCATAGCCTAGCAATGAGAGTATTATGTACTCGCCCAGTCCACAACACGAAGTGGAACGTTCAGATCGAGCGTATCCGGATGCCGCTCTGCCATGAAGATCGCAGCGCTCTGTTTCACCGACCAACATTAGTCACAGGTACTCGTTTTGGGCCCTTAGACTCACCCGGTCTACAAAACAAAACTCGAGCGTGTCCAGATGCCGCTCCGCCATGAAGGCCTCAACGCTCTGTATCAGCGGCCCACATTAGATACAGGCGTACTGCGGTGGCTGTGCTTATTTAGGTTCTTAGACTCACCCGGTCCACAAGGCAAACTCGAGTTGCCGCCCCGCTATGAACGCTCTGTATCGGTGGCCAGGGTTAGTCGCAGGCGTGGTCCCTATACCAACCGCTGTGGTAGCTGTGCTCGTTGTGGTCCCTCAGAAACAGCCGGTCCATAAGACAAACTCGAGCGTGTCCAGATGCCGGTCCTCCATTAAAGCTCTGTATCACCGACCAACATTAGTCGCAGGTGTGGTCCCTATACCAACCACCGTGGTAGCTGTGCCCGTTGTGGGCCCTTAGACTCACCCGGTCCACAAGACAAACTCGATTTATTTATTTATTTATTTAAAATTAGGTACACTGACAGATTTATATCAAAACATGACAATTATATAGATACAAATTTAAGGTGGGCTGGACAGAAATCCACAAATAGTGTACACAGCATGAATAAATTATTACTTATAATTAAATTAATCTATACTTAATAATTAGTATTAGTTGTATCAGTATTATTTGTATAATCCTTATCTATTTAACTACTATAGGTGTGATGAATTCTTCGTCATTTAGGTAATTAGTTAAACACTTTTTATATTGCGAGAAACTATTGTTAAAAACATCAATGCCACTGCCTTCGCTACCACGCGCCAGCTCATTATAGGAGCGACACATTCTCACCACAGGGCTGTAGTAAGATGTATTATTTTTAAAAACTTGTATAGTGAAAGTATTAGGAAATCGTGATTTATATCGAGTGTTGATATTCAATGATGAAAGGAGATACGGTGAATCAATGGATGCATGCAACAACCTATGGAGATATAGAAGATCGTATCTTTTTCGCCGTGTCTCTAAAGAAAGTACCCGAAACTTAGACAGCCTCTGAGCGTAGTCTCCAAGAGAACGACACAAACCATGTTTGTAACACAAATTGTACAAAAATCTCTTCTGAACCCTCTCCAAACTATCGACATGGACCCTGTAATGAGGTGACCAAACAGGACAGCAGTATTCCACAATACTTCTCACCAGACTAAAGAACAGACATAGAGTACTTTGTGGTTTTTAAATTCTTTTGTTGTCCTCATCAAAAAGCCCATAAGACGATGACCCCTTTTTACGATATGATCGTAATGAGAACGGAAGGACAGTTTTTCGTCAAATATCACCCCCAGGTCTCGAACACTGTCCGTCCGCGTCAAGACTCTGTCACGTATGTGATATCGCTGGATGTATCTATTGATCTTTCTAGTAAAGGATATGACACAACACTTGTTTATGTTGAGATACATGTTATTAGAAGTGCACCATTCTGCAACTGCCTCAAGATCGTTTTGCAGAATTGTGCTCTGGTTTGTATCTTCTACACTGGTGTATATCTTAAGGTCGTCAGCATACAAAAGGTTGGGGCAGGACAAGCGACTCACAAGATCGTTGATGAAGACGATAAATAATAGAGGTCCCAAATGCGACCCTTGGGGGACCCCAGACGTGACAGATATGGGAGAAGATGTGTATCCTTTGATCGCAACAAGTTGTGATCGGTTATTCAAATACGATTTCAACCATCTCAACAAACACCCATGAATACCGTAGTGAGCTAATTTAATACACAACAAAGAGTGATTAACCTTATCAAAAGCTTTACTGAAGTCCAGGTACACAGCATCTACCTGACCTCCAGATGCAAACACTCTACAAAGGTAATTTTTATACTCTAGTAAATTACTGAGAGTCGACCTCTTTTTAATGAACCCATGTTGGTTGTTATATATATGTAGGATGAAGTGATTGTAAAGATGAGTGTAAACAAGTGATTCAAAAAGCTTTGCTAAGCATGACAGTATACTAATTGGCCGATAATTGGTACACAAGTTTCTGTCACCAGTTTTAAATATTGGTATAACGTGAGCAATCTTCCAACGAGCGGGGAAAATGCCAGATGAAATAGACTTATTATAAAGTAAAGCCAGTGGTTTAAGCAGTTCATCAGAGCAGAGTTTAATAAACTTAGGAGGAATCTCATCAGGGCCGGCGCCCTTATACACATTTAATTGCTTAATTTTTAAAGAAATATCCTGCTCACTGATGCGAAGAGAATGCAGAGGAAAGCTGTGAGCAATGGGTAAGTTTGTTGGCTCACACGTAACACCAGTCTCGTCATAAACCGAGCTAAAATATTTAGAAAATAATTCGCAGATGCCCTGACCGTCATGCTTAGTCTTCTGGTCGTAAGACATTGTGTCGGGTATAGATACTCTACCTTTCCTGTTGTTTACAAATCTCCAAAAAGATTTGGGATCATCGGATAGTGAGTCTTCAACGGAAGATAAATAGGTCCTGTAACACTCAGTTAGGAGAGATTTACATCTACTTCGAAGTAACGAAAAGGTGTCATATTCGCGAGGGTTTCCAAACTTCTTGTATCGTTTGTGTGACTTATTTTTTCCTTTATGCAGCGAATTAAGGCAGGAGTATACCACGATGGAAACTTGTGAGAGGAGGACTTAGAGAACGGTGTGTGGTTTGATATTATTTCGTTCAACCTGGCATAAAAACATCGACACAAGTATCTACATCCTCGGAGGACATTAACCCATCCCAGTCAACATTATTTAAATCTAAGCGCACTTTGACATAATCGCATTTGTTAAAGTTAAAGCGTTTCCTATGTTGAGGCTTCATGGGCTTATCTTGTAAAACTACAACAATGTCTATTTGATATGCCAAGTGATGATGGTCCAAACGACAGAGAGGATCAACTGTTTTCACTGTAATGGAGAAGGCAGGTAACGTCGAGATCACCAGATCAAGGAACCTATGGTTATTATTTGGAATTGAGTTAAATTGTAGGAGATCACATGCTTCCATTGTCTCCATAAGTAATGTTGCTTTGTGGTCCCGAGGATTGGATGGCGTTAAGTTAGTCGCCGGGGTGCGTTTATCCCAAGTAATATTAGCGGTGTTAAAGTCTCCCAATATGAAAAAGTTATCACCAGGCTTTAAACTGAGAATTAGTCTCTGGATATTGTTATGAAATGCCGTTACGTCTTCTATTGATAAGTCAGGCGGTAGGTAGCAAAGGCATATGTGCAGAGATGGTTCGTTATATTTACATGACGGAATAGTAAGCCAGATATCCTCCACCCTGGTCTCCCACATAGTCTGTCGAACAACAGTTATACAATTTTTAATAGCTATAAGAATCCCTCCTCCCGATTGCTTTGCAGAACATGTGTTTTCACGGTCCCTTCTGAAAACGTTATACCTATTATCCAACAGATTCACCATCATAGACACTGCTATCAAAATTAGTTTCTGTGAGACAGATGATATCAAAATTACTATTTGAAATGTTTAAATATATGTCATTTATTTTGGATCTGGCTCTGCCTACATTTTGGTAGAAAACACTGTACATTAAAATTAAAAAATTATACCAACTATAGTTTACTATTTACTAACAATGTTTAGGAAAATATCTACACAGGCCTTAACGTAACTTAGCTAAAGAATCTAAATTACGAATACGAATAGCACCAGCCGAGTCATCCTTTCTCACATATATTTGCCCGTACTTGATCCATACATACGTGAAACCTAACTCTTTGGCCGCTTTCCTGGTTGCTGCATGTAACGCCTTTTGATCCGGAGATAAGTGTTCGGTAACGAAAATTCTGCAAGCCACGCCGGGGATGTTCAGATCGGAGGACTTCAAACCCCATCGGAATGATTTTTATTGAATCTATACGCCGCCGACAATACCGAGTCTCTGATGCGTGGTGAGGAGAACGTTACCACTATATTCCGTGGTCTGTTAGATTCGGTATTCATTTTTGCCACTCTCCGGCATGCGCTGATATTTCCGTCTTCTAGAGGGATCTTTAGAACGTCGCAGAGTTTCTTCATCATGGATAAAGTATTCTCGTTTTTACTCTCCGGTACCGCTTGCAGTTCTATGTTGAAGCTACGGGAGATATTTTCCATTCCAGCCAAACGGCCACTCAGTCGACCAAGATCAGATTGTAATTTGGCCTTTACCCGCTCAAGTTGTTTTATAGATTCAGTACTCTTCTCGATAGACGTTTGCATATCTTTCTGCTCTTGACATATAAAGTCCGTGGTTGCGCTGAATTCATCCTTTATATTTTGCAAAGCATTCCCTATTTCGTTTTGGACCATCTCTCGAACGTCATCCCTCAATGCTCTGCGAAAACTTTCCATGAATACTGACAGGGAAGTGCTCAGTTTTTCGTCTAAGAGCGCACTGATTTTATCCATCGTAACCTGCTCAATCGAATCAACTGTCCCGGTGGTTGCTATTATTACTGGTGAAGTTGTAGCTGCGGACAAGCTCGTGTTGTTGTCAGGAATTGCTTCACAGGACATGTTGATAACATCATCGTCAGTACGCAACATGTTGCCTTGGCGTACTGGCGTATTGTCGTTTGATCGCACTCGCCTAGTGACGTTGGTGCATGCCGGACATATCCAATTAAGAGCATGGTCTTTCATTAGCGTGAGAAATTGTTGTTTGTCGATATTAACGCATTGGTAATGGAATTTAGCTACGCATAATCGACACTTCAGTGATTCCTTAGCGCTCAGAGCTCTTTTTGCATGCGGTACACCTCATTTTTATTTGATTATTCTAATCGAGTGACAGTATTTCCAAAATAGTAAGAATTTTGTATTGCTGGCAACACTAATCAATTGTCACATTCAAATTTGACGCTGTCAATTGAGTTTGACAGTTAGGATTAGTCAATAACGAGGGTACTTGCGGTTTCCGTTGTGACACTTGGAAGTTATTAAAATGATGTGGGTATATAATTCGGAACTAAACATTCCATTACTTCCCTTTGCAGCTGAAACTAATCACTGCAAACAATTCTGCAGATCAATTTATAACTGCACTTCACTATGGTACTATTTTTAACGTAAACTGATGATATTTTTTAATTATGAAGCAAAAATTGTTGGGAGCACTGTTTACTACGGGCTGGGGATACCAGCACAATATACTCGAGCGTGTCCGGATACCGCTCCGCTATGAACGTATTGTGTCAACGGCCAGGATTAGTCACAGGTGTGGTCTCAGTGCCAGCCGCTGAGGTGGCTATGCTCGTGATGGGCTCTCAAACTCACCCGGTCTACATCACGAACTCAAGCAGTCCGGATGCCGCTCAATGAAGGCCGCAGCGCTCTACATCAGCAGCCAGGATCAGAAGCAAATGTGTTCGTAACCGGCTGCTGCAGTGGCTGTACCCGTTGTGGTCCCTCAGACTCACCCGGTCCACAAGACAAACTCGAGCGTGTCCGGATGCCGCTCCGCCATGAAGGCCGCGGCGCTCTGTATCAGCGGCCAGGAGGAATCACATGTGTGGTCCCGATGCCGGCCGTTACGGTGGCTGTGCTCGTTGTTTCCACGGCTGTGTTTGCATCCTGAAAAAAAAACAGTGTTAGAACCTTTTTGTGCAGAGCAAAGATTAGCCCCAACCTGGCAAAAAAAAACGATAGGGATCTAAGACTATGTACAGCCTATGTACTCGAATGTGTAGAGGCCTTCACACGTTTGGCTGAACGTGCACTTTTAAACCGACGTGCAGTCAAACGATTAGTCGTACCCTGTTTCGGAAATTATTCCGACCTCACGCTAAACCACTTCAAATTATATCGTATGTAGCCTGGTACACCCATGAATTATATTGCCAACATTACTTTTCAGTAATATTAACAAAATAAGTCACTATGGACTCTGAGCTCATCAAAGTTAAATAAATATTCATTTTAAGACCAAAATGAGAAAATGTACGAACCACATTCTCAATTAACTGGACTGTAACAAAACTGTTTCACAATGTATCTTTTGTGCTAACTTAAACACACCCCACAATTGTATTAACATTCCGTTAGCGAAACAAATCAAATTAATATTCACGTAACCAAAACTAACCATTGTTGCAGAATTGAACAAATACAGGTACATGAGGAGACGTGTTTACAGAGCTATCCTGAACTAATGGATGTTCCCATGTCGGAGACGAGCGAGATTACTGATCCTAAGCTAACAACCCTGTATCGCAGGGTACCTAACGTAATCGCTAATGTGGCCAGGCGAGACAAAATGGGACAAGTTGAGACTGGGCGAGATACTGAGAAGCTTCGATGGCCGAGTGGTTAAGGTCGTTGCTTGCCATGCGAGAGGTAGCCAGTTCAAACCCCGCCACGTACCACTGTGTTTGAAATTTATATGTACAATTATTCGACGCTTTAATGTTGAAGGAAAATATCGTGAGGAAACCTGCACACCTACGAAGAAATTCTTAGGTTGTGTAGCCGACCAACCCGCATTTAGCCAGCGTGGTTGAGTAAGGCCTTATCACCTTATTCTAGGGGCCACACAGGCACGCCCGTATCCCGGCCAGCAGTGGAGACGTATGATATTCTGAGAGTCTAGGTGAGGAAAGCAATACAATTGGATAAACGCGTTTCTCGTCTTATGCCGCAGAGCTGGCTGATCGAATGTCTTAAATATTTCAAGCAAAATATTTCGCCTGAGTGCTTCGGGAAGGACAGTGAACCCAATTAACTTGATGACATGGTGCATAATGCGGTAGGATGTGCATTGAATGGATGCGCCTAATGTGTTGGAGATGTTTGTTGTTTCACTGGACAACGTCGTTATGCGACGGAAAATCTAAGAGTACGTACACACTTATGTACTGCAAATGTACTGTTATCTTACAGGATTTATTTCCTGACTGACTACGATGATGACTCGGAGTAGCCTTGTCATCATCACCGGACATGTGGAGGAGCGGATGACTCTCACCCCTAAAAATCCGGATTGAAATTTGTCGCTGTAACCGAAACTTTAGTAACAGAACATTTTTTTTTCTAATGACATATGATGATGGCTTGGAGTAGAGCACTATGGAGTTGTTGCGGGGGAGCGGATGAATATCCCCCCCAAAGTTGTTGTTGTTGAACATTGTTAATATTCTCACGCTGCCGCAAATATCTACAGATTCTACAGCTTTAGTTATATGTATTTTAACTAAGTACGTTCTGAACTAACTAAGACGATAGACACTACAGATTCTACCTAGCTGAACACAATATGCATAGAACAAAGCTGCAAGTATACTCTCAGATACCGTGTCGTGGTACCCCTGTGTTTTCTTAGGATTACTAATCTCTACACCCGTCTCAAATATAATGTCGACGGTAAAGCACATTAATTCAAGAGATTTTCCCAAATGGAGAACTGCTGTTCATAATGTTTTGGAAGCCTGAATTATTTCAATGTCTGAATTGTTAATGTGTACCTATATTCAATTTTTTTAAAGCGAGACTATGTTTTAAACAACCTTGTTTCATGATAATGACTAAAACGGATTTCATAGGTGCATAATATAGAATAATTTTGCATTCTTGTATGGCCTATTTAGTCTGTTTTTTTCAAATATCCTTCTTTGTGCCTGTCCTTGATGGGAAAATAGGATATTACACGATAAGAGTACAAAATATTATTTATATGAGACCATAGCGATAAGAGAAAATTCGCGTCTTTAATTCATCATCATCATTTATGAATTATCAGTACAGGTATCTATCATATACATATCGGTTTAATACTGCCAATAATTATGTACCATGTTTTGTGCGAAATAAACCTCTATTATATTATATTGTCTATTCCATATAATCATCCCATACACGTCCTTACAGCTGGGGTAAGTACGGTCCTACCCTAAATTAAAGCGTTAAGGCGTTAGTCAACCACGCTCGCCAAGTGCGGGTTGGTTTCTTCATAAGTATTAATTTGTAGGTAGGTGAGAATTTCTAAAGATATAGGTGTAATAAATAAAGTCTCTGGATAATTATACACTTTTCTTTTACGTTAAAATAACATTCAAAATTATAACTTGTTATTGAACCTTGTACCACACAAATACACATTAAAGCCAGATGCTTAATGCCATGACTACAAGATTGTGTAAACGCGAATATTTTAGTTTAAATTTTAGTACAGGACCACTGTCCTGTACTAAAATTTAATACGAATATTCGCCGTAGTCCTCTAATGTAGCCTCAGCTTAACATCATGCAGAATCTCATCGCGGGGATGGGTTTATGCAACATATTCACGGGCCATTCGCAAATAACCACGTAATTTACGGTATGCCGGCAAATAGAGACAAAGTTGCATCGGAATGAAGTTATGTGTCCCCGGGCGTTGTTCCGGATCTATAATCCGGGACTTCAATTACTATTTCGCGCGGTGCAATGTGGCATAAACCCGTCATAATAGTAATGGTTGACAAACATGTGTATGGTTTCTGAAAGTTCTTACGTCATGCCTTGCAGATATTAAGAGGGAAGCTCTTTGTTTGTACATTTTAGACTTTCGCGTTCCATTTCTTGCTTTTATATTTTCTACGAAACTCGGCCAAATAGTAGCCATAAGGTTACCTTCATTTTACGCCTTCAAAAGGAAATGAAGCCAAATCTCCATTGCCTCGTTTTTTAGTGAATCCATTAGCTAAAGGATTGTTCAAATGTCAATGAGTTTCCAAGAACATACGGAACACATAAAGGCTGTGATATTTATAAATAAAATAAAAATGGTTCTTGCTACATTTTCCTTGTATTATTTCTTCCTTTTACTCCGCTAGATCACACTCCAAAGTAATGAAAAACAGGAATAGTGCTTTTGCAGCCCACACAAAATAAATAAAATAAATAAATATTTCACAACATCACATACATCGATCTGATCCCGTGGTAAGTAGCTTAAGCACTTGTGTTACGGAAATCAGAAACGACAGTGGATATGTTACGGCTAATACCCGAAGTGCGGCTACACCTAGGTTTAGCCGGCTAGAACTAGGTGTAGCCACTTACTCTTGGCTAAACCTAGGTGTAGCCGATTGTTTTCGGCTAAAACTAGGTCTAGCCTTCATCATGCCGGCTACAACTAGGTCCAGCCATTCCATGTCGGCTAATACTAGGTTCAGAGAATCCCTGTTGGATAAAACTTAGATGCGAGTCCCGCCAAGCCTTCCGTCCTTCCCCGCGTCACACTCAGGACTCACAGCATCTGCAGCAGCAGCGCGGGGTGGAGGGCGTAGCGAGACACGCGCCTCTGCAGGTTGTGAGCACCAAGTGCTGCTGACCTACTGCAGGTCTACTAGCGAGTGTGACTCATAGCGTCTGTACATAGTTGTAACTGCCTCGTTGGTCTATTGGCAGCAAGCGCTGCGTAAGGACCGAGAGGTCCCGGATCGAGTCTGCGGTCGGGGAAAATTTGTGTGAGTTTTTCTGTGATGAAATTACTCAGCCCGGAGTTAGGAAGATGGTGGTTAAACGCCCATGCCTCGGAAAGCACGTTAAGCCGGTGGTCCAGCGCCCGATCTCTCATCGGTCATGTCGGATTGCCGACTCACCAAATTATGAGAGTAGGGGAAAAGAGAGTGCACTTGTGTTTGCGCGCACACTTGTGCACTATAATATGACCTACGCACTTGGCTGATCTTAATTGAGATCGGCTGCCATGGCTGAAATCGGTCCGGACGCCTTATCTTACATACTTAGTTATAGCCGGCATGCTTTCGGCAGAGCTTTTTAGATATTACAAAAACATCCAATAATTTGAAACCAAGGTAGTTTTTCATTCTTTTAAATCAAATTGTAATAAATAACACATATTGTTAGGAGTAAATTGTTAAGTACAATAGGAACAATCAGGAACATTTTTTTAACAACAGACAATAGTTGCATATTATAATTTTAAAGAATATAATTATAAATCACAGGTTTATAAAGTAACATAAACTATTTAGAACAATCTATACTTGAGTGACATTTTGAGTTGCACATAATACCAACAGCTTTGCAGAGGCACTTTATGTTGCCACATTTGGTTTTGTAGTTGCATGTTTTCTAATTAATGGATGTTTTTGTAATATCTAAAAAAGCTCTGCCGATAGCATGCCGGCTATAACTATGTAAGATAAGGCGTCCGACCGATTTCAGCCATGGCAGCCGATCTCAATTGAGATCAGCCAAGTGCGCAGGACATATTATAGTGCACAAGTGTGCGCGCAAACACAAGTGCACTCTCTTTTCCCCACTCTCATAATTTGGTGGGTCGGCAATCCGACATGACCGATGAGAGATCGGGTGCAGGACCACCGGCTTAACGTGCTTTCCGAGGCACGGGCGTTCAACCGCCAACTTCCTAACTCCGGGCTAAGTAATTTCAATACAGAAAAACTCACACAAATTTTCACCGACCGCAGACTCGAACCGGGGACCTCTCGGTCCTCACGCAGCGCTTGCTGCCAATAGACCAACGAGGCAGTTACAACTATGTACAGACGCTATGAGTCACACTCGCTAGTAGACCTGCAGTAGGTCAGCAGCACTTGGTGCTCACAACCTGCAGAGGCGCGTGTCTCGCTACGCCCTCCACCCCGCGCTGCTGCTGCAGATGCTTTGAGTCCTGAGTGTGACGCGGGGAAGGACGGAAGGCTTGGCGGGACTCGCATCTAAGTTTTATCCAACAGGGATTCTCTGAACCTAGTATTAGCCGACATGGAATGGCTGGACCTAGTTGTAGCCGGCATGATGAAGGCTAGACCTAGTTTTAGCCGAAAACAATCGGCTACACCTAGGTTTAGCCAAGAGTAAGTGGCTACACCTAGTTCTAGCCGGCTAAACCTAGGTGTAGCCGCACTTCGGGTATTAGCCGTAACAGATACACAAATATACTTAAATATATTTAATAACACACCCAGACACGGAACAAACACCGATGTTCGTCACACAAATATTTGTCCCGAGTGGGAATCGAACCCACGACTCTTGGAACCGTAGGTAGTGAACCTGGGTCACTAACCACTGTTCCACCGAGCCAGTCACACAAAAATATGAGAGATATGAGATAGTATCTCAATGATAAATTAGAATTCAACATAATGTAATAAGAAAATTAGGTTAATCTAAAGTCTTTAGCTTACATTAGAGGGACAGGTTTTTCTGACACGGATTTTAAACGGACCCATTTGCCGTAATTCATATTTTGTCTACACATTTCAAAGTAGCATGTAGCCCAATGACATTTACCTGTTATTTCCTACAAAATACATTGTATTGTATCTTCCATGTGATACGTTAGTGCGGTGAAGTAGGGGAGAGGCCCCACTTGTGCTTTGCGCGTCGTTGCAATGGAACAACGCATTGTAATGCCATTAAAAAGCGTCAATGACTGAGTGGTTAAGGTCAAACGTACCACTGTGTTTTTCAAATTTGAAATTCATATGTCATTCGTATTAGGACCACCAGCTTGGGCGCGAAACCGCCAACTTCCTGACTCCGGGCTGAGTAATTTCTTTACAGAAAAACTCACAAAAATTTTGCTCGACCCTGGACTCGAACCGGGGAAAATTCAGTCCTTACGCAGCCTTGCTACCAATAGACCAACGAGGCAACGATGATAACGATACAAACTACAGGTTGCCTCGCCCTTTGTTGCACAAATGACACAAGTTAGTTGCAGTAATGACTCACCTCTGTGGAACTCCGGCGAGTTGTGAAACGGGTCATAGTGGAAGTCGGTGATGTGCCAGAAGTAGCCTGCGGGATGAAACAACGGGTTAGAACTGGTATTAAAGATCTCTCAATGTTACGGGTCGTATATCGGTAGATAGGAAGCATACTTTGTTACTTGTACTGTTAAAACAAAAGTGTAATTTATGTGTAACTTTAACCTATCATAGTTACACACAAAAGTGAAAATGTCCGGGATATTTAAACAAAGCAACATGGTAAATCTCGGACTTTTTCAGTTTTCTTGTGTGTAACTTGTACCATTTTCGGTTCGGATTTTTAGTTCACTACATAAGCTTGGAATGTAATAAAAAATGTACAAACAATAATGTTTCATTTTTCAAAAATAATTTACTTCAAAATTCACTACATAGTATATAATACTCTCTTACTGCGCTTGTCCCTATGTACGCTTAAATTTTCAAAACTTTGCAGTGGATTATGATACGTTTTTAAATAGATAGAGGGATTTGGTTGAGAGATTTTATTCTTATGAATAAAATTTAAAAAATAACAGGAATTAGAAACAGGAAAGTATCTTATTAGATTATTATAGCGTTTATAAAAGTCAATGGTTATCGTTTTGAAACACAGCACGTCTTAAGGCCAAAGTTTCATTAAGACAGACGTGGGATGCGGGCTCATACAAAATTTACCAATTGATGAGTTAAATTTGTCCGTAGAAAAGCGTAGCTAAAAATAAACAAAAGTTCAATAATATTGCATTGTCATCGGATATACACGTGCATGCAAAATTTCAGCTCAATCGGTTGAGGGCAAGTGCCTTAAAATTGAGTTATAAAATTCCACCCGAACACACAAACATACATACATTGCAAGTTAAATAAAAGCTTGTAAAATAGTATTGTCTATTATTTGCGCGAACACTACACATCTTCTTCTTTCTTATAAATAAAAATTAATTGCCGTTCGTTAGTCTGACTAAAACTCGAGAACGCCCGGACCGATTTAGCTAATTTTGGTTCTGAAATGTTCTTTGTAGTCCAGGAAGGTTTATAGTATTTGCGATATGAAATTCGCCAGGACCACTAGTTTAAAATAAAACAAATTTTACGGATTAAACTTGCATGTATTGTTATTCTAAACATATAAGAGACCCGAAGTTTCGACCTCTTTACAGCACTCCTCCGGTCAGTAGTCTTACTCGTGACCACAAGCGCTGTCAAGAGCTCGAAACATCTAGTCTCTCTAGATATATTAATAAACAAATATATTACACAACATCACATGCATTGATCTGATCCCGTGGTAAGCACTTGTGTTACAGATATCAGAATCAAATCAAATCAAATCATTTATTAAGCCCTTCACAATTTAGGTCCTTAAAAGTAAACTTATTCTATTAAATTAGGTGACTTACAACCCAAAGTGTGAGGGACTGGTGCCTGAAAAAGGTTACAATAGAGTAACCTGGGAATACTGGTCACCAGGCCCCACTCCCGGACAGAAGTTTTACAAACAATTAAAGAAAAAAGAAGTAAGTAAATTTGTGTATATCCACTGTTGATTGTGTTATCCCACACGGAACAAACACCGATGTTCGTCACACAATATTTGTCCCAGGTGTGAATCGAACGATTCTTGGAACCGTAGGTAGACATAAAAGACAATACTAGTTACATGAGTTTAAAAAAAATGGTTAAAGTGATACTCACCGATCTTCGCGTCTGTCAGGTTCAGCCAAAGCAGGCAGGTGAGGTAGAGCGCGATCCCCCGCTTCATGTTAGCGCGTTACATGGCGCCCGCGCAGTCCACCTCACACTCATCGCGGCACTTCTGCAAAAAAAGAAAACATGTTGAAACAAAGTAATGTCCCCCAAACGGACATTTCTGTAACGGAGAACATTTTGTACAAGGAATTTTCCAACAATATGATATTTCTGTATCGGAGAACATGTTGTAACAAGGGAATATCCAACAATAGAATACTAATAGAACGGAAAAGATATTGTAACAAGGGAATGTCCACGAATCGGACACTTCTGTAATGAAAAACATGTTGTTACAAGGGGATGTTGTAAGAAAGGGAATGTACGATTTGGGTGCGCCAAGCGAGGGTAGTTTCATAGGGACGCCAATTCCTTGAGGCAATAATTACAAATTCCTATCATTACATAGATAGATGTGAACTTTATCTGAAAGGTTCTTTTGCAGAACAGAAAACACTCTCCTCCCAGGATTGGGAGTGCCCCCAGAAAGAATTTGCCACGATTCGAAGAATTCTAGATCCGATGGACGTCAGGTTGGAGCTGTACCGAGCGCTGTAAAGAGCTCGAAACTTCGGGGCTTTAATAGTTATGATTAAAATCATAATATACCTATATTTCCGTACATATGTAATTTTTAAAATTTGTTTTAATTTTTTATTATTTTCGTATTAGTATCACAAACTGTTCTTCAAATTCTAACTCAAAATTAAAAATTGTAAACAAAAAAAAAACCGCCTTCAAAAACCCGACTCACTAAAAATTACAAAATAATATAATACGAACATTAATCTGGGTATGAATTTGATATGTTGTTGAAGGCGGTGCCGTTTATACTTCATGCAGTTTTCCTCAAAAATTTAATTGGCACCGCCTTCAACAACATATCAAATTCATAACCAGATTAATGTTCGTATTATATTATTTTGTAATTTTTAGTGAGTCGGGTTTTTGAAGGCGGTTTTTTTGTTTACAATTTTTTCATCCTTTTTAGTGTTACATTTTTTTACACCTATTAGTTCAGCTCACCTATAATTCTATTGATATTATAACTAGTAGTATCAATATGTACACAGATTTGAAAGAATTATCCCTTTACTCCCAAGTATTAAGGAGTTGACCTTCCATCATCAGATCAGCATCATAACATTATGATTGCAAGAAGCAATGCCAATATAACTTCAGAAAATATGTAAAACGCGGTACATGTGCCTATAAAATTTGAGGGTTGCCGTCGATTTCTCCTGGATCCCATCATCAGATCCTTGACTGGTCAACCTAATAGTTTAGCTCACCTGTAATGCTACTGATATTATAACTAGTAGTCATAATATGTATACAGTATTGAAATAATTATTCTTTTACTCATAACTATTAAGGAGTTGACCTTCCATCATCAGCTCAGCATCATAAGATTATGATAGCCAGAAGCAAATGCCAATATGACTTCAGAAAATATGCAAAACGCGGTACATGTCCCTATAAAATTTGAGGGTTGCCCTCGATTTCTCCTGGATCCCATCATCAGATCCAAGACTGGTGAAAATGGGACCACCTCGGAAGTGAACTCTATCCAACCAAAATTTTTGAAATCTGTCTATAATTGACGAAAATATCGGTGAACATACATAAAAAAAAATATTATACATACAGACGAATTGAGAACCTCCTCCTTTTTTTGAAGTCGGTTAAAAATGGTTAATTTTGGTTACTTTAATGATAAATTACAGTTGCGATTGTAACTACATTGCATTAGTTTATTGTAACGTAGTTTCATTCGTTTTTTAAGCAGGCGGGCTTTCTGATTTTTAACCGACTTCAAAAAAGGAGGAGGTTCTCAATTCGTCTGTATGTATAATATTTTTTTTTTATGTATGTTCACCGATATTTTCGTCAATTATAGACGGATTTCAAAAATTTTTTTTGGTTGGATAGAGTTCACTTCCGAGGTGGTCCCATTTTCACCAGTCTTGGATCTGATGATGGGATCCAGGAGAAATCGAGGGCAACCCTCAAATTTTATAGGGACATGTACCGCGTTTTGCATATTTTCTGAAGTCATATTGGCATTTGCTTCTGGCTATCATAATCTTATGATGCTGAGCTGATGATGGAAGGTCAACTCCTTAATAGTTATGAGTAAAAGAATAATTATTTCAATACTGTATACATATTAAGACTACTAGTTATAATATCAGTAGCATTACAGGTGAGCTAAGCTATTAGGTTGACCAGCCTAGGATCTGATGATGGGATCCAGGAGAAATCGAGGGCAACCCTCAAATTTTATAGGCACATGTACCGCGTTTTACATATTTTCTGGAGTTATATTGCTGAGCTGATGATGGAAGGTCAACTCCTTAATAGTTGGGAGTAAAGGGATAATTCTTTCAAATCTGTGTACATATTGATACTACTAGTTATAATATCAGTAGAATTATAGGTGAGCTGAACTAAAAGGGTGTAAAAAATGTAACACTAAAAAGGATGAAAAAAATTGTAAACAAAAAAAAAAACCGCCTTCAAAAACCCGACTCACTAAAAATTACAAAATAATATAATACGAACATTAATCTGGGTATGAATTTGATATGTTGTTGAAGGCGGTGCCAATATATTTTTGAGGAAAACTGCATGAAATATAAACGGCACCGCTTTCAACAACATATCAAATTCATACCCAGATTAATGTTCGTATTATATTATTTTGTAATTTTTAGTGAGTCGGGTTTTTGAAGGCGGTTTTTTTGTTTACAATTTTTTCTACCAAAATTACTGTAACTGAAAACCAGCCATAGCCAGATGATTTCAATTGTTTTTGTTTATTTAATTTCATGAATAAATTAAAACGCTTATAAAGATAATATATACCGAATATCATTCCAAACTTTCTGATAAAGTAAACTTTAACAATAGATCAAAAGGACAGTTAATAGGGATTTCCCTGAATTAGCTGGGATATTATAATTTTTTAGCAGCTATTCTTCAAATTCTTCTATATTTAACTAGTGACCCGCCCTCGATTCGCTTCGGGTAAATTTTACAAACAAACCTTCCTTAATGGTCCAAGATCCCAGAGCTGCCAGACATCACTTATTTTCTAATGGACAAAATATATACGATTGAGTAGTGTTGGGGTGTACTATCATCATATGACTAGTTGCTACCTTGACCAGACGGCCATTTTTCAGATATCAACCAATCAAGGTACATAGAAACACTGCTCACCTCACTTAAATTCTGATGGCTGATTTTAACATATATTTCACACAATATCATTAAGAATCAGGATTCATTACTCCCAGACACATGCGGTCGGCGGTTTTACCTTACAGACGCTTTAAAGCTATGAAAAAATTTTTACTTTTACTTATTTTCTGATGCTTGATTTTTATATATGTTATTCAAACAACTAAAAAAGTGCTCATCTGACCGCGATAATTATAGAATTGTACCTTACAAACTATTTTATTAGAAAAACTTAACTAAATTCAATTTTAAAAAAAAATCTAAAACAGTTGGGTCTGGTGAATGTTTGGCCCCTTGGATCGGTCTGTCCGTTTGCAAAACGTTTTAAAATAGTTGTTTGAATAACATATATAAAAATCAAGCATCAGAAAATAAGTAAAATTAAGTAAAAGTAAAATTTTTTTCATAGCTTTAAAGCGTCTGTAAGGTAAAACCGCCGACCGCATGTGTCTGGGAGTAATAAAACCTGATTTTTAATGATATTGTGTGAAATATATGTTAAAATCAGCCATCAGAATTTAAGTGAGGTGAGCAGTGTTACTATGTACCTTGATTGGTTGATATCTGAAAAATGGCCGTCTGGTCAAGGTAGCAACTAGTCATATGATGATAGTACACCCCACCACTACTCAATCGTATATATTTTGTCCATTAGAAAATAAGTGATGTCTGGCGGCTCTGGGATCTTCCTCTTAAGAATCACTCTATCTATTAAAAAAAACCGCATCAAAATCTGTTGCGTAGTTTTAAAGATCTAAGCATACATACGGACATACAGCGAAAGCGACTTTGTTTTAAACTATGTATTGATAAAGTGGGTTCATCAGTCTTAAGTTGTATTTCACTTTACCCGCTGTCAATTTATCCGTATCCTAGATTGGCCAAGGAGGAAGAAAATTAAAATGCCATCTCCACAAATGTAATGGCAATAAACTGTAAGAGACATTCAGTCTGGCGGATGCCAAATGCGGCTGGCTGATTTATTGAAGCAATGCGTATTTCTGCCAGGTGTGGTGCCAGGAAATTGGCAATTACTCGTTTCTTTGGGAAAGACAGTTTGAGGGATTCATTTGGGAAGATGGAAAATTATCTCTGCTCTCCGGGAGTGTTGAGGCTTAGGTGCGAGAATCATTGCTAGAAATTGGAGGATGTAAAAATAAATGTGTTCTTGCTTTGTGGTTAGGGTATCTGTAGGCACTAGGCTTTCTAGCTTTTAACTTCTACGGTTCTGTCTTAAGCGGCTAACAGTTAACAGAAACCAGCTTATTGATTTCTATCAAATTGTTAAAAAAAAATTTTAATACGATATATTCAAATTCAAATTCAAATTCTTTATTGCATGTCACATTACAGTATTACAGATGGCATAGGTATTTGTAGGTATTCATGTAGGTATAATAGTACCTAATTTTACATAAGTTTGTTGATATGCAGGAATAGATTTAATTAATTCACTAAATTACAAATATGAAGTCCATAGTTGGCGACAAATTGATATTAGCATAGGTAGACTTGTTTTATAGTAAAGCACTGAGTCCTAAGGAACGTTTAGTACGTACGTACGTACTTGACAAAAATAGATAAAATAGTTGTGTAACTTCTGAATTGACCCATGTTTATGGCGCTTGCAAAAGTGCCGCAATACCGGGAGCTCATTAAAATAAAACAACATGGTTAATGTTCCGGACATATTAAGTTTCTAGGTAAAGTACTACGTACGTAGGTAACCACGATAGTTTAGAGTTATTTAATTATTGTTGTTCAATATTTGGCGTCGCGCTAACAATACGACATCAAATTTTCATGTCAAACCATAGTCATAACAGACCAAACGAAATTACCCGTACCTAATCACGTTTCCAAACAAACTTAATTAGAATGCGCACGACAGATTCGATTAACCAAAACATTGTTCGCACTTTGCACATTACACGTCACACTTGACGTCACACGCAAGCTGGAATTAGCAAAAATGGCGGCCACTCCATTTGACGGGCCGTTGTCGGTTTTTCTGGGCCTAAGCAAACTAAGCACAACATACATGACTCCACTCTCGACCTGTGTCGAGTGGTCACTGTGAGGGACAAATGGGCACTCGGTTAGAGTAACTTCGGGGGTTGGTGCAAGTGAAAAGTGACTTCTGACTCAAACAGAGAACTTGCAGAGCTTTTTCAGAGATTGGAACGCGAGAGTGAGATGGTCGGACTCTCTATCAACAGAGACAAAACCAAAATAATGTGCATTGATAGAGCCGGCTGGCTCTCACCGCCAAGAGCGCTGCCAGATGTAGAGTGTATCAGGGAGTTTGTGTACCTGGGCTCTACGATCGGTGATCGGGGCAGATGCAACAAAAAGATTCGACGTCGAACAAATGTGGCCAAAAATGCCATGAGCAAGTTGACAAAGATCTGTGACATTGGAGACGTTTCTTGCTTGCCAGAGCTTTTAGTAAAAAAGGGGGTGTTTTCCTTTCTTTTTGTACACACCTGAATTCTGGAAAAATGAATAGACTCTATTCGACTGAAGTCGTTTATTGCGTACGACATGATTCTTTTATCGTGCGGTTAGCTAAGAAGTAGCCTAGGTAACTGCCTCGTTGGTCTATTGGTAGCAAGTGCTGCGTTAGGACCGAGAGGTCCCCGGTTCGAGTCCGGGGTCGGGCAAAATTTGTGTGAGTTTTTCTGTAATGAAATTACTCAGCCCGGAGTTAGGAAGTTGGCGGTTGAACGCCCGTGCCTCGGAAAGCACGTTAAGCCGGTGGTCCTGCGCCCGATCTCTCATCGGTCATGTCGGATTGCCGAATTATGAGAGTAAGGGAATAGAGAGTGCACTTGTGTTTGCGCGCACACTTGTGCACTATAATATGTCCTGCGCAAGTGCGCAGCCAAGTGGCTGATCTCAATTGAGATCGGCCGCCATGGCTGAAATCGGTCGGACGCCTTATATATAGTCTAGGTTCTTTTCAGGCTCTCAACTACATTTGAGTAGTCAATAGCGTATATTTTCCGTTTTTGCTTAGCTTACTCTCGGTGCGCTTAATATCGGGCTGTTTTCAATTGAATATTGAGCATTCAGGTTTACATTTCTATAAAGATAAGCTGTATAGGGATGTTATTAACTTTAGCAGCGTTTCCGCTACCGCCTATGCCTTACAGACTCCAAACTCAACTCGACAAGAATCGTTGTTCCGAGTGATTGACGGTACAACTGTTGTCGGGTCTGAGTGCAAATGAGCTTTTTTGTCCACCGTACCTTGTTACTGCTCAAACTGATGCTCACTTAGTATTAAGATAACCCTTCTCTAGAAAGATGGCGTTCTAACTAACGTGGCATTTGTAGGTACTGTATTTTTATTGTGGATGAAAGTATACAATAGAGAGAAAAAAACGAACTAACCACGGATAATATCATTTTGAACTGTCGTGGTTTTATCATTTACCATGTTGCTTTGTTTTTATGAGCTCCCAATATTTCGGCACTGTCGCCATGATCACGGGTAAACTATAGGACTGCGAGAATAACGGTAGGTTTAAGAGCTGACATATCGGTGTAACCTCTTTCTAAGTCTTTTATCATTTTTCTAACAGGATTTTTTAGTTTTCGAACTTTATAACTTACTAGATTGATGCAAAACTCACTCGGTGAGTCATGTTATATAATAATTGTTCATCTTGTCGTATTTTTCTTGAATTCGCCTTAATGCATTAGAAATACGATATTTAGATGTCTTCCTCAACTAAACACATAACATTATTAGGTTTCCACCACAACTTGCTCTGAACTAAGCCAGTACAAGAACTCGTTTAAACAAAATCCATTTTTTTTCCAACTTCAACTAAATAACTCCGAGCGGGCTCCTGAATATCTCGTGGAACAAAAGCTCGCCTGTCTAATGTATTTTGTGTACATTTCAAAGTTGAATGGGAACGGAGAGGATATTTGCACGAGTCGCCGCTGTCTGGCCTCCCGCTGTTTAGACTCTAAACATCTGGAAAAATACGGGCGACCCAGTGAAGCTGCGCGGTTGTATAAGGCAAGTTGAGATGGCTAAGTTAGCCTGAGACTTTTTAAGATTGTACAGAGGTATTTACGAGTACAGTCGCCTGCACTGAAATGTGTACACCATGCGTTCTTACTACGTTATAAGAAACAGTACACATATCAGTGCGCGTGACTGTACATACAGGTTGAGTAAATGCAAGACATTGGATTTAATAACAAAGATTTATAAACAAAGCCTATAAATTCCATAGACAACTACAATTTTAGTGTCCTCAAAGAAATCATAGAAAATGAGGATGAAATACTAACTAGTTGTTAAAACACTTTTGTGAAATATGAAATGTGAGTTTCCTCTCATGAAAGTTAGACACAACACAAATATACTTAAATAAACAATAAATACACCTAGACACGGAGAAAGCACTGAGGTTGATACACATATATTTGTCTCAACTGGGAATCGAACGAATCTTGGTGCATGAAACAAGAGCACTACCAAATTACCATCGCGCCAGTCAATCTAAAGTACAATGAAACCCGTAAAAAGCGTTTGAAAGCAACTCTCCCACTGTTGAAAAGGGGAAATAAAAAAACAAATTCCGGATATGAATTAAGCAGTAAGCTCCTCCGAAGTCAGGAAGTTTAATTGGATTTGCTTTCGAACCGTTTCTAGACATATATTTCGAGGGGCTAGTTGTTCTAGCCGAGGTGAAGAGCGGCAATTTTCTTATAATCTCGGCATAACTTCGAATGGTGTTACTTGGGAGTTGGCGAATCGGTTTGTTTGTATCGAGTTTCGATGGAATTCGCACAAATTGGGGCTTAGCCCGTTTCGGAGATATCGGACGTGATTGCTATTCGGCTTGGATCAACGGGTGTAAGTTAGTATAGTTTTGATTTAATATCTTTAGTGCAGTATCATCTGAAACTGATGTGGCACATGCGGAGGCCTGTACCTCATTAACCGCTTGTTATTATAGTCCTTGCCTATTTGTGATATTCTTTGTTTGCGTGTTTTGTGTCTTGTGTATTTTTGTATCAATGTAACTTTTAGTGTCTATGTCGTAGTCGACAAACATTTTTCTTTCTTTCTTTCTTTCTTCAGAGACCATTCCTTGCCGACCTGCTCTTTATGAAAGACTAGCTGTGCCAGCGACTTCGTTCGCGTTTCCCCGTTATTTACACATTTTCCATTCTATCTTTGCTCCTATTGGACGCAGCGTGATGTAATATAGCCTAAAGCCTTCCTAGATAAGTGGTCTATCCAACACAAAAGAAAGCATTTTTAAATTGAACCAGTAGTTCCTGAGATTAGTGCGTTCAAACAAACAAAAAAACTCTTCAGCTTTATAATATTAGTGTAGACTAGCTGTGCCAGCGACTTCGTTCGCGTTTTCCCCGTTTTTAACACATTTTCCATTGTATCTTTGCTCCTATTGGTCGCAGCGTGATGTTATATAGCCTAAAGCCTTCCTCGATAAATGGTCTATACAACGCAAAAAGATTTTTTCAAATCGAACCAGTAGTTCCTGAGATTAACGCGTTCAAACAAACAAACAAACAAACAAACAAACAAACAAACTCTTCAGCTTTATAATATTAGTAAAGATTAGTATAGATTTCCAGGATGACCTCCACCCCATGGTCAGTGGTTGTGAGGTCCACATATGAGGTTAACAGGGAAAATAAAGGCTTACTTATCTCCCTCACGCTAAAGGCCTGTTAAGGTGCCGTTTCATTCTTGTTGTTATTAGATTCATGTCAATTACTTCTAATTTAAACCATAAACAATTAATTAACCACTTTAGGTCTGGTTGCTTTTTAGCGTTTCAAGATTATCTTTGAAACATTTTGATTATCGTCATAGCCTATTCGTTCTATTTCACTTTCAACAAAATTGATACAAACAAAATCACCCGCCATTCTTTTTACAAAGATAAAATCAGCCGAAATATTCGAAAACGCTCCTTCATGATTATCCGCGAGCCTACTTACGTCTGATTTTATTTCCTCACCCAAGGTGGATCAAGATAAATTTAATCAGCTACCGAATCCGAATCCGAATCCGAAATGTTCAAATTCCAGGTTAAATTAATAATATCCATCAAAAGTCACGCATAATTTTGCCTTTTCAGCAAATTTGTAAGAACAGTTCTCGGTGTAATATCATAAACGTTGTTAATAACATTATCATTCGAACAATATTTAATTTAAACTGTACACGAGATTTCAAGTTTATTCATAAATTCGATATTCAAGTAGAAAATTTATTGCTGGCTTTATAAATTTGGTATATAAGTAATATAGCATTTACTTCAGATAGACTATAATCAGGTCTAGAAACGGGTCGAATAATAGATGGGTATTTATTATTTTTTGTTGAGATAGGCCTCTATGGCCGAAATCGCACACACCTTATTTATAAGCTATCCTGGTTTAAAGTCCAAAAATTCTCAATAGGTACACGCTACAAGTAATCCACCCACCATAACAAAATGCAACTTGATTCCTGCAATCGAAGACCCTAATCTGGCCGTGACAAAGTGACGTCATACCTCACGTCTTTCACGTTCCAAGAGGCTCGACAGCGTGATATCCCGTCCTTCGCGGCAAATTGCCGCCAATTTAGAACCGAACCAAGTGTGCCTATCAGTCTTGCCGCGACGTAATCATTCTATTGCGAGTTTCAGATAACTCTATATGGTCGTGTGTTTTTTCATTGTTAATGGCGACCATTTGGTGAAATTTTGACCGGCTAGAAAAAAGAAATAGTTGGAGGTGTGTTCTGTTATTGCTGCTACTTTTTTTTGTTTTGTATATATGTTTGCTCTAGCTTCTGTTATATTTTCTTTCGTTTCCGGTTAAATATCATATAATTGAAAAAGCTATACGTGTTTAAGGTTCTGATCGTTTGCACTTTTCATACAAAATGAACGTTGTGATATGACGTCACACCACAACATCCAGTACATTGCAAAAAATATTTTTTCGTAATTTTACGTTCTAGAATATAAATTCGTTTTACAAATACATTCAACGTGCCAATATAATGTCCCATTGTGAAATTGAGACACAGTAACATTCTCCATTGGTTCAAGTGGTTTAATGCTACATTGATCCCTTCTCCTTCTAATAGTAGGTATATGTGTACCATGTTAGGAACATTGTATGTTTGATCACTTCCCTAGTATAATGTTACAACTTTTTGCATGCGTTATGAGGGTACATCAATCATGAACTACTCAAGGCACTAACTTTGTAGTGGGAAGCGCGTATTTCTATGGAAACCGGTCTGCAAACAAACGCCAATCTAACTGTTTCAAATACTACTTCTAAGGCTGCCATACAACCTTAGAGGTAGTATTTGAATTACTCTTACTGGGCATCTTTTAACGCTTTCACCAGGCTGTATCTCATGAACGGTGATAGCTATGATCACAGATGATGTATTTCTATTGGCACTATCAATAAATGAAAATAAATAATTTTGGTTTTTAGAGGAACTCCTACAACGAGTTTGATTATTTACAATATTGATACGAAACCCTTGGTGAGCAAGTCAGACTCGCGCTTGGCCAGTTTTTTATCACTTCATCGACCCGCATTTTACGAACACATTTAAAAATTTTTAGATGTATTAAAATATTTTAAAATTTCTTATCGTACTAGTACATTATACTAGAGGAAGATCCCAGAGCCGCCAGACATCACTTATTTTCTAATAGACAAAATATATACGATTGAGTAGTGGTGGGGTGTAATATCATCATAATATGCCTAGTTGCTACCTTGACCAGACGGCCATTTTTCAGGTATCAACCAATCAAGGTACATAGAAACACTACTCACCTCACTTAAATTCTGATGGCTGATTTTAACATATATTTCACACAATATCATTAAAAATGAGGATTCATTACTCCCAGACACATGCGGTCGGCGGTTTTACCTTACAGACGCTTTAAAGCTATGAAAAAAATTATACTTTTAGTTAATTTTACTTATTTTGTGATGCTTGATTTTATATATATTTTTTTTTTTTTTTTTATAATAGGCAAACAAGATGACCACACTCCGCCTGATGGTAAGCGGTAGTGAGATCCAAATATGAGGTCGACAGGCACAATAGATCATATTGCGCCTGTCGCACTCACCCTGAAGGCCTGCTTAAATGCCGTTTCACGCCCCGCCTGAAGAGCCCGGGATCATAGGAGGGAGGGAAAACATGAGCTGGAAGGGCATTCCATGCCTTAATGGCACGGGGCAGAAATGAAGAGCTGAACCTCTTAGTCCGAGCCACCAGCGACTGCATTGTATGTGGATGGCAGCGCTGTCCTGCACGTGTCGTTCGGGAGTGGAAAGGGGAGGGAGGGATTCGCTGAAATAGCTCTTCAGAGCATTCCCCATTAAAGAGACGGTAGAGAACACTAAGACCGGCAATGTCTCTACGTAGTTGTAGAGGCTCCAGAGTTTCGGACACCTCTACATCACCGACAATACGGATAGCACGTCGCTGCAACCTATCGAGAGCGTCGAGCAAGTATTTTGCGGAGCCATCCCAGAGGTGACAGCAATATTCCACACATGGGCGAACTTGTGCCTTATAAAGAAGGCAGAGCTGCACCGGTGTGAAAAATCGCCGCACTCTGTTCAGGATCCCCAGTTTGCGGGAGGCTGTTCTAATGACGCTCTCGATGTAATCCCGCTGGTTCAGGTCGCGGCGAACATCTATGCCAAGGATGCTAAGGCTATCCTGTATTGGTAAGGGGGTGCTCTGAAGAGTAGGATGGGAAAGGAAAGGAGACACTTTACTAGAAAAACACACACCTGTGTCTTCTTGGCATTGAACTCGACAAGATTGCATGAGCCCCATTCGGAAATGCGGTCCAAGACCCCGTCAAGCTCGGCGACAAGAAGGTTCCTCTTTTCCTCGGTTTCGGTCTGCTTTACCCCAGGTCTTCCAAAATAACGTGCGTGGACAGTGCTGTCATCTGCATAGCAATGAATGTTGCCTAGTGACAACATGTCATTGATATGCAGCAGAAACTAATGTCGGCGACAGAACGGAACCTTGAGGTACACCGGAATTTATTGGGTGGAAACAGGAAGTGCGTCCGTCACAGAGGACACGAATCCTGCGCCCCTCCAAAAATCCCGCAATCCATTCGCATAAGCGAGGTGGCAGACCGTATGCCGGGAGCTTAGAGAGAAGCGAACGATGCCATACACGGTCAAACGCTTTAGCGATATCAAGGCTAACTGCCATAGATTCGCCGTGCTTCTCCATAGCCTCCCCCAGAGGTGCGAAACGTACGCTAGAAGATCACCCGTGGACCGTTTTGGTCTAAAACCGTATTGACGGTCATGCAGCAGCGAGTGATCCTCTAGGTAGCGGATGAGCTGGGCGTTAATAATCCGCTCAAACACCTTACCCAGTACTGAGGTTATAGCTATGGGCCGGTAGTTGGCAGGATCAGACCTGTCCCCTTTTTTGGGGACAGGCTGAACATTCGCCTCCTTCCAAGCCCGGGGCACGATGCCCGAGGTATATGAGAGGCGGTACAGGCGTGTGAGTACTGGAGACAACTCCGCTGCGCAAATTTGAAGTACTAACGCTGGAATACCGTCTGGGCCACTAGCTTTCCTTACATCAAGTGACTGCAACTCAGCACGTACATCACATTGCCTGATTCGGATCTCAGGCATATGAGCACCGCAATCTGGAATTTTAGGCGGCTGTGCTCCACCGTCATCAATGCAGGAATTGGCCGCAAAAAGATTGGCAAGCAGATCTGCCTTCTCCTGCGGCTGATGAGCTAGTGAACCGTTAGGATATTTCAGCGGGGGCAACGAAGGCAGACAGAAGTTGGATTGCACATGTTTAGCCAGGCGCCAAAAGGAGCGGCTACCCGTGGGATGCCTAATAAGGTCCTGGCCAACACGTGCAACTCGCTGGGCATCTGCTCTAATGTAGGCCCTTTTGGTGGCCTTGGTGGCTTTGTTATAGGCTGCTTTGATTGAAGTAATATTAGGATCCCGGAGTGCATGAGCCCTGGCCCAGTTGCGGTACGCCGTCCGTTTCAGTTCAACGGCTGCGGCGCACTCACGACTGAACCAGAGATCATCTTTGCGACCGCTGGTGACATCAGTAAATGGAATGTAATACTCCATTCCAATACTGATCTCACCCGCAATAACCGCTGCACACTCCGTGGGATCACTTCCTCCAAAGCAGCTCTGCCCCCAAGGGATGGATGCGAAGTATTCACGCAAACCATCCCAATCTGCCGACGAGTAGCGCCACAGTCTCCGCGTCACCTCCACGGGTTGTGGGGGAGCGGTGCATGGCACTGTTGCACCCACCAGGCAGTGGTCGGAGGACCCCAGTGGGGCACAAACCGACACTAGGTACCCCGATGGGTGGCTCGTCAGCAGAAGGTCCAACAGGGAGGGCGCTTGACCGACAATATCAGGCATCCGGGTGGGCTGGAGTACCAGTTGTGTCAGGTCATGCGTGAGAGCAAATGCGTGGGCGGCCCGGCCAGCATGGTCTGTTTTAAGGGAGCCCAACCAGGTGTCATGGTGGGCATTAAAGTCCCCTAAAAACACCAGCTCGCTATTGGGGAACCGCGCCTGAGCGATGTCTGCCGCCTGACTCAGATGGTCAAAGAGTCGAGTTGTCTCGGTGTCACCTTTATGGGACCGGTATATGCACACGTAGACTCTGCTCACAGAGCCTAAATCCACGTGCACACCAAGGATGGAGAGGGATGGGTCTTCGAGGCAGTGAAGACGGACACAGCAGACGTCCGCCCTGACGAAAAGGCACACACCCGCCTTGGGCTGGAAGGACTCTTCCAGCTCATAGCCCGGATATCGAAGGTATGCCGTATCGGCAGGGCAGCCAATCTGAGTCTCCGTCAGAAACAACATCGCAGGCCTCGCCGTCTCGAGGTGTTGGTGGACGGCGTTGAGGTTGTCATGGAGTCCACGGATGTTAGTGAACTCCACCTCAAACAGCGAGGGTGGGGAGTTGGGATGCCGCTGTAGGACGATGTTGCGTTGGTTTTACTGCCATCGATTTTAGAGGGAAAGGGGACGTGAAAGAGAAGACCATTGCTGCGGCAACAACGAGACAAAGCGTGGAGTCTCGCATTGGTATTGAGCTGTGCGGATCGGAGTTGGCCAGTCCGTTGGACGGAAGGGCCCCCGTACCCCCGGAGGCGGACACGCCGGGTCCCACTCCGGGCACCACCCGGCACGACGAGCCGCTCCGGGATTATGCGCGACCTGGTGGGGCAGCCTTCGGGGTGGTTAGTCTCCGTCGGGCCCCTGTACTATGCCGCGGGCGGCCAGCGGCACTACCGTTTCTACGGGTCTCCCTGGCCGACGGGCTGACCCGCTCCGCCCGCACAATACCGCTAAGACTCCACTGGTCCGGCGCTTGCCGCAGCAATGGTCCCCCTGGCTCCGGTTCGTACAGTGCTGATCCCGGAACGCGACCTGACCGAGAGAGTTCAGAGTCACTTGGCGGGTTTTACGCAACTGTATGGTGGTAACAGCAACCGGTCGACAAAATGTCTCCCACCTGTATATAACCTGGTATATATGTTATGTTAGTTGTTTGACAACTGTTTTAAAACGTTTTGCAAACGGACAGACCGATCCAAGGGGCCAAACATTCACCAGACCAACTGTTTTAGATTTTTTTTTTTAAATTGATTTTAGTTAAGTTTTTCTAATAAAATAGTTTGTAAGGTACAATTCTATAACTATTGCGGTCAGATGAGCACTTTTTAGTTGTTTGAATAACATATATAAAAATCAAGCATCAGAAAATAAGTAAAAGTAAATTTTTTTTCATAGCTTTAAAGCGTCTGTAAGGTAAAACCGCCGACCGCATGTGTCTGGGAGTAATGAATCCTGATTTTTAATGATATTGTGTTAATATATATATGTCACCGGAAAATAACAAGAACCGTAAATTTATAACTTTCCTAGGAAATTTATCAACTTTCGTAGGATTCTACACGACAGATAAAATGTATTATTTTACGCCTAAATTCTAGGAAGTTTCGTAAGATTCTACGCGGTTCGGCCAATCACAGAAGAGTGTTTAATTTTACGTTTCTTATAAGACGGAAAATAACACACAGCTCTCTGATTGGTTGACGCTAGCAGTGGCAATGCTTAAGTCCATAGACTTAGGTAAAATCAGACATGCCAAATTAGTAAAAAAAACAAAGAACTATTAGGGTCCTAAAAAGTGTTTTTATTTTAAAATAAATTTTACCGAAACAGAATCGTAACCCGAACAGAAATCGTATCCTTACTAATATTATAAACGTGAAAGTTTGTGAGTATGGATGAATGGATGGATGTTTGTTACTCTTTCACGCTCAAACGTCTGAACCGATTTTCATGAAATTTGGTGTGTTTTTATAAAACTTGGTATGGAGGTAGCTGGCACTCCGGGGAGACACCAACACTATTTTTTTTGAAAATTTAACCCCCATGGCGGTAATGGGTGGGGGGGTGAAAATTCACACAAATTCGTGACAGTGGGAATACACGGTCAGGTTCTACAATCAAAATACATACGTTAGATTTTAAACAGACGAAGTCGCGGGCGTCCTCTAGTTCTAAAATATACAAACATTTAACAAATCAAACGTAATAAGTAGATTCCTGAATTTGTCTACTTATTGCAACATGTCAAAGATTACCTAAGTCTATGGACATAAAAAACATTGCCACTGCTTGCGTCAACCAATCAGAGAGCTGTGTGTTATTTTCCGTTTTATAAGAAGCGTAAAATTAAACACTCTTCTGTGATTGGCCGAACCGCGTAAAATCTTACGAAACTTCCTAGAATTTAGGCGTAAAATAATACATTTTATCTGTCGTGTAGAATCCTACGAAAGTTGATAAATTTCCTAGGAAGTTATAAATTTACGGTTCTTGTTATTTTCCGGTGACATGTATATGTTAAAATCAGCCATCAGAATTTAAGTGAGGTGAGCAGTGTTTCTATGTACCTTGATTGGTTGAAATCTGAAAAATGGCCGTCTGGTCAAGGTAGCAACTAGTCATATGATGATAGTACACCCCAACACTACTCAATCGTATATATTTTGTCCATTAGAAAATAAGTGATGTCTGGCAGCTCTGGGATCTTGGACCATAGTATTTACGTGAAAAATACGTTTACGTACCGTTAGGTACAACCAGAAAATTTGGCGGTAGTACACTTTTCAAACAGATTTCTTTAAACACCATTAGCCCCGCCCACTGACCAATAGAAGAGCACTTGAAGAAAATCTGTCAAAATCCAAGCAAAAACGTTCCAATAGTAGGAGAGCTAGCAAGAATTTTTTGTTAGGTATTTGAGCCAAGCTGAAAACTTATCCTATACCTCTCCTATTTAATTATTGCCCAGCACGAAACTGCAGACCTGGCTGGTGAGTAGCGGGGCTAAAGCAAATCCCCAAAAATATTTTTCATCTTTTTATTTATAACTAAAAAATAAGACTCACTAAGACAATTATTTCGATGGAACTTCTTCCTGTCAGGTGAACTGACAAATTATATTTTTTTGGATTATAAAATATATTTTTAAATAAAAATATTGGGGGTTTGGTTTAGCCCCGGTACTGCGGGTTTGTGTTGGGATATAATAGGAGAGGTACAGGTCAAGTTTTCAGCATGCCTCAATATCTACCAAAAAATATTGCCAGCTCCTTGACCACAATTGGGCGGGGCTTGCTCTGACAGACGCGTAAGTGCCAAGCGATTTTCACCTTATAGGTGGTCGACCGCCAGCGTTGCTGATAGTACGAGTTGATAATGTGTGCTACAACCTAAATTCGTAAAACGGTACTCCGCTATAGCAAAATAGCCTATATATATCCTCTTTTGAGTCCTAGGCTAGATAGCCTAGTATGGTGGTATGCAGATCAGATGATCTAATTTAATAATAATAGCATACTAAATTTAATTCAACAATAGTTTTCGTGGAAAATAAGAAGCAAATACACTACTACGCTACATTAGGATTTTGATTGTAATTTAACTTGAAGCCTAGTTACGTCTCTTTAAGAGCCATAGAGGCTTAGATACAACATAAAAAATGTTTTAGTTCAATAATTTTTAAAAGATACTTAAATGAAACGACACCTATTGGCTGTGGTCTGATCTAAAAGCTATTCAATTATACAAAGTAGATTAAAAGAAACTTTTTAAGAAAATTTTGTTCACTAAAAAATACTTCTAAAAGAAGTGACTAAGACGTGAAGATCTTGAATTAAAAATTAAAAACAAACCCTTAGTGTCAACAGTCTTGTCTTTTACACATTGCAACCATCCTAAAGGTACTTCAAAAACTTGTAAATAAGCTAACTTTTCTGTTGTGAAAAAAGATAACAAGATTTGTAATTGGTCCTGTTTACAGAATTATAGCTCTTTGCGTATTCGATTTTTTTTCTTTTTGTAATAGGCTAACAAAATGATCTCACTCCACCTGATGGTAAGCGGTAGTGAGACCCACTTATGAGGTCGACCGGCACAATAGACCATATTGAGCCTGTCGCACTTACCCTGAACTCCTGCTTAACTGTCGTTTCACGCCCTGTCTGACCAGCCCGGGATCATAAGAGAGAGGGACATGATCTGGAAGGGCATTCCATGCCTTAATGACACGGGGCAGAAAAGAGGATCTGAACCTCTAGTTTCGAGTCTCCAGCGCCTGCATTGTGTGTGGACGGCAGCACTATCCAGCACGTGTCGTTCGAGAATGGAAAAGGGAAACATTTGGTTGGGGTGTATAATATCCACACTCCCTCCTATGATTCCGGGCTCTTTAGGCGGGGCGTAAAACGGCATTTAAGCAACCCTTCAGAGTAAGTCCACCAGACTCAATATGGTTTATCGTGCCTGTCGACCTTACGTGTGGATCTCACAACCGCTCACCATCAGGTGGAGTCTAATACGCAAAGAGCTATAATTCTGTAAACAGGGCCAATTACAAATCTTGTTATCTTTTTCACAACAGAAAAGTTAGCTTATATATGTTATGGACTAAGTGATTATTGCAAGCATTATTAATAATGCCCGAGCATTATGTATAATGTCTAACCCTATCAGGCCAAGTGATTAATTATTTTTTCAACTTCATTATTTATCACAATGCGCGGTCATTATTATATAGCTATGTGATGATTGGGCAATATGATAATTGTGCGTAATTTGAGGTAAATAATTGTCTTTTGTGCTTTAAAATAATTTATTAATTAAAGAAAACGTAAAATTTCCACCCAGTATTACGCTTTTTACAAAATTGCGCCGTTTGACACGTTTTCATAGTGACGTAATGGGTAATACTCACTGCGTAATTTTTAGAATAGGATGAAGAAATTTTGTATATGGAAAACTTCACTTATATTTTTACGTAATGCGATTAATTTTGTAATTTGTAACCCCCGCTGCTGTGTATTCACCAAACATTTATCTATGTATTCAGCCATTTTCGTACATGTGCGCATAGATTACGTTCCTTCGTGTATTTATTATTTTTTGTGACCGTTACGTTAACTTTGACGCGTTATTGGACGTTGATTTTGCTTTGTGTTTGAACTTTTGATTTAAAATGCAGAAATGAGGAAAAACAATAAATAGCCAATGTCTCCGCAATCTTAATCCCCCCGCGCATCAATACTAACAATAATACATAATGACACTCATGTGTTCAGCGATTTTGGGTGTAAACGCCTTTATTTATATTGCAATTATGTCCATTACCCCCTTTTGTTATGAATTTTTTTCACGCCACAATATTTTTTAGAGGCGTAACTATTTTTTATATTAAACTATTGTATATCAAATGATAATAATGATTAAAGTTTTTTCTACACAATATGTTTCTATTACTTTGCCCAAAAGGTGATAAACATTATGTATAATGCCCGGTCAAAGTGATTATTTGAATAATTATTATTGAATTGCACTCTCATATTGGGCATTTTTCATATGGACCGGGCAGTATGAATAATGCCCAATTTATCATTTGGTCCATAACATATCCAAGTATTTGAAGTACCTTTAGGATGGTTGCAATGTGTAAAAGACAAGATTGACACTAAGAGTTTGTTTTTAATTTTTAAATAAAGATCTTCACGTCTTAGTGTCTAGTCTTTTAGAAGCATGTTTTTAGTGAACAAAATTTTCTTAAAATGTTGTAGGTGTAGGTGGAGGTGGTGTAATGTAGGTGGAGTAAGGTCATCCTGTTAGCCCTTACTCTCAATCATACCATACTCTCAATGCCATAATATAACATATAATTGATGGTTAAACAAACTTACCTAAAGTGAAGTTTGACCGTAATTGTACGAGACGTTGCATCCGAAGAGATTTATGATAACACTTGTAGTCCACTCTTCAATGTATTAGGCATCGAACACTATTTTAGAATACTGAAAAAATAAACTATTAAAAAGACATAAGTCATCCTCATTTTACCGCTCACCTGTGACATTGACGTCTTGTGTCATTCGTTTTAGAGCTAGTTTTGCAATAATGATACTTATAAAAGGGCTATTAAGGGAGGGTGGGAACTTATCATAAATCTCTTCGGATGCAACGTCTCGTACAATTACGGTCAAACTTCACTTTAGGTAAGTTTGTTTAACCATCAATTGTACTTCGACGTTGCATCCTCGAGATTTATGATAACACTTGTAGATGTTCAGAGTACCTACAAGTTGCAAAACACATCTTTAAATGGAAACTTAAGTGTTTTAACTTATTAGTTTCAATCAGTCTTCATAAATTATATGGGTACCTAATAATTCTATATTTTAATTATCATGCACATAATCGACTACTGTGAACAGCCTGTGCAATAGCATCATGATTTTTATTTCAAATAATCTTTAATAAAATCTGTTAAACACCTACGAATCGCCTGTCCAATTCGCAGTTTTCCTTAAGATTTTTATCCGAAGACCCTGTCTGTTTGCTGCTGAAATCGAAGCATGTCACAAACTGATAACTCAAAAAATTTAAGTATTTGTATCACCGTTAAAGTGTTTTATTTTTATAACGACGACTAATGGTAAATCTTATCGTGTGTAAAATGGTTTTTACAAATAACAATAATATCTCACGATAAGTATCTATAGTTTGTGGTGAAAACAAAACTGCCTATTATTTCGCAAAGTTAATTTGAGAAGGAGCGATTGAGGTGGTCACCAATCGGAGCTAAAGGTCTAATTAAATCATCTATACAAATACTATTAAGAATAAATATTTCATTGTTTGATTGTTTCATAGAAGAGGCTCTGAAACCACTTGAAGGATTTCAGAAAACTTCCATCGTTAGAAAGTTACACTATCTGTGGTGAACATGGGATATCAATTTTTAAGTGTAATTCTTTCACTTATCTTAGTTATATTGTTTAACGGATTAGGGGCCCATAACTAAATATATTGAAGTGAATATAGCACTTCACTTCATATTGTGGTATGTAACTTAGTCTATACCAGCCCATGATTTAATACAGTCAATAAACAGATGTGTACCTAAGGAACGTCTTGACAATTCCCGGTCCCACGTTAGTACAATATGTAATGTAACTCAAGGTGTAAAAAAAGAACCGTATAAAACGTTTTTGTCGCATGCGCTGCTAGACTATTGATATACTATCAGTATATTTTACCATATTAAGTAACGTATTATCAATACCTATCAAAAATATGCACCAGCATATGTGTCTATCATTGTAAAAGCCACGTCACAAAATAAATATACCCGACGAGTCTATTATGATTTCAATGTTAGAGAAATAAGTCCAACATTACTAACTCAGATTAGAGATGTGGTGTTGGTTGTCAACAAAGTTTATATGGGTATAAATAATACTAGGATCCCAAGTTGTTGTGTACTTTGGCAAACAAGGTTTGGTTTTATAAAGACCCTTAAAATCGTTTTCCAGGCATTTTGAACGCCACTCATTCGATCTCTTAACGACATGGCAGTCGCAATGTCCATCCTGAGCAATCTGTCCATTGCGTGGCTTTCTGCAAACCAATTTGCTTCCAAGTTGTCTCCTTCCAAATACAAGTATGTAGTTAATATGCATTTCTGCATCAACAGTAACCCTCAGGCGCGTTCATCTTGGTAACAAAGGAAGGCCAGAGATAAATAACAACCGGTCAAAAAAGGTCATAATTATGATTTCCACAAATTAAAATCTTCCTTGAGGCAATCTGCTAAGTTCATTTTCCCATTATTATCCTCAGAGTAGAAAAACATCCTACCATCCACAACCCATCAGTGGTATTTTAATTAATTCTTAATCTTATAAAGGCCTTTTAATAATAAAACACTTTCAAGCATTAGAAAAGTTGATAAAAGCTTCCCCATATAAACCACCAGTTAGGATTTCACCCCAACGTTTAGAGACTCCATCTACTATTTCTGGTTCAAACGGTATTTACCCGACCATTGAGTCACTCAAAATATCTAGAAAGTCCGAAGATCGTTAGCTTCCTCGAAGGTTCAGCATATATTATAGCAGGTCTAGCGTTTAAAAGGATCGGAGTTTTCCTTCGTACAGACCCAAGTCGTGCTCTTGTGCCACTGTAACTACCGATCGCAAGTCAGATCCAATTCTGGTTCCTTATATAGTTCCTCATCGTTTCGGTATTACCAACTCCCGCTGGCGACGAGCTGCCCGAGCGCGCTGAGTGGCCATCTTAAGGTTTAGACATAATTTGTACTTAGTAAAGACTATAATCATGTCAAGGTAGTACACAATTTGTACATAGAAAGACCATAATCTCGTCATGGTACTACATAAGTTGTACATAGAAAGACCGTAATCTCGTCACGGTACTACAATTTGTATTTAGAAAAGACCGTAATCTCGTCACGGTACTACATAATTTGTACATAAAAAGACCGTAATCTCGTCACGGTACTACAATTTGTACATAGAAAGACCGTAATCTCGTCACGGTACTACAATTTGTATTTAGAAAAGACCGTAATCTCGTCACGGTACTACAAAATTTATACATAGAAAGACCGTAATCTCGTCACGGTACTACAATTTGTATTTAGAAAAGACCGTAATCTCGTCACGGTACTACATCCTTTGTATTTAGTAGTGACTATGGAACACTACATACTTAGTACTTAGTACTGTCATACCATATTCAAATATTTATTTGCATACAAAGTGCAGTTACATAATTTAAGTCAAGGTATTTCATCTTTCGAATAAGTATATATTTATTTATCCTTACTAACATTATAAAAGTAACACTCTCTGTTACTAGGGTTGCCATCACCTTACTGGTGATGCCGGATAAACACAGCAAAATCCCGGACATAACAGCGGTTTCGAAGATCATGAAGATTGTCAGTCACATTAGGTAAAACCTGGGCACTTAATTAATCCGGGGAAATCCGGACGAATGGCAACCCTATCTGTTACGCAAACACAGCATAGAGTACTGAACCAATGAAATTTGGTACAGATATTGACCGATTTTTAATCGACTTCTCTATAAAGAAGTAATGTTAAACGTCTCCGCGCGGACGGAGTCGCGGGCGGAGCGCTAGTATTATATATACTTATGTATATTTTAAATTATTTCATAATAGTCGCAGTAGCCGAAAACGGCTAAGAGTCATCATCAAATTGTGATATGACATCACAATACTACGTCATTAAATATAAACCAAAGTATATAAGGTGTATGACTCATCTTTTAGTGACGTCGATCTATTTGCCCATTCCAAAGTAGTGTTTAAACACACAATACTGATCAACAACCACTAGCATGTTTTCAATCACTATGGGAATTTTTACCACATTTATTCACTATTCTCAGTAATGCATATATGTGTAAAATCATATTTAATAATGCCCATAAATATACTATAATATATATTATATAACAATACTACACACATCATATAATATCACCTTTATGCACATCCCAATATGTATTTCCATTTATTACCTATTCATATTTCAATTCACTTATATATATCTTCTATATATTTATTCTTTTATGTATTATTTAAACTATGAGTGTTTTTATTTATACTGTGTTGTATCCATAAACATACTGTCCATAAAATTTCAAGAGTTTTTACTCTATTTGTTGTAATATCCAATTATTGGCTTTGTATCTTCAATCATGTGTAATTATTACTTATGGATTTGCTGTTGGATATCCAAACAAATATATAATAATACTAAACAACTCATATAATATCTCCTTTATACACATCAAAATATGAATTTCCATGTTTTACCTATTCATATTTCAATTCACTTATATATATTTTCTATATATTTCTTCTTATATGTATTATTTAAACTATGTGTGTCTTTATTTATACTGTGTTGTATCCATTAACACACTGTCCATAATATTTCAAAAGCTTTTAATATATTTGTTGTACTATCTTAAATCATGTCCAAAGAACAATGGAGATGTGATTGACTGTACACCTAAACGGGGGTACAGGATTGACTTGGCCAACTTGGACCAATCATTATTCCTGTGGTTTTGTCATTTATTATCTCCCTTAAGACATATTTAAATGTTAAAGAAGATGGAACGAATAGGATTATAATCTACTCGTGCACTTTGCATTTACTCGTATATGGGTGGCAAAATTATCTTTATCATAAGGTGATGGTGATAACTGTCATCAGTATCAATACTAATGAGTAGAGATTCTTTATCCGTTTCCAGACCATTTTTGAACTCAATATATGACACACAACATGATTGACTGTCGTGTGATCTTGTTTAAGTTGACATCCAAAGAAATAAATAATTTATATGTTCTTGTTACAATATTATATAATTTGTATTTAGAACAGACTGTAATCACCTCACACATAATTTCTCTTAGTGTAAACTATCATCACAGTATAACATAATGTGTATTTAGTACAGACCGTGAACATGTCACGGTACTACATATTACAATACTAAAACACAGATTAAACTTTAGCCATAGCTAAATATTCCCACCAAATTCTGAACTTTATTCTTTTGACATAAGGTTCAAACCCAATGAAAATTTTCAACAGGTTCAGTCCGTTGCAGGATTAAAAGAATAACTTATAAACAAGTCATATGACTCACTACAATAATTGTTTAATTTAATTGTTATAATAATGTTCTATTTTACTTAAATTTTAAGTTGGTTTATAATGTTTATAAAGCTAAAATGTTATTTTTAAGATATTTATCCTTTATGTGACTAGCAATAAATGATTTTGCTCTGATTAATTGTTCTCAGTATGGACCATAATCCTATCATGGTACTATAATGTGCTGTGCCAAAAGGCTAAACAGAATAAATATTCCAATTTAAGTTATGTTTTAGTTAATATAGGGGGAAATTGTTTGTGTAAAACAAAACATCCATAACCCTACTTTTTAGATGTCATAGTCATAAGTTATGTTTATGTTACATAGTAATTTATTGTAATTTATAATTACGCTTACTGCACTATTATTATCCACACCGCATTGTGCGTGTAAAACCTTTGGAAGTGATAAATTTAATCAATGTAAAGCACTTACCGGAATCACTGGATGTTTGTTGTTTAAGTAACTTTCTTTCGAGATTTTTTGTGATTAAAATGCTCGAAATCCTTACTACGTTTCCCTTTCTCATAATTTACACTTACACTGTTTATTACTGCTTAATTACTCACTTTAAACAATAAATTACATGGATAAACATAAATCGATGCCCAACACGAAAAGCGAATGACACAAGACGTCAATGTCACAGGTGAGCGGTAAAATGAGGATGACTTATGTCTTTTTAATAGTTTATTTTTTCAGTATTCTAAAATAGTGTTCGATGCCTAATACATTGAAGAGTGGACTACAAGTGTTATCATAAATCTCGAGGATGCAACGTCGAAGTACAATGGTTTTTATATATGTGCCTGTGTAAACCTGTGTTTCGTTTGATGGGTAAACAAGGAAAACATCGGGATTTTCCTTAAGGGTGCAATACAATACGAGTAATCAAGACATGCTTTGTTTAACGAACCACAATCATAGGTACATAAGTTTGTTAATACATTGAACAACGATGACTGTCCGTAGGACTGAATTGATATAAACCTTTCCAATTTTGTAAAAAAAAACATGCAGTTGGTATTGCTTACGTCTGTATTAAAAATCGGATGTTTATTCTTAGTTTTAAAAAATTAGAGGTCGTATCTTAATAGCAAGCTGAAGTGGCAGTGGGTTGGCCTTATTAGTAAACAAAGACAAAGGCTGGGGAAAACGAGTTAGGGGGTGAAAACCGCGTATCGGCAAACGTACGTAACGGTGAAGGAAAACATCGTGAGGAAACTTACACACCCACGAAGAAATTCTTAGGTTGTTACTGTTGACTTACCTGCACTTGGCCAGCGTGGTTGACTAAGGCCTTATCGCCCTAGTTTAGAGTAGGCCTGTGCCCCAGAAGTGGGAAGTTATAAAGGTTGATGACGATGTTTCAAGGTGTATGATTACGCCATTATCTATTACATAAATGGTAAGAATGTATCGCTGTCTGTACATAAATATGTGAAAAATAATTATTATAGACCTATATGAAGTTACAATTTAGTTTACAATTACCTCCGCTCTCTTCATAATATTAAATTATTATGACTCTTTCAATAATAAAGAAAAACAAGGACAACATTTAAGAAACTTTGGAGTTTTATTCAATTATATATTTGCAAAGATTACTGAACAAGCTTCCCTAACCATTTTGCAATCTATTCAATACGCGGAACGAAACCACGACGCAAGACGAAACTAAATAAGAGGCGATTATTGCTCCACCACAATCTTCGCCTACAAAGGAAGTGGAGAGTTCCTTAGAAAAAGGTAAGCACCTAGACATTATTACACAACCGTAGGATAAACATAAGCATTATTATAAGGGAGGCGTCCGCAGTCCCAGGTGTCTCTATGTCCGCTTGATTTATAATTTAAGCCTACCCTTTGGTATGGTCCAAGTAGGAAGTGTTGCCGTGAAAATGTTATACTTTTGCTTTCACTGATCAGTAGCGCTACCATGAGTTAGCTATCGAAAACTTATGCACGTTAAAAACCTATCGAATTGTTTTTTTATACTACCGATTTTAGTTCTTTGCGTTACCGCTAGAGGCGCTGTACATTTTTTATAGGCATTTTTTGCAAAGGCGATTTCGAGTCTGTCACTTTTAAACTCATGGTAGAGCTACAGATATCTGCGGAAGAATAGAGTCGCAGTTCCTTGCGACTCCTGAACACTTGTATCGTTCATGCCTAGCAGACACATTTTTAGTTAAATGGATGTGTTTCCATTTCCATTGCTTTAAATAAAACATATTAATTAATTAGGGCGTCCGACCGATTACGGTCATGGCAGCCGATCTCAATGGAGATCAGCCAACTGCGCAGTCATATTATAGTGCACAAGTGCACTCTCTGTTTCCTTACCCTCATAGTTTGGTGAGACGGCTATCCGACATGACTGATGAGAGATCGGACGCAGGACCACCGATTTAACGTGTTTTCCGAGGCACGGGCGTGCAATCGTCAGCATCCTGACTCCAGGCTCAGTACTTTCTTAATAGAAAAATTCACACACATTTTTCCCGACTCCAGACTCGAACCGAGGAACCCGGTCCTAATTTAGCACTTGCTTCCGACGAGACATTCAAAATTGTAGAGTCTATACACCACACAAAACGAAGAGCACATTATTATCAACAATAACAGTATTCGTCTATTGCTTAACCCACGCAAGTAAAAGAGGACCTCCCAGGAGTACTTTTGAAATAATCGTAAAAATGAGATGCCTGTCGGAAGCCTTGCTAATGGTAAGAGGTGTTGTATCCCCGGCCTTCTTGCGCTGAACGGGTACTGCGATATTTGTGTTATTTCTTTGTGTTTATTTTCAACAGTTTACTTTAATAGGCTGTTATTTCGTTTTTGTTGCGTTAGTTTTTCTTTTGTTTCTGGGATGTGTTTGCTTCGAGCGTCATTAATAGGTTTCTTTGAATGTAGGTATGATGTTGGTATTCCACTTTTGTGATGACGTGAAAGTGGGAGTTACAAATTTATTCCTTCCTTATCATAAATATTGATACTTTGGCAGTAGTCGTTGTAGTATTCTAAATTCAAATATCTTAGCTGAAACATACATTTTACTTACTAACTGACTAAAACTTTGAGTATATATTGCTAAAACTTATCATGTCATTAATACAAGCTTCAATTTTTTTATTTATAACAAAAGAGGCCGTTAAGTGGGGCACCTAATATTTCGAAATTATTATCTATTTTTAAAGCCTACAATATTATGACATTTCAACCATAATTACTTAAAAATTCCAGCGACAAGCAGGAAGCTTACTGAAGCCACTTAAAAGGCGTAATACGAAGCGCTAAGGCGTCTCGGGTTAAGAATTTTACGATAGCCATAAAAATGTCATTATGACGGATCCTTAGATGACGGCGCTGTATAAAAAAACGATTTGTATAAATATGTAAAATGAGCCCTTTATTTTCTCGAGGGCAGTGTGAATGACAACGTTATCTTTAAATTTGACGTTTATCTGACTGTAAAATGAGGGGTCCTTGTATCTTTTTTGTCGACAGGAAAAAAAAGTTGGGAAGTTTTGACGTGAGCTTTGAAGTTATTGGATGTATTTTTAAAAACAACGTAAATACGGTTTTGTGGATAATTTTTAGAGCGTTTAAGAGTAGAGGTTGTATATTATAAACAAGAGTATTTTTATCGTATTCTTAGTTTATCTCTGATTTAAAGTAAACAAAAAATTGCAAAAATATATCTAAATAAAATAAAATTTCAATACACGACTTAATACCTTTTAATTCATGAACAATGATTTAATCATGATTTGTGAAACAATTTAAAGCTCCTATGATCACAATCGTCCATAAATTTCTTTTCATTCAAAATTAAATATTTAAATGAATAAAATTAATACCTCTAAATAATGTACGTTGTGCCTTTTAAGCTTAAAAAAGTAGGTATAAAAAGAATATCAATTCCCTTAATTTACAACGACGCAGATTAAAACGGAGTTGCAACATTTGCCTTACACCGTAAAAAGGTTTTTAATATTTTATTATAATTTTAATATAAGGATTCAATGCTTGACGTCAGCTACTTCAAAGCCGTTTAAATCTTGTGTTTATTCTACGAAATGCTTCGATATTTGATACACGTTCAAAAACATTGATATCTGAGAAACTGAAGAAAAAAATTCATTCGAAAGGCGATATAATCTAAAATTTCGTGTAAAGAAAACACATAATTTTCAAACGAAGTTATGTCTCCTTTTTTCCCTTCGTAGGTAGTAACGTACCTAAGTAAAAGCGCATTCGTTCAAAAAAATACATACAAAATTACATACATCACATACATTGATCTAATCCTGTGGTAAGAGCTTAACCACTAGTGTTACAGCTGTGGATACACAAATAAATTTCATAACACACCCAGACACAGTACAAACACCGTTGTTCTTCACACAAATATTTGTTCCGGGTTGGAATCGAACCCAGGACTCTTATAACGCAGGTAGTGAGGCTGAGTCACTCGCCACTGTTCCTCCGAGCTAGTCACAAAATAAACAAAAGATATCAAAAAGTAAAAAAATCCGAAAAAAGAACGATCCGTCACAAAATTAACCGAAAATAAATTTTTACAATATATTTACCTTAAAAATATAGTAAATTCAAATGTAAGCTTTGTCCATAAAAACATAGTCGCTAATAAAATTACTCAAGCTTATCTATACTGTACAAACTCTTATACAACAAAGCAAAAATATACTAAAGTAAAGGGTAAGGAAATAATTAATTCCATTTATTATGGTTCCGTAAGCAGTTATTAGACAGGGGAACCCAAGTTGGGAACATGTTACGTGGGCAAAAGCCGAGTTATAATAATATAGAACTGGGTACTGCAGAGTGTGGACCTTAATTAAAATAATGCGTGACTAACAGAATACAAACTGGTTTAGTTCAAGTTATTTAAAGCCCCAATGTTCATTAGTAAATGGTGCTAAATAACGTTGGCTTTTTTGACATCTTTAATGTCTATTTTTTTTTTGTGTTAGTAAGGTCATAAAAATTTCATTTCGAGTACGTTAGCAAGTACGAGTTTTAAACATAATCTTTCTTTTTGTCTCACAATTATAATGATCGATCGAATATGAATAAACGGCATACAAGGCTGTATCTTTTGATTATGTGGGAACTTTATTTTTTTCCAAAGCTCGATGGAACAACAGGCTGGTGTATTTGATATTAATTTCAACTTGATACATCAAGGCGTTCCTGAATAATCGGGTTTACAACAAAGTGATCATGTAATGGTTCCATTTTAAAAAAAGACGTGTGACACTCGGGGACTTCCGCGGTATAGCTTAGCTATTGCATAGCATCGTCCGATTTCGGAGCAGCTCGTCTCGATTTGTGCGAGTTTCGTAGAGTCGTACAATTCGTCTAACCGCACGCACACAAACACCGTGCCGAAGTCTACCGAACTGAAACGACGTTAGACGATTGTGAGGTTTTTTTCGTTACGGAATTTCTTGGTTCGTTAGGAACACAATCAGTATAAGGTAGAATGATCTAAAAAGATAATCTAAAAAGATTTTCGGGAAAATAGTATTTATCTGTCAAGCCATCGATCCTTACTTCGTCTAAGTTGATACAGGAAATATAATTTGGTCAGAAATAGAATCAACCAATTTACCTTTTCATATTAAATTACTACTAATGTTTATAGAATTTCCATATTGATAACTGAGTTGTATACTTTGGCATTACTACTTAGTATTTAATAGATTAATTTGGTTAATTATTAATTTCGTACTAAATGACTTTAAAATAGTGTCCTTTTATTTTTAAAAAACTAGAGGATAAATGTAAACTAAGCATTTTTATAAGATTATATTTAACTTCCAAGGGTATGTAAGTTTAGTATGCTCGAATAATGCAATTTTGAAGCAGATAATAATATATTTAATCGATTGAGCTAAATTGTTTAGTCTCGATTCAAAATAGCAAGAACACTTTTAAATTCAGTTAGTTGAGCAATGATTTGGTAGCTGGATGTAAAAAAAACATAACTTAATTATAGATCGAATGCAAGTAAAATAAATAAAATAAGAGAAATAAGTTAGAATTTTCTTGGAGGGTAACAAGTGACTTGATTAAATAGGTTCCGCTTGTTATGTCACTGGCCAGTACTGCTCCCTAACAATATTTTCTTTTTCCAAAATGGCGTTTGTCATTCGTACTTACGACTTCCCCCGGAGTTGGCCCGTAGGAACCGTTACAGTTTAGATGCGATGGCCCCACTCATTGTCTTAGTCGTTATGATAATTATTTTGTAAGGCCGGCTCTCTAGGTGGGTATAATATATAGGGGGGCCATGAAAGGGGCGAGTTTAGGTTTTTCCAATGGAATTTTCAGAGGGAAAAGTAGACTAAATAGTATTTCTACGTATATTCTTCCACGAAAAAAAATGAAAATGTATATGTCTTTTAAAAGCAGTTTTGTATACCACCTTTGTTGTAATCAGATGTTATTTATAAAAAGCGATAAACCCTTATTTATATTATTGAATAATAAAAGTATTACCGTCTGCTCTTATTATTATAGGTTTTCTATGCTCTATAAAGTTTTATTTGTTACTCTGCTGCTCAAATGTGCCAGCGACTTTGTTCCCTTATCACGTTATTTTATTATTTACAAATTTCCCACTGTTTTTTTGCTCCCATTGGTCGCTCCGTGATAAAGCTTTCTTCGATAAATTGGCTATCCAACACAATAAGATTTTTTCAATTCGAACCAGTAGTCCCTGAGATCCCTGAGCGTTCAAACAAACTCGTCAGCTTTATAATATTATATTAGTATAGTTGGTGACTATATTCTTGTACAAAATACCCGCTTACCCTCTGGCCATACTAACGACTCCGCCGTGTATATGCCACATAAAACTTCAGCTAGGAAAACAACAGTAAACCTTTTTTATAGTGTGCGAAATAAAGGCTTCCTTGAAAGTTGGCAGAACTTTGTCATTAATGCTGCGACGCTGTTTGTTTGGCATTCTGAGAGTGTCGCTTTGATGTGAGAGTTATGCTTGTCAGGGCAATTTCGATTTCGGAAGGCTTTTACTTGATCAACTGGTAGAGACATATACGTAATTATATATTTAATAACACCTGTAGAGAGAGAGGGATATTAATACCTTTATTATATGTAATTGCGCAGGTATTCGTTCATTATGAAGATTGATATGTAAAAAGCGTTTCGTTTGAGCGCGCTTAATTTTTGATTTTTGTTTCAAATTCCATAACTCTTCTATTTTTTAAATAGTCTATTTATCTATGGCTACTTAGATAAAACAAGTCATCAATAGTTACATAAATAGTTTATTCAACAGATGGTACAGACTTTACAGACTGAGTCTACAAGCTTATCGGCTATATTGTTATTTCACAAAATTATAATGTTGAAATGGCTACCATTAGAAAACTGTAACTATAATAATTATAATAATTTATTTCGTAATCTCAAACAGGTGTACAAAAATAAAATACATTTACATTATAAATGATAACATCGTGACCTACACGGTCCCTGCTCATTTTGACAGTGGAGAATCTTGAACAGCGGCCACTGCACTAGGCTCTGTTTCTTCTAACTGTCCGGGATATTAACCATGTTGTTTTGTTTTAATGAGCCGCCGATATTTCGGCACTGTTGCAAGCGCCATGATCACGGGTGAACACCAGAAGTCAGTTCAGACAGTCCGGACAGTTTCAGTTTTCTAATGTGTGTAACCATGACAGTTTAAAATTATATATGGATACCATTAAATGCAATCGCCAGGTAATATTAAAACAACAAACGAAGCAACTACTTTAACCTTTTGGAAAGTAGGCTGAGTATTCGGTCAGGCAAATGCTAGATTTGTTTATTCTGACGTGTTTATGTAAGAACAACTCACGACTAAGACAAATGTGTGTGAGCAAACGCTTGAGTTGGCAAGCCCCGGTCATTTCCACCGTAGGTAATACTGGGCTCTCGGAAATCGTCAAACATGGTGTAATTCGAAACTACCGTGAATAAAATAGCCACACACTACCATTTCAGAATGTGCGGGTAATAATGTACGTAGTTTGTAAATTCCAGAACAGTATTTTATTTATTCCTAAAGGAAATATTGGGTCATGGCAATCAAAACGAATAATACGGTTCAAATTACATTTCATAAGCGTAAGTAGTTAAGTAGCCTTGGTTACTCACTATTAAACGGACTATTAAAGGGATTTTTAAATTGTATGGGTATATTAAATGACTCTGTTAGCCTAAGCCAAAAATAAAGCAATGTGTAATAATTATTCGATTATCGGCCTTGCTCGAATAAATAAAAGTTAGTTTATATGTATCTGTAATTTTGTTTTGTATTGTATTTTATTGTTCTAGTACGCAAGCAATCAAGCATGTTGTGTGCACTATTTATAGATTGTGGTCTAGTTAATTTTATAAATTATGCCATTGTCATGATCATAATCAGTTTGTGTACCTAAATTAAAAAAATATTGTGTAGGTGATATTTTCAGGAATAACATTTAACATTTTGGTGGCTTTGATGCAGTCTGTTGACATTTGAATTTATACCTAAAACCTTGACAAGTGGGTTCTTTTTACATTGAATTATTAGGTATCAATAATACCCCTAATATTTTCGGGCATATTTTGAAACCAATCACTTAGCTAGTCATGGCGTGCGTGTAACAAAAGTGAATTCGGCGTTGCTTAAAAATTTACTGACCCAATTAAGTTAGATGCCTGTCAAAAGTCGATCGATTAATATATTATAATATCCTTCCGTTTCGTATATTGATATCTTTACTATGATTAGCTTGTTTTCGTTTCAATATCTAATAATGTCTTACATTTTCTGTTGCAGTCAGTTGGGAAATCAAACTCATATTCTTTGACAACATTAGAAATCGTGATTTGTAAAATATTTAGGTAATCGACTTGCTATTCATTATTTAAGTGTTATTAATAAATTTATTCGAAAACTATTGTAATTTAGATTCTTATAACATAAAATCAACCAATATGCCATTACAAGTGTTTTAGATTCAAAATGTTGTTATTGTCTGAAGCTGAACTGAAATAATTAATTTAGTTTTATATATAACGAGCTTTCCGCCCGCGACTTCGTCCGCGTAGACGTTTAACGGGTAAAACATTTCTTCCTTATTAGCGCAGTCGGTTAAAAAGCCTATATCCTTTCCTAGGCTCTGGACTATATCTGTACCAAATTTCATTTAAATCGGTTCAGTACTCTATGCGTGAAAGCGTAACAGACATACAGACAGAGTTACTTCCTGATTTATAATATTAGTGAGGATTTTAAACTATCATGGTTTACACACATAAGAAGTTGTGTTTAAGTCTACTTCAGTTAAGTAGGTTTAGTTTCATATAAAGACAAAACATTTTCAGTTTGAGAGGGTACTTAATATAAAATGGATATAACTATCCATAGAGAAGCAAAACAGTCTAACAACATAATGTTACAGTACGTAGCCTTCACTCAAACTGCCAACTTCCAATCAACAGAGGTATATCAGTTTAAGCGCCCATATTCTAGCTCCGAGTATATGCGGATATACGATTGACTGCCCTTGTCCATTTTACAACCGGCTACAACTTGCCCTCCATTCGACACTCACCTCTATCCCTTCACCTTAGTGTATGTTTTCCCTTGACAAATACTACGGTCTGTTCGTTTAGAAACATGGACGCGTGTTCAGATCCAATGCTGAACATCGGTTAGGGTGTAAGCTCTTGACTTATACCCATACTTACAGGCATAGTAAAACTGAATGTGTTTGTACACTGGTAGAGTAAGGGCCCTCAGTGAAATATTCGTTGAACATTGTTCAAATGTTGAGAGGGTGTTATTTGGAACACATATTGTACAGTTTTTGTAATTATCAAATACAAATAGAGCATCGAAATCGCATCGCTACGAAATAAATGTTAGCAGCTGAAACAATATTTTAAAAAGTAACATGATTTATTAAGTAGTTAAAAAAAATACCCAAGATATGTGATACAATTTATAGCCGTAGTATATCAAAAAGTATAACATTCTCTTCATTTACAAAAAGTAAGTGACAAGACAATTCTCTTGTTTTTTAACGAAACTTTTCATCACAACAAAAAGTCAACGCATGCAAATTTCCCACTTTTGAAACATTTGCAAAAACTCATAAACACAATCAACCGTCTATAGCATCTGATTCACAACAGCCAATACGTTACCAGCTCTACCTACACGTCATAGAAACATAGCTAACATATCCGACCTTAACCACTAACTCAGATATAGCTCCGGTGGATTCTCTCTCAATTCAACGCAGACCGTGACGCACAAGTACAGTCAAGTGCCCAGCCAATCAGCGTTCAGCGAGGCACTTGTTAGGCGCTGGAGTAATCAAAACGGACAGGCGAGGACAGGGTATGCACATATATCTTAGGGCTGGGATATTGGAAACGGTCGGTGGTGGAACGAACGCTTTGTTATATTAACCGAGCTTTTGCATGACAAGGTAATTTATACTTGATGCGTCATGACTGTAACGGGTGAATACTAAAACGATTATCTCAATTTCTGTTACGTAATCGCTGTTATCACAATCGATATTAACATAGATAATATTGAAAATGATTTACTTTAAATGTCGTTTCGTAAGATTTGATTTCAGAATCGGGTGAATAATAAAATTTTAATTTATAAGGTTCCAAATTTAAAACGAAATAAATAAATATTACACAATATACCATGCATAGGAAGTGAACCTGGGTCACTAACCACTGTTCCACTGAACCAGTCATACAACGAATTATTATTATTCTCCCATTTTAAACTAAAACATCGCTTTTCCAATTTTGCTGCATTAATTAAATAGTTATCGGCCTTACATTTAATAGAACAATGTTCAATCACTACTACTCCAAAAAAGCTTATAAATATTTCTCATTACTATTGAGAAAGAAAAAAAACCAGCTCTATAGAACTACGATAAAAAACGAAACAAGAAAGAAAATGTAAGAGAGCCCGTTAAAAAGAAATGGTTCTTGAATAAATTCTTCGCTACGATGATATATACAAAGGACATTTTTAAAGGCACTCTGTTTACACATGGCTGGACAAGAAACCGTTTTAATCTAATCACACACTGAATACAGCGGGGACTCGGATTAAAATTAATCTTATTAACGAGGGATTTTTCGGGGCCCACGAACAGGGATAAAATATAATGCTGTATTATTTCGTGCGTTTAATAAAACGAGTGAAAAACCCGGAGCGTTGGAAGTGAGTCGCCATTGTTTGAGGTTCTGATTAAGACGCGGCTTTATTAATAACATACTTATTAGGGTTCGCGATAAATATGCTGTATGACTTGCGTCACTTTCAAAATAAATAGAATCGTTAAAATAAACTAACAAGGTCACAGTACGAATATGATGTTTGGCTCTCAGCTCAACCCTATTTGGTAATTAAAATTGCTATGCATTATTTTAATTCACGGGATGTATAATAAAACATCAATAATCGATTGCTTTAAAAAAGAAAATATAAGCGGATTATTCTACTAAACGATCTTTCCGATCTTTCGGAACACACTCCATTTATAAATACTTGGAGAAATATAAGAACTTTTTACACATCCAAAATAATAATTCATAGTAAACATATTGATACGACTAAACGCTTTCTCAATATAAACTGAGGAGCTCTATAATTTATTATTTTCTTGAGGAACCTCATAAAAGTTCTTCTACAAAAATTCATCAACACCTCGTAGCATCTTCCTACAGTCTCTTGTGTGCTACGATATAATCTTGCTACGGTGTCGTAGCATCGTGCTACGAGACGTGCTGAAAGTATTTGTTAATTTATTTTCACTTGGTTTGTATAAAAATACACGTTTTAAAATATTTTTGTTTAAATTCCAAGCAATATTTATTTTCGATGTAGATATTGACCGATATTGTTTTTAGGAATGCACATATTGATGTGTCATCATCATCATCATAGTAAGTTATCGATAAAAAAAATCTTTTTTTGGCATATAACGTTCACGTACTTTCCATTTTTCAAAGTAATCGGCTAGTTATAAAAAAACGAGCCAACAAGTTTCTGCCTCAATTTGAAATATTGTATATTTAAAAAAAATGCCACTAGTTGTACCCAAATTTTATTGATTTCAAAGTCAAAGCCATGAAAAGTACGTTTATCTTTAGCTCTGCAAATATTTTTGGTGTACCGATATTTCGCTTAAAACAGGGTGCGATCAAAATTTTCTGAAGCCATGTAGATACACAGCGATTCGAACCCAGGCCTTTGCGCGTAGGCCGACGCCTAATTGGCCGGCCACAGTGCACCAACTTCCCGCCCTCTCGTTACAGCTCGTCTGTAATTACCGTGGCCGCTTTATGTAAATAGTTGGAATTCGAATAAACTTGGCAAATTAGGTTAATTATTACTACGGGACTGCTTAGGATAGCGCCGGTTTGTTGTTGTTTGCCTATTTATACATGTAACTTGTATATAAATATGTCTGCCTATATTATAATTATAATGTAACTACTTCGTTGGTCCATCGGTAGCAAGCGACGCTGCTACCAATAGATTGTAGAATAGAATAATCGAGTAGTTTTTGTTTCTATAAGGAACATACAGACAGACAGACAAAAAAAATTACTGATTACATTTTTGGCATCAGTATCGATCACTTATCACCCTCTGATAGTTATTTTGAAAAAATATTTCATGAACAGATATACTCATAGCTAATAATTCACGTAACATTTTGACAACTATGTAAGTACTGTCTTATTATTAATGAAGGAGAAATCTCAGATTATTTATCTCTATTATGAAATAAGTACCCAATTTGCGAAAAAAATCATTGCCCCAACATAATCTCAATTTCATAACATCACAATACATTGTTTTCCTTAAGTTTATTTCTCAAAACAAATGCTATTTATTTTCATTTTCCTCAATAAAATCACAATAATGATTGCATGCAATACCGATACATGTTATGATTACTCTGTATCGCCTCTAAGGAGAAAGGCTCGAGAAAGAGGTCAAGACCATGTTTGAATATGAACAAATATTTGTAAAGGACCCTTTATGGGCTAAGGACCAAGGTCTGGGTTGTTTACGTGGGCCCTGTTTTTACAAGTCAATGTTTTGTTAAGTGTTATGATTTCATTTGTCCATCGAAATTATGTACAGATTACAATAATATGTCTGGCTTGTTTGCGATTTCATTTTTACTTAAATGAATTCACACCAATATACAACATGAAATTTTAGTGGTTATCTCCCAAAGTAAAATCATTCTTTTTTAGTGGTAAAATAGAATTATGCGGTGTTTTTTTTTATCATATCATTATATCATAAATACCAGTTTTCCAAAAGGGGTAAACGAAACTCGATAGCAAGCTCGAAGCGCTTTATTATTTTGGGGCGAAGAGATTCTTTAGCTTTAATTATCAATTTCATGCGGTAAGCAGTACCTGATTTTGTCACATCATTTAAAAGAACTATCGCTTTTCACGCTTTTGAGTTGAATGTTTATTTTTTCACGAAATTACTAGCATCAATTGATAGTGAAGGTAAATTGTTCTGCTACGAGAAACAACCACTAAAATTACTCGGTGTATTCCATTAATATTCTTGAGATAGGTAATATTAATTTGTAATTCTACTTGTGGTTCTGAATTCGACATAAAATATGTAGTACATCGTATGAATACTAACAAACTAATTAGATGTACAAATTTAAGAAGGGAATACCATAATCTATTTGTTTATCAGATTAACTAAAACTAATAAAAAAGTGGAGCATATTACGTCAGTAGTCCAAAAGATCTCTTTTTACACATTCATACATACATACATAAAATCACGCTTTTTTCCCAGATCACTTCCTGCCATGTGCTACGGTCCTGGCACACCACTTTCGCTTCATCCACATCCATCAAACTTTTTATGACTTAAAAAAAAATTATTATCAAAAAATGTAATTCAAACCTTTCTACCTGACTACGGCGAAGTGAAAAGGAGGGTTATGTTTGTGAGAATGTATGTATGTATGTATGTTTATTTCAGTTCCCTCATAACTTTTAAACTGCTTATCGTAATTTAACAAATGAGGTATCATTAAAAGCGTCTCGGTCGTCCGCTAGTCATAGGCTATGTAAATTTAATAATAGTCTCACTTTTGTTGCACGCATTTTTTTGTAATATCCTCCCAAATGCATTTAAAGACAAACTAGTAAGTTTGTTTTTTATTTTCAATTGTCATTTACTAGACTATGCATGTTTTACTATGGCAATCCGTTCGCTATATCCCGGAAAAACTGTCGAACGTCGGCAGTTAAATTGCGAAATACCATCCCGACCTTACATGCTACCCTGAAAAACTGAAGTCCCGTCTCAAGCCATATATTACATTTTATAGCTTTATTACCCTTTATACGAGTGAGGGTACTGTTCAGCGGAAATGGTAGTGAAACTAGCGATGTCAGAATCGGATCATTCGATATTCCTGCTCGTGTGAAATTGAAATCATTAGATAGTGCGTTGTTTAATACTGCGGCGTGACGCGTTGGGCGAGATAATCGAATAATTATCGATAGCCCATTTGGACTGGATTTGGAGTCTGCGCTCTCGAAATTTAGGACGTGGCGGCTTATTTATACAAGCTCAACTCAAAATAAAAATGTTGCAGATCGCTCTTTGTACATAGATGACACATAAAATTGATGGTTAAACAAACTTACCTAAAGAGATTTATGATAATTTCCCACCCTCCCTTATTGGCCCTTTCAAAGGTATTACTTTTCCAAAACTAACTCTAAAACTAATGAGAAATGTCAATGTCACAGATAAGCGGTAAAATGAGGATGACTTTTTTCTTTTTATTAGTTTATTTTTTCAGTATTCTAAAATAGTGTTCGATGCCTAATACATTGAATAGTGGACTAGGTAATCTTATCATAAATCTCGAGGATGCAACGTCGAAGTACAATCAATGATTTTTGTTTTTTTTATCTGTTTGTCTGTTCCTTTGTAAATGCTAATCTAAGTAAAAGCCTATCCTATCTAGGTGTGGTTTTTAGCAATATATTGTGGTAGAAAACTGAAAATATCCCGGACATTTTTCTAATGTGTGTAGCCATGATAGATTAAAGTTGATATGTGTAAAGCCAAAAATAAATGTTTTCTTTGTTTTATATCAATCGATTCATAATTAAAAGGTTATGCTTATTTAAAGCATCACGTCGAAAATGCTGCAGGCAGCTACTTACAACACCGAGGACGATTCGTGAATTGCCTTATTTCTGCCTAACTGACATACGATGATAGCTTGAAGTAGCCTCGTCATCATCACCGAACTTGCGGGGGACCCTTACCTATTCGCCCTATTTGTAAAAACTATCATCTACAAACTATCTGAGTACCAAAGTTTCTTCGCGATCGATCGCTAGTTTCGCTTAAACTTCTCGATTTATTCGATTGTTTTTATTCGAATCGCCTTCCACTAATGTAGGGCAGGGCGTGTGACGTGGGTATATCGCTCACCCGTGCGCTAGGGTAGAGACACTAAATAAGCGGAGAGCGGAACTATTAGAACTATTATGAAAATAATAAAGGCATCAATGGCCGAGTGATTGAAGTCGTTGACATGCGAGAGTTCGCCAGTCCAAACCCCGTCACGTTCCACTGTGTTTTCCAAATTTAACGGTGAAGGAAAACATCGTTAGGAAACGTGCACATGAATATACTTTAATATACTTAATACACACCCAGACACGGAACACACACCGATTTTCGTCACACAAATACTTGTATCGGGTAAGAATCGAACCCACGTCTCTTGGAACCGTAGGTCGCGAGACCAAGTCGAGTGTGAAGCAAACACTGCTGTAGCATCCTTTACTGGAACCATTTCGCCGCATTTTCAGGCCTCTATTTGAAAACCTCTGGATAAGACTAGAACGCAGAAATTTTCATAATCCATTAAGGTATAATAAGGTATAATATATAATAAATAGTTTAATAATCATTTTGATGCCTTTTATGTCTGTAGGATTCTGGTCCGCGCCCGCTACTCTCAAATTCTGTGGCCCCATCTCTTGGGAGGTCCCTTTGTTGCGTTCTTGGGCGTATTTATGGCGAGAATGTATCAGGATCCTTGTGCGACAGGTTAAGGACTTTGATTTTCTTTTATGTCACAGTTGTTTGTCATTGGTTTACGGTGCATTTGAAATGTGATTGGAAATTCGAAGCGAGCTTTTATGCGGTGGTAAAAATGGCATTACCGCATCTTTAGTAATACCTGAACGGTTTACTTTTGGGTCCTTTTTAGTAGCCTATTACTCAGATCTCGCTATCTTTCTGTTTGTCACCAGGCAGTATTTCAAGAACGGCGATATCTTGACAGTTGAAATTTTCACACATAATGTATTTGTGATGCCACTATAACAATAAAAAAGAGGTGTGGCACTCGGGGACTGCTGCGGTATAGCTATTGCATAGCATCGTCCGATTTCGGAGCAGCTCGTTTCGATTCGTGCGAGTTTCATAGAGTCGTACAATACGTCTAACCGCACGCACACAAACACCGTGCCGAAGTCTACCGAACTAAAACGACGTTAGACGATTGTGAGGTTTTTTTCGTTACGTAATTTCTTGGTTCGGTCGCCGCGCTCAAAGCCCGCGATAAAAGCTATGCAATAGCTTAAAAATAAATTCTCCCATACAACAAACTTTGTTTCTCCATTGGTACAGTTTCCTTGATGAATAATCGCGTGCGAGTCCGACTCGCACTTAGCCGGTTTTATTGGGTAGTCAGCAAGGTAATATGTTTATGATTTAAATTTGGTTTTAGGTCATTAAGATAACTGATGGAATGTAACAAATTCAGTAATATAAAAAAAATCGTTATGCATTACTAATCGAACATAGTTATAATGAAATTTACATTCCTTGAATAAATTACAATTAGTAATGCATGTTTGCTGGTAAAATATGTAAGCTAAAGTATATTAATTATAAATGTGGTTGATTAAGTTAAGTCCTGCTAAGTAAACAGTTCACTACTTACCACTATTCAGTTGTATTCCAAACCAAGAATAAATAACAGATCTAAGAAGGAATACAGGGTCCGCTGATAACTTCCAAATTGTTTTGTACGGCTTTTCTACGTAATTGGTTCAGCTATTCGAGATAGGCAACGTAAATTGTTTTCATTACGCAATTTCAAGTTAGAAACAAAAGATTTCTCCTTATTAAAACTGGACGGAGAGTGGGGGAGGCGAAATCCGCTCCCCTTAAGATCTGAGCGTTATAAAATTAAAAAGCTTTTTAACGACAATCGTGTTTACAATACTCAGCTGTCTGCCGGTCAATCTGTTTTGACAAATGGGGGTTTGATTTATTGACGATCTCGTTTACAGAACAATAAATAAGCTTAATCGATCACGGCCAATGCCGATTGACTTTAGTATCGTTGGATGAAACATTGTGTCAACGATAAGAGTGTCTGTTTTCCTGACAAGTTAAGTTATATTTATTTAAAAAAAACAGGTTCAATATTATATAATTACATACTGAATTATAATTTCACTGGCTTAGAGGAAAAGTGGCTAGTGAGCCAGAGTCACTACCTACGGTTTGAACAGTTGTGGGTCTCATTCACATTCGGGACAAGTATTTGTATGACGAACATCGGTGTTTGTTCCATCTCTGGGTGTGTTATTAAATATATTGAAGTATATTTGTGTATCCACTGCTGATTCTGATATCCGTAACACAATTGCTTAAGCAACTACATGGGATCAGATCAATGTATGTGATGTGTAATATTTTTTAAACTATTGCATAGCTTCTATCGCGGGCCTTGAGCGCGGGGACCGAAACCAGAAATTCCGTAACGAAAAACCCTCACGCTCCCCACTCGTCTAACGTTGTTTCAGTTATTTTATTGATAATAATAATATGTGTGCTACAAAGTACAATAAATTTAAGTACGATGTCATGTCTGGTACATTATCTTGTGTTTGTCTGATTGGCATCTCGACATGTCGCTCAAAATAAGCCCAGGGTTAACGGTACAAATATGTGTCTGAACTCGTATTTTTGGTAAAATATTTGTGCTTAAAAGACTAATTAAATTAAATACTAAATATAAACATGCCAGATAACACAAAACAATACAACAATTTGATGATTATGTCAACAAATTAAATTGCAAGCTTCAGCAGTAAAAAAATTATACTAAACATTACTATCAAAATGAGGCCAAATAACTTAGGCAACCTAGCCTTAGAAACAGCGGCTAGACAGTTTGTAAATAAATATGTCCAATCCGAAAATAACGAGACGAACTCCCGTAACGTTTGCTGGAATATTGTGAAACTCCAAACTTTGTTCAGGAATCGAATTATGTCGGAAATGATGTTGGGTTCATCAGAACTTTATATATTGGCCGGGTGTTGTCCTTGCGTCCTGTTGTTCTGGTTAGGATATGATTTTGAGATGTCAATATTATATACTTGCATTCCGTCCGCGAATTTGTCCGCGTAAAAACCCTGTTCCCGCGGGAACTCCGGGATAAAAAGTAGCCTATGTGTTATTCTGGGTCTTCAGCTACCTGCATACTAGATTTTATCGTTATCAGTTCAGTAGTATTTGCTTGAAAGAGTAACAAACATCCATCCACACATACAAACTTTCACGTTTATAATATTAGTAAGAAGTAGGATTAGGAGTTTGAGTCACGGGTTTGAGTCACTCTTCCAGAGTTTGAGTTAGTCAACTTGTTTTTAGGAGCGTAGCTTTAACCTCAATACCTCCAAAAGCACGCGCGCGCATTATTTCAAGCTGATCTTCATTGAGATTAACCGCCATAACCCGGAATCGACTGGGTAACATTATGGTAATGGAACCCTAAGGTTTTTGTAACCGCAAATAATGTTTATTGCTTTCAAATTTGTGAAATTTGTAAGCAATAAACATGAAAAGAAAGAAAGAAAGAAATAATACATTCATTGATTATTAAAAAAAATATAGAAACAAAAATAGAGAAACTTGCACATTTGTATAATGATCAAAAGGTTCTACCTCAGCATGTGCCGTAGCAATCGCAAGGAGGCGACGGCGCTAATATTCTGACAAAACCTTGGCAACATAAGTTAAATAAGGTGCAGAAGTCAAACATGCAGAGTACTCAGGAGACCGATTTCGGCCATGGCGGCCGATATCAATGGAGATTAGCCAACTACGCAGGAAATTTTATAATACACAACTGCACTATCTGTTCCCTTGCCCTCTAGTTCGATGAGACAGCAATCTGACCTCACCGAAGAGTTCTGGCGCATGACCACCAGCTTAACGTGCTTTCCGAGGCACGGGCGTGCAACCGCCAACTTCCTGACTCCGGGCTGAATACTTATTAAATACACATACAAATTTGGCCCAATCCCGGACTCGAACTGGGGACCTCTCGGTTCTAATGAAGCACTCGCTACCAATAGACCAACGAGGCAGTCAAGAGCGCTTATACATACAAATAAAACAAGAACTATACTGTAGTAACGTATTATTCAGGATATAAAAGTCATCAGTAGCGCTACCATGAGTTTAAAAGTTACGGACTCGATATCGCCTACGTAAATAAATGTCTATGATAAACTTATGCAGCGCCTCTGGTTACGCTATGAACTAAAATCGGTCGTATGAAAAGCGTCGATGGCCGAGTGGTTAAGGTCGTTGCTTGCCATACGAGAGGTCGCCAGTTCAAACCCCGCCAGGTACCATTCCATTCCATAGGTTCCATCATTCGACGCTTTAACGGTGAAGGAATACATCGTGAGGAAACCTGCACACCTAAGAAGAAATTCTAAGGTTGTGTAGTCGACCAACCCGCACTTGGCCAGCGTGGTCGACTAAGGCCTTATCGCCCTAGTTTAAGGTAGGCCCGTGCCCCAGCAGTGGGGACGTATATGGGCTGATGATGATGATGAAAAAACAACTCGATAGGTTTTTACCGCACGTAAGTTTTCGATAGCCAACTCATGGTACCGCTACTGTTATATCGTTTCGATTGGCTTTATACGTTCACATCGTTTTTATTGTTTTCTTCTGCATCCAACTGATTGGGCACTTTAATGACCAATTAGCTTTGAGTACGTGATGACGGCAATATTAATTTACGAGACAAAAGTGGCACCTTGATAGATATATTTCGAACATGCAAAATATTTAGAATATTAAGTTAATTTAGCGCTTCCGATTGGGTAATAAACTGTGTATTAATCAAACCTATTTGAATTAGGTACACTTCGTATTATATGAACAAATAGTATCAAGTAGACAATGAAATTACCTATTTTGCTTTTTTTTATATTTTCAAATTTAATAAAACTACCGTATATCTGATAAACAAATTAGGCAAACCCATATTAGGATAGAATTTTGTGTCTAAAACTAGAAAAAGTCTGCAAACTTTTCATATTTGAAAATAAACAATTTATAAAAACTCCAAAAAGAATAATGGCTGTACAGGTTAGAATATTCAAGTTTGAATATTACTAAGAATTGAGTGTAACAACTCATTTCTAAAATAAGACTTATATTTGCATGAACAATCCTCGGTATGATGATTTCATACGTAGAAGTCAAACGAGTACGATGGTGATGGTTTGTATCACTTTCTTTCTTCTGATGTTAAGATAAAGTAGTTTACATATTAAAAAGTTTATATTATTGGTAAAAGGAGGTGGAAATACATAGCTGCTTTACTTACCTAATAAGTTCGTGACCATGATTGTTGTAACCCAGTCGAAACGTCGGGCAGTAAGTAATGTACTTACTTTTCTTTTTATCGCGTGTAGACTCATAATATATTGTGATTTCCTTTTATTGTCTAAGTTACATTCATCATGTGTTTCCAAAATTATATTTTTATAGTTTTGCTGTATCCAAAAAAAAAAAGTCTTAAATCGTTTATTTCCATGTTGTTTCAATTATTATTTGAAAAAACTAATTTTACGGTTTAAACTCGCGTGTATTGGTATTCTAAACATTATTTAGAGATCCGACGTTTCGAGCTCTTTACAGCGCTCGTGGTCACGGTTAAGACTCAATTATTATAATTATTTATCAAGATACGATGTTACGTGGCATCATGAAGATATTATATATTTTTTTTTTTTGTAGCCTTACGTTCAATATTAAACAGTGATCCATTAAGCACCTAGTTAGCGGATGACTGTCTGCTGGTGACTATGAACTTCTCATCGGTTCACCATCATCATCATTAGCCTTTATCTGTCCACCCATAATGCTCTGTACCTACGTGCAATCCGATGAGGTTACAGGATACGAGTATTTTAACTACTAGTAAACGAATACTATGTCAGGCAAAACCTATTGATCAATGTACTTATGTGTTGAGTGATCTCTCGCTCAACATTTAGAAATGTTGAGCTCTATCTTAATATTAATCGCTTTCCTTACTTTATCTTTATTTTTAAACATTTTGCCTTTGAGCCGCTTTATAATAAATAGATCTAAGTAATATTTCATTTTCCTAAGAAACACTCCGTCTCGAATGTTAAATAAACGTCCCTTAGGAATTAACTTCGTTCAACCTACTAAGGACTTTACGCGAAATTCATTTATTAACCGACTTCGAATTTCAAAAAGGTGATGGATATTTCATTACATTATCCAGATGTTAGACGTACATAGAACAATTTCATCAAATTATCTCGTTTAGCATTTCCAAAAACAATGCATAAATTATTATTTTCCTTCCATCCCTCGCACTTAGCGTATTTACCCATCCCAAATTTAAACATTTTGGCTTAATCCAAAAATCTCAAACGAGACAATGATTAATTGCGTACAGACTAATTACTTATACACAAGTAAATATACACGCTTCTCTTGTGTGGGCCCCATTTATCTAACCTTGACAGCATTGGCTGCGGGGTATCCATCAGCTCTGATGTCTATATGTAAGTATGTATAAGACTGGTAATTTAGGCAAGCATACAGGCTGATTAGAGTTTCATATAGTTTTTATATGTTAACTGCAGCCGTTAAGAATACATTTTATTTATTTCTAACTAGTGACCTGGCCTCGCTTCGCTTCACGTGTATTTGGGATATATACCCCATCATTTAAAAAAAACCCTTTCAGAATCCGTTGCGTAGTTTTAAAGATTAAATCACACTTAGGAATATCTCTAACGTAAGGCCTTATAAAGGGCCAGAGAAAGCTTCTTTTTTATACTATGTAGTGATCTAACTAAAGTATAAAAATACGTATTCTACACATACTTATATAACTTTTAATACATTGTATTTAAATTTGCAAAAATTTTTTGAAATCGATACACAAGTGTTTTACATACAGTTAATTTATGTTAGCCCACTGCGCGCATAAGATTTTAAAACCTACAGTTTTGTTACGGTATTTCCTTAAAATCCCTCATGATCAATTTACTATTAATTAATTCAAATAAAACGTATTACTCACAGCTCACAGAGCTTTAAAAATGTATTTAAAATACTTAAACATGGATCCAAATTTATATGCAAATCGTACTCACAATACTTATCACGTTCCTGGTATTAGGAAGTTCTGGTATTTATTATAATGGAGCTTTTCCCAGTAGTTAAAGTTAGGTGCTCGAAAAACGTCAATCTATCCTTGTATAAATAATATCGATACAAAGCCACGGTTTTATTATTAAGTTTATTGTATTAAGTATGAAATTGAGTTTTTCTTTGCGTAACACACTAGTTGAAAAGAATTGATTGAAAAGAAAATTAGATTTCGATTACACATTATTCCTTTCTGTATTCAATCAATTATTTATTTATTTACTACGTTAAGTAAATTTTATCAAATAATAGCGTTTTACTTGAATGACAGATTTCCCTACCAACTAATATCTACAAGAATATTAATATGTTTATATAATATTTAAAATAATGTGGTTCGTTCTGTTTTATGAAGATTATATTGTCAAATTCATTTTAAGGTGGTGGTGCTAACTACGTGAAAACATGATTCTATTTATCACTTACAACTTCAATATTGAAATTGAAAGCATGAGTATGTTTTGCTCCTTAAATTGGAAAATATTGAGGGATCTATTCTTTACAACATGAGAAAAGCTAGCGCATTTTATATACTCACTTCAATCAAATGCCAATCAACCAACGAAATATATTCCCATGGAATATTCTTACAAATAGAATAATATGACATTCCCTCCCGAATACAAAATGGGAGCGTTATATCCGTCCTTTGATTCTCCAATACGGAAAGTGGTTTCAAAAATTATTCCACACACGATCCTATTCTGGTTGCTAATGCTTTTACAAAAAAAAAATCTCATGAAATGAGATTTACCAATAACACAGATTTGTCACAGGACGTAGATACAGTAACGCGTCCTATTTGTATTCCGCACGTACTAATGCCTAACATTAACGAACCGGAAGGACAACCTTCGAAAAACAACAATCCTATTAGGATAATAAAAAAAGGTCCTCACGTGAATTGGTATCCATCGACGTCCGATGTCCCTTGAGTCGTATTACGCACACGTGAAAAAAAAAGTAAAAAGTCAAAGCATATGTCACGGGTTTGAAACTTGGGCACGTATTTCGTATTTGGAACACTCGCGGCGCGGACTGACAGGGCGGGCGGACGTCTTGCCTCCTCCGCAGTTGGGCGGCGAATGATCGTCAGGCAGGTGTGAAACCTCCGGCTATGCACAATGATATACGCTAGTCGTGGGGAAATCCAGAAATCACTTTGATTCGCCCCGCGTAATTGTCTGAGCGATTAGGTCTAATGAGTGCCCGGAGCGGGAAGACTTTTTTCACGTATAATTGGGCGTTTCGAGGCGAAAGTACGTGTTTGTGTTGCTCGTAAATTGACAAAATGCGCTTGGTAATGACTGGGGAAGTGTTCATGGAAATATTATTCATATTTTATTTATTTCATCACTCTTATAATAACCAGGATTCGAATAAGTATTTTAACAAGAAAGAACGATTTATATTATGCCTTTTCTTAGTATTTTAACTGGATACTAGGACTTTTATCATAGAGATTAAACTGAAACAGTTTAATGGGTAGTTCGTGATTATGTAGTTTTTGTTAGTAAAATACCTCGAATATTATAAATGCTTATTATCATCAGCCTATATATACGTGCCCACTGCCGGGGCATAGGCCCACCCTAAGCTAGGAGGATCAGACCTTAGTCAACCACACTGGCCAAGTGCGGGTTGGTCGATTACACACCCTTAGATATTTTTCATTGGTGGTGTGTAGGTTTTCTTATCTTCACCATTAAAGCGTTAAATAATAGAGCATATGAATTTCATATTTGAAAACACAATGGTACGAGGCGGGGTTTGAACTGGCGACCTCTCACATGGGAAGCAACGACCTTAACTGAGTGGTTTATTGTATGAGCATTTAAAAAGGGACGTCGATTGGAGAGTTCCAATCGACGCTATTTTCAAATGCTCATACAATACTCGTATACACAAACCTACGTTTATCTAGCCTAGCTATCTTAGAATTAGTCTTTATGGGTCTACACGCGATTTAGGAACTAATTTTAGTGTAACGGAACGCGAAAGTCTAAAATCTTACTTAGCTATCTTAGGTTCTGGACATTGATTTGTGTTTTATATCATGATTTATCCATGAATGATACCATGATTTATCCATGTTTTATCCATGAATGTCATCTTATTAATTTAAGTCAATTTAAATCCATTTTCAACTTAAAATAAATCAACATGTAATTAATTATATTACAAAATGACGCCGTTAACGCGCTATTCAGCAACTTGTTTTTATGAAACCATCGGTCCCTGAAAGGAGTTTTACCATTCCAATTTTCAATATTAAATATCTCAATCAATATTCAATAATGTAACTTAATTATTACTTGTTCAACTTTATCGAATGATCGAGAAACCAAAGCAAAATTCTTTGAGACTCTAATTAACACAGTTGATTGGAAATGCCAATTAAAAATCGAATGAATACAATCCTTCGCGGGTATTACTTACGGTTTGTAAATTAAATTTTATAGCGTTAAAAACCGGAATTATTTAAGATAATTTTAATAAATATCTGGGACATTTCCTCACATGGGTCTGACCCCAATCTAAGCAGAGCTTATCCTATGGGTGTCTGAGACTGTTATACATGCATATAATATATTTATAAATACATACTTACAAACATAATCACACCTAGACACGGAACAAACACCGATGTTCATCACACAAATATTTTTCCCGATTGGGAATCAAACCCACGACTCTTGGAACCGCTAGCCAGGGTCACTAACCACTGGTCCACCGAGCCAGTCTAAATTAATATATTAATCTATGAATAAAATATTGAACAATCTATCCATTCATAGAATCATATTCGTAGATATCTGTACTAAATAAACAACTAAATATTAGTCTTTATGGGTCTATACGCGTTATTAGGAGTAGCAAATTACATAGCTACTTACTGCCCGACGTTTCGACTGGGTTACACCAATCGTGGTCGCGAGCGAACTGGCGCCGCCCGTCTTCGTCTGCCACAGCGGTTGTGAATTTCTTGATCCACCCCCGAACCAGCACTAATGTCATTTGTACAGCTACCCACATTTGTCTGACACACAGCACTCACTGTACCCAGGTTTATTTTAGACGTAACATTCCGCGGTATGCACTTATTGATCACTGGATTCCATGCCGACGATAATTTAAATCCATCTTCCCTATTGAAATTCCTGTGCTTCTTTATTTCAATAGCTTCTCGCAACTATTCTCGTATGATAGTGATATGATAAAGAAATAAACAATTATTCCATTCTATTTTATTTTTATCCCTGTAAATAAGAAGGCGGAAAAGGTTAGAACACCCTTGTTGATAGGCAAGACATTTATTTGTAATCGTCATAACCAAAATCAGTTGGACAACATTATCACAGAATAGTTAGTTAGTAGAATAGTTTACGAACAAAATGTTGTATTATAATAATAAAAAGTATAATAATATTAAAGTAACACCAAAAAAAAACTAAAGAAAATACTTTGAATTTATCAAAAAAACTTAACATAAATACAATGTCATTTATAAAATACACGAGCTTTACTTTCACAAAAAACTCAGTTCAGAAATACAAATGATACAATGAGCATTGAGTACCATGGAAAATAAACATTGCTTATTTATTTAGTCCCTTTACAGACTTTCAAGAAACAGCTCGCGGCCTTATATAATTAAGGATTTTAATTAATTAATTTAGAAGCGCAAGAAATTTTATTGTTTTCATCTTTTGTGAACTAAGAGAAAATCGTTATTGAAATCGGTTCACATTTTCTGTTTCTCAACGAATCAAAAAGTAAATCCCTACTCTTTATTTAATATTATAAATCCGAAAGTAACTCTGTCTGTCTGTCTGTTACGCTTTCACGCATAGAGTACTAGACCAATTTAAATTAAATTTGGTACAGATATAGTCCAGAGCTTAGGAAGGTTATAGGCTACTTTTTAATCGACTGCGCCATAAGGAAGTAATGTTTTACCCGTTAAACGTCTGTGCGCGGACGGAGTCGCGGGCGGTAAACTAGTATTCATATATTTTGAATACTTTCACACCTTAATATATTTGAAGGAAATGAGAGCATATATATACACATACAAATATTATAAAGCTTAGAGTTTGTTTATTTGAACGCGCTAATCTCAGGAACAACTGGTTCGAACTGAAACAATATTTTTGTGTTGGTTGGTCTATCCATTTATCGAGGGAGGTTTTACGCTATATAACAACAGACACGGAACAAACACCGATGTTCGTCACATAAATATTTGTCCAGGGTGGGAATCGAGCACACGACACGAATCGAACCGTAGGTAGCCAACCTGGTGCCGTAGACAACGTAACACTATCGAAACGATAACGAAGTTCGAAAAGAACTCTGGAGCCTCTACAACTACGTAGAGACATTGCCGGTCTTAGTGTTCTCTACCGTCTCTTTAATGGGGAATGCTCTGAAGAGCTATTTCAGCTAATCCCTCCCTCCCCTTTCCACTCCCGAACGACACGTGCAGGACAGCGCTGCCATCCACATACAATGCAGTCGCTGGTGGCTCGGACTAAGAGGTTCAGCTCTTCATTTCTGCCCCGTGCCATTAAGGCATGGAATGCCCTTCCAGCTCATGTTTTCCCTCACTCCTATGATCCCGGGCTCTTCAGGCGGGGCGTGAAACGGCATTTAAGCAGGCCTTCAGGGTGAGTGCGACAGGCGCAATATGATCTATTGTGCCTGTCGACCTCATATTTGGATCTCACTACCGCTTACCATCAGGCGGAGTGTGGTCATCTTGTTTGCCTATTATAAAAAAAAAAAAAAGAACAAAATGTATTGTGACCACGTGATTTATCGCGTCTAATGTCAATCCCATACATATTATTATTTTCGAATTTCGTTAACGTTTCGATATTGTTACTTTGTCTAAGACCCATGGTCACTAACCACTGCTCATATTAAAGCTACTTACTGGCCGACGTTTAAAAAAATCTTCTACATACGGCTTTCTCCTTTCATCACGCTGAAGATGGTTATCGTTAACTCACGTTTAAATTAAGCTCTGTAATGCACAAAGAGACTGAAATATTTCACTTTTCAAATGTTGACTCGAACTATACTGAATAAGTCCGCACTATAATTTTGTTCCCGACTGGCATTGTAAAGTTTAAACAAGAGATGGTACGGGCAAGTTGGAAACTCCGTATTGTTTTATTTTTCATATTCCAGCCGAAACTTTGTAGAGGAGACAAAAATGTATGATTAGGTGCAAAGTTTTGCTGACATCTTTTTTCTGTAGAAGAACGTGAGAAATGTGTATTACTTTCTTTTTTTATAACAGGCAAACAAGATGACCTCACTCCACCTGATGGTAAGCGGTAGTGAGATCCAAATATACTGATGTAGGCTTAACTAAATATGTACATTATGTGGTTATATAATTTAATTGTTATTCGTTTATTTTTAAGTAATGCATTGCCCATAAGGGCGTTGATGGGCGTCGATGGCCGAGTGGTTAAGGTCGTCGCTTGCTATGCGAGAGGTCGCCATTTCAAACCCCGCCACATACCGCTGTGTTTTCACATTTGAAATTCATATGTACGATTATTCGACGATTTAACGGTGAAGGAAAAACGTCATGAAACCTGCAAACCTATGAAGAAATTCGTAGGTTGTGTAGTTGACCAGCGTGGTTGACTAAGTCTGATCGCCCTAGTTTAGGGTAGGCCCGTGCCCCAGCTGTGTATACGGGCTGATGATAATGATTGTCTATAAATAATTTAAACATCCAAAGAGTGTACCGCTAAAGAATACTTAAAATTACCGACACCTAACACAAAGAAAAACAGAAGACGATTGCAGCAATTATCTTTCAGCTGTTTCGGTCGCACGAAATTGTATCCATTTTTGAAGGATCGGTTGTTTGTCCCGTCATTTTGAGTCGAAACAAAAGAAACTCAATATTTTCCCCCTAAACATAAATGGGAATTTGCCGGTAAGCCACTGGAATGGCCTTTTCGACGCAAACCCACGCTATAATTTCGGCAAAGGCAACACAATTCCAATTTTAATTGCAGTCTTATTTGTAGTAACACCAATTATTGTTTGGTCCCTGGAGTCGGTCATTATGAAATATGGGTGCCCTTACCACTGGTATTCATATAAACGTGGTCCACAATAATTTAAATACAAAATAATAATTAGGTATATTTTATTCCCAAAGAGTATATTGGATGAGTTTCTATCTGAATCAATTTCAGTTTTATCTAAATGTGGCTACTAATATTTGTCGTTTACGGATTATACTCGCGTGTATTGTCATTCTAAACATATTATTTAGAGTTCTGACGTTTCGAGCACTTTACAGCGCTTGTGGGCAAGACTGCGTGACAGGATTGATTTTTTTTCATACTAGCTTTCCGCCCGCGACTTCGTCCGCGTGGATATGTCTAACGGGTAAAACATTACTTCTTTATAGCGCAGTCGATTAAAAAGTGGCTTATGTCCTTTCCCAGGCTCTGGACTATATCTATACCAAATTTCATTTAAATCAGTTCTATGCGTGAAAGCGTAGCAGACAGACAGACAGAGTTACTTTCGCATTTATAACATTAGTAAGGACTAGTAAAGATAAGGATGTTTAGTGTTCGCGCAAATAATAGAAAATACTCGTAATTATTATAAAATGAATATTTATATTTCCAATACGAGTATGATAATGGCATTTTTGTCTCTTAACTCTACATGTGAGTTAAAGATTCTTCACAACTCTCAACTACGAGTTAGTATCGAATGTGGATCCGTGGTAGTACTATTCCCATCGCGTGACAGAATTGATTATCACACCATAAACACAGGGGCAACTACGAACGACTACGTACTTTTTGTTCGAGTGCCATTTTAGGCGGTTTACACTTGAAGACTACGAATAAAGAACATTTAAAAAAATATTAGTCTTTATGGGTCTACACGCAATATTAAGAGTAGCAATTACGTAACTACTTACTAGTATTAGTGCTGGTTCGGGGGTGGATTTAGAAATTCACAACCGCTGTGGCAGACGAAGGCGGGCGGCGCCAGTTCGCTCGCGGCCATGATTGGTGCAATCCAGTCGAAACGTCGAGCAGTAAGTAGCTATGTATTTGCTACTCCTAATATCGCGTGTAGACCCCTAAATACTAATGTTTAGTGTAATGGTATAAGAAAGTCTAAATATTTTTAAGCTATTGCATATTTTTTATCGCGGGCTATGAGCGCGGTGACCGAACCAAGAAATTCCGTAACGAAAAAACCGGACAATCGTCTAACGTCTTTTCAGTTCAGTAGACTTTGGCACGGTGTTTGTGTGCGTGCGGTTAGACGTATTGTACGACTCTACGAAACTCGCACGAATCGAGACGAGCTGCTCCGAAATTGGAAGATGCTATGCAATAGCTATACCGCGGCAGTCCCAGAGTGCCACACGTCTTTATTTTTTGTTCTTGTCATAAAGTGGCGTGGAAAAGATGGTGTTACGATCTAGTTTAGCTATCAAAGAGCTGGAAAGTCATAGAGTTAGATAGAGAGCAGTGGACAGTTTTATAGCTGCTTTTCTTTATCTAGTAAAATAAAATCATAATCTATGAATAGTTTTGAACAATCTTATGCTAACAATAACGTTGTTTTGTTTGTAATCGAAGTATTAATTATCTAAATCTTTATTTTCTTAACATGTTTTATCTTACTTCGTTAATAATATTTATAAATAATTTCACTTATTATTTATTACACGATTCACTTGATCGGTAGAAAAAACAACTAATATAGGGAATATTCGTTTTTTTTCAGACGTTAAGTGTAAATCTCACTTAAGCGCTTTGTGTTAGAGCCTTTTTAGCTTGTTTGTAATCTATTACATGTAATGTCGATGTGAAATTACATTTACATTGAAGCACGAGTGAGCTACAAGTCTTAATTAACAATTAAAATTTATTGTGTGGATAGTATAAATGTTATTTCGTTTTAGTATGGAAATGGAATGAAATCTTTTCATAACATTTTAGATCTAAAAGGGAAAGGCAACACTTCAAAGATCATTGTTTTGTGTCCTGAGAGTAATTGACATGATAATGATGATGACATCTAACTAAATACATAACACTGTTATATCTGTTTGTCAATTAAGGATTTTTTTAAGGAAGTCCGTGGGTATAAAATTGGAATTTATATTAGTATTTATACTTAATCCGTTCATCCTGTTAAGCTGTTAAAACTAAAGCTTCTAATTCACAGTTCGAAAAATTCCGCTTTTTGGGAACGGAGGGAGTCCTGTGGCTTTTAGCTGCTGAATACCTTCTATAATATTTATTTTTCATGCTTTCTAGGTGATTTTGAGCGGCTCAATATGGTCTTTTATGCCTATCGACCTCATAATGTGGTTCTTACTACCGGTTACCTTATGGTGGAGTGAGTTCATATTGTACGTATATTCTAAAATATATAATCAAGAAACTAAGCATGATATGGGACCTTTATTTCTTGTAAAAAGACTCGCACTGGACCGCATTTTAAAGCGAGTTATGAATACCAAAAGACAGTATCAGAAAGACAGGTAGAGTTATGAATACAAAAAAAATTGAGCAGTACTACTACGACAATAATTATCGGCATACATTGGAACAAGTATCCACCATTACTCGTTCTCATTCCAACGGCTTCCGGAACTAATCCTACAATTAAAAATGTATGAAGAATGCCGAGTGTTTAATTAAAAGTTAGGTAATCGCACCACCTGTCCGTCAAACGAGCTGGCTGGTATAAAGCGGGGAATCAGACGGTTGAATAAAAAGCTATTTTCGTGATCGTTAGACGCAATTAGATCGCGTTGGATAGAAATCCGATTTCTATTTGCGAAGGCTAAAATAACGCATCGAACGAACAACTGGAACCAGTATCTGAAAATGAAAGGAAGCTATCCTAAAATAAAATTGTATGTGGTATTGCTTGATTGCTTCAAACATTCATGTTTACTACTTACAAATAATAATAAAAAGCGCTTTACACTTCTGAACGACACGTGCTGGACAGCGCTAAATAAGTTCAGACCACAGCGGATGAAGTTAAAAAAAACTATTTATTAAAATTAATCCTAACTGAGTACAACTGGGTGATCCTCGATGGATCGCGGCAAGTTTAATACTAAAGTAAATTATTGGAAAACTACTGTGACAATGTATTGCAGTGTCAGCTAATCGACATACGATACAATCAAGTGCTGACACTGCGCCCTCATTACTTTGAACAAAAACAATTTTAAAGGAAATATTGCGAAATCTACTGTAAGGCTTAGAACAGAATCTAGAAAAATAAGGCTATGTATGTATAAACTATTGAGTGACGACTGTTGCACTTAACACGCTGCCACATGCAATGTAGGCGCTTGTTGGTCGGACCCAGAAGTTCAGGTCCTTTTTTCTGTCCCGTGTCATTAAGGCATGGAATGCGCTTCCAGCTCATGTTTCTCCCCCTTTTGTGATCCCGGGCTCTCCAGGCGGGGCAGGAAACGGAATTTAAGCAGGCCTTTAGGATGAGTGCGACAGAATCGATAAGGTTTATTGTGCATGTCGATCTCATAATGACGTGGATCTCACTACCGCTTACGATCAGATGGAGTGATGACTCACTCCTATTAGCCTTTTAAGAAAGAGCGCTCTATGTAATGACTAGTAATAACCAATATCTGGTACCTACCTTAGTTTAATAAAATGTTTACTCACGTTACCTATGGAGTAAGAGAAACATTTTATTACCTATTCAGATATACCATATAGCCAAAAGGTCCCAAAACATTACGTGTTTTCCTCACCCGCCGTTCACACAACGAAATTCTCTTTTCAAAATGTCCTCACCGGAAGTGACCGACCTCTTATTAACAATGTGCTAACGTAAGCTCGGTAGTTCCGGTTCCGGTTGGAATGTGGTGGGAATGCTGGATACCTGAGATTAATGTGGATAGGGAAGATTTAATGGCCCTTAATTGCTAGTAAGAATACTCCATTAGGTAGTACGAAGAATATTAACGGTTTTGTGCAAAACAATTTATGTGCCATAATATGCATAATATTGTCATGCCTTCTATTTAGTTTTCTAGCTGAATAGATACCAATCTATACAAGTACTAATGAATAAAACATAAATATAATATTATACAACATCATATACATTGTTTTTATCCCGTGGTAAGTAGCTTAAGTACGTGTGGTACGGATATCAGAAACAACAGTTAATACACAAATTTACTTCAATATATTCAACAACGCACCCAGACACGGAACTTACACTGATGTTTGTTACATCAATATTGTCCTGGGTAGGAATCGAATCCACGACTCTTCGAACCGAAATAGTCAATCGAAACAGTGACTAGTAACTAGGTCACTAACCACCGTTCCACCGAGAAAGTCAATAAATAAAACTCATTAGTAAGCTTAAAAAAATCAAAATCAAATTGTGTCTATATTGCTTGCCAGATTAGCATGCATAAGTGGCAGAGGGCTGTTCATATCAGCCCATCATATTTCGGAGAAGATACGGCGTCTCGGCAAATGTAGTGTGGGACACTCTCAGGCCAGGTGGAGTGGCAGGTAAGAGCTGGATGCGAGTAGCCGAGAATAGGCGGGAGTGGCGTGCATTTAGAGAGGCCTACCTACGTCTAAAAGTGGACGAACTTACAGATCGCTGATGATGATGCTGATGATAGATATTTTATTTTTATTGTTTTAAGTGGTCTACAAGTTCAAAGTCGCTAAGCGGGCTATGGAAAGAGCTGTACACGGTGTGTCTCTGCAGGAATCAGAAATGACGTGATCTGGCAGAGAACCAAAGTCATCGACATAGCTCATCGCATCAGCAAGCTGAAGTGGCAGTAGGCTGGACAAATCGCTGAAGAAGACGAGTTCTAGAGTGAAGACCGCGTCTCGGCAAACGTAGTGTAGGACGCCCTCAGGCCAGGTGGAGTAACGATCTGCGCGGGACGGCTGGTAGGAGCTGGATGCGAGTAGCCGTAGGTAGACAGAAGTGGCGAGTATTTAGGGAGGCCTATGTCCAGGAATGGGGGCTGACAATTTTTCTCATTTACTTATACTATCAACCACTCAACTCAAAGGTAAAAATGTCGAATATCGGTTTATGAAGAATAGCCCAATGGAAGTCCCATTAAGAGTAGCTACGATTTAGAACGGAGTACAGAACTTATTACATTGAGTTTTCAAATGAACTCTGCGTGTGAGTACTTATAAATTAACAATCTCCTGACCGGGCAAAGCATGTAAATCCCTTAAAAGGAAACTAGTCGATGGTGTAAGGGCAGCCACATACGATGGCTTATATTTATTAACTAGTGACCCGTCCTTGCTTCGCTTCGGGTAAATTACACATGAAAATCTTCTTCTTGAATCCCTCTATTTATTAAAAACACCCACCAAAATCCGTTGTGTAGTTTTAAAAATTTGAGTATACATAAGGCAGAGATGCGGACTTTATAGTATGTAGTGATTAAACATACACGTTGTTGAATACGAATACCATGAATACCAAATACAAATGGATAAAGTGGATACTTTATCTACTTTAGACTCATCTGACTTTGCGAATTATTTAATTACTAATAGCACTTTTTCTTTTTTTATAATGGGCTAAAAAGATTACCTCGCTCCACCTGATGGTAAGCGGTAGCGAGATCCACATATAAGGTCGACAGGCACAATAGACCATATTGATCCAGTCGCACTTATCTTGAAGACCTGCTTAAAGGCCATTTCACGTCCCGCCTGAAGAGCACAGGATCATAAGAGAGAGGGAAAACATGAGCGGCAAGGGCATTCCAAGTCTTAATCACACGTGGCAGAAGACTAACTATGAACTTCAAAATCATTGTAGTTGTAAGAATGAATTATATTTTACACATGAGTGCTTGAATAAAAGTAGTTAACTCAAATAGGCAAATAGGCTCCAGCCAGAATACCAGCGCCACAGCGGCTTTATGTCGTTGTGGCATATGCTGAGGCTGGGACCTAGTTGACCACTTATATTACTTACTTATACACATAAATGTTGTGTTCCATGTTGATTTCTTGTTTTCTTTGTTGTTCTGTGGTCAATAAATATATTTTATTATTATTATTATTAGTTTGTACCTATGTAACATTTGAGCTAGCACAAATCTGCAGATACTATTATTTTCGTTCACCAAATTTCAAAATCTGTCTAAACTCTACATCTAATCTATCAACATAGTAGGTATGCGCCTGGCCCAAACACGAAGCTCACATGAATCTACGATCTACGGGTTTATGATAAAACTTTAATCCGTTCCGGGTGGACGCTTCGCTAACTTCGTAATAGGAAAGTGCTGTATTCAAACTGATCCGGTACAATGGACGTCTATTTTCACAGTGTCGGCGCGTCAGTTCTCAATATCGGTTTTCGGTGGCATCCGAGGGTTGTGGATTTTAGTTATCAAAGCAGTGTTTGGCCGGCCATTCGTTTGTTTATAAGTTTTCCGTTGGTGGTTGCTTTGGTTTGACGGGAAGATAGATCAATTACTGAATGGATAGTCATATAACGACATATTACTATTTAGTATTATTATTACTACTTATAAGAAGCGTCGATGGCCGAGTGGTTAGGGTCGTTGCTTGCCATGCGAGAGGTCGCCAGTTCAAACCCCGCCAGGTACCAATGTGTTTTTCAAATTTGAAATTCATATATATTCATATACCATCATTCGACGCTTTAACGGTGAAGGAAAACATGCACACCTATGAAGAAATTCTAGGTTGTGTAGTCAACCAACACGCAATTGGCCAGCGTGGTTGACTAAGGCCTTACCGCCCTAGTTTAGGCCCATGCCCCAGCAGTGGGGACGTATATGGGCTGATGATGATTACTACATATTTTGGCTGGCTCGGTGGAAAAGTGGTTAGTGACCCAGAATCACAACCTACGGTTCCAAGAGTCGAGGGTTCGATTCCCACCCGGGACAAATATTTTTTGACGAACATCGGTGTTTGTTCCGTGTCTGTGTGTTATTAAATATTTTTAAGTATATTTGTGTAACACAAGTGCTTAAGCTACTTACCACGGGATCAGATCAATGTATGTGATGTGATGTAATATTTATTTATTTATTTAATACTAGCTGTGCCCGCAACTTCGTCTGCGTAGAATAGTAACTTTACACATTACATTTTTTTTGTCTAAGCAATAATCTAGCCTGAGAGGAGAGTGGTAGCTAGGACTCACAAAATAATTTTACGCATTTTAGTACTAAAACCACGATAAAAACTTTAATTTATTTGACAGGAACTGGGTTCAATGGTTGCAATCAGCATACTGTACCTATGTAGTGATGTTTGATATCAGGATAACTTTAAAAGGTAAAAAATACAAAACTACCGATCCACTGTCTCAAAATATCTATAAAGAATGTGTGTTGCCATGTGACGAATTTATCAATATTTGCTTTGCTACTTTGTTTTGTGCCACTTTTGCGCATTGTTTTTGTATATTTCTCGTAGATTGTATTGTATTCGTAACACTGAGATAATAACGTAAAGCGCAATAAAATATAACTTATGAATTACTTTTTGTATTTGAAACAATATTGCGAAATAATAGAGCATAGTGACATCTCTTTAACTAACCAAGAACTAAACACTCATCACGTCATATCAAATCTGACAGCATTTGACATGACTTGCCAGCTAAGAATGTGATAGTTGGGGAGCCCAACGGGAGTTTTTGGAGTATTGATCAGACTCAGACTCTGTCTTGTAAGATTTTTAAATGGGAGACTCCTTGCACCCTTTCATGTACCTCTGCCGTGTATGTACACTTCATACGGGAGGGAAGGGGTGCGTGATCGTAAATAGGATAACTGCTGATGCTAATTACAAAGACACTGTTAAAAGAATTGGGCAGAATTATGAAGAACTAATAATCTCTGATGGTTTCCATCCATCCGACCGTAGAATCGCGCCTATAACAACAATTACTAAAACCTTTGACACAACAAAGATCCAAGGGGCACTTGACCAGTTTTCTAATGATCTATGTGATTTTATTTGTAACGATCTGTATATACGATAACTTTCTTTAATTTTATAATGTCCAACATTTTTACGTGAATGTTTATAAATTTCCCTTTATTTGCTTAGAATAGCGATATAATATCGAACAGTCTATCAATTGGAACAACACAATCTACCAATGTAAGCCAGCAAGCAAAGCAAAAACCATACCGAAAACCAGGTAATAGAGAAATGTAGCGAATTCAATAAACCTTTGAACCTGGCCTTTGTGGATTATTCAAAGGTTTCGACGGTATCACCCACATCAACCCATTTAGCTTTCTCTTCTACAGCAAAACATCGAACCCACATATAGAAAAACTTCTCCAAATCATTTAACAACAAAGCACAGCCGATATCAAACTGCACACTGAAGGCCTGACATTCAAAATACAAAAAAGAGTTAAACAGGTTTACTCCCTATCGCCACAGCTTTCAGTAGCACGCTCCAAGAAGTCTTCAGGCCACTATGATATTCTTAGGAAACAAAAGGAATTGGTGTAGAGGATAGGCGACTGATAAACTTTCGCTTTGCAGATGACATTTTCCTAGACGAAATACGTATACATCGACAGAAATTGAATAAATGCTCGAACAACTGAGTGCAGAAAGCGTTGACGTTAGACTGACGATGAATAGATCCAAAACCAAGGTCATGACCAACAGCATCACTGATTTGGTGGATTGCAGTCAACAGGCAGGTGAAGCAATATGTAGAGGAGCATACTTGAGCTAGGCAGTCTCCTTCGAAATCAGGCAGGACAAAGAAATAATCCGTAGAGCAGACAACGCCTGGAAAAGCTTCTGGTCCATGAATGGGTATATGAAGGGTGATCTTCTTATATCACTAAACCGCAAACTCATCGGCGTTTTCATACTGTCTATCCTAACACATCTTGGTCCCCCACCGAAAATCAGAAGTCCAAACTCAAGGTTTTACAAAAAGCTATGAAGCGGAGTATCGTAGGTATTAAGTTAAAATAAAATATACCACCATCCACTCCCGTACTGGTATTGTTGTTGGTTAAAACTGATGTATCAATGGGCGGGGAATGTGATATGAATTGTGCGAGGATGAAGAACAATAGATGGACCAGACTTGTTACACATCGCGTGCCTGAAGACGATTTTCGCCGAAGAAGATCTGAAAAAAGGTGGTATGACGATCTGGTCCATGTATCAAAGAACTGGCAAGTCCTAGCATTGGACAGAGAGCAGTAGATGAGTTTAAAGGATCTTTGCCCAGCAGTCAGGTGATACAGGTTAAGAAAAAAAATTACAGATTATTATACAGCAGGACTTCGATATCAACTTGAACCTCATGCATAAAAATGTAACGCGCTGAAGTATCTCAAGATTGTGTGTTTTTCAACAGACGCAAAGATTAATTATAACTTTGTGGTCCAAATCGTTACAATGTCACTTTTTAGGGATTATTTAACATGCACTTTGAATGACTGACACGGTCAAAAAACTTTTTTTTTCGACAGCTTGTTACCAGGTAGCCCTCCTGCATTAATCGCTGTCCCCCCACTTATAAAGAAAGTGTAATATACTTTTCGTTATCTTTCTATTCCGATTCCATGTCGTTCGAGTAACTGCAAATCTAGCCATTTACCTCCCCTACTATGACATTTTGCTCAATAAAGTAGTCCGTATAGTCCTAGTCAGAAGGTTCATTTTGGTCGATACTTATACTTTTACCATTTTTGTATGTGGTCTAATAAAGTTAGATTTTAACTATCCTACAGGAATTTCTGTGACTAAAAGTGTTTATGATCTTGCCCGGGGATGTATGGTACCACCATGCAAAATTTCATTTAAATCGGTGTAATAGTTTCAGAGATCAGTCATTTATTTCGGTTTTTTGAATATCCCACGGGAACCAGTTAACTGTCAGTGATTTAAAGTATCCTATGCATTTTTCCGGAATTTAAAATACCTTCGTGTAAACTTTCATTTAAATTGGTTCAGCCGTTTAGGAGGTCAGTCGAAACAAACAAACAAACAGACAGAGACACAATTTTTTTTAAGTATGGGGTTGTGTTCTGCTACTCTCAAAACATATCCCTGACTGGTTTTTTTTGCGTTTTTCAAAAAAGTACAAGAATTTTTACCTCTACGTTTTTATTATAGTATATAGATAGATAGATTACAAGGGATGCAAGGGATTTTATATAACATCGTATTTAAATCCAAGCCAACCTCACCTTCACGTGGTGCATCCTGTTGACAAACGGACGAGGCTCTGGCGCTCCACCCACCAACACGCATTGGACCAGCGCGGTGGGTTACGATCCAATGCCTCTTAATTTATTCTCCAAATTATGACAGGGATGCAAGGGATTTTATATAACATCGTATTTAAATCCAAGCCAACCTCGCCTTCACGTGGTGCAACCTGTTGACAAACGGACGAGGCTCTGGACCAGCGCGGTGGGTTACGGTCCAATACCCCCTAATTTATTCCCCAAATTATGACAGGGATGCAAGAGATTTTATATAACATCGTATTTAAATCCAAGCCAACCTCACCTTCACGTGGTGCATCCTGTTGACAAACGGACGAGGCTCTGGCGCTCCACTCCACCAACACGCATTGGACCAGCGCGGTGGGTTACGATCCAATGCCTCTTAATTTATTCTCCAAATTATGACACGACAATTACAAAGACGGCCCCTGGGTGCTCCCGGCGGTGCCATCAGTGGGTCGAACCAGGACGGAGGCCAGGCCTGCTCTGGCGCCAGGGGTGCGAAGAATCCCCGGGCGAGATCGATTACCCGTCAAACGACTAATGCAACTGTTTACAAGGACACCGATATCTTAAATATAATTACATATAACGTAAATACTTTACGCACGGAGGAACGCCTGACAGAATTAGAAAACGCACTTAAAGATATTAAGTGGGACATCATAGGAATGACTGAAGTGAGGAGAGCAGGTGAGCACACTGAAGAGAGGAACGGCAATGTACTATATTATTTTGGGGAAGCCAATGGACAAGGCGGTGTAGGTGTTCTTGTTGCTAATAAATGGAAGAAGAACATAATCGCGTTTATTGGCTACTCAGAAAGAGTAGCAGTCCTTAAGTTTCAACTTAGGGCTGGTAAGATCTTAACGATTATCCAAGCTTATGCACCTACGACTAGCCATAACGATGAAGAAGTGGAAGACTTCTACGATACACTCAATCGAGCTTGTGATGAACATCGTGGAGCATGGACTATGACAGTCGGCGATTTTAATGCTAAAATTGGAGTCAGACAAGACACTGATAGCACGGAAGTGGTTGGTAGTTATGGACTGGGAGAACGCAACACTAGAGGTGCTCGATTGATTTCTTTTTCTTTCGACCAAAATTTTAAATTAGAGAATAGTTACTTTTTCAAAAAACGTCGTTGGACCTGGTCATCACCGGGACATAGATAATTTAACGAGATAGACTATATAATGACCTCCGATATAAATATTGTCAAGAACGTGAGCGTTATCAATAAATTTAAATTTAGTTCGGACCACAGACTTTTGAGGGCAAAAATAAAATTTAACTTTAAAATTCATAGATCAAAACTTTTTAAAAACCCAATTAGACGCTTAAATTATGACATTCTCAGTAATAACTTCGAAGATTTTAATCTTGAACTCACTAACCATTTCAAAAGCTTAACCATTGACCCTTTAGATGTCGACGCTCAGTACGAAAATATTATAACTGCAATTAGAAACTCAAGTAATAAAATCAATGTTACTAAAAAGAAACTCAGCAGACTAACTAACGACACCAAAATTTTGATAGAGAAAAGGCTTGCCGGTAGAATTGGAACATCTGATTACAGACAGCTTGATAAAAAGGTAAAACGTAGCATTCGAAAAGACATTAGAAACCACAACACTCAATTGATAAAGGTAGCTTTACAGAGGAACACGTCATTAAGATGTGCAAAACAAGGGAAGCGTGAAGTCAAAAACCTGGATATCTAGCCTCATAGACAAAGATGGAAACAAACATCAGAGCCGTGACAAGATTACGGAAATATGTACAGATTTTTACAAAACCCTTTATTCTGACGAGAACAATAGAAATAACACAATTGATTATCAGTACTCAGATTTCGATATCCCTAAAATTACTCCTCAAGAAGTGAACATTGCCATCAAGAGTTTGAAATATAATAAAAGCCCCGGAGACGATGGTGTAACAACTGAAGCTTTGAAAATCGGCAAACCTAGTTTAAGGCCGTATCTGACCAGCCTATTCAATGCTATTATTACGACTGGGATTATACCGAAGAACTTCTGCCATTCTAACATCATTCTACTGCACAAAAAAGGTGACATTGCCAACATAGAAAATTACCGACCGATTAGCCTTATTTCACATATTTACAAAATATTTATTAAAATCATTCAAAACCGAATAGAACATGTATTAGACTCTCACCAAACCCCAGAACAAGCCGGATTTAGACCCCACTTTTCAACCACAGATCACCTACACGCTATTAACCAAATCATAGAAAAGTTTTCTGAGTTTGACAAACCCCTATATATAGCTTGTGTTGCTTACTCTAAAGCATTCGATAGCCTAACCCATCAAGCCATGTTTTCAGCTCTTCAACAACACAATATCAATCCAGCCTATATTAAACTTATCCATCTCATTTACAATAGCAGCACCGCAAATATAAAATTACATGCTCCTGGCCCATTATTCAAAATTCTTAAGGGAGTAAAGCAAGGTGATCCACTTTCCCCCAAACTATTCACCAGTACCCTAGAAATCATCTTTAATAGTCTGGCAGAATCCTGGAAAACAAAAACCATTAAAATAGCAGACAGAAACCTAACGAACCTCCGATTTGCAGACGATATCGTCCTATTTGCCAATACTTCCTCAGAACTGCAAACAATGCTAGAAGAGCTGAGAGCGGCAAGTCTTGAGATTGGACTGACAATGAATAGAACAAAGACCAGAGTAATGACTAATAGCACGAAACGTAGGGTAATGGTCGATGGGCAGCTAATACAGTACGTCGATGAATATATCTACTTGGGCCAGATAGTCTCTTTCGCAAACCGCCAAGAAAAAGAAATTGAGCGAAGAATTGACAATGCCTGGAAGAGCTTCTGGTCCATGAAGGTTCACATGAAGGGACTTCTTCCACTCTCCCTTAAGCGAAAGCTTATCGACGTCTGTATACTGCCCGTCCTAACCTATGGTGCTCAAACCTGGTCTTTGACAAATCATCAAAAGTCCAAGCTCAAGGTATGCCAGCGAGCTATGGAGCGGAGCATTCTGGGGATAAAAGAACCGACAGAGTTAGAAATAGCATTATCCGCTCGAAAACAGGTGTAACCGATGTTGCTGAAAAGTCGGCGAAATTGAAGTGGGGCTGGGCTGGTCATGTTTGTCGAATGAACTCCGAGAGATGGGCAAATTGGTCACTCACTGGCAGCCGAGCAGTCGACGGCCAAGGGGAAGGCCAAAAGAGAGAAGGCTCGATGATCTGGACGCCCAACAACTAGCCATCTCTTGCTACCGATCAATAAACATAAAGTGAATTGGGGGAGGCCTTTGCCCAGCAGTAGGTCATCACAGGCTAGATAAAAAAAAAAAAAAAAAAAAGATTACAAATCGAGGTAACTCTCTACCTGTCTAACAAATCTACTGAACCTTTGGTACTTAGGTGCATTTGACTAATGACTCAGTACCAATAACTTAGGGGTGAGAGCCATCCGCTTCTCCGCAAGTCCGGTCATGATGACGAGTTTACTGCAAGCCGTCATGGATAAAGTACCTATAACACGACTGCTTAAGTGGCTGAATTTCGTATCAGATCAGTGTAAGTGATTTGTTAAATCTTTTATTGCGTACAAAAATTCTCATTTAAAGCGCAGTCAATATAAAGGTATTCATGTAATCTCATATACTTTCTTAGGCTTTAGACTATCTGTGTACCGAATTGCATCCAAATCGGGACAGTAGTTATAGAGGAAGATCCCAGAGCCGCCAGACATCACTTATTTTCTAATGGACAAAATATATACGATTGAGTAGTGGAGGGGTGTACTATCATCATATGACTAGTTACTACCTTGACCAGACGGCCATTTTTCAGATATCAACCAATCAAGGTACATAGAAACACTGCTCACCTCACTTAAATTCTGATGGCTGATTTTAACATATATTTCACACAATATCATTAAAAATCAGGATTCATTACTCCCAGACACATGCGGTCGGCGGTTTTACCTTACAGACGCTTTAAAGCTATGAAAAAATTTTTACTTTTACTTAATTTTACTTATTTTGTGATGCTTGATTTTTATATATGTTATTCAAACAACTATTTTAAAACGTTTTGCAAACGGACAGACCGATCCAAGGGGCCAAACATTCACCAGACCCAACTGTTTTAGATTTTTTTTTTAAATTGAATTTAGTTAAGTTTTCTAATAAAATAGTTTGTAAGGTACAATTCTATAATTATTGCGGTCAGATGAGCACTTTTTAGTTGTTTGAATAACATATATAAAAATCAAGCATCAGAAAATAAGTAAAAGTAAAATTTTTTTCATAGCTTTAAAGCGTCTGTAAGGTAAAACCGCCGACCGCATGTGTCTGGGAGTAATGAATCCTGATTTTTAATGATATTGTGTGAAATATATGTTAAAATCAGCCATCAGAATTTAAGTGAGGTGAGCAGTGTTTCTATGTACCTTGATTGGTTGATATCTGAAAAATGGCCGTCTGGTCAAGGTAGCAACTAGTCATATGATGATAGTACACCCCAACACTACTCAATCGTATATATTTTGTCCATTAGAAAATAAGTGATGTCTGGCAGCTCTGGGATCTTGGACCATTAAGTCGTAAAACCGTGACGTTTTGCATTTATGATATTTGAAAATTTGGTTTACCCAAAATCTTTGATCATAGTTTAAGGCGTATTCAATACAGTTGACAGATTTCTATTTCGTATCGGAATGAAGCTTCGACGTGCATAATCTCAAGACAACACGAATCAGAAGCAATGACCCAGAAAATTCAATTACCTTCGGTGGCATTCACGCATTCTAATGTACGAAGCCTGGGCGTTACCAAATCTAATCAAAGTTTATGGTCGCCCTTGCGGTTTTTGCCACTTTACCTTACTTAAGGGTGCGGATTTTGTACTTAAGATCTCGCGGATAGCAGTGTTTACTTAATCTTATTTTTAAATAAATAAAAAAATATCATCATCATCATCAGCCTATTCACCGTTGTCCACTGCTGAATACAGGCATCTTCTAAAACTTTTCAGCGCGACCGGTCTACGGCCACCTGCATCCAATAAAACCCAGCGATATTCACCAGGTCATCGGTCCATCTGGTAGGTCCCACACTGCGCTTTCCAGTACGTAGCCTCCAGTCAAGGATCTTTCTGACCCAACGACCGACCAATCTTAGTGCTACGTGGCCGTAATAAAATGAAATAAAAAAATATCACATCACATACCCATACATTGAATTGATCCCGTTGTAAGAAGCGTAAGCATTTGTGTTACAGATATCAAAATCAACAGTGAATACAGAAAAATACTTGAATATATTTTTAATAACACTCCCAGACACGGAACAAAGAGTGCCCGAGTGAGAATCGAACGTAGGCCTTATCGTCCTAGTTTAAGGTAGGCCCGTCCACCAACAATGGGGACGTATATGGCCTGATGATGATCATGTGAGTATAATGAAATCTCTTCTTTCTTCTTTTAATTATTATGTTTGTACTATGAGTGATAATTAAGTCTCATCACGGCTATTCGTTTTTTTTTAAGTTATCCGCTCATTCATTTGAAAATTTAATTAATTAATTAATTTCTCTCTCACACACAATTCCAATTACATAACAATCCACGTGTTTCGTTCTAGAAGTCTCTGAATTCTTTACAAAGGAACCGCTACCTTATAGTTTATGCTAAATCACCGAGTCCAATATACCACCGAATTACATTCTATTGTCCAACTTAAAATGTACAAGGTGTTTCATCGCCCTTTTAAAACGTTCCTACAGCGTGAAAGCCTTCACAGCTAATTCGGGTTTCGCATTAATACATTGTGTACGAAATATGGAGTTTGTGGAAATTTGTTGTTTATTAAGTGTTTATGGCTAGCAACTTTAGAAGTCGCTTTATTATGCACTGGTTCGCGAACTAGGTGGCGAGAGCAAGTGGCATTTATAATTTATGACGTATACTAGCCTTGTTCTGCGGAACTGCTTGCATTATGAATGTTTATCAAAAAAATTTTAATAAAAAAGTATCCCTCATCGTCCCATTGTTCTATTAGTCTGATTCTGAGCAGGGTAGCATAAGTTGTGTTACTGTCAACTACGGTGAAATCTATACAACTAAATTAATTGAAATGTCTGTTTGTAATATCAAAATAAAGAGTTTTTACTGAATGGGTATGAATCATAAAGAAGAAGAATCTTATAGTCAGGGGGTCTTATACCAGTCACAACTATCTGTCCGGTGGTTGGTGAACGGTATACGGGTAAGCGACCCCGGCTCCTCGAGCTACTATCGACTCAGTCCAAATCATCCGAGGCGATAGTATCCTTCCTCCCCTTTTCCTTCCCCCGTCATATATCCTTGCTACTCGTGGGAACGCAATGATCTTGTTAAAACAATACACAAGGCAGAATGGCGGCGACGTGATCCACAACCCGTCAGGTCACGTTTCCCACAGAGGTGAAAAGTGGATCGCAGGAAGTGATATCTGCCTACCCCTCTGGGAAAAAGGTGTGATTTTATGTATGTATGTATATGTATGGGTATGAATCTATATAGGATGCAAACAACAAAACACAAACATACACAATTGAAAAATAGGACTTTCACTAATGAAGGGCTTTATTTACAGGGTACATGTCTACAATACAACTTTTTGAAACAGGGACACTGCCAAAAGAGCCATATAGCCAATGAATAAAAAATAATTCTCAAGAAAACTAAACAATCGTCTTATTCATTCCTTATGAATTGTCTTATCACCATTTTCACACAAACGCGTTATTAGCTGAGACCAATAGCGTTCAGATAAATAAATAAATAAATAAATATCTGGGACATTTCCACACACGGTCATCTGACCCCAAAATAAGCAGAGCTTGTACTATGGGCGTGAGAGACTGATATACATACATATACATTTATAAATACATACTTAAATACATAATCACACCCAGACACGCAACAAACACCGATGTTCATCACACAAATATTTGTTCCGAGTGGGAATCGAACCCACGACTCTTGGAACCGCCAGCCAGGGTCACTAACCAATGTTCCACCGAGCCAGTCAAAAAAAAGAAAAGATACTTTTTTCCATTTGATTTTCTATAAATAATAAGAGTTTTGAAAATAAATTTATTATTTTGCGAAAAAGCGATATTTTCAACTAATCCTCTGTGGATCGTTGGGCGGTATTGAATCAGTATTCGTTAATGTTTTCACATTTAACCAAGTGGATACATTACATGTATTCATTAACCTTTAATTCAAAATATATTTCTATTAAGTCAGCGTCACTCTGCTTGGGGATTTCAATTTGATGTATATTCAAATGACATTTAAAATATGAATATTTATTGATTCTTGTAACTGAAATTATTTCCAATATTATAGTCGGAGCTAATAATTTACTAATGTGAATAGTTTGTTTTATATTAAATTATGATTGGGTATGATAAAATGTACCTTTAAACACATACATACAAAGATACAACCCAATACAAAATTATTTACATTTATTTAGTTCTATTACAACTTTTTTAATTACGGTAGATTTTATAAGTACGTATAAATCTAACGTATTCGTTAATCTAATTCAACGATTCTACCACCACTCCGGTATGCCAATAGATACTCAAAAGAAACTCTTTATAAAAATAATAATTGAAAAAGTAACCAATTCAATTCAATATAATTTAACCCAATAAAATGCCAGAATTTTAAAATATTAAAATGCAATAAATATATAATATAATATAATATAATATAATATAATATAATATAATATAATATAATATAATATAATATAATATAATATAATATAATATAATATAATATAATATAATATAGTGTAATATAATATAATATAACATAATATAATATAATATAATATAATATAATATAATATAATATAATATAATATAATGTAACATAAAATTAATTGTACTTAATCTCATTGTAAGTGAACTATTTATAAGTTTTAATCTATACTAATATTATAAAGCTGAAGAGTTTGTTTGTTTGTTTGTTTGTTTGTTTGTTTGTTTGTTTGAACGCGCTAATCTCAGGAACTACTGGTTCGATTTGAAAAAATCTTTTTGCGTTGTATAGACCATTTATCGAGGAAGGCTTTAGGCTATATAACATCACGATGCGACCAATAGGAGCAAAGATACAATGGAAAATGTGTAAAATCGGAGGAAACGCGAACGACGGCGCTGGCACAGCTAGTGAGAAATAAATTTCTTTAACCATAACCCCTTTCCACTCCCGAACGACACGTGCTGGACAGCACTGCCATCCAGATACAATACAAGCGCTGGTGGCTCGGACCAAAAGGTTCATTTTCTCTTTTCTGCCCCGTTTCATTAAGTCATGGAATGCCTTCCAGCTCATGTTCCTCCTTTGATGCCAGGCTGTTCAGGCGGAGAGTGAAACGGCTTTTAGTCAGGCCTTTAAGGTAAGTGTGACAGACTCAATAAGGTCTACTGAGCCAGTCGTCTCATAGTGGATCTCACCACCGCTTACCATCAGGTGTAGTGAGGCCATCTTGTTAAATTATAAAAAGACGTGTGGCACTCGGGGACTGCCGCGGTATAGCTATTGCATAGCATCGTCCGATTTCGTAGCAGCTCGTCTCGATTCGTGCGAGTTTCGTAGAGTCGTACAATACGTCTAACTAACACCGTGCCGAAGTCTACCGAACTGGAAACGACGTTAGACGATTGTGAGATTGAAGAAAATATTGTACAAATGGACGTACAAAATGTTTAAAACATTAATAATATCATGACATTATTCTTGGTATGCGCTTTGATCAAAAATTACAACACACGTGTTTACTTTCACGAAGGATCATTTTCAACAACACAGATTGGATGAGCTTTAAATAAATAATTACCAAAAGCTTTTGAATATTCAGTGACCAAAATTAATAATTGAGGATTTGTCATTTGCATGTGAATTTATTGGAAAAACATGTAGCGTTATAGAGGAAGATCCCAGAGCCGCCAGACATCACTTATTTTCTAATGGACAAAATATATACTATTGAGTAGTGGTGGGGTGTACTATCATCATATGACTAGTTGCTACCTTGACCAGACGGCCATTTTTCAGATATCAACCAATCAAGGTACATAGAAACACTGCTCACCTCACTTAAATTCTAATGGCTGATTTTAACACATATTTCACAGAATATCATTAAAAATCAGGTTTTATTACTCCCAGACACATGCGGTCGGCGGTTTTACCTTACAGACGCTTTAAAGCTATGAAAAAAATTTTACTTTTACTTAATTTAACTTATTTTGTGATGCTTGATTTTTATATATGTTATACAAACAACTATTTTAAAACGTTTTGCAAACGGACAGACCGATCCAAGGGGCCAAACATTCACCAGACCCAACTTTTTTTGTTTTTTTTTTTTTAATTGAATTTAGCTAAGTTTTTCTAATAAAATAGTTTGTAAGGTACAATTCTATAATTATTGCGGTCAGATGAGCACTTTTTAGTTGTTTGAATAACATATATAAAAATCAAGCATCAGAAAATAAGTAAAAGTAAAATTTTTTTCGTAGCTTTAAAGCGTCTGTAAGGTAAAACCGCCGACCGCATGTGTCTGGGAGTAATGAATCCTGATTTTTAATGATATTGTGTGAAATATATGTTAAAATCAGCCATCAGAATTTAAGTGAGGTGAGCAGTGTTTCTATGTACCTTGATTGGTTGATATCTGAAAAATGGCCGTCTGGTCAAGGTAGCAACTAGTCATATGATGATAGTACACCCCAACACTACTCAATCGTATATATTTTGTCCATTAGAAAATAAGTGATGTCTGGCAGCTCTGGGATCTTGGACCATTACGTTTGACGGTATTGGCTTAAGCTTATTTTAATCAAGTGATTTTGGGGTAGAGCTATGTTCGGTGTTTCTCTGCGGGATCAGAAATGAGGTGGTCCGGCAGAGAACCAAAGTCATCGACATAGCTTGTCGCATCAGGAAGCTGAAGAGGCAGTGGGCTGGCCACATCAGCCGTAGAACCGAGAACCGCTGGGGTAGGGAGGCCTATGTCCAGAAGTGGACAGGGATGAGCTGATGATGATGATGATGATGAATTGATTTCGAGTTGCACATAAAAATAATTATGATTGTCATAATGGTGTTGCTGGATAGATTACACATTTGTTAGTGTTTATTCTCTGTCTCTTGTGCTGAACTGATTTTAATGAAATTATCCATACATATTGTTTCAAACTAAGTAAGTATATGAAAATATAAGTAAATATACGTACCTATATAATAATGTTTTTTTCGAGTCATAAAGAAGAAGAGGAGATAATATAATACAATTTGACAAATAAAAAAAATACGTACTTACACCCGAATTAAGAATCGCTTTCCCTAGCAGACTTGCCAAAAATTAAAAGAAATTATAGGTGAAAATCCTTACAGAAGCCACAATACGAGCGCAAAAAAAAAATTAACCCCAGAGCAAACATTTCTACAAGCATTAGCTTGCGGAATGAGTTATAAAGTAAACCAAAGCGAATAAAAGAAACGGGGCCAACAAAGGAGAGACCGCATTTTTTTTCACAGTTAAACACATGTTGTTGAAATGTTTCATTATTCAAGGTGTTGTGGAATATCTTATGAGCCGAGTGGCCGGAGCTGCCGACTTTGGGCTTATGAAATATCAACGAGAGCTAGGGGTCCGCCCCGTGAATGTAGCTTTCAGTTATTTGATTTACTGATTATGTTTACTTGGATTCATCGCGATATATAATTTTAAATTATACTTCTGTTATATATTGTCTCATCAATTACAAAACTAACTATGTCTGGGATAATTATCATGTTGTTTTGATAATGAGCTCCCGATATATCGTACTTTTTAGTCTTCTTTTGATTCATCACGATGTTATAGAAAATCCCTTGCATCCCTCGCATTGAATTAGGCGTGGTGGGTTATGGTCCAATACCCTCCATTAATATTATTATTTATCATGATATGACAAACACAACTACGGCCCCGGATTCTAGATTATTTTTTTCGGGAGGACTTAGACTTTAGCCTTAGACGGCTTTTACAGCTTCACTGGACTGGCGGGGGAGTGGAAGGCTCACACCCCTAGTACATTTAAACAACGTTTGCCTAGATGAAGGTTGTTATGAATTATATACCCGAAGCCTTAACTGCCTCGTTGGTCTATTGGTAGCAAGTGCTGCGTAAGGACCGAGAAGTCCCCGGTTCGAGTCCGAGGTCGGGCAAAATTTGTGTAAGTTTTTCTGTAATGAAATTACTCAGCCCGGAGTTAGGAAGTTGGCGGTTGAACGCCCGTGCCTCGGAAAGCACGTTAAGCCGGTGGTCCTGCGCCCGATCTCTCATCGGTCATGTCGGATTACCGTCTCACCGAATTATGAGAGTAAGGGAATAGAGAGTGCACGTGTGTTTGCGCGTACACTTGTGCACTATAATATGTCCTGCGCACTTGGCTGATCTCAATTGAGATCGGCCGCCATGGCTGAAATCGGTCGGACGCCTTATACGCGAAGCGAAGCAAGGGCGGGTCACTAGTTTGTTCATATAATAGACTGACTGTACTCGTATTTTAAATATGATCTTGTAAATGTAAACAAACACAAAATAACTTATCACAACAGAACTCCGGTGGAAGGAATGAATAATTAACTTTAACTTCTTGCCATGGTTTTATGCGTTATAAAGTAATGCAATTTCCTTTTTGCTCTATAAATCTTTTTACTTTGAAATACTAAAAAAATGTTAAGATAGGTAGTAGGTTATAACCTCAATATAACTTATATAATTTATTATGTATCGGGTAATAAGTATCACATATTAAAATAAGCATGGATTACAAATTAACACACTCAATTTCTTGAATACTAGCTATCCGCTCGCGACTCCGTCCGCGTAGAGACGTTTAACGGGTAAAACATTACTTCTTTATAGCGTAGTCGGGTAAAAAGTAGCCTACATCCTTTCTCAGGCTCTGGACTATATCTGTACCAATTTATTTAAATCGGTTTAATATGCGTGAAAGCGTAACAGACAGACAGAGTTACTTTCGCATTTATAATATTAGTAAGGATTTAATAGAACTAGAACGGATTGCTTATGAGTACGTAGTAGGCACAAACAGAACTTCGTCGTCTCCATTCTTACACAAAGCATCATTTCCCTTTCAAAACAATAATTGTTATTGCCTTTGTAATTTCCTGTATTCCCAGAAAAAGGCGCCCATATTTATCCCCCACTGATACAATACTAACACTCGAAGACAATCGACTTCAAACCTTATGTCGTGGTAGTTAGCCTCAAAATCAAAATCATTTCTTAAGCACCGTATGTCAAGTAACACAGGTTATATAAATATGATGCGTGCGCAATATTTGAGTATAATATTTATTCTTAAGCCTGTTGGCTATGACACTTATTTATAGAGGTGCAACTACTCTCTGACAATATACGCATTTCTGGGATATTTTTAGTACAAAGGTAATATAATATTATTGCTATATCATACATCCTACGCAAGTGACGTTGACATAAACAGCTTATGTAATAGTTACAGTCAGATATTACAATTATATCTTAGTTTCAGCTGTGGTTTCAGTAACTTCGTCTCATTAAGTCGGACACAATCATTTTGATATTAGAGTCCAATATTACGACTTTTTTTCGTTTATTTTTAACTACTGACTCGCCCTCGCTTTGCTTAGGGCACACATAAAAACCTTCCTCTTGAATACTTCTACCTGTCTATTAAAAAAACATTAAAAACTGTTTGAATGTTTAGTTTTGAATATATAAGCATACATATACACATAGGTACAATCATACAGACAAACGCGGGAAGCGAAACTGCTGCATACTATGTAGTGGTCTTCATCTTATCGTATGGTTGATGAACAACCTGGTGTCAGAGTTTGAAACCGCCCGTAGCCTCTGACATGGCTTCACACACCGTTGAAAAATCTCTCAGGTGTGCTGGTTTCCTCACGATGTTTTCCTTCACCGTTAAAGCGTCGAATGATGGTACATATGAATTCAAATTTGAAAAACACATTGGTACCTGGCGGGGTTTGAACTGGCGACCTCTCGCATGGCAAGCAACGACCTTAACCACTCGGCCATCGAAGCTTTTTAAGTAGTGGTGATCAATTAGATTTTTTTTTTTATTTAGTGGTGATCAAAAAGTAAGAAAAAAAAACAAATCGAAATTACCCGTCCGGCTTATCTGTCACTGTCCTTAATTTCGGTTGAATAAGAAATTATGATTAGGTAGTCTTTATAATTACTGGGTATATGAGAACCAACAACTGTGTTCTGGAATGAATCCAGGGCGGTTTCAGTTCGATTTTATTGTCCTACATTTATGGGTTGGCCAATTTGGTCATGGGAAAACAAAGCACTGGTAGTAAGGTACACTTAGTACCAGTGCTACTAGGTGGATAATACTATTCTCTTTTACTGTTAAGTCATTTAAAAAAAACTGTATCATTTATTATTTGAAAAATTATCACATGCCATTTTAAGGCCTCAAAGTAGCCAATGTCCATCCATTTGGTAATCAATAAATAAAAAAAATTGACACCATTATGGCAACTGAAATAGAAGAAATGATATGCAGAAAACTTAGGCGTGAAACGGCATTTAAACAGGCCTTCAAGATGAGTGCGACAGGCTCAATATGGTATATTGTGCCTGTCGACCTCATAATGTGGATCTCATTACCGCTTACCATCAGGTAGAGTGAGGTTATCCTGTTAGCCAAATACATATAAATAAAAAGACGTGTGGTACTCGTTGACTGCCGCGGTATAGCTATTGCATAGCATCGTCCGATTTCGGAGCAGCTCGTCTGAATTCGTGCAAGTTTCGTAGAGTCGTACAATACGTCTAACCGCACGCACACAAACACCGTGCAGAAGTCTACCGAACTGAAACGACGTTAGACGATTGTGGGGTTTTTTTCGTTACGGAATTTCTTGGTTCGGTCGCCGCGCTCAAAGCCCGCGATAAAAGCTATGCAATAGTTTAAAAAACCTTTTATTAAAGTAAGCTCATCAAAAAGATTTCGTCAAAGGAAATACACATTGTAATGAGTTTATTTTAAAGCTCAGTAGCACGAATTATTAATATGCTACATTAATAAATACTGTTGGTCTACGTGGAAAAAAGATTTAAAATGTATCCCCCCAATAATTCGATGTACATTTCTCTCTAGATCTTTAGTTCCAATAAAAATGGAGCAACGGTTTCACCGAGGCGTGACGTACTAACGACTCTACGCACCGTTTCAAAGGAAAAATGTTTTCTGTGCCCAACCAAACATCACTAATACTGATTGACTTATTTATCTTTCACGAAAAACCAAAAGGCAAAGCCGATTTTAGAACAAGTCAAGTGGATAGCTAATCTACATAGCCTTCAGCTCAGGGGTACTCAACCTTGCGCTAACGGGGTAGTAGTGGTCCACAGGTTATCTCATAATTATTATTATGTTTGATTGAATGTACAGTGTCGCAAATCAACTTATAAAGGTACATAATATTAAAATTAGATAATCTATGGTATCTTAATAACTTATTATTGGGTATTTATGGGTGTTATTATGAACATTATAATGTAATCAGAAAATCGGAAAAAATGATTCCTTCTAGAAATGCAGGCGTGCCCAGGCGTGCATTACCATCACACCGTATTTCTAAATATTTACACGGACAGCTAGTGCAAGTACATTACAATGTAACTTAATAACCATCTTAAAACCGAAAGAAAAAGGTTGGGCTCCACTGGTTTAGCGTGATAAAACACAAACGCTGTATACATTTTCGCCTATTTTGTACTCGATTGAGGAAAAAAGGCCGTTATGTGTTCCGCGTACCGTACGGCCTTAGAAAAACCATCGAATGACCTTTGAAGTCATAACACACACATCATCATCAACTCAATAGATCAGGCTTTAGTCAATCCCACCGGCCAAGTGTGAGTCTGTCAACGTCAAACTCAGAATTCTTCACAAATTTGCAAGAGCCATCCGCTCCCCCGCATCCGGTGACGATGATAAGGCTACTCCAAGCCATCATCGTATGTCAGTTAGGAAAAAATAAGTTTCGTCACATTTTTTTCCTTAGCTTTAGAAGAATCGAACAACGTTAAACGTAACGTAAAAGCGTCGATGGCCGAGTGGTTAAGGTCGTTGCTTGCCATCCGAGAGGTCGCCAGTTCAAACCCCGCCAGGTACCAATGTGTTTTTCAAATTTGAAATTCATATGTACCATCATTCGACGCTTTAACGGTGAAGGAAAACATCGTGAGGAAACCAGCACACCTGAGAATTTTTCAACGGTGTGTGAAGCCATGTCAGAGGCCTACGGGCGGTTTAAAACTCTGACACCAGGTTGTTCATCAACCATACGATAAGAAGAAGAAGAAGAATAACGTTTTTAATTTCAAACTTCAAATTTAAAGTGTTTGAGTTGATCTGGCTACCTCTTACCATGGAAACCGACTGTCAACCGAGCGTCAGGGGCCTTGTGTATTTCACAAGGGCCCTGACGCTCACTTTATCACTTTATTGCGTTAAATGCTATAATAAGAACAAATAAAAAAGTAAACTCGTTTTATAACATGGTTGATTGCCAATATCTGTTATTATAAATTTATAAATAGACTCTATGAAACCATTTTAAGGCATAAGGAAATTGCTCAAACACATTTCCGAAATTTCTTCTGTGTTTCACCACAGTGCTATTTTTAATTTGGACATTCACAATTCAAACGGAACCCGTTTTAATATGAGCGCACGCGTTACAATTTCCTTAATCTGCAAAGCTGCTTACATATCAGGACCTTTCAATAAGGAATGAAGCTTTTTCGCAGGTTCACCGGTGATGTGTTCATGTTCGTTCATTCATTCATTCATATTGTGTGCATTTGTTGTACTTACAACAAGAATCTACTCAAAATCTTCTACAAAATAACGAAAAAGCTTTTACATACATCCAAGGTAGGTAAGCATGAAATTTTCATCATGAGGCTAATTAAACATCCATCGAGACTTGGCTAGTTTTTTACAGAATGTTCTTGGTGGGAAACTAACTTTCGCGTTCGATGGTTGTTAATCAAAAGCTCAGATTTTCAATTATTTGAAAGTATGAGATATTTATTTGTAGAAGAATATACATATATCGCTAAATACGTCCTTATATACTAAAAATCGCATATCCTAAATCCAAATACCAGTTTACTCCATAAATAGCGTCGGCCAGAATCGATATGATAATTACTTAACAACGAGTCGATTGCGTGAGAGGTCGACGCCGCTCGATTAAATATACACACTTCAATTTGTTTGTGTTATTGACCCAAGACTGGAATACACTGCGAAAAGACTAGATACATTCATTTATTTAATTATAGCTGTGCCAGCGACTTCGTTCGCGTTTCCCCCGTTTTTTACACTATCTTTGCTCCTATTGGTCGCAGCGTGATGTTATATAGCCTAAAGCCCTCCTCGATAAATGGTCTATACAACGCAAAAAGATTTTTTCAAATCGAACCAGTAGTTCCTGAGATTAGCGCGTTCAAACAAACAAACAAACAAACAAACTCTTCAGCTTTATAATATTAGTATAGATTTAGGGACAAGGAATTAATTTTTACTCAAAAATAAGCGTCGATTGCCGAGCGGTTAAGATGCTTCCCATGCTAGAAGAAGACGACTGTGTTTTTCGAATTTGAAATTCATTTGTACGATTATTCGACGCTTTAACGGTGAAGGAAAAAATCGTGAGGAAACCTGCACCGATCTACCTGCATCTAGAGCCTGAAATGGACATAAGCTATCTTACCGGCTCGCTGTTTAGAGGTGAGAGCCATCCGCTTCCCCGCACCAGCGTTGGCGTAAGATGATGACCAGGCTACTCCTAGTTATCATCTTACGCCAGTTACGATAAAAAACGACTCGCTATAAGGGAGTAATATTTCACGCTAAAAGTCGCGTAGACTAGTCTCTACATAGTATAAAACAAAGTTGCTTTCTTTGTTTGCTTAAATCTAAAAAACTTCGGATTAAGACGCAATATTTTAATATATAGAGGGATTCAAAAGGAAGGTTTTTGTGTGAATTTCACCAGTAGCGAAGGGCGGGTTACTAGTAAATTATAATTCGGCTCAAATGCTCACGCGTCAACTATAGCCATTCCAAGTTGGCTTCTGATTTCGCAAACTGACTAATAAGTCGTCAAAATCGGGGCCAAATGCGAAGTGACAAAGGTACTGTGCCACTACGAAACTTTGATTAGATTTGTACCCGGTTTCTGCCCACCCATTAGAATGCAGGCGGGCCGGGCGAGTAATTGAATTTTTCCAAGTCATCGGAACGGGTTTTTTCTTTTTGTTTCGGCGGCTACTTTTATACAAAATGCCTGTGGGGCTCTGATAACATCTATTTTGGGTGAGGCGTTAGTTAGAATCTAAGGAAAAAATGTTGTAATTGAAAAAAAATCACAACATGACAAACATTGATCTAATCCCGTGGTACCTTAAGCACTCGTGCTACAAACAGATATCAGAATCAACAGTGGATACACAAAGTATACTTCAAAATATTTAATAACACACCCAGAGACGGAACAAACACCGATATCAAATATTGTCCCGAGTGGGAATCGAACACGACTCTTGAAACGTAGTTAGTGATTCTAGGTCATTAACCACTATTCCACTGAGCCGGTGTAAAAAAAAACCCAGGATATCATTTTTCGCCTTGATTATATTCATTACCACGTTATTAATATGCATGATTTTAGAATTTCGCGTTCCATTACACTAAATATTAGTGTTTATGGGTCTAAACCCATAAAGACTAATATTTACGTTTTTAATATTAGGTAATTGTTCGCCGACCCCACTTGGTGTGGCACAAGAGCAGGAAAATGATTGCAATGAACACAATACATGTTTCTCTGTTTTAATTGTGTTTTTTGTACTGTTCCTACTATCCAACAAATAACTTATGATCACCTACGTAGCCTGATGTTATTTTTAAGTCATGATAAATTCTTTACTGTAGAAAACAAATTAAAAATAAAATATTAAGAGTATCTTATTGTCAGTCCCTTTATTATAACCTAAAGACTCATGTCATATTACAATGGCGTATTAAAAATAAAGTTTATTTGTATACCACAAAAAAAAACTAAAAACATAAAACTTATCAGTCATAATTTTATTATGGTTAGTTTTTGTTGATACGAAGGTAACGTTCCGAGTAAATTAAATTATTTTCAGTAATACGAAATAACAAACTATTGATAATAAATGACAGAATACTGAGAATCTCAAACAAAACAAAAATAAGGCTTCGTTCAACAACGTCTAGCAGCCTCCATTATTCACGTAGCAATTTCAGCTCGTAACGAATTTATTTTGTTTCTGAGTTAACTTGATTCAGAAATAAATTACCTCCAATCCTTAACACAATGATGGCTGATAAAACCTTTTAGTGAATAATATGTCTAAAGTTAATATTTCTTCAAGCAGACTTCAAAAAAAGCTTATTTAAAAAAATATGTAACAATTTTAATAATATTTTGATTTAGATGTCATGACTTTCCGAAAAGGCATATAAAATAATAATTTCAAGTGTATTGAAATAATATTAATACTTAAAAAGCTTTCATCTCGAACGAAATAGATGGTAGTAAATAGATTTAAAATGATGATGATATTATATCAAATTTTATCTATTTGATATAATATTACAATTTTACTTAATTATCTCTGACAGTGTACTCAGTAGTGATAGATCTAACAGGAGGACCTCAATGTGATGGTAAATTCACCTGATGGTAAGCGGTAGTCAGATCCTTATATGAGGTTAATAGGCACAATATACCTTATTGAGTCTGACGCTCTCACCCTGAAGGCCAGCTTAAATGCGATTAGTTGCGTTGAGAAATTACTCAGCACTAAGATGCTCGACCTTGCCTCGGAAATCATGGCACTGTCCATCTCTCATCGGTCATGTCGAATTGCCGTCTCATCGAGCTATAAGAGAAACAGAACGGAGAACGGTAGCTGTTACCACCATACAGTTGCGTAAAACCCGCCAAGTAACTCTGGCCTCTCTCGGTCAGGTCGCGTTCCGGGATCAGCACTGTACAAACCGGAGCCAGGGGGACCATTGTTGCGGCAAGCGCCGGACCAGTGGGTCTTAGCGGCGGTATTGTGCGGGCGAAGCGGGTCAGCCCGCCGGCCAAGGAGACCCGTAGAAACGGGGGCCCTTCCGTCCGGCGGACTGGCCAACTCGGACCCGCACAGCTCATACCAATGCGAGACTCCACGCCTTGTCTCGTTGTTGCCGCAGCAGTGGTCTCCTCTTTAAGCGGGCTTTCAGGGTGAGTGCAACAGGCTCAATATGGTCTATTGTGCCTGTCGACCTCATATTTGGATCTCACTACCGCTTACCATCAGGTGGAGTAAGGTCATCTTGTTAGCTTTTTAAAAAAACAGATAGGTAGTGTATTTGTATTAGTGCATAGCTGATCTCAATTGATGTCGAGCGCTATGGCCAAAATTGGTTGGACACCTTATACCTCATACAAAAACGGTTAATTCGCAATATACGAGTATAATATATTTGGCTAGCTCGGTGGAACAGTGGTAGTGACCCAGACTCACTGCCAAGTTCCAATAGTCGTGGGTTCGATTCCCACCCTGTACAAATATTTGTGTGACGAACATCGGTGTTTGTTCCGTGTTTGGGTGTGTTATTAAATATATTCAGTATTTCATATTCGCGCGCCGCGTCTCGGCAAACGTAGTATAGGACGCCCGCCGGCCAGGTGGTGTGACGATCTGCGCAGGACGGCTGGTAAGAGCTGGATGCGAGTGGCCGAGGATAGAAAGAAGTGACGTGCATTTGGAGAGGCCTATGTCCAGCACTGTTGATTCAGATATCCGCAACACAAGTGCTTAAGCTACTTACTTACTTACAACGGGATCAGATTAATGTATGTGATGTGGTGTAATATTTATTTATTTATAAGCGTTGCAAGTATTGTATGGATCACTAACTGAAGGTTGTTAACATAATCAGCAGTAACAATTGCTTGAGTCAGCGGCAAGCATGCTGGACGGTTGGTAAATCGTGCCTTGTATAAGAGGCCTAACGGGTACTAAGAAATTCTATTTCAACCTACATTGTTAACTTTTCACCGTAACGCTACTAATTCAAAATGTTCATTCCGGTGATGTTTGACATTTCATGTCCATTGACATGATAAACGGTTCAGTTTTGCCTTTTGTACGACTAGAATTGAAAATTCTATGTAGGTTTTATATTAATCGTTTATACAGTCTAGAACCAGTTTAGACCAAATAAAGTTTGTTTTATTTTAGTTGGTATTATTGTGTAACACTTGCGCAATTGGTTATTGGATAATATTTATAAATTAATTGCTGCAATTGAAATTCAGGAACAAATAAAACTTTATAACTAACTATCTAGTATAGTTTCATTGACCACCATTGACAAAAGTATACACAAGAACAACTCAAGACAGATTCAATATTTCACAAGTCACACAAATTTAACATCACCAACTAACAATTACAGGTATAAAGTTTTTGTTCTATTTGTTTCATTTGTTTATACACCGTGATTTTTTAAAACAAAACAACATGGTAAATATCCCGGACATTTTCAGTAATATAATGTTTGCTTAAGTTACAAAGTTAAAAAACTAATCAAACACTTATGTGACATATATGTATATTATGTAAGTTTAACCTACAGACTTACATACAGTATCATTGTTTTCTTTTTAATTAGTAAATCAGCCCAAATTTTCAATTTACTAACAAATATATTTGAAGGCTTAAGATAAAACTTCGTTGCTTTAATATACTTCTTCATTATTTCATATGAAGGCAAAAGACGCACTCTTCCCTAAGATAAGCAAAGAATGAAAACATTACCGAGGCACAACCGAGAAAAGTGCGTATCTTACAAAAGTTCACCTCTCGTTTATACATTCATTCAAATTTTAATTTTGCATGTTTTAATCTTATTAGGAATTTAATAAACCTCACGTCTCCCGAATGAGGAGGTGAATTATGTAAAACTTTTAATTGTTCCTTCTTCATTTGCATTTGAACATCTTATTAGATGCTTTGTTGATGCACAAGTTATTTCGTTGTTATGATTTGTGTTTGGTTCTTATTCAAATTATTTATTGCACACATTTTGGGTTACAGATGTCAATAGTAGGTAATCTATAAATATCTGGGTCAGTAAATAAAAAATATCTGGGACATTTCCACACACGGTCATCTGACCCTAAACTAAGCAGAGCTTGTACTGTGGGCGTCAGAGACTGATATACATACATATATATTTACTAGCTGTGCCAGCGACTTCGTTCGCGTTTTCCCCGTTTTTTACACATTTTCCATTGTATCTTTGCTCCTATTGGTCGCAGCGTGATTTTATATAGCCTAAAGATTTTTTCAAATCGAACCAGTAGTTCCTGAGATTAGCGCGTTCAAACAAACAAACAATCAAACAAACAAACTCTTCAGCTTTATAATATTAGTATAGATAAATGTACAACGTGTATCCTGTTAGGGCGCAGCCAACTAATAGAAATAAAACTAACTAATAATAGAAATTAAATAATAATTATGATGCATTAAATCGATTGGATAACTGTTTATCAACTCGCTACACTACATAGTAAAAAGTAAAGCATCACGCGTCTGTTTGTATGTATGTATGCTGAAACCTTTAAAACTACGCAATGGATTTTTTTAATAGATAGAGGGAAGGTTTTATGTACGACTAGCTGTGCCAGCGACTTCGTCCGCGTTTCCCCCGTTTTTTACACATTTTCCATTGTATCTTTGCTCCTATTGGTCGCAGCGTGATGTTATATAGCCTAAAGCCTTCCTCGATAAATGGTCTATACAACACAAAAAGATTTTTTCAAATCGAACCAGTAGTTCCTGAGATTAGCGCGTTCAAACAAACAAACAAACAAACAAACAAACTCTTCAGCTTTATAATATTACTAGCTGTGCCAGCGACTTCGTTCGCGTTTCCCCCGTTTTTTACACATTTTCCATTGTATCTTTGCTCCTATTGGTCGCAGCGTGATGTTATATAGCCTAAAGCCTTCCTCGATAAATGGTCTATACAACGCAAAAAGATTTTTTCAAATCGAACCAGTAGTTCCTGAGATTAGCGCGTTCAAACAAACAAACAAACAAACAATCAAACAAACAAACAAACTCTTCAGCTTTATAATATTAGTATAGATTATATATTATATTATATTAGTATGATATACCCGCAGCGAAGCGCGGGCAGGTAATACACTCAACGTGAGTCTCTACATTTACACCATTGGTAATTATAAAGATTTAAGAATTGTGGTAACTTTGTTTTGTTTCAAAATTTCACAATTTAATTAACTTTACACCAGGACCCAAAACAAAATATGGACCCCTATTAATCTATGCCAACCCTTCCGGTCCTGGGCTCGCATCCAGGTTTATTAGGGCATCTGACCCTAATGCAACGATTGAACATAATTATAACATAGGACCTACATAGGCTATATAGAATGTCAGAAGTTATTAGTTACTTTCGACTACGATTTGTTCGTTAGTCTGTAGACATTCCTTTCGAATTATTCTTGTATGACAAAGTTCTAAATATGTAAATCATCATTATCATCAGCCCATATACCGCACAACTGGTTCACGGGCCTACGCTTAACTAGGGAGATAAGGCCTTTTTTTTTTTAACGCGAGAATGCTTGATGCACCGTCACCTTGGGCAGGGGTTTACCCAAGGTGGTGTGTGGGACTCCCGGCTGCCGGTGTTTAGATGGAAAGCCAGCAGCTGCTCCTGCGCTAAGGTGCAATGCCCAGGGGTGTACCCACTAAACTCCGCGGCGTACCTCATCGCCTTAGCGGCGTCATGGTTCCTAGCATAGCCCAACTACCACAACGCCACCAGCAAGGGAGATAAGGCCTTAGTCAACCTCGCTGGTTAAACGTGAGTTGGTCGACACATAACCTTAGAATTTCTTCGTAGGTGTGCAAGTTCCCTCTCGATGTTTTCCTTCACCGTTAAAGCGTCGAATAATCGTACACTTGAATTTCAAAATTGGAAACCACTGTGTGTAAGTGGCGGCCTTTGAACAAGCAACCTCTCGCATGGCAAGCAACGACAGTAACCACACGACCATCGATGATTTTTAACAACAATCGGTCAGACGGCTAATACAAATTCACATTTTATGGAGCGGACGTTGTGTGAACCTCGTAGTCGCTCAGTTTAAATCATCATTCATTTTCGTCTTACAAAAGATTTGAAAATATTTACCCATTGAAAACGTATTAAAGCCTAATAAATAACATAATCAACCACAGTCACGCGACTGCTGCGTGCGTACCTAGCTTTACGATTTTTCTACAAAATATTACATAAGATTTTGAATTTAATGTTACATCGATAGGGTTGATTTTACTTTGGAGGGCGATAACGAATTTCGGCAAGCTCGAAGCAAGTATGTACATTTACAAGAGCCGTAATTACCTGTCAAAAGTTTAGGGCACATGAAAATATTGGGCGTTTTCACACTGTCACATGTCATGGCTTTGTTGATGCTTGCGTAATAGTCGCGTTATAATGACCTGTTTAGGGTTAGCTCTCTATGATTTTAATGTTATAAAAACACAATGACACGTTGTAGTGGTTATGTTGTTACCGAGATGGACACATTAATAAACTATGAGTTTCTCTACGGAGTTTACGCTTACGAGGACATATAATAATATTATAATATATTGCAATGATAAATTGACATGAAATTTATTTAAAATTACAATAAAATATACAAAGTAAATGTGAACATTTCCTGGAAAAGATGTTTTCCAAATAAATAGTTCAGATATTTCGTGTAGCATAAACTTTATACCAATTGATTTTAAATTAAACACAATTTGCATTATATTATTACAAGCTTTTATTTTTTAAATTCAATTTTGTATGTATTAAACTTTTTTACAAAATTAACTGAAAAAAGACCTTAATTGTAAAAACGAAGCATTAATGGAAATGGATAGATTAAGGAATATGCCCAAGTAAAAAGTGTAAAATAAATTAACAGATGAAAAAAAAAAATTTTAAAAACAATCTTTCATTATGCATGACCTTGTTTTTTTAAAACACATTTTTACCAGTAAGTATTGTTTCCTTTTCAGACGAACATGGAATCATATTTAACACTATTTATTATTATTAGGCGTCCGACCGATTTCGGCCATGGCGGCCGATCTCAATTGAGATCAGCCAAGTGCGCCGGACATATTACGGTGCACAAGCACACAAGTGCACTCTCTGTTCCCTCACTCTCATAGTTCGGTGAGACGGCAATCCGATATGACCGATGAGAGATCGGGCCCAGGACCACCGTCTTAACTTTCCGAGGCACGGGCGTTCAACCGCCAACGTCCTAACTCCGGGCAGAGTATTTCATTACAGAAAAACTCATACATATTTTGCCCGACCGGGGACCTCTCGGTCCTTACGCAGCGCTTGCTACCAATAGACCAACGAGGCAGTTATTTAACACTATAGAACAATCCACCGAGTAAGCTAAAAATAATCAACGTCACCTCAAACCAAACGGTAATGACCCGACAACAGACTTACCTTATACTTACTTACTGACTTACTTCATCAATGACGAGTCCATCCCTCATAATGAGCCCTCAAATAAGTACCTTCCCGTTTCGCGACAACGCTCATTCGTTTCAAATGACAACTTACATTTTATTGGACCGCAATTTCTTCCGCAAATTGTGTTCGCGAGTATTAGGGAGTGGCGTTGCCGTGGCGAAATCTTCTTATTGAAAATCGATCGGGCTTATATCTGACTGGGCTTTATTTTGTCATTTTGTTGATGTTTTGTTATCTGGTCTGTCTACACTTTGCGAGCCGTTTTCCTGTCTCGAATGGTCGTCGTACTTAGCTTCTTCTTCTTCTTATCGTATGGTTGATGAACAACCTGGTGTCAGAGTTTTTAAACCGCCCGTAGACCTCTGACATGGCTTCACATACCGTGGAAAAACTTTCAACATTCGTACTTAGCTTAGTTTGGGAGAGTTCAAGTTCCATATTTGGCAGGCATACAAGATTATTAGTTAAACGTTTGACCGGAGCTTGTGGCAGAATTAGCGTGTAGGGAAAATCATATAAGAATGAAGCTTAAAAACGATAAAGCCTTAGTCAACCACCCTGGCCAAATGCGGGTTGGACGACTCTCACTCCTCACGATGATTTCCTACACCGTTAAAGCGTCGAATCTTTACTAATATTATAAATCCGAAAGTAACTCTGTCTGTCTGTCTGTCTGTCTGTCTGTCTGTCTGTCTGTCTGTTACGCTTTCACGCATATAGTACTGGACCGATTCAAATGAAATTTGGTACAGATATAGTCCAGAAAATAGGAAAGGTTAAAGGCTACTTTTTAACCGATTGCGCTATAAGGAATAATCGTATATATGAATTTCAAATTTGAAAACTAATTGGTACGTGGCGAGGTTTCAACTGACGAGTTCTCTCATGGCAAGCAACGACCTTAACCACTCGGCCATCGACGCTTTATTCTTTAATTTTTTTAAATTATGGAAGTTGTATATTTGTAACTTACCTAAAAAACAAATTATCAGCGCCTGCCAGTATTTTGCCTTAAGTTACTTTGGCAACCTGGAATAGATACTTATTTTGCAAAACGATTTAAAATCAGCCTATGCTTTTAGCTGTGGGATGCTCAGACAGGAGAATAGACAGAAAAATACAATCCGTTTTAGTCCTCGGCCAAAAATATGCCTTCCTGTGGCTTTGGATCGCTTGTTGATTAGACATTTATAGCTTTTAATGTCCAGTGAGGTATTCTCCGAAACAGTTTTACTGGCCAGCATTTATTTCTCCATTCACTGGATTGGGAATCCTACACAATTTCACTAACATCAGCTTAATTTTGTCTATCTTAATGTTATTTTTGAATAAGTGAATACTAATATCTAACCTATCAACAAGCAAATCTGAGGGCCTACCATGAGTTGGCTATCGAAAACTTACTTACGTTAATACGGCCGATTTTAGTCACCGCTAACCACCAGCGGCGCTGTACAAGTTTTTCATAGACATATTTACGTACGCGATATCGAGTGCGTAAGTTTTAAACTCATGGTAGCCCCACTGATCTATTATGTTAGGTTTCCAAGAATACCTAATGAAAAAAGGACCGATTCTAACTAATGCTTTCTGTCTGAGTTTACATATTAACACAAGAGATATTATATAATATACTATCAAATTAATATCATCATCATCATCATCAGCCCATATACGTCCCCACGCAAGGGTGTACCCTAAAATAGGGCGATAAGGCTTAGTCAACCACGCTGGCCAAGTGCGGGTTTGTTGACTACACAACCTAAAAATTTCTTCGTAGGTGTGCAGGTTTCCTCCCGATGTTTTCCTTCACCGTTAAAGCGTGGAATACGACTGTACATATGAATTACAAATTTGAAAAACACAGTGGCGCGTGGCGGGGTTTGAACTGCATGGCAAGCAACGACCTTAACCACTCGACCTTCGACGCTTTTTTAAGCATAATACTGCTGAACAAATAAAAAGACGCCTTTAAAAAAATACTGCTGCACTATTTGACCGAAGTGGTCAACACTTGGGATTGTAAGAAACTAAGTAACGTCTGAATGCCATAGGTTCTTACTCTACCATAAACCGTACTCCCCACAAGCAAAAGCGCAATCAGAAAAACAGTTCTAATTGACTGACACTTCCTTCCCTTCACGAGATAAATGAATAAAGTACTCTGTCGTACAACCGCACGCGAATATGGACCTTACGTGATCCGGAACAAAAATGCGATCGCCCTGTTAATTAATATGAGTCGGCACCACGTATTGTTCGCGACATAAACACGGATTTGGTGTGGCCCCCTATTGTGAACGTGTGACGGGGGTGATGCCTTGCGTTCGTTTCTGATTCGTTTCAGTGGCAGCCATTTGTTAAAATGTATAGTGGGTTTGTTATTTTGTTTGTATTTTTTTATTTTATTTTTGGGCTTACAATACAATTACCGGAATCGGAATCTAAGAAACTCCTATTTCATGGCAATGATCATTTGAATAATTTTTTTTCATTACATTTAGCGATGCAATTTATTATTAAAAATCGGGTTTTTACAAAATCAAATCTTTTATATTTTCATTCAACCGTTTCTTCTCCTTTTCGCTTTGCAAAACCTACTACCACGTAAAAAAATATTTTCCCCTTACAATTTAACAAATATGCGAACAGACAAACTTTACCTCTTTATAATATTAGGTAGTATAGATTTTTGTAACCTAGTCGAAACGTCGGGCAGTAAGTAGCTATGTAATTTGCTACTCCTAATATCGTGTGTAGACCCATAAAGACTAATTTTAGTATAGATTTATGCATATAAGATAGTTATAGATCTATTGTGGACTTGCATCGAATGTTAAGTGGTTTGTTTTTTACTAACTTAACTTTGACAAAACAAAAACCCGTGTCCATTGTAAAAGTGTCAAAAAGGTAACTAATACGGACGAAAATCTTTTATATCGCAATAAAACTGATTTAGTTTACAAAGGCTCAATGCAAAATGCCCATTTGATTACCCCATTTATTGTGAAAGTGGTTCTAAGTACTCAACAACACCGTTAAGCTTATTACAACGATAAACATAAGGAACATAGAGCCTTTAAATAAATAAAGACAGCACATAAATTTAATTATAAGTCTTAATAAAATATCTTCATATTAAGCCTCTTTAATTCCAAGTTACCTCACTAAATATGAGTTATTATACCATTAGAGCTTTATAAAGTGAAAATTAATGGGTAGTCAAATGGAAATGATCTCACCGTAGTGGGAATAAGGTGTTAACTCGTTTGCAGAAGGATGTAATCTATGGGATGCTACAAAATTGACTTTGTAACGGGTAATCTTGGGTATAAATATAAAATTTTCTTTACATAAATTTGGAACAAATCCTTTTAGAGTTATGGTCTTGGCGTTCAACAATATTGGAATGGTGGTTAGCTTGATCGCCTGATTCTTGGAAGAACGTTTGTTTGAATAACTAGGAAATTTATTTTTACATTAAATATTTAACTTCGAATAGACTCTGACATTTGAAATATTTATTTATACTCTTCGTCACTTTTTTCCACAGTTAACCATTAGGTTCTAGTAATAATAACGTAAATTAAAAATTAAGCCTAAAATAATTTTAAAAATATGTTATTGTAATTATAAGGATAAACATTATAATTGTATTGTAAGAAATCTACACTAATATTATAAAGCTGAAGAGTTTGTTTGTTTGTTTGTTTGTTTGATTGTTTGTTTGTTTGTTTGTTTGAACGCGCTAATCTCAGGAACTACTGGTTCGATTTGAAAAAATATTTTTGCGTTGTATAGACCATTTGTCGAGGAAGGCTTTAGGCTACATAGCATCACGCTGCGACCAATAGGAGCAAAGATACGATTGGAAAATGTGTAAAAAACGGGGAAAACGCGAACGTCGCTGGCACAGCTAGTAATAAATAAAACTTGCTCCAATGCTGTCCCATGGGACTTATTTATAGTATAACTCACATTGTCTTGACAAAACAAAAAGCTTTCTTACATTTGAGATATTTGGAAATGGGAGGTGGCACGGTAATACATTTGTTATTGAATAATTGAATAAATCACCTTAATGGACCGGATTTTTAGCAAATGGATTTGTTTTCAAAAAGGCTTCCGTTACCGGGTCATCTGTTAGGATGTGGCTATGAATACGGCGATTTTTGATGACAAAATACTCATGGATTTGTGAAAAGGAATCCAAAATCCGAGAGGGAAGACGGAACTCTATATACTTTTTAAACTCTCGTACTTTTTGCTGTCCGTTTCCTATTTATCAGTCCATAAATCTCCTCGTTGGCGAGTCTTAAAAATAAATAAAACAAGATATTTTTTCTTGTGAAAGCGTAGTCGTAACGAAAAGTGAAATATAACTGACACTTGTGGTAGAGTAATAAACGACCCAAATGTATAATTTTTAAGATCTTAAAAATGACGGGGTCTTGAACCACCGCTCTTTCAATATCGCGTCTGCTACTCTAACCACTGAGCTATCCAGGTATTGACTAACTTTTAGTAAATTAAAGGGCAAACAGTTAATGTCCGTAATTTTTATAGTTACATACATACATACGAGTACAGTTAATTCAATATGCTTTTTTTGAAAGAATATTTTAAAACACAAGACAAAATAGATCATTTCCTGGCTCCACCTTTCCCATTGCTGACGCTAAATGTAACTCTACGGTATTGTTCGTGTATATTTAGTTCCGATGAAATAATAAAATCGATTTCAGTGAAACATCATTAAAACAAATTTTTATTTTAAGAAACATGTAGGGTAACGCACTTTTCATTGAACAGATAAGTTTTACTTTATTTTCGGACATAGGCCTCCCCAAATGCTCGCTACTTTCTGTCTATCTTCGGCTACCTACCAGATTATCACTCCATCTGGGCAGATGATGATGATGATCATTATTCATTAAAGGTCTGTAGCGTCCGTGAATGTTTTTGTTTCCAATCATAGGCAGTTATTTGTCAACAATACTTACCTCTTTTCTTAGGCTCTAACTGTGTACCAAATTTCATTCAAACCGGCTCAGCTGATTTGGCTTGAAAGCACAGGCAGACTTACTTTCTTATTTATGTTATGACTATACTCTATTCCATTTATGAAGTCCTTTTGACATTTCGAAGAACGTAACTCTGCACGTTTCAAATAAATCCAATTTAATATCACTTTTTGTGTTTAGTAGGAAATCGTTAATTAAAAAATATACAATTATGCAAAAACACCCTACAATTAATTTACAAGCAAAATTAACTTATTGTTTTTGATCTAACTATTGTTTCTATATCTGAACTTCAAAATAAAATAATATTTTTTTTGCGCGTATGCAGTTACGTACTATGGTTTATGTTTTACTTTTAAACGTAGTGACGTGCCTCAAGTATTCGGTTAGTTAAACCGATCATTCGCGAATGAAAATTAATCTAGCGGCAATGGGACTGCTTATAACTTTAATGCATTTTACAATAAAACGTAATCCAATCAAAAACATAAATGTGAAATGAGAGCCACGTTCAGTATTATGATAATTGCCTTGGTTGTTGACTTCAACGACAAAGAAGTGAGATCTAAATGGGTGCCAGTTCAATGGTCAACCCTGAAATTTATTTATAAGTAACACTATAACATACCTATCATATCTTCTTATAACATAAGATAATGTATGGTGGTAGCCTATGAAGGTCTGTCTTGGCTAGTTTCTATAAGCCTACCAACGTATTATTATGTTCGCTCGCTAGTTTCTACCAACAATTCAAATTTTCGAAATTATAAAAAAAATACAGACAAATACCAAACTAACCAAGACAACTAACTAGACTACTAACTAACTAAATAAAGAAAACTAGCCAAGACAGACCTTCATAGACTACCACCATACATTATCTTATGTTATAAGAAGATATGATAGGTATGTTATAGTGTTACTTATAAATAAATTTCAGGGTTGTTTCGAACTTGGCACCCATTTAGATCTCACTTCTTTGTCGTTGAAGTCAACAACCAAGGCAATTATCATAATACTGAACGTGGCTCTCATTTCACATTTATGTTTTTGATTGAATATCATTACTTTTGTAGAAAGTATATATCATCGTAACGCCGTAGGGCCTTTGAAAAGAACAAATTCAAAACTACAACTAGACTTTATAAATATAAAACAATTGAATCAGTTACTGTATTTTCCTACGTTTACGGGGTATAACCCTAAGTAATAAATATGAGAACCGACTATAAGTACCTACTCTTAATTGTAAATAAGTAAGTATGTATACCTAAATATATACTTAGTGCTCTGCCTTCCCGGTATATAGGCGTGATTAGGCACTAATTAGGTATTTATGTTAAGCGTTCATAATAGAACCTAACACCGCAGCAGGGGTCTCCTTTTTCACGGCTTTCAGGGTGAGTGCGACAGGCTCAATATGGTCTATTGCGCCTGTCGACCTCATTTATGTGGACCTCACTAACGTTTACCATCAGGTGGAGTGAGGAGGTCATCTTGTTAGCCTCTTATAAAAATAAAAATAAAAAATAAAAAAAACTTAATTATTAAAAAATTGCCAGTTTTTATTTTTTCCCTTTGTATTCATGTAATTACCTATCTGCATACCAAATTTTAACTCTCTAGGTCATTTGGAACTGGGTTAGAATTTTGATCTGTCAGTCAGTCAATGATAAAAATGAGGATTTTTGGACATTAATATCTAAATAACTGTTTGAGATAAGCTTATGAAATTTAGAACACATATTTATCTCGCAAGTCACAATATATGAGCCAAATTTGATACGTTTATGTAAAATAGTTTTTGATTTATGAGGGGTTCAAAAGTGGTTCCAAATGGTTCGTGTAATATTACACACGGTGCGGTCCGCCAGTTCTGTTTCTTGAACTTGGCTTGACACGCTACCGCGTGTCTAGATAATTAGTGCAGTCCTTTGCAGGTACTATGTACACTGATTAAATAACAAAATAAATTAATAAATCAAGCAGTGATGATTAATAACTATAAAATCAAATATAAAAACTTAAATGAATTGTTTGTTTTTATTTTAATCTGATGCTCATAGTAAATTGTTGAGTTACTCCATTACGCGATACAATTCGTATAATTAATTTAGTGTTGCAACTATAAGTACTCGGTGCAAACACTCCTGGCAGCAAACGGTGTCAAACATTCGGTGCCATTAATTAACGAGTCTTTGACACGAGCCTATAACTAATATGATCCTTTAAACTCAGTGTAGATTTTAAATAACTTAACTATCATTATTCATTATTATTATACTAAACATCCAATCGTGTATTTCTTTTTTCGACAAAAAATAAGTTTGGAGGTTTTGCATGTTTAAAAAATTGATCTTTCGATAATTTTTATTACCTTATAACCTTTTTATAACCTTAGTTTTTGAAAGTTAGTTTGATTTAAATTTGTTACAAATCGAGAATCGTTGCCGCTGTATATCGATTTCTAAGGGTACTTCCCTAGTACTGAACTATTGACATCTGTCAAAAAGGACTTCATAAATGGAATAGAGTATAAGTGACTGCCTCGTTGGTCTATTGGTAGCAAGTGCTGCGTTGGGACCAAGAGCTCCCCGGTTCGAGTCCGGGGTTCTGAAAAAAAAAAATAAGAGTTTTCTGTCAATTTCTTAACAGAAAAACTAATACAATTTTCCATAATATTTTCATACAACAAACTCGGCGGTTGTATGCCCGCTAGCGGGCTTCGGAAAACACGTAAGCCGTTGGTCCTTAGCTCGATCCTCTCTACGGTCATGTTGGATTGCCATCTCACAGAACTATGAGAGTAAGGGAACAGAGAGTGCACTTATGTTTGCGCGTACACTTGTGTACAATAATAATATGGCCTTCGCAGTTGGATGATGTCCACTGAAATCGGCCGCTATAGCCAAAATCGGTCGGATGCCTTATTAGTAAGGATTTACTTACTGTCATCGTTCCCTATACTATAACCGTGATGTGGCGTTGCTTCATAGCGGCTGACATTTGGAAATCTCATCAGGATCGATCGTTTCATTAAAGGGATTTCGCGTCGAAATGTTTTGAATAATGCAGGATAACGCGTGTCAGAGTTAATTCTGCGAATGAACTGACGAATTTGTACCGGGATGTAAAGGGAAAGTACCTTATTTTCCGTTTTGTTTTCGTAGTAAACGGTAAATCAGCAAATGTCAAAAAGCCATTGATGAAATATCAACTCATCATTATAATGAAAATCATTATAAAGAAATTAATTAAGGCATATTATCGAAGCCAGCAGCAAAATGAAAATTATATTCTTAGTGTCAATAATAAGGAAAGTATGCTATTTTAAAGGTTACGGAATTAAATAAACTTATCGTTCTTTAGACTTAAGAACAAACTTCTTGACATGATTCTCATTTTACACAATTTGACGCGAAGAAACATGAAACAGACCGCCTACATCTTCCGAATTTATTGAAAGCGCCGATTTGAATATGAAATCCGCATAAAATATGCAAAAAAAAGAAAGATTTTACGAACAAGAAACTTAGTCTGCCCTTAGGCGGGAAAGTTCGTCAATCATTTGAGAACTTTGATTTTTATTGAATGTGAAATTTGATTTTTGTACTCGAGGCCTATTGGTTCTAAATAAGGATAATATTTTCGTTAGAATTGTTGATTTTCATAAGTTAATAAGTAGCTTTATGTAGATAAAATGCGCAAACTTTACTATCTGCATTAAGTAAAACTAATTTTAGGGATTAAACTCGCGTGTATTGTTATTCTAAACATATTATTAGAGACCCGAAATTTTTTAAATCTTTACAGCACTTGTGATCGCGGGCAAGACTAGACAATTGACAGCATTCTGCAATTATCAGTTTACCATTTTTTTACATGCTCCCGTTCATTTATAGAATTTGATAATGAAAAAGTTTCTACGTAAAGAGCTAAAGCATCGGATCTCGAAATAATAATGTTCGGATTCAAATTATGCTCATGTTCGATCTCTAAATTTTTTAAAGTCAAAGTTAATTAATAAAAATAGAAGATAAAAAGAACCAAAAAGAAACCCGACAACTTAACTAAGCTACAAAGCTCGTAAGCAATCTAAGAAACAATTTCCCGACGATAGCTATCTTTATTAGCTCTCAAGAAATAAATAGGGGGGGAGTAATAGGTAGGGACCTGTATTAATATTATCTGCTGGTGTCCTTATAAATTAGGCTAGGCGCCGGGCAGACAATAACCGGATAGAGTGTTAAACTTGCTCGTGGGTTGGCGTTAATCGTACGTTTGATTATTGTGGATGTACCCTTAATTATCTTTGCTCATTTAGACTTAAATGTGTGCCAGTAGATTGGATATCTCTTTCTTTTTAGTAGATTGGATTCGCACTCGGGACAATTGTGTGACGAACATCGGTGTCGGTTCCGTTTCTGGGTGTGTTATTATTAAATATATTTAAGTATTCTATCCAATGGTGTATCTGATTTTTTTAACACATGTGTATAAGCTACTTACCACGGGATCAGTTCGACGTATGTGATGTTTGTTTTATCTCATATTTCAGGTTAAATTAAAAGTGTTAAAATAGCAGTTAAGTTCGTGTTATAAGTACATACTTTAATATACTATATTTGTATAAATTGGTATTAATAGTCGAGAACAATAGATTACCAGGTTTCCATAAAATCATAAGCTTGTGACATGACAATGAAACCACATTGTCATTTGTCGTACTACGTCCTCACATTCCAGACATTCGCGTTCCATTACATTTTAATTAAACTTAGTCACCTCAATCGTTCCAAAAAAAAAGACATTTCTTCAACGTTCATATCCACACTAACCTCTCGCTAGGAATCCGAAGGTATCCTCTTAATTTGTTGACCGTCTCCGGTAATGACGGGCATAAACATCAAATATCTGAAAGGATCTCCTACGGGCGTGAAATTGAGCCCTCGCAGGAGCGCTCTTAGCCTCGTTAGCTGCGGTTATGAGCGATGAAAGTGAGTATTCAAAATGCGATTTAGATATTCTGAATTTGAAGAGTGACACTTTGAACCATTTCGTATGAAATGCCGTTATAGCTTCCTTGTTACTTACTTGTAGTCGCTTAATGTCAGCTTGTAGTGATGTAGAATGTGAAGAAAGTAAGACATTTTCTACATTCTACAATTACTGAATTTCCGCGGTATTTAGTCCTCAAAAGTTAACTGGCTTAAATGTTTTTATAATTAGGTAAAAGTAGCCAATATATAATTTCATACGGACGTACCTAAAAAAAAATCTCGCAAAGGCTTGTACACTTACGAGGGTGGCTGCCGTGCTAGACTGTGAGGTTCTACGTGTACATAACTCATCTTTTATAGATGCGAAGGCTTAAATAGTAATGCAACGTTGCCCGTCGTTCACTTGGGCTTCAAACCATTTGCCGACGCAATACAGGTACATCGCGGTGTTTTAGTCAGTAGACTCCTGGGCATTGCACTTTCAGCGGCTGGCATTTACCATCTTCTCGCCAGCCTCCGGGGAGTCCGACACACCACCGGAAGAGAACCCCTCTCCCGGTGAAGGTGCGTAACGCTTTTCTTAAATAATAAAGCAACGTTGTCGTGTACACTTTTCAAAATCTCAACCAGAAAATTTTACACGTCAGCCAGTGTGTGTAGTATTCGCTGCCCCGAAACTAGGTAACGTCCTAATAAAGTACAAACTTTCCTACACTTAAACATACCAAATAAGCATAGCAAACAAATCTTCGTTCACGAAATCAATTAGACAGACCGTTTAGTTTCTCTGACCCCTAAAGTCTCGGACTTTACTCGAGATTGAATTAAAATGTTACAATTTAGTACAGGGGGGGGGGGTTACGTCATAAATTCCTGCTCCTAATTGGCTCCGCTGGCTTGTGCCGTAAACTCTTTTACAACTTGCCGTCTTTATTAAACGGCAGTGCAACCGTGTGTCGATGTTTACTTTTTAAGGCGAGGTTATCCGGACTTATTCGCTGGCTTACTATACCGCTAGTTGAAAGAGCGTCTGAATTTTTCGTTGGCTGTCATTCGATTTTGACAGATTTCATTTAGATTCGCAGCTTTACGTCACTACTTTTTAATTTATGACAACATTTTCTCTTATTCTTTGTTTAAGGTCAATATCCTTATTAAATTATTTGAGTAAAATACTTGTTTTGGTATTCACAAAAATATATTATTACGTTACGATTCGATTTTTATCAAATCATTAGAGAATATCATACATGTTAACGCAAACCCAATTTTCTTGCTGTATTCAAAAGCTTAACAACAAAACATCAATAATAGACAGAATTTGGAACCTACTTAATAAAAATCGAATATCTAATAAAAGTTTCAATATTTGGCTGTAAGGATTGCCTTATTACGTATTGACGTATGATCAATTCATATGTACGATTTATCGAAGCTTTTACGGTGAAGGAAAACATCGTGAGGAAACCTGCACACCTACGAAGAAATTCTTAGGTTGTGTAGTCAACCAACGCGCACTTGGCCAGCGTGGTTGACTAAGGCTTTATCCTAGTTTAGGGTAGGCCCGTGCCCTAGCCGTAGGGACGTATATGTGCTGATGATGAGGCGATAAGATGGTTAAAAAGCTCTTTAATGGAACTACGATGCCTTAACTATAGCCCCGAGACTATTTGCGCCATATGATGGCTTATGATGGTGTGAAAGTAAAGTACAGATTATCTTGTAAGCTGAGCATTGATTAATCGATGGTTAGCATTAAATTAAGGTAGGGGAACCTGTTGTACCTAGGCCAGTTTTTGATATTTTTATTTTTTAAAAATAAATGGTAAGAATAAGATCCGTCAAATATGGAATAATGGAAATATCAGTTACTCAACTACATAAAATATGAGGATAAAGCTGGAAGCTCGGTAAAGCTGGAATCAAAAGCAACTTGAAAAAAAAAAGGGAAAACTGTCCAAGGTACCAGACCTGATGTACCTTGGACCGTTCAAGTTGTACTTTGGACATTCCAGGGTAGAATGAAGATAAACACTAGCAATTGCAGCAGAGTGTATTGGGGGCCAACCCCAACTGAGTGTGTACAACATCATAACAATTTTTAGTTACAACTTGTTTAAACACACTTTTAATTGAGGTTGGGTTCTGATATCTATACTATCTAAAACCTTAATAAACTGAGATTATATCGGAAGTAAAAGATATTTTATAAATACATATCGTGACAAATTAAGAGGCCATAAGTAAATTCCAAAAAACGAACTTTTAAGGCAAAAAATATTAAATTACCTTTTTAACTGCATTGACCCGGCGCCGGCGAATCACAACTAACTTCACGTGAGTCTTATCAAAGCAGGCTTTGACTGCCATATACAATATTATTCTAAAGCGTGGGAGTTTACGAAAAATTACAATTGTCCTAGGTACAACACTGTCCAAGGTACAACAGGTTCCCCTACTTTTTGAGTTTTATTTAAGTATATTCATCGTTTGATACTTTAAAGTTCGTTCGGCTTAGGATAGTCATATTTTTTTTGGCAGATAGGGCGTCAATTCGCATTATTAAAACTGTATCTATCTAAAAATTTCACGAATGAATTTTTCCTTATATTATTGATACAATATTAGAATCAATAATGGAAATAGATCAAAGCAAACCACTTTGTTCAAAGTGATGCTAAGACTGTTTTGTTTTTTTATAGGTGTTGAAATTATTTTTTAGTGCCCTCGATCAAAAACTATGATTATCAGTTTGACGGGCAAAACAAAAGTGTCATTACGAGACTCTACAGACTAATCAATATAATTGTTGTAATTTTGTCAGTAAAATAAAGCTACTTGAAGCCTTTTCAAGTGAATAGACAATTTGAACCGTTCCTTTGTTTTAATTTACCTAAAACTTTAAAAGCCCCGTAAAATTTAGTTACCTATACCTTGTTACGATTAAACAGATTTATAATGAAGTTTAATTTGATGAAATTCAATATACTTCATTAAGGGTCTCTATTTTATTCTGTGCATAAATTAAAGCGGTAGTAAAATTTTGATATTTTTACATCTTTTTCTTATTAAAAATTTTCCACCAGAGCACCGTAAAAATGTAATTAAAATGAAGATTATTAGAAGATGTTATGAAAGTAATCCGTTCTTTGTTTCATAGGAAGTAATATGGTTTTGATTAAAATTTGAACACCTCAGGCAAGGATTACTGTGGATAGATGAGGCATATTTTAAAGTACCATAAAGTTTTTATGAAAAATGTTACCACTATGAACTGGGTAAGGGATCGATATAATATTTTATGAGTCTATGAGATTATTATGTATATCTGAGCAGTGTTTTTGAAAACAGTTGTTAGGTGAGGCAATGCCATAAAGTGGGCTCAGTATGATAGCTTGATTTTCCTAACGTAAAAGTAAGTGAAAACGTTTTCCGTTTGAATCAAGGAACATTCCGTAAAATCATTCTAAAAAGGTCATTAATCTGCTCACTACTTACTTAGGTCCTATTTAGGTCTAACGCGGGAGCTGAATGTTCTAGCCGAGTCGCAGACCGCCATAACAGACTCATTAGAATAATTCCATACAGGACTGTCAACGAGGAATCTAATTCTACCGCATGCAATTAATTCATTCGGGCTCCATAAATGAGGCGTTTTCAATCCAGTTTCAACCCACTGTGCGATTAATTCGACCGTTACCTACTATCTTTGTTTTTATAATACGCTAACAAGATGATCTCACTACACCTGATGGTAAGCGATAGTGAGATCCACATATGAGGTCGACAGGCACAATTTACCTTATTGAGCCTGTCGCGCTCACCCTGAAGGCCTGCTTAAATTCCGTTTCACGCCCCGCCTGAAGAGCCCGGGATCATAGGAGGGATGGAAAACATGATCTGGAAGGGCATTCCATGCCTTAATGGAACGGGACAGAAACAGAAAATGAACCTCTTGGTCCGAGCCGATTATCTTGAGTGACACTTCTTTTTACAGCCAGATGTATATAGTGGATTTCCGTGATTCACTAAAAATCTAGTCACTATAAAGGAACTTAAAGCACACACTTATCAGTGTTTAGTTCAAAAACTTTATATTATTTTTAAAACTTTACACCTAATATCTTAAAACATACTCATATTACAGTTCATGTCAGCACAAATCAAGAGATCAAAATATACTGCCTAGCATAGACTTTTGGAATGGAGCCAAGTCACCTCATAAAAATACCATTGCACTGTGGACGATCTGGGTTAATTTTTTAGTCGTACGCAATCAGTGCCCAGCCCACTGTCCACCGACACGGAATGTATGTGTAGCCGTTAAGTTGTGAATACCGACATATTTCAAAATGTCTAGTTTGTTAGTAAGTTTTAGACCAAGAACAGTTGGCTCGTGGGTACGGTACTGATTGCAATTGTTTTATAGCCTCGTTGGTTGCACGCCCCTGCTTCAGCACGTTAAGCCGGTGTTTCTGCGCCTGATCTCTCATCAGTCGTGTCGGATTCCCATCTTGCCGAACTATAAAGTAAGGTAACAGAGAGTGCACTTGTGTTTGCGGGTACACTTGTCCACTATAATTATGTTCTGCGCAGTTTGCTGATCTCAATTGAAATCACACGCCAGGTTGAAATCGGTCGGATGTATTATTAACGTCAGATTACAATGTGTATAACGAGATTGCTCACTAACATAGAAGTGTAGTTTCTGGAATCATCGTCATCAGCCCACTGCAGGACATAGTCCTTCCAAAATTCTCAGCATTCCCGACTATCCTTGGCTACTCCAGGCATCCAGCTCCTACCAGCCGTCCTGCGCAGATCGTAGCTCCACCTGGCCTGAGGGCGTCCTATACTACGCCGATTGCTGAAACGCGGTATCTACCAGTCTAAGTAAAGACTGTCTGGTATAAAACCTTTTTATGAACAATTTGAAAGTTAACATCCGAGAAATTATTAAGGATACAATTTGGTTGATTGTTTGATCTTCCCACGAATGGAGTTTTACCATAGTTCACTTTGATAAAAACAATAACTATCTGTAAATTATGCTTGAAATGATTATAAGAGCGTTATAGATCACAATTTTGCTATAGTCCACAATTTCGCGAGATAGTTTGTTATCCCATGATATTTACTATTGCACGGTGACCTATGCAATGGCATTTTTGCCGTTTCAACCGTTTTTGTCGTTCGCAACGAATGGGATGCATTCAAATAACATTCAGTTGGGCGAAGAACCATGAATTGTGGAGTTGGTTATTTATTTTTATGAGTTTTGACAACTCGTTAAGTTCATAGTGGCACCTATCTATTGTAAAATTTAACTCGTTTAACATAGGAACCATCACATTTCATACACGTCAATTTATGATTTAATGTATCTAATGTTATAATAATGGATAACAGAATGTTACACCTATCAAAGAAAAAGTTAATGTCATAACGTACAATAGCAACGTACAATTCGACGCTTTAACGGTGAAGGAAAACATCGTGAGGAAACCTGCACACCTACGAAGAAATTCTGAGGTTGTGTAGTCGACCAACCCGCACTTGGCCAGCGTGGTCGACTAAGGCCTTATCGCCCTACTTTAGCGTAGGCCCGTGCCCCAGCAGTGGGGAAGTATTTGGGCTGATGATGATGAGGATCATGTACAATAAGTTGAAAGTGTTAGAAATCTCCGGGGAAAAGTGGAAACTGTTTCACCGATGAGAGCGAAGCTTTTGAATTATAGTAATAAACTAGCTGTGCCAGCGACTTCGTTCGCGTTTCCCCCGTTTTTTCACATTTTCCATTGTATCTTTGCTCCTATTGGTCGCAGCGTGATGTTATATAGCCAAAACAAACTCTTCAATTTCAACAAAGCTTTATAATATTAGTATAAATTAATGTCTGTAACCGGTCAGTGCAGCACTTGAAGCTCAAGCAAACCTTACGTCAATGGGACCCAAATATAGTAATTAGAACCTTAAAAAAAATTATGTTTGTCCGAAACCTGTAGAGCTTGCTCAACTCATAATGACTAGTGAAAAATCAATCCTTTGGTGTAATTTTTTTTTTTCAATCTTATTTCTTCTTCTTCTTGTCGTATGGTTGATGAACAACCTGGTGTCAGAGTTTTTAAACCGCCCGCGGGCCTATGACATGGCTTCACACGCAATTTCTCAGGTGTGCTGGTTTCCTCACGATGTTTAAATCTTACTTACTTTGTATGTTTTTGTTGTGAGGGATTTGCTGAGGCTGGGACCTAATTATATTTAATTTAATTTAATTTTTATTCTTATTCTTTCCTCTCATGATGACCTTACTTCATCTGATGGTAAGTGGTTAGCAACAAACACTTTTAATCATCGACCGTCAATTTTAAGTTTAGATACGCAGCTTAAAGCTATTGTGAGCTTCTTACATAATGCATAATGTCGAGTTGTGCTCTAAGTATGTTATTGCCAAGTTAGACCGCGTAGACCAAGTCACATCATTAAGCTTCGCGAAGTTGTTGAGAGCTAGAAGCAATTATGACAATTGAACTTCACTAACTTAACTCTAGACTTCTGTGTGCGATCCTTTTTGTACAACTTAAGTATATAATGCTTTGTGAAGCATGTGAGTTTCTTGAGAATCGTTATGACTTTATTGGTATTGTTTCATAAGAGTAGTTTAGTGGCATATTTGGTAGAACTTGTATTTTTGCCAGGAACAATGGGTTCGATCCCAATGATCTCTCACGAATATTATGAGTGGATCAAATAGTTGTACTTATTTTTGTATGCTATCTTAAGTTGATTGTTCGGGCATGGATCAAATTTAAAAAAAATACGTGATAGGTAATCTTTATGGTTATGTGGGCATGTTCCTCATTCAGAAAATCAACAAATAAAAAGATAAACCGTTAAAGAACACTTGTGATCTACGCTTGGCGCATCTTGGAAAACATTTACAACATGCGCCCAACAGTTTTACGAAACGATCTGCCATTTTGAAATCTACACAACTTAATAAAATTTATGTGTCTTTTTGTAGTATTAAAATAACGATTTTTTACTAAAATATGGGTGTTAATCTATAAGGGATACCAATTACAAAAACACAATTTAAAACATTTTTGTCCGTCTGTCTGTTTGTTCTCGCTAATGTTCGATACGGCTGGACCTAATTTGATGGGACTTCCTATAATAAATAGCTACTTTTACAAGGTATTACCTAGGCCTTTTTAACAAATAATTTCTGCCAAAAGTTACTAATCAACACGGACGCAGTCGCATGCGGCCGCTAGTTGTAAATAAAAGTACCCAAAGAGCTCATTCCATCCCGGGTCTAATCCTTCCTGGTTCGGATAACTATGAATTAAAGGTGTACACGTGATAAAAAGAGTAGCAAATACATAGTTCCCTCGCAAACATGACTAGTACAATCAAGTCGAGACATCGTGATTGATATACTATAAATCCATGAACAAACATTATGTATTCGCAAAAAATATAATATTTAATATTTGTAAAAGCGTCGATGACCGAGTGGAGAGGTCGTTGCTTGCCATGCGAGAGGTCGCCAGTTTAAACCCCGCCAGGTACCAATGTGTTTTTCAAATTTGAAATTCATATGTACCATCATTCGACGCTTTAACGGTGAAGGAAAACATCGTGAGGAAACCAGCACACCTGAGAAATTTTTCCACGGTGTGTGAAGCCATGTCAGAGGCCTACGGGCGGTTTAAAAACTCTGACACCAGGTTGTTCATCAACCATACGATAAGAAGAAGAAGAACATTATGTATTCGCATATACTTCATATCAAAACAGAGAAATGCATACAGAACCAGCTTTTACAACTACTAAAACAGTATAGCGGTATAGCCACGTATGAAGGTAATGGCGGTATTATAAAATCAGGCAAAGTGACTTCCTTACGCTCTCGCAAAGATCGTAAACCTTTGACAGTATAAAGGCGTCACAGTAAAGTATATGTTGTATGTTTTTTGTTTACAAATGGAAGTTTGTTATTTTTCGTTTTTATTTATTTTTTTGTTTTGTTACCATTCCTAATTTCAAGATAAAATATAAACTGTGATTCTTTCTTCAATTATATAAATTGTAAATATTTTAGTAGCCCCTTAATCTAGAGAGATGAAGGAATGACTGAAAATCAGCGCTTCGCAGGATATCTATTTTGCGTGAGCACAAGCTGAGTCATGTCCTTTTGCTCATATGATTTTTTTTATTCTTTCAATTGTTTGCCAATCGTCTCTTTTTTATATTAATTGTATTTATCTGTTTTTTTCTGTAATTTGCAAATTATTTTTTCCTGGAGCAATACTGTGATTTTTATTTATTTGATTTTTATTTATGTGAACTGCGGCATTTTAGATAAGTTCTATTAATATTTTTATATGTAAGGATTTATTACTAAAAAAAACTGCATTTTGGCTCCCTTGAGCGAAGTGAAACTAATTAGTATAGACTGACAAGTTATTAAAATGAATAAACCGTAATATTAAATGAACTTGACTGGCTCGGTGGAACAGTGGATAGTGATGGCTTGCGGTTCTAAGAGTCGTGGGTTCGATTCTCACTCGGAACAAATACTTATTTGTGTGATGAACGTCGGTGTTTGCTCCTCATATCTTTGTATGTATATCAGTTTCTAAGGCCCATAGCGCAAGCTCTCCTTAGCGAGGATCAGTGTGTAGAAATTTCCCAGATATATTTATTTATTTAATCAGTAAAGGAACTTGGAACTTATAAAGTTAACATGAAATAATATGGAGACGACGATGGCCGAGTGTTTAGGTCGTAGCTTGCCATGCGAGAGATCACCAGTTCAAATCCCACCACGTACCAACGTGTTATCAAATTTGAAATTCATTTGAACGATTTTTTGACGCTTTTACGGTAAAGGAAAATATTGTGAGGAAACCTGCACACCAACGTAGAAATTTTTAGGATGTGTAATTCACCAACCCGCACTTGGCCAGCGTGGTTGACTAAGACCTTCCCGAGTTTAGGGTAGGCCCGTGCCCCAGCAGTGGGGACGTATATAGGCAGATGATGAAATAATATGATGTACAATATACATACAGTAGTTGGATAGAGCCCTATTCTCTTACGCCGAAAGTCGCTGAATCGATTCTCACTCGGGACAAATATTTGTGTGATCGGAGTATGTTTTGTTTATGTATTTAAGTACAATTGTGTATACCACTGTTTTTCTTATACCTGTAACACAAGTGTTTAAGCAACTAACTTCATTGTTAAATATTAGTCTTTATGTGTCTACACGCGATATTAAGAGTAGCAAATACATAGCTATTGTAGCAGGCAGTAAGTAATATTTAGTGTAATTGAACTCAAAAGTCTTATCTTATCGAACCAGAAGAATGTATGTGATGTTATGTGATATATTTATTTTTTATACTCTTATTAGTCTTTGCATTCACTCAAACAAAGTCCCTATCTCTCTGTCCAAATCTACTTCCCCACTGTGCAGTATTTGCCTGTGACAAACAGCTCCTGAGTTCACTCCGAGACTCGTAGGATACTACAGAGATGTGAGTAAAGGCAAACGATGCAATGGTATCTTATTTCCGTCCCCACATTAGGCATAAACAGGGATTGGGTTCAAGCCGTTACCTTACACACACCACATAAGTTTACAGGCGGATATTACCATAAAGTTACTGAAGGATGAAGGTTAAATTACTGGTGACGGCATGCTTTATGTAAATGAGTTTTAATAGCTTGTTACGTCTTCAAAATAATAGTTTGAAATCAAGCCTTAGAGTATAGTTCAATTGCATATATCGTGCTTTAAACTTAACAAGTATTTTTTTCAGTTAAACGCATTACATAGAAATTGATCTAAAAGGTAGACATTTATACATGTGACAGGGGCTCTTGCAGGGGCAAGAGTAGGGCAATCTTAGGGGTCTCTTTTTTATCTTAATTTTCATCTGCTACTATATAGTATTGACTTCTGACTACTATATAATTTTTAATCTTCAAAATAATACTTTACGATACGATAAATATAAAACTAAATGCCTGTCGATTTGACTTTGATTGAAAATTATCTCCTCAGGTCTTCCAAAATATTTTACGAGGTCAGTGCTGTCATCCGCTTAGCAATGGATGTTACCTAGCCACCTGTCATTGATATACAGCAGAAACAAAGTCGGCGACAGGACGAAACCTTGAGGTACACCGGGAATAAGTTAAGCATCGAAGCCAACATATTGACCGACCGCAAATACACCATACATATAAACACTTACCTACAATACGCTAACCTATTATGACGAATGAACGGGCCATCAGAATTCCGCCCTATTTCAAACAATGGCCATAACTCAAGGAAAACCTCAATCAATAGAACGGCACATTATAGTCGTGAGGTCACCGCGGTGAACGTGCCCAGGCTTCGGCTTGGTAAGAATGCCGAATGTTGCAAAGGGGATGCCTTCAGAAAACATATTAAATAGTTGGCGTGTTGGCCAACCGCAGGAGACCGGGATAAACTAGTCTGTGGCTGCGGGCTCACGCTGATTCGGGTTAGGATATGGTACTGTTATGGCGATTGTCCTTTTAATTTTTTTTTTGTTTTTTGACCAACTTTACTTATAGTATTGTCTATTATTTGCGCAAACACATTCTGTCTGTCTGCGTCGACCTCATATTTTGGATCTCACTACCGCTTACCATCAGGTGGAGTGATGTCATCTATCCGAGATCGTACGAAACAAAAATTTGTTAACACATCCAAATCTGTCCATGCATTTAATAGCTAAGGTACCACTGACACAGGGGCGGTTAAAGCGGTTAAACTTGTGATACCCCTGTTTTTGCATCGGCGCTTGCAAGAGAGTAGGGAACTCCTTACAGCTCATGTATTCCCTCCCTCTCATGATCCCGAGCTCTTCAGGCGGGGCGTGAAACGGCATTTAAGCAGGCCTTCAGGGTGAGTTCGAAAGGTTCAATAATGGTCTATTGTGCCTGTCAACCTAATATGTGGATCTCACTACTACTTACCAACAAGTGGAGTGTGGTCATCTTGTTATATAAAAAGCAACTCTACAGAATTTCACTCTTTTATATCCAAAATCCGCTCCGCTAGTCCACTAAAGTCTCTCCTTCAGAACAACAACGTTACCGTCACTGGACGTATCGACCTTTGTTCAGTCCTTCACATCGCGATGAATATTTGACAGGTCACAAATTTGGACGCCTTGTGTAGCTCGTTATGACTTACTTTATTATTCATGTTACTATGAGGAAGAAAGCCACAATGAAGTCACTTTGGGGGCAAGCCGGTGGGCTAAGTACATGAATATTGGTACGCTGGATTGATTTTGTTTTTTTTTTAAGGAAGACAAACCTATATCATGCGATATCTGAAGACCGGTAGTTCAAATCCCTGTTTAGGCGGGGTCATGAATGCGATTTTTTTCTTCATTTGAAGGTTTAAATTTTTAAACCTTTCATTGGAGCTTGAAATAGCTCTAAATAACAACAAATAAAAAAAAACCTATTTGTTATAATACTTTTAAGGCATTTCTGATTTGGTTCCTTTGAACCATTTAATGAGCATACTCCTATGCTCATTTGTAAATCACATTAAAAACGAAACTCGGTAGATATATTTTCAGTTTTACCATAATATTTTTCCCTTATCTTATACTTAACAAAACAATTGTGCTTCGAAACTAAATAATAAAATACACCTATTTTATGATGATTGAAACAGCTCGTGCTAGCTGTTTCAATCATTATTAAAAAATATTGTCATTTTAAAAAGGCGATTTCCAGAAGAGCATAGGATTGAGATAGAGAAAGCACTTATATTTTTACTGTTTCACTATATATTTCACTAGCTATCCGCCCGCGACTTCGTCCGCATGGAAACCCTGTTTCCGCGGGAACTCCAGGATAAAAATTAGCCTATGTGTTATTCTGGGTCTTCAGCTGCCAGCATAATTTTCATCGTTATCGGTCCAGTAGTATTTGCTTGAAAGAGTAACAAACATCCATCCACACAAACTTTCACGTTTGTAATATTAGTAGGATTCTTAATAACACTTTTAAAACCTAGCTGACGTAAGAAAGCTCACATAGGATAACTCTCCCATTTCCCGCTGTTATCATATAATCACCCGACTTGCGAGATCACTCAAGCCGTCCCCACCTAGCCACCATAAGCCGTATCTGTTCGCCCTAATGAGAAAAATAATGGCGCCCTTTATCTGAGAGTAGCCCCGGCTTATGAGGCGCTATCGCCCCCGCCAGCTCATGGCTGAAGGAATTAGTTGGAGTGTAATGCGTGATTATATCGAGTGTTTTGTTCTACCGGCGGAGCGGAAGTGTTAGACGGTGAAGGTAGTATGATATTAATGCTATAAATAATTACGACACATTCCTAAACAAGCAATAAGTATCTGATATATTTCCACTGACTGTCGGATCCCAAACTAAGCAGAACTTGTACTATAGGCGTCAGAGACAGATATACATACATATATTTATAAAAATATATTTAAATAAAACTTACTCTCACGGAGAGAGAGAAGTGGTGTGTGCATTTGGGGAGGCCTATGTCCAGCAGTGGACAGCAATGGGCTGATGAAGAATACTTACCTACTCTCAGAGTTCGGTGAGACGGCAATCCGACATGACCGATGACAGATCGGCGCAGGACCACCGGCTTAACGTGCTTTCCGAGACACGGGCAAGCAAGCACCCACTTCCTAACTCCGGGCAGAGCTATTTATTTACAGAACAACTCACACAAATTTTGCCCGAGCACGGACTCGAACCGGAGACCTCTCGGTCGTTACGCAGCGCTTGCTACCAATAGACCAACGACGCAGTTCGGAGATAGTTGCCTAGTTTTATTCTTAGCTTGTGGAAAAAATAACTTAGTTTAACCGGACTTGTACTCGAAACGCATTTGAGATTTAACCACTCAATCTTTAAACGTAAAGTATTGCAAAACGTTGCCAGATAAATATGTAAAATACCTTCATATAGGTCAACAAATAAAATCCAGATTCTAGCGTTTTTCCGTATCTCGATATTTTATTTTGGCGAAATAAAAGTATTTGTTTTGCAACTATAAATAAACGAACGCCAAGCGAGATTTATAGTACACGCAAAAAAAAAAGGTTTAGAGAGAAAAACTTACAGCTCTACGTTGAGGATTTGCATAGTGCGGATTAATTTGTTTAATCCAATTAGTGTTGGGTATGTAAATGGTTTAAGCCGCAACACTTCATCTCCCATTTCATAGAAATAGAAGGCACAGAAGATAAGTACTTTACATTATTTATTTGTTTGACAAACCATTATAATTATGTTTACTTCAATTCATGATTATATATGTTACGGTCAATGTGAGCAATCGGTAATTATCTATAATCACCGGTAAATATAGATAATTCCCGACGCACATGGTAAATGTAGTGAATTATTCAAATTTACCGGTAATTATATAAAACTCCCGCTCGACTGTGGTAAATGTTGACATTGCTGACAAATATCACAAGTACTCTGCAATTCCAAATGTCACAAATCTCAAACAGGCAAAAATATATTGACGAGAAAGAATTTTAAGAGTTCCACTGAAAATTCCCTAATTTTGTGTTCATTTTATTTAACTTTATTTTTATAAGATAATATTTTTTTATAAACCAAACATGAAGTTTGGTTTCTAGATACTTGACTGGTATATTTTATAACTAGCTGTGCCCGTGACCTTGTTCGCGTGGACTACAGGATTTTACATACAAAAGTTTATACCTTACGAATTTTGCAATATCGCGTCGCAGTCTATTAGGGTACCTGCATGCCAAATTTCAATCATCTATCTGACGCGGTTTAAATATTTTCAGAAAAGTTATTTATGAATACATACTTAACTACATAATCACCTTGACACAGAACAAACACCGATATTCATCACACAAATGTTAGTCCCGAGTGGGATTCGAACCCACAACTCTTGGAATCGCCAGCCTGGGTCACTAACAAAACAATTGTTTCACCGAGCCAGTCAAATCAGTTTTATTTTATTATTTACCACATTTACACAAAGGGTATGGTAATTTTATATAATTACCGGTAAATGTGATTAATTCGATAGTTTTCACCACCTTTACCACGAACACTAGTAATTATGCATAGTTACCGGTAATTATACATAATAACCACTCTATCCACTTTTACCGTAACATATACATTAACATTATATTTCAAAATCTAAATGCAACAGATAATTACTGGTTAGCTCCACATGAATCATCCATTGTATTAAAAAACAAAACCTAAAATTACGTACAACTAAGACTTTTAATGTAAAAAAATATATTTTTTTAAACATTGCGCGCTAGCTGCTAGCTTCGGAGAAAGAAAATATTTATTCGGTATGAAGGTAAACTTTTAATTAACAACTGAGTGGACTTTGGAAATTAGTATAGAAATTGAATCAAAACATATTTTTAACTTCCATACCAAAAAGGTCTCCGCTCAGTATAAGGACATGGCGGCACACAAAGCCTTCATGGCCACTGGTTTTTTTTTACCTAACTGACTTACGATGATGGCTTAGTCTTGTCATCATCATTGGATTTACGGGGGAGCGGATGGCTCTCACCCCTAACGGCCACTGATATTCTACGGAGGCCTTTTATATAAATGACGGCAGTCACCTACAGCACAAAACGAATTTCACGACATTTGTACAAGTTAGGGGATACCAGTCACAACTATCTGTCCGGTGGTTGGTGAACGGTAGACGGGTAAGCGACCCCGGCCCCGCGAGCTACTATCGACTCAGTCCAAATTATCCGAGCCGATAGTATCCTTCCTCCCCTCTTCCTCCCCCCGTCAAATATCCTTGCTACTCGTAGGAACGCAATGACCTTGGTAAAATAATGCACAAGGCAGAATGACGTGGTCCACAACCCGTCACGTCACGTTTCCCACAGAGGTAAAAAGTGGATCGCTGGACACTTTCAGGTAGGCAGAGATCACTATCTCTGCCTACCCCTCTGGGAAAAAGGCGTGATTTTTTATGTTATGTATGTATTGTACATGAGAATATAGAGATAGTGTGAGTTTCAGAGAAATCGCAATTCTCCGAAACTAACTCTTAGGCTCAGACCTACAAAATAAATATAAATATTAAATTTCATCTTACGAGCTTTGAGCCACTCAAATAAGAATATTAATGTATAAGTTCTCTTCACGATTGGAGATTCGAACCTACGCCTTTCAGAGAAAGTCCCAGCGATCACGATTTATCTATACAAAAACGTTTTATTTCTTGATAAAAAAAAATCCTTTACTCAAATGAAAATATCAAATTTTAATCGCCAATTTATGAAACGTGATTTCTCAAAAGGCGCCTTTGAAAATAATAGGATAACCTGTAACTTTAGAAGTAACTATTATCCTGTCACTTTATCACATGAAGTCACAGCCCGTTTGTCACTTGATACCTCGAATCGGATCGCACGTCGTTAGTCCGCGTAGGGTATAGGTACAGTGAGCCTCAAATATAGATAGAACATTTTGTTTTCATACTGACGCATAGAGAAAATTAATTCCCCTGGCTGTAGCTTAGCTGCTGTAACGTAACGTAACGCTGCGTAAATGCTTTAAGTTAGTTAAAAAAACGGCCAAGTGCGACTCAGACTCGTCCACGAGTGGTTCCGTAGCAAGTAACAGAATAATTATAACCTTCTGCTAAGCCGCCACACAATTGATAAACACAGTTAGTACCACATAGGTACTTACTGCGTTTATGGTTATTTTAGATATTTGAGATGCTGATGAATCTACAAGAATCAAAGACCCGTCGGAATTCAAAAATAAGATTGGAAAAGGCTACTGGTACTTGAGATAACCTACAAAATACTTAATTTTATTAAAGTGAATTTCATTTAACTTTGACCTACCAAATTTGGCTGGATGGTGCAGGAAGAATATAGTTTGACAGCTTTTTTTCTACATGCGATATTAGAAGTAGCAAATTCATAGCTACTTACTACACAACGTTTCGAAACGTTGACCATGGTTGATGTTACCCAGTCGAAACGTCGGGCAGTAAGTAACTAGCTATTTGCCAGTCCTAATATCGCGTGTGGACCCTTAAAGACTAATATTTAGTGTAATGGAACGCAAAAGTCTAAAATCTAAAGCAATTTTTAGTCATTACTATTATATAACGTAAATTATACAACATAATTATTATGTCAAAAGTATGCACGTTTATATGAAATCAAAATCTCGCATAGCTTATTATTATGTCAAATCTATGGCTGACAGTACATGTAATTTTTCTGAAACAAAAATGTGAGAAGCTTACTCTATGTACTTCACAGGTGTATAGTTGCTACATCGTCTTTCAGCGTTTCTTTCTTGCCAGTAGATTGAGGGTTGGAATTCCCTTTGTTATTGGCCCTTCTAAGGGATGTATGTGTTCCTTTTGTGTTTTTCGATAAATAGCAATTCTTTGCAACTGTTTCTTAAAGAATAGTGGTAGATATGGGACAAATAGTGGATCGTTATATAGCTCAGGTTATAGGCTGCAACATAGGAAGCAAACGGTCCCCGAGAACCAAATATTTAGTATACTTATAACCATCACATTGTAGATGAGAAACTGAATATATCCGGGATATTTACCATATTTCCTTAAATTATCAAGTCCCCAATATTTCGGCACTGTTGCAGGTGCCAGATCACTCTATCCATTATAAGTAACACACAATTTCGTAATCACAGTATCAGTTGCGAAATACGACTGTATTTAATGGTGACTTATTCCAGCACAACACTTTCGTTTTCCAAGACCTTAATTAAGATTTAAGGGCCAACTTTGCAGGGCGTTTAAAGTTTTTTAACACGAAAAGTTGAATATAATTTATTTTTTGCGACAACACTTAAGTGTGTCAAGCAGTTCAACGTCAAGTTGTCACGCAAGTTAACTTTATCAAAGATTTTTTTTTCAATTTTTTTAATTTGTTGTCGTCATTTACTGAAGTTGCTTGATCTTTATCAAAGGAAATAAAATTTTAATTTGACAACGTCTCCTTTGCTGATGGTTTAAATTTAAATTGGAACCTAAAATTATGAAAAAAAAAGTTTTCCTAAAAATTTTGCTCTATCTTTGTCAGTTGTTCATACACATTTTCTATGCATTAATAAAAAAAATTAAAAGTTCTAAAAAATGATTTTTTATCACAAAAGAAAAACAAAAAAAAATCAGGGTTTTCTTGGATAATTTTGGTGGTAAAAGAAAAAAATTTTTCTTTTTGCTTAAACGTCAAATTTAATGAAAAAGTTTTTTTTTACTCAACATCACATTCATTGATCTGATCTGATGTGGTAATTTGCTTAAGCACTTGTGTTACGGATATCAGGATCAAAAAAGAAATAAATACTCAAAATACTTAAATATATTAAATAACACACCCAGACACTGAACAAACACCAATGTACGTCACACAAAATAATTGTCCCGAATCAATTCCAAATACACAAAAAACGACATCTCTCTTTCTCATCTCACCTTTTCAAATCGGCTAGTATCTAACGATTCCACAAACTTCAAAATGTATTCAATTGGTTCAAACAATCCGAAGTAAACCCACAGTTTACAAGTAAAACGTTGTTCAACACAGATAAGTACACAAATCTTATTGCCCGTCCCATTATTGGCTGTATGAAAGAGCCATTTTAATAGACCGTTTGTAGGAGCGCAACAGTAAAATCAATTTTGAAGTTCCACTTTACTTTGAATAGAAGTGATAATTCATGCATTGCTAAATTTTACGCGACGACTCGAAAACAAACGAAATAGGCAACTGGGGGTTATGGAGACTAACGATATAACGACGACATGGTTGTGTAGATAAATTACACACCCGAGGGCCTACCATGAGTTGGCTATCGAAAACTTACTTACGTTAAAAACCTGTCGAGTTGTTTTTTTCATACGGCCGATTTTAGTTCTTTGTGTAACCACCAGGGACGCTGTACGATTTTTTCATAGACATATTTACGTAGGCGATATCGAGTGCGTAAGTTTTAATCTCATGGTAGCCCCACTGATCAAGACCTCGGTTAACAATTCAAGACTGTGGAATGCGAAAGTCTTAAGTAAAGGATTACAGCAGTAAGTATCTTTGTATTTTCTTACAATTTTTTCCTAACTGCAATATGATGACGGCTTGGAGTGGCCTCGTCATCATCACTGGACTGCGGGGGAGCGGATGGCACTTTACATGAAAGAAGAGGTTCTCAATTCGACGAAATATTTTATTTAGTCAGATTTAAATAACCTTTAAACCTATCCTATGTTCTACTACTACTCAATGGATTTTTATTATAGACAGAGGGATGTAGCAGGATTTAATGTTATATTTACCCAAAGCTTAGCAAGAACGCGTCATTAATAGATAAATAGAATTATTTATTCAGTACTTTTTCCTAGAGGGAATTGACTGGCTCGGTTGAACAGTGGTTAGTGACCCTGATTCACTAACAACGGTTCCAAGAGTCGTGGGTTCGATTCCTACCCGGGACAAATATTTGTGCGACAAACATCGGTGTTGTTCCGTGTCTGGGTGTAGGTATTATTAAATATTTTTTTTGTTTTTTTTTTTGAATTTGCAATCAGCCCTGACACTATGAGCAAGTGTGTTGTATGATGCATGTCATGAAGAGTGGCCTCCCATTGGAGGCATCTACTCATATTAGGCTTCCCAGAGCTACTCTACTGACGATCTTCAAGCTCTAAGATGTGATGGCGTTTCAGTCGTTTGACATACTGGTCTATAGTGAGTTGGCGGGCGAGTTCGTTAGGATGATGGATTAGCCGCTCCTTGTATTTGGTTGCCATGCTTCTAATTTCCTCCTTCACCGTTTTGACATCGCAGTGTTCGTGGATCTCATTGTTGGTTAGATACCATGGTGCTTCTGATATTGTTCGTAATATCTTATTTTGTTGGCGTTGGAGTATATTCATGTTTGAGTCGCAAGCACTGCCCCACAATTGCAGGCCGTATGTCCAAGTCGGCTTGAGGATAACCTTATATATTAGCAACTTGTTGTCCAGAGATAGTCTAGAGTTCCGTCCAAGCATCCAGTATAGGCTGCTATATTTTAGTTGGAGCTCCTGCTTTTTGCATTTGATGTGGTGTCTCCATGTCAGCCTACGATCGATGTGCAACCCCAGATATCGCACGTGGTCGCTGTGGGGTAGTGTGGATTGGCCTAACTTTACTGGTGGACAATCTCCTTTTCTAAGCGAGAACGTCACGTGTGTCGACTTTGCAGCACTAGCCTTTATTTTCCATTTTTGAAGCCATTCGTTCACTGTGTCTAGGCCTTTCTGCAAGTTTTCTGACGCCTGTGTTGGATCTTTATTGCTTGCCAATAAAGCGGTGTCGTCTGCAAACGTTGCTGTGATTATGCCTGGCGTCAGCGGTAAGTCTGCTGTGTACAGTGTGTAGAGCATGGGTCCTAGAACAGATCCTTGCGGCACCCCGGCTTCAATTTCTCGGAACTCGGAAATGGTGTCACCTTCTTTGACATAAAACATGCGATCCTCGAGATAAGATTTGAGTAGTGGAAAGTAAGAATGGGAAATATTTTGCTTGATCTTACACAAGAGGCCCTTGTGCCAGACCTTGTCGAATGCCTGCTGAACATCTAAAAAGGCTGCGGAGCAGTACTCTCTCTGTTCTAGAGACTTTCTTATGGCGTGACATACTCTGTGAGTTTGTTCCACAGTACCATGACACTCTCTGAAGCCGAATTGGTGGTCGGGTATAACCTTGCGTTCCAAGAGAATGGGTATTATTCTGCGTAGCATTATCTTTTCCAGGACCTTTGATAGAGCAGGCAATAGACTGATTGGCCGATATGATGTTTTTTCAGTCATTGGTTTGCCTGCCTTGTGGATCATGATTATTTCGGATACTTTCCACGCAATTGGGAAGTACCCTGTGCGAATGATGGCGTTGAAGATGATCGTAATGAATACAATAGCCTTTCTAGGTAGTTCCGACAATATTTCCTTAGTAATCTGGTCGTAGCCTGGTGCCTTTTTACTGTCCAGTCGTTTGATAGTTTTGAAGACTTCTTGGGGCGACACAGGTTTAGGAGGAAGGTCTATTTGATGATCTTGTCTTAGAATAGTATCAACCTGTTCTTCTGATGAGTTGTCTTCTGTTACGTTCGGTTTGAAGACGTTCCTTAGGTGATCTGCAAACAAATCTGCTTTGTCTTGGCTTGTTCTGGCCCATGTGTTTCCCTGTTTTATAGGGGCATTTGGTGCGTTAGGTCTGTCATATGACCTGGTGACTCTCCAAAGAGAGTAGTTGGTGGCTTTAGTGGCAGTAAGAGACTCCAGCTTTGCTTGCAATGTTAGTTCATTTGTATTCTTTATAGCTTCCTTCAATTCTTTAATGGCTTTATTTAGTGCGGCCTTGTCTTGTGGATGGCGACTAAGCTGCCAGACTCTGCGCAGTCTGCGTTTCTCCTGGATCATGGTCTTAATTTCCAATGGAATATTTGTAGACTGTCTTCTATGTTCAGTTGAGGGAGTGCTTATCCAGGATGCAACTTGTATAAGATTAGTAAATTGTACTACTGATGTTTCGATTTCCTCCTTGTCTTTGAGTCTGATATTAAGATTAAGATTTTCTTCTACATATTCTCTGAAGGATAACCAATCAGTACGCTGGTTAGAAAGGGTCACACGTCTCTCGACTTCAATTATGGTTGAGCTGACAGTAAGAAGAACTGGAGTGTGATCAGAAGACCCATCTGCACAGGACTCTATTTTCATGTATTGTTTGTTTAGTCCCTTTGTTATGAAGAAGTCTAGTACATCAGGGATACGATTGTGGTCTGCTGGCCAGCTTGTAGGTTCTGATGGGGCAACTGTATTTAAGCGGTTTATGTCAACGCTTACCTTTAGTTGTCTTCCTCTAGTTGTGATAAGTCTTGAGCCCCAATGTACATGTTTAGAGTTCCAGTCCCCTCCAGCGACGAAACGATTGCCTAGGCTTGAGAAGTAGCAAGAAAACTGGTCAGAGCCTATTCGATGCTTTGGAGGACAGTATACAGCTGACACATTAAGGTATCCGCATTTGTCTTGAACTGCGACCGTAGTAGCCTGTATTTGCTCGGTTTTGTAATCAGGCAGTTGATGGTGTTTTATACTGTCCCTAATAACTAAAGCTGAACCTGCATGGCCAGTACCGTCAGGGTGGTTTGTTGTATATATCTGGAAGCCTTTGATTTTAACGTTAGTTTTGTCTGTGCAGTGTGCTTCGGATATGAGGACTATGTCTAACTTGTGCTCAGATATAAGTATTTCGAGCTCATCTTTGTTGGGTGTGAGTCCATTTATGTTCCACGTCGCTAGTCTTAGTGCAAGGCCTGTTATCCTTGTAATTTGGTTATGAGAGTAGTCATGAGGCTCATTAGAGCACTCATTTGTTGAAGGATAATATCGAATTTTTCGTTTTGTTTGGTGAGGAGGGTTTCTAATATTGTTGGGTTATAATTTACATGAGGTATAGATTTTTCTTCAGCCTCGTTAGTTGTTCTAGTAGCTTCGGCATAAGATAGTGGATTGTTTTCATTTACAACGGAGGAGGTTTGACGAGTAGAATTTCTTTGAGGAGGTATACCTTTCATTGTGTTTCCAGCGGCACGTCTGTCAGGGATTCGACGGCCGTGTTTGTTGATTTTTCTGGCAAGAATTTCTCTGTACACCTCACAGCCCTTGTAATTGGCTGGATGTGAGCCTTGGCAAAGTGCACATAGGGCTGGTGTGTTTCTATCTCGCTTAGGACAGTCTGAAGTTTTATGTGCCTGCGCGCACTTAACGCAGCGGAAGGGTCTCATGCAGTAATTCTTTGTATGTCCATATTGCTGGCACCGTTGACATTGTGCAATCGTATTTTTTTTCTTTGGATCCTCTATGGTTACCGATTGATGATATATAAATTTTATATCTTTGGCTGCCTTGTTGTTCTGACTAGGTAGGAGGTTTACAAAGAATGTTGAAGTGGGTTTTTTCTCGGGACCGTATCTGGAGTTGATAATTTCTCCGACGACAGTATTGCCAGTTCTTTCTATTTCTTCCTTTATCTCACTTTTAGGCGTTGTGTGGTGGAGATTTCGAATAACAATGCGACAGGGCCGTTCTTCCTTTTTGTTGAATGTATGGCCAATTAAACCATTTTCTCGAAATTTAGTGATGATCCTTTTGTAGTTGTCTGCATCTAAAGTATTGATTCTCAATTGGTTTCTGTTTGTAGTGCGATATGTGAAAGAATTTTTGTCTGCAACAGTTTTCATAAGTTCCGTTAATTTATTGACATCCTCTATACCGTACAATATAATGGGTGGAGGTTTACTAACTTTCTTTTCCGGTGGTTGCTGCATTTCAGGCGTTTCTTCTGTTAGGTCAATAGGTAGCTCATCAAACATGTTGCTGGTGGGTATATTCTCTGGGGACTCGCTGACTTTTTTCCGTTTAGGGTTTCTATCGCCTGGGACCCTCTGCCAAGGTGGGGGACATACAACGGCCTGCTGGTTTGTGACAGTTTGTGCGGCCTTAGCGTTTGATATTTCTGCCGCAGTTTGTAAGTGTGCTGGTGGTTTACTTCCCAGAGAGTTGCTTCTTGGTCTGGTGTTAAATAGGCTTCTGTGAAAGGCCTGTTGAACAAACTTTTTGCTGCCAGTAGTATTAACTGTGATGGAAGCCTGGTCGCCTACTTCCATCAAGTCTTCGGTAGCTAATTTCTCACTCTCAGGCCCGGGTACCGGAGAGCGCCGGGGGTTAGCCGGATCGCATGACGTACAATCTTCCTTATTATCTGACATTTCATAAGAGGGGGGGGGGTGGGAAAATACACATATACTGTTTTCCCAAGACAGTATAGCAGCTATTTTGGGGGGCATTTAACTTCCCTAGGTCTGCTGGGGCCTTAACAGGTTAGTTAACCGCCGCCTGTGACTCGGCGTTGTTGCTCGTTTGGCACCACCCGGGGGACACGTGCAGGGTGGCCTAGAAGAGGTGGTAATTCCTACGGACGTGAACAACTTCATCCCCATTAAATATATTTAAGTTTATTTGCCTATCCAATATTGATACTGACATCCGTAACACAAGTGCTTAAGATACTTACCACGGGATCAGATCAATGTGTTTTATCTTGTGTAATATTTATATTTATTTATTGATATCTGCCTAATATCAATTCCGACCATGTGATACTGTACAGATATCTTAAATCGATCACTTATTTAAATTAAACCGTGACCTCTCAACTAAGAATAGAAAATAATAGTGACGTGCATTTCCATTCCCGGGTGTCCCGATAGTTCCGTTTGTCTGGACCGAAAATGTTTTACAATTCAATCGGGCGTCCCCCATCTGTTAATTGGGACTGTTTTAATGAATATCAATTGACCGTGTAAAATACGCCAAGGGCTTTACACATTATAATAGTTTGTGTAACTTTGTTTCAGCTGTAATTAAATTTTGCGTAAATTATGCAGACTCCGGATGAGTTGATTGGAATTTTCATAATTATTAGCGGTGACGGTGAGTGTGGTGGGGCAGGGTGTTTAAGTATGTGAACATAACTATGACAATGCAACTCAAATAAAATAAAGTGAGTGAAAAAAGTTCATAAAAACATCTATGTCAACAAGGTAGCAGCTAGGTAAAACTATAAAAAGAAAGTGTTTGTTGGTATTTCATTGAACCATATCATTCAACAAATATTTTAGGGGTAAAGCTCCCCCGTAAGTCCGGTGATGATGACGAGGCTACTCCAAGTTATCGTCGTATGGCAGACAGAAAAAAAAACCTACATAAATATTACTCTACACTATTCACTTATCGTCAAAACGTTTTTTTTTACTAGTAACCAACCACATTCTAGGCCAGGCTAGGACAGTACATAAAAATTCGAATAGCAATTTTTTGAACACTGTTTCCATATTCACCCACTGTAGAGACCTACCAGCTTACTGGGTCGAAGCTCTATCGAAAATCCGTTTAGAACTACATACGTATTAAAACTATCGCACCGCACCACGTACGCTCCGCACAGTTGCGTACAATCGCGGACAATCGCGGACAGTTGCGGACGGAGTTTCTGCGTCCGGACGCAATTTATAGCCGCGTAATTACTACGCATCGCGCTTAATCCGCAGCGGTAATGCGAGCCCTCATGAATGTTGATGGGGTTGACGATTAAATTGATGTTTTTAATTCGTATACAGACTCCGTGTGCATCGTCACGATTATTTCCCGCTGCAGATGAAAGAGTTTGCATCCACTTGCTGCGGATTTTATTTCAACACATACAACATCGTTTTTGTAGAGCGGTTTGAGTATTTATAAATATGCTTTTTTAAACTCCGCGTTTCGTTAAAATAAAAACTACATATTGTGGAACACGTGATAAAATGAGTAGCAAATACATAGCTACTTACTGCCCGACGTTTCGACTGGGTTACATCAATGGGTGCGAGCGAACTGGCGCCGCCAGTCTTCGTCTGCCTGCGTTCGCAGCAGGTGTGAACTTCTAAATCCACCTCCGAACCAGCACTAATGTCATTTGTGGGGAACAGTGGCCTCCACACTTGGACTGCCTGTCTCGTTGCAGTAAGATAATAAAGAACCGTATACAAAATACAATAGTATTACATCATGTCTTCTGAGTTAGATATAAGTTTTTAAAGACTTTTTCACTTTTTATAAGTTTGTTTCTGTCATCGTTTTAACTATCTTCACTTACAGTTTCACACGTGCTTAATCAACTTAATAAGGACACAACAATGTATGTGATATTGTGTGACAAAAACAACACTTATAATATCAGTTTATAATATGAGTTTACAATTTTTTTCTGTTCCCCGCATTCATTTAGCATAAATAATAAATAATTACAAATACAGTAAATATTTTTATAGTTTACGAGTGCAAATAATTAGAGTCATCAAAATACTGGCATTCATTATTCATAATGAGGCGATAGAATTCATTAATTACAATCATAAAGCATTATATTATTACGATATTACTATTTTTAGTTATTGATACAATGAACGGCTATTAGTCACCTTGCCAGACATTGGACCTCTACCTCGTTGGTCTAGTGGTAGCGAGCGCTGCGTAAGGACCGAAAGGCCCCCGGTTCGAGGCCGTAGTTGGGCAAAATTTGCGTAAGTTTTTCTGTAAAGAAATTACTCAGCCCACAATCAGAAAACTGGCGGTTGCACGCCCGTGCCTCGGAAAGCACATTAAGCCACTATTAGTCCTGCGCCCGATTGCTCATCAGTAAAGTCGGATTGCCGTCTCACTGAACTATGTGAGTGAGACAACATATAGTGGACAGCCCTCCGGTAGCGGTAGAGGTTCAGTTCCAATTGTCTGCCCCGTGTCATTAAGGCATGGAATGCCCTTACGGCTAGCTCACGTTATCTCTACCTCCAACGATCCCGGACTCTTCACGGGGTGGGGCGTGAAACGGCATTTAAGCAGGCCTTCAGGGTGAGTGCGACAGGCTCAATATGACCTATTGTGCCAGTCGACCTCATATGTAAATCTCACTACCGCTTACCATCAGGTGGAGTGAGGTCAACTTGTTAGCCGAGTAATAAAAAAATATAGTATGTCTTGCGTAATTCGCTTGATCTCCATTGGTATCGACCGCCATTGCCAAAATCGAACCCACACCTTATTAGTCACCAGTAACGCTGCCTGATTTTATATATAAAGGTTCTCTACACAAGTGCGCAACGGCTGGCACTGGGCATAATTTAAATCCTGGTAATTACTCCGCGTTGTCGCTCGATCCGGATTCATAATGCACGCTCCCTCATAAATGTTGATAGGGATGTGAATATTGATTAGGTATTGTGATGGGATGTGTCAGAGGAAGCTAATTCCCGAATTTGATTGTTGGCTGTGTCATTACGATGGTAAGATTGTTGATTATGGTGATTGTGTATGTTATTAGCCTATCGTAATTCCAAAGATGAACTTGTGTTCGTATGGCAAGTCCAAATTTTGGCCTTGACTTGAAGGAAGATGCCTACGTTTTCTTTATACAATTTTTAAGAAAAAAAATAGTGACGCTGTATCCCATCATGATTGTAGATTTGATGATGACGTTTCACCAGTTTGTAGATTTAATATACTGTGAGTACATAAGTACTACTGTTCTACTGTACTATCCTTACTAATATTATAAATGCGAAAGTAACTCTGTCTGTCTGTCTGTCTGTCTGTCTGTCTGTCTGTCTGTCTGTTACGCTTTCACGCATAAAGTACTGAACCGATTTAAACGAAATTTGGTACAGATATAGTCCAGAGCCTAGAAACGGTTATAGGCTACTTTTTAACCGACTGCGCTATAAAGAAGTAATGTTTTAGCCGTTAAACATCTCTACGCGGACGAAGTCGTCACAGCCACTGGACGGATCGAGATGAAATTTAGCATGCAGGTAGATGTTATGACGTAGGCATCCGTTAGGACAGGATTTCCCGAAATTCCCACGGGAACGGGAAATTACGGGAAAATCCTTTTGTATGAAAAATACTAACCGCATAAGTTAGACGCTCCAAATTTGACATGCAGGTACCTTAATAAATTAAAAGCTTAGTTGCAACAGGATATTGTAAAATTCCCACGGGAACGGGAGTAATAGGAAAAAACTTTTGTATGAAAAAATCTAAACCGCGATATAGATAGACGATTGAGATTTGGCATGCAGGTACCCTAATGAACGTTAAGCTTACTTCCAACGCGATATTACAAAATTCCCATGGAAACGGGAGTTATTGGGAAATAACTTCAGTATGTAAAATCCTTTACGGGGTTGAAATATATTATATAGAGATAGAGATATACCCGAAGCGAAGCGAGGGCGGGTCGCTAGTACTTACATATATCTCGAATAATCTTACTTTACCCATTGTTCTGAAGTAAGCATGACTTAATAAACACCTTTAGTAGGTATGAATTTAACACCATTCTATTGTCATTTAAAGTTTGTTGCACAAACAGAGTAGCATGTTAGTGCTAAATATTAACACAAAGGATATTTTACCTTCGCCGATTCGAACGCGCAAATCCCGTATTTACCCTAACGCATGCGACAGCCGACGAAACAAATTAATTATTCACACAACAGCGAACACCAGTGTTGCCAGATGTCCCGATTTGTATGGGACACGTCCCAATTTGCTGGCGACACGGTACAACACTCGCACTTTGTATATTTTCCCCTGAGTTATTTGGGATTGTTAATTTTGTTGCGTAGTCAAGAGGAATATTGTGAATTTTGATGAGTTCGTTTCTCGGTAGTTGTACAGATAGCTATTAGGTAGAACACGAAAACTAGATATAGAGGTTCTAATTAAGGTTCAACCACATAATGAATAAACTTTATCAGTTAATATCCTTGCTACTCGGGGGAACGCAATGACCTTGTTAAAACAATGCACAAGGCAGAAAGGCGGCCACGTGGTTCACAACCCGTCACGTCACGTTTTCCACAGAGGTGAAAAGTCCCTGGAAGTGATCTCTGCCTACCCCTTTGGGAAGGGGGCGTGATTTTGTGTATGTATGTATGTTATCAGTTAATTCAACAGTACAAGGGCGTTTATTTCAGTAATAATAATATGTACTTGATAGAATAACAATCCAGCTACCATGATGTGGAAATCTAATGACTACACAACATATAAGATTAGTAGATGCGTTTTATTCAATTGAGAAGAGCAGACAAATAATACACAAATAAACAAATGTTATTCTAAACAAAACAAAACTAACTATGTATGTACGTACCTATTTATTCTAAACACAGACATATACTCTGCAACACTGACATCGAATTAAGCAACATCAATGAATTCTCAGTCCCAAAGTTCTACATAAAACTTGGCAACTCTATCAAACATGCAGGTATTATGTTAAATGTAAATTGTTCGTACATTTTTATACGAGACGGGGTCCACGTACCTACAATGCATAACTAACTGCGGTCTATGTCAAACTGTCAATTAAAGGTATTAATGTATAAGCAAGTTTTTCATCCCTTCGGGAATAGTCTAGACAATCGTACCTTCTACAGTGGAATTTAATTTGCATTTGCGGTCTGAGTTTTAAAACAACATTAAGATTTTAACGTTGTGTTTTTCTTGCTGAACTTATTTTTAGTTTTAATGTGATTTAAATTTTACCGAATTGAAATGAAGGTGTAGGTTGAACCAGCTTACTTCGGAATAACTACGGAATAGGATTTTTACAAAAATTGCCACTTTAATAAACATGACAAATGTTTTGGTTGCGTTATGTAGACTTCTCAAGGTAATGTAATTATGAAATGATAAATGATTTTTTTACATTTAATAACAGATTTATTCATAACTGGTTAATAAAAGTCACGCGAGCTATTGGGCCGAATGGAACGGCTTGTGCCAATGATAGTCGCTCGATCAAACGGAAAGAATGGAACGCGAAACTCTTGGGTAATTCATATGTTTACACAAAACACTGGAAACGCTTGTGTTAAACAACATACAAAGTGTACCATTGAGACGTATAGTCGGTGTTTTTTTTTTATTTTATTTATTAGGTCTACCGACATTTATACACACTGGCACTTAAAATTAAGATACTTTGGTAAACATGCTTTCTAAGTGTGATAAACAATAACAGGTAAACACCTCATGGTGTCAAATTTACTCGTTTGTACTAAAACATTAATAACTGTTTACTTAAAACTTAAAATATTTTTTTTTTAATAAATCCAAGAACGGGCAAAACAACCATATAATACACATATTGTTCTAGCGTCAACCCGACTCTAGCTCTGCCTAACTTATAACAGGCAAAATATTTGCATGCTATATTGATAGCTAAATAGGTTTTAAGCTCCTTTATTTTTAACTAGCGACCCGCCCTCGCTTCGCTTCGGGTATATCTCTATCTCTATATAATATATTTCAACCCCGTAAGGGATTTTACATACTGAAGTTATTTCCCAACAACTCCCGTTCCCATGGGAATTTTGTAATATCGCGTTGGCGCTTAACGTTCATTAGGGTACCTGCATGCCAAATCTCAATCGTCTATCTATATCGCGGTTTAGATTTTTTCATTCAAAAGTTTTTTCCTATTACTCCCGTTCCCGTGGGAATTTTACAATATCCTGTTGCAACTAAGCTTTTAATTAAATGTCAAATTTCAAGCGTCTAACTTATGCGGTTAGTATTTTTCATACAAAAGGATTTTCCCGTTATTTCCCGTTCCCGTGGGAATTTCGGGAAATCCTGTCCTAACGGATGCCTACGTCATAACATCTACCTGCATGCTAAATTTCATCTCGATCCGTCCAGTGGCTGTGACGACTTCGTCCGCGTAGAGATGTTTAACGGCTAAAACATTACTTCTTTATAGCGCAGTCGGTTAAAAAGTAGCCTATAACCGTTTCTAGGCTCTGGAATATATCTGTACCGAATTTCGTTTAAATCGGTTCAGTACTTTATGCGTGAAAGCGTAACAGACAGACAGACAGACAGACAGACAGACAGACAGAGTTACTTTCGCATTTATAATATTAGTAAGGATTAACATCTACACAATACTGTTACCTACCCTATTTACAAGCGAATAAAACAATTTTGATTTTTTGATTTTGATTTTGATCTTTTTTAATTTGGTATTTTAGGCTTGATTTGAATCTCGCTGAAAGTAAGACTTTTTTTCGTTACTGACTACAATGATAGCTTGGAGTAGCCTTGCCATCTTTCGGGGTAGCGGACAGCTCTCATCCCTGATGAAACCCAAAATCGTGAATTGTGGAAACTCATCTATGGGCTACATGTCCAATGCATTTGTGGCGCATACTAAGTAATTAAAGCACGATGCAGCGAATGGCTGCGTTCTGTCATCGCAGAGTCGTGTGTGATTTATACGGGGTATTTGTCCTTTTCGTGGTTGGGGTTGGTGGAAAATTTCAACAGTGAAGTAACTAGAATCACATAATGAAATTGTATTTTCTTCCTCCTATTAGGTATGATACTCTATTACTATCTTCTAATGTTTCTCAATAATTATTTTAATATAACTTTAACTTAGACAAACACAGAAGACAACTTTTGTAGCCCAAGAATTTTCTAATCAAGCATTAAATTCGCCATCAAAAGTTGTTACACCTAACGCTTGCAAGCAGCTTTATAAGAAGCCGTCTCACAAACTCGCCTTACAGAATACAATCCACTTAATAGACGAACTGTAAATTAGCTGTTCTAAACCTTAAGGGTCCCAAATATCGCTCGGAATCAGAGCCGAATGTACCAACGACCAACCGAGGCCATGATAAGTGCAACGCGTATACGGACCATCGCGGAACACTTCTAATAACAGTAAACACAGACCAACAGCCCTCGTAAAAACGTATTGCACGCTGTGGTTTTCACTTCGAATTAAATTCTGACCACAGTACACTCAAAACACTTGAAACTCACCGGACATACTGGCAAAGTTTCCGCTATATCGCTTATGGTGCAGTGCTCTAGGCCAATCGAAGAGCGCCGAGCCAGCAATATGGTGACCACAATAATACCTATTAAGCGAACTGTTTTGAACGCTATTATTCTGCTAATGTGTGGAAAGCACACTGCGACCCCTAAATATGGCCGTATAACAGTTGGTTGGGGTTGCGTTGGGGATCATCTTTGAGTGGAGAGGCCAAATGGGATTTGATGCTTACGGTAAAGGTGAGATAAAGCGTTGTTTACGGGTTGCCTCAGTTTTGTGAGAGATTATTGCATTCGAATTGTTGAGAAATCGGAAGCGTAATTGTCTATTGGTAAGGTTTTGTTATCTTGTGCTTACTACATGTAAATAGGACTAGAAAACCTTTGTTCTACTCATAAAATAAAAGAAGATTTTATGCATATTGTTAAAGACATGGTTTTAGAAAAAAATAAAAATTGAAATGTTGTATTAGTAAAATTTTAATAAATTAAATGTCGGTTTTAAATTAGTGAAATTTAATTAAAATATTTTAGTAGCTAAGTATCTCCGAAATATATTTTGTAAATATTTTTAATCTTTATTTTGTAATGGCGTTTTGTTTCACCTTAATTTTACGTTACATGCGGAACCCATTTATGGCCCCGAATATGGCTTGCAAATTACCCTTATCAATGTACTATTTGAATATTAAATCTGCACCCTATTTCACTATTTGTACACAGAAAATTGTTTCTCCGTCCATCTGTTTTCGCTTCATAAATCAAATAGGAATTCTAGAATCACTGGACCTCGAAGCTAGCTCTCAAGCTGTTATGACGTCACAGTACAACATGTGAAGATAACCTTGACACATCGCTTCAGGCGTCGCCGGGTCCACACAATGTGCCCTTCGTTGTAATCTGAGGATATAGTGATATATTGTTGGGTTATCCTGCAAACACAGCCACCTAGAAGGCATTTGTGTTTCATATTTTGTACCGTCTGCATTTATTATTATTTAATCTTGTTATGTTAGATGTTCTAAGGAAGGTTACTTAACTTACTAACATAATTGACATTACGTGTTAAGTATTTGAAGTAAGTTTGGGTAAGCGTCCCCGGCTCCTCGAGCTACTATCGGCTCAGTCCAAATCATCCGAGGCGATAGTATCCTTCCTCCCCTTTTCCTTCCCCGTCATATATCCTTGCTACTCGTGAGAACGCAATAACCTGTTAAAACAATGCACAAGGCAGAATGGCGGCGACGTGGTCCACAACCCGTCACGTCACGTTTCCCACAGAGGTGAAAAGTGGATCGCTAGAAGTAATCTCTGCCTACCCCTCTGGGAAAAAGGCGTGATTTTATGTATGTATGTATTTGACGAACATTGTCCTTACTGATATAATGAGGTCAGTTCTTCTTATCTGCCCCGTCTCTTCCAGCTCATGTTTTCCCTCCCTCTTATGATCCCGGGCCCTTCAGGCGGGGCGCGAAACAGCATTTAAGCAGGCCTTCAGTGTGAGTGCGATAGGCTCATTTGGTCTATTGTGCCTATCGACCTCATATGTGTATCCCACTACCGCTTACCATCAGGTAAGTTTATTAAAAACTAGTAATATTACTTATAGGCTATTTTGTTTGGTAAATCATTGCTGCCTATAACACTATTTCCATGTGGACGACGCTAGTAGTAAATAAGGGCCAATTTCAATTCGAACTCGGGGCCAAAAATGGGTTCCGCATAAACGTAACTAAAGTTTCAGTTCCACTACAAAATAAAGAATAAAAATATTCACAAAATATTACACTTAGATACTTAGCTACTAAATCATTTCAACAAGTGTGTTTTTTTGGTGGTAAAGACTACATCTTTTACATCGCTTCATTCCCCAATCCGAACAGAACCGTTGCATTTTATTTCGCGGACCCCAAAAAGACGTCTCAACGGAGCCCGGTCAACCGGAAACTCTACCAGAGTCAACCGGAACTTCCAACAACTTGACACCTAATAAACCGGTACCGTCACCAAATTAAGACAAATGCCCCCACTTCATTATTCGAGTTTAATTCGGCTACGTGGAATGTTTTGACCATTCATCCACATTAGTCAGACAAATGAGATTTATAGCTTTTTTAGTGAAACGTTCGCGGATTCGGAGCCGAAACGGACGGAGTTGGCATGCTGTCTGTTCTACGTCGAATTATGCTAGATTAGTGGACTGTGGAAATGACGAATGTACAATTTTGCGACTGAACTCCGTTCTACTAGGGCGTGAAAGAATAAAAAGGTTTTTTTTTTAACCGTGGTGCCGCGGGCTGTCGCGCCGAAGTATTTCCGCTTTTATTTATAAATCTAGCTAATGTTTAGATGGATACGTCGATTGAATCATTTGATGCATTTCTAAATTTAAAGCGCTTTGACTGTGTATGAATGCTATTTTAAGCCGTTTATAACTTTCAAGCCGTTTATGCTTAAAAAATATGATGGCATTTTGCCATTTTTGAAGTCACGTTGGATATCACCAAGAAGTAGAGAATATAATTATTTCATATAATTGTCCTACACTAACATGAAACATTTAAAGTCCTATTTATTTTTGACTGGCTCGATGGAACAGTGGTTAATGACCCAGGTTCATAAACTACGGTTCTAAGAGTGTTTGATTCCCACTCGGGACAAATATTTGTGTGACGAACGTACGAACGTACTTGTTCCGTGTCTGAGTGTGTTTTTAAATATATTTAAGTATAGTGTATCCACTGTTAATTCTGATATCAGTAACACAAGTGCTTAAGCTACTTACCACGGGATCAGATCAATGAATGTGATGTTGTGTAATATTTATTTAAACAAAGATACAACAAACTTGATGCTAATGGATCACAACGAAAGAGTAACAAAAAACAAGTAAACAAAAAGCGTAGCCATAATTCCAAGGAATACACCCCATTCTTTGCTTTCTTAGTAATTACTTTTTGATTTTCCTTGAAAGCCATCGGTGATGTGTCGTCGGGGAGACTCAAAACTTAGACAACAAATTTACTAATGGCACAAAAACTTCACATCGATGGGAAAGCCTAATGGATTAGGGAATTTGGAGCCGCCATTTTTGTTCTGAAGTTGTGACGAATATTGTAACGGATTGCGTTTCAGAGTTGGACACGTAACAAATTACTTTCATAATACACTTTCGCGTAATTCTGAGGGGTAATAAAATAATAGGGATAATGTCGTTATCTGTTTACCTATGTAAGTTATGTGTAGGTATGAGAGAGAATGTTAATGATTTTAGCTTTTTATGTAGCTTTTTGACTGGCTCGGTGGAACAGTGGTTAGTGGCCCAGGTTCACTACCTATGGTTCTAAGAGTCGTGGGTTTGATTACCACTCGGGAGAAATATTTGTGTGATCGGTGTTTGTTCTGAGTCTGGGTGTGTTATTCAATATATTTAAGTATATTTGTGTATCCACTGTCGTTTTTGATTTCCGTAACACAAGTCCTTAAGCTACTTACCACGAGATCAGATCGATGTATGCGATGTTGTAAAATATTTATTTATTTATTTCAAGCCTTTGATCAACTAAATCGTTATATGTGTATGTGTAATTCGTTCCTACACGTTTAAAGTTTTGACTGTTTGCACTTTTCATACAAAATCAACATTGTGATATGACGTCACACTACAACATGCAGTACAATCACGTTCTAGAATATAAATTAATTTTACAAATATATTTAACGCGCCAATAAATAATGTACCATACTGAAATTGTGACTGAGTAACTTTCTCCATTACATACACGCAAAAAAACGTATTCAATATAATCTTACGCACCTTTTGATTTTTACGTGTATCTTGAAAGGTCTAATTCTACGGATTATAGGTAGGCCTTTAATTCCTACTATTAAAGTACCTAAATATAATAATTATGTTGAATAACTATTTAATCCGGAACTATTTGAATGCTTACTTACTATTTATAAAAATGCAGATATTACTTAAAAAGTAATTTAGTATTTTGGTAAAAACCCCATTAAGATTTCAGCGTGGCAGATATCATAGGTATGATATTCACCTTGTACACAGATCATAATCATCATCATTAGCCCATATACGTCCCCACTGCTGGGGCACAGGCCTACCCTAAACTAGGGCGATAATGCCTTAGTTAACCACCCTGGCCAAGTGCGGATTGGTCGACTACACAACCCTTAGAATTTCTTCGCAGGTGTGCTCGTTTCCTCACGATGTTTTCCTTCACCGTTTAAGCATCTAATAATCGTATATGTGAATTTCAAACTTGAAAACACAGTGGTCAGGGTTTGAACTGGCGACCTCTCGCATTGCAAGCAACGACGTTAACCACTCGTCCATCGACGCGAGTGAGAGACAGGTATACCAACATATCTCCCATTTTCGATGAGAGATCAAAAAATTTACAACTTTCCCGACAAAACGCTTTCATGCAATCTCTCTGCTCGCATATTTAGTTTTTTAAGTCTTATACGTGATCAGATTTGCTTATAAAATTACACGCTCGCCATAAACAAAGTAGATATTCTGGAGCAGCTCAGACACTAACTTCATAAACTCAGTCAATAAACCGTTACTTCAATTCCCTTAGCAACTGAACAGTGAGACACATTAAAGGCACAGTGCAGATAAGGAGAATGCGAAGATATACTGGGCAAGTATATATATTCTTGTATTAAAAACATAAATAAATATAAACTTAATATTATAAAGCTTTCAGGAACTGGTTGGAATTGAAAATTATTTTTGTTGGATAGAGCATTTATCGAAGAAGGCTTTAGGCTTAAGTAGCTATGTAATTTGCTACTCCTAATAACGCCTGGAGGCCCATAAAGAATAATATTTAGAAGGCTTTAGGCTATTTAACATCACGCTACGACCAATATGAGCAAAGAAATAACCAAAAAGAACTGCCTCCAAAAACCCGGCTCACTAAAAATTACAAATTAATATAATACGAACATTTATAATTATCTGGATATGAATTTTATACGTTTTTTTATTCATGGGGCACGGGCGTAAGCAGTGGGGACGTATATGGGCTGATGATGATGATAACGTTATTCTTGCTGAGTTTGGCTGCGGCTGGCTCGGTGGAACAGTGGTTAGTGACCCAGGTTTACTACCTACGGTTCCAAGAGTCGTGGGTTCCCACTCGGGACAAATATTTGTGTGACGAACATCGGTGTTTGTTCTGTGTCTGGGTGTGTATTAAGTATATTTGTGTATCCACTGTTGATTCTGATATCTGTAACACAAGTGCTTAAGCTACTTACCACGGGATCAGATCAATGTATGTGATGAATTCTGAATAAACTGAAAATATGAGGCTAATAAAATCAAAGAGGCAAGATATTCTCCACTCAGGCTTGTAGATACCTAAATGTTACACATAACCTATGATTTCCGTGGCGTGTTAAATTAGTTGCGAAATCTTGTGGTGTTCACAAATCACATCCCAATTATCACGCCTGACATAAACTAAACGGAGCGGAATCAATTTGATAACCACATCTGAGACGATGTTTGCCTGGCTCGATGGCGCGTTAGATAGTGCCCCTATCTCTTGCGGATAGAGTCGAGGGTTCGATTCCCATTCGGGGCAAATATTTGGATGATAAACATTGGTGTTTGCCCGTGTCTCTAAGAGGTGTTGATTATAATATACTAGTCACCCGTCCTCGCTTCGCTTCGGGTATATTATACTTAAAAAAATTCCTCTTGAATCACTCTATCTATTCAAAAATAACCCATCAATAACCGTTTCGTAATTTTAAAATTTTTTTATCAATGGAATCATTTATTTCAAGATTAAATTGTAACCAAAAAATGGTTACAATTTAATCTTTTTTCGTTCGTTTCGTTTACATATAATGTTATATAGCATTTTAAAAACTTGTTGTATACATATAGTTTGTTTGTCTGTGCAAAATAACTCTTCCTTTTTAACAACACAAGTGCTTACTTACTTCGGCATCTGAACAATGTCATCATCATCAGCCCATATACGTCCCCCGCTCGCCCAGTGCGGGTTGGTTGACCGGTGAAGGAAAACATGAGGTTTCCTCACGATGTTTTCCTTCACCGTTAAAGCGTCGAAATTTCGTCATGATCTGAACAATGTATGTGATGTTTATTATTATGTTTGAAGCAGTTCAAATAACAAGACAAATACGCTTCGCTGCCATCCGCGCTATTGTGTGAAGGTGAGATGGGGACGTGTTTAAACATTTTACAGAATAAAATACAGCGGCAGAAATGAGCAGAGGGAATAGGGACCTTATAATGTGCCGGTGACGTTACGCCGGTTCCACACCGCGGTTGGTTTGGAGAAAATGGTTGCTTCTTTTACTACTTTTTTTCAGTCAGGGGATACCAGTCACAACTATCTGTCCAGTGGTTAGTGACGGTATAAGGGTAAGCGACCCCGGCTCCTCGAGCTACTATCGACTCAGTCCAAATCATCCGAGGCGATAGTATCCTTCCTCCCCTTTTCCTTCCCCCGTCATATGTCCTTGCTACTCGTAGGAACGCAATGACCTTGTTAAAATAATGCACAAGGCAGAATGTCGGCGACGTGGTCCACAACCAGTCACGTCACGTTTCCCACAGAGGTGAAAAGTTGATCGCTGGAAGTGATCTCTGCCTACCCCTCTGGGAAAAAGGCATGATTGTATGTATGTATGTATTCTTTTACTAACACGTTTTTCCATGGCTGCTAGTGTGGTTAGCGTGCCAAGAGCCTTACCGCTGTGGTTTTTTGGCGAAGCGTCAATTGGATTTTTTTATCTCGTCCCAACTAGTAAGATATGGGATAAGCTTACCAAGGCATACATACTTACATTATTATAAAGTATGGTAGATAAAGCGGGAAAATCATCAATATTTAAAATTTGATAAAAAATCATTCAGTATGGATTTTAAGTTCACACTTACGGTTAAATGTGTGCAGGTATTTTCACGATATTTTTTCTTAGCGTTTTGCAAGTTGGTCATCTTTTCAACCGAGGACTCCTGAATGGAAAAACAAAATATTCTAAGCCATTAGCAACTAGTTTTCTTTCATCATCTAATGACAAAAAAATTAAAACTACTACTCTTCTTTCATCATACAATAAAATTGTCGTCTGTTAATCTAAAGATCGTACTACCAACAAAAAAAACTGTTGTGTGGAGGCAGCGCTATGCGAGCACCGGAAAAGTCTTAGCATGGGAAGCGGAACCGCGAATCTAATAGATTCTGAATGGGATTTCTACTTCTATTAGTTGCCTCGTACTCTTAGGGCCGCCAGACACGGAGCGCTCGAGCAGTTAACCAGTATCAACATACACGGACCGCTCGATCAGTTAGCCAGTGATCAACATACACGGACCACTCGAGCAGTTAGCCAGTGATCAACATACACGGACCACTCGAGCAGTTAGCCAGTGATCAACATACACGGACCGCTCGAGCAGTTAGCCAGTGATCGTCAAACACGGACCGCTCGAGCAGTTAGCCAGTGATCAACAGACACGGGCCGCTCGAGCATTTAGCCAGTGATCGTCATACACGGACTGCTCGAGCAGTTAGCCAGTGATCAAAATACACGGACCGCTCTTGCAATCATAGTCAACAGCTTATGCCTGGCGACTGCTCGAGATTTCATCGTGCTGCTATTTGCTCAGAGCAGTCACGACTGATCGAGCGGTTCCATGTATGTGTGTACGTAGAATCTGTAGTTTACTATACAGCCACAGCTTCAAGCAGTCCGTTCTGACTGCTTGAAGCTGTCCGTGTATGGCTGGCCTTGGTTTTCTTTATAACGCAAAACATTATATTCTTAAACTAATTACATGAATTGACAGAGTAGTAAGGAAGAAATAGAAATAGGTTGACTTGCTTGGTGGGACAGTGGTAAGTGCCGCAGGTTCACTACATACGCTTCCAAGAGTCGTGGGTTCGATTCCCACTCGGGACAACATTTTTTATTAACATATAAGCTAGATATAATGTGTTTGTGGAGTGCATGCATTTACAGAGTGCAGAGAGAAACGCATTTCACTAGAATACTCATTTGTTATCATCTTTTGTACATATAATTTCATTTATTTCAGCTTTAATAAATACAATCTTCATTTCCCTTCTTATTCACAGTAATATATCTTTCATTTTGCATTCTAGAATCCACGTAGGTAGCACTAGTACCTAATAATAACTCAGATTAATCATTTCAGTCTAGCTCAAAGCGAACGTATTATTCTCTCATTAACATAATTAATAACGGGAGAAATGAACGTGTAACATGAAAGAGAAAGACACCAAAAATATCTATACGTATATGTGACGCAAAGATAAACTTTGCATTTAGATTAAATTACTTTTGCCGTCCCAAAGTTAACAAAGGCTTTATAAATAATGACTTACGTTGCGTCTAATTATTTGGCTTACCTAAGTGGCTTCACAGAACTATATGAATACCTTTGAACTGAAATCATAAGTTTAAAAAGTTCGTAAATACATATTATGTAGTATGAAATTTCTGGAAAAGCTGTTTCAACACATACTTATCATTAAACACCTGAATAAAAAAACAATTATAAAAAGATGTTCGTCTTATTTATAACGTCAACAACCCACAAACAACCCGCACTTGGCCAGCGTGGTTGTCTAAGGCCTCATCGCCCTAGTTTAGGGTAGGCCCGTGCCCCAGCAGTGGGGACGTATATGGGCTGATGATAATGATGATGATGTTGACATCTGAATATTATAAACGAAGCTAAAATGCGCACACAATTTGTTACCTATCTAATCCGTAACGCTCTAACGTAATTTGGCATAGGCCAGTATCCATAGCTTAAAAAACAAGATATTTATATTTATTAAGAACGTAATAATAAGCCTCTCTCTATTTATAGAACGAACCTCTTTATTACTCCTGGGTCTATTTCTAATATCCTTTTGACATAATAAAAGGTCAAATGCGTGGGTCGATTTTTGTGATTCTTTATGTCAAATTAAGTCAGATCTTCTTAGCACAATAAAGGTCAAACTCGTAGGCCGTAATATAGGAAATAATTAATTTCATTCCTCCGACCAAAATAAATAATACTCACTCGTTCATGGCCTCCCATGAGGTATTGTCACGTACTTCTCAAAGTCACAAAGTCTTTTTTGGGTAATTAAGTTTGGCGGATGGATTGTGAACTGGCCTTGGGAAACTTAAAAAAAACTTACTTAATCATTTTTATATTCAGATAATTAGAGCTGTCCAATTGTTTTGCACTATACTTACCTATTTTCTTTTAATCATATTGTTGCGAGAACGGGGTACGTTTAATTCAAGATACGCCAAAAGTCACCAAAAGACAATTAATTTATTTATCGACTAACAATTACACAATTAAACACTTAAAAAACACAATTAAAAACACTTAATTACAACACTAAACACGGAACACTAAATTACACTAAAGCACTGAATCACACTAAAACACTGAATTTCACTGAAACTATTCGCAGGTAATGCACTCGATCACTTCTAGTTCGCAGGAGACTGATTCGCTTCGCTTTCCAAATCGGAACTGTCCCGTCGCGTCGTACATCCCGCTTTTATACCCAGAGACGCAGCTCTTCGCGTGGCGTCGAGAATATTCTCGCGAGATCGAAATCTCTAGAACTCGCTGGAGCTTGCTCCGACCGACCAGAGTGTGTGACGTAATATCGTGCAAGCGAATATAGACCTTATCCATACGTCGATAAGACTAATTTCGCTTGCACGGTTTCTCGTGGTTGTAACACTATTATTATTACGCTAGAGCTCGCTACGACCGTGCAAGCGAATATAGACCTTATCCATACGACGATAAGACTGATTCCGCTTGCCCGGTCCTCGTGGTCGTAACATTATCCCCCTCTTAGTCATGCTCGTCCCGAGCATCATTTGACCCATGGTAACGAGCCAATCGATCAATGTGAACAATTTTCGGCTTGCCTCTTGTCCCTTGTTTGATCCGATAGGTTAAGTCGTTCAGCCTAGTGATGATCTTGTATGGTCCTTCCCACCTTGGCTGGAACTTCGGTGATTTGCCCTTCTTCCTGAGTGGGTTGTGTAACCAAACCAGACTCCCTTCATCGAAACCGTCGGTGTTGGCTTTGCGGTCGTAACGGGTTTTCATTCTTTCGCTGGATTTTAGACTGCAGTCTCTAACGAGAGCATGTACTTCATCCAGGCGCTTCTGTAAGTCAGCCGCGTATTCGGTTACTGGTTTCGGAGCTTCTGGCGGTGTCCCAGTCAATGCATCTACCGGAAGCCGCATTTCTCGACCGAAGTTTACCATTGCTGGGGTTGCGCTGGTGCTATCGTGAATCGCTGATCGGTAGGACAGCAAGAAAAAGCGGTATGTACTGGTCCCAGTCTCGTTGATGCTCGTCCACAACTTTGGCCAAGTGGTTTTCCAACGTTTGGTTGAATCTCTCGACCATGCCATCCGGATTGCCGGTGTGCTGGTGTAGTACGGGTCTTATGCATACCCAACAGTTGACAGACCTCCTGGAACAGTGCTGACTCAAAGTTTCTTCCTTGGTCTGAATGTATCTCAAGAGGCACACCAAATCGGCAAATTACCTCGTGGACTAACTTCTTGGCGACCGTCTTTGCTTCTTGATTAGGCGTAGCGAAGACTTCAGGCCACTTAGTGAAGTAATCTTGGACCACAATGATGTACTTGTTTCCCTCATCGGATTCTGGAAAGGGGCCAGCTACATCTACTGCGATTCTTTCCCATGGAGCGCCGACGTTGTACAGCTTGAGTTTGCCCTTACTTCTGGTTTGTGGGCCCTTTACTGATGCGCAAGACGTACATTTTCTTGCACCAGTCTTCCACCGCCTCCCGCCAGTGTATCCAGTAGAAGCTCTGTCTCAGCTTCTCTAGGGTCTTCTTCACGCCTAAATGTCCCCCGGATACCCCATCGTGTATGTACCTCAGTAGAGAAGCAACCTGTTTACGGGGTACAATCAGCTGTAGTGTCGTTTGATCCCCTTTTGGTGTTTCCCATTTCCTGAAGAGTACTCCATCCTTAGTCTCCAAACTGTCCCATTTTGCCCAGTTACTATTCGTGATGGGGCTTGATGATGCTACATGACCCCAAGAAGGTTTCTGACCTACTTCTTTCCATTCAAATATTTTCCTCAGGTCACTATCCTCTTTTTGAGCCTTTTTGATAGCGTCTTCGCTCCATTCATTATCAAGTCCCTGGGTGGTAATCATCCGGACTTCTTCTTTAGTCTCCGTCTTAGAACAATGACTGCAGGCCACAGGACAAAGGTCTCCTTGATAGGGCATCGGCATTCAAATGCGTTCTACCACTCCGATGTTCTGTTGTGAAGTTGTACTCCTGTAGCTGCTCTAGCCACCGCGCCACTTGTCCTTCAGGGTTCTTAAACTGCAAGAGCCATTTTAACGCAGCATGATCTGTCCGCAGGGTAAACTGTCTTCCAACGAGGTACTTGTTGAAATGCTGTAGAGTCTTCACTACCGCCAACAGTTCCTTACGAGTCACACAGTAGTTCCTTTCAGGTTTTGAAAGTGACTTACTGAAATAGGCGATCACCACTTCCCGTTCACCTTGCTCTTGCGACAGAACTCCGCCTATGCCAGTATTGCTGGCATCAGTGTCCACGATAAACCTTCCTTCTCTGTTCGGGTAGCCAAGTATAGGACTGGTGCAGAGGTGTTCTTTTAATCTGACGAAGGCTTGATCACATTCCGAGTCCCAGGCGAATACTCGTTTATCTTCCGTGAGCCGATGAAGAGGTTTCGCTATATCAGAGAAGTTCTTTACAAAGCGCCGGTAGTATGCGCATAAACCCAAAAATGATCTCACGTCGGTCTTGTTAACTGGAATAGGCCATTCTTGGACAGCTTTGATCTTCTCTGGGTCGGTCCTTACACCTTTCGATGAAATAATGTGGCCTAAATAGGCGACTTCTTCCTTGAAAAACGTGCATTTCTTTGGGCTGAGTTTCAAGTTTGCTTCTCGTATTCTAGTGAAAACCTTCCTCAGGTTATTGACATGCTCCATGAAATTTCGACCCATGATAATGATGTCATCCAGATAGACCAGGCATGCATCACCCAGAAGTCCAACCAGTACCCTTTCCATCAACCGCTCGAATGTCGCCGGAGCGTTGCAAAGACCAAAGGGCATGACGTTGAACTGCCACAATCCATTCCCTAGTTCCGGTCGTAAATGCCGTCTTCTCCTTGTCTGCTGGATGGATGTCTACTTGCCAGTACCCACTCTTAAGGTCCACTGTTGAGAACCACTTCATGCCGCTCAACATGTCCAGTGTGTCGTCTATACGGGGCAGAGGGTAGCTGTCCTTCTTCGTTGCATTATTCAACAAACGGTAGTCCACACAAAACCTGGTGCTGCCGTCCTTCTTCTTTACCAGGACTACTGGCGAAGACCACGGGCTTGTTGAAGGTTCTATGATGCGGTTCTTCTGCATCTCAGCAACCATGTCTGCTACCTCCTTCTCTTTGGCAAATGGAAGGCGTCTAGGCCGCTGCTTTATTGGTGGCGCGTCTCCCGTGTCTATTCTGTGTTTAACGAGACCTGTCCTTCCCAAATCATGGTCACCCTTCGAAAATATGTCGTTGAAATCTAGCAATAACCTTTTAGCTTGCTCAAGTTCCCGCTCAGATAGCTTGTCCTTACAATTTGCTAGGAGCGGCGTGACGTCATCTCGTTGACAGGATTCCGGTTCCCGGGCCCTTTTCAGCCTTCTGATGGATTGACCTGCATCGCACCGTCCGATGACACAATTTCTTCGTAGCTGCACTTCATCTCCGCTAAGATTGATGACTCGCACCAGCGCTCCTTTTCCGGTCATTGCCAGAGTTCTTGCTGTGATCCAACTCGGATGGTCGCCGCAGTTTTCTATGACGACGCTTCGCCCTTGACACACGGTGTACGGGAATCTAACTTTGACCAGAGTTTCAGATCTCGGCGGTAGGGTCGTATTTTTCAGGCAGTAAACTGCGCATGATCTCGCTCCCTCCAGGAATACTTCTTGTTCGGGAAAACTAAGTACTCCTTTAGCGACGTCTACCACACACTTCTGGTCTCTTAAAAAGTCTAATCCGATGATGCAGTCGTCCGTGATGTCTGCTATGAGAACGCCGTATTCAAAGGTTTGTTCTCCAATGGTTATCTTCGCCATCGTCTCACCGAAGACGGTAACTGGCTGGCCTGTTGCTGTTTGAAGCTGAACGGATGGTCTCTGATTCCACACAATAGTCCTTTTCAATAGCTCCGGACGCACTATTGTTCTTGAAGCACCGGTGTCAATAGTAAAATGACACGTTACGCTGTTCAGCTGTCCAACCACTGTAAGGTTGTTCCCATTACCAATCTGTGAAACAGTGACGATAGGGGCTCGATGTTGACCAGCCAGCGCCCGCCCCACGGCCCTGGCTTCTTCTAGTTTAACGACAGCTCTTCTGCATCCACCTGTGTAGAGGCCGCTACTGTCCTTACGTGGCCATCTTCGCTTGGGGCAACTACTCCGAATATGGCCCCTCTCGCCGCAGCCATAGCACATCGGACCCAAAGAAGGTTTTTCCTTCACCACAACCTCCCGAAGTCGTTGAGTTCTAGCGTCTTGACGCACGGCTTCCACCTCCAAAGCATGGGCTAGAGCTTCCTGTAAGGTCTGATGATGGCTCAGTTTCACGGTGTGTCTGACGTCTGCGTCTCTAATTCCATCACAGAAAGCTTGCGGGATCATTGATTCCACCATTGTCGGGCATGACACGTATGCACGTCTGACAAGCCTTTCGATTTCCGTTGCCCATTGCTGCAGACTCTCACCAGGCTTCTGCTGTCGATCGCGGAGTTGTGCTCTATATGCGTGTTCTAGGTGTTTGTCGCTGTACCTGCCCTCTAGTGCTCTTTGAAGAGCACCTAAAGTTCTGTTTTCCGAAGGCAGGTTTTCCAACGTGAGCAGGGCATCTCCACGAAGAGCCAGAGTCAGAGCTATCAAAGACTCTTCCTCGTTCCACCCCTTTCCTTTAGCCACCGTCTCGAACTGGTACCAAAATGCTGCCCAAGACGTCGTTCCATCGAAGTGGGGTACTTCGATTTTCGGAGAATCCGACACTATCGTAGCACCCCGGGTCCCCACTCTTGCCATCTTGGTATGCAGCTGTCGCATCTCAGCATCTACCTGGCTCAGTCGATCCTCGTGTTGGGTGAATCGATCTTCATATTGGGTGAATCGATCTTCATGTTGGGTGAATCGATCTTCATGTTCGGTGAATCGATCTTCATGTTGGGTGAGTCGATCTTCGTGTTGGGTGAGTCGATCTTCGTGTTGGGTCTTGACGCTTAGCACATCATCGCTTGAGAGCAACAATGTGCTTTTCTAATACTTCGTGCTTCTTCTCAATAGCCCCCAACAAACTCTTGCTCATCTCCTCCAGATGGCGGGCTTGCTCCTCCTGGCGAAGGTCTTGCTTTTCCTGGCGAAGGGCTTGTTCTTCCCTCAGCTTAGCAAATTGTGCTTCCTGAAGTCGGGCTAGCTCCTCCTGACGGCTGGCTTGTGTCTTCAGCATTTTAAATAAATCTGCAAGCTCCACAGACCCAATCGGTGTTTGAATCGATCCCTCCGTTGAAGTACCTTCACCCTCTTGCAGGGCCGCGGTTTGACTCCTTGTAACTCGACCCTCACTGTCTTCTCGTGGTGTAAGAGGCATCTTGAATCCCACTTCTGACACCAATTGTTGCGGGAACGGGGTACGTTTAATTCAAGATACGCCAAAAGTCACCAAAAGACAATTAATTTATTTATCGACTAACAATTACACAATTAAACACTTAAAAAACACAATTAAAAACACTTAATTACAACACTAAACACGGAACACTAAATTACACTAAAGCACTGAATCACACTAAAACACTGAATTTCACTGAAACTATTCGCAGGTAATGCACTCGATCACTTCTAGTTCGCAGGAGACTGATTCGCTTCGCTTTCCAAATCGGAACTGTCCCGTCGCGTCGTACATCCCGCTTTTATACCCAGAGACGCAGCTCTTCGCGTGGCGTCGAGAATATTCTCGCGAGATCGAAATCTCTAGAACTCGCTGGAGCTTGCTCCGACCGACCAGAGTGTGTGACGTAATATCGTGCAAGCGAATATAGACCTTATCCATACGTCGATAAGACTAATTTCGCTTGCACGGTCTCTCGTGGTTGTAACACTATTATTATTACGCTAGAGCTCGCTACGACCGTGCAAGCGAATATAGACCTTATCCATACGACGATAAGACTAATTCCGCTTGCCCGGTCCCTCGTGGTCGTAACAATATGTTAGTAAGCTGAAGTGGCAGTGGGCTGGCCACATCAGCCGTGGATCGGTATCCACTCCAGAACTCGTCTACCCCATCGGTCTTGGCAAAGGTAGTGTAGGACGCCCGCAGGCCAGGTGGTGTGACGATCTGCGCAGGACGGCTGGTAGGAGCTGGATGCGAGTGGCCGAGGATAGAGAGAAGTGGCGTGCATTCGGGGAGGCCTATGTCCAGCAGTGGACTGTAATGAGCTGATGATGATGATGATGATGGTATGCTAGGCTATGGTTTTATTAGTATTATGTTAGGTACCTGTGGCTAAAAAAACATTAGAAGTATGTTACTCTAGATATTGAAACATGTTGGAAGACTAGCGACCCGCCCTCACTCCGCTTTGGGGTCCCTAATAATTCTAGCAAAAAATATATGGTTTAAGAACTTTATTATTTCTCATCACTACATAGTATAAAACAAAGTCGCCTTTTCTGTCCCTATATCCCTATGTGCGCTTAAATCTTTAAAACTACGCAACGGATTTTGATGCGGTTTTTTCCAATAGATAGAGTGATTCAAGAGGAAGGTTTTTATGTAAAATTTACCCGAAGCGAAGCGAGGGCGGGTCACTAGTTAAGAATATAACATAACAACAATATGGCCTACGTTACTCCTGGTAAATTTAGCTTTCCATTTGTACCTCCATTAATGTTATTATATATTGAAGACGAAATAATAATACTCGCGCCTTTTAAAACGTATATTCGGCAAGGGCCAGTACATAACTACATAAATAATTGATCTACCCGTCACAGAAGAGAAAGTGTTAAGACAAAAGACGGCGCGGTCGTTAAACAACTTTGGCAGTATATAAGTGCTAAAAGAGCTGTATTACCGCCGCATGTTGCCGGTATTAGGCCTGTCACGTAACGTGAATAGATAATAACTCTTCAGACGCCTTCCGAGGATTAGCCACGCCCTGTGGTTTAGCGCATTTTCCCTTTATAAAAACGCTTCTGGTTCGTGTAAGATAGATATACGCGTACATAGCACATGGAATACGATTTCAAAGACCATCATTAGCTTTTCAATGCATTAAACGTTTGCTTTTAACAAGAAAATCACAACCATTATCTACATTGGAATACTAGAAAACAGTAACTAGAGAAAAAAAACGTGGAAAAATAGCTTAATATAATTTTTCCTAGACTAAAAGGAATTAGGCTTTATTGGATAATATTTTAACCTAACACCTAAGATGAGCTAGGCATAGGCAGTATAAACGATCATGAACTTCTCCGATAATGTTTGGCCGACTAAACCTAAGCAAATAAAAACTAAGACCTATAAAAAATTGATCGCTACTATTATTTTGAGTAGTTATTTCTAACCATCAATTATATTCCAAGCATCAGAATAGGATTTCAAATTGGTATCATCTACTCACTTTATATAAGGCGTCCGACCGATTTCAGCCATGCCGATCTCAACTGAGATCAGCCAAGTGCGCAGGAAATATTATAGTGCACAAGTGTGCGCGCAAACACAAGTGCACTCTCTATTCCTTTACTCTCATAATTCAGTGAGACGGCAATCCGACATGACCGATGAGAGATCAGGCGCAGGATCACCTGGCTTAACGTGCTTTCCGACACACGGGCGTTCAACCGCCAACTTCCTAACTCCGGGCTGAGTAGGTAATTTCATTACAGAAAATCTCGCACAAATTTTGCCCGACCCTGGACTCGATCCAGGGACCTTTCGGTCCTTACGCAGCGCTTGCTACCAATAGACCAACGAGGCAGTTACTTTATATTTAACTAGCGATTTGCCCCCGCTTTGCTTCGATTGGATTTTACATTAAAATCTTCCTGTTGTATCCCTATACCTTTTAAAAACGCGTCAAAACCGTTGCAATGTTTCGAAGATTTAAGCATACGTAGGGATGTAAGGACAGAGGAAGCGACTTTGTTTTATACTATGAAGTGATGTAATGTATAGACTAAAGTTAAACACTTAAGTCTAAAATCTGAACTTTACAGCATGATATGATAATGTTGTTTTTTTATTAACGTTTCAATTTTAAATTAACATAATGAATGTAAGTACTCGGTAACTGCATCATAGCAATAATCTAGAGTTTGCTAGATACTAATTGGCCAACAGAAATGGTTGATTCCTTGTTACATGAAAGTTCTTTGGTTTTTTATTAAGATCCTAGCTGAGAGATAAAATAATAAGTAGAGTTGCAGGAAAGAGTATTACGCCGAGCTTTAAACTAAAACGGTTTAGTTTTCTAGTTAAAGTTCCTATGCCTACCTACATAGTATTGTATAAACAGCAAGAATAAAATTTTTACCTTTTTTCTGGAAATAAAGTTGTTTTTACATGAATCAGGTTAACATAATGTTCAACAATAAATAGGTTAACTTCTATACCAAAGCCGCTCTAAGTTGACTGATTTGACACATGTCAGACTGACTGCACTAGTGAGGGACAATGGTAAAATTGCCGAAGCATATAAGTAACAGTTATTTCCACTTTATAACCAAGTAAGGTCCAATTATATCATTTTTTTATATAAAACATTTATTCACATCCAGAAGATTGGAATGAAGTTTCTTATCTAAAAATATATTTATTTTTATAATACAACACTTATTAAAGCCTTCATCCTATTTAAAAAAAAACCTGGTGAGTATTACCCATTACGTCATTATGAAAACGTGTCAAACGGCGTAGCCTTGTAAAAGCATAATACAGAATGGAAATTTTACGTTTTCTTTTTATAATTCAATTGTTTTAGGTAATAAAAGACAAATAATTAGATAATTGGGTGCATTTGACATTTTGAAATAACGTCTTATTTTTTAAAGTTGTTCTTTATGATTCGCTAAATATGTTCCTCTTAACAAGGAAAATGCAAAAATAAAATAAAAAGTGTCAAATCAGTCATCTAAGAGCGGCTCCGGTATAGTAGTTTTCAAATTAATGCTGACACTCTACTCTTGACAATGTACTGTAGGTCGATACAAACATGAAAGCTTCCCCGAACATTGCGCTAGATTCCTAACTTTATTGCTGTAATTAAACACTTAAATCGTCGTTTAACTCCGAGTGTTCCATAATTTGAACAGAATAACTTCGGATTGGTCCGAAGAATCGGAAATAAACTTAGCGAAAGCGTACAATGCAGTCCTTTGTTATCTTAGACGTCCATTGTGCGGTTTTCTCAAGAATAATTGCATTAGACTTGAAAATTAGTGGCGTAAGAGAGGTTTTAAATTAGACAATCTTTTTGAAATATACTGGGAGGTCTCGAACAGTGGGCAATAACTCAAGTTCATTGGCACGATAAGGTGGAACAAAGGATCTCCGAATGTAAATCAAACCAAGCTTTTATGGTTACATTGTGTCCGATGCGAATAACTGAATTTAGTTTAGTCGGCATATCCTGTGGACTATTTTAGGTAGACACCCATTTCTGAGCATTAAGACTATTTGCTATTGTCCCTTATTTCCCTTCTTCTTCATTTCTTTTTCTTATTAATGAAAACCTGATTAATGAAAAATTGCACCTTGCAATATGCAGACGGCTTAGTGACCTAATATTAATATATCCAACTTCTCCGTGTGGATTAAAGAATAACATGAATGATTTAATAAAATCATCAATAGCTGCAGTATGCAAATGATTTATTGATTTAAAAGCGATGGGGAATTATAAAACTATATTGAAACACTTATCTACGTGAAATATATTTATTGATTAAAAAAACAGATTATAGCTTCAGATCTAAAGATTAAAAGAACAAAATTAACATAAAAGGTATTAAAGATTTGTATATAAATAATGATTATATTTGTCCATGAATCAGTCTTATAATTTAAAAACCAACGGCACTGCCGTCGCTCCTAGGGTCGGAGGCACCTTCCATCATACCACTGGTATGCCTCACCAGAATCCCAGCGTGACCCATCATCTCATCATACGGCCCAAAAACAGTCACATTATGACCTTTTTCCTTCAAATACTCCACCGTCTCCTCGTCAAACCTACTCTCCAATTTCAATTCATGATCTTCTCGGTCCACCGTATCTCCATAGAGCCACCTAGGAGCCGATACTGCCTCCTGCATACCTTTACCCTGAACCACGTATCTATGGAAAATGGCCGCTTGGGTCTGGGGCTGGCCATCACCCCCACGAGTCCCGTAAATCATCACTCTTCCATCATCAAGCAAAGCAGCAGCAGGATTCAAAGTATGAAACGGTTTCTTTCCAGGTCTAAGAGACAAAATGTCATCGTCATCCAACGAGTAACTCACACCCCTGTTGTGCCACAATATACCAGTCTTCGGCAAAACCACGCCGCTCCCGTAACCATAATAAATGCTTTGGATAAACGAGACAGAATAGCCTCTGCTATCCATCACGCCCATCCAAACGGTATCCCCTGGCCCTTTTCCGTTATTTACCTGAGCTGCATGAGACAAATTTACTTTCTTTGCCATTTGCTCGATTTTGAACGGTGATATGAGGTAATCTGCGCTTACTGTCATTTCGGCAGGGTCAGTCACGTACCGATCCCTCACTTCAAAAGCTTGCTTAGTCGCTTCTACAGCTGCATGAACGAACTGGCCTTCATGGTCACCCTTGATTCGTAAACGATCCAAAATTCCAAGTATACTCAACGACACCAACCCTTGTGTAGGAGGAGGTGTGTTAAGGATTTGTCCGTACTCATGGTCCATCTTCAAAGGTGCCTTCCTCACCACTGAATATTTATTTAAATCATCAATTGTTATCGGAATTCCAAGGTCTTTCATATCCTCGGCTATGAGATCCGCAACTTCGCCGTTGTAAAAACTGTTCAATCCATTCTCGACTAAACTTCTTAGAGTCTTCGCAAGATTTGGTTGCACAAACTTTTCACCAACCTTAGGAATTTCTCCATTCGGCAGGAAGACCTTACGGAATTCATGTGACATGTTGATTTCATCGTAATTTTTCTGTAACGTTACCTCTTGGGAGCACGACGTTGGAAAGCCTTCTTCGGCATAACGGATTGCATCAGCTAACAGTTTGGAGACTGACATTTTCTGGTATCCGCATTCGGACACGTAGTTGAGTGCTTCTTGCCAGCCGCCGACTGTGCCTGCAACGGTCACAGCAGACATCGGTCCCGTTCGGGGTATGATTTTGTGTCCTTTATAGAACTCTTTGGTTGCTAAGCTGCCGGCAGAACCGCAAGCTTCGATGACGAATGGGTCTTGGTGAGGAGGGACAATGAGCCAGAATCCGTCGCCACCGATGGAGTTCATATGGGGATAGACGACGGCTAAGGTGGCAGCCGCTGCTATGGTGGCCTCCATGGCTGTTCCGCCTTTTCTGAGGATGTCGACTGCGCTCTGGCTCGCCAGGTGGTGAGGCGTCACGACCAAGCCTCGTGGTGCTGAGGTGCTTTTTTCCATGATGACGAGGGAAGTCCGATTCTGAAACAATAGCATTTGACTGGCTCGGTGGAATAGTGACTCAGGTTCATAACCTACGGTTCCAAGAGTCGTGGGTTCGATTCCCACTCGGGATAAATATTTGTGAGATGAACATCGGTGTTTGTTCCGTGTCTGGGTGTACTATTAAATATATTTAAGTTTATTTGTGTATCCACTGTTGATTCTGATATCCGTAACACAAGTGCTTAAGCTACTTACCACGGGATCAGATCAATGTATGTGATGTTGTGCAATATTTATTTATTTATTTATTTAATTTAAGTAAATATACATCAAACCCCGCATGTACTTTTTTTTGGGTAAACTGTAACCTAATTATGTTGTTTTTACGAATGTTGTGTTATATGTATGTTTATCATACCTTTGTGTAGGTCTACGTTTCTTATAATGCTAATAAATTATAGGAATCAAATTCATGGTACATGGTGGTAGACATTTTTAGCGTGCTAACAAATCAGCCTGTCTGATAAAATAACAATGTTACTGAACTCATACACTTTATACCTGGAACTCAGCCATTATTATTTAATTATATCAAAAAAAGGAATCTCAGAATAATCCCGAAATAGCCAAGATCAAAGGATGTTTACAGGGAAATGAGATTACAAAGCTTTTTGTCTTAACTTATTCTGGGGCCAACATTTTAACGTTTTTTAAAGGTTGTACTTAATAAGGAGTTAAGTTGTACTTAAAAAGTGCTCAAATTGCCGCCACTTATCTATCCTTTTATTTTAGTTCTATTTTTGAAAATGCAAGTAGGTAAACTATTTATAAACACACCGGAAAACCCCCCAATGCCTGAACCGCATAAATTGAAGCAGCCGATAGCTTTTAAGCCCTTACGTCGTAAATACTAAGAGCTGTACCAAAAATTACCCCCGCGGGTACAGAAATGCCATAAAATAAATATCGATCGTAGATAGATAAAATACGTCATACTAAAGACTTTGAATCTTGTGGTGGATGCCTTAAGATTTACGAGTTACTGGGGGAAATTCTGCAAGCAGATTTTACTTTTCATTTATTATGAGTAAAAGTTATCGGGATCAGAATTTAGTAGTTCTACATACAGATGGCTTTGGTCACTTGGTCAGTTTATTAAAGGGCTTTTGAGTAGGCAGATTGCCTTTAAAATTTGCTAAAAAGTTGATGTCTGTTATCTTCCACTTTAGGCTTAAACTGCTAAACCTTTGAGACGATAATTTGATATTGTGATAGTTATGTAGTAGTGTTTAGGTACCTACAGATGGACTTATGATTAATTTGACAGCCAAAAAAGAAATACATAAGTAAACCTACTTGATTTTTTTGCGATTAACGATTTGCGTTCAACATTACATAAATGTCTTTATAAGAACCCCAATTTAAAAAAATCTAGCCAGACGACTAGCTACATAGGTTAGCGGAAACATATTCATTAAAGCTAGGACCGTAAACCGCCACTCATAAAATAATGTTAGGGCGCGGAACATATTGAACGCAACGATATTGAAAATGAAGTTTTTGTATGCATTGAAGGTTTTATGGGCGGGAGAATGGCGGGCGACAACGCAACTCACTTACTGGGACTATTTCCACTCTATCTTTATTAGGGGCCTGGGGTGGGAAACAATATTTAGTATACCTTCGCAGGACCAGCTGGGCTTTACCTACAGACATTTACGTTAGGAAGCAAAACAGTCCTACTACCTAGAAAATGACTTATTAAATCTAGGTAGGTAGACAAGCGCCACCTGTCCAAAATTATTCTTCTCTTTTGGTAATTAATTTTAGCCCATTACAAGTAATGTTATAGAACCAATTTGAGTAATCCAACAAACGTAGAATTATTTGAACGTAGGATAGAATTATCTATATCTCGTTTATTTCGAATTTTCTGTCTGTTCGTTCCGGCCAGAAATAGCTCGACCGACTTTGACTGGTCTTTTAATGGCAAGGAAGTACTAACTTAGGTGTCGTAATAAGGATTAACATACTTTTTTTCTAAAATAAACTTATGTAAATCCTTATACATAAAACTTATATCCTAAATATAAGTAGGTAGTCCACACAAATAAATGGTCCAAGATCCCAGAGCTGCCAGACATCACTTATTTTCTAATGGACAAAATATATACGATTGAGTAGTGTTGGGGTGTACTATCATCATATGACTAGTTGCTACCTTGACCAGACGGCCATTTTTCAGATATCAACCAATCAAGGTACATAGAAATACTGCTCCTCACTTAAATTTGATGGCTGATTTTAACATATATTTACACAACATCATTAAAAATCAGGATTCATTACTCCCAGACACATTCGGTCGGCGGTTTTACCTTTTTTTTACAGACGCTTTAAAGCTATGAAAAAATTTTACTTTTACTTTTATTTTCTGATGCTCGATTTTTATATAATGTTATTCAAACAACTAAAAAGTGCTCATCTGACCGCAATAATTATAGAATTGTACCTTACAAACTATTTTATTAGAAAAACTTAACTAAATTCAATTAAAAAAAAAATCTAAAACAGTTGGTCTGGTGAATGTTTTGGCCCCTTAGATCGGTCTGTCCGTTTGCAAAACGTTTTAAAATAGTTGTTTGAATAACATATATAAAAATCAAGCATCGCAAAATAAGTAAAATTAAGTAAAAGTAAAATTTTTTTCATAGGCCTAAAACCGCCGACCGCATGTGTCTGGGAGTAATGAAACCTGATTTTTAATGATATTGTGTGAAATATATGTTAAATCAGCCATCAGAATTTAAGTGAGGTGAGCAGTGTTTCTATGTACCTTGATTGGTTGACATCTGAAAAATGGCCGTCTGGTCAACGTAGCAACTAGTCATAAGGATGATAGTACACCCCACCACTACTCAATCGTATATATTTTGTCCATTAGAAAATAAGTGATGTCTGGCGGCTCTGGGATCTTCCTCAAAAGTGGCACAAGTAGTATTAAAATAAATAATTGAAGAAGTGAAACAAAACGGACTTTTTTGCGTCCAATAGACAAAAGGGTTGCCTAGTTACCTCGTTGTATAGTTATTGACTATGCGGATGCAATACCTAAATAACCACCTACCAAAATGTACCATACCTACCACTGAATTTTTATTTTACAAACCAAACTCATTTACACTTTATTACAAGGCAATAAGGTTGAATATCGTCTGTGCGAGTGTTGAATTTTGCAGTTTAACTTGCAACCCTGAGGCGCAATAGTGAGGTGCGTTTGTTTGCCGCGCGACCGCAACGGCGAATTCGCTAACGAACTTATTATTCGAAATTCGACTACCGGCCGGCGGGAACCAGTAGGTGCCTATATTATACTGGTGGCCCAGTTACGTTGCAGTTTACAGTCGATCGAATGCAAAATAAAGGAAAACTGGACCAACGCAGTTGGTTCTACCTTGTAGGGGTAGGTTGGTAGGAAAACAGAGAGAAAACTTAGGTAGTAGGTACGTAAAAACATTTATGGAATGGGACGGAATTTACCGTAAAAGACCATACCTACTAACCTAATTAAGTATGTATCTATTGTTTGAGCATGATTAAGAAAGTTGTCAAAAATAATTTTCAAACGCCTAAGACAAAATCCATACCTACCTAAATTTTTAAAAAATATTTTGTTAAACACACATAACGTATTAATTATAAAAAACAAAAATGTTTAAGGCAAGGAGGTAAACCACCAAGCATTATTTTCATTAATAATGTCAAGGTATGATAATACATTCATTAAGTACAAATACATAAAGCAAGTGCAATTAAAATAATGACGTACGTAGTAGGTACGTACAAACAAGTATTTTTATCATCAGTAGTCAGATGGATGTGAACTTAGGTATGACATATCCGACATTAATAAGTAATTTATTTAAAAAAATTAATAGATAGGAACAAACATAGCAGAGCTAAAGTAAATTTTTCAATGTATTTTAGCGACATCTAGTTACATTTTCTAATATTAAATTGCCGGACCACCAACGAGGCTTGAAAAGCATAATACATATTTATTGCAATAAATCTTATCAGTTAAAAATATAGCCAAAACAATGTTCCGTATCATCAAAACTTAAGATAAAAGTACGATGAAAAGTTCATAAAAAAGTTATGATCGATAGCTTGTTTGTGTTTGTTTCAAATTTATCCGAGCTTGATTGCTACATCACTATTACGTCAAAATCTGCGAAATAGCGAATTATTATACGGCCGTGTGCAGAAGTTGTCTGATCTCTTTTCCAGTATCAAAAAACAAAGGTCAATTAAAACGGGCGGATTATTAGTATTGCCGGGCGGTTGAGATGATCATGAGCACAGTGCGTGGTTAACTAAAATAGATTTTGTAAAATTTTTACGTATCGTGACGTGTAATCAAGGCAAACGAACTTTACTCAATTGTTGCAGAATTATACATTGCAGTTTTCAATTATAGAAGTAATCTGTTTGCTAAATAAAGCACTGTAATGTTTAAATCTTTGTTCAGCTCTCTGATTACTCAGGCCAGTTGTCAAGAGGTGGGTAAGTTTTTAAATTATAAAGAAGGTTCAATGTATTAAGTTATTGTTTTCTTTGTAATGGTGGTTTACATGTTTTATTAATTTTATTATTTTGGCGTATTGTTGCCCTTGGGTCGTCCGCCCTTGAACTAACCAAACGTCACAATACGTCTATGCGGCCTCGTAACCCATCTTTTGGCCTAACAACAACACCTGTTATCTAATATTGTCGTTCTATTATCAGTCCGTTTTACTTTCAATATCTTTTAACATGAGTTAATACAACAAATTGTTGTTAGATAACAATTTGATAACGAATCTAACCTTCATGACCTCTGTTATAGTAATATTTGGTGGCACTTACCAATTTTGGTCCAGTTTGTCCGGTTTGCTTGCGTAAATTAATATTAAAAACAATAACAATAATTACATGTCAGTCTTATTGGAGGCAAGGGAATATTGTAAGGCAATTGAGATAGTGAGCGGTTGAGCACACAAGATAAATAAGCCTTATCAGTTACGTCAACTGTTCCGATGGCCATCAATTCAGTACAAATTGTGTCTTCAAGACAAAATGACTGCACGCCGGGTAAATCCTTTTTATTTCATATTCTAAGGTTAAGTTCAAACTTGTTGTGAGATTAAAAATGTGAAGAAATTGTTAAAACATCATGCTAATGTGGTGCTGTTAAAGATTGTAATGGCTTGTGTTTTTTGCATCAGAATTTATATATCTTCGAATGCATTAACCCTGACGTGTAACGGTTATTGTCCCATGGTATCTTATTTACGAACAGGTACCTATTAAAATAATGATGTTTATTTCAATCATAAAGTCAATATTGTAATCAAAACATATTTTTTGATCCTTCCATTAATTGCCTATTGACAATTTGATTGTGATGTCAAAGTTTTAATTGTTTATTAGTCTTAACTAGCTACTGTCCAATTAAGGAGATATTTTTTTAAGGAGTATTAAACTTATATAACTAACAAGCAGTTTATTGTTTGACCTACACAATTGAATGTCAGATAAGTTATCATCATCATAGCTAATGCAATATGTTAGGTTATTACCATCAGAAATGTTCTTATAGAAAAAGAATTTTTCTTTTTCCCTGTTATACTACGGATTAAATTGCACTATTGTTAAAGTTAAAACATTATTTTCTCAGTGCAAGACCTGGTGATTTCACAATTGTTTTTCAATCTATAGAATTATAATGATGCACTTTCCCGATGTGAAAAATCACTGTTTCAGTTTTGAGTTTTGTTGCCTCTTATATGAATCAACTGCTTTATCAATCAGTTAATTGCCTCTTTAAATTGAAAAGAATTGAAGAATTTATCTGAAGCAGAATAACACTGTGTGTATACTTCAGAAGGTTATTGATTCTTATGTCTATGAATATAAGTTATATTTTTCTTCAGATGTTACCTCCAATATGTATACTTTTAGTATGATAAATGTTTGTTATATGTTCAAATGTTTACAATTTTGGACCATTGTTTACAGGGGGCTGGTTATTTAAAAAGAGCAGACACAGATAAACTTCATGAAATATTCCTGCAATATGCCACGGTTGAGAAAAACGGTGAGAGGCACATCACTAGTGAAGATTTTGTAAGAAAATACCTCGGACTATTTGATGAAGGTGAGTCATATTATAATTTCATTATGAAAAGCCTTTAAGGAAAATAAAATTTGGATATTTCTTTTTGTACTTATACTAATCATATCCTACTTACCAGAATTAATTAATGCAGTTTTTGGTTACTTGACTATGGTGGTTACCAACCAACCTCATTTACTTTATCTAAAAAATGATAACTGAACTACTTTAACCATTAATGAATAGTTAACAAAATACAAAAGATATTTTTAAAAAGTTAACAAAGGTGTATAATGTTTAATGGATAATTAAATAAAAAATAATATTATTTATCTACTTGACTTACATTATAATTACTATGCATGCATTTGCATATTATCAAAGCTACTATTTTGAGCTCTCCATATTTTTTCATTTAGCAATTATATTTATCGATCTATTATCTTTCTACAAAAGTCAAATATATGTGATTTGATATCTGAACAGACAAGTGATAAAATTAGCTTTATTAATCTGATGTATGTGAATATCCTTGTATTGTCATGATTTAATAATACATTTACTCTAGTGAAATATAAAAAAATCACTGTCAAGTTTCATTTTGCTGTGTCTGTTTTAATGTAATATCTCTTTCATAAAAAAACTGAATACAAAATTAGGAACAGATAATTAATTTTTCAATATAAGGCAGAACCTTCACTTATGAGGTATGTTTACTAATTCAATGATTCACTCCTGATGAAAAAAACTCTGGTTGACATTTATGTTTCCTATTAGACTTAAAAGGCAAAAGTCTGTATTCTGAATTCATGATAATTATATTTTTTTCATATAAATGTTTTTTTTAAAATGTTATTTTCTTCTTTTAACCATTATTTTTACACCACCTTGTTTTAATGGTCACTAGTCTGTATAAAGTAAAGTATGAATTCACTTAGTGTATTATTCTATAAATCATATCATACATGTCTGGTATGATAACAAAACTGTATACACCTGGTATATTACTGGTGTCCTGAGACTTAGTCTGACTGATGTAGAAAATGATATCCCCAATATGAGGCCACTCATTAAAAAGTGTCACCAATTCATTTGCCCTGGGGTCATCAGACTTCTAAACCTTGCAAAGAGACCAATTGTCCATAAATTATCCCAATTCCGTTGCCCTGGGTCATCAGACTTCCAAACCCTGCATAGAGACCAAATGTCCAATAATTTCCCCAATTCCAATGCCCCCAGGTCATCACACTTCTAAACCCTGCATAGAGGCTCGAACTAAGAGGTTTAGTTCCTCTTTTCTGCCACATGTCATTAAGGCATGGAATGCCCTTCCAATTCATGTTTTCCCTCTCCTATGATACCGGGCGGAGCGTGAAACGGCATTTAAGCAGGCCATCAGGATGAGTGCGACTGGCTCAATATGGTCTATTGTGCCTGTCGACCTCATATTTGGAGCTCACTACCGCTTACCATCAGGTGGAGTGAGGTCACCTTGTCAGCCTGACCAATCAACCAATTGTTCAACATTGTCCCTCATTCCAGATGACTTCAACAAGGAGTCGGTGCGGCTCATCGCCGGGATCGTGGACATGGACAAGGATGGGTACATCTCGTTCTCCGAGTTCCAGGCGTTTGAAGGGCTACTGTGCGTGCCCGACGCGCTGTACAAGACCGCCTTCCAGCTGTTCGACACGAATGGGAACGGGCTGGTGGCGTTTGGTAAGTGTTGTGGGATTGTGGGAAGTGTTGGGTGGGAATGGACAATTGAAGCAACTGAATGCCTACATAGGTAGTATTCAGTTGGAACACTGAATTGGACCACCAACTCGACGATATTTAAATTATGAAGCTGTTAATATTCTGAGGTATTGAACTTAAGACGTTTACTATTGAAATGGCGTCAATATGATTTGATTTTTTTTTCATACTAAAAAAAAATGGTATAAATGAAGACTAATCAGTTACTAAGGAAAATTAATATTAGCTCTCAACTCAGTTTTATTTGGATTAAAAAGTTGTCGGTCAGGATTAAATTTTATACCTTGTGAGATTACACTACAGTAGGTAAGCACGAAATTGCAATATTATATTTCCTATGGCACAAAGTTGTAACCATGTTAGGTCTAAAATTGTACATCCTTATCATGAGCGTATTTTAATATCATGAATGACTAAAATTCGTAAAATGAAATCTTGAATGATTTCATTTTACGAATTGCTTGGGATTTCACTGAGCTAATATTTCTTATACTGTAACTGTGGTTTTTGTAACAATATTTTCCTTAGAAAGGCATTAATCGAAGTTAATAAATGTTTGATGCTCGAAGGTTACTTGTTTAAACGAAGGTTGCTTATTTCAAGCACTTTTAAAATAAATAAACAAGTTGGCCTTCTATTGTAACTGCATAATAATTTCTTATTATGTTTTTTTTATGACAATGCACCGTAAGAACCTTGGAATCAATGTTTTAATTGTAGTGAAAACTGTAAAATATTGAATTTACATACTGAACTTTTTCCTACATTTTTGATCATCTTCGTCATAGTATATCTAGGTAAACTTATAGCGGAAACGATACTTTACATGAAATAGCTCATAACAATGGCATTGTTAGTATGCATAATGTGAGGCGTTTGATCGTTATAAAGCGCGGGCATTAGGCTTCAATAGATATTATAGTAGAAATTACCTACTTATGTAGTTAGTGGTAAATGTTAAACAGATAGTTAGCACTTAAAGTTAATTTTGTAAAATAGGTATACCATTGTATAGTTGTACCAACAGGTTATGAATCAGTAACCAGGATTCCTGCGCATTTATTGATTACACTTATTTTCACCAAATAGTAAATATCTATAGTCATCATAAGCCCATACTTATACATCCCCACTGCTGGGGCTACCCTAAACTAGGGCTATCAGGGGCTTAGTCAACCACGCTAACCAAGTGCGGGTTGGTCGACTACACAACCTTCTGTAGGTTTCCTCACGATATCTATAGTATCAAAAACCAAATTAATTATGCATGTGTTACGAAGGCGACTGGCTAGCCTGTCATTATTTCAGTCTTTTCCAATCCAATTTTCATTCGCAGTATAATGCGATTCATGCAGTTAATACAACTATGTATTAGGGTCTGAACCCCTTAAAGATTTTAAACACGTTTATTAAATCACAACATAATATAAACAAAGTCCCTTCCCGCGTCTGTCTGTCACTATGTATGCTTAAATCTTTAAAACTACACGACGGATTTTGAATCGCTGTTTTTTAATAGATAGAAGGGATTTAAGTGAACGGTAACTAGTTTATTTCTAAATTCCTTTCTTTAACCGTAGACGAATTCGCCGACGTCATGCACAAAACGGTACTGCACAAGAAACTACCTTTCAACATGGAGAGCACTTTCGTTCGCCTGTACTTCGGCAAAGACAAGAAGCGCCTGGTTACCTACCAGGAGTTCAGTCAGTTCCTCCACGACTTCCATGAGGAGTACGGCGTGGAGGCGTTCAAGAAGTGCGACAAGGATGGAACTGGTTTCATCAGCGCTGGGGACTTTAGAGACATCATGCTGTCCGTGAAGAGTCATTTGCTGACTAAGGATTTGAAGAGCAAAGTCATTAATGTGAGTTGTCTCTTTCTAACATGTTGATAGCGCTCCTACATCTTTTACTGATTGTCATATATCATTACATAGCTCCACCTAACAAACAGATATTGCTAAAATATTTTTGTACTAGCTCCGACGCGGTTATATCAAAAATGGCTGTGGGTATAGTTTGTGTTATGTTGATAGGATGTGCCCTACCCACACAAACTATCTTACTCACTCCTAATCCCCCTAACAACACATACTTAGAGTAAGTCATGATGCAATCAACAAATATTTTTCTGAATCGAAGCCATGGGCCAAAGCCTCTCAAAGTTTAAAGAAGTCGCCGCTCGAAAAATATTATTTTTAATGCGTTTCTCATCCAAACCGCTTCGCTATAGCCCTGGCGATAAGCATTACGAATGAACTTTAGTGTGGTTCTGGCTGACTCCTTACAATACTCAACCATACATACTGACTGATTCTTACATTCCTCCACTTTCCAGGCATCGGGCTTCCCTCACGGCGAGCGCAAGATTAGCTTCCCCTTCTACATGGCGTTCAACACCCTCCTCAACAACATGGAGCTGATCAAGCGGGTCTACCTCAACGCGACCAACGGCCACAAGACCCAGGAGGTCACCAAGGAGGAGTTCCTCCATTCAGCACAGATGATGAGCCAAGTCACTCCCCTGGAAGTGGATATACTGTTCACCTTGTGTGATACGCTCCATCATACTAATGGGTAAGTTCTTAAATTTTATGTGTGGTAATCACACAATATCACTAGTTTCTAAGCAGTAGCTGGATCCAAGAAAAACAAAAGAGTTTCTTCATTCAGCCCATGGCATCGTGATGAGTTAGGTATTCCGCTGGAGGTGAATATATTGTTCACCTTTTTTGATACGCTCCATCAAACTAATGGGTAAGTTCTTAAATAGTTACCAAAAAAACCTTTTCATTAATCGAAAAGGTTTTTTTGGTTTAGCCATAGGAGTCAAGTCACTAAGGAGTTCCTTCACTTTGAAATCGATATATAAACGTCGATATCGATAATCGTTTTCCTTATGCGTCTGCATTATCAAAGAGTAAGTAATGAAGTCGCAAAGAGTACAACTACGTATAAGCTCAACATATCTACTACAACGTTCGCTATCAAACATTTGTATCGTTTACTTATCTTGGAGCATTCCTTAACGATAATTTGTGATCTAATTTCGCTTCGTAATGATACTAAAGCTAGATAGTTAATACAGCGATTAATTGACCCAAATTAGTACCATGTCTCATGTTATAAATTACGATCTTATCGTCAGTACACAAATCCGATAAATATATCAAAACACCACATCGCAAAATCGTGTGTGAAGCGTGATTGTTATATCACACGAAAATGATTAGCCCTGTGTCGGATAATTTTCACCACTAAGATTGTTTTCTCGACTGAAGATGCCTTTGAAATTGATTATAGAATTTTATGTAAAATACTCTAACACAATAGAAAGTTGGACTTACATTATTCTTATAAGACAAATGAGCACTTAAAAAGTTGTTAAAAGTGTCGATGGCCGAGTGGTAAAGGTCGTTGCTTGCAATGCGAACGATGTTCAAATCCCGTCACGTACCACTGTGTTTTCAAGTTTGAAATTCATAATGTACAATTATTCGACGCTTTAACGCTGAAGGAAAACATTGTGAGTAAACCTGCACACTTTCGAAGAAATTCTAACGTTGTGTAGTCGACCAACCCGCACTTGACCAGAGTGGTTGACTAAGGCCCTCTTTAACAACAAAAACTACACCACTATGGTATAAGAGGTCCCGCACAAAACTGGCTAAAATCCTATCTAGAAAATAGGGCCCAGACTGTTGAAATACAACAGTTAATTAAAAAAGGCTCTAAATTCACTATCAAAAACTTTAAATCTAATCTCTTAAGCAACTGTTTTGGCGTGCCTCAAGGAAGTATTCTCGGCCTCTCTTATTTCTTCTGTATATAAATGACCTTCCCGACATCATAAATAATAAAACAATACTATTCGCAGATGACGTTTCCATAATAATTACCACCAATAGATAATTTCCTATAGAACAACATAAAAAGATATTTCCGCCACTCTTACATCTGTTCTTGAATGGTTAAATAAAAATAATCTCCAAGCTAACATAGCTAAATCCAAAATAATGAATTTCAATAACTTAAAACATCAAATAATTAAAATAGATCTTAACGGACAAACTCTTCAACATACTTCTGAGGCAACCTTCCTAGGCTTAGTGATCAATCCGAAACTAAATTGGCAAGAACACATAACAAAAGTTGCTCCAAAATAAATAGATTTGCTTTTGCACTATACAAATTAACAAAAGTTACTTCATTAAATACAGCATTAACCGCTTATTTTGCATATGTAGAATCGATTTTGAGATAATAATATGGTCTATTGATATGGGGTAATGGCAGTGACATTCATACAGTGTTTATCGCTCAAAAAGATGCATCCGAGCCATATGCAATGTCGCGCCAGACGTCTCTTGTAGGCCATATTTCAAATCGCTAAATATTCTCCCACTTCCATCTCTCTACATACTTGAGGTGGGCACATTTGTAATAAACAAGAAAACAATATTTGTCTTAGCTAAAGACCACACACAGAGACAAATCAGACAAACCAACAACTTAATTATTGATATCGGTGCTCATAACACCACCCGCTTTCTGAAAAATAGTTACATGACGTGTCTAAAAATCTATAATAAATTGCCAGGGCATATTAAAATGTCTTCTAAATAATAAATTTAAACCATTTCAAATGTTTTATTCAATTAAAGATTTTTTAGATTATAAGGTTAATATATAATAAATGTTATTTGAAATCCTAAAATATATATGAATATTATATGGATGAATAGATTAATATGAAATGTTGATAAAATATACATTTTAAGTAACTAATAATTTTATGTATAAATTATATTGATGTAAAACATCATGAATGTACCTACTGCCTACCTCATAACAGGCAAAATATTTGCATGCTATATTGATAGCTAAATAGGTTTTAAGCTACTTTAATTTTAATTAACATCTACACAATACCCTATTTACAAGCGAATAAAACAATTTTGATTTTGATTTTGATTTGATTTAAGGGTAGGTCCGTGCCCCAGCAGCGGGGACGTATATGGGCTGATTATGAAACGAGTACTTACCTTGAATTTTGATTTTATGTCAAACACTTACACAGTATAAAAGTACAGAAGTCCAATGGAAAGATGGATTGACACTATAATATGGTTTGAGACAAATTAGTTCTTGCCTTTTATTTAAATATTCCTTGTTAAAAGGCTTTAAAATAGACGATTTTACACACTTTTTTGTTTCACTAGGTTATATTCTAACTGTTTACATTAAGATAGTGTTCAACTGAAAATGTTAATTTTTGTTTTAACTACAATGTTGAAGTTTGTTTTTTTACTATTTGCATAATTTACGTCAGCTAACAACATCCTCCTAAAGATCTTTTGGTTGTAATGACAAAGTATTCTAAAATCTTCTTAGATACCAATAATTGTTAGTTGATTCTTAAGTATGTAACCTAAAACAAATATCCAATAATGGTTAACTACTTATCTAATTGAGGCAATTTGGGGCAATTGTCGAAGTGATTTAAATTAGGTCTTCACAATTTAGCATTGACATTGTTGTACATTTGATAATTGACTTACATATAGTTTTTTTTTTGCGTTTTTTTTATTATTTTCTAGTTCTAGTAGTTCTTAAACTCATTGATAGGGCCCTTGCTTTTGATGGAACATAATTCAAATCGTCCCACGTTATTACTTTTTCTTTATTTGGCCAACTTTTTCCTTATGATCATTATCATCGGCCTTCCCTAAACTAGGGCGATAAGGCCTTAGACAACCACGCTGGCCAAGTGCGGTTGGTTGACTACAACGGGTGTGCAGGTTTCAGCGACGAATCGTACATATGATTTTCAAATTTGAAGAACATAGTGGTACATGGCGGGTTTTGAACTCGTATGGCAAGCAACGACGTGAACCACTTGGCCATCGATTCTTTTTAGGGTTCCGTAGCCAAAATGGCAAAAACGGAACCCTTATAGTTTCGTCATGTCCGTCTGTCCGTCTGTCCGTCTGTCACAGCCGATTTACTCGGAAACTATAAAGTACTACAGTGATGAAATTTGATGGGAATATGTGTTGTATGAACCGCTACAAAAATATGACACTAAATAGTAAAAAAAGAATTGGGGTGGGGCCCCCATACATGTAACTGAGGGATGAAATTTTTTTCGATGTACATACCCGTGTGGGGTATCAATGGAAAGGTCTTTTAAAATGATATAAAGTTTTCTAAAAAACATTTTTCACAACACAACACTCTCAAAGTCGTAAAAGTATGTCCCCCCCCCTCTATTTTTATAACTACGGGGTATAAAATTCTAAAAAAAATAGAGGTGATGCATGCTAATTAACTCTTTCAACGATTTTTGGTTTGATCAAAGTATCTCTTATAGTTTTTGAGATAGGTTGATTTTTATTATATTTGCTGCTACGGAACCCTTTGTGCGCGAGCCCGACTCGCACTTGGCCGGTTTTTAACGTTTTATGTTAGCTCCTATACTTAAGGCGATGTTAATTGTTACACAGTTCGGGAATTGCGAGTAACGAGTCGCCGTATCATCATACTGGGTTCGGTTGAAGTGTGTGCCTACTCTTAACTCTCGTTTGGTCCCCGTCACTAGGACCATCCTTTGTGTGTATGGTTTGATCACATTCTTGGGTATATTCGGATCGACAGTATCGAGATAGTTTTAGATCATGGTCTAAAACAATGATAACCATACCATGGTATGGACCTATGTAATATAATATCGCAAAAGTTCATTGTTTAGAGGCAAGAATGCCCAATTTAAAAAAAATACACTTTTGGTGTTAACCTTTAAAATAAAACTTACTACGGATTAAACTCGCGTGTATTGTTATTCTAAACATATTATTAAGAGACCCGACGTTTCGAGCTCTTACAACGCTCGTGGTCACGAGTCAGATTAAAGATGACGGTTGACTTTTTAAGAAAGTTTAATCACTACCGCCATTTGGTGAGATATTTTTTATAATTTTATCAATCAATACATATTATAAAACAAAGTCGCTTTCGCTGTATGTCCGTATGTATGCTTAGATCTTTAAAACTACGCAACGGATTTTGATGCGGTTTTTTTTTAATAGATAGAGTGATTCTTAAGGAAGGTTTGTATGTAAAATTTACCCGAAGCGAAGCGAGGGCAGATCACTGTTATTCACGGTTATTCATAATCCGTAAAATTAGTTTTAGCGTTCGCGGATATAAAAGACTGTACTGTATTGCCCTTTTAAGTTTGGTTAACAACACTGAAATTAATGTTATCTTCCAAATCAAACTATGAATCATCATAATTGGTGATATTATATCTGTTTGAGATCATACATGATGCAATAATTGCAAAGAAATGAAGTAATCACAATCAAGATAAAGGACACTGTAAAATACATAAACATTTCATCATTTGAAATTATTTTATCATTTGAAATATGATGAAATACATATGCAAATGTTATTCTTGATTCTAGAAAATCCACAAAAATAGATGTTGTTTGCCTTAGAATGCCTTATCATTCTGAGGTAGCCATGTGGCTAATACCTATGTTTTTTTCTTTATTGTTTGATCCGAATACCTTTAAGGAATGAATCAGAAACTCTTGTATATACACCCAGGCCCGCCACTAGCTCGTCGAACGCCCGCGTGCAATACCGATTAAGCCGCCCCATATACAAATCTACTTTTCCGATTCCAAGTATCAAATCGGATTCGAGCCGTTGTCCTATTTTACATTGGGTTAACAAGATGACTTCATTCCACCTGGTAAGCGGTAGTGAGATCAAAATATGAGGTCGACAGGCACAGTAGACCATATTGAGTCGCACTCCAGCCATACCATATTGAGGCCTGCTTAAAACCGTTACACGCCCCGTCTAAAGAGCCCGGGATCATAGGAGGGAGGGAAAATAGGAGCTGGAAGGGCATTCCATGATTTAATGACACGTGGCCACCAGCGCCTGCATTGTATGTGGATGGCAGCGATGCCCAGCACGTGTCCTTCGGGAGTGGATAGGGGAGGGAGGAACTAGCTGAAATCGCTCTTCAGAGCATTCCCGATTATAGAGACGGTAGAGAACACTTAGACCGGCAATGTGTCTACGTAGTTGTAGAGACTCCAGGGTTTCGGACACCTCTACATCACCGAGGGCGTCGAGCAAGTATTCTGCGGAGCCATCCATCGGGAGGTGACAGCAATATTCCACACATGGGCGAACTTGTGCCTTATATCGAAAAATCGCCTCCCTCTGTTCAGGATCCCTAGTTTACGGGAGGCTGTTCTAATGACGCTCTCGATGTAATTCTACTGGTTCAGGTCGCGGCGAACATCGATCCAAAGGATGCTAAGGCTATCCTGTATTGGTAAGGGGCTGCTCTGAAGAGTAGGATAGGAAAGGAGACACTTTGCCAGAAAATACACACAATGTACCCCATTCGAAAATGTGGTCCAAGACCCATCAAGCTCGGTGACAAGAAGGTTCCTCTTCGCCTCGGTTTCGGTCTGCTTTACCCCAGGTATTCCGAAATAATGAGCATAGACAGTGGTGTCGTCTGCATAGCAATGGATATTGTCTAATGAAACATGTCATTCATATGCAGCAGAAACAAAGTCGGTAACAGAACGGAACCTTGTGGAACACCGGAATTTATAGGGTGAAAACAAGAAGTGCGTCGGACACGAATCCTGTGCCCTTCCAAAAATCCCGCAACAAAATCGCATAAGCGAGGCGGCAGACCGTATGCTGGGAGCTTGGAGAGAAGCGAACGATGCTACATATGGTCGAACGCTTTAGCGATGTCGACGCTAACTGCCATAGATTCACCACGCTTCTCCATAGCCTCCCCCAGAGGTGTGAAACGTACGCTAGATGATCACCCGTGGACCGTTTTGGTCTAAAACCAGCATGTATCAGCAGCATGAGAAAAATAAAGAAATATTTTACAAAAAATACTACATTTGAGTAAATATAAATTGTATCTTTTATAATTACCACAAAATCTGAAAATCAAATGAAATGTCGTCGTCGTCGTGCTTAACCAATAATTAAACAATAATTAATTGGCGGACTGGCCAACTCCGACCCGCACAGCTCAATACCAATGCGAGACTCCACGCCTTGTCTCGTTGTTGCCGCAGCAGTGGTCTCCTCTTTCACGTCCCCCTTTCCCTCTCATATCGATGTTCCGGGAGGGAGGCGTGAAACGGCTTTCAGGGTGAGTGCGACAGGCTCAATATGGTATATTGTGCCTGTCGACCTCATATTTGGATCTCACTACCGCTTACGATCAGGTGGAGTGAGGTCTTCTTGTTAACTCATTATAAAAAAAATATATTAAAATGTAGAAATACCTACATAAATTCTTCACAATTTGAACACAGTGTGTATTACTCACTTAAATAATTTGTTACACAAGACAAAACCAAAATGTAATTCTTCTACATAAATTGAACTCTTCTTGCAAAATCTGATATTAACTTTTTCGTATCCAAACTGTCCAAAACCATAGCTAAATTACTTAATTTTAACTGGTGCATTGTTGACTTGATAAATTAGTATTAAAATAAAGGTTAATTAATTTACTTAAATAAATATTACATTTATTTAATGACTTTTTAATTGAAAAAAAAAGTTATGTAAATACTTGTATAAAACAAATGTTTTACTCAAATTTAACGTTAAAGTCAATTTCTTTATTTTTTTATTATTTTAGGACGATATTCCGTTCATATACAATAAATATCGATTTCAATAAAAAAGAACTGCACAAATCTATTGTGCTAATAAGATAGAATAATTTACTGCGGGAAACAACCACTAAATTTCACGGTGTATATACGTTAGGTACCTATAACCGAAACTCGAAAGCACGTTCGAACCGCAGCCTTCTTTAGCTTTAAGCATCGATTTCATGCGGCAAGCAGTACCTGATTACATCACATCTTATAAAAGAACGATAGCTTCCCCCGTTTTCTTTTAAGCTATTGCATAGCTTTTATCGCGGGCTTTGAGCGCGGCGACCGAACCAAGAAATTCCGTAACGTAAAATACCTCACAATCGTCTAACACCGTTTCAGTTCGGTAGACTTCGGCACGGTGTTTGTGTGCGTGCGGTCAGACGTATTGTACGACTCTACGAAACTCGCACGAATCGAGACGAGCTGCTCAGAAATCGGACGATGCTATGCAATAGCTATACCGCGGCAGTCCCCGAGTGCCACACGTCTTTTTTTTATTAACCCATGTCATCCCACTGCTGGGCAAAGGTCTCCTCCAAACTTGTCCTTTCAAATTTTTATTTTGAAAATATGAAAAAAAAAAATTTTTTTCAATCTGGTTTTGCCGCCCCCTTGACAATGGCGCCCTTGTGCGGTGCACGCCCTGCACGCCCGCTCCTGGCGGGCCTGCATACACGTATCTGAAAAGCACTTGAATTGCTCAGTATTGCCTTTAGTTTGGAAGTTAAGTAATGCTTTTATGCATGTTATGGTTATAAATGAAAATAAAATTAAAAATAATTAAAAATAATATGATCACATGAAAGTGAAACATGACTTTTTTGCACGTTGAGGTTGGGCAAACTCGCTTTGATTTGTATTTTCTTGAAAATCAAAATGATAATAATATTCATTGTTTTACCTCATAAATAAAATTACCCCTTAAAATATAAAATATACCCATTCAGTTCACTAAGGTTTGTTAACCTGTTACAACAGGGCCATAACATAAAAAAAAATTATTATATTTAAAAAAAAAACTGTTTTATAAATTAATCAATCAAATGCATCATTTGTTTCACAGAGTGCCTAAAAAACGACTTCTATATAAATCGTTTGAGACATTATGTTCTTTCAAAATTTATGACACACGTTAAATTAAAAATAATTGTATAATACTTTTTTTTTCTCTTTCCAGTCGAATCGTGTACAACGATCTGAACTCGATAACGCCAGAACAATACTTCAAACACGTCACTAGAAGAGTAGCAGAAATAAAAGCAGTCTCGGTAAGTATACACCTATCCCGCTCAAACCTACAGTAACCCTCATATTGCTGTCACGTTTTAACGCAAAATTTCTCGAAAATTCTTCCAGGGAGCCGGATCGCGATATCACATTAATTAAAATGTATGTTTAGAGTAATATAGCCTTTATGTGGTTACGTGTAAGAGTTGTATTGGAAACATCACTAACTTATAGCTCTGTATTTTCTCTCTTTCACTGCACAAAAGGATGAGGTAAATATGTTAAGAGAGCCATATCGATTAGTAAACTTTTTGGAACGCCTCATGGTAAGTACGGGTAACACGAGTTATGATGTTTCTATGTTACTTTTTATCCATCCATACACAGTAACATGTTCATGGCAGCTGAGAAAGTAAAAATTAAAAAGAAATGTGCAGTGACTTTCGACGCTGATTTTCATTAGTTTAAGAAAATGACAGCAGAGCGATTTTGTTTATGAGGCCATACGCTTTCCATCACTTCTATGCCACATGTTAGCTTGCGCCTTTTCCTTCTAAATATAGGATGATCTTGCATCTATGCAGACCAAACTAATATGTTTTCTATTGTCTTGATAAGAAAGGATAGTTTAGATAAATAAAGAAGCTATATTGATGACACAGAATTTAAAAGAGAAAAACGTAATGTTACTTTTCTGATTCTAATTATGGTTATTCAGCTTCTCGAAACTTGTATGTAATAAATACCAATGAATGCTCGAAATGCTGAAATAAAACTAATATTACGGATTAAACTCGCGTGTATTGTTATTCTAAACATAATTATTTAGTGACCCGACGTTTCGAACTCTTTACAGCGCTCGTAGTCACAGGCGAATAATACAATACTTAATATGAATATATTAAGAATATGCTACACACTCACGAATCAATGAATTTGTGTCTATTCTCCATGATTTCAAGAAAGAAAAAAAAAATTTGGTACCTGTCGTATCCAAAATTTTGTAACATAACGATACAACGATCTAATTAAAATACAAATTAAAGAAAGAAAGATATTTCAATTTAAAAACAAAATAACCAATTTCGGCTATTAGGGCTGCCACATACGCATGACAACTTTCCTTTACATCACAGTCTATCTTCTTCTAGCTTTACACATTGTGAATGTTTCTTCCATCACATATTCCTATCAGTTTTCTCGCATCGTCTTCTAATAACATAGCCTAGAGTACTAAGCTAATGTGGTGTGTTTTATAGCAATTGTGTAAAAAAAAAAAGATATCGCCAGTTCATTAAAATGTTATTTAAAACAAGTATTGTAACTGGCTTTGCTATATTGTTAAGTATTATTCTTAAACATTGCATAACATTTCAGCAATTGTGAAAGACAACATGACATTTAGTATATGTCATAAAATTAGTATTTGAAATGTAAACAAATTGACAATGTACTTGATCCACGTATTTTTTGTGATTTACCAAATTCATATTCAAGTGTGTTGTAAATAAATGTAAATGACTGTATTGTATGCTTTTTTTATAGTTCATGTAACATGTTTCTTATAATTCACTAAAATGAAAAACTCATTGTAACGTCATAATTTAAAAAAATTAAGGTAATATCTGATAATGCTATGGGGAAATAAGGTGTAAAAAAAACATAGGAATCAGTGTTATATGGATCTACATTGTTGCAGAGTCCGGAAGAAAGAAGCGTCCTTATTCAAATAATGGAGAGCACATATCGATTTACACTTGGTTCTATTGCTGGTGGTAAGTTAACGTTATTATCATTAAAAATAAAAACTAAATTGCAAAAGGAAACTTCATAGATCATAGAAAACAGAAAAAATATACTTCTAAATTATTTAACCGGCTGAATACTTCCTTAGTATCTCTATGTAGGCGTATGCCAATAAGACCCTAAAATCAGCCGAAGTTTTTTCTTTACATCCACCTACATTATATCATTTTAAACTGTCATGGTTACACACATTAGAAAACTGAAACTATCCCTGACTGAGTTGACCCGTGATCATGGCGCTTGCAACAGTGCCGAAATGTCGGGAGCTCATTAAAACAAAACAACATGGTAAATACTAAAATTAGTCTTTATGGGTCTACACGCGATATTAGGAGTAGCAAATTACATTGCTACTTACTGCCCGTCTCAGTTCGCTCGCGACCACGATTGGTGTAACCCAGTCGAAACGTCGGGCAGTAAGTAGCTATGTAATTTGCTACACCTAATATCGCGTGTAGACCCATAAAGACTAATTTTAGTGTAATGGAACGCGAAAGTCTAAAATCTAACATGGTAAACATCCTGAACAGTTTCACACCTACATTACCACTTACTCTTCCAGCCGTTGGAGCGTCAGCGGTCTACCCCATCGATCTGGTGAAAACCCGCATGCAGAACCAGCGTACCGGTTCCTTCATCGGCGAAGTGGCCTATCGGAACTCCTGGGACTGCTTCAAGAAGGTCATCAGGCACGAAGGCTTCTTCGGTCTCTACCGAGGGCTGGTGCCGCAGTTGATCGGAGTGGCCCCTGAGAAGGCTATCAAGCTCACTGTGAGTAGTAATTTTTACTGTGAATAGTATTGTTTACCGTGAGTAGTATTGTTTTCTGTGAGTAGTATTGTTTACTGTGAGTAGTAATATTTACTGTGAATAGTAATGTTCACTGTGAGTAGTATCGTTTACTGTAAGTAGTAATGTTTACTGTGAGTAGAATGGTTTACTGTGAGTAGTATTGTTTACTGTGGGAATCAAGTTTAGTTGATTTTCTGTGGTACATTGTACTACATGTACCATCTTGATGCCATCGATTATATTATTTAGGTTGCGCGATGAAATAATGCATACTTGTTATGTTATAAGTTTGGAGATTTTAGACTTTCGCATAGCTTTCGCAATAGGTATTAGTCTTTATGGGTCTACACGCAATATTAGGAGTAGCAAATATCGCGGGTAGGCCCATAAAGACTAATATTTAGTATGGAGATTGTCTGTACAATATTCCTGCTCTTTCCTTTCAGATGAACGATTTGGTCCGAGACAAGTTCATGGATAAGAAGGGCAACATTTCTTTGTATGCGGAAATTCTTGCTGGTGGTTGTGTAAGTATAGATAGTCTTATCATATGCATCTAAATAATACTTATATACCTTCGTGATGTAAACATAATGACATATTTCTAAAACCATAAAGTGTGTGCAATAAGCTTTCAAAATAAATACCAATAAACTTACATTGTGATACCGTAAGTTCTTAGGTTAAGTAAGAAATAGTGTGATTATTGAAGAGCGCTGTGATTGCAATACTTCCGTGATCATTGGGAACTGATCCTTACTTCCTTATTCCTTACTAATATTATAAATCCGAAAGTAACTCTGTCTGTTACGCTTTCACGCATAGAGTACTGAACCGATTTAAATGAAATTTGGTACAGATATAGTCCAGAGCCTGAGAAAGGACATAGGCTACTTTTTAACCGACTGCGCTATAAATAAATAAGTTTTACCCGTTAAACGTCTCTACGCGGACGAAGTCGCGGGCGGAAAGCTAGTTTTTTCATAAAGTCGCACATTGATTCAGAGGCAGTGAATGTACATGGTTGTGGTTTATGCTAATAATTCGGTTAATAAATAAATTATACTCTACTAGCTGTGCCAGCGACTTCGTTCTCGTTTCCCCCGTTTTTTGCACATTTTCCATTGTATCTTTGCTCCTATTGGTCGCAGCGTGATGTTATATAGCCTAAAGCCTTCCTCGATAAATGGTCTAGACAACGCAAAAAGATTTTATCAAATCGAACCAGTAGTTCCTGAGATTAGCGCGTTCAAACAAACAAACAAACTCTTCAGCTTTATAATATTAGTATAGATTATATTCTACTTGACACATCGCTTCATACATTTCTACAACCACCATTTCCTCCCACAGGCCGGCGCCTCCCAAGTAGTCTTCACCAACCCCCTAGAAATCGTCAAGATCCGCCTTCAAGTGGCTGGCGAGATCGCCGGCGGGCAGAAGGTGCGGGCGCTGGGCGTGATGCGGGACCTCGGCCTGTTCGGGCTGTACAAGGGGGCGAAGGCCTGCCTGCTGCGAGACGTGCCCTTCAGCGCCATCTATTTCCCTGCGTATGCGCATGTTAAGGTAAGAATAGTAATAATTGCGCATTTTAAGGTGAAAAAGTACCCGTTATCGACGAGCATGCATGGTTGATGTATATTGAAGAAGCGAAAGTGGTCTGCCAGGACCGTAGCACATGGCAGGGAGTGATCTCTGCCTGACCCTCTGGGAAAACCTTAGCTTCGTAAGCATAATATAAGACATGCGTAATTGCGTATTTTAGGATACTAAAACAAACAAAATCTAGGTAGTAGGTACTGTGTGTGTAAAAGAGTGAGTAATCCGCCAAAATTATCACTGCACTTCTAACCTAATTAACTTAGTTTATAATGTACAATAAAAAAGCTGTATGTTTCCTTAAATAAATAAAATAAAAATAAATAAACTTATGATCATAACAAAAAATATACTCAACTTGTTTATATGAATATTAAAAAAAGTTTTAATTTAATGATAATTGTTAAGCTAGGAGATCTTTTCTTATTTTCTTAATACAATACCCGGGCACCTTTTATCTTCTAAGCTATTTGTGTTGTTTCCAGGCTAAATTCGCAGATGAGAATGGCTACAACCACCCGTTGACTCTCCTAGCGGCCGGAGCTATAGCTGGCATCCCCGCCGCGTCCCTCGTCACGCCCGCTGACGTCATCAAGACGAGGCTACAGGTAGGATAGGTGTAGTTCTATAGATAGATCACACATGGAATGTTTGTTTACACAATAAATAAAAATTTGTGCATGCAATTATATTTATAATGAAAGATTTGTTACCTTTTTATTTGTTTTAATATGCAAGACATCTGTATTTGCCTGCATCAATGTTTAATTAAAAAGCGTCGATGGCCGATTGGCTGATGATGATGCAATATCCTAACGTAGTTTCCCTCAGTCCACCATCCCATGCAGGGCCGTATTAAGTCTATCCTGCGCCAGGGTGCAGCACGCGACCTTTTTTTTTTAGTTCTTAACAGACTTACGATGATAGCTTCGAATAGCCTCGTAGTCCTGCATCACCGGACTTGCGGGGGAGCGGATGGCTCTCACAAAACCATAAATAGCGCCGAAAGCGTAATAAAAGTTAAAAAGAAATTATTTTACATGACTTTTTTTCAAATCCAGCGCTCGACAGGCGCCCTAGCACCCCCTGGTAAAGACGGCCCTGATCCCATGTCTTCCATGACACCCTACAAATCATGTAAGATTTTAGACTTTCGCGTTCCATTACACTAAATATTTGTCTTTATGGGTCTACACGCGTTATTAGGAGTAGCAAATTACATAGCTACTTACTGCCCGACGTTTCGACTGGGTTACACCAATCGTGGTCGCGAGCGAACGTCGGGCAGTAAGTAGCTATGTAATTTGCTACTCCTAATAACGCGTGTAGACCCATAAAGACTAATATTTACCCTACAAATCATGTTGTTATCGTTTGCAGGTGGTGGCCCGCTCCGGCCAGACGACGTACAGCGGCGTGATCGACGCCACGCGCAAGATCTACGCCGAGGAGGGCGCAAGGGCCTTCTGGAAGGGAGCTCTAGGTAAATACAAGACTATGTAGTTTAATATACTAAACACTCACAATTATTTCTAAAGGGTGCTCTAGGTATACACAAGACTATGTAGTTTAATATACTAAACACTCACAATTATTTCTAAAGGGTGCTCTAGGTATACACAAGACTATGTAGTTTAATATACTAAACACTCACAATTATTTCTAAAAGGGTGCTCTAGGTATACACAAGACTATGTAGTTTAATATACTAAACACTCACAATTATTTCTAAAGGGTGCTCTAGGTATACACAAGACTATGTAGTTTAATATACTAAACACTCACAATTATTTCTAAAGGGTGCTCTAGGTATACACAAGACTATGTAGTTTAATATACTAAACACTCACAATTAAACTAAAGGGTGCTCTAGGTATACACAAGACTATGTAGTTTAATATACTAAACACTCACAATTATTTCTAAAGGGTGCTCTAGGTATACACAAGACTATGTAGTTTAATATACTAAACACTCACAATTATTTCTAAAGGGTGCTCTAGGTATACACAAGACTATGTAGTTTAATATACTAAACACTCACAATTATTTCTAAAGGGTGCTCTAGGTAAACACAAGACTATGTAGTTTAATATACTAAACACTCACAATTATTTCTAAAGGGTGCTCTAGGTAAACACAAGACTATGTAGTTTAATATACTAAACACTCACAATTATTTCTAAAGGGTGCTCTAGGTAAACACAAGACTATAATTTCCTATAGATACTCACAATATTCCTAAAAGGAGCTCTAGGTAAATCCTTACTAATATTATAAATGTGAAAGTTTGTAAGTATGGATGTATGGATGTTTGTTACTCTTTCACGCTCAAACTTCTGAACCGATTTTCATGAAATTTGGTATGGCGTTAGCTAGCACCCTGGAATAACATATAGGCTACTTTTTTTTTAAATTCGACCCCCATGTGGTTCATTGGGGGGGGGGGGGGGGGGTGAAAATTAGTATGGGAGATTTTTTACGGTTTATCGATTTATATAAAACTTGGTATGGAGGTAGCTGGCTATTTTAATACATCATTGCTACTAAAACCCATTAATACGCGGACAAAGTCGCGGGCGGCCGCTAGTACATAAATAAAAGACTAGTGGTGAGAGCCATCCGCTCCCCGCAAGTCCGGTGATGACAGGGCAAGTCATCATCATAGTCAGTTAGAAAATAAGTAATATTAATTTTTAACGAAAAATAAAACCGCCTTCAAAATCCTAGCCCAAATAATCAGCAAAATTAAAAATAGTCCAGTCAAATTAGGAAAAAATCTCGGAATTCGAGATACCCAGCTGTAAGTCTGTAAATACTTAGATATTGACACCCTAAAAGTGTTCTCAAAACCTACATATTGTAGGGTGTACGCAACTATAAATTCAAATGTCACAAATATCAGTTTTATGAACTTTTGAGCGAAACGGGAAGTTTTATCATAAAAGTGTGTAGGAGAAAGTTACTTATCTTCTATTTATCTATAAAAATTGTCTGTACGTTTTATTTCTATGATTCACCATTTCAGAGATACAGCGATGCAAATAGTTGAAAAAGTTGTATTTTCAAAAGCTTCCAGGCCCACGTGCGATTGTGCTAGACAGTTAAAATTTTCACGAATGATGTATTTTAGTAGCCTCTATAACATTTAATACTAGAAAAAGCTTAAAACCAATGTTTTAGTGGGTTCTCATACAAAAACTTTGTTTTTAACGTGGTTACCCCAGCAAACCTATTCCAGACGACACCTTTTATACATGAAGAACACGTTGTTTATAAGGAAGCCTAGTTAAATAATTGTTTTGTGATGTTTTCAGTATTCAGAAGATTTAAGATTTCTGCGTTTCATTAAATTAAATTTGGTTAATATGGATCTTCACGTTCATAATCGAGTTAGATGGACAGTTAACATTTTTAAAATGTATTTTTTTTCAGTTATACTTCAAACAGAAATTCTAATAATTGGTTATTTCGTACTTTTTGACCCATAATAAGCAGTTTAAATGTACTGAAACGTATATGTGTAGTACTAAAAACAACATAAAACAATTATTTAACTAGGCTTCCATATAAACAACGTGTTCTTCACGTATAAAAGGTGTCGTCTGGAATAGGTTTACTGGGGTAACCACGTTAAAAACCGGCCAAGTGTGAGAAAAAAAAACCATAGTTTTGTATAAGAACCCACTTAAACATTTAGGTTTTAAGCTTTTTCTAGTATTAGATGTTATAGAGGCTACTGAAATACATCAGTTGTGAAAATTTTAACTGTCTAGCACAATCGCACGGAGGTCTGGAAGCTTTTGAAAATACAACTTTTTCAACTATTTGCATCGCTGTATCTCTGAAATGGTGAATCTTAGGAATAAAACGTAGAGACAATTTTTATAGATAATTAGATGATAAGCAATTTTCTCCTACACACTTTGATGATAAAACTTGCCGTTTCGCTCAAAAGTTCATAAAACTGATATTTGTGACATTTGACATTGAAAATTTAATAGTTGCGTACACCCTACCATATGTAGGTTTTGAGACCACTTTTAGGGTGTCAATATCTAAATATTTACGAACTTACAGCTGGGTATCTCGAATTCCGAGATTCTTACCTAATTTAAGCTTAAATGACTGGACTAAAACCCATTTAAAAAACAAGTAAAAAAGTAATGTCACACTGAAATGTTTGTAACATGTACGTGTTTTTGTGACTATGACAATATAATAGACAATAACGTACTGAATTTAACGCTAAAATTATTTTAAATATTTACGAAAAACTTTTACATATTTTGAAGTCGGGGCCCGTATTATTGTACAGATTATAAATAGTTAGCAGATTTACTTTTTAAATTACATGGCTTATTATTTAATATACGAGTACATATTTTGTTATATATTTGCATATTTTGTTTGGCTGGCACCGATCGCCTACATAATACCTACATAATTGTCTATGATTTTATCGAAATTAACACGCCATAAAGTTCAAAAGAAGGCTGGCACTTATTGAAGTAACTTGTTCATTGACTCTTGGCGCCATCTACCTAAAGTACATAATTGATACTTACGGTTATGTAATTGTTTCAGCGCGAGTGTTCCGTTCATCGCCGCAGTTCGGAGTGACGCTGGTCACATACGAAATCCTGCAGCGTCTCTTCTACGTAGACTTCGGAGGATCGTGAGTAATCTCTTAAATCTCTCTATGTATTAAAAAAAAACTTTTCTATGTAGTGATCAAAGCTTCACTAATCCTGACACCAACAAATACAAAAAAACATTATCCATAATAATCTGACCAACCTTAGATAATTTAAACGAAATTAAAAAAAAGCATGTTTGAATTCATATTTTTTTAGTATTTACACCATTTGTAGGCCAAGTCACGAAATATTTTTTTTAATCAAAAGAAATAAAAGTTAGATAAATGTGGGTTAAAAACAACCCACATTTATCTAACTTTTAATATTAAAAGAAGTTTATAATCCAACCTAACCGTTATTTCAGTCGACCAAGCGGCTCAGAGTTGCACGTGGCGACACCTATCGAAGAGATCAAGAAGAAACCGGACCACATCGGCGGGTACCAGGTCGCGATCCCGGTCCTCACGGGCTTGGAGACCAAGTTCGGCATCTCACTACCGAGGTTCTCCTTCGTCAAGCCACCGCAGTAAGGTAAAAAGTGTTTAGCTTGTTTACTATGTAGCTGGCAAGTCTGAGGAGGTAGAGGTAATAGAGTTTTGGACTTTCGCGTTCCGTTACACTGAATGTTAGGCTTTGTTGGTCTACACGCGATGTTAGGAGTAGCTATCGTAGTATCGTATCGTAGTAAGTAGTATCAGTGGAGCTACCATGAGTTTAAAACTTACGCACTCGATATCGCCTACGTAAATAAGCCTATGAAAAACTTGTACAGCGCCGCTGGTGGTTACGCGAAGAACTAAAATCGGCCGTATGAAAAAAACAACTCGATAGGTTTTTAACGTAAGTAAGTTTTCGATAGCCAACTCATGGTAGGCCTTCAGTTCGCTCGCGACAATGCAATACTGGGACGAATACATTTGATTTTGCCATCGACTCGAAAAGAAGAAATTTTCAGGGTGAGTGCGACAGGTTCAATATGTAATTTTAAACTGTCATGGTTACACACATTAAAACAAAACAACATGGTAAATATCCCGGACATTTTCAGTTTTCTAAGGCTCAATATGGTCTATTGTGCCTGTCGACCTCATATTTGGATCTCACTACCGCTTACCATCAGGTGGAGTGAGGTCATCTTGTTAGCCTATTATAAAAATATCAAAATAATAAATGATTGGTGTAACCCAGTCGAAACGTCGGGCAGTAAATAGCTATGTATTTACTACTCCTAATATCGCGTGTAGATCCATAAAGACTAATATTTATTGAGGTAAATGTCGAGGAGGTATGAAAATTAACTATTTGAGTGTCAAATGGTGGAATGTGTTCACATCGCCAGGTTGAAATACCAAAATGCCTTTAACCACAGCAGTTTTGGTTTCATTTTATTGAGGTCCTAAAAATATATGCAAATGTTATTATTTTACTTTACAACTAATAGGAATGTATCTAATAGTTCAAGTTGTTGTGCTAAAGAAAAACTATTTTTGTCATAGGGACCTCGAAATAGGCACTAAAGATAATGGGACAGTCGTAATAAATTGTTGGGATGAACTTGGTTGTATCGAAACAATTAAGCCTTAACGGTTTATGAATAGGGACTATTATGATCATGTTTTGATAGAATCTAGTTCAGTTGGCAATGATGTGAGGGTCTTGGCACATAGATGGTGCGACCCCAGAATGCAAGGAAAGGTGTGAATATTATGTTCATATTTAATTAAAGTTAAGTGTAGACGCTGCTTTTAAAAATAATTGCTATAAAATTTCATATTATTTGAAGATAAAGCTTTGTTAGTATTCGTCTTATTTCATACGTATTCGTTTAAATAAGCAGTTTCGTTAAAATCGTTTTGCGTATCACTAAAATGTCTAAACGACAATTTATGGAGTAATAATTTGTTTGGAACTTTAGCAATATTGTTTTATTAGTAAAATAGCTGTAAATTTGTACGACAAAAGCAATATTTCTGAGTCTAAAGCAATGAGTAGTAAACAAAGACTATGTAAGTTTTCTTTTGCGATCTTATTTAACGTTAGGTGATCGATTCGTATGCTTAGGAAATAAGAGTCCAATAGATAGTGTTTAATCCGAGACAAAGATCGATTTTTGTTTTAGATTTGTCATAAAATAAAAATATATCTACTCAAAAATCACTCGGAACTGTAATCGATAATCGTAATGATGGTTTTCCAGTACAAAAGGTTTTCCAGTATAAAGTGTTTGGATGCGATTGGTTAACTCTATCGAATCTTTTAAATGTCAAAATATAGACTATAGCTGATTTGAGGACTTTATCCAATGTACATCATGGCATTCGGTCCTCTAAAGAGGACTAATGCAGTATCTATTAAGGTGTATTTTGTGGTACAGTCAGACAAAAATGTGGTCTACCATCCTACGGTTGAGCTTCGATTCAACGTCATGAAACAACAAGGTAAATTTTCCCTGGCAATAAGATTGTGTCGGTGAAAAGTCAACCTTAGCAACATTTCTGCGATATGTAACGAACATATCGCAGAAACGTTTGTCAAAAGTGGTAGACCACTTTCTTGGCTGACTGTACATTCCCACTAGTTCCATCACACAGTTCCAATACTATCAGTGGAACTAAATGTACTGTGTAACTGCATGGTAGAACTACTGGGTACGAACCTATTTTGTGAGAGTCGAAATGTCATACTGACGAAATAGTTTTATAAGGGAAAACCAACCACAGCATGATTCAGTTACAGCGTGTTCACACCTAGCGATTTTTGGGCGATTTCGATCGCGGCGGTTACGCCTCATCCAACCTACCCGCTTAGCGCATGCGCCGCATTCTACAGCGCAGGTCCGTTCATGTTGGAATATGAACGCAGCACGCGGCAATATCGCGGCGATATCGCGGCTATTATTTAATATGTAAATCCAAGTTATAATGTTATTTGTGTAGTGTAACTTTTATCTCCTTTTGATTGCTCCTTTTGTAATGTATTCAGAGTAATATGGACTTTAACATAAGTTTATTTTTACAAACTGTTTGAACTATACAATGCCATTGCCGTGTTCAGCTATGATCGGGGCGCAAATTTAACTGTTTTCTTACCTAAAATAATTTTTGTTTAAGCCTGGATTTATGTTCTGTTGCTGTAGCAAATAAATAAATATAGCGATATCGCCGCGATCGAAATCGCCCAAATATCGCTAGGTGTGAACAGGCACTTACCTCGATACACACACGTAGTTTATTAAACACGCGGTATTTATTAGTTTAACTGTCAATTCGCACCTTATAGCATTTTACTTTACAAACGCCTTTGAAGCAGACGTATTTAGATTGTCTTTCTATATTTTTAAGATATTAATAGAAATCAAAGTGGAAATATATTGTTGATTTGTTTTGTTATTACCTACTTTTAATGTGTAATCGAAAATTGAGCTAAATTTATATGATACTGATTAATTTATATATTTGGCACTGCCGTAGTCGGGTTGCGGCTATTTATACTTTTGTATGATATTTAATTTGTATATTTACATTTGTAAGTAAAGATAAACATTTTAAACCACTGTACTATACTTACTGTGCTTTTAAGTTTGCAATAGTATTCAGAACGCATTTATATTAATAATTTATTGAATGCAACGTAACATTTCTTAGTATTAAGTATAACGAAGCTTTGAGGTCTTACATATTGTGTTCACACAAATCATTGTAATTTTTATAATGTAGCTGCAACCCTGATTTTATTCTATATTGTCTATAATCGTATTCTATATAACGTCTACCAGTGAAAATATGTATTTAACAACAAATCTTCTTAAGAGAAGCCTATATAATGTTATTGTTTGGGTTATTTCATTTGTCCACTCTAAACTTGTCCTTTTTAGAACCACTAGGAATCTTGTCTTCATCATCATCATCAGCCCATACCTGTCCACTGCTGGACATGGCCTCTCCAAATGAATGAATGGAATCTTGTCTAAATATAGTCAATCTGCCCAATATTTGTCTAAATTTTTAACTGTCCCATATTCCACTACTTGAGACTACTCCTCTTCCATGAGGTTCCAAGTGACATTTTAAGAAAAATTATCAGTGACTCATCTGATCTCAAAGGGGACAGAGTTTAGAGGGGACAAATGAGAATGACCCAATTTTTTTGTAAACAAAGGTATACTGACCTTAAGAAATTGTACAAACTATAACTACCTGATGTAAAACATTTGGAGATACTGAAATTATTTTATGTATTTCGAGACCTTCCTAGTTAGATATATAACTAATAATAAGCGCTTGGGCACGTCCATAGATTCAGATCGTTTTTATATTTTATATTCAGCTGTGAATACGCTTTTGTATGAATAGTCGAGTTCAAAGTATATGTGTATGTAGTAGATACCTATCTACACAGTTTTGAGCTCAGTTGTACTAAGTTATAAATGAGGATATTTTAAATTTATTTTTTCCATTATAGCAAAAGCATTAATGGCATCCGTAATGCCTTTCACGATGTAGGATTTAAAGGCGAAGATGGTTAGTTAAACAGGCTGTAGGACTTCACATATTTTCCCTTTATTGCACCTAGATGATAGAAGTACATACGAATATGCATTTTAACACGATTTTATATTCTCCCATCATTTTCCAACTTGTACGCCATATTTAAGTCAAGTATACTACTGCATACAAAACTATCCAAGATGCAATAAGTAAGCTATGGCATAAGGAAGACGTAGTAGTGCAATCTATGAAAAACTTACAGATTTTAAAAATGTGTAAAATGATTTATGAATCTCCAACTAAAATTTAATCAGGCATTTACTTTTGTATAATAACTGTAAAATAGGTTATTTGTACCTATACATAAATATGAAAAAATAAAGAACACGCAAAATCTAATCTTTCACCATTTATAAAATTTTGCTGTTAGTTCAAAAATACTAGTTAAATCTATTTTTCTAACTTGTATGTTTATCCGTAAAAAGTACGACGCGCGAATTTATTTATTTCATATCAAAAGCTATTTGTTATAATAAATACCTTGAGTATATATATCGTAAGCATTTACGAAACTCTGAGTTTACCTGTGGCGAAGGCGATAAAATATATTATTATGTTAACAACATAAATATTATTCTACACATTATAATGTACAAGATTTGTATAAGTAAATAAAATACGTTGCACATTTTGTACAAAAATTACAAAGTTCATTTTTGTACAAAATATTATTCTATTATATAGGTACGTAATATTCCCAAATAGGCTTTGCAAAATGTACACTATGGATGGCCCAATACACTAATGCACAATGCCGGAATCAATATCTCTTTATGTATCTGTAATTATTATGTAAGCGATAATGTTGTGAGACAACATGTATAAAGTGAATAATAGGCGTAACGACAAGTGATAGAAAACCGATGTGACTACTATATTTATTGATATTGTACATTTTTGTGTTAAAAATAAATCGAATGAAACCTCGAGTCCTTCTTTTATTATGTTTTCAACCTACACCACGTTCTATATCTAGTACTAGCTGTGCCAGCGACTTCGTCGTTTTTCCCCGTTTTTTATACATTTTCCATTGTACCTTTGCTCCTTTTGGACGCAGAGTAATGTTATGTAGTCTAAAAGCCTTCCTCGATAGAAGTCTATCCAACAGAAAAATTATTCGAACCAGTAGTTCCTGAGATAAGCGCGTTCGAAAAAACAAACTCTTCAGCTTTATAACCTTGGTTATAGGGGCGAGAGCCATCCGCTCCCCCGCAAGTCCAGTGGATGACAAGATCAAGCCATGATCGTAATCAGTTAAGAAAGAAAAATCCAGTTATAGTCTGTAAGATAAATTCCTTAATCAACTTACAGAATAGGTATAACTAGATTTTTTTGGACTTAAACCCAAAGAAATAAAAACTAAGAAGAAAGTTTAAGAGTTTTATTTGACTTAACGTGCAATAAACGTAGGTAATGTATAAACAACACTACTTTGGTGACAGTAGATTACATTGAGCGTTTGATGTAAACAAAAGTAGGTACGGTCGCCGTGCGGATAGAAATTCGTAGAATTAATGCAGAATCCATCCGAAGTTGGGTATTTTACACAAACTTCTCAACATTGGAAGTTTTGCCAAAACAATAAGTTATATAAGGTTAATGTGAAGATGATTTGAGAAAACGATTCAAATGAATGAAATGAAATGTGAAATGATATAAAACTCGTCTGTCAATAAACCTTCGTCCTTTTAATTATCGACAGTAATAGACTACAGGCCCGTTATGAACAAAAATATATGACCAAAATATACTAACTCTACCTTTACTTTTGAATTTTCTCACCTGCACTCAGTTGGACAGCTTACAAGTGACGGAATAATGCTGAATCTTATTATTTTATGCTCTTATATCGTTCTACATAGGTCATCTGGTGGTTCAAATGACCCAAATTTTTTTCAACACGGGCCTGTAGTCTATTATTATGACCATAAAGTATTTATCACAAATCTAACAATTGTACAGAAACTATTTTTGCATAACTGGATGCAAATATAAAGTTGGTCATTAAATATAGAAACCATTAACTACGAAAGTCTATATACACGGTGACCGCACTTTACAATATAATGAATAGCTACAAAAAAACTAACATAAGGTAAAAAACGTTCAAAACAACGTTAACCGTTCATTAAAACATACTGAATAGAAACGACGATATTAAATATTTAAGAAAGATAAAGCAAAATAATCTAATAAAACTTCTTTTTACTGCATTAAGCGTAAACAAGTGAAATAAGTGTAAACAAAATGTTTAAGAGAAAAAGACAACCATTATTTCGGTATGACTTTCTCTGGTAGAGAATCTGATTATTTTTGTAACAATAAATATAGAATAAGTGTATTTATCCGCATTAACGACAAAGCACCATCTCTTTTTATAAATAAACATAATGAAACTAGATATATTTGACTATTATAATCTACTGAGGTCAATGCTAACACGTGTCTATCTTGCTAGAGACTTAAAACATGTATTGTTTTTTTTTCTAGTGTTTAGAATTATTGTCATTTTGTTCTATTTATTCAAAGTACACTTGAGGTTCAAATATCAGATTATTTTGCTTATCATCGCGAAAAACTCTCTTCTATCCTACACTTCTTCAAACACAAAATGCTATTAAAATACCTTCTAATAAAAATAAAATATAATAAAATGTTATTAGAAGGTAAATCAATTGGATTCAATAATAATTACCTAAAATAAAACTAAAGTCTCATAGCTGTGTCCACTCCAGCCAAAATGATGAAAAGTTAAATAGAAATGACAAAAAAAAAGAAGGAGAAATGATACTACAGTAATAATGTAGCTCATTTAAACTTTAATCTAAATAACTTTTTGACAAGGTGTGACGTCATAGATGCTAATATCTTTACTCGCAATCCTATCATTTGAACATTGTATGCGTTACAAAATTACAAACTCTTTCAACCGTTGTGTTTGTACAAAAATAAATGATTATGCACTACACATTCCAATCAGAATTCTTTTTAGTAATCATTTGGGGTCCTCCATGCGAATTAAAACCGTTTTAAATAGAACCTTTTCTCACACCATAAGTAGTTAATTATACTTTAACTACTTTTGGTGAATCAATGATATTATTATAAACAAGAGACAGATATGTTATATCCGCGCGTTAAGTGAGACACAAGTGTCTAATTAGGATACCTTGTGGTATCTATCTCTTTCATTTGCGTGCTTTTTTGGATCTTTTGTTTCATATGTTAATGAAGAGTCCACAAATTTCAGGGCACAGATTCGAAACGCAAATAACTATGGATGTAACATATGAATCTATAGTTAATTATATCATTGATAAAAACCAAATGGAGGATCCTACAAACGACTCAAATATAGGAACGACACACAAATTCCAAAAAAAATTATCTACATAAAAGCTATCAATACAGGGTGACTTTTTTAACCGACTTCAAAAAGGAGGTGGTTTCTCAATTCGACCGTATATATGCTTTTATCGATCGCAAACGTCCGGTTAATAATATGTTGAATTATGCTATTGAGTAGTTATATCAAAGACACAAACAATTAATAACAAATATTAGCAATAAACGGTTGTAAATCCTTTGTGAGAGTATAAAGAAACAGACAATAATATAATCACATTTTTTACCTACATAATATAAATAAAGCTACCGATAAAAAAGTCACCTTGCAGTTCGATTTCTATTTCCAATCCGTCAAAACAATGCAATCTACGTTAATAAAGTCGTATTTATAGGTAAAATAAATAATAACGAGCAATTGACAATATGATAACTACTTGTAACAGCGTATGTAAAAGACGACAAAATTTAACGATAAATAATGCAATTATTTAATTGGAAAATCGGAAATATAATATACTATTGTAACACTAATTTATAAACTATCAATCTATCCAATTAAGGACTAAATCTATTTATTTAACTTCAATAATATTCGTTTCTGTAAACTGCCACATATTTCACATTATTTCATTTAATATTGAGGTACATTTTTCACTTTATGATAGGAACTCTTCATCTGACAATGAACATCTATACACACACTCCAATTCTGTATATTAAATTTGTGACAAACCAAATGAATAACAATAATTATTTACATACATGATGTTGTTTTAAACATATTATTTCCATATGCAATATAAATACATATATGGGACTTAAGGCGTCATTTTTAAAATATTATATGATCGTATCATAAAAAAAAATTTCAATTGATTTTTTTTATGGGATGAAAATTAATAGAACCTAGCGATGATTTGTTAAGAGTTATTGGTAATGTAGGTATGTATGTATTTAAAACAACACCAGTACAACTAAATACACATAAATTTCAGTCCATATGTTCGAAGACACCAATATTAATGGCATGGCAGTGCACTTATATTAGATAAATTGTTTATAACAGAGCTTGTGCACTATGCAGTGTTTATCTGCCTCATTAGGAAGAGAGGGAAGGAGAAAAAAAATCGCAAGCAGATGCACATTATTTGACATTAAACCGAATGTTCACATAAATACTAATAAAATCGATAGCTCTGAATAAATTCAAGAGCTAGATGGAAAAATACATCATCAGCCCATATACGTCCCCACTGCTGGGGCACGGGCCTACCCTAAACTAGGGCGATTAGCCGCGAGTCAACCACTCTGGCTAAGTAAGACATGGTCGACTACACAACCTTAGATATTGATGGAAAAATACGTGAAAACATTTCGATAAACATTAGGATGATAGCACAGATTTTATTAATAATTATGTGGAAACTGTCATTTCTTTAAAACTTTGAAGATGCAATTATAATAGTTAAAAATGTGCAGTTAACTGTAGACACAAAGATATTTAGTGTTAAAATTGACATTAGGTAACATTCAAACGCCACAAACGGAAAACGACTTTGGAGAAAATACAGTACTAAATTTGTACTTTTATTTTAGTAACAACTCACTAAGCAATAGGTTTAAATTGTCGTGTTTGATTGGTTAAAGCAATTTGCTCAAACTTGTGACATCACGCCTGCAGCGTTAGAGTAATGAATCATAAACTTCATAAAGACATATTGCATTTCAAAACATTTCTTTGATATCGCTTGTATGAAAAATATATTATTATCTATAATATATAAATATTACCTTATATTCACAACTATGTTAGTATTCAACAAAAATATTATTACATACACTTCATTATGCCATTAAATATACAAACCTGGAAGTCAAACATGTGTTAGCATTAAACAATGTAATATTATATGCACCAAAATTGTACTTTATATCAAACTATTGCATTCAATTAGTATTAAAGTCTGAGTTAGCAATCTCTATAAAATTATCTGTGTTTTTTAAATATATTATGCAAGTATTATTGATATATCCTCATGAATCAGTAATTATTTAAAAAAAAACACTTGTGATGACAAGACAAGGATATTGAGACTACCCACCTAGACTAAAAAAGTAAACATGGAAAACACTAGTGAAACGATATTTAGAATAGCCTATCTAAAAATCTAGCTCACTAGTGGAATTCAAAATCTTTTGGATGCATCGTCTAAATGTTATTGTCATTCAGAATAATATCAATGGAAGAAATGGTAGTAAATTGCTATGTATTAACTCAATTTTCGAATTTTGGTAACATATCGAATCTTTATTCTTATATTTCTACATGTTTCAAAGGCTGAGTCGACTTGTTTTAGTTATTTTTAACATTCATAGGCAGAAACACATTAATATTACCTTTTGGCATTGATTGCTGATTGAAGGATGTATCACAATGTGTCATAATTGTACAAGCAATCAATCACAAATTGTATATTATGGTAAGTAGCCATAACAAAGTGTACCCAAAGCCTGAAAGTAGGTATCATACAAGAATAAGTCTAAACCAAAACTATTTTGTGACTAAAACGATACCATCTCCTTCCAAAGACGATGTTTTAACAAAACCCTCAACAGTACTGTTACATATGTTTTTTAGTATCATGTATCTATAGTACGTACTTATAAATGGCAATATATAAGTACATATACTATACAACCACTGAAAAGGTAAAAAGAACTATTGATTCCACAATTCATTTGTGGTGGCTTTATAAATTGTATAAGATTTCAGATATTCGAGTTTGATTACGAAGACCTAAACACATTATTAGATAAAGTAACTTTTACTTACATCCTTCATCCAATAAATCATTCAAACCTGCACTCTGTATGAATAACTTAAAATTTGCACAAAGTATCAACCATTACACTGTGTTTACATACAACAACCATATGTGTGTATGTAAACACACATATGGTGTTCTATGTGATTTTATGTTAAAAATGTATTCACTCATGGAGTGCTTTTCTGTAAATGGTGAGGCACTGAGATTTGTAAACCCATTTATGTAACAGTAGATGTAATAGTGTCCTCATTGTTGAGAAGCCTAATAAATAAATAAAATTAATACAACAAAACATATGTATCAGTACATATTAATCTCATCACATGGCAAAACCGAACAGAACCAAAGTGGACACAACTAAAAACCGGCAAATCGAACTAACAACTGTCAACCTCTGCTAGACCTCCCCGAAGGACGTGTGCATAGTCTCCTTGGCGTGTTTCTGGGCCTCCACCTGCCCAGTGAGGAACTTATCACAGATCATGCACTTCAGGGTGAACTTGTTGAGGTCCGTGAACTGTCTAGAGGACTTGGCCTCGTGGGCCAGCTGCTCAGCTTCCCTGTATATCTCCATGTCTTCCGCTGGGAAGATCGTTTGGATTCCACCCTGGAATAGAGATATTTTACCATATGTTAAAACAATGCGACATTGCTATATACATATATGTTTTTAAACAAGGTACACCAATAGAAACATTATATTAAGCTACTTTATCATTGGTGCAAAGAAGTATAGTCATCTAAATTCATTCCATTTGCACACTGGCTGACATGGTTCAACTTAACATTACTCACACTATACTACAGTCTGTCTACTGTCTTAAAGCCATATCAGATGTCTGTATCAACATAATAGATTTGTCTTATCAAACAGATTTACTGATTTACACATTCAGACTGGTCAAGTAAGTATTCTGACCATGTAATCTGTGATACTACCTATTAGAATAACTAAGCTTTTTCCAATCAGATTAAGAATGTTCATATTACATAAAACATCATGGGTAACCAATGCTCATCATCATCAGCCCATATACGTCCCCATTACTGGGGCACAGGCCTACACTTAACGGGGCGATAAGGCCTTAGTCAACCACGCTAGCCACAACCTTAGAAATTAGTTAAAGTATAGAATAATCTGACACATGAATTATGTTGCTGGGTTTGAACTAGCGACCTCTCGCATGGCAAGCAATGACCTTACCACTCGGCCATCGACGCACATTTTATTTTACAATGCTCATTAAGTTCCAATACAAATTACGCAACAATGTTATAAGTCAACATTATCAGCAAACGATAAAACTAATAATTTAATAGTAAACAAGCTCTTACATCAGATTGCTCTAAATAGAGTGGGTCGTAATGGACTCCGTCGAACAGAAGGAACACTCGTTGCCCGTAATTCTTGTCTTCTCCAAACCTATTAATGATTGCATTTAATGTGTCCACTACAGCCATTTCTAAACCGTAGAAACGTGATAATATTGCCACCTGAAAAAAAAACGTTGATATATAGCTCAGTAAGTGTTACTTTGGAAATTAATATCTATTGGAAGAAAGCGCTGCGTAATGACCGAGGTCCCATTTCGAGTCCAGGGTCGGGCAAAATTTAGTTTTTCTGTAACGTAATTACTTAACCCGGAGTGAGGAAGTTGGCGGTTGAACGCCCGTATCTCGGAAAGCACGTTAAGCCGGTGGTCCTGCGCACGATCTCCCATCGGTCATGTCGTATTGCCGTCCCACCGAACTATGTGAGTAAGGGAACAGAGAGTGTACTTGTGTTTGCGCGTACACTTGTGTCCTATAATATGTCCTGCGCAGTTGACTGATCATCATTGAGGTCGGCCACCATGGCCGGAATCGGTCGGACGCCTTACTTTAGAACCTAAATCTTTTCCATCACCATGCAACAACATCTCAATGTGAATAGAATGCTTGACATAGACTACATAATCAATTTACTGTATAATCATAGGGTAAGTCCATAAATATAATAATATCATCAACAGGTCATCTCTCGCTACAGATCGAAAAACTGAGTGAATTAGGGGAAGGGTTTTCCCCATAGATGGATATCAAAGGCTAGATAAAAAAAACATCATTATCATGCACTAGAATAGCTCTGGGAAGCCTATTATAAGTAGAAACCTCCAATAGGAGGCCACTCTACACAACAGCATTATAGAACAGACTCATAGTCTCAGGGCTGATTGCAAAACGAAAATAACAAAATTTCAGATTAAAAAGCAATACCGTACCTCAATAGCTCCTCCCCAGGAACTAGGCTGCTGTATCCAAGTGCAGTACTCAGCGTTAGGCTTCCCCAGCATCGCTTCATTGTATGCATCTAAATCGCTGGCCACTTCCATCGCTATGATTTGCCTCATCAGCGTGTGAACCGATGTGTCTACATTTCCATTTAATACAAATCCTGGAATTTTAATAAACAAGTTTTTATCACAAATGTTTTATTTGCTCTCAACAAGCATAAGTTTTTGACTGGCTCGGTGGATCTGTGGTTAGTGACCCAGGTTCACTACCTATGGTTCCAAGAGTTGTGGGTTTGATTCCCGCCCGGGACAAATACTTGTGTGCCAAACATCGGTTCCATTTCTTGATGTGTTATTAGATATATTTAAGTATATTTGCATATCCATTGTTGTCCTGTTCTGATATCCATGACAAAAATACTAAGCTACTAATAAAAAAAAACATTATTATATCTTTATTATTTAAGCAATTGTATTTCAGATAGGTTAAAAATAGTTTTACTCTGATATTTTTGACATTGAAATAGGCTCAATGATTTATAATACTTATGATACCTTTCTTTATATCCAGCAAAAACACATTTAATCATTGTTTTAATGGAGACATTCACTTATATTATTACTGACCTTATTTATCATATTAATAGTGAATGAAGAAATAATAATATTTACAGGAAAGAGCAAAAAAATGTGTCCATTTTGTTAGCACTTGGAATAATAGCAGTTTAAATATGTTTCAGGCATATTGACTACATGCATTTGCCGAGGCCTATGTCCAGTAGTGGACTAGAATAAAAGGTTGATGATGACAACATGCAGTCTAGTACCTAAATATATGACTGGTTCGGTGGAACAGTGGTAAGTGACCCAGGTTCACTACCAACGGTTCCAAGAGTTGTGGGTTCGATTCCCACTTGGGACAAATATTTGTGTGATGAACATCAGTGTTTGTTCCATGCGTGGGTGTGTATTAAGTATATTTAAGTATATTTGTGCATCCACTGTTGATTCTGATATCTGTAAGTGCTTAAGCTACTTACCACGGGATTCAGATCAATGTATGTGATGTTGTGTAATATTTATTTATTTACATTACAGTGTTGGGTACATTAAAATCATAGTAATAATCTGTCACACATTTATACTCTATTCCATTTATGAAGTCCTTTTTGACATTTCAAGAACGTAACTCTGCACGTTTCAAATAAATCCAATTTAATATCACTTTTTGTGTTTAGTAGGAAATCGTTATTTAATAAATATACAATTATGCAAAAACACCCTACAATTAATTTACAAGCAAAATTAACTTTATGTTTTTGATCTAACTATTGTTTCTATATCTGATCTATTTTTTTGCGCGTATGCAGTTACGTACTATGGTTTATGTTTTACTTTTAAACGTAGTGACGTGCCTCAAGTAGTCGGTTAGTTAAACCGATCATTCGCGAATGAAAATGAATCTAGCGGCAATGGGACTGCTTATAACTTTAATGCATTTTACAATAAAACGTAATAATTAGTGCAGTCCTTTGCAGGTGATATGTAAACTGATTAAATAACAAAATAAATTAATAAATCAAGCAGTGATGTTTAATAACTATAAAATCAAATATCAAAACTTAAATGAATTATTGTTTGTTTTTATTTTAATCTGATGCTCATACTAACTGTTGAGTTACTCCATTACGCGATACAATTCGTATAATTAATTTAGTGTTGCAACTATAGGTACTGTGCAAACACTCCTGGCAGCAAACGGTGTCAAACATTCGGTGCCATTAATTTACGAGTCTTTGACACGAGCCTATAACTGTTAAGATCCTTTAAAGTCAGTGTAAATTTTTCGTAACTTAACTATCATTATTCATTATTATTATACTAAACATACAATCGTGTATTTTTTTTTTCGACAAAAAATAAGTTTGGAATGTTTGCATGTCTAAAATTGTTCTTTCGAAAATTTTTAATATCCTTAGTTTTTGAAAGTTAGTTCGATTTAAATTTGTTACAAATCGAGAATCGTTGCCGCTGAATATCGATTTCTAAGGGTACTTCCCTAGTACTGAACTATTGACATCTGTCAAAAAGGACTTCATAATTGGAATAGAGTATAGGTAATAACAACATAACATATTTAGATAATGCTGTAAAACAATAAAAATAAATATGTGTCATCATCAGCCCATATACCACCACTGCCGGCCAAATCTAGGGTGATAGGGCCTTAGTCAACCACACTGGCCAAGTGCAGTTTGGATGACTACACAATCTCAGAATCACTCATTTAGGTAATAACAACACAACATTTAGATAATGCTTTAAAACAATAAAAATAAATAGGTCATCATCAATATACCACAGTAGGGTGATCTGATACACTAGGTTTAGACTACACAATCTCAATTTCTTTGTAGTCTATGAATACATAATATAGTTTTATGAAACTATATGCATTTTATAATTAAATAAATAAATAAATATTACACAACATCACATACATTGATCTGATCCCGTGGTAAGTAGCTTAAGCACTTGTGTTACGGAAATCAGGATCAACAGTGGATACACAAATAAACTTAAATATATTTTATAATACACCCAGACACGGAACAAACACCGATGTTCGTCACACAAATATTTGTCCCGAGTGGGAATCGAACCACGACTCTTGGAACCGCAGGTTTTGAACCTGAGTCACTAACCACTGTTCTACCGAGCCAGACAATTATGTCTTTTGACATAGTATTACTTCCATGAGAATTTAAAAAATAGTTATGGTTATGGTCTGAAATAAGAGTGGAGTAGATTTTACATACATTTGTTTTGATTAAAAAAAAAACATCAAACATCACAGAATCTTTCTGTAAGTTAAGCCATACCTTTGATAGATTTATGCTCTCAGGATTCTATAAATATCAGCCACCCACAATTAGCTTGTAGGCGGTCTGTCTAGACCACTATTAGCAAGCAGTGATAGGTTATTTGAAGTATTGATTATTTTTGTTACCTAAGATCTAATATGAATTTTATGGGTATAAATAACCTAGATATAGTGGTTCACTGTACAGAAGGAGTAAAATTAAATGACAAAAAAGCATTTATTCTTTAGTATGCCCAATTTTTTTTCTTATGTCTGCATGGTGAACATATGAACAAAGTCAAGATATACAATTACCTATGCTTGTGAACAAGCAAGAGTTATCCGATGGAACAACCTTCTTCATCAGAATGCCCGGTCTGCATGCTCCTATTGTTTCGTGAGAGGCGACGCCATTCTCCACAGGTTTCTTCTCTTCAGACTTCTTCTCCTCTGGCTTACTTGTCTGAGGAGACGAGGCTCCCGCCTTCTCCTCAATAATAAGGGTCTCACCAGTCTTCAGTCCTATATCACTAATTTTCTTATTGTCATCACTAATATCCAACGGTTTTGGCGGGTAGCCACACAACACACAAATCCTCTCGAAGCTAACATCAGATATACTCGCAAGAAAGCCTTTTAATTCACCAACTGTACTATCAGAGGTCAAATCTTTCAGTACTTTCTGACCATTTTTGCTTTTCACTTTAAACGCAACGGCAGCCATTGTATTTTCTATTAAACGTTAAAATTAAGAGCTAACTTACTAGAAATTGCGTCGTTGCGACTTCAATTTATTATAGGGTCAAACAGACGCCACAAATGAATTATAAATTACGGGATTTGACTTTTTTGAACGAATGACAAGACAAACAAATTTGACAGGAGTAATGACAAAACAAAATTTGAAGTTTGCTTCAGTGTTGCCTCAATTTCGCATGTAAAGCTACACTGTACTTTATTAAGTAAGTAGATAGAAGGTATTATAAAATATTAGCTCCATGGTCCACAAAGATAATATTAATACATCTGGCAAATAAGAAATCTATCTATCTATCGGAAGTCCATAAAATATAATGGCTTATAAATTCCTATATTATTTGAATCGACCTCAACTAAGACTCGTTATCGCTTTGGTGACACCACCACCTTTTACAAGCTTTTTATTTAACTTGCAATGTATGTATGTATGTATGTATGTTTGTGTGTTCGGGTGGAATTTTATAACTCAATTTTAAGGCACTTGCCCTCAACCGATTGAGCTGAAATTTTGCATGCACGTGTATATCCGATGACAATGCAATATTATTATGACATGGAGCTGATCTGATGATGAAGTCGGAAGATAGCCATAGCAACTCAGTAATTAAATAACATAACCACATCGAGTTTGGGCTCATTTCATTCGACTAGATGAGTACTTTGGTGCTAGATAGTAACCAAGGTCTGATGATGGAGCCGGAAGACAGCCAAAGGAACTCAGTACTTAAACGACACAACCAAATCGAGTTTGGGCTCGTTTGATTCGCCTAGATGAGTACTTAGATGCTAGATGGTAACCAGGGTCTGATGATGGAGCCGGAAGACAGCCAAAGGAACTCAGTACTTAAACGACACAACCCCATCGAGTTTGGGCTCGTTTGATTCGCCTAGATGAGTACTTAGATGCTAGATGGTAACCAGGGTCTGATGATGGAGCCGGAAGACAGCCAAAGGAACTCAGTACTTAAACGACACAACCCCATCGAGTTTGGGCTCGTTTGATTCGCCTAGATGAGTACTTTGGAGCTAGATGGTAACCAGGGTTCGATGGTGGAGCCGGAAGATAGCCAAACGAACTCAGTACTTAAACGACACAACCCCATCGAGTTTGGGCTCGTTTGATTACAAGGTGAAAACTAAAAAGTATAAAATAAATTAAGGTAAAAAAATCTTTAAAAACAAGCTTTTATTTAAATGCGCTAAAAAGAAAAAAATAAACTTTTTACACTATAACTTTTTACTGTCAACTTATAACATTTCAAATTCAACATATTTGACACAATTTATATGTTTTAAAAGCTTGTCGCGAGATTTAAGTACTCGTATTTACTTTCTTAGTTTAAAATTTTTTAGCAGGTAGGTCTTTTAAAACTTGCTTTTAAAATAACGAGTAGGTACTTAAATCTCGCGACAAGTTTTTAAAACATATAAATTGTGTCAAATATGTTGAATTTGAAATGTTATAAGTTGACAGTAAAGTTATAGTGTAAAAGTTTATTTTTTTCTTTTTAGCGCATTTATTCTTCTATTTATAATTAAATACTACCAGTTACCTATTCATTAGATACTAAAACCTACCACTTATCTAAGTACCTCTATGGAAAAGGATTATTTATATGAGTTTATTTTTTAACGGGATCTTATTACTATACCAAAGCCGTTTTAAGTTGACCGATTTGACACTTTTTATTTTATATTTCGCATTTATCCTTGCTAAGAGGAACATATTTAGCGAATCATAAAGAACCAATTTTAAAAATAAGACGTTATTTCAAAATGTCAAATGCACCTAATTATCTAATTATTTGTCTTTTATTACTTAAAATAATTGAATTATAAAAAGAAAACGTACAATTTCCTTTCCTTTACTCTGTATTACGCTTTTACAAGGCTACGCCGTTTGACACGTTTTCATAGTGACGTAATGGGTAATACTCACCAGGTATTTTTTTAAAACAGGATGAAGGATTTAATAAGTATTGTATTTTAAAAATAAATATATTTTTAGATAAGAAACTTCAATTCAATCTTCTGGATGGTGAATAAATGTTTTTAATAAAAAAATGTTATAATTAGACCTTGCTTGGTTAGGTATATAATGGAAATAACTGGTACTTATATGCTTTGGCAATTTTACCGTTGTCCCTCACTAGTGCAGTCAGTCTGACATGTGTCAAATCAGTTAACTTTGGTAGCGGCTTTGGTATAAGACTCCACCGTCTGGCCGGCCGTTCGCATGTCACCAGTCAGTCAGAAATCCCACTGGCAATGGCTCCACTTAATATTTAGAAAAATAAAACGAAACTATTCCTTTTATGTAGTTTTAATAAAAATAACTTCCTACTTATAAATATTCTCATAATATTTAAGTTACAAAACACTATCATCAAATGCTTACGACAATAATAAGACTATTACATTCAATGACTAATAGTTTTTGGCACTGCTAAGTGATTATTTAATAACAATAATAAAATGGAGGTAAGAATATGGTATGCAAAACTTTGGTATTATGTATTTTAATATATTTTATAGATATAAATGTCCTATAAAGTAATAAAAAATGCTTATAAATAAACAATTCGGCAAGCAATGAACAACATAATTGTACTTACTTTTCTATTAGTATACAATGTGTACATTTTCTTGATATCTATTGAGAGCTGTTTCCTAACTTTATTGATATGGATTCGAACACCTATTTTTAAAAACAGAATAAATTTACACCTTAAACCTTAATGTTACATATTGTCTCAGTAATTATTATTTCTATTTGTGCTTCAAAAAGATGAAACTGTAACTATTACGTCGTGTACTTTAAAGATTCAAAGACAAAGTGTTATTACAGGCTTATGTTTATATTATTGTTCTTATGGCACTACAAGGACTAACAAATTAATTTATTGGTATAACAATTTTATTTTACTAATTCTATTAATAACATAATTTCTTTGGGCGTTTGGCAATGGAAATAGCATATAAAATAATAACCACATCACCGTTATTCAGATTACAGCACATTAATTCTACATAGTAATTATTATTGTTACTCTAGTCCATTTAATGAGTATTTTCTGTGGTAACCGCTATTTTAATTAAGTAAATAGACCTAGAATTAACTATTCAATAATTTATTTACATTTTTCAATCAGTCATAAAAAATAATTTTATTTCTTTAAACCTTTGACTGCTCAATTTGAGCACAGAAGCTTGTATAATGTACAAGGCAATTTTATGTTTTGCCAGTTGTGTCGTCGTCAATACAAGTTTTCTTTGATATTATATTAAATTATAACGTGACGCTTTAGGATCTAGACGTCTCAAGCTATTTAAATAAAATTGGTCTTGTCCAGCCAATTTATGATTGAAGTACCATTCGATTGGGTGTCGAAACGCAATATTGTTTTAAATTAGTAGTATCTTTATAAACTGGCAATATTATTGGAGTCAACTTTTTTTCTAATCCTCAGCTTACACACTCCAAGGAGTTTACATTTACAAGTCCATACGACTGCCTCAATATGTTTGGTTATACCAGAGCCGCTCTAAGTTGGCCGATTTGCTACATGTCAGACTGACTGCACTAGTCTTTGAGTATAAAGCCACTGGAGATGCCTTACACGGGCGACCCCCTCCGGCAAAGTACATTGGTCAACTGTTCAAACACGTTTAATAAAACTACTTGTCGCTGCACCACCGCCATTTTGCATTGATCCCTGTCGCGTGACGTTACTCTTGAAAAATGGTTAGTTGTGCAGTATTCTCATGTAAAAGGCGATCGAGAGCTCAAATTCGCAACAAGAGCGCGTTTAGTATCATATCTAAGTGTTTTTATTAACTTTTAAACGTGTATTTAAGAAGAATTGCCATTTAAATTAAAAGTCGTTGCGATACGTAAACGACAGAAAAAATAAACAAGAATACAGTGGTACGGGGGCTAGTGATGTCACAAAGTCAAAAAAGCGACTCGACATTTGAATGAATCATTCACTCCCTGCAGTTAGTTGTATAATCCGTTTTTTACTTTAATTTTGAATTAAATAAAAGGTCTAAACATATGTTATATTTAAATCTTGTAAGATGAATTAGAAAAATTACTTTTCTTTCCTCTGGTCATACGATATTGAAATTTAGTCTGAAAATTAAAAGAAATTCTGTGACTCCCTTAGAGATATTTTTTAAAGACATAGATATTTTAACCGTATCCTCTCAGTACATTTTGGACTGTATCTTATATGTTTACAAGAACATACAATCATTTAATATCGGATCCTCATCATTTTAACACCAGTAATAAACATAAGTTTGCCGTTTCAAGGCTCAGGCTTCAAAAGACTGGAAAGTCGTTCTTGGGTTTAAGCACAAAATTGTTTAATAAGATCCCACAAAATGTTATTGAATTACAATAATCAGTACAAGATAGTTCAGTTCATTCACCAAACTGATTTTATTTTACAAGCTTTTATTTAACTTGCAATGTATGTATGTATGTATGTATGTATGTTTGTGTGTTCGGGTGGAATTTTATAACTCAATTTTAAGGCACTTGCCCTCAACCGATTGAGCTGAAATTTTTCATGCACGTGTATATCCGATGACAATGCAATATTATTATGACATGGAGCTGATCTGATGATGAAGTCGGAAGATAGCCATAGCAACTCAGTAATTAAATAACATAACCACATCGAGTTTGGGCTCATTTCATTCGACTAGATGAGTACTTTGGTGCTAGATAGTAACCAAGGTCTGATGATGGAGCCGGAAGACAGCCAAAGGAACTCAGTACTTAAACGACACAACCAAATCGAGTTTGGGCTCGTTTGATTCGCCTAGATGAGTACTTAGATGCTAGATGGTAACCAGGGTCTGATGATGGAGCCGGAAGACAGCCAACAGACTTAGGAACTTACAAGGTGAAAACTAAAAAGTATAAAATAAATTAAGGTAAAAAAATCTTTAAAAACAAGCTTTTATTTAAATGCGCTAAAAAGAAAAAAATAAACTTTTACACTATAACTTTACTGTCAACTTATAACATTTCAAATTCAACATATTTGACACAATTTATATGTTTTAAAAGCTTGTCGCGAGATTTAAGTACCTACTCGTAATTTTAAAAGCAAGTTTTAAAATACCTGCCTATTAAAAATTTTAAACTAAGAAAGTAAATACGAGTACTTAAATCTCGCGACAAGCTTTTAAAACATATAAATTGTGTCAAATATGTTGAATTTGAAATGTTATAAGTTGACAGTAAAGTTATAGTGTAAAAGTTTATTTTTTTCTTTTTAGCGCATTTAAATAAAAGCTTGTTTTTAAAGATTTTTTTACCTTAATTTATTATTCTTTGTGTCATCACTATTTTTTTCGTATGTGTGTTGCGTAGTTACGTGAAAACTTTGTTTGTGTGCGTGTATTGTTTGAAGTGTTGAACATTTTTGTAGTGTGCGTTTATCGTTACAGCAAAATTTGTGTCTGTTGAGTTATTAATTTTTTGGTGGTGTGCTGTACGTGTTTACCTCGCCCCCGCTAAAAGTGGCGAAAAATTTGTTAGAAGCGTTGACGTTATGGCATCTCCAGTGGCTTTATACTCAAAGGCACTAGTGAGGACAACGGTAAAATTGCCGAAGTATATAAGTAACAGTTATTTCCACTTTATAACCAAGCAAGGTCTAATTATAACAAATTTTTATTAAAAACATTAATTCACATCCAAAAGATTGAATTTAAGTTCCTTATTTATAAATATATTTATTTTTAAAATACAATACTTATTAAATCCTTCATCCTATTTTTAAAAATACCTGGTGAGTATTACCCACTACGTCACTATGAAAACGTGTCAAACGGCGTAACCTTGTAAAAGCGTAATACAGAGTGGAAATTTTACGTTTTCTTTTATAATTCAATTATTTTAGGTAATAAAAGACAAATAACTAGATAATTATACCGGAGCCGTTCTTAGAAGACTGATTTGACACTTTTTATTTTATATTTTGCATTTATCCTTGTTAAGAGGAACATATTTACGCGAATCATAAAGAACAACTTTTAAAAATAATACGTTATTTCAAAATTTCAAATGCACATAATTATATAATTATTTGTCTTTTATTACCTAAAATAATTGAATTATAAAAAGAAAACGTAAAATTTCCACTCTGTATTACGCTTTTACAAGGTTACGCCGTTTGACACGTTTTCATAGTGACGTAGTGGGTAATACTCACCAGGTATTTTTTAAAAATAGGATGAAGGATTTAATAAGTATTGTATTTTAAAAATAAATATATTTATAAATAAGGAACTTAAATTCAATCTTTTGGATGTGAATTAATGTTTTTAATAAAATTCTTTTATAATTAGACCTTGCTTGGTTATAAAGTGGAAATAACTGTTACTTATATACTTCGGCAATTTTACCGTTGTCCCTCACTAGTGCAGTCAGTCTGACATGTAGCAAATCGGCCAACTTAGAGCGGCTTTGGTATAGTCAGCTCGAGAAAATTACAGTGGACCTTTTTCCGGCAAGAATCTGTTGTGCGTGTTTCTGTGCGGTCGACGGTGCCTCGGATGCCGGGGTAACGGCCACCGTCACGTGGGGCGTCGCACGAACCGGGGAACAGGCCCGCGGAGGCCTCGGCGCCCCACCACAAGAGGAGGCATACGCTCATCCTCTTCCTCGTCGTCTTCCCCACCCTCAGAGCTGTCTTCGCCGCTCCATACTTCAGGGGTAACAGCTTGATAGGACGCCGAGAATCCCTTGAACACTATCGAGTCGTCCGTGCGGAATCTGACTAGGAGCGCTTCGGTGGTTGATACTATTTCTGGTGGTGTCTGCAAAATAATAAACAATGTTTTTTACAATCTTAACTACAAATCACACCTAACACAACTACGGGCTAGTCGCTACTAAATTTTTTTTTTTCCTAACTGACATACGATGTTGGCTTGGAGTTGGCCTCGTAATCATCACCGGACTTGCGGGAGAGCGGCTGCCAGTTTGCTTCCAATTTGCTTCCCTCAGTATTTGAATAGGTTGGCCATACTATTCGCCTTTAATAGGGTCGCGACCTAAGTTGTATTTTTTATCTTTATATAACAAAATAATCAGACTGAAGTAATTTTAATCTGTCATGGTTACACGCGTTAGAAAGATGAAAGTACCATGTTGTTTTGTTTTCATGAGCACCCGATATTTCGGCACTGTTGCAAGCGCCATGATCACGGGTGAACGGGGACACTTTCAGTTTTCTAATCAGACTGAAGTACCTACTTCCTCAGCTACTACTAACCTTCTTCCCGCAGAACGTCCCATAATCCCCAGCGCTGCCCTCCAGCCCTCCAAAGACCTGCACATAATCGTAGCCGCAGTTGACCTCCGGCTCTAGCTCGAAGGTCAGGAAGGTCAGACGCACGAACTGGCCAATAGGAGCCACGATGCTCCAATCACAGTCGGCACGGGACTCGTAGGAGTCATCTCCGTAGCGAGCGTGGGAGTAGAGGTGCTTTACTGTTTCAGACGCTGCTAGGTAGCCGCCGCATGCTAGAGGGAACAAGTGAATGTGTTATTAGAGCGCTGTTAGGCACCATCTAGTGTACATACCTAGATAGGCAGGTATAGACAAACTTATTCATGGGAGTAGTACTACTAGGTACTCAATATTCTTATCGTATCGTTTGTGGGTTGGTAGTTCTTCATCACTATGATTAATTTTCCATTTCATTGGTAGCTAATAAATGGTGTGTTAGGGTGGTATTTCAAGACAAATATGTGTGAATTTCTAACATAGATAAAGGAGCCATGAAGATAGCAGAGTGCTCAGAAAGCACGTTAGGGAAGGTTGTGGTATCTAATTTTTTGGCTGTACCGATCTCTCATACGTCATCTCAGATTACCTACGTCATCATCATGTCAATCAGTTTTGGCCAGGGCTTAATAGGATTGAAAGGGGGTGTAAGTAAACTCAAGAACAAGGTTATGTTATATCACCTGTGGAATGAGTCGCCAAGAACCCCTTCCTCTGCACGGACGCGTCGGACTTGAACACGACGTACATCTGGTTTTGCGAAGCGACCACTGGATGCGGGATCTTGCTGCCGCAGAACCGGCCAAGGGTCTTCTCGTCGGCCGACGCACCGTCGTAGATGGTCACGTGGTCGTAGGCGCATTCCTGGATCATGAAAGAGTAGCTGTAGTGTTTGTGGTAGTATGTGTGAATCGAGGAGGGAACACTCGAAGATTGCGTATTGCGTGTGTGATCGAGCCAGCGTTTAAACTAACTACAGCTTACTAGATATTACAACGAGAATCCTACACTAGAGAATGTTCCGGGTGTGAAGGACAACCTGGACAACGAAGACCGATTGACTCTACGTCGTGATTCAAATGACATCGAAAAATTCAGGCAATTTGTTTTTGTCATAGTGTTGTCAAAATTTGATGTACCATTTCAGCATTATGAACTTCTCTTCTCTTTGATGGAGCAGCAAAATAAATTGTTTTGTTCAGTTTGGATACTTTTGGGGCTGGACATTGAGTAAGTATTCAAAATTGCAACAACTCTTTTAGAAAGGACCAGTACTTAATGTTAAATTACATACATAAAATCACGCCTTTTTCCCAGAGGGGTAGGCAGAGATCACTTCCTGCCATGTGCTACGGTCCTGGCACACCACTTTCGCTTCTTCCACATCCATCAACCTCTTCATGCATGCTCGTCGATAACGGGTACTTTTGATTTGACCTCTCTTTGAAAATATTTGACCTATTCAATACTTTACCTGATGTGGCTCCAGTTCAAATACATTGAAGATCAGCTTTATCCGGTGTCCGGGTGTAGTCGAGAACTGCCACACGCAGTCCTTCCGTGATGGATACGTGTCAGGGTAGTTCGGACTGTAGGAGAAGTTCAAAGTTAATGTTATTCTTGCGGAAATTATTATCTCGTGTATATTTACACAATAAAAATAGAACTCTATGGATGGTTTGAGGATCTTAACTAGCGGCCTTTTGGATATTAAAAAATAATTGGCATGCTTTTCATATTTTTATCAAAATACCTATATATGGAACCAATATGAAGGCACATCATTTGAAATTTGTGCTCACAAAAAGGCTGTCCAAGGAACACTTTATGATTAGAATACCTGATGATGGTCCCGTGCGGCTGGGTAACGTCGTGCTTGCAGCCGCCCTCCTTGCAGTCGTGCTTGTTGGGGTGCAGCGCGAACCCGCTGCGACACGCGCACTCGTACCCGCCCAGCGTGTTGTGGCACTCGTGCTGGCATCCGCCGTTGTTCTCCGCGCACTCGTCCACGTCGATGTAGTACACCGCTGCGAAGCCCGAGCGGTGGACTGACGCATCTGAGGAGAACTGTGGAAAGGTTTTAATACAGTGTGTGTTCGGTTTAGGGTCGGACTGGGTCAAAAGATTCGCACTAAGGATGGAGATGATGTCCATATAAGTAGCATCAGCACGCATGGGCAGCTGGCAATTTTCGCGTAGACCAGTTGAGTGTCTGTTGACTGACTGACTACTGAGCCAGATGCTTATATGAACCGGTTTTCGGCAGGGTCCGTCAACCGAATAATTTTCAAAAGACCAGATTTTTCTTTGATTTATTTGGCCTTAGTCCTGACTGGGAAATAATGATGTGAACACAAAAATATGGTTGCTATATCAAAACTTGAGAATTGAAAGATTTGGAGTCGATGATTTGGACTTTGAGGAGGTTACTAAATCCGTTGATTCTGTATTTAGATCAAGCTCTGCCAAAACAAAATACTGAACCCAATAACTCATGTAAAGTTGGATATCTACCTGAACTCTCAGTACAGAACCATCAGACGTGACCGGCGGCGGCAGGGCGTTACCGCAGAACGCCCCGTGACGTCGCAGCACATCTGCTCCTAACTTCGAGTTCACGGTCACGCTGTCGTACTCACATTCCTGGAAGAACAGAAACAGTGTCTTAATCTGAAGAATAAGGCCTATCCACGGAGGCATAGAGCTCATTCCTCTTCGGTGGACGACAGGCAGTCTAGGGTGTTGTAGAGAATATTACGGTAACATCTTTAGCGTTTCTACTTCGATACAATTCTTATATAGTATGCCCTATACTCCATGATTTCTGTCACCAAATAGCATTGTCCAACTGTCCATAGATATAAACTTTAAATTGATGGGTTGAGTTGGGTAAGAATTATTTTCAATAGCCGACTTATCAGGCATCTCCAGCCATTGCACAATGGCTTTCACAAAATAAGTATACGAAAATTGCTGACCTGCTGATACATGCTGTTCCCTTCCAGATCAAAGTGGGTGAAGTTGAGCGTGATCCTGTGGAGCGGCGGAGCCACTATCTCCCAGAGGCAGTTCTTTGATGGTGGATAGAGGTCAGGGAAAGAGGGCGAGGTTATGGTACCGTTGGGAGCTGTGAGGAGACCTCCACACGCATCTGAAATGAGGAGTTTGGATAACAATACTGGTTTATGTATCGTACTCCCAAAGGAGCAATGGAGTGAATGGAGAGTCTTATTGAATGATTTTGTACCTTTTTAGTATAAAATTGAACAAATCAAATGTGCCTTATTTATAAGGATTCATATTATTTGCTTACTACTTTATTCAATATCTTTGTATGTTTATCAATCTCTGACACCCACAATATTACAAGCTTTGCTTAGTTTATGGTCAGACTGTCGTGTGTTTTTTTTCCTTACTGACGTAAGATGATGGCTTGAAGTAGCCTTGTCATCATTACCGGACTTGCGGGGGTACGGATGAATCTCACCTCTAGAGGTGAGAGTCATCGGGCCCTCAGGCCCTAGGGCCTGTGCGTGGAAATGTCCCAAATATTTATTTAATTCCTCGATACTCACTTTCGCACTTCTTCCCATCAGAATGCAGTTCGTAGCCGATGTCGCAAGCGCATTCGTAGCCTCCTAACGTGTTGACGCAGGAGTGGCTGCAGCCGTGTTCGATCGACGCACACTCGTCGAACTCCTTCATGAACGTGGCTGAGAAGCCTGCCTTCTGCACTGTGCTGTCGGACTCGAAGATCACAAGGAGCTTGTTGGAGGTTGACCTGAGGAGATAGGTGGAACTACTGTACTGAGGTAAGACTCGTACCAAAAATAGGTATCAGCGAATCCTTACTAGAGAGACGACTTTTACTGGCGACCGTGATCATCTGATTTTAGGGCAGCCACCTGTCCCTATTAATGAACGTCAAAACTGTTAATCGTTTAGGTTGAAAAGAGAAAGAAGTGCTTCAAATCCGACTTTGCTGGTATGCGAATAAGCCAAATATGAATGGACTGCATATAAAGAAAGATTCTCAGATATACTGCTGGCTACTAAACTGTCATAGTGTTACAGGATTTGCCGTAATACCTCTAGTTAAAAAAATAATTGTCTATGATGTGGACGATCCCTGACAACATAAAATTTTTGAAAATAGAACAGTACACTTTTGATACTCACCTTATATCCGGAGGAATCTTATGCCCACAGAACATGCCCAGGAGAGGACTGTCCATGGAGTCACCGTCCCTGATCAGCACTTTGTCGTAGGAACAAGTATCATGGTTCTCCACTTCAAACGAATGGAATTTTAGAGCCACTTGATATTCCTGGAAACAGCAAAAAATTAATAAGAGCTTCGAAGAATTTTCTGCTCTTTTTCCTTAAAATACTCCAAAATAATTCTTACTTGTGGCACAGATAGGCTCCAAACGCAGAGTTTATTGGGCTGGTAATCATCAGGGTAGTTGGGCGACTCTAGGTGTCCACTGGAATCCACTTCTATGTCTCCTCCACATACAGCTGCAACAAAAAGTATCGTTATATTGTCTTAAATTATTCCTTGATTTCTTTCTAGGTTTAAATAATATTGCTACACATGTATCTTTTATGAAAATTTTATAGCACTCCTTCCTATAGTCCCGGGATCTTCAGGCGGGGCGTCTCAAACTGCATCTCAGCAGGCCTTCAGAGTAAGTTGGACAGGTTAAATAGGTTCTATTGTGTTTTTGAATTCATATGTGTGTATACCTTATGGCCACTTATCATCAGCAAGCAAGGTCAACCTGAAAGTTTTTCCATAGAAAAGCAAGTCACCTTCATAGTGAGCCCTGAAACCCTTATGCGGCTTCAGTCTAGGCCCCGGCTGGTAGACCACGGTGAGCCTGGAGCCAGTTGACCGCATGATGGGCCCCTTCCCCGAGCCGCAGATCCTCCCCAGCACCGGCGCGTCCGGCATGTAGCCGTCCCGCACCTCCACCCACTCCGAACGGCATTCTTCTGACTTATGGATGTCAATTTCTGGAAGATACGAAAAAAATAATGAATAAATAAAGGGGTACCAGTCACAACTATCTGTCCGGTGGTTGGTGAACGGTATACGGGTAAGCGACCCCGGCTCCTCGAGCTACTATCGACTCAGTCCAAATCATCCGAGGCGATAGTATCCTTCCTCCCCTTTTCCTTCCCCCGTCATATTTCCTTGCTACTCGTGGGAACGCAATGACCTTGTTTAAACAATGCACAAGACAGAATGGCGGCGACGTGGTTCACAACCCGTCACGTCGCGTTTCCCACAGAGGTGAAAAGTGGATCGCTGGAAGTGATCTCTGCCTACCCCTCTGGGAAAAAGGCGTGATTTTATGTATGTATGTATGTAATAAATAATGAATAAATGAATATTACACAACATCACATACATTGATCTGACTTGTCGTGTTACAGATATCAGAATCAGCAGTTTACTTTATACACAAATATTCTTGAATATATTTATTAACACACCCAGACACGGAACAAACATTGATGTTCGTCACACAAATATTTGTCCCGGGTGGGAATCGAACCCACGACTCTTAGAACCGTAGATAATGACCATGGGTCACTAACCACTGTTCCACCGAGCCAGTCCAAAATAAAACTAAGTTAACGGATCATACTTGCGTTTACTACTACGCAAGTTTAATCCGTTAACTTTACTACTAAGATACCTACTACTTACTTTTTTAAACATACATAATATACTTTACAGGTTTCGTGGTAATGGGTAAGACCAAAGAATTTCAGAAGTTTATAAAAGAATGATTAATAATTTTAGGTAAAAAGAAACAAAACGAATAAAAATATGGAGGCTCGCACACGTCCGACTTTTCGTAGTACGATCGTACTTAAGTCGGCCTGATTTTTCTTCCGTTGATTTTGTATGATATACTCGACAGACATTTTTAAAGGACTTGTGTGTTGCTTTATTGCAATCAGTTCCATTATATATGTTCCATTTTTCTTCGACTAAAAATCAGTCTTAACCTTTACCGACAACTTCCAAAAACGTTGTTCGGTTTTCAAGAATAAATTATGAAATAGTTTATTCTACAAGAGCTTCTCTTCCTTAGCCTCTTGAACAGACGACAGAAGCTGTAGTTCTACCAAGGCTTTTCGGGATAATTGCATTCTAGTCTCAGAGTAATTACAACCCTGTATACATATTTGCTGTCGAAAATGCATCAATATACGATAATAATAATTAACAAACAATTATACCAGAGCCGCTCTAAGTTGGCCGATTTGCTACATGTCAGACTGACTGCACTAGTGAGGGACAACGGTAAAATTGCCGAAGTATATAAGTAACAGTTATTTCCACTTTATAACCAAGCAAGGTCTAATTATAACAAATTTTTATTAAAAACATTAATTCACATCCAAAAGATTGAATTTAAGTTCCTTATTTATAAATATATTTATTTTTAAAATACAATACTTATTAAATCCTTCATCCTATTTTAAAAAATACCTGGTGAGTATTACCCACTACGTCACTATGAAAACATGTCAAACGGCGTAAACTTGTAAAAGCGTAATACAGAGTGGAAATTTTACGTTTTCTTTTTATAATTCAATTATTTTAGGTAATAAAAGACAAATAATTCGATAATTAGGTGCATTTGAAATTTTGAAATAACGTCTTATTTTTAAAAATTGTTCTTTATGATTCGCTAAATATGTTCCTCTTAACAAGGATAAATGCAAAATATAAAATAAAAAGTGTCAAATCAGTCTTCTAAGAACGGCTCCGGTATAGAAAACTGTAACTGTCCGGAATATTTACCATGTTGTTTTGTTTTAATGGGCTCCCGATATCAAAACAACATGGTAAATATCCCGAACAGTTACAGTTTTCTAATGTGTGTAACCATGACAGTTTAAAATTATATAATTAACAAACAATACCAATATGCACGTATTTCATCATCATTATTATAACTAGAACGGAAATTATAGACACAGAAACAGCCAGAACTGTCCAGCTAATAACATTGAAACTGGCATGGCTTATTCACCCACTAGATTTAATCAACGAAACAAGTCTAACTTTGGTTCCTAGCGGGCTTATTAATAGAGTTATTCGGACTTACCCGCTACTACGAGAATCTACATAGTATAAAGCAAAGTCGCTTCTCGCGTCTGTCTGTCCCTATGTATGCTTAAATCTTTAAAACTACGCAACGGGTTTTGATGCGGTTTAGAGGGATTTAAGAGGAAGGTTTTTAAGTTTAATATTATACCCGAAGCGAAGCTAGGGCGGGTCACTATTTCGTATATAAAATAAGGCGTCCAACCGATTTCGGCCGTGGCGGCCGATCTCAATTGAGATCAGTTAACTGCGCAGGACATAGAGCACCAGTATACGCACAAACACAAATGCATTCTCTGGTCTGTTACTGTTATTTCGGTGAGATGGCAATCCGACATGACCGATGAGAGATCGGGCACAGGACCAGCGACTTAACGTGCTTTCCGAGACACGAGCGTGCAACCGCCAACTTCCTCACTCCGGGCTGAGTAATTTCTTCACAGAAAAACTCACACAAATTTTGCCCGACTCCGGACTCGAACCGGGGACCCTCGGTCCTTAGGCAGCGTTTGCTACCAATATACCAACAAGGCACTATGCTAACTACGACGATACTAAACCTGAAGTTAAGCTAGAGCTTTTTGTTTTCTGTTAGGTATTGACTTTTAACAATAAATAGTCTGTTTATATAAATTTTCCTGTGCTAAAATTTTCACCTGTTCACCATTTCAATTTCAGTCTACTCGTGGTATGTCAAGTTTAGATTATTTTAATAAATGTTCTGATTAGTCTATAAGTAATGATATGTTGATTGATTTAAATTATGATATTTCTATCCTGCGTCATGGCTCGTAAAATAATTTGAGTGCCAAATGCAATTATACAAAGCTATCAATAAAAAACAGCTTCCTTAATTACCTACAATATTATTATATTCCTTATATAATGGTTTAAAATTGCGAATAGTAAAACCGTACCATTAACAATATTTGGTCGGTAATATTCGTGTGATGGATAAGCTTTCATTATGACTATAGTAATTAGCAAATTAAAATGGAAGCTTTCATGTTAAATACGAATTTCGTAATACGCGGCGAATGGTAAATGATATCATCATAGTAGCCAAATGGGTACGAACTTACTTTATAAATTATCTGAAATTGCACTTGATTTCAGACAATATTTATAGGCAATAGTGCCTTAAAACGTTGTGTATATCTTAATTCTTGCCAAATCACCAAAATGATAACATTATTATTAATGTGATGATGAACCATTATTTCAAAGAGGCCATTAATCTGATCTTATCCATAGTTGAAACCATCATAAACCATCTAATGCAGTATTATGTTTACGAGTACTGCATTAAATGGTTTTAACTTTCAAGTATGAATTTTGTGATGCACTAGTACTGTAATGATAGTATTTAAAACCGAAAATCTAGAGCTAGTAAAGTAAAACTAGATGATAAATTAAAACAAATCATACTGAAAATAGGACAAGACCTTTGTATAAACCAGAACTTGCCACCTCCCAAATGTATTCAAATTTAAATTGTCAACCTTAAAATGCCTTTCCTATTGTCTTTGATGGGGCCATAAATTCATTTATCACATCGCCACGATACTTTCGGCTAATTGGTGGACTCAGAGGCTTTTCGGGACCTTTCCGTGCAACGCTTACCATTAAATAGGGATTTCTCATCATCCCGAGCCTAAGAGGGGTTGAAAACTTGATATATGCGCGTCTTATGCTAACACAGATTTTAATTACGGACCTTTTCGCAGGACCATGTGTTGATGCGAGATATTATCGAGGGTGCATAGTTTGTGAAGTGACATATCGGGGTGAAATCCTATTAAGTGGGGTTTTTGGTTAAACAGTAATAAATTAATGGAGACAATATTTTGCTGTTTATTTTTTATATCATTTGCAAAGTGACGTATTATATCTAAACACGTAGTTATCTTAATTAATGAAGGAGTGCGTATAACAATAACTTACTAAGTAAGTACTGTAAGAAAAAGTTTTTATCGCAAAATAGTTGATAAAAATAGGGTACAAATTTGCCTAATTTAAAGGCGGGAAATGATCATACAATCCTAACTTTTTTTCGAAAATGAACCCTAAATACAATGAATAAATAGTTGTCAAAACGAATAGGGTACAACTATTATACAAGTATATACGGAGAAATTTACGAATAACAGTTTTCATATATTTCATTTTCGTTAAGTCAATGAAGCGATTAAATCCCGTTAAATTGCAGATGACGCGACCAAAATTACGGACGCGTCAGTAATTATGCGGATAGTTTTTAAACAAAAGCCGCTGTCCATTAAATAATGTTTCCCGTAACGAAGGGACGCGTAAAAGTGATTAATACTGAGCAGCGAGCAATTAACTGGTTGATTGATGTCGCCGCCGCGTCAAAAACGACACTGAGCACTCACACTCGCCGACCAGACCAGTATGTCTGCTGCTTTGTAATTAAATTACGTATTCAATAAGTTTTTAAGCTATTGCATAGCTTTTATCGCGGGCTTTGAGCGTGGCGACCGAACCAAGAAATTCCGTAACGAAAAAAACCTCACAATCGTCTAACGTCGTTTCAGTTCGGTAGACTTCGGCACGGTGTTACGAAACTCGCACGAATCGCGACGAGCTGCTCCGAAATTAGACATTGCTATGCAATAGCTATACCGCGGCAGTCCCCGAGTGCCACACGGTTTTTTTTTTTACAGCATAGGTTTTCGCCTGCGATTCCGTCTGTGAGAAGTCATCACCATCATCAGCAAAAATATGTCCCTACTGGTGCACGGGCCTACCACAAACTAGGACGATAAGGCCGTAGTCAACCACGCAGGCCAAGTGCAAGTTGGTGGACTACACAACCTGAAAATTTCTTCATAGGTGTGCAGGTTTTCCTCACGATAAATATTAGCCTTTATGGGTCTACACGCGTTATTAGTTTTTCCTCACGATATTTTCCTTCACCACTAAAGCGTCGAATAAATCGTACTTATGAATTTCAAATTTGAATAACACAGTGGTACGTTGCGAGAGAAGAGAAGAGAGAACTGGTGACCTCTCGTATGGTAAGCAACGACCTTAACCACTCGGCCATCGCTTCTGAGAAGTCGTTTAACGTTTAAAAAGCAAGACACATAGGAAGAGATCACAATTTTTTCCAGTTTGTACACTATCTGTCTTCAAGAACAGGACATTTCGCTAATATTGCGCTTCTACTTGCTGACGGCCGACAGGACATGGCAGGATTTCGCGCATTGTGCTTCCGCTGTTACGATTTCGCATCTGAGGTGTGTTCAAAGCACAAGGACTTTTTAAAAGATAGATAAACATCCATCCATACATACATACATACATAAAATCACGCCTTTTTCCCAAAGGGGTAGGCAGAGATCACTTCCTGCCATGTGCCACGATCCTGGCACACCGCTTTCGCATAGATAAACTTTGAACTATAAGAGCACAATACCTAAACTATTCGTTTACGAACAGCAAATCCCGTGTCCGCCCCCTGCCAATACTAACGTAATCCTTCATAGCCTTCAACGTAACAAATATATTTTGACAGCGGTCAAGTCGTTAATCTGCCGTCGTGGAGACAAACGGTTATTTTGACAAGCGTACTAATCCATCGCTATTGTTAGCGGAGTAGTTGTTGAGCTTCGGAGTTACTTCAACGGGATAAGGATGCTGAGTACGAATAGGAAGAGGGTGTCTTACAAGATACGCGGGAGATCTGCTTGAATACTTTATTCGTCTTTAGTGTTTTTCCGTGTGTTTTTTGTGTATTTTTTCTAGTAAATCCCTGATATTTTCCACACACGATCGTCTGATCCCAAACTAAGCAGAACTTGTACTATTTTCGAAGAATCAGAAACTGACAAACATACATAGATATTTGTAAATACACACTTCAACACGTAATCTTACTCAGACACGGAACAAACACGGATGTTGATCACACAAATATTTGTTCTGATTGGGAATCGAATCCACTACTCTTGGAACCGCCACCCAGGGTCAGTTACCACTGTTCCACCTAGCCAAATCTGAGCAATAATTAAAACGGTTAATTAACGCTTGTGCTTCAAAGCAATTAATAAATATCAACATACGTTGTAAGTGACAATTATATCTAAATAATTTGTCATCGATGAATCTTTCATTAGTCAGTTTCCATTACCATACAAAAACATGTCTGTTAAAAAAATACCACTATGTACGATACAAGATCTTTTCCACAATATACCCCCTATTCCCTAATAAACCCTTGTGCACCTTAACTCTATAAAAAACAGATCACTACTTCGAAAACTCACAAAATATTTGTCTTAGTGCAACGCTAAAATGTAAAAAAAAAACCGAGCCCCTAAACTTATTCTCTCGGCAAGACTATTTAAACTGGCCAAATATTTGACCCACATACTGGCAATGCAAATGGATTCCTTGGTCCAGTGTAATGTATTCCGTTGAATTAATGGATTATCGGCTCGCTTTCATTTAAGTGCCCACCGGTCACTGAGATACATAAATCTTTTCGCTCTACAACTGTTTTAATTTTATCCTTTGCGATTTGTTTTTGTTAAGCTATTGCATAGCTTTTATCGCGGGCTTTGAGCGGCGCGACCGAACCAAGAAATTCCGTAACGAAAAAACCTCACAATCGTCTAACGTCGTTTCAGTTCGGTAGACTTCGGCACGGAGTTTGTGTGCGTGCGGTTAGACGTATTGTACGACTCTACGAAACTCGCACGAATCGAGACGAGCTGCTCCGAAATCGGACGATGCTATGCAATAGCTATACCGCGGCAGTCCCCGAGTGCCACACGTCCTTTTTTGGAACTAGCACGATTGTAGAGTCAGTATACCTTTTTTTTAAAGCTGTTTAATCGTTCACGTTTTTAGATTTTTGCGTTCCATTATATTAAAAACTATATACTATGAGTCCTAACTATAAACGTTGGGCAGTGAGTAGCTATTTTTAGCTACTCTTTTTAACGCGTGTATATTGTATTTTATTCAAACGTTTGCGAAATTTACTCCCTATAAAAATATAAGGCGTCCGACCGATTTCGGTCATGCCGGCCGATCTCAATTGAGATCAGCTAAGTGCGCAGGACATTTTATAGTGCACAAGTTTGCGCGCAAACACAAGTGCTCTCTCTATGCCACCACCGGCTTATCGTGCTTTCCGAGGCACGGGCGTCCGACCGCCAACTTCCTAACTCCGGGCTGAGTTATTTTTTCACAGAAAAACTTTGCCCGACCCCGGACTCGAACCGGAGACCTCTCTGTCCTTACGCAGCGCTTGCTACCAATAGACCAACGAGGCAGCAGAGACAGCACTGCCTAATGAGCTGACTGGCTCGATGGAACAGTGGTTAGTGGCCCTGGCTTACGGTTCCAATAGTCGTGAGTTCGATTTCCACTCGGAACAAATATTCGTATTTATGTGATGGACATTGGTGTTTGGTCCGTGTCTGGGTGTCATTATGTATTTAAGTGTGTGTGTTAAAAATATCTATGTATGTATATCAGTATCTGTACAAACACTGCTTAAATTGGACCATGTATGGGAATGTCCCAAATATCTATTTAATAAAGCTCAAGTTTTAAAAAATAAAGTTATACTTCCGTTTGTTGATCGCATAAATGTGGATTTCTGCAAATAATATTCTCATGTTTAAATAACGAGAAAATATTCAGTTCTGATATAAATATCCTCTCATATATAATTAATTATCCTATTTCGTAGTAAACGGGGTAATATCTGAAATGAAAGCAGTGTTCGTACGGATTTTCCGCGAATGCATGTAACGTTTAATTTTGGTGTAAAAGCGATATTGCTACGTGGAATTGGTCAAACCGTGCATATGTGTAACGTAAATTTATATAATTTTTTTTCGGTATATCGCTATTTTACATGGTATTTTGTTACGCATCATTATTTTTAAAAGGTATAAATGTTTTTATACTGGACTCTGAACGTCGGCGTTTGTTCCAATTCTGGTTATGTTATTTATATATTTAATTATATGAGTCTATCACTGTCTGAGATTTGTCATCATGTACTTAATAAAATACATCACACAGATGTATTGTGATATAAATTGTGTGTTATATTATACAAAAACCTACGTGGGTGGAGTTAGTTATCGTTAGCCTAATTTTGTGCAATGTTCAGAATATTGATACTGATATACAGGCGACCTTCAGATCATGATCGCGACTTATTTTTTTTTATGTTGTGCAACAATCAGATGAATAGGTATCCATCATATTGTTTTTGAAATGAGTCCACAAATGAAACAGGTTTTACAGACGAATGGACGCAGCGGACGGCGGGTGTTTAATTAAGTTTATAATTATATTAATTGTGCACTGCGATGGCTGTCCGACGGCATTGCACATGACGCTTTACGCCCAATCGACGCCGTTCAATTGAATACATTTGGTTAATGTTTGTTGATTAATTTCGCTGTCATTTCGGCGCGGGACGGATTGCTGTGAGCGATTTTCATTTGTTTTATTATCGGTTAAAAATGAGCGATTGCATTAATTTTCTTATAATGATAGTTATTTGTTTTTAACATTAGATAAAGACAAATGAAGATCTGATGCTGACTGATGATTCAGCTTACAGTAATATAGATGATTTTTCTTGCTTCTCATGATAAGCTTTAGTGTAAACGGGTGCGACTTAGCAACAGTTTATGGCCTTCCTTTCAGCAGTGTCCGTTGTCCAGCTTGATCACTATTAGATAATTAATTTTAGGGACATATTTTACACAATAACACGAGAACCCACATTAGCAAGGTGCTTTGTTAGAAACTACTAGTCACTGTGCCGGACCTTACGGGAAGGGAGGGTAGGGAATGCAGACTTAAATGTGTCAAAAGCTTTTTCGGGCGGCTGAAAAGCAGGGTACAAGACGGAATAGCAGATACTATGAAGTAAAGGAGGCCTTCAGTAAGTATTTGACTCTATGGAATATTTAGTAGAGTCGTGTCTTGCACCGTTTATGATCACTTGGACACCCATATGATACCTGACCCAAATAAATATTTATATGATGATATTATGTGTTTGTTTCATTTCTAGTTGTGTTCTAACTGTGAAGGAAAAATGAACGCATTTACTAATGCATGTTAAAAGCAACAAGAGTCAATGTCACCAGTTAATTTTATGATTTCTAATTGATTTTTTTGTAACTGAGAGTAGCCGTCATTATCGAACTTGCTGGGGACTCTATATTTGGCTCGGCTCTAATTTCAATTAGACTAAGTTTGCTTTCGTATAAAACTTCCACTTTCCTCCGGTTATTTACAGGACATTAAAACACTATAGAACGTGCAGCAATCCCCGCTATCAGTCCTTAAGCATGCGTCCACAAAATCATAGCATCGTAACAATTTCGGACCATCTCAAGAGGGCTCTTATTGTGAAATTGGGCCCAGGAGCCGTCCGCAAACAGTTTGAGAGCTTTCAACGGGGCTTTTATGGAGCATCGATGGTGGAAAATCGATCTAAGATACGACCTTCTTTTATTAAACAATGGTACCCACTTACATAGCCAGGAAGGACCTACGTAATAGGTGTATGGGCTATTCTTTATTTTTTGCACGAGGATCTAACCGTGATCTGACCGTCGATGTCATTATGATACATACAATAAGAATGGCACAAAAGTATCATAATATATATATCTTTATATATAAGCTTAAGTCCTCCTATAGTTAATTAAACGATAGCTAATTGTGCCAGTAAGTACCTCGTAAAAACAACACCAAACGGCCATTGTTTCTCACTTCTGTAGAAAAGAAACGTACCGCATCTTTTCATAGATTTTATTATGTAAAGTTAGTGTCACCGAAATCCGTAAAACTTTGTAATAAACAAATAATGAAAGTCCATCTCTACTATACCTAGCAAGTAATACAAGCCATAACGTAATTGAAGTCATTCTCAAACAAACCAGAACAGAACAGAACAGAACAATACGCTTTTCCAAGCACTAAAGTTGCGTCGCAATCCAAAATAGTTGCAAAACAAGCGTGGACGACATCTGCCGGCCAAGTTGGGCTATTGAATATTCTAGTTTCGGATTCAGACGCAGAAAAACGACCGCGAGTTTCATGTTCTCGGATAGTTTAGTCGGTATAGCGGTATGCTAACTTGTTGGCTATTTGAGTTTTTGTGTGGACAGTTGGTTCTTGAGTTGATTTGAATAATTTGAAATGCATATGTCGGGGTGTGAATGTGTGGTTGAGTACGTATTTATAAATTTATATGTATGTATATCAGTCTCTGACGCCCATAGTACAAGCTCTGCTTAGTTTGGAGTCAGATAACTGTGTCTGGAAATGTCCCAATATCCGAATGTAATGATATTTATTTATTTAGTCTTATAGTATTGTCTATTATCAGTCTTGTCCGTGATCACGAACGCTGTAAAGAGCTCGAAACATCGGATCTCTAAATAATATGTTTAGAATAACAATACACGCGAATTTAATCCGTAAAGTTAGTTTTATTTCAAATCATTCAGTCTTGTTATTTGTGGTCTGATTAATTCAACTCTGAAAGTACATCTAAAACTCCCACCTATATCAAATAAGTACTAGCTGTGCCCGCGACTTCGTTCGCGTGAACTACAGGATTTTGATTTTTTTTTAACTTAAAAGTAGTCGTAGTCAACAAAATCTTTTCTGCCACTTAAGAAGTTAGTCTTCAACCGGAAGAAACATTTAAAACAAAATTATTTTGGTTTTTATCATCATCATCATCTGTTGTTTATCGTGTAGTAATAAATAAGTTCGTTCGCGTGAACTACAGGATTTTGATTTTTTTTAACTTAAAAGTCGTAGTCCCGTCAAAATCTTTTCTGCCACTTAAGAAGTTAGTCAACCGGAAGAAACATTTAAAACAAAATTATTTTGGTTTTTATCATCATCATCATCTGTTGTTTATCGTGTAGTAATAAATAAGTATATTACACAACATCACATTAATTGATCTGATCCTGTGGTAAGAAGCTTTAGCACTTGTTTTTATCAGAACAGTGGTATACATTTTAAAAAATTTATTGCACAACCACACACGGAACAAACATCGATATTCATCGCAGAAATATTTGTGCTGAGTGGGAATAGAACCCAAGAAAAGAAAAAAAAAAGAAAAGTCCAAGTGCAAGACGGACTCGCACAACGCAATTTATTTTTAAAGTTTACGCAATTCTCTGTACTTGACGTTGCTTTATTCTAAATTTTGAGAATCTGAGTACTTCACAGATAGTAGTTCCCTTTGCGAGTGTCAAAAATTGGCAGCATAAATGAATGTTTCTTTTGATTGTGTTGGCTCAGGCGAAGGGACAGTAGACCTGAGTATTTGATGTAACTTTCAGTTTGATATTTTCTCCTTGACAAAAATTGACGATGATAAACGGATCCTATATAAGGGGTTCGGTTATTCTTTTCGACGTACGAAATCCTAAAATCTATGTTTATAGTGAACAGCTTCCTCATATTGAATAGATCATCTTCAAGTAATCCTAATTGTTCATCGATCAATGTGAAATAAAGGACGTCCTATTCCAAAGCCAGGTAGCAGTTTATAGTTAGAGAGGAAAAAAGCGTCCATGGCCGAGTGGTTTAGGTATTTGCTTGCTATGCAAGAGGTCGCCACTTCAAACCCTGCCACGTACCACTGTGTTTTTCAAATTTTAAATTCATACCTATGTACGATTATTCGACGCTTTTACTGTGTGCTTGAATCATGTTCTTTCTTAATCCCTGGCAAACCCCTCATTTTCTCTTTTCGAATTTTATGCTTTACCAAATTAAATATGCTATACTTTTATATTGATTTTCATATTATTTTTTGAACTCAATATTGAATTTGTTCAATTTGATTGAATATTTAATACCCGGTTGGTGCATACAATGTATTATACCAAAGCCGCTCTAAGTTGGCCGATTTGCTACATGTCAGACTGACTGCACTAGTGAGGGACAACGGTAAAATTGCCGAAGTATATAAGTAACAGTTATTTACATACGTACTTACATACATAAATCACGCCTTTTTCCCAAAGGGATAGGCAGAGATCACTTCCAGCGATCCACTTTTCACCTCTGTGTAAAACGTGACGTGACGGGTTGTGGACCACGTCGCCGTTAGTTATTTCCACTTTAAAACCAAGCAAGGTCTAATTATAACAAATTTATTAAAAACATTTATTCCCATCCAGAAGATTGAATTGAAGTTTCTTATTTAAAAATATATTTATTTTGAAATACAATACTTATTATAGTCTTTTTCAGCCAAGATGATCCCCGTGACACTTCATTGTGTTCTGAATCACGCCGCCGCCATAAAATGAAAAAAGTGTGCAATAAAATTATTTTCGTTTGTCAAACGTAAATGCGTGATACAGAACACAATGAAGTGTCACAGGGATCATCTTAGGTGAAAAATACTATAAATCCTTCATCCTATTTAAAAAAAATACCTGGTGAGTATTATCCATTACGTCACTATGAAAACGTGTCAAACGGCGTAACCTTGTAAAAGCGTAATACAGAGTGGAAATTTTGCATTTTCTTTTTATAATTTAATTATTTTAAGTAATAAAAGACAAATAATTAGATAATTAGGTGCATTTGACATTTTGAAATAAAGTCTTATTTTTAAAAGTTGTTCTTTATGATTCGCTAAATATGTTCCTCTTAACAAGGATAAATGCAAAATATAAAATAAAAAGTGTCAAATCGGCCAACTTAGAGCGGCTCTGGTATAATCGCATTGTGATCATCTCATCCTTTTTTCTGATACCAAATCCTTGAGTATTAATATCAATGTATTTTTTGACAACCAACCTTCTTCAATTCGGCAATTATGGAAATTTTAATGCTCTCGTTAATTTTGACAGCTTAAAAATATGTCAATTAGATGACACTATTTTATTAAAATAAAAATAGAAAAAAGGTGACAATTAGAATATTTTTGATACATGTTGTCGATTCAGAACCCTTCTAGTAATTTACGTGATTTAATGGCACTCCAAATTTATCAATGCCAAAAGACAAACTTCACATATTTGACGTATGGTATACCTACATACAAACTTTTCCACAATATAATATCGAAGTAATACGTAGAGCACAGTGCCATCTTTTGAACTACCAAAAAACTTTTCACGTAGGTGCTCATGTTATGTCAAACTTGACAGCATTTATGGCATGCTGTACAAAGCACGATGCCATCTATGTGTAATTTTATGAACAATAGCTGACCCAACAGACTTCGTCCTGCCAAAACAAATTGTAATAAAAATTTGTTTGAAATTTGATTTTTTTACATCTTGGGTGACAAATTTGGGTTTTTCGTACGGATCCCTACTTTTTTGAAAATGTAATATAGCCTATAACCTTCCTCGATAAATGGACTATCCAACAGTGAAAGAATTTTTAAATCGGACCAGCGGTTCCTGAGATTAGCGCGTTCAAAACAAACAAACAAACAAACTCTTCAGCTTTTTAATATTAGTATAGATTGACAACTTAGGCAAAATGAGTTAGGTTCACTACTAGTACAGGATCCGTGGTGTATTTTTCACTTGATTACTATCGCTAATTTTCCGTGAGTAGCTTCATTTTGATAAGACGCCCAAAAAATTCCTGTGCGAAAATTTTTGATTGTGGTAGCTAACAGAGGTATCAATGATTAAATATTTAGGACCGTAGGACCGGGACAAAGTACCACGGAATTTGTAGGACAATATGACCGTTACATTATATAAATATTAACTAAGTAAAATAATAAAAATCAGCTGGTTAGTAATCATTTTTGGTGATCTCCTCCTCCAACTTGTATCGATAACGAGATCACCAAAAATGATTACTAACCAGCTGATTTTTATTATTTTACTTAGTTAATATTTATATAATGTAACGGTCATATTGTCCTACAAATTCCGTGGTACTTTGTCCCGGTCCTACGGTCCTAAATATTTAATCATTGCTACCTCTGTTAGCTACCACAATCAAAAATTTTCGCACAGGAATTTTTTGGGCGTCTTATCAAAATGAAGCTACTCACGGAAAATTAGCTTGATAGTAATCAAGTGAAAAAATACACCACGGATCCTGTACTATACTGTCAAGTTTAGAATGAAAAGGGTGGAACTGAAAATTAACTGTCACTTTGTCGATAATAATATCTAGAACCAGCCTAGAATCATTAATGGTTTCGCAATTTGCTTATTTTATCTTCGGCTTGATGCGTCTTTAAGCCTGTATTTGTGAAAAGAAAAAAAATTGTCTATCGACGAACAACACAGTCACTTAATATATAATTTTCGATTTCGGGATCGAATTCTGAGTGACAATAATGTGAACGATGGTAGTGGTGTCGTGCGTAATAAAAGACTGAGAAAGAGGGTAGACCGATATGTCTGCCCTTAGACCTGCCGTCATTCTCGCAGTCCTACAGTTCACCCGTGTGCTTGCAACAGTGCCGAAATATCGTGAGCACATTAAAACAATACATTATGGTAAATATCCCGGACAGTTTCAGTTTTCAAACACAGTCACTTACTTTTTAAATTGAATAGGTATTTATTATTTTGTGCCAGAAGTATCTTTCGTGCCAGTATCGATGCTTTTCATGTCTTGCCATTCGTTTCAAGCAGAGCTCTATGGTACACAAGTGCTAGATGTCTCAAGCAGAGGTAGATCTCTTTGGTAAGTGGTTGTAAGAGGGGTGAGAGCCATTCGCTCCCCCGAAAGTCCATTGATGATGACAATGCTAAACCAAGCCATTATCGTAGATAGTTAGGTTGGTTCTCATTCGATAATTCTTTTTTTTTTTTTTATTAAATGCACGTTTCTTAATCAACTGAATTGTATCAACCTAGTTGTAGAAACTAATTAGGCTAATGTATTAACGAAATTGTTATTATGTTCGCATGTACAATATCAAGCTGTTTGATTCTCTAATAAAAAAAACTGACTGATTTTGACTGGCTCAGTGGAACAGTGGTTAGTGACCCTAGCTGGCGGTTCCGAGAGTCGTGGGTTCGATTCCCATTCGGGACATATATTTGTGTGATGAACATCGGTGTTTGTCCCGTTCCTGGATGTGAATATGTATTTAAGTATATATTTATAAATATTATATGTATGTATATCAGTCACTAACGCCCATAGTACAAGCTCTGCTTAGTTTGGGGTCAGGTGACCGTGAGTGGAAATGTCCCAGATATTTATACATACGCACATACATAAAATCACGCCGTTTTCCCAGAGGGGTGGGCAGAGATCACTTTCTGCCATGTGCTACGGTCCTATTTATTATGTTATTTATAAAATAAAAATATATCAGCGCCGAGGATCAGCGTGTCGTCAGCGCGACTCTACAACCGGCCTTAGGAAAAGACGTGTGGCACTCGGGAACTGCCGCGGTAAAGCTATTGCATAGCATCGTCCGATTTCGGAGCTACTCGTCTCGATTCGTGTGAGTTTCGTAGAGTCGTACAATACGTCTAATCGCACGCACACAACGCCGTGTCGAAGACTGCCGAACTGAAACGCCGTTAGACGAGTGGGGAGCGTGAGGTTTTTTCGTTACGGAATTTCTGGATTCAGTCCCCGCGGTCAAGGCCCGCGATAAAAGCTATGCAATAGCTTAAAATATAACGAAAGCTCACCTGTGATGTTGAGTACGACTCGTTCCCCGTGTGTAGCCACGATCCTCCATTCGCAACGCTCAGGGGTTGTGGGTACGGCCTCCGTACCCCATCCAGGTGAGTTGAACCAGCCCGAGTTGCCGAGCAGAGTCTTACCACATTCTGCACAGAGAAAATTGATTTATTGGGCAGCCAGAGAATTACATTTGGTAATACTTAAAATTAACATACAATAGTGACACATACAAAAACGTAAAAACTTTTGAAGGCAGCCACAAGTTTTCTAAATAATAATTTTCGAACTCGAAAACGAGAGAAGCTATCGTTCTTTTATAAGATGTGGCGTTATCAGGTACTGCTTGCCGCATGAAATTGATGCTTAAAGCTAAAGAAGCTGTACGCCCTAAGTAATAACGCGGATCAAAACTGCTTTCGAGCTTCGGTTATACCTTTCGTAAAACCGGCATTTATTGATTTCAATAAAAAAGAACTGCACAAATGTTTTGTGCTACTAAGATAGAATCATTTTACTGCGGGAAAACAACCAATAAAATTTCACGGTTCTAAAGTTCTCAATTAAGAGTGTTTTATGATTTTTATAGTGGTCTTGAGCCTCTTATTCTCACATTTTGTCAGCCCGAGACACCCAACAAAATGTCAACTAATGTAAAAAATTAAAAGTTAATATTTGTACTCAATCGTAAATTAATATTTTGGTAACTTGTAAAAAAAAGTTACTAAATGTGTTAATAAACATAGTACTGTTTCATGTACACCACACCTTTGAATACTTCTTCAAGGTTGTGTACTTACATACAATAAGACGCTTATTAGTAATTCAATTAATGAGTTAATTATAAATGAATCGACAGTTGTAACATGTCGCCTCATGCTTTAGTCCCGTCCCCAATTAACAGATACTCAGACGGAAATAGACTACATTTCAATATGGCCCTTTCAATTCAGAAATCAGACAGATGGCCGTAAGCCGACTAAGGGTGTATCGTGACCCGCGAAGTTGTCCGCCCGTCTGTGCCTTACAAGGGCGGGGAAGGGAGATTAGACACAGTTGACAGGTTTAAGACGTGATGCCGAAACCGCAAATCTATATTTACACATAAGTTCGTACATGCTTTTAGACTATTACGTCAATGGTTTCACTTTGAGAACTTTAAAGTTTCTTCCACCAATCATGTCTATTGATCATAAGAAACAAGGTAGGTATATTTTGGAGAACCTATTATTGAGATCATCATCATCAGCCCGTATACGGGCCTAACCTAAACTAGGGCGATAAGAGGGCCTACCATGAGTTGGCTATCGTAAACTTACGTACGTTAAAAACCTATCGAGTTGTTTTTTTCAAATGGCCGATTGTAGTTCTTCGCGTAACCACCAGGCGGCGAAGCACAAGTTTTTCATAGACATATTTACGTAGGCGATATCGAGTGCGTAAGTTTTAAACTCATGGTAGCCCCACAGGTCTTAGTTTCGACTGGCTCGGTGGAACAGTGGTTAGTGATCCTGGCTGGCAATTCCGAGAGTCGTGGGTTCGATTCCCACTCGGGACAAATATTTGTATGATGAACATTGTATTGATGATTTTGTGTTTAAGTATGTATTTATAAACATATATGTATGTATATCAGTCCAGATATTTATTTGTCCCAGATATTTTATTCAACCACCCTGGCCAAGTGCGGGTTTTCCTTCACGGTTAAATCGTGGAATAATCGTATTATTGAGATATTTTCATTTAAATTTAAATGATAACCGGGGTTTAGTTTGTTAAGTCTGCAGTTACTTAAAAATAATTCATCCGTATCTGTATGAGTTCAACACATAGTGTATGGTAGTTGAACATGCCAATAATACGAACATTATTATCGTAGCAAGAAGCGTTACGAATCGTAGTCAAACTTATCGTAGCTTACTCGTAGCAGTTCAAAACTGATGCGTAGACTTTTTCAGTACCTGAGTGAGCAGTTCAATTGTAATACTTCACCGTGCAAGCCGATTCTTGTCACTCACTCATTCTTGTCCAATGTAGTTCATCACTATTTTCAACTACGTGAACTAATTTGCGCAAGTCTAGTGATGCGACTCGAAATATTTCATATTTGAAATAGTAAGATTTTTTTTGGAAAGCTTTTTTAAATGAACCCTGTGCTGAAAATTTAATGCATGTAGCTTTTAATTAGCAAGGGTTACAAAACGGTGCAATCTGATTAGCATTATTTATGAGATAACTCGTTAGAACCTTGTCCAATGCGTTTTGGGCATGTACAGGGCTGGAATAGGTTCCATGTAGTCATTTGTCTTATGCAGACACGCGCCCCGGGACATAGGGCCTGTCCATAAATTAACCGCGCCCGTAGAGCAATGTAATTTATGGTTACTATCATCATGTAATGTCATTTGTAATGGCTATGCAGTTATTTACAAAACCGTGTGTCTTGGTCGAAAACGGATGGATTGCTTCTGATTGGACGGAAATGCTCTATCCCTATATTTTACGGATTTAAATATAAATCAGGACTACAAGTAGCAGTAATTTTTATAAAAGGCTAAGGCAGAAGGTATGCTTTCTTAAAACTTACTGAAAGACGACATCACACGCAGGACTAACGGTTTGACGACATTTCTTAGTCTCAAGATCGTAAAATATTTTAAAGGGACTTAGGGGACTGAACGATTCTCCCTATACACTGTTAAATGTATCAAATGGCCTGCCAAGCACAATAAAGGTTCCGTAAAAATACTTTTTTCAGAACTTTTTCCGACTAATGAAAAAAAAACATTTCTAGTTTTTGTAATGCAGCGATCGCTATTTGGTCAACAATGTATAATTTCCGTTTTGTACACATCTGAGCCACGATAATATTACGTTGTATTCTAAAACCTTTTTTAATGAACATCCGGTTTAACTTTCACGAATAGATTAACCTGTAACAGCGTAACCGGAAGTGGCAGGACCCTGACGCGGGTCGAACCCTGCGGTTTAGACACAACCCTATTTGATGCGCCCGACAAGTGTGGGACACCACTCAATTAACTTCGCTGATAATCGGGGTTCTAGCTATGCAGATTGAGGAACTATTAAAGGACCTTAGACTATCCTTTACTTCACTAATAAGATTAATGCATAATAACAAGCTTTTATTTTAGTAAAAAGATAGTTTTAAAGAATATTGGAGGGTCAAAAACGAATATCTAAATAAGAGATCGTTGTGTGCATAAGTTATGCTTATCGTAAACATTGAACCTTCCATTTAGTTTAACAAGAGACTATTTTTTTTGTGATTTATCATTTACTTTTGAACGGTACATTAACCCTGTTTTATCCTATAAAAATATAACTTGTCTAAAAACAAGTCTAGCCAGTCGGTTCTTCAGTTGCAAAAAGTTGTGAGATCCATATGGCAACTAATTCGAGAATAAAACCGTTTAAAAAGATAAATAATCGTGCTGTCTTTTTTATGTCTAGGCTTTGTAAAATAAGATGATAATGAAGAGGAATACTTAATATTTGACAGTTAAAGTAACACTTGAAATCAAAATTTGCATAAGAGTAACAGTCTGGAAGTCAGTCTGGAGTTACAGTCCCCTTCGGAAATCTAACGATCGTTATAGTATTCGAACGAACATCTGTAGTCGTCCTAGTTTAGGTTAGGCCCGTGCCGCAGCAGTGGGAACGTATATAGGATGATGATGATTATTACTATCGTAGCGTAAATTTAAAATTTTTAAGTGCAAAAGCTTGCTCTAACTGTTTTAATATTTTGAATCGGAAAAGTTCAATTGATAGTAGATCAATTGAACTTTTCCGATTCGGGGATTTGTACACCCGTCCTTCCAGACGTGAAAACCTCAACATCAACATCAACCAACAGCTTATTGAAGCCGTCGAATATTTCCCGCATATTACCTGTTAGCCACAGGTGTCACATACTATCGTAGGGGTATACTCACTGGCGCATTTATAAAGCAGGTTAGTCTGCGCTATATCGCTGACGCTCAGCCTCACTCGCTGACCGATCTCAGGCCGCTTCTTCCCATGGACCTCCAAGGGTAGGATGGTGTCCAAGTAAGTGCCTTTACTGAAGGTGTTCCGGGCGTAGTGCATGATGGAGTCGTAGTCGTACGTTTGGCCTAGAGAGTTGACTTCCTCAGCTGTGAGTTTGTTGAAGTTGTATTCTTGGCCTGAGAAAGAAAGAAAGAAATGTATTTATTCAGTTACATAACTTAAAAACACACATAAACAGAAATAAAAACAAAGTTAATAGGAGCTGATAAGGGCTCAGCATGTGTCGAGAAGTCGGGAGACACCGCGGCGCTTTACGTTTCGTTGGTCTATTGGTAGCAAGCGCTGCGTAAGGACCAAGTGGGCCCAGGTAAAAGTCTGGGAGCGGGCAAAATTTGTTTGAGTTTTTCCGTAAAGAAATTACTCAGCCCGGAGTTAGGAAGTTGGCGATAGCACGCCCGTGCCTCGAAAAGCACGTTAAGCCGGTCCTGCGCCTGATCTCTCATCGGTCATGTCGGTCACTGAACTATGCGAGTAAGGAAACAGAGAGTGCACTTGTGTTTGCGCGCAAACTTGTGCACTATTATATGTCGGTATGTGTATTGAGATCGGCCGCCATGGCCGAAATCGGTCGAACGCCTTTTTTAAAACATGATTGGTGTAAGTAAATCACTCGAATCAGGCAGTCGGGCAGTAAGTAGCCAAGTATTTCCTACTACTTTTTTAGGACCGATATTTATTCGTTTATTTACATAAGGTATGCAAAAACAGTCGAACCAACTTTATTTCGTGTGGTAATGATATTGAATGATATTTTTCCGACTTTTTGTAGGACGTGTGCAACGTGCATTGCAACTATTTTTTTTCCAAAAAAAAAACCGACACCGATTATGTAAAGTGTGTGGGCAGCATTTATGTAATCTTGTAGAGGTACTTGCTACGTCAACACCGACCACATTTATTACATTAATCTGCGGTCCTGTTTACTAACACAAAATTGATTTCGGATAAAGCTATTAAGCGGGACTTCCCGGAATTATTGGTTTTAATTAGTCTTCGAATCCGTAGAAGCAATTTGTTAACAATTAACCGCTTTGTATCGGGGTAGAGATCCTGCTGATTGGCGCGTTTATTTACGAGAGAGCGTAAGCCCGAATATTTTGCCCCAGTTTACGGCCGTTTCGTGTTAAGTAGGTTTTGTTTAAGTAAAACTTTGGTACGAGTGTCGAAGGTTAAGGGAAGTAATTTGTGTTATATAGGGATTTATTAAATTTAAACATGTGTTATCTTTTTTATTTAATATTTTTTTATTTTAATATTGCACAACATCACATACATGGATTTGATTCCGTGGTAAGTAGCTTAAAGCAATTGTATTACCTACAGATATCAGAATCAATAGTGGATACACAAATATACTTAAATACATTTAATAACACACCCAGATAAATGTGTTATAATTAGAGTATTTTCTAGAGTAGGTAATAAAGATATTATGCAAAAATATTATGGTTTCCTATGACGACGACGATTGAAGTTTAATATTTTGTCCCAAATAATTTTGTACAACATGTTTTGCTACTCTCACAAAATAAAAACAAATATTCTACCAGTCGGTAGCATAGCATATTTTTACTTTTAGCACTGAAATCAAAAACCAAACGTAGAATTTTTAAGTGTAACATAATATAATTTATTTTGTACACAATTCAAAAGGTTACTGTATATGTGAAAATGTTTCAATGTTTATTTTACAAGCACCGCCATTTTGTACATCTTTTCTATCCCACTTGGAGAAGAAAAGTGAACATAGTGTACAAATCGGTGCAAATCAATAGTTGTACCTTTAGAAAACTATGTGTTCCAATATCCGTGCAATGGATTTATACCCTGTAGCTAGCAATATTCCTTGGGGTGTTTTCACGAGTGACAATATATTGAGCGGCAAACGCCGGTACTATATCTACTGTGTATGTGTGTCTGTGTGTCTACTGTAAAGGAGTTAGTGTTCCTGTCTTGGTATTTGAACGTAATTTGGCGTGCTTAATGTTTATGAGGCATGTGGGTGTTGTATGGCACGCTTATCTAACTATCCGAGAGGTTAGTGAAACGACTTTTGCACAAGATCTGAGTTAGTGAAACGACTATTACCCACCAAGAACTGGTTTTATTTCACATTTAAGGACAGCGGTTATGACGACTAATAATGATATTATAAGTGAAATAGGTGTGTATTTAATTTGGTGATGATCTCTACGAGAATTTTGCGAGTTATTATTAGCGACATCTTCAGTTGGATGTTTTATGACTGTTAGTCCAATTAATTATTGTACTATCTATGTCTATGAGATCCCTTTATTATTTTTGTTATGTTATTTTTAGCCTCAGCTTATTTTGCTAATTTGAAAGGGGACCTTCAAATATAAATAATTAAATCTTCAAACTAGCTTGATAAACCCACATTGAATTGGCCCGACTGTCACAAACTAACAATATCTTAGCACGTCGTTAGCATTTCAAGTATTATGAAAATTTGAAAGCTTCCTTCAAGGCGCTATGAGATTTGATGAACTGTTAACTTTGCCACTGTACATTAAAGTCTATATTCGTAAAACTAGTACATTATAGTATGTTCGTTCGAAACTGAGTTTTCACGTAGTGTTATAGAGTTGAATTTGGAGTGTGTGTGAGATTTAATGTGAAGCTATCTAATTTAAATAGTTGGTTGGATATTAGCGAAGTATGTTGGCTCAGTTATTTCAGTAATTCATGTCTAGGAGATGCTATAACAATGACCTGATTATGCCGGCTAAATGCTCGCCGCGCTTGGCCTCAGCATTTGGGTGGAAATTGTGGAGTAAATAGTTTAAATTGCAGATTCTGCTGTGCGAATTTAATTGATCTTGGGTTTCGTTCGTTGTGCATCTCAATTAAGATATTTCTGGCTTCAGTGCATTGTTTACGTCAGTTTGAAAGAAAAGTTTATTCGAAGTATCTGGCCATCTTCATCATTGTATTAAACCAGACACTAGATATAGAATATATAATTTTAAACTGTCATGGTTACACACATTAGAAAACTGAAACTGTCCGGGATATTTACCATGTTGTTTTGTTTTAATGAGCTCCCGATATTTCGGCACTGTTGCAAGCGCCATGATCACAGATGGCAGTTCAGTTTTCTAATAGATATAAAATAATTAGGTTAACAACGTATTTTACTTATTGTATTTGATTTGTGGAATAACTTGGATTATTTCATTTAGACTCAAGTTAATAAAACAATAAAACATTCATCTTCTGACGAGTAACCCATTTTAAATTATACATTCATTGCAAAGTACAGCGCTAAATAAAACAATTAGTTGGATCACTCTCATTTGCGTTACAAAACAAACCCAGTTTAGAAGTTTGCAGCTGGGAGAAAATCACAATTAGATTTGTGCCATTTTCGACCGACATTCTATTGAAGCTTTCGAACTGAATTTCGCAGGTTAAGTGATTAACATTTTGGCGAATTGAATACTTAATTGGCGAAACTAGGATTGTGCAAACTCGCGTTCGGTTGAACGAAACTAATCGGTGGGCAAAATGTTCTTGTGGGTGGAAGTTTCTTTTATTGTTTGGCCGTTTGAGTCAATATTTAGTCGAAGGAAACTATTACTTGGTAGAGATGGGGCATTTTGGATTTACTTTTACATTTTTTAGTCTAAACAAACACACGTGGTACACAGCTTTGATTAGGCAAGCAAAAGGGAGACTTCCTTATTTTTTTAAATATTACTCAACTTACACACATACATTGATCTGATCCCGTGGTAAGAAGCTAAAGCACGTTACGGATATCAGAATCAACAGTGAATACACTAGTATACTCAATGTATTTAATAACACACCCAGGCACGGGACAAACACCGATGTTCGTAAAACAAATATTTGTCAAGGGTGGGAATCGAACGCACGACTCTTGATACCGTAGGTTGTGAGCCTGGGTCACTAACTACTGTTCTAATAAACTGGTTCGATGAACCAGTTTATTATGATTCTTGTATATATTTATACCTATACACGTTTTTGATACTTATTATTTTATTGATCAGATACACATAATTTCATATAGTAGGTACTTAATTAGTAAATTCCCTGGTTGAGCCTTTACAGTATGCACTCTGTATAAACAACCTACCAAAGTCTCGATTTGTTGTTTCAATCTAATTAATTCTCAATTTCTGTTCCCCCCAAAATAAAAGAAGTGCTATAAATTATTTTCAGCAAACAACAACTCTGGGCAAAAGTTTCGACTAAAAATAATGTCAAAAACATCGTTTTCTCGAGAGTTTATCAACTAATTTGCATTCTATTACTGCTTTTCTCTGTAATGAGATATAAAATCCTCGAGTATATCCAAAATATCGAGCAAACGTTTCGGTATACTGTATGTAGTAGGTACACGTGTGAATAATAAATATTTACATTTAATTAAAACAAATTACAAGAAGTATTTGAGGGAAAAAAAATCTGACATTTGATTGTAGGTACCGTTGTAATTAGGTCAATTGAATACATTTATGATTGCCTAAGTTACAAAATGGTTACCAATATTAATACGTATGAATAATTCAATTAATTAGTTCTTGTAACTGAAGAACTTACTTTGTATCAAAACCGGGAGGCTGTGTCTTACAATGAACATAAAAGCTGTATGTAAGACACACTATTGTACAAGGATTCAATTAATATTGGCTAGGTAAATGAATTTGGATTTGTGTTTGTTTGTTTGCACATGACAAGTTACTAACCGTAGGTACTCTCTGTTTTAAACATTTACACTGAACCCGTACCTTTGAGATCAAGATAGGTAATAGGTATAGGTAATTGAAACACCTATATTTAACTCAAAGGTAATATTAGCAGGTATTAACAGGTATTACCTGTAATTCATATTGTAAGAAACAAAACAGCTTTGTGATTTATATCGAAGCTAATACTACTCCATTTCACCTAAAATAGAAGGTAAAAGAAAATCGTCCAAATTATAGTAAAAGTCCGAGCATAATAATTGGCAAATTGGTCCTAGGTTTAATATACCTATCCGTTAGGTACTAATTTATGGCTGCCCTTGCGTGCTGGTTTGATGTCACGCGAGTTACGGATAAAATATTATAGTTTGAAATAAGCGGATGACGTAATGAATTATGATATATTACATCGAGACCTTTAAAAAGCAACCGGCTAATTTGGAGAGCTTTTTATGGGAATCGGCATGTAATCATTATAAATCAAAGGCTCATAAGCTTAAATATATGCTTACATATTTTTATCTGTATAAGGTTTAAACTCACGTTAAATTCGTAACTTTTTTAAATATGTAAAATTTTAAAAAAACCGTAGATTACTACTAGCCATCTCAAGTCACAGATCGTCAGAAATGGAGCGAAAGTGGTCATTTGGACCGTGGGACATTACAGGCTAGATAGAAAATGGCATATATTTTAAAAGACAACTAACCTATTCTGAAAATAGGACATCACTTAAGATCCATTTGCACATACCCACTCCCATGAAAGCATGCTTAAATGCCAGAGCAAGATTGATATAGACCACTTAGAGGATTACCATCCACATCACAAATACGTAGAGTACAATCTACGTCAGTGGTTCTCAAAGTGTATATTAACGCTTTAGGGACTGGAGAAAACTGTTAAAGTAAAATTTTACCGAAATTTTACGGTATCACTTCACTATAATGTAGTATAAACCAAAGCCGCTTCCCGCGTCTGACCGTCCCTATTGCTTTAATCTTTAAAACTACACAACGGATTCGGAGCGGGTCACTAGTGTATTATAAATGCGAAAGTAAAGGCAGTCTGCCTGTCTGACTGCCTGTCGCGCGTGCATGCCAAAACTACTAACTACAAAACGATTTTAATAAAATTTGGTACACGGTTAGTCTAGAGACTGATAAAGCACGTAGGGTTATTATTAACCGACTAATATGTATATCCTTATACCCTTGTAAAGCTTATAACCCTCAGGTATCTAATCCACCTAATGTCATGTTTTATTTCTTCAATAAAAATCAGTCAAAGCAGTTATGCTCAGAGAAGATTATATTGTAGATATCCAAAAATGTACCCTCTTAACACCTTAACAATCCTGTTTGCTTTGACAACAACAGAGTAAAATAAAAATAGGCCGTACTATCTTAGTAATAGTTTGAGAACCCCCACTCTATACAGTACAAACCACGTATGGAGTGCGTATCGGTAATGCCGTCGCATACTCCCACAATGTGTGCCATACTTGACCCGATTCCATTACAAACGTCTTCCCAAATCTTTACAAGAGGTCCTCAATCACACCGGCACGTGAATATAATTTCACGCGTGAACTCTGCAAATGATTAAGTTTCAAATTTCAAACGCACGCAATCTAATGAGATGTGAGTTGTTTTGGGAATCAGTTAACACATACTTCTTACTCAGAAATCTGTTTGACGGCAACGAGTGTCGAGTAACATTGACAATGTCATAAATTAGGGTGATTTGAGTGCGTAGTGCTTAAGTATTTGGCACATGAATGTGTTGCTACTGTATAAATAGGTTAAACCACAAATAATGGCATGTAATTAGGAGGAATGTGTTGGGTTGATTAAGCTAATATTGGTCTCAATAGTCTTCATGACGAAGTAGATTCTAAACTGACAACAAGTACATCGTATGTGAAATCTGTAGCTACGCTAGCATCTAGGTAACTCCAATATCAAGTTCAGTGTACGGTTGGGAGGGTGTATACGATAGATTTGCTCTTATCAGCTTAGTCTTCCCACCAAGCTAAAGATAGTTGCAAGGCAGACGCGCCTTACTACTTTTGGTCGAATTTCGTGTTCTAAGTTCATGTTGTGAGAGGAAGAATTGAGTAATAGTGGAGTAAAGTAGAGAGAGAATTAAACCAAGTGTGCGTGTGGTCCCATTACTAATTTAAGCAATATGGAGGAAGGCTGGGCACCGTCTTCGTGGAATGATCCAACCACGTGCCTATCCACAAAAAAAACTCAGAATGTTCCCGTCTTATATACTACTTTTACTTCATTTAATATAATATAATAAGTTTACTTGCCACTATTTTGTGAAGGGTTTAATTAAAAAAAAATTAAAATAGGTTTAATTGATTTGCTTATTATTAATGATTACATTACACTACGGTGTAACGGAATGACGGTCAAAAGTTGTCTTATTGAACACGTCACGTCACAAGTCGCGTCTGACGCATAATCAGCTCTTATGACATCCGGAAGAAATTCCAGCTTCCGGTCGACGCGATTTGATCCGTTCAAGCACAATGCTGTATGTCTTTGACCTATATGTGATGCTATTTGGTTCAGGGTTCGTTATAAGCTGAGCATACAACGTAACCTCCGGCTTGATCCTTGTGCAGTGATAATCTGATAAACAACTCATACAAAAGATAATTACAAAGTTATTCAAACTGCCTCGTTGGGCTACTGGTAGCAAGCGCTGCGTAAGGACCCCGGTTCGATTCCGGGGTCGAGCAAAATTTGCAAGGGACAGGCGCGAGAAGCGACTTACTATATACATACTATGTAGTGATTAACTTTTTTTACAATCGAACACAAACATTACTTGCATACAAGTAATCGTTTTGAACATGATAGGTATAGTTTTAGTTTTAAGCGCTTTAAAGTAACATTTCGATTACAATGGAAGTAGAGCAAGGTATTTAGCATCTTTATATTTAGGTAGCGGTTGCCCTATTTGCATATTTTAACTTGTAGAAACCATTAAAGGCTCCATTCGAATCCTATGGGGTTTGCGAAAATAGGTTAGACGTTAGATTAAATAGCTACGTAAAAGGTTTCATGTTGGTACGTTGGAACAGTGGTTAGTGACCCTGTTTACTACCTATGGTTACAAGAGTCGTGGGTTCGATTCCCACTTGGGACAAATATTTGTGTGACGAACATCGGTGTTTGTTCCGTGTTTAGGTTTGTTATCTAGACACGCGGTAGCGTGTCAAGCCAAGTTCAAGAAACAGAACTGGCGAGCCGCACCGTGTGTAATATTACACGAACCATTTGGAACCACTTTTGAACCCCTCATAAATCAAAAACTATTTCACATAAACGTATCAAATTTGGCTCATATATTGTGACTTGCGAGATAAATACGTGTTCTAAATTTCATAAGCTTATCTCAAACAGTTATTTAGATATTAATGTCCAAAAATCCTCATTTTTATCATTGACTGACTGACAGATCAAAATTATAACCCAGTTCCAAATGACCTAGAGAGTTAAAATTTGGTATGCAGATAGGTAATTACATGAATACAAAGGAATAAATAAAAACTGGCAATTTTTTAATAATTAGGTTAGGTTCTATTATGAACGCTTAACATAAATACCTAATTAGTGCCTAATCACGCCTATATACCAGGGAAGGCAGAGCACTAAGTATATATTTAGGTATACTTACTTATTTACAATTAAGAGTAGGTACTTATAGTCGGTTTTCATATTTATTACTTAGGGTAGGTACCTACATAAAGTCTAGTTTTAGTTTTGAATTTGTCCTTTTCAAAGGACCCACGGCGTTACGATGATATATACTTTTCTACAAAAAGTAATGATATCCAATCAAAAACATAAATGTGAAATGATAGCCAAGTTCAATATTATGATAATTGCCTTGGTTGTTGACTTCAACGACAAAAGAAGTGAGATCTAAATGGGTGCCAAGTTCAATGGTCAACCCAGAAATTTATTTATAAGTAACACTATAACATACCTATCATATCTTCTTATAACATAAGATAATGTATGGTGGTAGCCTATGAAGGTCTGTCTTGGCTAGTTTTCATATATGAATTATAGCCGTCGCAAGTTCTAAGCCTACAAATATTTGTCGGTTTTTATTTTATAATTCCGAAAATTTGGATTGTTGGTTGACACTACCGAGCGAACATAATAATATGTTGGTTGGTTTATAGAAACTACCCCAGAGAGACCTTCATGGGCTGCCACCATACATTATCTTATGTTATAAGAAGATATGATAGGTATGTTATAGTGTTACTTATAAATAAATTTCTGGGTTGACCATTGAACTTGGCACCCATTTAGATCTCACTTCATTTGTCGTTGAAGTCAACAACCAAGGCAATTATCATAATATTGAACTTGGCTCTCATTTCACATTTATGTTTTTTATTGGATTTAATTTATTTAAGTATACTAAGCTGACCCGGCGAACTTCGTACCGCCTTAACGTAGCTTTGATGCACTACTTTATTTTGTCAACCGACTTCAAAAAAGGAGGAGGTCTCTCAATTTGACCGTATATATGCTTTTTATAGCTGACAGTTGTCCCATATTAGGTATGAGTAAGTACCTATTAAATTTGCTGTTACTTATACTGTTAAAAGAATGGTTAAATATTTGGAAACCTCCCCGAGATATTACAGTACGTCAGTAGCACATCATATGGGTGAGCTCAAAACGCTTCATACAAATGTAGCAGCACAATATGACGTCACAACGTGTAATACTGTATGCATAACGCAAGAACTTTGTTCAGCAGCTATATCAAATGTTGCGTTTACGAATATATTTTCATGTGAAAGTTACTACTTATTTTGTATTTAATACGATGGCATAGCATTTTTGAAGAATTTTCGCAGTTTTGAAATGGACTTTCCGAACCAACTTCAAATGTCTATTATTGTCTCATTTCGTCAAAAATTTTAATTCCAATTTGACTAATGTTATTAATTTACCTATATCTTACTATTAATTGTGAAATCGCATGTAAAATTAGACTTAGGAAATTACCCTATGTGTCGACGGAAAAATGTGTGATGATGTTCCACAATATTACAGATCTTCACCAAATTGTTGTGCAAACGCTGATCAACTTCTTTTGCTGAATTGCCCATAAAATGTATTTGCAAAAAATTCTTGTTTAAGAGATTTAATATCTACTTATCCGTTTGGTACAGGTATGAACCGTATTTATTGTAGTGCGATCAGCTCGTCTTTTCTTCTGAACCAAAAACGTGATGATTAAAAAATGTTTGACAAAGAACCTTCTTTAATATGGTTACTTTAGATATCGAAATAGTTGTCAATAAACGAACATGTCAATTAGATGTCACTATTTTGCTAAATGAGAATCTCTGGAATAGACAATAATTGAATAATATAGATGAATGTTGTCATTCAGAATCCTTCTAATAATCTGAGGTATAATTTTCGGAAATTAAAAATCAAATAAATTACTTACACAAAATAATGTCTAAAATAAAAAAATAAAATAGTAGGTACCTAAACATTCGAGACATTTTACAAAAAAATTATTTCTGAACGCACACATGAATAGTTGTTACAATATTTGACAGGATTGGACAACTATAGTCATTTTCAGCTAAGATGAGTCCTGTGACACTTCATTCACACTGTGATTTGAATGAATGAATTTTATTGCACACTTTTTCATTTTATTGCGGCGTCATTAGGAAAAATATATAAAAAAAATTTTTTAAAAGAGAAACAGTATCGTTTAGTTTAATTTAATGAAAAAGAAAATTTAAAAAAAATACCTATGCAGTTCGTATATGTAGAACGGAACGTAGTAAGAGCATATAGCTGGTACTAACATAATCGGGTGCAATATGGCGATCACTTGAAAATCGCTTCAGTCACTCGTGAAGATTGGACGAAAGTAGTCGAAAAGACAAAAAGTACCATATTAGAGGACTGGAAAGACCAACTTATTGTTGCGGGAACGGGGTACGTTAAATTCAAGATACGCCAAAAGTCACCAAAAGACAATTAATTTATTTATCGACTAACAATTACACAATTAAACACTTAAAAACACAATTAGAAACACTTAATTACAACACTAAACACGGAACACTAAATTACACTAAAGCACTGAATCACACTAAAACACTGAATTTCACTGACTATTCGCAGGTAACGCACTCGATCACTTCTAGTTCGCAGGAGACTGATTCGCTTCGCTTTCCAAATCGGAACTGTCTCTGTCGCGTCGTACATCCCGCTTTTATACCCAGTGAGGACGCAGCTCTTCGCGTGGCGTCGAGAATCTTCTCGCGGGGATCGAAATTTCTAGAACTCGCTGGAGCTCGCTCCGACCGACCAGAGTGTGTGACGTAGTATCGTGCAAGCGAATATAGACCTTATCCATACGACGATAAGACTCATTTCGCTTGCACGGTCTCTCAAGGTCGTAATATTATTATTACTTTAGAACACTCTAGAGCTCGCTACAACCTACCAGAGTGTGTAGCGTAGTATCGTGCAAGCGAATATAGACCTTATCCATACGACGATAAGACTAATTCCGCTTGCACGGTCTCTCGTGGTCGTAACATTATAATAAATATCGGGGATGGTGACTCATCAAGCGATTCTTCTGACAGTGATTTTTCAAATACTGAATGAAAACATTTAATCTCTTCTTATTATTTCACTTTACCGCATAGCGCTATGTAAAGCATACATATATGAACAAAAAACTTTCAGTATAATACATAAAGACAAATCATGCTTTCAAATTTGGTAGTTTCATAAAATCGATTTCATTTCCATATAAAATATTATCGATTACCAGAAATAATCGAAATTATTTAATTGTAGGACATCTCTACAATTGTCAAAATCGATGTGTCACAGGGATCATCTTAGCTGAAAAGGACTATATAATGTTTGACACAATGACTGACGTTTCGTGTCAAGTCCCACGGGAACTCGGTAGAACGGGATAAAAATATCCTATGTCCTTCTCCTGGCTCTAAGCTACCTCCCTACCAATTTTCAGCCAAATCTGTTCTGCCGTTCTTGAGTTATAAGTGGTGTAACTAACACGACTTTCTTTTATATATATAGATTTGTGCATCCACAGTCGATTTTGATATCCGTAATACATGTGCTCAAGCTACTTACCACGGGATCAGGTCAATGTATGTGATGTTGTGTAATATTAATTTATTTTATTTATTACATAAGTTGTATAGCTAACTAATTATTACGCCATCAATTAACACAGAATGTTAGGAAAGCGCTATAACGAGGGGTGAGGGTGAAAATACCCATAAATACAAAACAACTTTTTCTATACCGAAGTTAGTAATTGCCATAAATAGAACCAGATGTTCCGAAGTTTCCGCGCTTTTCAGTTGTTTCTAATGACCTGTGGTGGAAAAATGTGCCGCGTTTACCCTTTTTTGACCCATTGATATGAGGGACTAAACATGCTAACTAAGTTAATCGCAAATATATTAGGGGTTCAAAAACTTATACTCTTGTTTATAATCCATTAATAAGGGTAGCTGGTTCATATCCTTGTGAATGATGTATTCGTTTTTGTACATCTTTTGTGAACCGTAAAATGTTTTACAATATAATTTAATATATAATAATGACTGGCTGACTGGCTCGGTAGAACAGTGGTTAGTGACCCTTAAGCGCCATTGCAATCAATTTCAAGATTTGCAAGCAAAATAATTTTCTGTATAACCAACCTGCACTTAGCAAGCGTTGGCTAAGGGCTGATGGTCCTTGCGTCATGGTATGCCAGGAACCATGACGCAGTCAAGGCGACTGTGAGCTGTGAGCAGTGACTGGTATTTACCATCTTCTGGCCAGTCGCTGGGGAATCCGACACACCACCGGGAGAGAACCTACTCTCCCAGTGAAGGAGCGCAATTCACCACGCTACAAAAAAAAAGTCAGGGGATACCAGTCACAACTATCTGTCCGGTGGTTGGTGAACGGTATACGGATAAGCGACCCCGGCTCCTCGAGCCAAATCAAATCATCCGAAGCGATAGTATCCTTCCTCCCCTTTTCCTTCCCCCGTCATATATCCTTGCTACTCGTGGGAACGCAATGACCTTGTTAAAACAATGCACGAGGCAGAATGGCGGCGACGTGGTCCACAACCCGTCACGTCACGTTTCCCACAGAAGTGAAAAGTGGATCGCTGAAAGTGATCTCTGCCTACCCCTCTGGGAAAAAGGCGTGATTTTATGTATGTATGTATGTATGTACAAAAAAAAAGTCCTAATGGTCCTAGTTTGCCCACGTTAGGCATAACTAAATAAATAACAACTCACCAGTCATAATGTTATCCCTGATGATCTGCACATGGTTGTCCCTATCGGGGCGCGTATGTTCATGCCAGAAGCCGACCACGTGGCCGAGCTCGTGGACCACGATTCCGAACTTGTCACAGTTCTTCCCGATAGAGATGGCCTGGGCCCCACCGCCGCGCTTGCCCACGAAGGAACAGCAACTGGGGAAGATATGAGGGTTATAATAGTCGATTCTGTTAAACTGTTCTGGAGAACAGTTGTGATACATAGAGCTAGTACGAGAAGAAGAGAAACAGACGTAGATAACAAAAATAGAGGGATGGGCAAAAATGTATGGGACGCGTACCCATGACCAATAAACCAGACTTATGTTGTTAGAGAACTTTTATTTTAAAAGATATCATTTGAATAACTATAACTTTATCCGCACAAAGAATAACTATTGATTACTATGACTAGACACGATAATAAAAATAAAAAAATTGTCAATGGATCTGGACTTAAGTAGAACGGATGGCACACTTTTAAAGTAAGTTATGTGGTGATTCTCCTGCCATGACTAATAATTAATAGTATGCTGTCCTCTTTAGGGTTCCATAGAAAAAAATAAAAATAAAATTTGCTCCTCTTATAAGTTCCCTTCTAGATATTACGTTCTACACGTTCTTGTTTAATGTCTAAACAAAATAAGCTACAACTAAAGCAACCAACTTGCAACAATGAAGTTGCATTGCTACTCAAAAACACATAAAAGCGGTGTGAAATGAACAACTCATTCTAGTGAGGGCATTAACGACAGAGACTGTTCGCCAAATGTTCCGTCCCAGATTACCAACCGTTTTTCTCTGTGGCAACTACATTTTAATGCACAAAGGAGGCACTCGCAGATTGTCAACTGTTTCTCTCTACATTTAGTACAATTTTAATGTACATAAGTGGAAGGGGATAAAATGCAAGTGGCGCGTGATTGTATCAGAGCAGGTTCCAAATTGCCCTAGACATTATTATTGCCACTTGCAGTCTTCAGAATCCGTTTTGAAACATAATTGGACTAAATGCTACTACGAAAAGACCGATTGCAGATTTCCTGCCGACGATAAATCTCCTTGATATAATTTTAGACCACTTCTCGAATCAACATAACAAAATAATGTACCGAATAATGTTTATACCAACTGTTATAACTAACGTTAAACTTTATAGATATTATGTAAAATAGATAGCGGTGTGGTATTCCATTCCAAACCACTTCGCCTACTCAAATTCTGCTGCTTCAAAGGGCTTTAAAATGATGGCGACTATGGGCTATTTTATAGTCGAATAACCGCGACACTTGTTTATAGCCGCTATAAACAAGTGTCGCGGTTATTCGACGCTTTAACGGTGAAGGGAAACATCGTGAGGAAACCAGGACACCTACGAAGAAATAAGTCTGTGTAGTCGACCAACCCGCACTTGGCCAGCGTGGTCGACTAAGGCCTGTTCTCTCTAGTTTAGGGTAAGACCGTGCCCCAGCAGCACCGTCATATATGGGCTGATGATGCTGACAAAAAAAGACAAATAACATTATTGACTCACCCGCAAGGCCTCTCAGTGAACACAATATAATCCTTATGCAGGTCAGAGTCCCGTTCAACGAACTTGACGCAAGTGAAGTTCTCCCAATGCCTCATGGCTTGCTTGAACAAGGACTTGTGGGCTCCGCTGAAGTTCCCGTCGATCTCGTAGGGGATCACCCCGTTCTCCCAGATACGTTCCTTTCTGTTGGTTGCGGCACGGATTGAGCGGTGCCTTTTGGACTGTAAAAAAGTAGCAATTTAAAACTTTACCAAACCTTTCTATGTATCTTGAGCAGGTAACAAAGTGCATGTTCTTTGATACAAAATACTTAATTGGGTAACAAAGTGCATGATACATGATAGGTTTTTTTTTTTTTTTTTTATAAAAAGGCTAACAAGATGACCTCACTCCACCTGATGGTAAGCGGTAGTGAGATCCAAAAATGAGGTCGACAGGCACAATAGATCGTATTGAGCCTGTCGCACTCACCCTGAAGGCCTGCTTAAATGCCGTTTCACGCCCCGCCTGAAGAGCCCGGGATCATAGGAGGGAGGGAAAACATGAGCTGGAAGGGCATTCCATGCCTTAATGGCACGGGGCAGAAATGAGGAGCTAAACCTCTTTGTCCGAGCCACCAGCGCCTGCATTGTATGTGGATGGCAGCGCTGTCCAGCACGTGTCGTTCGGGAGTGGAAAGGGGAGGGAGGGACTAGCTGGAATAGCTCTTCAGAGCATTCCCCATTATAGAGACGGTAGAGAACACTTAGACCGGCAATGTCTCTACGTAGCTGGAGAGGCTCTAAGGTCTCGGACACCTCTACATTACCGACAATATATATATAATTAGGGAATTATGTAGGAATTTCACCAAGTCATACATTTGACTTACTAAGTAAGGCGTCCGACCGATTTCGGCCAGATCGGCTAAGTGCGCAGGACTTATTATACTGCACAAGTGTGAGCGCAAGCACAAGTGCACTCTCCGTTCCCCTACCCTCATAGTTCGGTGAGACGGCAATCTGACATGACCGACGAGAAATCGGGCGCAGGACCACCAAATTAACGTGCTTTCCGAGACACGGGCGTGCAACCGGCAACTTCCTGACTACGGGCTGAGTAATTTCTTTTCAGAAAAGCTCACACAAATTTTCCCCGACCCCTAACTCGAACCGGGGACCTCTCGGTCTTTACGCAGCGTTTGCTACCAAGAGACCAACGAGGCAGTCAACCTACACTAAGGGCTTATATAAATGTTATCAGAACGTTTGACAAGCAAAGGATGACTCTATAATCTACTGTAGTCTTATTTTACGGGCCAATACACAATGTACCAGAGTAGGTTTATTACACTTTCATGTTATACAATATTTACAATAGTTAGTTTTACATGTTTAAGGTAGGATGTAGAATAAAAGCCATAAGAATAACTTACATCAGTAGCATTAGAAGTATACGCTTGACTCTCCATAGCTTCTAAGTCATCTGAGGTGTCGCGAAAAAACCAGTTCTTGAAGGGATCGTTCCCATCAGTCCTATTCGCGTTGTCTTTAGCCGGTGCTTTTACTTCGAATTTCTCCTCAAATTCATGTACGGGTATTTCATATCTTTTAGGTTCGTCTCTTTCTCTACTATTATATTTCTTTTGGTGACGAAAAAACTTCTTCTTCTCAAGCTGAACTTCACTGGTGCTTTCGAGCTTAACAGTATTCTGGCCTAGTCTTTCACTGGAATGTATGTTTCGCAATCTGAAAAAGACTTAATATTCATATTTTTGCTCAGGAGGACTTGGTCACCTTACCAATTGGGAATCAGTTTTCGTCAAAGTATTATAGTTTGTTTATCTTTATGATTTCTGACAGTAATCGAATTATGAGACTAATACAAAACTTGTGACGTAGGACTAGGATTATAGATATTAGTATATAAATTGGAGAGGGCGTAATCAAAATATCTATTCATCTAAAATGCTTACTTTTGTCTTCATACACAGATAATTTTTGACATTTTATATCATTGTTGTGTATGATTAAGTTAACAATCCACCTAACTTATCAGATGTTAATTTTTTTTGCCGCAGCATAAGGGTACTCAAACCTCTCTAATAACCAGATAACTAGAGCGAGTTTCAGTCCAACTGACGTACTTCAACGTGTAAAAACATTGCTGACTAACAAGTCTAGATCTGAGTAGAGCCTGAATAAGGTTCATTACTTGGACCGACGCACGGCGTAATTGCGACGGAACCTTTACCGCTTAAGCCTCTTTTAACACGGCAGTGAATTTTAGAGCGAGTTTTAATGCACAGGATGCAATGTTTGACTTTAAAATTTTAAACACGCAATACTGTTGTTGACCAGAAACTTTTAAATAAATAATAATTAAATATTGCACAACATCACATACATTGATCTGATCGCGTGGTAAGTAGCTTAAGCACATGTGTTACAGATATCAGAATCAACAGTGGATACACAAATATACTTAAATATATTTAATAACACACCCAGACACGGAACAAACACCGATGTTCGTCACGCAAATATTTGTCCCGAGTGGGAATCGAACCCACGACTCTTGGAACCCTAGGTAGTGAACCTGGGTCACTAACCACCGAGCCAGTCAAAACTTATGATTACGTCTGGAAGAATCCAATCAATGCATCGGCGGTAATTAAAGATATTTGCTACTGTCTTTTTTGTCGTACTTTTTCCCATATTATTATATCTTTAATTTTTCAATAATGCATCGAAATGATTATTGTTTCAATTCCGAAAAAAGTTTCTTAAAGCACTTGTGTAACGTTTTGATATCCTTTCTTGTTTCTTATGAAACGAAAGTGCATAGACACGGAACATTGTTCATTACACAAATATTTAAAACACAGGAGTACTGTGGGCTATCGAGCTAGTCAATGATCTACGAGCTGGCAATAATGACCGAATGATGCTGACTGTAGATATATACATACAGAGCACTATAACAAAGTTCGGAACGGATTATTAACAGCTTTGTCGCATGCCAACCAGTAATTGTATATATTGCATATCCATTATCTACTATTCCGTTTACTAATAATGTGTGATTTTGACTTAAATTTGGCTAGGTGAAAACGTGGTAATTGACCCTGGCTATGGTTCCAAAAGAGTATAACTTTCTTGTTTCTGACAACCGTAACACAAGAGCTTAAGCAAATTGTGTGTGATATTTATTATTAGTGACCCGCCCTCGCTTCGCTTCGGGTAAATTTTACATAAAAACCTTCCTCATGAATCACTCTGTCTATTGAAAAAAACCGCATCAAAATCCGTTGTGTAGTTTTAAAGATTTAAGCGCACATAGGGATATAGGGACAGAAAAGGCGACTTTGTTTTATACTATGTAGTGATTTTTTGTCACGATTCCAAGTCATTGTCAGCGATTCGCTAGAAGTCACAGTGTGTACTTAACTTTATGCACTTCAACTGTTAGTTAATACTGATCTGGGTTAGGTGCTCCGACTGATAAGTTTTTTAATTACGAAATGTTTTAATGAGGAAGTCTAGACGTGTCTGATGAATGACGACGAGTAATTAATCCAAATTAGTACAGCTTTAAATGGCAACTTTCAAGAGATGAAAAAGATGAGATTCCGGTGAGAAGTTTGTATTTATACTGTAAAATGTGATAGCATTAGATAATATGTCATTTGCTTATCATTTGGTTGTTGCGTCACATGTAATAAATAGCATTTGAATTAAAACAATGTCTTACTTCTTTCACGTAAGCTTTTACTAAAAGTCTTGCACATACCTATTATTGTTAATAATATTTAATATATTATTATGTTCATTAGAATAATAAATACGATTATTCGAGCTCACCTTCTCCCATTACCATGCCTTCTCCTTCTTCGCCGTTTCCTATTATTTGTTTCATCCACTAAACTTTGTAAGCTCTCTGTAGGCTTGAGCAAATCATTCGCTTCAATATTAGCACTCAAATCTGGTAACGTCTTATTTATCACAAATTTTCTAGCATTAAGCTCTTCGTCTTGTTCGTTAGTCGATAAAACTCCATTTGTAGGGGCTGGAGCAACGGTTATATTGTCTGGTATATCTTTAACTCTTATATTTTTGGAGTCACCAGTAATCTCTCTGCTGTTACTTTGAATTTTATTAGTTACATCTTCCATCTTATTAGTTATGTTAGATAATGGCACATTAAGGTACAATTCGTCTAGATTAAGTATATTGTCCGTAGATATGTTGACGACTAGAACACCGTCTTGTTCTAAACTATCGTATTCAGTGAGGTTGTCTATGGCAGTTTGGTTCGTATGTTCTAATTTACTTTGGTTGGCTGTGATTGGCGTGATGTCCATTTGACTCGGTGGTATTTTACCGTTTTTCATGAGTATTGACTTATCTAATCCTGCAGGTAAGATCTGAAAAGTATGAATGGTTATTTTTAGTAGAGCTAAAGAATTAGTGGGTGTATGTTGCATCGTTTAATTTTATGCTAGTGTAAGTAAGACAATATGCCGACGAAAGTATTCAGATAATATTTAGTTGTGGTCTTCAATTTGAAATATTTTTTTTTAATTCATAGCTAGCCTTGGATAGAGAGCTGTGGACAGGTTTGGAGGAGACCTTTGCCCAGCAGTGCGATGATACAGGTTTATAAAAACGAATATTGTATGAAATAGCGACGATTACGAAAAGTTTCGCGAACTAATTCGTTTAGAGTAATTTTAGCAAAAAATAAAATACCTTAGCAGATAGAGTGGCATCGTTGTATTTCTTCGGCTTCTCCTGCGATAAAGGCACTGGCTGCTTGGTCCTCTTCCTCAGTATATCGGTGAGTCCTTCCTCTTCCACCTGCAGTCCTTCAAGGAGGACTTCCTTCTTGAGCCTCTCGACCTCCTCTTGAAGGGACTTGTTGATTTTGTTCGAGGGCGGAGGCTTGCTGACCGGTTTGAGGTAGTCTGAATCTGGTATCGCGATGTCACCCATAAAGTTTTCTGGAAAGATTGAAAAATGAAATTTTTAATATCATAATTGGTTTGCTATTTATATTCTGAGATGTTTTTTGAAAAATTTTGAACAGGGCGTAAAAACCTATTGAATTGTATTTTATCAAAGCAACTTTAGCCTGAGACATGTATGGTTATCAGTTATAATAACTGATGTATCCCGTCTGTCTATTTGCCGTGAATGTAAACACATATATTCAAACATATATTTACAGGACGAGTCCTGTAAATATCAATTTTTAAGAACAACATTACCATAACGTACACGTAATATTTACAACGTAACATGTCTATGTGTACATTTGAATTATACGCGATTTTAGTCCGTAAGTTTTTTGTTTCGAAATAAATAAATAAAAGTTTATTTTAGTACTACAATACATAACAAAATAAGTCTATCATATACATTACAAAATTAGTCTTTAATTTTATAATTAAACACATCATCATCATCATCATCATCTTCGCGATTTCCCGGTTGCATCCTTGCGGAGCCCGGGGTCCGCTTTCCTACTCCTAGCTCTCCACTTCGCACGGTCTTCGGCATCCTTTACGGAGAGTTTGTTGGCACGCATGTCATCCACTACGACGTCAAGCCAGGCCTTCTTGGGCCTTCCCCTTCTGCCGGGACCCGGCGGTAGCGACATGGCTAGACACTTGTTCCCTACGTAGTTTGCCGGTTTCCGTAAAACATGACCGTACCAACGTAGGCGGCACTCTTGCAGTTTATCAGCGATGTCTCGGACATGAAGGCTGCCGCGAATTCGGGAGTTCTTTACGCGATCAGCTCGCGTAACTCCCGACATCCAGCGCAGCATCTTCATCTCCGTGACCCGCAGTTCCTGCTTGTGCCGCTCAAGTAATGGCCATGCTTCACTACCATATAAGAGAACAGGCCTAATGATGGATTTATAGACCTGTCCCTTCAGTTTAACCGGCATTTTAGGGTCGCAAGTGACGCCGCTCACCTCCCGCCATTTATCCCAAGCAGCAGAAATGCGTGCCTTGACGTCGGAGTCGATGTCGCCGTTCGCGTGGAGTACAGATCCCAGATACTTGAACCGGTCCGTGCGCTCGACCGTGTCTTCGCCTATGCGGACGGACATGGGATCTGTAGTGTTGCAGGCCAAGTACTCTGTCTTCGCCACGTTGAGTTTCAGACCCCCGTTCTCAAGCGATTCCTTCCATGTGTTAACACGTCTCACCAGCCGTCCCCTGTCCGAGTCCACCAGCGCGATATCGTCAGCATACATAAGTAGCCATGGTGGCTGCTCATGGTGGTCTCTGATGCTGTCTGACAATACGTCTAATATCAGGCTGAAGAGGAACGGACTCAGGACGGAGCCTTGGTGTACTCCGACGGTTATGCGGAAGGGCAAAGTGTCGCCAACAGCGGTCCTAACTACAGAATCGGAATCACAGTACATGTCTCTAATGATATCAACATACGTTTCTGGCACTCCCTTGGACCTCAGGGCCCACCAAATCATCGCACGCGGAACACAGTCGAAGGCCTTCTCCATGTCCAGAAATAGGAAGTGGAGAGGCGTGTTCTTTGTCCTGTATTTCTCCATGATGATTCTTAGGGCAAAAACGGGGTCCATAGTCCCGTGACCGTTGCGGAAACCATATTGACATCCAGAGACACTGCACTCCTGACGGATTCGAGAGTCCACTATCCGCTCGAATAGTTTCATGGTGTGGGACATGACCTTTATACCGCGATAACTACCGCACTCCTGCACTGATCCCTTGCCCTTGAAGACCGGGGTGATAACACTCAGTCTCCATTGGCGAGGAATCCTGCCGGTGCTGAGTATGCGGTTATAAAGGTCAGTTAGGATGCCCACACCACGACCACCCATTGCCTTCCAGGCTTCGATGGGGACTCCATCGGCTCCGACAGCTTTCCGATTCTTCATGCGGCGAAGAGCATTCTCTACTTCTTCAGGCGTTACCGGTGGCACGAGTCCAAGATTCGGAGGGAGGTCCGGTGGCTGCACTTCTCTATGCTGTTTATTTAACAGCTCGTGGAAGTAAGAGCGCCATCTCTCCTTCACCGCGAGGTCCTCGCATAGTAGGTCACCGTGGGGGTCTTTAACACAGCGGCACATGGAGATATCCTGTGCCGCTTTGACCCTAGAACGTGCCAATCTATAGATAAGCTTCTGCCCCTCAGACGATTCCAGCCTATCGTAGAGCGGCTGTAGGTGGGCTCGCCTGGCTCTGGCAACAGCTTTCTTTGTTGCACGTTTTGCGGACCTGTATGCGTCGCGATCTTCGGGAGAGTTGGACGCTTGCCACTTTTTAAAGAAGGCTTTCTTCACCCTAGTCTCCCTCTGGACTGCGTCGTTCCACCACCAAGTCTCCTTGTCAAATTTGCGTCCACCCTTAGACGTGCCAAGCACTGACTTCGCCGCTTCGGTTATGGTTGCCTGAATCCTGTCCCAGTGGTTCTGAACTGATTCGCTCTCAGCCTCAGCGCACTTGTCGCCGATAGCTGAGACGAACACCTGGGATTTGTCTTCGTCAAGCCGCCACCACCTTATTTGACGCCGACAGCGCTCAAAGCTTTTGGCTTTGGGCTTCACGCAGAGATCCATGACAAGTAGACGGTGTTGTGCAGTGAGACTCTCTCCGGGTATGACCTTGCAGTTGACTACTTTGCCGATGTGGTGCCTCCTAGTGAGTAGGAAGTCGATCTGGGTAGCGTGCCGCCCACTCCTGTAGGTGATTAAATGTTCAGGCCTCTTCTGGAAAAACGTGTTCACAATAGCCAGGTCGGCAGCCGAACACAACTGGAGGATGTTCTCCCCTTCAGTGTTGCGTCTGCCGAACCCATAGCCACCATGTACACGCTCGAACTCCTCAGGCTCCTCACCCACATGACCGTTCAGATCGCCCCCAGCACGACTTCCTGAGATGGTGAGATTCCCCGCAGCACCTCTCCAAGTCTATTCCAGAATGAAGTCTTTTCGGTGTCGCTGCAACCAGCCTGTGGAGCGTATGCGCTTATCAAGTGGGTCGTAACCCCTTCGATAAGCACCGTTACGTCCATTAAGCGGTCGCTGTAGCGTTTCACCTCCAACACGTCATCCTGCAACTCCCCGGACAGCACTACCGCAACCCCGTTCTCCCCACTAGGTGCTCGTGTGTAGATCAGCTTGTAGTCATTCCCAATGGCCCGGGATCTGCTGCCTTTCCACCGAGTCTCCTGCAGGAACGCCACTGCCACCCTCCGCCTGGTGAGTACGTCGGCCAGCTCTCTCGCGCGACCGGTAAGCGTGCCCACGTTCCACGTCGCGAAGCGGAGTTTCCGTGGGGTTGGGGCTAACTTCTTTAGCCGCGTCCGTCCCCAACGCGGTAGCCCTCGCCCACTTGCCACAGGAGTCGGGCGAAACTCCTGCGCGCCGTTTTGCGGCGGCGCCCTATTCCTGGCACTTTTCTTGATATTTCCTTCCATTTAATGTGGCGTGTTTCACTTTTACGGGAGCGACTGCCGTCCGACCACCCAACCCCGGAGGGAAAGCTGGTGCCAGAGCCTCGTTCGTTGGTCAGCAGGGGTACGTACTTGCACGTGAGGTTGGCTTGGGCCCAAAGATCTTGGTAGGGCCCCATTCCCCTATATAATTAAACACAAACATAATTATATGGCGGAAGACTGGAGTCTGAAATGATGTATTGAAACTTAAAATGATTGTGTGTTTGATTAATGATTTTCTTAAAAGTCGTAGTTTCGAACACGTGACGGTATTTTTTTTTATGAATAATACGATACGAGTCATGTACCTACTGTGTGGTTAAGTTATTTATAAACCGTAGTAAATATTGTGCCATTTGCAACGCATCTTATCTTGAAAGGTGAACTTTTTATTTGTATTCCCAGAGGTCGAGTATACTCGCCCTTTCTTGATAATTTGGCTTATGTCAACGCTTCATTAAGTAATTCTTAGTAATCATGAGTATTCCACGAATACTAATTGTCGTTCACACGTTCTTTGTCTTTTCAGCGTCAAATGTAAGTTTAAAATTTATTTTGAAAGTGTTTATGTGTAAACTGCTCTTAAAAATGATTGATAACTTGTGTAATTTTCTTATTTTAACTAGAAATTTTATGTTATTTAATTTCAGATAAATAAAACTACAAGGGCAAGATTTGACCGTGACCGTGAAACGTTCAACAGGTTTCTAATATTAGATTTTAAAATGAAACCGCTACAAAATTTAACGAGATTTGTTTGCAAAAGGACACTGGATGAATTTTTGGGTGGTTATGACTATGAGCGAACAGAAAAGTTCATGCAAGTGTGTAAATAACTAATAGTGTAGGCTAACACTTTTATATAAATGTTTTTAAATTATATATGTGAATGTATGTATGTATGTATATATGTATGTATGTGTATGTTTGTATGTGTATATATATATATGTATATATATAAATAATATATATGTAAATGAATATATATATGTATATATATTGTGTGAGTGTAGCTACGCAGATCACTATATCACTATACTACATGTTATGTATTCATTACAAATATGCACACGTCATTTTTCAATATATAAATAATATTATATTTTATATGTATGGTCATTATTGTTTTATATGTACTACAGATACGAAAATATATAAATTATATATACTTATACATAATTACATATGTCGGTTCACAAAATATTTTACATAATTTTAAGTGTTATATAAGTGTATATTTACTTAACTAGATGATGTGTAAACGTTGAACAAATCTTCGCCTATTTCTGTGGTAAAACTATAAATGTTATGGAACTAAAAAATGTGCAATATCTGTTTGTTTTGCGTATACTACACGGAGCGCCCGAGTCCTTATCGCTTTCTTTTGTCTAATACAATGGGGCGCTCACCGGCGCGCGCGCACCTCTTTTGTTCTAATACAAAAGAGTTTAACATTCACAACTTAAATAATTTTAGACATTTTTTTTTTCTCTCCGCAGAAAAAAGGCACTTAATTATTTTGTCTTAAGGATGGTAATCCCGGAGCGTGAATCTTACCTTGCCGTAACACAGTTTGTAACTAGCACGGAAGGTAATGAATTACTTCTTCTGTATACCTCCAACATTATGAACAATTTTGTATGATTTTGTTTTTTGCTCGTTGTGCCTAATCTCATTATGAATGTATCGAATTTTGCCTATACGATCTATAAAATAATTGTAAATCACGGTAATCATTGTGAAGTACCTTTATACGCTACTGTTTACGTACCGAACGTTTGTAACAAAGTCATATTTGGTATTATTGATTAGTGCACAGCATCTTTATAAGTTTAGTTATTTTAATATTATGTACCTATGTAAGTGGTATACTTTGTAAATTTCTTTTGGATAATAAACTTTATTATTATTATTATTATTATAATATGTTCATAATAGAATTTAATTCTTAAATCTCAGTTTTACATAAATTGTGTAATGTCCGCGCATATAATAGACATTAGTGAAATCTGAATGGCAAGTCAACATTACCGTTGGTATAATGTTGAGTTGCATATTGAAAATGAAAAAAACCTTTATTAGATCCCACAAAATGCTTCGACACTCATTCACTGTATGACGAAATTGAAGCAATAAACAAAACTACATTTTCAAATGCAACAAAAGCGTAATTCAGCTGAATTACGACAAAGCACGCATTGGCGCATTAGCGAATGCACCGAGCGTACATCATTACGCCCGCTGATGGTAAGGTCGCCAGACTTCCTGGATAACACGGATTTGTCCTAGTTTAGGAGATGTTAAGGATATAATTAGGTACATGAGGCTGAACAAAATGCGCCTATATACGTCCCCACTGCTAGGGCACGGGCGACGCTGACCAAGTGCGGGTTGGTCGACTACACAACCTTACATTTTTTTCGCAGGTGTGCAGATTTCCTCACGATGTTTTCCTTTACCGTCAAAGCGTCGAATAAAAGTACGTATGAATTTTAAATTTGTTAAATACAGTGGTGTACAGTCAGCCAAAAATGTGGTCTACCACCCTACTTTTGAGATTCGTTTGAACGTCATGAAGCAACAAGGTCAATTTTCCCTGGCAAAAAGATTGTGTTAGTGACTTTTATCAACCTTAGCGATCGTTACATCTAGTAGAAGCTTTCGTCAAAAATGGTAGTAGTCCAGTCAAAATAGACAAAAATAAGTGCTAACTTAGACAAAATTCGCATAGAGCTGAAAATTGCCAGAGACGTTAAATACATCATAATAAACGAAATATCAAAAATCCCCATCAATCCTACTTCTGCAAAAAAAATTATTCAAGGTCAAAAGTATAAAATTAAGGATTTTTCCATATTTCTCGAAAACAGTAAGTATTATCGTAAAAATAGGTCAAACAAAAGTTGTAGATCATAAAATTTTCTACAAAAATGGTCCAGTCACTTTTTCTTTTCCGACTTACCATTCGCGAGATATCGTGGTTTTAATCATTAGAAAATTCATATTTTACATAATATGCATTCATCTGTTGATATCGTTTTTGATCGATATATGACCTGGAATAGGTTCACTACGGTAACCACGTTAAAAACCGCCCAAGTGTGAGAAAAAAAAAACATAGGTTTTGTATGAGAACCCACGTTACGTTGGTTTCATGTTGTTTCTAGTATTAGATGTTATAGAGGCAACTGAGATACGTTTGAAAATACAACTTTTTCAACTTTGTGCATCGCTATATGTCTGAAATGGTGAATCTTAGGAACAAAGTGTTTAGACATTTTTTATAGATAATTACGTGATAAGTAATTTTGTCATACATACTTTTATGATAAAACTTACCGTTTCGCTCAAAAGTGCATAAAACTGATATTTGTGACATTTGACCTTGATTATTTTTTGCACACGTGGGATCGATGGGGACTTTTGACAGATTATTTGTAATAGTGTTCCCAACATTCATGCCAATTTTCAGCTCTATGCGAATTTTTCCTAGGTTAAATGTCTATTTTGACTGGACTATAGACTGCATTCTTGGCTTGGAAACGATATGTGAAGGTATGGAACCCCTACCAGGATATGTTCGCGCGGGTGATCCGATCACGCGGTTGGTCCGGTCGGGTCAACGACCGCAATAATGACGTCAGATTTCAATAATGACGTCACTAATGACCGATACTATTTAGGCGGATTGTCCGATTTCTGATTAACTGCTAATGTTTATCATCACTTACTAGTGACCTCGATTTGAGTGAATTTTTCATAAAAAACCTTCCTCTTACATCCCTTTATCTATTAAAAAATACATTGGGTTATAGGGACAGAGAAAGCGACTTTGTTTTATGCTATGTAGTAATTATCAGGATTATAGTAGTGATCTAAATATAACTATTTAGAGATCCGACTACTCGAGAGCTATTTGAAGATTGATAAGATTAATAATAAACACATTTTTTAAATTTAGTGAGTTTAGGTTAGTTTTGCTCAGGTATTTGTAATATATGTAAAGCTTTGAAAATAAATATAAATAAATAACTATTTAACACTATATTAATCCGTGATATAAGTTATATTTAAAACTAACGGCCGCCTACGACTTCATCCGCGTTGAAATAGTCGACCACGCTGGCCAAGTGCGGGTTGGTCGACTACACATCCTTAGAATTTCTTCTTTGGTGTGCAGGTTTCCTCACGATGTTTTCCTACACCGTTAAAGCGTCGGTTGATGGTACATATGTATATTTCAAATTAGAAAAACACATTGGTCTAAATATTTGTCTTTATGGGTCTACACGCGTTAATAGGAGTAGCAAATTACATAGCTACTTACTGCCCGACGTTTCGACTGGGTTACACCAATCGTGGTCGCGAGCGAACTGGCGCTGCCCGTCTTCGTCTGCCATTGCGGTTGTGAATATCTTGATCCACCCCGGAACCAGCACTAATGTCATTAGTACAGCTACCCACATTAGTCCGACACACAACACTCACTGCATCCGGGTTGATTTTAGACGTAACATTCCGCGGTATGCACTTATTAATCACTGGATTCCATGCCGACGATAATTTAAATCCATCTTCCCTATTGAAATTCTTGTGCTTCTTTATTTCAATAGCTTCTCGCACCATTCTTGTATGATAGTGACGATCTGTGGAGAGGACCTTCGGGTCATGTAGCTCCATCCAGTGATTAGTACCCATGTCTAATAGGTGCTCAGCCACCGCAGACTTGTTCGTTTGTCGATTTTTAACAGCTGCAATATGTTCTTTCACCCTCACGGCTATAGCCCGTTTGGTTTGTCCAATATAAGAACTACCACAACTGCAATCGATTTTATATACACCCGGAGATTGGAAGGGAATTACGTCTTTCGGTGTCCGCAACATTTTAGACATTTTATATAACGGAGTATATACAGTCTTAATGGAGTATTGTTTCAGAACTGTTCCAATCTTATCCGTTATACCTCTTATGTAAGGCAAAAATGCTGATTGCCGATTAACCCCAGGTTCCCCTCCTTTGTATTTTGCCTTCTAGTCCACCCCGGCGTCCCATATCCGTTGCGTTTCAGTACCTCCTGAACATGCACGAGCTCTGCCTGTATATGCTCAGGGTCACACAGTTCATACGCTCTATTCATTAACGACGACACAACAGATTGAAGATGTCTGGGGTGGTGGTGTGAAGAGGCATGCAAATACCTGTCAGTGTGTGTGGGTTTCCTGTATACAGAGTGAGCCAGGGTCCCATCCTGTTTCGCACAAATTTTAATATCTAAGAAGGCCAAGGATCTATCCTTCTCCAGTTCAAATGTAAACCTTATTTTTGAGTGTAACGAGTTCAAATGCGACAAATATTGTTCGATCTCCAGTTGACTACCGCTGATGATGCAAAATACATCATCAACGTACCTCTTCCACAGTTTCACAGTACAAGGTCCATTGCGTAATGCCTGGTTTTCGAAATGCTCCATCTAGATGTTGGTAATAACCGGCGCTAAAGGGCTGCCCATTGCCACTCCGTCGATCTGAAGGTAGTACTGCTCCCTGAATAAAAAGTAATTTCCGTCTAAACAATTTTTGGATCAGAACAATGTACTCTTTAGGCAACTCATGGTCTTCCAGTTTACATTTAATGACCTCAAGGCACTCCTTTAACGGGACATTAGTAAAAAGCGATTCGACATCGAAACTAACCATTATGTCTCCGGGTTCTAGCCTGATGTTCTTTATAATGTCCCGAAAATGATAAGAATCTTTCACAAAGACGGTGTACCCCCAACTAATGGCTGCAACACTCCAGCTATATGTTTCGCCAGGTCATAGGTCGGCGAGTCGATCTGGCTTACAATCGGTCTTAACGGAACATTACATTTGTGTATCTTAGGCAAGCCATATAGTTTAGGCGGTTGAGTAGGTTTAGGCCTGTGCAAGTTATTGAACTCGTCTTCTGTGAAAATATCTTTGTGCTGGTAAATTAAGGTCCGGATCCGTCTTGTCACTCTGGCGGTAGGATTATATGACACCTGCTTATATACATTCGTATCGGACAACAAACACCTCATCTTAGAAACATAGTCTTCGGTATTCATCACTACCGTGGCATTTCAGTTCTGTATACAGGAAACCCACACACACTGACAGGTATTAGCATGCCTGTTCACACCACCACCCCAGACATCTTCAATCTGTTGTGCCGTCGTTAATGAATAGAGCGTATGAACTGTGTGACCCTGAGCATATACAGGCAGAGCTCGTGCATGTTCAGGAGGTACTGAAACGCAACGGATATGGGACGCCGGAGTGGGCTAGAAGGCAAAATACAAAGGAGGGAACCCGGCGGTTAATCGGCAATCAGCATTTTTGCCTTACATAAGAGGTATAACGGATAAGATTGGAACAGTTCTGAAACAATACTCCATTAAGACTGTATATACTCCGTTATATAAAATGTCTAAAATGTTGCGGACACCGAAAGACGTAATTCCTTTCCAATCTCCGGGTGTATATAAAATCGATTGCAGTTGTGGTAGTTCTTATATTGGACAAACCAAACGGGCTATAGCCGTGAGGGTGAAAGAACATATTGCAGCTGTTAAAAATCGACAAACGAACAAGTCTGCGGTGGCTGAGCACCTATTAGACATGGGTACTAATCACTGGATGGAGCTACATGACCCGAAGGTCCTCTCCACAGATCGTCACTATCATACAAGAATGGTGCGAGAAGCTATTGAAATAAAGAAGCACAAGAATTTCAATAGGGAAGATGGATTTAAATTATCGTCGGCATGGAATCCAGTGATTAATAAGTGCATACCGCGGAATGTTACGTCTAAAATCAACCCGGATGCAGTGAGTGTTGTGTGTCGGACTAATGTGGGTAGCTGTACTAATGACATTAGTGCTGGTTCGGGGGTGGATCAAGATATTCACAACCGCAATGGCAGACGAAGACGGGCAGCGCCAGTTCGCTCGCGACCACGATTGGTGTAACCCAGTCGAAACGTCGGGCAGTAAGTAGCTATGTAATTTGCTACTCCTATTAACGCGTGTAGACCCATAAAGACAAATATTTAGTGTAATGGAACGCGAAAGTCTAAAATCGTACAAAACACATTGGTACCTGGCGGGGTTTGAACTGGCGACCTCTCGCATGGCAAGCAACGACCTTAAGCACTCGGCCATCGACGCTTTTCATATCCTAGTCACATAGATATCATTATATGTTTTGCTTCTTTTTATGGCATCAGTTATGGGATAAAGTAATAAACCCTTTGCAGATTTCCCAAGAGGAAATTATTATTTTCATTTCTTAATATCCGCTGTCTATTTTTGGATCGTATTGTATTATATCTCATTCTCCTAAAAAGAACATGTGACTGATAATTTTATTAGGACATTTCAGTAGAAGAGTGATGAATATGAATGCCAATGGACGTAATAGTAAAGGAAAGTCGAAGAAGACATAAGGATTGGATGGAAGTGGATGAGTAAGATATTTGGACCAATTCTGTAATAGAAGTGGTAAAATTGAATCATCAACTTATTTCTATTTTCTATCTACATAAATTCTGAAATCTGTGTAGGAGTTAATAGAAAAAAATAGGCTATAATCCCGGGCTCTTCAGGCGGGGTGTGAAACGACATTGAAGCAGGTGAGTGCGACAGGTTCACTATGGTCTATTGTGCCTGTCGACCTCGTATGTGGATCTCACTACCGCTTACCATCAGGTGGAGTGAGGTCATCTTGTAAGGCTTTTATAAAAAAAAGGCTTATTAATCTCTCCTAACCTGCGAACTGCTGCAAACAAGCCAAACTGTCGGAGTCCAGTGCTAATCTCTTAGCCCCAGTCCCGTAGTTGGCCTATGTAATCAAATTCAATCCTACCCGATCGGGCCATGAATATTCACGGTGTGGCGCTATCGTAAACTGTGTTGTACAATGCGTGTCGTGTAAGCATGCATACACAATTAATTAATGGCCGGCCAGCGATGGGCAACAGCTGCGACGGCGGCCATTAAATTTTACGATCTTGGTACATGGGTGACGGGGGTAGTAGTGCAATGGTTGCTATGGTTTCGGAAATTTTAAGCAGCTTTACTGTCATGGTTACACTACACACATTAAAATTAGGGGTGAGAGCCATCCGCTCTCCCGCAAGTCCGGTGATGATGACGAGGCTACTCCAAGCCATCATCGTATGTCAGTAAAAGAAACACGTTAATAATAGTTAGTTACGGATATTTACCACGTGTTACTGATTTTTCCACGCTTGCAACAATGTTTATGCAATACATGGCAAATATCGCGGCCGTTTTTTTTTTCTAATTTGAAATAGGTTCGATCTTAATTACTCCAAGAACCTATGCGCTTAAAAGAAAATTTCAATCATATGAAACTCCATGTTTAGGGACTGCATAAATATTTTTTATTTATAACTGCTAAGTTAGTGTGTGAACGAGATTTTCAGAAGGTTGTGGGTTCGAATCTTTGCGCCGCAATGGAGAAGTTAATTTTTTTTATCAACTGAACACTGGAATGCTGCTCTAACATTAGCTCGTGCAAGCTTTAACATAGCTTCGGTAGTTCTATAAATTTATTAGTATTAAAAATCTTTGCATTAGTCCGATTTTAGAAGTTCAATAGGGAAAGTTGGTCTTTGTTTGGTCAGTTGAAAACTACTAGTTCGTTTTGGCACTTGACCAAATCTATACTTACGGGTTTATGATTTTGCGATGGTAAAAGCTGTTAGGAGAAAATGTAGGCTTTAAAAATATATTGCTAGCTTTAGCGAGAGTGGTTTGCGTGGTAGAGAACACTGTTTATAGTCCGTATTTCATTTTTATATCCCAAATTACAATAACAGTACTATTGAAATGGTGTTCAGCTTTCAAATAGCTGCAAGCTATTAAAAATTTAGGGGTGACAGCCATTCGCTCTCCCATCAGTCCGGTAATGATGACAAGGCTACTCCAAGCCAACATCGTATGTCAGTTAGGAAAAAATAAAAATTCAGAATTTATTGCGTGCGCTATTAACCGATCTCTTGAAAATAACATAACTTTACAAAACGAGTTACGTTCAAACAACCGTAAAGTTTGCGACATAAAATTTCGATTTTACGCCCTTTTTATGATCGCCAGTGGAACGGGCGACAATACAAGCAAAGAGATATGGACATCGCAAAATGTATCGTTTACTGACAACGTTTAGATAAACACTCATATTTCCTGTATCTTAAACGGAAATGGTCCAGAAACTCTTCCCATAGGTAAGTATGCGGATTTTCTTTTAGGGGTGAGAGCCATCCGCTCCCCCGCAAGTCCGGTGATGATGACAAGGCTCTTCCAAGCCATCATCGTTAGTCAGTCAGGAAAAAAAAAGCGGATTTTCTTAAACATCCTTGTACCCGAAAAGTAAGATAAACTAGAATAGTGATTAAACGTGAATATTTAACTCTAGAAGTGTTAAGCTTAGAGCTTAAATAGTAAGCTTTTGCGTTGTAGAAACCTACCATTACTGTACAGGTAAGTATTTTGTTCCAGTGAAATCAAAGGCAATTCAATATAATGGCACTATATTTTTTTTCTGGAGCTACCCGCGTTACTACACTCCCAATAGTTTTCTCACGCGATTTAAAATACAGGTACTGATCGCCCCCGTCTTACAAAATCAGCGCCATTTAAAATCTAATCCTGTAATTGTTTTTGGGACGACAACCCCCAAAAATAACATCATATCCTTCTCCATACTCTTATATACCTCATCATCATCATCAGCCCATATACGTCCCGACTGCTGGGACACGGGCCTACCCTAAAATAAGGCGCTAAGGCTTTAGTCAACCACGCTGGCCAAGTGCGGTATGGTTGACTACACAACCTAAGAATTTTTCGTAGGTGTGCAGGTTTCCTCAAGTTGTTTTCCTTCACCGTTAAAGCGTCGAATGATGGTACATATGAATTTCAAATTTGAAAAACACATTGGTACATGGCTTATATACCTATAAATGCAATATTTCAAGAACATTTATTTAATTAGAACGTTAAAAGGTTGACCTATTCAAACACATACTCTCATTTATAATATCAGTAACGGTTACCTATTAAATATAAAGTATAGGTGCACGTCTATACTGGATTAAATGGAATTATGTATAGTGGAGTGCCTCGCCTCTCATTGCATAAAGCACTGCACATCTCCCGGGCATTGATCATCTTTAATTACCGCTCACCGCATGTAGCACTCAAACTACGTACTGATCCAACGTGCATCCTAATAGGACGAGTCAGGAAACCCGATCTGCAAAATGTTTTGGGTTCCCACCGATATATTTTCTGGTTTATTTAACTGAAACCACAGGGTCTCACCCCATTACCATGCTAGTCATAGCACCAGCATGGTGATGGTGAACCTTTAATAAATAAATAAATAATAATAATAAATATTACACAACGTCACATACATTGATCTGATCCCGTGGTAAGTAGCTTAAGCACTTGTGTTACGGAAATCCGGATCAACAGTGGATACACAAATATACTTAAATATATTTAATAATACACCCAGACACGGAACAAACACCGATGTTCGTCACACAAATATTTGTCCCGAGTGGGAATCGAACCCACGACTCTTGGAACCGTAGGTAGTAAACCTGGGTCACTAACCACTGTTCGAACGAGCCAGTCCTTGAACCTTTCTCTTGAATCTATTAAAAAAAAAACCGCATCAAAATCCGTTGTTTAGTTTTAAAATTTAAGCATAGGTATAAGAACAGACAGATACGGGAAGCGACTTTGCTTTTTTAAATACTATGTAGTGATTTATTAAGGTTGTTCTCCCCAGCCCCATCGGCTTCCCGTCGTTGTGGCATATGCTGAGACTGGGACCTAGTTGACCACTATTCTATCTTGTGTTCTATGGAGTTTCTTCTTTCTTTTTTTGGTGTTGTTTATCTGTTCTTTTTTTGGGTTTTGTTTATCTGTGGTCAATAAATGCATTTTATTATTTTTTTTTCTCTACTATAATGTGTGCAACGCACATCGATGCATTAATATCATGAAGACGTCGCGTTCTGATTAAATTATACAATGCACAACAGCCCGGCGTCGCTCAGGAACGGAGCGGAGTTCATACTGTTGCGATGACGCTATCGATTAATATTCGATTCGATACTGAGAATCGAGACATAAAGCAGAACCGAGATATTTGCAATGTGCATTCTGCGGTTGTATAGAAAACTGGTAGGTAAAGTTAGTACAGAGTCTTCTTCTCATCATCAGCCCATAACGTCCCCAATGCTGAGGCACGGACCTACCTAAAACTAGGGCGATCAGGCCTTAGTTAACCACGCTGGCCAAGTGCGGGTTAGTCGACCACACATCCATAAAATTTACCTTCACCGTTAAGGCGTCGAATAATAGCACATATGAATAAAAATTTAAAAACCAGTGGTACGTGGGCGGGGTTTGAACTGGCGACCTTGCATGGCAAGCAACGATCTTAACCACTCGCCTATCGACGTGTTTTCTTGGTCTGATATTGTTCTATTCTATTCTATTATATTCCTCTAATATTTGTACTAAGTATTAAAAGTGGTATTCATTAATTAAAAGCTTTGATTGTTGCTTTGAAACTGATATCTTTGATGTTCTTGGGGAAAAGGATTTTGATAATGTAGGTCAAACAAAGAAGAAAATAATTGTTGACACCTACTTTATTCGATGACACTCAATTTTCGATAAAAAACCATTAAAACTTTTCAAAACGGTCATTACTATGTGTAAGTAAATATAAAAAAAAACGTGTAAAGTGTAATATAAAACAAACATTACAGACATAAGCCACTAGAAGAATTAACTATATAAATAATTCTGCTGTACGTGTGAAAGTCATTGAACTTCTAAACAGCTTGACCGATTTAAATGATTTTTTCTGTATTCATTTGAGTGGCGCCCTGGATGTTTTAGATTTACAAATCAGCTCGGCAGATAGCGCTGATTGCTTGAAAAAGCATGTGATCTCGGAAACGGCACTAACAATTTAGCTGAAATTTGATATGCGGGGGTTTTCGGAGACGAGAAATCGATCTAACTCAGTCTTATGTCTGGGGAATATACCCGAAGCGCAGCAAGGGCAGGTCACTAGTATATATGTCGTGGCCACATCGTAGAATTGCTCATTTCATGAAATTCAAAATTCAAAAAAAAAAAATTCAAAAAAAAAATTCAAAATCATTTATTAGACAACTCGTAAGTACAAAGCACTTTAAAAACGACAAAAGAAAGAAATCAATGAATTCTTACAGTGTTGGTCGAGGTTATTCAATCTAGACACGCGGTAGCGTGTCAAGCCATGTTCAAGAAACAGAACTGGCGAGCCGCACCGTGTGTAATATTACACGAACCATTTTGGAGCTACTTTTGAACCCCCTCATAAATCAAAAACTATTTCACATAAACGTATCAAATTTGGCTCATATATTGTGACTTGCGAGATAAATATGTGTTCTAAATTTCATAAGCTTATCTCAAACAGTTATTTAGATATTAATGTCCAAAAATCCTAGTTTTTATCATTGACCGACCGACAGATCAAAAATTCTAACCCAGTTCCAAATGACCTAGAGAGTTAAAATTTGGTATGCAGATAGGTAATTACATGAATACAAAGGAATAAATAAAAAACTGGCAATTTTTTAATAATTAGATTGGGTTCTATTATGAACGCTTAACATAAATACCTAATTAGTGCCTAATTACGCCTATATACCGGGGAAGGCAGAGCACTAAGTATATATTTAGGTACGCTTACTTATTTACAATCTACAAAAAGTAATGATATCCAATCAAAAACATACATATGTGAAATGAGAGCCAAGTTGAATATTATGATAATTGCCTTGGTTGTTGACTTCAACGACAAAAGAAGTGAGATCTAAATGGGTGCCAAGTTCAATGGTCAACCCTGAAATTTATTTATAAGTAACACTATAACATACCTATCATATCTTCTTATAACATAAGATAATGTATGGTGGTAGCCTATGAAGGTCTGTCTTGGCTAGTTTCTATAAACCTACCAACGTATTATTATGTTCGCTCGCTAGTTTCTACCAACAATCCAAATTTTCGGAATTATAAAATAAAAACCGACAAATACTTGTAGGCTTAGAACTTGCGACGGCTATAATTCATATATGAAAACTAGCTATAAGACAGACCTTCATAGGCTACCACCATACATTATCTTATGTTATAAGAAGATATGATAGGTATGTTATAGTGTTACTTATAAATACATTTCAGGGTTGACCATTGAACTTCAACAACCAAGGCAATTATCATAATATTGAACTTGGCTCTCATTTCACATTTATGTTTTTGATTGAATACAATGATTCTATGATACCCACACTAGAATCAATCTGTATCGTGGGTGTCCATACGATTTACTTAAAGTTAGCGGCCTCATGTGACATCATTACATGGAAATGATTGGCCATTTCATGAAATGATTGCCCATTTCATGAAATATTTCACTGTCCATTGGCCATTTCATGATATGGCCAGGTCAGATCAATGATAAGAAATCGTTTGACGATTGGGCCAGCTAGACGCACTGCCATTTCATGAAACGATCAATCTCATTCGATCATATCGTGGAATTGTTTCGTTGACTTTACCGGTAGAGTGCCTGAGTTGCCATACCAATTAAGCACTTTGTGCAAATATGCTAAATTTGCACATTTACATTTGTTTAGCATATTATTTTATCGTTCATTTTAGAATAGCATATTTTTAGCAAAAAATATTTTTTATAAAATTCATGTAATTTTTAAAGTAGGTACATTTAATTTTAATTCGGACAAAATTGTCGGAAGTTTGCCTATTTTAGGCAGTAAATATACTTTTTTGGCAACACTGGTTGTTTTTGTGCAGTTTGTGTCAAAATGGCGGCTCTTGTTTTAAACAAAGACGAATTTTCTCAGAAAAAATGCGAATAATTCTTTATAGAAAGTTAAAATGAAAGATGAAGAATTCGATGAAAACGTATTAGAGTATGCGTATCAAAATTGATCCTGGTTTTCATTTAATATTTTATAGTAGCCCTCTTTTTACGATATGGCCAAACGTGGGTGACAAAATCGCTAAACGTTTATCGATTAATGATTTGGTCACCATTGGTTGGCCACTTCATGAAACGTGAACACTTCACGAAATGCCCAACCATTTCATGAAATGATCAATTCAGCGATGTTGCCACGACATATACATATAAAGACTAATGACCCGCCCTCAGGTATATTATTCATAAAAACCTTACTCTTAAATTCCTCTACCTACTGAAAAAAACCGGATCAAAATCCGTTGTGTAGTTCAAAAGATTTAAGCATACATAGGGACAGACAGACGGAGGAAGCGACTTTCCTTTACACTAGTGATTTAAAAATAAATAGATAAATATTATAAGATTAATTATAATCAGGCATAGGCATGCCTGATTATAGGTAGGTATACTTAGGTTTATGAATATATTAGAAAACTGAAACTGTCCGGGATATTTACCATGTTGTTTTGTTCAGTCGGAAAGTTTCAGTTTTCTAATGTGAGTAAATATGACAGTTTAAAATTAAGTATGAATATATAGAGACTTCTCCCAAGCAATATTCAATACCTAACATTGAAAAGCACGTTGTTTCTATGTGAACCCTCGAATGCCCGTAGTTTATCGCATTCCCCGCAGTGACGTCACGCTTCAGTACACCGGCAGGGAAACGGGTTCGAAGAAATATATCGCTAAATAAATAGGGAATCGTGGTTTTGACGTTTTTTTCACTCGAAAGCTTTCGTTGCTATTAGGGCGGTTGTCGGACGTATATTTTGCGATAAGTGACGTAATGGATTTTACGGTGGTCATGATAGGTCTACAATTTTTTTATTATACAAGACGACGTATATAAAAAAATGAATGCTTCAGGATATTTTCTATGTTGTTTTATTTTAATGAGTTGACGCGTGATTACGGCGCTTGCAACAGTGCCGAAATATCGGGAGCTCATTAAATTGTAACAACATGACAATTATCCCGGACATTAGTTTTCTAATTTGTGTAACCATGACAATTCAAAGTATTAAGTATTAGAGTTGCGTACATTTGAATAAAATATTACGCGAGATGTAAAAAATTAAAGTAAAAATCACTGTATTAAATCCCGAAATAAATAAGTTTACAGAATATTTCTACTCTTGTGACATATATTTATCTATGTATTTTAATAACATATACATCTATATTTGTTAATATTATGTTTATATTGCACTAAGTCTTCGTTTTAGGATTGTTTATATAATTACAACCAAACTAACGGTCCGACAATATTCAACTAACATCTTGTCTCCTCATTTCTTGTCTCCACTTCAGAGCAGAATGGTTCCACTGCTCCCTAAAACCCTTCAAGAGACAGCCACTTTCGTACAGCGCTCTCAGACAAGGCATTTCGTAATGCATTCGCATACCGTTTATCTGTAGTTCCTGCTAAGAAGCAGACTATTCACTTCTTAAGTACCCTAGGAAGTGCAGTTACGTGAATTTCCGTTACGTAGCGGAATAGTGTTACACGGTTTTGCATGTTTAATGCAACTAATGTAGTTAATGTTCATATGTAAATTTTATCTATATAATGTGAAAGCAAAGTAAATAATCTCCTATTTTTGACGAACTCGCTCAAATAGCCGCTGACTATGCATTTTAATCAAACATACACTAACTACGTCTTAATTGATAAAAGAAAAAAGTTTTGTCATCCAGTTTGCTTGAGTTTGTACGATTGATTCACACAAATTACTTTAATATAAAGAATCTGTAAATGTACATTTGCTACACAAGAAAGAGCTACGAGAAACGTAGCAATCATTTTCCGTAGTTCATTGGCGTAGCTTTGCTCGTAGCCTTCGTAGCAACAATTTAAGACACTTGACACTCCAAACGAAAGAGAAAGCCTCCCCAAAATAGAATCAAAATTGAATCACGTCCTCGATTCACGGCTCAAATCGAATAAAGGGTTACAACGGAGCCCTATTTTTGCCAAACACCGAAACTTTAGAGGATTCCAATAACCTTGTAGGGTTTGTAACCTAAATACAAGAGTACAGTTGGTAACAGAAAAAGCTACACATTTAGGGCTAATATTAGTTGAAAGGGCGGATATCTGAAATTGTAAAACGATGGGAGGCTTTTGGTTTCTTCTTTATAAAATAGGCATCAAATTGACAAATTGCGTGTTTAAAATCAAGACTCTACAAGCAATGTAATGTGAGCAATCAGTTTTGACTTGTTCTAGGCAGACTAACTACAAAGTGGTAGGTTAGCAAATCTTATTACTTAATACCTGAACTAAACGTAATTTAACCGGATTTGATTTGACAAAGTTTGCCTTCAACAAGCATGACATAAAAACTATTTTTTTAAAACGTCACACCGGTCGTAGAGAGTCGGTTTGAAATGTTTATTTTAAATTATTATACTTTTGCATAAAATAACTTTGTTCAAATTAGGAACAAAGCATAACAGTCAAACATTTAAAAGTAGATTTAGCTTAGCATCACGTAAAAGGGAAGTACGTGCGTCCATAATATTAAATGAATGGCAGAAGGCTATGTTATGACGCGTTAAAAATATGACCAATGACAAAAAAGTGTTCTTATATGTATATTGTATATGGCTTATTCATCATCAGCCCATATACGTCCCTTCTGCTGGGGCACGGATCTACCCTAAGCTAGGGCAATAAGGCCTTAGTCAACCACTCTAGCCTAAGAATTTTGTCATGAAAATAAAATAGTCTTATGAAATACATATAATAATACTGGTGTGATCCAAGTCAAGTCAGTTTTATAACTTGGAGGATGAAATTCTCTTTTATCATTCTCTAAATTAGATCCGAGGGACAAAAAAAGCTAATAAATTCTCCTAAAACTGCATAATCCCTATTATTACAGACAAACAAACGAATGCACTTTACGTTATAACAGTAAAGTATCAAAGCCGAAGTATGCGTCTCATAAAACCCTCTCAAATTCCCAGCACCCTTTCTAGTAGCCAGTTTGAGCCGGTTTAATCCCCTTTTATCCGGTTATATGCGGAAATGTGCATCCAAGTGTTGGGAGTTCGTATTTTATGTGCGGGCCGGGTATTGTGGCCCCGAAGCCAAGTTTGAGGGTACCCCGGCTCAGCTACTGGCCAGATAATTGGGAATAGGGTAGTTGCCTATTTTTTTATTTTGATGTAGATGGATGGACCACACAATTGTAAAGGTACTGTTAAAAGAATGGTTTGATATTTGGAAAACCCCCTGAGATATTACAGTTTCAATAGCACATCATTTGGGCGAGCTCAGAACGCTTCATACACATGTCGCAGCACACTATGACGTCACACTGTGTAATACTGTATGCATATCGTAAGAACTTTGTTCAGCGGCTTTATCATATGTTGCGTTTACGAATATGTTTTCATAGTGAAAGTTACTACAAATTCTGTAATTTATTATAATGGCATAGTATTTTCATTGAAATTTCGCACTTCTGAAATGGACTTTCCTACATAACTTCAAATGTCTATTAATGTCTCATTTTGGAAGAAATACAAATACAAATACAAAATACAAATAATTTATTACCAAAAAATCTTACACATAGTTACATAAAGATCTGATCCCCACACTAGGCTGAGCCTGTCCTGTGGGGAAAAAGTTCCGAAATACAAAGGTGGTACTGACGACACATTAATATTATACATACATTTAGAGACGACTTATACACTAAATGGAATGAACATAAATATACTTTTTCCAAACAAAAATTATTGAAAGAATCTAAAAATTGGGTTGTGTGATGCGAGTGATTATAAGTGATGTGAGTGGTGTGAGTAGGTAATCTATGTTTATTTATTGATTCAGAACGTTCGTAGGAGACCTTAAGTTTGATCATATGTCAGATCAAGGAGATATTTGAAAGTTATTATTTTTGTTTCGTAAAGAGGTTGATGTTTGAATTTCAAAAAGTTTACCAGTTTATTAGTCCAGTCATTTAAGCTTAAATTAGGTAAGAATCTCGGAATTCGAGATACCCAGCTGTAAGTCTGTAAATATTTAGATATTGACACCCTAAAAGTGGTCTCAAAACCTACATATGGTAGGGTGTACGCAACTATTAAATTTTCAATGTCAAATGTCACAAATATCAGTTTTATGAACTTTTGAGCGAAACGGCAAGTTTTATCATCAAAGTGTGTAGGAGAAAATTGCTTATCATCTAATTATCTATAAAAATTGTCTCTACGTTTTATTCTTAAGATTCACCATTTCCGAGATACAGCGATGCAAATAGTTGAAAAAGTTGTATTTTCAAAAGCTTCCAGACCCCCGTGCGATTGTGCTAGACAGTTAAAATTTTCACAACTGATGTATTTCAGTAGCCTCTATAACATCTAATACTAGAAAAAGCTTAAAACCTAAATGTTTAAGTGGGTTCTTATACAAAACTATGGTTTTTTTTTTCTCACACTTGGCCGGTTTTTAACGTGGTTACCCCAGTAAACCTATTCCAGACGACACCTTTTATACGTGAAGAACACGTTGATTATATGGAAGCCTAGTTAAATAATTGTTTTATGTTGTTTTATACATATACGTTTCAGTACATTTAAACTGCTTATTATGGGTCAAAAAGTACGAAATAACCAATTATTAGAATTTCTGTTTGAAGTATAACTGAAAAAAAATACATTTTAAAAATGTTAACTGTCCGTCTAACTCGATTATGAACTTGAAGATCCATATTAACCAAATTGAATTTAATGAAACGCAGAAATCTTGAATCTTCTGAATACTGAAAATAACACAAAACGATTATTTAACTAGGCTTCCTTATAAACAACGTGTTCTTCATGTGTCTGGAATAGGTTTACTGGGGTAACCACGTTAAAAACCGGCCAAGTGTGAGAAAAAAAAACCATAGTTTTTGTATGATAACCCACTAAAACATTGGTTTTTAGCTTTTTCTAGTATTAGATGTTATAGAGGCTACTAAAATACATCATTCGTGAAAATTTTAACTGTCTAGCACAATCGCACGTGGGCCTGGAAGCTTTTGAAAATACAACTTTTTCAACTATTTGCATCGCTGTATCTCTGAAATGGTGAATCTTAGAAATAAAACGTACAGACAATTTTTATAGATAAATAGAAGATAAGTAATTTTCTCCTACACACTTTTATGATAAAACTTCCCGTTTCACTCAAAAGTTCATAAAACTGATATTTGTGACATTTGACCTTGAAAATTTAATAGTTGCGTACACCCTACAATATGTAGGTTTTGAGAACACTTTTAGGGTGTCAATATCTAAGTATTTACAGACTTACAGCTGGGTATCTCGAATTCCGAGATTTTTTCCTAATTTGACTGGACTATAATGTAAATGTAGCGTGAAAGAAACTTGCTGAAGCGGTGCGAAAAAGTAGTTTTAGTGGTGGGAGTTGGAATTCTGAAAGTCCTTTTTTCTAGAAGGCTCTTATATTCAGAGGAGGTTATTACAGTTTTGTGCATAGAGAGCACAGCTCTGTGGATAAATATCTTCCGAACGCTAAGGACTGCTGCATCATTGTAAAGAGTCGTAGTAGGATACAGAATTGGTTTAAAAAGAGCTACTTTCAAAACCGCTCTTTGGGCTCTTTCTAGAGTTATGATAGATGATTTGGCAGCTCCTCCCCAGGCAAGTATGCAGTAATTTATAACGGACTGGCATAAGGCGAGATAAACGGATTTGAGGGTTTTCCCATCTGTTGCTTTTCGGAGATTTTTCATTACATATATTAATTTCCTAACTCGACCTGACATTACTGCAATGTGATTTTTGAAGGTTAGTTTTTCGTCTAATATAATCCCCAGATATTTTTGATTTGGTGCCCTGCTTATGAAGTTGCTATTACATGAATCGATAATATTATTGCTATGAAATTTAACTTTATCTAAGCTTAGTGCGGGTGCGGATGCGGAAGTTTTATGGAAGCATAGAAACTTGGTTTTGTCTAAGTTAAGGGTAAGGATATTATTATGCAACCAATTAGCAATGATTTTCAGGCCATCCTCAGCTTTTTGGCGGACTGCCTCCCAGGTAATGTCATGAAATACCAGAGCAGTATCATCAGCATAACAAATGATCTGAGTATTTTGAACAGGGATTGAAAAGATATTATCAATATACAAGACAAATAATGTTGGCCCAAGAATGCTGCCCTGAGGCACCCCGAAATTAATAGGCCTCATGCTACTAAGGTGTTCACCAATTTTGACACACTGTTTTCTACCGGTAATATAGCTAGTAAACCAGTTCAAAGCTGTTCCTCGTATGCCAAAGCCTTCTAGCTTTTTAAAAGAATTGGTATTGAAACAGAATCGAAGGCTTTGGCTAGATCTAAAAATACTCCAATACAGTTTTGTCCGTTATCGAGGTGACTTGAGATAGTATCTGTCAGAAGGGTTACAGCATCTTCCGTGGATTTACCCTTGCGAAAACCGAACTGATAATTAGTAATAAGGTGGTTAGACTCCAAGTAAGATACGATCCTTTTATTTATTATGCGTTCAAGCAGCTTGGAGAAACATCCCAGAAGGAGATAGGGCGATAATTATTGGGGTCATTCTTGGGTCCACTTTTATGGATGGGAATAATGACTGCTGCTTTCCACACTTTTGGAAAATAGCCAGTTTCAATACTTTGATTAAAAATAAGTGTAAGTGGTTCGATTATATATTCACTGATTATCTTAATGATCTTGTTGGAGATTTTATCAACGCCTGGGGAGCTATTGGGAAATTTTAATTTTGATTTCACTAATGTTATTAATTTACCCATATCTTTCTGTTAATTGTGAAATTGTATGTAAAATCAGACTTAGGACACTACCCTACTCTAGCCGGTACACTCGGCACTATTCCATTCGGCACGAGAAATTAATTTGAACGGAAACGGCAAATTGTTTGGCGCTCACTTCTAGATTTTGGACTTTAGTGTTGTTTGTTCGGACACGATTGCGTTGTTTGAGTGGAATTGTTCACTTTGTTTTGGGTAACGCAATTTATTTGAATGCCTTGCTTTTTTTTTTTATAATGAGCTAACAAGATGACCTCACTCCACCTGATGGTAAGCGGTAGTGAGATCCAAATATGAGGTCGACAGGCACAATATACCATATTGAGCCTGTCGCACTCACCCTGAAAGCCGTTTCACCCCTCCCTCCCGGAACATCGATATCGGAAAGGGGACGTGAAAGAGGAGACCACTGCTGCGGCAACAACGAGACAAGGCGTGGAGTCTCGCATTGGTATTGAGCTGTGCGGGTCGGAGTTGGCCAGTCCGCCGAACGAAAGGCACTACCGCTTCTACGGGCCTCCCTGGCCGCCGGGATGACCCGCTCCGCCCGCACAACATCGCCGCTAAGACTCCACTGGTCCGGCGCTTGCCGCAACAATGGTCTCCCCTGGCTCCGGTTCGTACAGTGCTGATCCCGGAACGCGACCTGACCGAGAGAGGTCAGAGTCACTTGGCGGGTTTTACGCAACTGTATGGTGGTAACAGCAACCGGTCGACAAAATGTCTCCCACCTGCTAAGTGAGGAGTGGTGAGGAACAATAGATTCTTGGCGATTGCGTTTGGTAGAGCTAGACTGGTGCGCCAGGAGTTGTCAATCGAGATAAATATTTGTGTAATGAAATTTTGTTTGTACCATTGATGTTTCTGACATCCATAAATATTTAACACAAGCATCAGCAGCAGCTCGAAATCACAACAAAAGGTTTTTTTTATAATAGGCTAATAACCCCACCCCACCTGATGGTAAATCATCCACATATGAGGTCGACAGGTACAATAGACCATATTGAGCCTGTCGCACTCACCCTGAAGGCCTTCTTAAATGACGTTTCAAGCCCCGCCTGAAGAGCCCTTGATCATAGGAAGGAGGGAAAATATGAGCTGGAAGGGCATTGCAAGTATTATGTGAAGATTTTTGATAAACATCAAAACCGCGCTATTCTAACACTAGAATGTTACTATTACACAAATGGGTCATAATCCTTGATTTATTACGCGATTTAGTACAATGAAATAGGTTAGTAAGATTACCTAGAACGTGTGTGTCTTCTATCTATTCATAAGTATGGCCTCATCTTACCTCGCCACAGTGCAAGAGACAAAAGTCGTCAGAACCCGTTAAAAGGCCTCTGTTATATCACAGTGTAATGAAAGATAGTGAACACGTTGATTTGCAAGATTTTTCTTTTTTACTTACTGACTTACGATGATGGATTGGAGTAGCCTCGTCATCATCACCGGACTTGCGGGGGAGCGGACCCTTAAAAATGATTCTACGTTTTTCAGTGTGGCAAAACAAGGAAACCTACATAGGTGCGCGTAAAAGAATACTAATTAATTTTTTGTATTTTTATTGATCTAACTTCTGTGGTTGAAATTGACAAACCCATACCGGGCCAGCGTTGTTAACTAAGACCATAGTTTAGGGCAAGATTAAGCGGTTGGGTGGGGCTGCACAAAATGCAGACGTAAATTGATGGAATGTTAAAGTCTAAGCTAATTAAGTAAGTACTATCGGTAACGCTGGCGGTCGACCACCTATAAAGGTGAAAACCGCTTGGCAATTTCGCGTCTGTGAGAGCAAGCCCCGCCCATTTGTGGTCAAGGAGCTGGCAATAATTTTTTGGTAGATATTTGAGGCATGCTGAAAACTTGTCGTGTTCCGGTCGTATTATATCCCAACAAAACCCGCAGACCTGGCTGAGTACCGGGGCTAAACCAAACCCCAATTTTTTATTTAAAATATATTTTATAATCCAAAAAATATAATTTGTCAGTTAACCTGACAGGTAGAAGTTCCATCGAAATAATTTGTGTTGTTTGTTGTGTAAGTCTTATTTTTTAGTTATAAATAAAAAGATGAAAAATATTTTTGGGGGTTTGCTTTAGCCCCGCTACTCACCAGCCAGGTCTGCAGTTTCGTGCTGGGATATAATAGGAGAGGTACAGGATAAGTTTCCAGCTTGCCTCAAATACCTACTTAAAATTCTTGCTAGCTCTCCTACTATTGGAACCTATTCGTAAACAAAGGGTCGAAGTGCTCTTCTATTGGCGGAAATAACTAGTGGGCGGGGCTAATGGCGCTTAAAGAAATCTGTTTGAAAAGTATACTACCGCCAAAATTCCCGACCGTACATATAAATAGAAACTGGTCCTGTTAAGTTTTTTTTCTGACTTCGAGATTTTCTCTATTTTCCGACTATCTACCAAACCATAATAACGAAACGCCTAAAGAGCTATCTAAAAATATATTTTTTCTAACTAGCATACAATGATGGTTTGGAGTAGCCTCGTCATCATCACCGGACTTGCTAAGGAGCCAATAGCTCTCACAACCAAACGCTGAAACGCCTTCCATACTGCCATTCCCATTTCTAGCCTCCCCGTGGAAACAATGACGATGTCAGTCGGCCAAGCCGCAGCCAAGCGAAATGAACGCACGTCTTACCTTCACGACTGTACAATGGTACAGTCAGAGACACTGTCTTTAGCGAGCGTTGTTAATATTCCACTAGGTACCCGTGCGAAGGAGATTAGGCGCACTGTTTGTCGAATTAGAAGTAGTTTTTATTTAATTATGACCCTTTTAATGTTAAAATCAAAGTATTTATTGAAGAAACTATATTAAGTACCTATTTATTAAACAGTAAGTGTACATCATCATCATCATCATCATCAGCCTTTTACAATATCCCACTGCAGGGTATAGGCCTCCTCCGTAGAACGCCATGCACCTCGGTCCTGCGCCAGTCTCATCCAGAGACCTCCCGCGGCTTTCTTAATATCACTTGCCCATCTAGTCGGAGGCCGTCCTCTTTTACGTTTACCGAACCTGGGCCACCATTCTGTAAGCAATTTGCTCCACCTGCCGTCATCGCGTCTTGCCAGGTGTCCCGCCCACTGCCATTTCAATGATGCACACCGCTTCCCAATGTCAACTATCTTTGTTCTACGCCTGATGACGACGTTGGGAATCCGATCTCGGAGGCTAACTCCTAACATGGCGCGCTCCATGGCTCGTTGCGCTATTTGGAGTCTTAGGCATATTAAGTGTACATAGGTAAGGTTTTTTTCCTAACTGGCATACGATGATGGCTCGGAGTAGCCTTGTCATCATCACCGGACATACGGGGGATCAGTACCCTGCTAAAAAGTTTGCAAATGACAAATTTACCATTTTTTTAGAATAAGTTGAGCCTAGGCAAAACTAGTTTGTCCTGAAATTGGGTTTGGCCAGTAACATATACGTGTCTTTATTTCTCGTAAAGTAGATTCTAAGAGACGCGATATTCAATTCATCTTGCATGTCAAAGAGAACGAAAAAGCTTTAAGTACTACCTACTTGTTGTAATATTAGCTCACTTATTTATATCTTAGGTGAGATAGAAGTAAGTCCGTAAGTTCGTGGAACGCCTTACCAAGAAATCTTCTTTTAGTCGCTTTTTTATTTTTATAATAGTGTCAAGGATGTTCGTCGTCCACCTACACAATCACAAACAAAACACCTGTTAGTCAACTCCTACAACATCCTCAAAGTAAAAGTACTAAAGCTGGTATTTATTTAAGTCCCAAGGCTACGGACGCCTGCTTGGTATAATGTTGGATAAATATTCCACAAAGTGTTATACTAAAAATGTTTTATTTCCCTACAGAACACCTCTGAAGAATGTGTATTCTCGCGTTATTAAAGTCACCTCGGAACAAGTTGGGGACAGCTGAATAATGCCTAGAACACTTCGCAACATAGTAAAGGTGATGGAGGTAGTCCACCTACGACCGGTCTTATTGAGCCGTTATTTCGTTTGAACTCTGTTTAACTAACTTTTAGTTCGACAACCTTAAATGTATGAAATGTAATTAATAACGAATTGTATGGGTTCAAACCCCACCAGGTACCATTATGTGTTTTTCTCTGTGTGTGAAATTCAGTATGTACCATCATTCGACGCTTTAACAAAAACATCATGAGAGGCAGTAAACCTGCACACCTCAGAAGAAGTTCTTTGTCAAACAAAAAATATTTAAAATGATAAAAAAACGTAATACTTTGTTTTTTTCATCAAAAACAGTTATTATCCAAGACTGTCGATGGCCTAGTAATTGACCGTCGCCGTTAAACAATGACCGCGAAAAAATAAACATCATAAGCTACCCTGCGCATCTATGATTACATTCTAAGGTCGATGAAATCGACCAACCCGTACTTGGCCAGGGTGGTTAAATAAATTAATATCACTTCAATTTAGAAGAGGCTCAAGCCTAGTAGGAGAAGCCCAATCCAAGTTCAAAATTAGACTTCACAGGGTACCTAGGAACGCAAATCAAAAGTGCGCTCGTCGTACCATAAAGTTATCTGTTATCTTACCAAATTCAATATTATCCAACATTTCTCGAGCGAGTCTTAGCCCGAGCTTGCAATCTACGTTATTAGACTGTACAACCTACTTCACAGCTAGTACTATAGTATATTTGAGTTTCGGGACAAGTGAATGATTCCTTTAGTCGAGCAAAAGTTCCCAAGTTTGAAACGCTAAAGACGAAGTTGAGAATGAGTACGGTGAATATTGTACGGTGGCTAGTACGGGCCCGCCTAAGTCCCAAGCAATATGTTTTGTACTAAAGTTTAGTACAACAACAAAAGACCTGGAAAAGTTATTAAAGTTAGGAACTTAGTAGTTCTTTCAATGCAGAAGGCGATCCAACGATTGGCGGATTAATATTCATAATATCAGCTCCACCTAGCACATATAAATCGTCAGACATAGTAGCAGCATAATTTAGCTATCGGAATGGTTATGCTATCGAGAAAATATTGGACCTGTAGATAGGTATGGTTTTCAGCATGGTGGAGGTTTTCCTTCCACTTTTGTATAGCTATCTATATAGAGATCTGGGAATTTCCAAACATGGTCATCGACCCCAAACTAAGCAGAGCTTGTATTATGGGCGTTAGACTGGTATACAAACATAACTATTTATATATATAATACATAATCACACCAAGACACAGAACAAACATCAATGTTCATCACACAAAATATATTTGTCCCGAGTGGGAATCGAACCCACGACTTGGAACCGCCAGGCAGGATCAATAACCACTGTTCCACCGAGCCAGTCAGTATATAATAGTATGAAACAGTTGAGCATCGACTATCGCTTCAAAGAGTGGACGTGACTCTTTTGCAGCTCGTAAAAAGGTAAATCAAATAGCAACGAGCGGTTTACCTTTCAACCGTCAGACGCCAACAGACAACAACACAAAGTGTTGTTCCCGTGGACTGGCGAGTGACGTCGGCTGCAACGGTGCAGTTGTTGCACAAAGGTGTCAGAGCCATTGTACATGATACGGGTAGAGTGGAGGCATGGTGGAGGTAAAGGCCTCCGTCATGCCTACACTCGACTTCATACTACTCGTGTGTTAAAGGTAGAAAAAATATATGTCGGAAATGGTTACACATTATTGGAAATGAAAGATAATATCAATTTTATGGTATGTGCGTACTCTGAAAATTTTCCTTTGAGCACCTGCAAGTTCAGAATAATGGAAGCAATATTTACAGATTTTCGATTCACTATACAATTTTAAACTGTCATGGTTACACACATAAGAAAACTGAAAATGTCTGGGATATTTACACGTTGTTTTGTTTAATGAGCTCTCGATATTTCGGTAATGTTGCGAGCACCATGATTACAGGTCAGTTGACCCGGGTCAGTCGTTTAGCCAAAATAAATCAAAATAACTAATCATGTTTAGGCATTTGATTCTTTGTAAAGGAACAATCAACGTTAAACCTATTAAAATAAGTTATGATGAAGCTAAAGAGGCAGATGAATTCAGTCCTTTATTCCGAAATTCCATATTATCTTAGTTAGAAAAGGAAGATAATCTGAGAGCAAAAGTTTCGACCGGTAAATCCGAACTTAACCAGCTCATAAGAGATTGCCTTAGGGCCGACCTACACGGACAGCTTCAAGCAGTCAGGACGGACTGCTTGAAGCTGCGAATGCATATTGAACTACAGATTCTACGTACACACATACACGGAAACGCTCGAGCAGTCGTGACTGCTCCGAGCAGTTAGCAGCGCTATGAAATCTCTAGCAGTCGCCAGGCATAAGCTGTTGACTATAACTGCAAGAGCGGTCTGTGTATGTTGATCAGTAGCTTACTGCTCGAGCGGTCCGTGTATGGCGGGCCTTACCTTCCCAGCTCGAGCTTCCGTTTTCGAACCGAACCTTTGAATCACAGCAACCTGTGCAGTGAAATTCACAAAAGCTGCTAACAAGTCTAGCTTTTGCAGCCATTGCCTTGAACTTTGCACTTTCTATACACGTTTTATGAAGAACTAGCGGCCGCCCCCGACATCATCCATGTAGTGATTGGGTGGGTTTAGGCAGCAATCATTTGTTAAAGTAGCCCATAATATACCTTGTAAAATTTGCTGTTTTATTAGTGAAAGTCCCGTCGAAACTGGTCCAGCCGTTCGGAGATTGACAGACAGACAAATAGATTCGTAACCATTCAGTAAAATATCGTTATTTTAATATTACAAACACACACTTTAATTTTATATAGTTGTATAAATTGAGGCGGCTTTAGTGAATAATATAAAATAAATAAAAATAAAAGAAATAAATATTACAGTACACAACATCACTCGCATTGATCTGATCTTGTGTAAGTAGCTTAAGCACTTTTGTTACGGATATCATAATCAACAGTGGATACACAAATATACATAAATATATTCAATAACACACATGGAACAAACACCGATGTTCGTCACACAAATACTTGTCCCGGGTAGCAACCGAACCCTCTAGGAACCGTAGGTCAACTTGAGTCAGTTACCACTGTTCTACCGAGCCATTAAATGCCTTTTGGTATAGTATTGTTGGTGAACTATAGGTTCATGCAGGTTATTATTAAACCTTAATTCGTAAAACAATGCAGAATGGCGGCGACGTCGTCCACATCCCGTCACGTCACGTTTCCCACAGAGGTGAAAAGTCGCTGGAAGTGATCTCTGCCTACCCCTCTGGGAAAAAGGCGTGATTGTATGTATGTATGTATGTTAATTCGTAAGAAAACACCACCATCTTTGGCTGGACATGTCAAAAAATTTTCTAGCACAGCCCTTAAACTCCATCAAATACGCTGGCTCCCTCAAGCTAGTCGTCACTGTGTAGTGTGACCAGAGTAGTTGATTAAGGACTCGTGAGGAAACCTGTAAGTATCTGAAAAGAAATTCTAAGGATATTGGTTACGCGATATTGCAAAATTCCCACGGGAACGGGAGTTATTGGGAAAAATCTCTTGTATTTAAAATCCTGTAGTCCATGCGGACGAAGCGGGCACAGCTAGTATTGTCTAAATTAGAATGACATTGCAACTTTTCTACCCTCCCATTCACCAATAATTATATTTTATTCTAGACGACCAACTACATAACAGCTACCGCTTAAGAATTCCGCACATGTGTTTAATCCTAAGCCAATACATTCTGAGGTATTGTAAGCAGCATGAATAGCGCGGTACCTACTAGGTATGCTCTGTGAGTTTCAAATACAAATACGAATACAGTCGGCGACAACACGTGCACCGGTGAATGGAGGCGCGCCTTCGATTGATTATACGAGGTACAGTTGCGCGCGAAATTGTTTGGTTGAAAATTTTCATTGGTTTTGGTGTGTAGTTGATTTATTCACATTAAGATGATTGATTGGTAGGAAGGAAAATTTATGTAATAAGTAATTTAGAAAATAAAATTTCTTATAGTTTTCATGCATGTAGTTGTATGTACAATTGTACATATAATAAATAAATATTGCACAACTTCACATACATTGATCTGATTCCGTGGTAAGTAGCTTAAGCATTTTGTTACAGATATCAGAATCAACAGTGGATACACAAATATACTTAAATATATTTAATAACACACCCAGACACGGAACAAACACCGATGTTCGTCACACAAATATTTGTCCCGGGTGGGAATCGAACCCACGACTCTTGGAACCGTAGGTAGTGAACCTGGGTTACTAACCACTGTTCCACCGAGCCAGTCAATAATATAGATAATATTAAACTGAACAATTTTAACATCAAAGTGCTGCAAGTTGCCAATCGTCTTTGAACTGTGCGATACAAAGTTGGAAAATATCATCGAACATACAGTTCAAAGATTCAGCTCGTAGTTTTAGAAGCAAAATTTCCATTTACGTCCTACGGACTATTGCAACGCGTCTGAAAGTGCATGAACTAAGCTCAAATGGAGCGGTTCTTCGGGAAATCCGGGCGATTCAAAATGTTTCGCTTTTCGATCGCGCCCGCTTATTGGAATCTGTGCATTCAATTGGACGGATTATGCGTTCTGAATATACCTCTTCGCCGTTGGCGGTATACCGCTCTTTCAGGTTGCATTTCTAGGATCTTGTTGAATGAGCTTGTATTGCTAGTTTAGAATGAATATGGCCTCAAATATTTTAATGACATCAGTAAATAATATTATGTGTGTTTCAATTATAAAAAAAGGTTTTAATATCGCCATTGAATTTTTGCTTCTAGTTCTTTTAAGGTATTCTTTGCTGTAGAATTCTACTCATATTTATAAAGGAGTTATCGGATTAATCGGATTATTTTAAAAAGTAGTCGGCAAGTATAGCAAATATTGCGTACATGAAAATCGATTCAAAGAAAAATGGTGTTATTAATTATTTAATTTGAAACATGGTATTGTAATTTTAATAATTTTTAGAATTTATAATAGACCCAACTTTTAACGTCTTTGTCGTCTCAAAAAAACAATTGGCACACCTTCACAAATGGTCCTCATCATCATCATCATCTCAGCCCATTGCTGCCCACTGCTGAGCATAGGCCTCTTCCAGAGCTTTCCAGCGCGACCGGTCTACGGCCACTTGCTTCCAACAAAACCCAGCGATTTTCACTAGGTCGTCGGTCCGTCTGGTATCTGGTAGGTGGTCGTCCCACACTGCGCTTTCCAGTAAGTGGCCTCCACTCCAGGATCTTTCGGCCCCAACGACCGTTCAATCTTTGTGCTATGTGGCCGGCCCATTGCCACTTCCGTTTGCTAATCCGGTGGGTTATGTCAGCAACTTTGGTTCTTCTACGGATCTCCTCATTTCTGATTCGATCACAAATAGTCCTAACTAACATAATTCCTCCTGGTGAACGTGGAATCACATGCGAAATCAAATACTCACACCTTCCCTACTATTTCCGAGTGCCGCCCGCACTGTTATTTATCCATTTAATTTAAGTGTATTTGTGTACACGCACAACGACAGTATAAGCCTAGTATTCCTAGGCTTACCATTCGGACAATACGATTCGATTTCGGGATTTACCGAAATCTATTGACCAATAACAATGTGCATTCGGAATCGGTATCTCTACAAGTTATCTCTGTTACTACTATTCTGACTGTACACATACAAACCGAGCTGGTACAGTCGGCTACATTAGCACCGGACCCGCCGGACAGTCGCAGCGATCGTAAAGTGTGCCGGGCGCTTCCGGCTGGACGGTAGTGATGCTACTTATCGATAGTTTAATGTCGATAAATTCATATTTTACAATATCAGACAGATTGATGACCTGATTCAAGTTCAAATTATCGAAGCACTTTTGTGCACGGATGTCAGAAACAAGAGTGGTATACACAAGTATACTTAAATATACATATAAATAAGGCGTCCGACCGATTTCGGTACCATTCCATGACGCCGGTCTTAATGATCAGCAAACTGCGCAGGACAGTTATAGTGCACAAATGTACGCGCTAACACAAGGGCAGTCTCTGTTCCCTTACCCTGATAGTCCGGTGAGACGGCAATCCGACATGACCGATGAGAGATCGGGCGCAGGACCACCGGCTTAACGTGTTTTCCGGGGCACGGGCGTAGAACCGCCAAATTCCTGACGCCGGGGTGAGTAATTTTATTAACTGAAAACTCACACTAATTTTGTCCAACCAACAACCAACCCTGGACTCGAACCGGGAACCTCTCTGTCCTAACGTAGCACTTGCTACTCGTACTAATTGACCAACGAGGCCGGCATTCATATAAATAACGCACACTCAAACGAAGCTATTATTTCCGGGAACGCTTACTTACATAGTTTAAGTAAAATTACTTTATGGTTGAAACTTGCGTATAATACGAAATAAAATTAATTATTATTTAAAGTCTGGCGTTTCTTTACATCTTTGAGCAAAACACTTGAAGTAAATGCCTACATAATCAAAGTATATGTTAGCAATTTAGTTTTAGTGGCTTTTAAGTAAAGTTACGGCTTATTTAGCAACGGTAGTGGTCCCTTGTGAGTGATTAGCAATCCTGCTCCTATTACCAGTTATGGGTAAATCAAAGCAAGAAAGAAAGAAATCAGGTACATAGTTTTCAAGAAAAACTAATTTATTACAATATGTAAGTCCATTTGGGCGCACCGACAGACAGACAATATTTCTGTCCATACCGTTGAATATGTTATCATTACCCGTCTGAATATAATTGGACAAAATCGGCAGAGGCAGTAATGATGATGATAGATATGAATGATAGTTAAAAACCTGATTCTAAATTCATAGATAAAGCGGTCTTCAGATTGCTGTATCCAGAGCAAACTATTACACATCATCATCATTATAAGAATACATTTATTGTCTCATATTACAAGCTTTAATAAATAAAAACATAACAAAAATACAGGATGCATGCTGAGACAAAGTGAAGGAGCCCAGCTGATGTTGCCTCGGGAGATTATTCCCGGGCAAAGCTGGTTTTCAGCTACTCCCCTGTCCTCTGAGAAGTTGTTTGAAAGCATTATCATCAGCCTATTCCCCACGTCCCCACAGCTGGGGCACGGGTGTACCCTAAACTAGGGCAATAAGGCCTTAGTCAACCACGCTGGCCAAGTGCGGGTTGGTTGACTACACAACCTAAGAATTTCTTCGTAGGTTTGCAGGTAGATTATTACACATCATGTGCCAACTATCGACAATCCAATATTGTAATCACAACACTAGACCGCATTGGATCCCGATAGTCTATTATTTATCGAAACCCTTATGTAACGATGCGATATCAGAAAATGAAGCACACTGTTGCGTGGCCATGCACCTACTGCAATCAGTATTGTGGCTACTACATGTTATCACTGCTGCTTACTTCATTCTTATTATTCAGGGGATAAGGTTCTTTTTTGAATGTTTTAGAAATGTTTGATGCTGGTGTTTCTGTGTGGAATAGATTCTTAAGTCCAGATTCGTCAATGGCTGCGCAATCCATGCACCTACTTATGTCTGTATTGAAGCATCTAATAGTTATTGATGATGACTTGGCTCATTTACATGTTATAACATAATGATTCGTTTAAAAAGAGCGACTATCGAGTTTCTTGCCGGAGTCTTCTCGGTAGAATCGGCGTTCCGAACCGGTGGTAGAGTCTTATTATTACTAATGTGACGATTAATAAGTACATGTAAATTGCCTATATAAATAAAGACATTTTGGTTTTGATTTTGATTCTTTCATAACTTCTTCCTATTTAATTCTTATTATTAAGGACTTGAGGTTGATTTTTGACTGTTAAAGTTAGGTGTGATTTTGGCGTTTGTGTCTAGAATAATGCCTTAGGTTTATAATATTAATTATTTATTTATTTACAAGAAACACGGTACATAATAAGGTGTTAACATTAAACATTGTTTCACATCGATACCTTAAATCTCAAATGGCGTAACCACCAAAACGCAACTTTTCAGGAGAGCAAAAAAACGAAAAAAAAAGTTTTTTTTTTATATAACTTTGTCAATTTTAATGCAGTGAAAATGTTTTATACATCAAATTTCTTAGAATTTTGAGATAAAGGCTTCAGTAAGAACTCCGTGTAGCTAAACCTTATATTTAACAAACTAGAAGTCGGTTACGCCTTGTGAAATATTACAAAAAGGCGTATACGCCCCATAAAAAAACATGATTTTTAAGAGGTGAAGGTCGTATCTCCCGAAAGTAATTGTCTTTTGTGCTTTAAAATAACTTAATAATGAAAGAAAACGTAAAATTTCCACTCTGTATTACGCTTTTTACAGAGTTACGCCATATGTCACGTTTTCATAGTGATGTAATGGGTAATACTCACCTTGTAAGTTTTATAACAGGATGAAGAATTTTTGTACATGGGAAATTTCACTTACTTATAGTTATACGTAATTCGATTAATTTTGTCATTCGTTACCCCCGCTGCTGTATATTCACCATACATTTATCTATGTATTCAGCCATTTGCGTACTTGTGCGCATAGATTACGTTCCTCCGTGTATTTATTATTTTTTGTGACCGTTATGTTGACTTTGGCGCGTTATTGGTCTTTGATTCTGATTTGTGTTTGGACATTGATTTAAAATGCCGAAACAAGGAAAAGCAATAAATAGCCAATGTCTCCGCAATCTTAATCCCCCCGCGCATCAATACTAACAATGATAATGACAATCATGTATTCAGCGATTTTGGGTGTAAACACCTTTCTTTTGTATTGCAATTTCGAAAAATAGCGTGTCGAGTTACGCCGGAAAATTATGTCCCTTACACCTTTTTTTTTAACATTTTTTTCACGTCACAATAATTTCTAGGGGCGTAACCACCAAGTGAATTAGACTAAGCCTTTTACGACCTGTTTACCTTATGAAAAGTGTTCATATCTATAAAAAACATTGGGTCGTAATAACCTTTTTTTTTGCGAATTTGAGGATTTTAAATATACAGATCGATAGAGAAAAAAAACCTGAATAAAACTGCATTAAAAAGTAATTTTGACCAAATTGGCGGTTACGCCATTTGAGATTTAAGGTAGCGAATGTTTCGCCATCTATGTGGCATGTTCAGATTTGTCAATAGGGTTACTAGTGTCAAGTCTACATCGTCTGTTTATTTGCTTTGTAAGATTGACATTATTGTTTGTGTAACGTTCTTGGATCATCGATTCTGATTGTGGATTCGTCTATCAGTTAGGGAGATTTTTCAATTGACCTTTACCGGGTCCAGGGATTCTCACCAAATTTTGGATCTTACTTACTTAATATAAGGTGCAAAAGCAATGAAAATTTCAATTTGAAAAACACAGTGGTACGTGGCGAGGTTTGAACTGGCGACCAACACGAGCAACGACTTTAACCACTCGGTCTGCAAATTAATTTCGCGCAAATCTTTTAACATTGAGGAATCGATCAAGTCGTTCACATCTCAGTGGCCGCGAATAATCGCGAGTGATTGGGGTAGGATTACGACTAGTCCTGGCAACCTATTCTAGTCTGGATATAAATATAATGTAGATATATATAACATCTAGAAGTGGCTCGCAATAATAAAAGGTTCCTCTCAATCGCGATAATAAACTAATGCATATTTTATGTAGTGTCTATTGTATAAGGCCTTTAAGTCTAATAGATAAAATTACGAAGTAGATAAGTACACGTTCACATTTTAACGCACAGTAATTTTAAATTGTCCTTAGAGGTATTTTAAATCATAGTCCATAAGTTTTGAATTTGTAATTTAGAAGCTACATTGATGTTATTCTGTTTTGTGAACCTAAATAAATAAAATAAATAAATCATAGTTGTAGATTTGACAATATTCCAGTAATTACTGTCGCTCTTAAAATATTGCTTTAAGACAATTACGTGTCAAATTAATTGAGAACACTTGACCCCACGTGCAAACATTAGATCTTTTAACCATAATATCTTTTCGATAGTCACCGATATAAAAAAAGGTAAAAAATAAGGTGTAAGACCGATTTAGCCCATGGCGGCCGATCTCAATTAAGATCAGCCAAGTGCGCCGGACATATTATTATGTTTTATAGTGCACAAGTTTGCTTGCAAACGCAAATGCATTCTCTGTCCCCTTACTCTCATAGTTCGGTAAGACGGCAATCCGACATGGCCGTTGAGAGATAGGGAGCAGGACCACCGAGGCTTACATGCTTTCCGAGGCACGGGCGTGCAACCGCCAACTTCCTAACTCCGGGCCGAGTAATTACATTATAGAAAAACACACAAATTTTGCTAGACCCCGAACTCGGACCGGGGATCTCTCGGTCCTTACGCAGCGCTTGCTACCAATAGACCAACAAGTTAGTATCAATATTATAGCACAATATATACACTTGAGCATTAACAATAAATAGGATTGATGATTTGATTAGAAAATTCACTTTGCCCAAAGAACAGCTGGGCTTCTAAATAGCGTGGACGGGCTAAGGGTTTTTGCAAAGGGCTAATAGTGCCCCTTTTTGCCTTATAAGGCCCTTACGAAGCGTGATGAAGACATTATTGTTATGAGGGGCATTTATTTGTAGTACCTTTTGTACGAATGTTTTCCGATTTATGGACACGGTTAACAAGTTCCGTTCATCATCATCATCATTATCATCAGCCCAAATACGTCCCCACTGCTGGGGCACGGGCCTACCTAAATGAGGGCGAAGAGGCCTTAGTTCCGTTGATGTTACGTGTATTACCCACATTGAGAAAATATAAATAATCGTCATGTTATTAAACTCAGTTATGCCATAAAAACATAACATTATGATGAGTCCAATCTAATTTAAAAATTGTTTATTTATACAGGATTCTTATGAGCACTCAAATGGTCTCAAACACCAATGTGACCACGAATAAACTAAGCAAACCAAAAATACACCTACAATTACCTAGTATAACAATTCAACTTTTTGCCCATTATTTACTCTCTTACTTAACTTAATTACGTTTTAAGTTCAAGTAACCTAAAATAACTCTTAACCCTAAAAAAATTCAGAGCGAAATAAAACAAACAATGACAAATGTGGCGGTGGGTCGCGAGCGTCCCTTTGAGATTTTTCAACCCTTCACGAGATGAAATATTAGGGTTGAAGTTGCAATAATTTTTACTTTCCACTAATTGGTTAACCCTCTGATATTAATGAATCGTTCTGACGACTAGGTCATTTGGGCTCTTAAATACTCTTAATTTATTATGTTCGCGAAAAATATTCAAGTTCATTTACTTTCTTTTTAAGTATTAAACTTTACTTTTGAAGTCATGAAATTTCAACTGTCGTATCTTATTCAAACACTGACTGATGAGTATTCAATTTTTTTTTTCTTTTTGTATAATCATTGAACGTGACTTTTAAAGCTTCAATTTAATTATTAATTATTTAAACTGTCCACTTTTCGCAGAACGCATCTCTTTGACTAAAAATGTCTGGTATGATTTAAACTGGTGCAAGAAAAAAAAACAATTTATGTAATCCGTTCATAATTGACAGATATCGATTTACAAACATAAAAAAATAGACTAATTGAGGACCTCCACCGTTTCGTCGGTAAATAATCTGAAGTGTAAATAAGTGAAATAATAATAATAATAATGTGGACCCCACGGGGGCCGCAGGACCCTCACCTCTGCCTTGCCTTAGCCGGCCGGCCAGAGTAGGGCGTCAGAGCTACATGCTCGCAGGGTGGAAGTGAAACATGCATAAGTCGCGAGTTGGCACAGTGGCGTTACGCCACTGGGTATAAAGCGGTGTACACCTCTCGGCACCCTGAGCCGCTCACAATAATGTTGCCCCCCGTCGCTCCGGCCTCGTGCCTTGTGTGTGCGACCAATGGGGGGCCCATGACAGTGAGTGACGAGTCACCACCTGCCCATTTTATTCGTGTTTTTAAACATAGATCGGGGCAGGTGCCATAGTCCTTCCCATAGTCCCGGTCACCCAGTCCACTAGCACCTCAACCCAATAGTCCAGGTTTTTTTGTTTTTCCACTCCACTCCATAGTCCTGCACTGACCGGGGGTTGTCCTTGGCTGCATTTTATAGTGTATACAGGGATAATCGTCGGCTGGTGCCACATTACATATAGCATACAAGTCATTAAAGGGCCTCTACGTGTTGGCTTTGGCCCCACGCACGCCTCCCAAAAATACGGGACTCTGTAGTCCCGAGAATTTGGCAATGACTGATAATAATAATAATAGAGCCCTTTATTTCCGAAGCAAAATAAATATACATAAAAACCTTTTTATTGTATGTCCTGTCTTCGGCGTGCCTTCTGGCAAAGGCCTCCTCCAACATTTTCCATTGTTGTCTGTCTTGGGTAACCATTCTCCAGATAGAACCTGCGGTTCTCTCAAGCTCGTCTTCCCACCTAGAGTTTTGACTTCCTCCGTTTATTTTGCCATCTCTCGGATACTACTCTGTGGTGAAAATAGTGTAAATAAGTGAAATAAGCACTCCTCAATTTCCATTTTGTTTATATATTTTTTTTAATATCATACACGCACGGTAAGATACCGCTGTTACTGTATCCAAACTTCTAATGTACCTGCAAAAGCAATCTATTGATAACGATAAGTAATCAGACCGGTCTTTTGTAGACAGGAGATTACTTCAACAAAACTTAAGGTGAGAAACAAAACTTATTACTTATCCCCGGAAAAATATTTCCAAGGGAGCTAGAGGCTGTTTTCTTGGCAACTTTAATGTGTTATTTGTTGTTTGGAATAGGTCCAGAGAAAAATTGCTAACAGGTGTGAACGACCCTTAAGAGGATCCCAAGTGGCTGAAGTTATTATGAGTGCTTGTGCCTGTAACTGCGGATCAGTGCACGGTAAGTTCTATTCATTTTATTTATGGCATCTGTCCGCGACTCCGTCAGTAATAATTCTTTAGAGTACCTAATCATAGAACGTTTGTCTAGTATTATGGCAGTAGGTTAAAAGCCTATGACCCTTCTCAAGGTACCTATAGACTATTATGTACTAAATTAAACTGGAATCTATCTAGGATATGAGGAGTTAAAATATAATCAAGAGGTTACGGACAAATAGAGTGATTTTTGCATTTACAACATTAGAAAGGGTGTGGATAATACTATGACACGCTGACAGTCAACACAATACTATAATAAAGTATTTTTAAATCACCTACATCCGTATGTATGTATGTAGCAGTCTACATAAACATTGATATAGCGTCACTTATGTATTTGACTGTAAAACAACAACAAAATACTTGACAGTATTGCGAGTAATTATTACTTTATATGCCACGCGTCCGATTGACCCCTGCAGAGCACGGACCCACGATTTAATTGTATTCCGTGCGAGGGTTAAGATTGCCCCGGGATATTATTCGCATTTCCTCAGTTTATGTTCATCAAGTTTTCACTGCGACACTGGTAGGGTTAACTTAATGAAGAAGAGAATGAGTTAAATTTACTTTCCTATCTGAAAAATGTTCTTGAACGTGGGATTAGATTAATGAATGTGATGTATAATCTATTATGATAGTTACCCGTCTTTCCGAACGACTCGATTAGGAAAAATGTCATATTTTGATTCATAGACAAAAATATCAGACCCAAATGGTAGGTACTCATTGATAAGAAAATTCAATTGAATTGAAAGGAAATGACGCACATGGTTGGCCTTAGACAAAAGCTCTACCTTAAAATACCAAAAGCATACAAAACACATATTTTTTTATTTGCAGTAAGAAAATGTCCCAGATATTTATATTTAACCTGTAACCTCAAATTCGACTCTAGAGCCTTGCCACAATTCCTTTTTTTTCCTAACTGACTTACGATGATGGCTTGAAGTAGCCTCATCATCACCAGACTTGCGGGGGAGCGGATGGCTCTCACCCCTAAGCCACAACACCTAATAGACCTCCAACCCTTAAGGTACCCAACAAGAAACTAATCGCACCGTGAAAATGCAAAATTTTTAACACAACCATAGACACGATTGGCCGTTAAAACTAAATGGAGTGTTAAGTTCAGTCATCTATAACGGAAGGGCAGCGGGAGGGTTAACAAATCGTCGGCACAAATCAAGCTTACGGTACTCTAAGCTCTGCCGTTTGTGTAATTGTTAACAGTATTAGTTGGACATTATTGCGATTAGGAGAGACGAATCTCATTTGTATCGTAGTTGTGGAGATGGAGATGGTGTTGTCTGTTTTTTTATTTAGCGTTTTCTGTCCCACAGCTGGGCAAAGGCTCAACTCACTCCATAATCGACGAGCATACACTCATCGGTTGATGAATGTGGATAAAGCGAAAGTGGTATGCCAGAATCGTAGCACATGGCAGGAAGTGATCTCTGCCTACCCCTCTGGGAAAAGGGCGTGATTTTATGTATGTATGTATGAATGTTCTGTGCAACTGCTGGGCAAATGCCTTCCTCGACTCACTCCATAACACACATACACTTACCGGTGTTGTCTGTTAAAATAAATACTAGACTTGACTTTTACTGGCTTGCTGGAATAGTGGTTAGAGACCCAGGTTCACTACCTACGGTACCAAGAGTCGTGGGCTCGATTCCCATCCGGGACAAATATTTGTTTGACGAACATCAGTGTTTGTTTCGTGTCTGGGTTTGTTATTTAATCCTATTCAAGTTTATTTGTGTTTTTACTGTTGATTCTGATATCCGTAACACAAGTGTTTAAGTTACTTACCAGATCAATGAATGTCAAGTTACTGCTTTTAATTTTCTTTCTTCTTTCTTTCTTTCTATTTAGTCAGACTTGATTAATTCAAGACATTAGAAGCTTTGAAAATAAACATTATGAGAATTAATTGTTTTCATTCGTTTTCATAATTGCAAATACTAGAAATAATTAAATCTGATACCAGCGGTACATAAATAAATATGCTATTTCAAACCGAAATTAAAATGGTGTATGTAAAATATTCAGTGAAGATAATTTTCAAGAAGATGAAATAATATAATATTTTAGACTTTCGCGTTCCATTACACTAAACTTATGGGTCGCGACCTTTATGGGTCGCGAGCGACCACGATTGGTGTAACCCAGTCAAAACGTCGGGCAGTAAGTAGCTATGTAATTTGCTACTCCTAATATCGCGTGTAGACCCATAAAGACTAATTTAAGATGAAATATGTAATCAAGCTTTTAGTTGAGGTACAAAGATGCTATACCATAAATGCTAGATGTTAAAACTTATCATGGCTCTTATCACCGTAGCATTTCGGTCCAAATGATAGGACTGCCTTTTGCAGGATACGAGCTTCTTTCAAATGTCATGGCAATCTTGAGACACATTGTCTAGGAAGAACGGAAAACATCTTCGCCAAAGATAGAAAAAAAATTTATGAGTATTAGATGTTGTGTTCTCATTGCCCTTTCCTAATGGCGATTTAGTGTCCGTCAAAAGGTGGAATCAAACTTGAAATCCTGATAAATTTGATTCTCATTACTATCTAACTTGTACTTTTTTCTAACTGACATACTATGATGGCTTGGAGTAGCCTCGTCATCATCAACGGACTTGCGGGGGAGCGGATGGCTCTTACCCCTAAAAATTTAAGCGACGTTTGCCTGAGGTTGTCCCCTAACGGGGCTCGGACCTCGGCACAGGGCGTTGCTGGGACGGTCCCTCATGAGGACGTTAGTTGAGGAGAGCATCGACCCGACACGTGCCAGTGTCCAGTGGTAAGGAAGCCTAATTTGTACTATTTCCTGTCTTTGGTGAAATAATTTCTACCTCATATCGTATTTGTAAAGTTATGACCAAAATGATCTGGCCTCGCCACCTTAGACTCGTGGGACTTAAGTGCCCCACTATTTTTATATCAAGTTGACATAGATATAATCTGTTAACGAAACATTCATGTGAGCGATAGTATTGGCTAGAAATTGTCAATCATGTTTAGGTCGTGTCTAACAACTTAAAACAATCATGTTTGTTTAAAGTTGTGTAAGACTACTGAAATATTAAATTTAAAACCATTTGTGGAGAATAGATACATTTGCGTAGGCTGGAGATCGTTAGGAAATATTTTGTACGTTTAATAAAATTAGTACCAAAATAAATAAAATATTTCCCAGAAATATCAAACTGGGATAAGTTAGGTACTGAATATGAAAATATTCGTGAGCAATAAATAGATCAGTAGCGCTACCATGAGTTTACAAGTGATAGACTAGATATCGCCTATGTAAAAAATGTCTATGAAAAAATACAGCGCCCCTAGCGGTAACGCTAAGAACTAAAATCGGTAGTATGAAAAAAACAATTCGATAGGTTTTTAACGTTACGTAAGTTTTCGATGGATAACTCGTGGTAGCGCTACAGTTCTTAGTTTAAACCAGACAAAACATACATAACCTAATAATGAATGTTGTTACTCCATGTTTATTTTACCTATCTGCTTTGTGTCTGGAGCAAATATTATAATATCTTGTGTGTCAATGTCATAAGCCTTCTTGATGACAGACACGAGTTCATTTGTTGTTAATTTCGATTTAATTAATTGAAATCGTTATCAGGTATCAGAACGCAAACAGCACACGATATTATTTGTGTCCAAAGTTCAAATTAAATGATCGATTCACACGGTACATAGAATATAATTTTTCTCTTGAAACTACGAGAAAATTTTATAAATAGCATTTGTTCAAAATACCAAATGAGTGTGTGTCACTTACACTACTCCACATTTAGACGGGAAAAAATGCTATAAACAACTCGCAGGCAGGCCGACTGTTACACCGAACGTTGTCTACTGCCTGGTTTAATAATATTAGATTTAATATTTTTTAACCTTATATCCGTATTCCATTTCGCAATGGAAGTTGAATAACGTCTTCTTTGTGAACAGGGTATCCATACCCTGTAACAACATCTATACCCATAAATAAGCACGCATTTAATTTTAACATCTCCGAAAAAGTAGCTACTGTCATTTGATAGGAAACCAAAAAAAGACAACGTATTTGTTATTTTTAACTTTGTATGAGTGGAGATTGCTATCGAAGACCATAATCGATGCGCCTAGTTAGTTAAGTTAACTTGTATAATAAAGTGATTTTGAAACTGGTACATTACAACCTTACGCTAGATTAGTAAACTTATTTAAGTTGATTAATATAACTATTCATCACCTATATGTACAGCATCAGAAAACTGCTTTGTTATTAATATTGTTCACGTAAAAAAAGCTATTTAGTGATAAATGTTGTTCCGAGTGGAAACCTGGTGACCTGTAACACAGGTTATTTTGTTAACCTACTTCAGGCACCAGCGATCCTCAACCTAACTTGTAACATAGCTTTAGTAAACTAATTATGTAACATGAGGTTGATGGTGAGAAATAAATTCTTTTATTATTATTATTATTATTATTTTGAAACTGGTATCTTTCGATTTTAAAACTAATAGGTTATACCTGTAATATTTATGCCAAAAATGACGCATAAAATATATTATTTTTTGCAAAAAATTACTGGCTCGATGGAACAGTGGTTAGTGACCCTGGTTGGATGTTCCAAGAGTCGTGGGTTCGATTCCCACTCAAATCGGAACAAATATGTGCATCGGTCTTTGATCCGTGTCTGTGGTGTGAAAATGTGTATAAGTATGTATTTATTATCTATGCACGTAGTACACTCTGCTCTCAGATTAGCTTGGGGTTAGTGGACCGTGTGTGCAAAATTCCCAGATATTTATTTATTAAAAACATTACATAAGTTCTAAGTAGTAGGGCAGTCTTAAAATGTAAGCTTAGAGGAACTTAACCTGGGCAGACTTTTCATGCATTGCTTATTAACACTCTGAGAGCTCTAGACGAATCCTTTGAAAGCCTCCTCGGAACGAGATATTATACAAAGCGTATTTTATTTCATTTCCTCTTTACGCTCTTGTTAACTTCTAAGGTAGAGTTTTTTTCCGTATGAACGAATTTCTCTGTAGAGTTTCTTACTGTATTTGCCCAATGGATATTTTGTACCGTAGTTTTTTGTTTAATTTCTTTGATTGCAATGGTCATTCAGCTCTTTGGGCCGTCACCTAAATTTTCATTTGATATGTGTATTCGTAATAATGAAATCAGGAAACGAACTTACTTATTAATTTTCACGAAGTAAGTAGGTACTTTAGAAATAGAAATAGAATAGTAGAATGGACAACACCTTCTACTTTTTTCATAATGAGCCCATATTACGTCCCCATTGCTGGGGGACGGGCCTACCCTAGACTAGGGTGATAAGGCCGCGAGTCAACCACTATGGCCAAGAGCGGGTTGGTCAGTCGACCAACCTGTGTAGTCACGCAACCTGTGAATTTCTTCGTACGTGTGCAGGTTTCCTCATGATGTTTTCCTTCACCGTTAAAGCGTCGAATAATCGTACAATAAATTCCTAATTTGAAAAACTCAGAGATGAGTGGCGGTGTTTGAACAAGCTAATAGTAAGGCGTCCGACCGATTTCAGCCATGGCGGCCGTTCTCAATTGAGATCAGCCAAGTACGCAGGACATATTATAGTGCACAAGTGTGAGCGCAAACACAAGTGCACTCTCTATTCCCTTACTCTCATAATTCGGTGAGACGGCAATCCGACATGAACAAGCTACCTCATGCGTGGCAAGCAACGACCTTAGCTACTCGGCCATTGACGCTTTCCTTTTTAGCAGTCGAATTTCATACCATACAATATAATAGCCACAAAATTACGTTGAAATTATTATTATTATGTACGGATTCCAATATAATAGTTTATGCGGTAGCAAAACCTCTATAATCTTCCACTTTACAAATCTAGTCTACTCGTAAGTGTGTGGTGAATTGGAAATCGAGTTTACCTACATTCCAATGTTATTATCATACATTACAACAACCATAAATTGTGTATGCGTAATTGCCACTTTATAAGCGCAAACATGACTAAATCTATTCTGATAAAGTAGGAAACATGTTGGTAGTAGCTAAAATATCTAAAATGGGCTAACTTCAAATCAATATTTACACCAAGGATCATTGTCATTGTTAAATTGGGTCATTATCTTGTCGTCTAGTTAAATTAGAAAGGTCAAACCATATCAACATCTAACGTCGAAACAGAAAAAACAAAGCATTAGGAAGCATTACAATAATGCCAAAGTCACATAAATAAGTGATTAAGAACACCCACTCCTTAAATCTTCAAATTACCCCTTTCCCTAATCCATAAGCTTGATCGAATCAAAAACAAAACACCATCAAGCGGAAACCAAAAACAAGTACAAAGATACACAAACGTATTTGGCAGAGAGCGTTAACCAATCCTCTTAAAACCGAATCAGCGAAACACAGCACCCTCACGCCTTTTGTGTGAGGAGAAAATTAATTTCACTCAGACGCTCGACACCTTACCTTTACGAGTTGGTAACGAAAATGACGTTTATTGCCGACCGTATAATTCGGCCATGAGCTACGATTGGAATTGGAGTCCGTAGTTTATTTATTTATTTATGCACAACTATTTATAATATTATTTAATAAAATTTGTACATTACAGTAAATTACAGGTTAAGCTTCATATTGAAAGAAGATGTGGTAACTAGAGTTGAGAAGGGTATGCTTAGATAGTTTGGTCATGTTGAGAGGATGAATGAAGGACGATTAATAAAAGGTATATATTATAGAGGAAGTTTAAATAGAAATAACGACAGCAGAAAATCAAGAAAGACATTCCATGACCAAAAAGGTCAATTCTTGAAGAGAGGTCAAATCAAAGGTACCCATAGTCGACGAGCATGCATTAAGAGGTTGATGGATGTGGATGAAGTGCCAGGACCGTAGCACATGGCAGGATGTAATCTCTGGGAAAAATGCGTAATTATATGCATAATATTGAAACTGTATCCCGTAAAAGTTGCGCACAGAATTTACTTTTATTTATCTAAATAAAGCAAGCGGTACTCAAACATGCATACCTAATTGTTGTTTTACAATTTCAACATAACAAAACGTACGTAATACTCGTGTGTGATGGTGCATTTAAAAAATACTGGAAGGATATCCTATCACGTAATATTTGAATAAAATCGTAACAGGTTGTTTATTTTTTGCAGTGAAAAAGTTTGTTATTTTATTTCATGCAAATTTTTACTCAGTAACTAAAACCATTGATGATCCATTTTGGATTTCGTTCGGAAGTTTTGCACGTAAGTACTTTTTGGGATACAACTTTTTTTTTAATATTTCATATAGATATTCAAAACAGGTATGTATTACCTAATATTAATGCGAACAATTGTGGCAGACTTAGACAAAAAAAAAATCCGTACGGTTTGTAAAAACAGTGTGATATTTTTATTTGTTGTTTTTAATGCTATTAAAGCTCAATGTAAATTTAAAATTTGAAACTAAAATCTTAACTCTAGAAGTACGGGACGACGGCAGAAACGTAATAGTATTCAGTTTAAATAATCCAACGTCAAATACTTAGAAAACGATTTTTTTTTTAATAAACATCGGGGCTTCTCTTTCTTTAATGCTCAAGACTGCCACAAAGAGTACCCATGAGCCATGACAAACAGACGCGATGTTTATCTTGTCCGATGCCATCAGTGCGGGATGCTTAATAAGTTTTAAAAGCTTTGAAGGAATCCGGGAAAAATTGCAGAGGGAAAAAATACAAAATAAAAACATTTCAAGACGGAGATTACGAGAGAGATGACAGTGTTGATCTTGTCTTTCTATCAAAAATTAAGGGTCGTAGATAAGACGGGGTCAGTGGCAATCGGTTGACATGAGACTATCAAGAGTCGTGGGTTCGATAAAAAAATGTTGAGTATATGTGGAATGTTTATATGCTCTGGTAAAATAAATGAACACAAAAATAAAGTTGTAACGGTAAAACGTTACTTTACATTTGTGATGTGTGCAACATTAGAGAACTAAAAATGTGTGTGGATGTTTATCGTGTACCATATCAGTTGGCCCATGATCGTGGAGCCTTTTTTGTGTGACTTTTGAAATTTACCACTTGTGAAATTTTGTTTTAAATAAATTGAAAGGTAAACATTTTAAATCCTTTGGAACTTTTTTTCTTACTAACTGACTACGTTATCATCACCGGACTTGCGAGGGATGGCTCTCGCCCCTAATCATGGAGTTTGCAACAGTGCCGAATTATCAGGAATTCGATAATATAAGGAAACATTGTTATTATGACAAATGCACGTTCGAACGCGGTTATCGACAGGTCATGAGTTCAATCCCCGAGTCCCAGCAGAGCAGTTGGTTTTTTTTTATTTTCGTAATTTGCCTGTTGTCCTCATATTTGGATCTCACTTCCGCTTACCATCAGGTGGGGTGAGGTAATCTATATAGCCTTATATAAAAAAAAATATTTATATTCGGTTAACTTATTCGAGAAGAAGTATTAACTTGATAGATTGATTGTACCACTTAATAGATTCAAATCGTCTCAATTACCTTAAAGTTATAAGCAATTGCAGGGTAGAAGTAAAATTAATTTGGTCCCGTGGGACATAAAACGGGTTTATTGGCCGGGAATAACTGGCACGATTCGCTTTTAATAACAGCCGTAAAGCTATGTCTGTTACAGATATGAGGTAATTGTTTAATCGTAGAATATATTTCTTTATCTCTTCTTAATTAATCGCGATTAAATTATTTTGACTAATCTGTAAATTATTCTTCACCCTACACTGTAGAATTTGAGCTTTTACAATTTAAACTATGGGATTGTAAGATATAAGATCTAATGCTAAAGAGTAGAGATAATCAGGTCTTGGCTGAAAATTCATTATATTTTAATCCATTCAGGTAGCAGTGAAAAAGGATAATTATTTAGAGTTTCTAATGTTTTAGTTTTACCGTACATTCTTCTTTAAAACATAAAACCTTTTTATTCTAATCGGCCAGCATTATTTTCGTAATCTAGACACGCGGTAGCGTGTCAAGCCAAGTTCAAGAAACAGAACTGGCGAGCCGCACCGTGTGTAATATTACACGAACCATTTGGAACCACTTTTGAACCCCTCATAAATCAAAAACTATTTCACATAAACGTATCAAATTTGGCTCATATATTGTGATTTGCGAGATAAATATGTGTTCTAAATTTCATAAGCTTATCTCAAACAGTTATTTAGATATTAATGTCCAAAAATCCTCATTTTTATCATTGACTGACTGACAGATCAAAATTCTAACCCAGTTCCAAATGACCTAGAGAGTTAAAATTTGGTATGCAGATAGGTAATTACATGAATACAAAGGAAAAAATAAAAAACTGGCAATTTTTTAATAATTAGGTTAGGTTTTATTATGAACGCTTAACATAAATACCTAATTAGTGCCTAATCACGCCTATATACCGGGGAAGGACCCATGGCGTTACGATGATATATACTTTTCTACAAAAAGTAATGATATCCAATCAAAAACATAAATGTGAAATGAGAGCCAAGTTCAATATTATGATAATTGCCTTGGTTGTTGACTTCAACGACAAAAGAAGTGAGATCTAAATGGGTGCCAAGTTCAATGGTCAACCCTGAAATTTATTTATAAGTAACACTATAACATACCTATTATATCTTCTTATAACATAAGATAATGTATGGTGGTAGCCTATGAAGGTCTGTCTTGGCTAGTTTCTATAAACCTACCAACGTATTATTATGTTCGCTCGCTAGTTTCTACCAACAATCCAAATTACGGATTTATAAAATAAAAACCGACAAATACTTGTAGGCTTAGAACTTGCGACGGCTATAATTATATGAAAACTAGCCAAGACAGATCTTCATAGGCTACCACCATACATTATCTTATGTTATAAGAAGATATGATAGGTATGTTATAGTGTTACTTATAAATAAATTTCAGGGTTGACCATTGAACTTGGCACCCATTTAGATCTCACTTCTTTTGTCGTTGAAGTCAACAACCAAGGCAATTATCATAATATTGAACTTGGCTCTCATTTCACATTTATGTTTTTGATTTATGTTTACCAATATTATGTTGCCCAAACACTTCTACCTTGCACAAATGTGTTTAAAATTTAAATCTCATGTTTCACATTTCCCGAACGGATGCAGAAATGGAATTACATATTTTATGTACTCGCAACATAGTTATGTCAGAGTCAATGAACTATCAAACGCAATTATCGTAATGCACGGATCCTTTGTTTATAATTTTATGCCTGTGAATTTCGCTCCATAAATAAATGCTGTATTTTGTATTTTATCAGCGGGAACACATAATATTCCAGAACGTACTGTTGTATTTAAATAATTCTGCAGTAAATGAATGCATAAAATTGTTGAAATTCGGTATTCATTATAAATAAAATGACTGGACTGGAATGAGCATTTCCAAGAACCACGTGTAAGCGACCAGGTGTAAAAAATAAATAAATTACAATAAGAATAATAAAGGTTTCAAAGCAAAGTAGTTTAATAATACACTGTTAATGACGATGCTGTGTCTCTACCAAACTCTGTCTATTTAAAACATAAGAACAAGATCATCAGCAGAAGCGATTGCTACATTCACAGTCCATTCTTTACGATAGTAGACTACCATTTATTCTCTACAAACGTATAACTCCAACGCTGACTGTACAACTCACAGGCAACAGCCGAAACAGCCCAATCCATAAAAAGCCTATCACGTGAATTCATGAATAAAAATAAAATAAAATAAACACGTATCGCGTCGAAACTAAATCTGGCGAAAAAACCGGCAAAGTTATCGGTACGGAGCGGACACACGCCCGTAAATTGGAATCTGGCACTCTATAAACCTTTAAAGTCAATAAAGCGACCCTCATCAAGCGAACCGTAAAAAACGTACAATGCCGGTTTGGCCGGTACCGTACCGGTATTTCCGTCGCAGTGTAAACGCGCCTTTATTTTTGGACCCCTATTTGCTTTACTACTGATAGAGATCCGTCATTTATGCTGACTTCAAATAATGAGCGAACATGTTTGCATTTATTAACTTTGAATGATTGAACGGCGAACAGTTTTGCAAGAAATCCTTACTAATATTGTAAACGAGAAAGTAACTGTCAGTCGGTTTGTCGTGCTTTAAAGTTAAAACTAGTGAAACGATTAAAATTAAACATAGTACACGGATAGACTGGAGACTGAGACAGGATATAGGTTATATATTTAACAAATTTTCATAATGTCTTTGCGGACGAAAGTATCTAATATAGGTTAGAGTCAAAAGATGTACCTACCTACCGATAAAAATATAAATACCTACCTGCGCCCTAAAGTGTTGGATCCGAGCGAATTGGATTGGGACCTATTAATTTTTACCCATTCAGTGGGTCGAGTAGCCATAAAATATAACCAATAGGTTTTGCTCCACGCCTTTTTGATGAAATATTGTTATCAAGTCGTCCTATTTTCAAGCGAGATCGGAATTTTCCATTCGAAAATCAATTCTTTGAAATTGGATTTTAAGAAGGCATGCTTAAAATCAATGTTAGGTGGCTTCTTTCAAAGAGGGCTTCAATAATGTAAATTTTATAACCGCATTATAGGTTTACCGACTTGACAAATCTAAAAGATGCTATAGGGCAGTTAATCAAATGATTTTACAAAATGGTTGCTTGCTCGTAATAAATATTAACATTATGGTGAGTAGGTTGAATTTAGATTGTTTTATTTGACCTAAAATGTAGGCTACCTTTTGGTTGGGTATTAAGGCAATTGGAAAATTTTGAAAGTTACTGCGATTTTTTTTATTGTCGCTGTAAATAAACTAAGTTTTCTTTTCAAAATGGCTGAACCGATGGCCCTTACATTCTCAAACAACAACAATTTCTGTAAATATGCTAGCCAGATGAAACTTACAGCATAAATTCTGTAATTTTCAATCTCCTTCAGAAGCCTTCTTCTAAAGGTAAGTACAATAAATATCAATTAGCAGGAAACCTTATAAGACCAACCGTTTTAAATCAAATATTTTTTTTTACTATTCCATAATTGAAAAAGCGAAAGAATAACATCTGGCAGCGCTCATTAACAAAACCAACCTCATTACAGAGATCGCCAGGAGTGCGTAATAAATCCTGATTATTAATATTTATTACGATCCCCGTACTGTTTACTTTGTACAATGGCATCGAGTTAACATTTCCATAATTTAATTTGACTACGGAATGAAAAAATGCCGGCGTTACGACGGAACTCGTTATGAGAATAACCACAAAAAATCTCGCGTCGCCCATACGTAGGATTTTTACAGGCACCCTAACATGTAAATTCTGTTGTGCCAAGTAAAAACGTTTTGCATTTTAACTGATGGACGCGGTTTTTTGTTGTTGTACAGAAACGTAATGAGACAACGATGGGTGGCAGCTATGAATTACCCACTTTGGACTTATAAGGACGTTTTGATTAATGTAAAGGACGGAAAAGATTATTGAGATTGAAGACAATATTCTTTCATTGCTGCGTAAGGTTGAATTAACGTAGATTGATTTAAACACAGTTAGCAAGTTAGCTTGTCTGAAAATATATGAGGGCCTTACATAAAAAAATATTGATTTATCAAAAAGGGGGCGTATACCTCTCAATTCCAATCAGTTTAAGAATGGGCATAGACTAACATCGTGTTTCTGGTACACTTGTAGTGCGCTATAGTTGTAGAATTATACATATTGACATAATCCCTCCCCATCTATGTAAATTTTAAAAAGAAATGTAGTAATAACAGTTCTTTATCATATTATATACCCACTGATGCCTATTTCAAAACTGACTGCAATAAAGAAGTCGTAATATGCGCCCAGGTCATATTTTGATCTAAAATACGTTAAGAATAACAAATTTTCAGTTAAGTATAACAAATTTTCAGTTAAGAATAACAAATTTTCAGTTAAGAATAACAAATTTTCAGTTAAGAATAACAAATTAATTTAAATTTCAAGTCTATTTGTATTTTTATTTTTATCATTCATTTGTTTTTGCAAATTTTAAAAATACGAGTTTCATCGTGAACTGTAAATTAATATGTGTATAAATGAGTTGATCCAAAATTAAGATGTGTCTCAAAACTTACGAAGTTTGGATGGATAGATAATATCTATTCAAGAAAATATTATTTTTTTTAATTGGAAAACATGTCTTGTATAATTTTTATGACAGTACAATGAAATTAAATATTTGTCTTTATGGGTCTACACGCGTTATTAGGAGTAGCAAATTACATAGCTACTTACTGCCCGACGTTTCGACTGGGTTACACCAATCGTGTTCGCTCGCGACCACGCGTGTAGACCCATAAAGACAAATATTTAGTGTAATGGAACGCGAAAGTCTAAAATCTTATAGTACAATGAAATGTTTTTATTATCTACAAAACTAAAATAAAGTGTAATTAAGGAACAAACGTAACTACAACAAACACGGGTGTAGCTTACACGAGGTCGATATTATCGTTAAACCGAGCTTATGGCAAAAAATCCACCCAAATTGTTTTTAATTGCGCAAAAGTCGCGAGTATTTTAAAAATCGGGAACAATGTAGGCATTTAATCGCACCGCGGGCGGCCATTAAAAAGTGCTTAAACAGAAATCAGCGGTCGCCGATAAAAACCGGGTATTCCGGCTGTGGAGGCAGAGGGGGGGGACAACAGACCCGAATATCGGGGGAAGTCGTTACGTCACTGAAAGACAGGGAAACAATTAAAATGTTGCGGCTCACGCGCCTGTGACGTCACGGTAAGTATGATATCTAGATATGAAGCAAACCTGTCCTTTCTACGACTTGGTAAGACCGTGTAACTGAAATTAAGAGTATAGATAGATATTAAGAGTATAGATATGGAGGGCATCCATCGGTCATCATTGTTAATAACAAGTGTAATTTTAAGATGTTGTCAATGCATATATCGTATATGTATATGAAATTTTAATTGTTGTTTTCGAGACGCAGAACGACCTTTAGTAGTTCTATCGAATCATGCTTATTAGTTTTTAAAAATAACGATAAAAATTTCAATTCATAAAAAAATAATTATCTAACTCGAAAACGTGAGGAACGATAGTTCTTTTACGAGATCTGACGTAATCAGTTACTTCTTGCCGCACGAAATTGATGATTAGAGCAAAAGAAGCTCTACGCCCTAAGTAATACAGTAGTTCAGCTATGTAATTTGCTACTCCTATTAACGCGTGTAGACCCATAAAGACAAATATTCACTTGTTTTAAACTTGTTTTCATTGATTTTTTACTACTTAGATAGAATCATTCTACTGCGGGAAAACAACCACTAAAATTTCGCGGTGTATGGAGTAAATAGATCAGTATATAAAACTATTTATTTACAATACACTTACCAGCTTTACAAGGATCCAATCCTAGGTCACCAGAGTCTTTGTTGTCGTAAAATGTAGACAACAATTCATCCACAGTGAACCGATGAGGCTCCTCTCGCCCCTCCACCAAGGTTACTTTATACGTCACACACAACACCACAGTCATTATCACAGAGACCGCCGTCGCGGACGGACGTTTACACTGAGCGGCCATTTTGGTTGAATTTTTTTATCACTTTTGGAAACTAAGGCATATTATCTTGTGTTGTGGTTATCTGAAACAAAGAATAAAAGACTTAGCAAAAGTTATGTACAAAATATTATTATGGTTTTTGCGGAAGTCTGTATGAATGAAAAACCTATAACATCATTTTTGCACTGAAGTAAGTACATTATTTATTTCATACTAATCAAATAATTCAAAGTGTTAATTGAAATTTCAATAAAGACACCTATTTAAAACAAATGTATCTCACTATTCAAACAGGTAAATTTCAATTCAAACGCATTCCAATGAACATAATGTGGAAACCAAACCTATTTGGCGTGATAACAAAACTGAGTGACATTTTGTTATATTTATAAAACATTCAATAAATCCAATGAAAAGCGCCATTATAACAGGGACCAGTGTTGAAATTAAATTCAAATACTCGTATATTCTGGCTCAATACATTTGATTGGAGGCGAATTGAAAACGAAATTAAATCATTTAAACCCACGTCACCATTTGCGTCGAAGCTTGTTTCAGGATTACCGCGGTTGAGCGTCCATTTATGAAACTTCTGACTTATATGACAAAGTTTCCATTGAAACTTGGTTGAAAACGTCTTGAAATGTCTTGTCATATTAATCCCATTAATCGGTTTGACAGCGGATGGATTGTATGGTTACTAACCGCAGGGAAGGGATGATCCACATAGTCAAAGGAGCAGAGAGCAAATTGCATAATGAAGGAATAGTAGAGGGTAGTTTCATGAGGCTCTACATTCTTGCTATAGAATTTACTTCTGTAAGTTGTACTGAATACAGTGGTATCGATGATCGATTTCTATTTGGTACAAATCTTCCATTTAGCCTTACAAAATAAACTTATATTTTTACTAAGAACATTATTCAGTCAAGTATTTATCGTTCTGTACCATTTCTGCGTTTTGTGTTGCAACAAAGAGTAAATTAATGGTTATTCCTGGGCCCGAAGCAACATTCATCATCTATTGTATAAAAAAACGTAAATTACAACTTGATACTGCGTTGAGCGAACATGCTAGTCCTATCATAAATACATGTAGTTATCTACTCTTATTTTTATAATAAAACTAGTGGTCCCGGCCAATTTCATACCGCCAATACTATAAACCTTCCCTGGACTACGACGAACATTTTAAAACCAAAATTACCTAAATCGGTCCGGGCGTTCTCGAGTTTTAGTCAGACTAACGAACAGCAATTCATTTTTATTTATAAGATTATCGAGATGATTGGTGAATTAGAAAAGTAGTTGGCTATTATCATCAATATTAAAATACTGAATTCTGCGAAAACATGTCATTTTAGTTTTAGCAGAAAGAAAATTTGTTTTTTCTGTTATTGTTTGTTGTCAAATTCCTCAAATTAGGTACCTAAGTGTAAAACATAAAATATTTTTAGTTTTCATGGCATGTACCTCTATTATTAGTTTTGCAATGATATTATGATTAAGTGTAATTATAATCTAGCAACTGCAAAAGTACCCGTATTTTATTTATTTATGACATTTTAAAGTTATACAAATGTTTCCAATTTAAGTCGTTTACACAACACATGCCTACAAGTATTCAAGCTTGACTTAATAAAGCCGTAACGACACATCAACGAAGTTCAAGCTCCGTTGGTTGTTGGGTCAACCGTGCTTAGGCGGCTAAGTTAAAGGTAAGTTAGGAGAAACACGTTTTCAAGGTCTGGAAACTTAGTCATGTAAAGTTATTTGATATCTGCGGCTTTTATTTTATGCCTTTATCAAACTTATTTGCAACTTACTGTTTATTTAATACTTAATTATGCAACTGCTTCGTTGGTCTATTGGCAGCAAACGCTGCTTAAGGACCGAGAGATCCTCGGTTCAAGCCCAGGGTCGAGTAAAATTTGTGTGAGTTTTTCTGTGAAGAAATCTCAGCCTGTAGATAGGTTGGGGGTTGCACGCCCGGTTGAAAGCACGTTAAGCCGGTGGTCTTGCGCCCGATCTCTCATCTCTCATGTTGGATTGACGCCGCACTGAGAGCAAGGGAACAGAGAGTGCACTTGTGTTTGCGCGGATATTTGTGCTCTATAATATGTCCTGCGCACTTGGCTGATCTCAATTGAGATCGATCGTCATGGCCAAAATCGTTTGGACACAATATGTGTAAAGCAGGAGTCTTGTACTCAAAAAGATAATACAAATTTAATACTTCTTTGCTGCCAGCAACATTGGTTGGGTGACTAAATAAATATTTTTATATCGAATGTTAACTACAATTAAGTATATTGTTATGCTTTTATTCAAGAAATAAAATGAAACGATCTTTCGGTTGAAGCAAGTTTGCTCTTCGCTCTTGCATGCCAAACCTTTTCTCCAAAAACATAATAAGTGTTTTTTTTATTTTATTTAGACACATTTTTTGCTTCCGTGGAAGTGGAAGTGGAATGGAGACTCTATTGTAGGTACAATAATACTCATACAATAATATGTATCTTGTTAAATTAACCAAAAGAAATGTTTATTGAGATATTGTTTTGCGACGCGGAATCCTAAATAATTAATTGCCAAGCCATTAGTATATCGTTCCCATTATTGAACCAAAACATCGCTTAATGATCCATAAAATGATGCATCATTATAATATTTATACAAAATCAGTATAATCTGATAAGTCCGCTTAATGTCATTGTTTTTATCAAATACTTCTCAGAGATTTTGTTATATTTCATGATTTTCTGGATTGCGATTTTTATTGAACATAAATATAATTATGACGTATTCACTCCCTACTGTCCGTAATTTTTAAACAAATGTAAACGGTTCTAATGTAATGTTTAAATCTAATGGTTTAATGTTTCTAATCTTTATCTTAATAGAATTTAGTATATCGTAAAGATCTGGTCAAATCATCTTTCCGTAATCGACGAGCGTGCATGAAGAGGTTGATGAATGTGGATGAAGCGAAAGTGGTGTGCCAGGACCGTAGCACATGGCAGGAAGTGATCTCTGCCTACCCCTCTGGGAAAAAGGCGTGATTTTATGTATGTATGTATGTTCACGTACATCCTGTAGATCACAAAAAGCTTATCTCAAAATTGACATGAACTTGTACCCAGAGTTACTAATTCATTCACAGACAACGCAATAAATAAAAGATTCACAAAAAAAGTTATTTGTTTCTGAAAATACCCTCTTTATCTCTGTCCCTGACATTTCATATCAGACGCAAAGTTCAGAGAGTGTTATTATGGTGGGGGTATGTCGTCCTGTTTTCTGATAAACATTTTTTTGGTACCCAAAAAACTTTTAGATAAATTGAGTGGTCTCGGTGGCTAAAATGGACCGAGGCCGTATTGTTTTTACTACGCCTTTTATAGGCGCCTACTCACAGGCAAAGCAATTACTTCGGTTGTGTTAAAAATGAGGCCGAAAAATGGCCGAAATTTACTTGGTAAGAAGAATGGGCCTGACTTTGATTGTGGGTATGGTAGTAACTTATACCGCAAGCGCTATAAATTATTAGTACCTGTGTCCTATTGCCCTTACTAAATAGGTATCATTCTGTACATTGCCTGAATTTTTAACCGACTTCAAAAAAAGGAGGAGGTTCTCAATTCGTCTGTATGTATAATATTTTTTTTTTTTTTTTTTAAATGTATGTTCACCGATATTTTCGTCAATTATAGACGAATTTCAAAAATTTTTTTGGTTGGATACAGTTCACTTCCGAGGTGGTCCCATTTTTCACCAGCCCCGGATCTGATGATGGGATCCAGGAGAAATCGAGGGCAACCCTCAAATTTTATAGGGACATGTACCGCGTTTTGCATATTACCTGAAGTTATATTGGCATTTGCTTCTGGAAATCATAATCTTATGATGCTGAGCTGATGATGGAAGGTCAACTCCTTAATACTTAGGAGTAAAAGGATAATTATTTCAATACTGTATACATATTAAGACTACTAGTTATAATATCAGTAGCATTATAGGTGAGCTGAACTAATAGGGTGACCAGTCTAGGATCTGATGATGGGATCCAGGAGAAATCGAGGGCAACCCGCAAATTTTATAGGGACATGTACCGCGTTTTGCATATTATCTGAAGTTATATTGGCATTTGCTTCTGGAAATCATAATCTTATGATGCTGAGCTGATGATGGAAGGTCAACTCCTTAATACTTAGGAGTAAAAGGATAATTATTTCAATACTGTATACATATTAAGACTACTAGTTATAATATCAGTAGCATTATAGGTGAGCTGAACTAATAGGGTGACCAGTCTAGGATCTGATGATGGGATCCAGGAGAAATCGAGGGCAACCCTCAAATTTTATAGGCACATGTACCGCGTTTTATATATTTTCTGAAGTGATAGTGGCATTGCTTCTTGCAATCATAATGTTATGATGCTGAGCTGATGATGGAAGGTCAACTCCTTAATTGTTTGGAGTAAAAGGATAATTCTTTCAATACTGTATACATATTAAGACTACTAGTTATAATATCAGTAGTATTACAGGTGAGCTGAACTAATAGGGTAACAAAAAATTTAACACTAAAAAGTTTGAAAAAAATTTTAAACAAAACAAACAAGCCTTCAAAAACACGACTCACTAAAAATTACAAAATAATATAATACGAACATTTATAATCATCTGGGTATGAATTTTATATGTTTTTGAAGGCGGTGCCAATCAAAATTTTGAGGAAAAAGAAGCACTCTGTGCTTGTCTGTTTGAAATATAAACGGCACCGCCTTCAACAACATATAAAATTCATACCCAGATGATTATAAATGTTCGTATTATATTATTTTGTAATTTTTAGTGAGTCGGGTTTTTGAAGGCGGTTTTTTTTGTTTACAATTTTTTAATTTTACATAAATATAAACTCATAGATTTTATATTTATGTAAAATTAAATTTCAGAGTTTTAGAAGTATGTATTATGCAGAAGTTTTCTAAAATTATGTAACTCGCTGATCCTGCAGTCAAACTGTTTGACGGTTTTGCGGGACATCATTTAGTTTGTAAGTATTTTTATTTTGTTTTTAATAATAATAAAAATAAAATAATGGCACTTCAAATCAAATCTTATGTAAATTCGAACTAGGTTTTTTACTAATGTTAGAATAAGGCATTAGTATGTTTTCGTAAACAATGTTTTGTTTGTGTAAACAATGTGTTGTTTGGAATGTTTTGTTTACTAAACATCCTAATAAATATCTTGGACATTCCCACACATTATCATCATCATCATCACGTGTGGGAATGTCCCAATCATCTGACCTCAAACTAAGCATTGCTGATACTACGGGCTGGTACAGACGAGCTGTCAGAGACTGATATACATACAAAGATATTTATAAATACGTACTTAAATACATAATCACATCCAGATACGCAAAGAACAATAATGTTCATCACACAAATATTTGTCCTGAGTAGGAATCGAACCCACAACTCTTGGAACCGCCAGCCAGGGTCACTATCCACTGTTCCACCAAGCCAGTCAATTCCGGCTAGCATCCAGGTAGGTAATCGCAAACCACTGTCAGTCGCCTCTTACGACATGCTAAGAATCTAACATACTACTCAAGTACTAGGTTAATTCGAAGCAGGAATAATATAGAATTGTCTTTTAATCGCGAGAAAAGAACACATCTTCTTATATATAAAATTGAATTGCCGTTCGTTAGTCTGACTAAAACTCAAGAACGCCTGAACCGATTTAGCTAATTTTGATTTTGAAATGTTCGTGATACTCCAGGGAAGGTTTATAGTATTGGCGGTATGAAATTCGCCGGGACCACTCGTTTGAAATAAAATTGAGCAAGTCTTGCCCATGACCACGAGCGCTGCAAATAACTCGAAACGTCAAGTCCCTAAATGATATGTTTGGAATCATGAAATTTCTTTTCAAACAATATACTCTTGTAATCTTTTACTATAAGTATTATTTAATAAGTGATTTTTCTGTGATTTGTATTTCGGCTTACTTCCGTATTTAGCCTTACAATGCTGATTGAATGCAGTACTGCAGTACTTAAAAGCATTTAGTACTGGTAGGCATCCCGAAACAAATCCGCGCTCCCAAAGCTTGTAACTAACAAAAAGGTCACTTATAACAAAACAGTTTCTATAGCAGTTCACATCCAATAATTCCCCAGCCTTATTTGAGATTTAACCAAACCATCGTCAAGACCCCGGGAACTATCTTCGGCGAAGTTTGAAACACAAACCGGAACTAAAGTGGGAAGTTTCGTCCCTCCCGCTAATCATCACTTCAAAGGGACTAAGTATTAGCCGACCACGGCTTTGTGCGAATATAAGTTTTAAATAAAGTAAATAAGGTTACCCACGGGTGAAGTTTTACAGGCTTTTAGGGTTTCGGAATTGAAAAGAATAAAACGTAACCCTTCCAGTAAGTGTTCGCTCGCGACTATGATTTATACCGATCGAAACGTCGGGCAGTAAGTAGCTATGTATTTGTTACTCCTAATACCGCGTGTTTCTTTTTTATTTTTTTATAAAAAGCTTACATGATGACTGCACTCCACCTGATGGTTAGCGGCAGCGTGATCCACATATGAGGTCGACAGGCACAATAGACCATATTGAGCCTGTCGCACTCACCCTGAAGGCCTGCTTAAATACCGTCACGCCCCGCCTGAAGAGCCCGTGATCATGGAAGGGAGAGTGAGCTGAAAGGGCATTCCATGCATTAATGACACGTGGCAGAAAAAAGGAACTGAACCTCTTGGTCCGACCCACCAGCGCCTACATTGCATGCGGATGGCAGCGCTGTCTAGCACGTGTCGTTCGGGAGTGGAAAGGGGAGGGAGGGACTAGTTAACATAGCGCTTTAGAGAATTCCCTATTATAGCGACGGTAAAGAACAAATAGACGTGGATGACGTAGATGTGGCGTGTAGACACATAAAGACTACGTTAAGCCTGTGACTAAATATTAGTTAAGCGTTACACACAAGATCACTCGTCCATTTGACACCTTTTCATGCAAAATCTTAAAGATAATTTAAAAATTAAAATTTTGTTTGCTAGGTTTTTTGATACTGTCTCCAAAAAGCACGTAAAATATTATCTAATAAACCAAAACCTTTTTGATCATAGACCCAAAGCAACGAGCAAAATAAATTCCTTGAAATGTTTGCGGAGTATCGGAGATAGCCTTTGCTGTTAAAATGGTAAACAGGTGCCAAATAGCCGTTGAGTTTGCACCCTCGTCATATAATCGAGATCGTGTCCCGGATACTCTCCTCAAACCTTCGAAGTATGGCTGCGATGATTTTACGCATTTTTAAAGCACCTTCCCTTATGAAATGTGTATGAGCTTGTTAAATAGGTTATGATAAGTAGGCGATTTGGTAATGCGATTTTGGAAAATTAGTTAGAGATATCCGGATCCGGATTCTTTTTACCGGAATGCCCGAGGAGGGAAGGTGTTGTTTTAGAAGCTTATGTACTCGTATTACTACACTACCTATGGTACTATTATTGGAACAAAAAAATTTAAAGTAAAAGTTTCCATTCAAATAACTCTAGATTTATAACCACGATTTGATCCATAAATAATACGACTTTTCAATAGGTATCGACTTAAATCAGGTTTTTCTATAGTATTGTCTATTATTTGCGTGCCTCGGAAAGCACGTTAAGCTGGTCCTGCGCTGCGCCCGATCTCTCATCGGTCATGTCGGATTGCCGTCTCACCGAATTATGAGAGTAAGGGAATAGAGAGTGCACTTGTGTTTGCGCGCACACTTGTGCTCTCAATTGAGATCGGCCGCCATGGCTGAAATCGGTCGGACGACTTATTTGCGTGAACACACATTTAAAATAATTATAATTATTTAGAGACCCAACGTTTCGAGCTTTTCTTTTTGGCTTGGAGTAGCTTTGTCATCATCACCAGACTTGCGGGAGAGCGGATGGCTATCATCCCTAATGTTTCGAGGTCTTTACGGGACTCGTATTACGGGAAGATTAAAGATCATAAGACAGATCGTCTTTACTTAGAAAAACTAGGCTCAGACTTAACTTAGTCTAAGGCTATCATCATTGTTAACTCAGTACAGATATTCAGAGAGCTCTATTTTGGTAAGATTTCGACAAAGAACTTAAAAGTCTTTAAATCGACGAAAATTATAATTTAGTAGCGAGCGTATTCTATTTATTAATTTGATATCCAATCGACTTTAGTCTATTTCAGTATTATTTTAAAGCAATTTCAGACAAGCAAACGAATTTTCTAAATCCGCTTTAAGTAATTAGATCTACACCAAGTTAAGAGAATTTTGTACTTGATAATCACTAATGAAATATATTATATTCTATTTTGTATCCATTTTTGAAGGTTATTCGTTATCTCAAAGATCTATTTGGTATTAACAAGATACTTGACTTATTATAGAAAGCAGGCCATAATTACTTACTCGATCTAAAATAAATTGCTTTCCAAAAATGTGCGACACGTAACTAAGTTTTTTGTGTGAAATGTTACGATTTTTCCTTATTTACAATTTTTTGATAGATCCATCCATGTCAATAGCATGGTATTCCGACCTCTTAATTCCAGTCAGTTTAATAATATGCACCGACTTACTTCGTGTTTCTAGTAGATGATTCTACAACCAAAGCGCACAATTAAGTGTCAAGTCAAAGTCAAAGTCAAAGTTTTTATTGCGAACTAAGTATTACCTACATGTGTATTTGTTGAAATAGGATCTTTAAGTTACCCTTGTCGGGTAATGCAAAGTTGTGCGCTATGGTTGTGGAATCATACAGACTGATATAACCCCTCAATCATCTATGTAAAATTTAAAAAGAAGTGTAGTAATATCAGCTCTTTATCATTAGCTACCGATGCCCATTTTTGAAACTGACTGGAATGAAGAGATTCCAGTCAGTTTCAAAAATGGTTGTAAATACGTCGCCAGCACTGCGAAAATAGTTGTATTATTTCCTTAAATACTTCGCAACTTACTTAGTACGAAATCCGTACATTTTCAGACAGGATTACAGGGGTAGAAATCTTAATTAGTGTTCCTAATAACATATGGGGGGGTTGCAGGATTAAGGTTCGTATGAATGGACTGGACCGTAAATGTTTACTTTTGATATCATAGTCTATTACTTGCGCGAGCACTACATATCTTATAAATAAAAATGAATTGCTGTTCGTTAGGCTGACTAAAACTCACCGTTTTAGGTAATTTTGGTTTTAAAATGTTCTTGATAGTCCAGGGAAGGTTTATAGTATTGGCGGTATGAAATTCGCCGGAACCACTAGTTTGAAATATAACTCCGTCACGGGCAAGACTGAACACGATGGCTGTAAAGAGCTCGAAACGTCGGATCTCGAAATAATATGTTTAGAATAACAATAAAAGCGAGAATCCGTAAAATTAGTTTTATTTTAAATTTAATTTACGGTACTTTATTGAGCTTCCTTTGTAATTGAATGTGCAATCCGATTCTGAAAGTCATTCACTTGGCGCATCGTATCTCCACGCGTCATCAGCGGACATAGTAACCGCTCCCATCCAGAAATAAATGAGGATACAGGATTTCCACAAACGCACAACGAACAAGGCCCTGGAGATGCCGTGACTCCGGAGCGAGGTGAGCTGATAAGAGAGGTTAGGTAACTTGTTGCTGATCTCATTTGAAACGACGAAGTCAGTAGTTAGGTATGTATTTGTTACTTTGCCTATTTCTGCGTTGGCTGTAGGCCGCAGAGGGTGTAGTGGGATAAACGCGAAATTGAATTGAGGTGGAAAGCTAATGATGAACTCTACATTTTGACACAATAGAACAAGAAAAGTAGTATTAATGAACTTAAAAAAGCTTTTAAATAATGTGTTGTATTAATAAAGATGTATATTTTTTTATGTTTACTTTAGCTCTCACTCTGACTGCCTTCTAGATGTCATGCTTTCATGTTAATTAAGGAAACTAAAGGTTATTTCGTTAAAACTTAATGTTTACTGTATTTTTGTTATGTAACCGTTTGTTTCTAATCAATAAAAAAAATAAAAATTGAAGCTAAACACAGTTCAAGACTACTAACTTAATGTAACATAAAAAGATGACACGGTTGATCTATCACATTATTTTCAGCCACGCTTAAATACTCGTACTTCGAGTGAATATTCGCCCTCTAACAAAATCAACATGACGAACCCTACACATACTAGTTGAAGGAAATTCAACAAAATTATCAGAATACAGCACGTTTGTTCTAAGTACGGACAATCGCCACAACTAATCATCTGCTGTTGTTTGACCTTACTCCATGTGTCCAATTCTCAACTGCACAAATGTGCCCACTTGATTCCCAGCTCTGTGTTCGATGTTTAGAGTCGGTTTTTGCACGTCACATGTTGGAGATGTGCCGTTGTTGCCTGGAGAGTTCTAAGGAGCGTTGGTCACTACTATCTCTGAGCGATAACGCAGATACATTTCAATAATAAAGCATTTGCTTTCTTTGTGGGCATACATATACCGCGGGATTCGCGTCTAGTAATGTTGGGACGGGATGGGATGGATGTCGTTTTGATAAAGTATTTATGGCTGGTTATAAACTGTAATCCTTAGTATTATCAACGCTCTGACGCGTCCCAGAACGCTTTTTCACAGTCAAACAAATAAGGGGTATTTTCACACCGTTTGTCTTTGGCCATCAAATATGACGGTCTCTTAGTGAAAAGCTTAATAAGATTAGAAATTTTAGAGGATTAAAAGGGTTTCAATTTATTGTTTCGAAATCCAAAACCGCAATCAATGCATAAACCTTTTTAGTGAAGTCTTTACATTGTGATTACCCTTTTTTAAATTACATTTTTGTTAAAAGTTTAATGAGATAAGTAATTAAGAAGTTTTAGAGGATAAAAATGGTTTAATAAAACCGAAATCTAAGTATGAACACGGATAAGATGCATGATCATCAACATTTTTCTTGTAGTCTTTACATTGTGATTATAAACTCTTCTAAAATTATATTATTGATGTATTTTATTATGAAATATAATAAATTCACACTGTTTGTCTTCGGGCATCAAATATTTTGTTAAGATTTGAGTTTGATAAGATTTGAAATTTTAGAGGCATTGGTTAATTTTTATTATGTCTTCTAAAACTGAAATCTCTGCATTATTATACAACCATTTTAGAAGTCTTTAGCTGCCTACTCTTCTAACTTACATGTTTTATTAATATAATACCTAAGTTACTATTTGTTTTATCACCACCCAGATATCATAAATTATATGTTATCGTAAATATTTATTGAAACCAACCCTTTCGTCTCAAACTGTAAATAGCAAGTCGTCAAGATTTAGTGTGTATCGGTACTCTCGGCTCAGTATTAGAGGTGTGTATTCAAATTCTGAAAACGTTCCTCAATGTAACGCGTAACGGAATAACGAAATTACCTCGGCAATGGTACAGTTGTTGAGACAAATTCTTGACATTTAGTTAACTCATTTTCTTGCGCTGTGTATAAGAACTCACTGTTTCTAAAATAAAATGACTCATGGCATTTTACTTGCAACTTAGTGCCATCCATTTTCCATTTACTTCTCGATATATCTACATAGGTATTGTATAATTTGTATATTATGACCTAAACATTAATCTATTCGGTTATAGCAAGATAAAATAAAACAAATCTCTACAAAATTCATAACGACAACCCAGATTCTCATATAGAATGATATAGCTGAACATAATATGTCAGAACAATATAAAAGGCGTCACATACAGATCCCATCAATCTTAACACCCCTTTGCACTAAAGGAAATTATTAATCAGCTTCCGTTTGTCACATTTTTACTTTTTCTTTGTTCATATAAAATAAGTAACTAACTCGAAACATATTTAAGAAATCTTAATAATAATTCGATAATTTTAAATACACTTGATTAAAGTTTTGCACTTTTGTTTTTTTTTTTGTTCATAAAAAAAATACACGACTTTCCTCAGTACGTGAAATGTACAGTCACTAACACAAGAACGAAATTACAATCGAGCGTCAGCGCACGACAAATACGACAGCTTAATTTACGTTTTGTCAAAATTAATACAAATATCCTGGCGGTTAGCGGCCCGCGCCGCGTATAATGCGAACTCATAAATCGTACTCAGGTGATTCTCCGGTATATGTTATGTACGTGAGTGGTAAAAAATGTTTATTTTTCATTATTCCCCTTTGAGCCGGGCTGATGTTTCGGTTCAGCCAATCGTGTGCTGTTGTGTAAACAGTTTGCCAGTAAATTGACTTTTTTTAATGGACGTTTAAATTGAAAAACACGGATATTTTGGATAGTAATTGTAATAATGGCTTGATAGATACAGAAACCTTCTTCTGTCACCTCCATGCACATGATTAAATAGCTATAAAACATATTAATTTATATGTAAACATTGTACTTCGAAATATCGTCGCATCATCGCGAGCCAACTACCTCATTAACGATTCGTTGACTTTACTCGGATGGGAGTAATTCACGACTGTTTGCGTACTTATAATTAAATCCCGGAAACTCAAACACTTGCGCGCGCGACTGTACCCACGCGTTATAATAAATAACATTACGAGTACGTTGTATGAGTAACTTGCTTTGAGTGCTTAAATCTGTTTGTGTGTACAGTCGTGTGGAAAATACGTAGGCCTAATTTTGTCTCATAATTGGTACTGAGCAGGTGTCACTTGTGGCATTCATGGTTCATATTTAGAAGTAATGTGTTTAATTAATTGGTATGAATTGATATGCAAAGTACTTATTTACTACCCTACTCTATTGACTGGTATGACTAGCTGACAAATTAAAACAATTGCCCGAAATACTTATAGACACTTAAAAACTTTGACTAGATCTTTGAAAATCGAGCATATTTTGAACCTTATCAAGTTGTAATACCGGCGAAAACCGATGAAAAATTCTATATGCTGTATTTAATTAAGGGTTAAAACAATTGTTTCTTAATACTTATAGACACTTAAAAACTTTGACTAGATCTTTGAAAATCGAGCATATTTTCACCTAAATTCTGTGTAAAGTGAATAATATTGGAAACATATTGGGTATCTTCTTGCACACAATGCATTTAATTGTCATAATATCCAGCATACAACAAGTTAACGTTTCATAAAAAATATAAAATTAATGTTCAATATTATAAGGATTTCTGAATTAAAAGCAAAATTGTTTTTAAGTAGGCTTTTTAAAAGTTAATTAGGGCAAAGTTTATATGAGGACCGTACACGATACACAGTTATTCGAAGAATAGTTACCTGTAAATGAATTCCTGAAATCTTAACAGAATAGCACTAATAAGATCCTTGACATCCGGTAAGAGGTACGAGTACGCACTTGTAACATAATTGTTCTTAACGAAATGTCAATCGTACACCATTTTAGGCTTTACCCCTTAGTAATAAGTGTGCAAATGGTGTACCTGATGGAACATGTTCTTGGTACTATACTGTTAGTACTAGGAAAACAGTACTTCAGCCTAGACCTATAAAGTGTTCTGGGTTGTCGTTTTATGGCAATTAAGAGCAAGGACAATGCTAAGGTTTCTCACGTTTCAAGGGCTCAGGTTATTTGGTTAGCCTTGTGTTTTAATTAAATTGTTTTTATCCGTGTCTACGCTTAACTAGGTTTAGGCTAACTGAATGAAAATGTCGAATAAGTGCGAGGCGGGCTCAGCTTAGGGGTTCCGTAGAGACTTTTTTGTAAAATATGATTTTTTGTGCAAAGTTTTACCATATTCAATTAGATAGTTAGCGTTATGAGTTAAAAGTTAGATTTATAATCATTTTGTTAGAAAACTGAATATTACCGGGATATTTAATAACAGTTCCGAAATATCGGGAACTCAATATTTTAAGGAAAAACTTAAAACTGTCATGGTTAGTTTAAAAAGTTACATATTCCTCCATTTTCCCTATTCAAGAGTCACGGAAAGTCACGGAGACTGACAGACAGACAAGAAAGTGATAATATAATATTATACATAAGTAAATAAATAAATAAAATAAATATCTGGGACATTTCCACACACGGTCATCTGACCCCAAACTAAGCAAAGCTTATACTATGGGCGTTAGAGACTGATATACATACATATTTACTTCATCTATTAAGCCCATATACCGGAGCCGCTCTTAGGTGACTGATTTGTCACTTTTTATTTTATATTTTGCATTTATCCTTGTTATGAGGAAGGAGGCTATTTAGCGAAACATAAAGAACAACTTTTAAAAATAAGACGTTATTTCAAAATGTCAAATGCACCTAATTGTCTAATTATTTGTCTTTTATTACCTAAAATAATTGAATTATAAAAAGAAAATGTAAAATTTCCACTAAGTATTTCGCTTTTACAAGGTTACGCCGTTTGACACGTTTTCATAGTGACGTAGAGGGTAATACTCACCAGTTATTTTTTTAAAATAGCATAAGGGTTTAATAAGTATTGTATATTTAAAATAAATATATTTTTAAATGAGAAACTTCAATTCTATCTTCTGGATGTGAATAAATGTTTTTAATAAAAAATTGTTATAATGAGACCTTGCTTGGTTATAAAGTGGAAATAACTGTTACTTATTTAGTTCGGCAAATTTACCGTTCCTCACTAGTGCAGTCAGTCTGACATGTGTCAAATCAGTCAACTTAGAGCGGCTCTGGTATAACTCTATGAAAGTGTAAAGTACATCTACATAGCTAGCACTTGATTGTGTCTTGGGATGGTGAATTCGATCCACAGACTATGTTTGCTCCATGTCTGTCTAGGTTTGTTTGTTTGTTCATTCATATTTGTCTTCACCGCCGACATCCTTTGTGCAAATTTATAAGTTTCTTAGCTTAAGATAATTAGGAGATGTAGTTAAATATAGGTATTTAATGTTTATTCATAACAATGTTTCACATACAAACTCAAGAACCTAGAAAAGGTAGACTAAGAAGATCTTTTCGAAGACCCTCTCAGTGGTATTTGCAGTTAGAAACTTAATGACTTACTTAATCATAAAGATTTTTATTAGTAAGTTTTTCTTTTTATATTTATTCTGTTTATTAGAAAACACAGATTTAAAAAGTACGATGTTACGAACTCAAATCATTATATCAAAGGCCTATACGGTCGAATTGAGAAACCTCCTCCTTTTTGAAGCCGGTTAAAAATGAGTTTTGTCGTCATAAAATCAAAACAAATGAAAGCAGTCACTTACATGGAAAAGCGCAATAAAATTCAAAATTGGAACACGTCACAAACTCACAACTTTCGCGCCAACGGCTCACTAAGCACAAACTCCCTTAGTACTGGCTGGTCGACACACGAAGGTCCAATAGAAACGTGTGACAACACTATGCGGAGTTATCTTTTTTTTTTATTCAGTGGCGGACTCGGACACGCGTGGCGGAGTCCTGTGCACAACTGACGGTCCCGCGTCACACGCCACAGATCGGGTACTGGCGACCAGGAAAGTTTGTAAAATAAAAAAAAAATTAAAAAAATACTTTTTTTTTTTGGAATCCGTAAAAACAGAAATTATTTTGCTTTTATAAAATGTATTCCGGCTAAGCAAATTATTTCCAAATCATAAAAATCAGTAAACACAATGTAACTTACATGTCACATGTCTGTCTGTTACGCTTTCACGCATAGATTACTGAACCGATTTAAATGAAATTTGGTACAGATATAGTCCAGAGCCTAGGAAAGGATATAGGCTACTTTTTAACCAAGCGCGTTATAAAGAAGTTATGTTTTACCCGTTAAACGTCTCTACGCGGACGAAGTCGCGAGCGGAAAGCTAGTTTAAAATAACTTTACCTACTTCATAAAATTTTACCTCACATACTATAAAAATAATTAGATCTAGTTTCCTTAGATTGTCGAATTTACCTGTACAGTCCAAAATTTTATTTAAAATGTTTGTTCAAATTACATTTTTGTTAGTTATCATGATTTTTTTTATAGCCCACAAAAAAATAATTGTCGTATTACGAAATAACGAATCAAATGAATGCCTCATCTGAATGATGCCTGTGATGTCATCTGTTCATCGCTCACTCATGTGGGTAGCCATGACTGTGTCGAAGATGAGCCCATTCATGAAGCCCGTAACAAGAAATTTAATATTAAAGTATTAAGTATTTATGTGAAGTTTATTACACCTACTGGTGAATTTTTTAGCATTTGTCACGTGTTTATGAATTTTGCCTGAGCTTAAGTACTTATATTTTGTCAATCGTGCTTTCCAGACCTGTTAAGCTGTGAAACAATAGCTTCACTACAAAGTTTAAAGCAAACGCTTCCCGCGTCTGTCTGTCTGTCTGTATGTATATAGGTATGCTTAAATCTTTAAAACTACGCATACATACATAAAATCACGCCCTTTCCCCAGAGGGGTAGGCAGAGATCACTTCCTGCCATGTATTTTTTACCTAACATTAATTATTACAAAACAAGTTATTTACTAACCAACATTGATCTCGATAAAGAGCGGGTTACTCCTAACACAAGTTTTATACTTAACAGGAGAACCCATTCCACCATGTAATATTTACTTGTTATTAATAAAGACTTTTTGATTTTGATTTGATTTGATTTTTTTGATGTGCTACGGACCTGGCACACCACTTTCGCTTCATCCACATCCATCAACCTCTTCATGCATGCTCGTCGATTACGGGTACTTTTGATTTGGCCTCTCTTTAAGAAATACTAAGCTACGGATTTTAATAGACAGAGAATCAAGAGGAAGGTTTTTATCTATCTATATCTATACTAATATTATAAAGAGGAAAGATTTGTATTTTTGTATTTTTGTATTTTTGTATTTTTGTATGTTTGTAATGAATAAACTCAAAAACTACTGGACCGATTGCAATAATTTTTTCATCATTAGAAAGCTGCATTATTCAGAAGTAACATAGGCTATATAATATCACGCTAGGTCCTATAGTTGTGGAGCAGTAACCGAAAATGTTTCAAAAACGGGGGAAAGTATCGTTTCTGAGGCCTTCCGTGGCGTGCGCTGAGCATATAGTTAAAGTTATACAAAAATGCTCTATGGATGAATTGTTCATCTTAACATTATCTTTAAAAAAGTCCGCGAGAGCATATGTCTACCTTTTATAGTTTACCCATAACAATCGTTTTAATGATTTAGATGTTTGCTCCAAAGTAATCTTCTATATTAATAGTTTTGTCAAGGGGTACGGTGGACTCGATTAAAACCTTACATGAATAATAAAACATCAAAAAATAATGATTTCGAGTCGACAACATATATCCGCAAAATTCGGATTGTCGAGTATTTTGTTAAATTCAAAATGTGTTGACAGACGAATCACAGTCACCATCTTGCCGGAATTATTGAGTGAATATTATCAAAACTATTTTTCTTCAGTCATTGACGTTCCGCGGAAACATTGTTTTTGACACATTTTTTATGATATACTCTTTCAGGGTGATAACAGATACTGATGAAGAATAGATAATATAATTTTATAAGGACCTTTGCCAAATTCTAGGATTGAGTGCCATATCGACGCACAGCCTAAACGGCTAAACGTAGGCACTTGAAATTTGGACCGGACGTAGCTTAGGTACCGTAGAGATGCACTAAGAAAGGAATTCTCAAAATTCTCACGGGAACGGGAATAATCAGGAAAATCCTTTTGTATGAAAAATCTAAACCGCTGAAGTTAGATGCTGTAAATTTGGCATGCAGGTACCATAGTAAACTTAAAGCTTAGTTGGAACAGGATATTGAAAAAATCTTACGGGAACGAGAGTTAGCAGCATAAACTTTAATATGTTAAATCCTGTAGTCCACGCGAACGAAGTCGCGGGGACAGCTAGTATGTAATATATCCGAAGCGAAGCAAGGGCGGGTCACTAGTAGTAATAAAAATAAAAAATTACAATAAACAATTTAATACAGTTATAGTTTTAATATATAGATTGGGATGAACTTATCATCCTTATTGGTGGTGTAGAACAGGTATGAATTAAATGCAATCTTTATATCTGTAAGCGACCATAACATAATATTCTTCATGAACAAATATCTTACCCCATTAATGGGGACATAAATGTTTTATATTTGCATTTGTAACAGATCTATTTGGAAATAGAAAATCGATTTGAGTAAGTAAACAACGATGCGAGGTGAGTACCTACTTATATTCCACTTGTTTGGTATATGAATAATAATTTATTTGCGGATCTCAGTATATTTTTATAAGATGCAATATATTTTGTTTATCTGACAGAATATATTACATTTATTCAGTGGGTGCCAAAGTACTTGTTTGCAACATTTGGAAGGCCTAGTTTATCAAACTTTTTTTTTTACAATAGGCTAACAAGATAACCTCACTCCACCTGATGGTAAGCGGTAGTGAGATCCAAATATGAGGTAGACAGTCCAATAGTCCATATTGAGCCTGTCGCACTCGCCCTGAAGGCCTGCTTAAGAGCCATTTCACGCCCCGCCTGGAGAGCCCGGGATCATAGGAGGGAGGGAAAACATGAGCTGGAAGGGCATTCCATGCAATGACAGGTGGCAGAAAAGAGGAACTAAACCTCTTAGTCTGAACTCTTTTAGAGGTTTCCGTACTTAAAAGGTAAAACGGGACCCTATTAGGTACTAAGCATCCACCGTCCGTCTGTCTGTCTGTCTATCCGTCTATCTGGCTCCAAGCTATATCTCATAACCCACCACATATATATTTTATTTCTTTCTTTCTGTCTTTCCCTCGGCAAGTTTATCGACCTAATTTAAGTGAACAGTTCAAATGTTGTGTTTTTCCCAAAATAGTTAAGCTACATATTCTTAATAATATTTATATAATTCAATAAGTACTTACTAAGGTAAGTAACTATACTAAACCTATATATAAATAGGTAAGTGCTTTTAAAATAACAAACTGTAAGGTTATCTGGTAGAGGTCGGTAAATAGAGGGCATGATCAAGTCTGCAGAACTCTACATTTTCTATTGAAAACGCTATATGGCTTTATTGACAGGTCATGAAATAAAATTGTAAAGTTTCGTTTTGGGATAAGTGTAATTTTGTAATTAATTCAGAAATGTTTTAAATATACTAGGAACTGAATCGTTAGAAATTAATTCCCTTTACCATGAGCCATTTTAAACTTACAATCAATTTCAACCAATAAACGCTAAGTAAGATAAGAAGATGTATACTTATTATAGCTAAATTACGACTATACTCTTAGATCGTGGTAGAGATCGTATAAGCAATATTCGAATATCGTTAAATTATAATCTGGCGCAATTTCAGTTTATAAGGAAATCGGAATTTAATCCTCTTATTAAAATTTACCGCTAACATTTCCGTTAGATCACAATCCATCGAATCAAACCTGTGACATTGTGAGACCTACAATGTTCTAAACTGGAAATAGTGTAATCATTATTACTAAACCAGTACAGTAGAGCTACCATGTGTTTAAAAGTTACGGACGCGATATCGCCTACGTAAATATGTCTATGAAAAACTTGTACAGCGCCCCGCCCCACCGCACGGTGGTTACGCTAAGAACTAAAATCGGTCGTATGAAAAAAACAACTCGATAGGTTTTTAACGTACGTAAGTTTTCGATAGCCAACTCATGGTAGCGCTACAGTAAAGTGCGGGTTTAGTTTTAACTCAGTTTTAAATCCGGTATTCAATAAACGTGGAAGTTGAAACGACTTGTTCCGCTGACCATACCCTCATTAGGTGTCTGTCAAAACTGTGAACAACAGATCATTCATCACACCAAGTTAAAGTTTATCTCATTCGGTAAACAAGTCTTCATTACCGTTCTAATTAAATTAAGTAATCGTTCGCTCGCGTGGCAACAGATGGACTTGGATATGTAGATTGGGTGGATTGACTTGACGAGTAATTTTTGGGAAAAATGTAGGTACCTTGTTGTCAAATCTGTTTACTGAAACTGAGCAGTTTCTTGTAAATCTTTGGCTGGCTAACATTTGTGTTGTACTTAGTTGGATCCATCAGATCACTAGACTAGATCAATGAATGTGATGTTATATGATATTTATTTGTTTTTAAATAATTGTGTTTCCTCAAGCCAATTCTTGCTTCAATTGATCAATAATTTGTCATTATTTCTATGGCTTCACAATTTCCGTGAAAAAAGTAAATCAGACTCTTTGATTTAATATCGTATCGTCCATATACTTACTTACTTACTTAGATTTTCGTCTAACATCAGTAACATCCGTACTATTTTACATGTTACCAAATGAACCTTTGGTATATATTGGACGCTAGGTATTACCTATGGGCATCTAGCGGTGTTTGAATATATCTATCGGTATCCATGGCGACACGCACCTTCCTCATGGAGACGACCCTCTGCAGCCGCTCGCCGAGCCCGGCCTGCAGGGCGCCGTTGCGCAGCCGGAGCAGCGGCGTCTCTTTGTGCGCAGGAGAGTGCAACTTGTACAGCTTGTCTTTCATCGTCATCATCAGCCTATATACACCCCCACTGCTGGAGCACGGGCCTACCCTAAGCTAGAGCGATAAGGCCTTAGTCACCACACTGGCCAAATGCGGGTTGGTCGACTACACAACCTAAGAATTTCTTGCAGGTGCAGGTTTTTCTCACGATGTGTTTCTTCCACCGTTAAAGCGTCGAATAATCGTACATATGAATTTCAAATTTGAAAAACAGTCGTACGTGGCGGGATTTGAACTGGCTACCTCTCACATGGCAAGTAACGACCGTAACCACTCGGCCACCGACGCTTTTTTCCTAATACCGTTCAACTCTACACTATTGAGTTTGTTCCGTAACTAGGAACGATTGAGACAAACGCTTTTGTTATTCACTCACCAGGACTGGTCCAGTTGTGTGTAAAACAAGTTTAGTCAGTTCGTTTAGTTTCCGTTGCTGCAATCCGGAGCCAGCTAAAAAAGTTAGGTTTTAAGAAAACCTTGGTTATAATAGGCAGGATACAAGTTATGAATATGATTATGTCATTATCAGACCAATTTCGGACCTGGCAGCTGATCACTATAAGTACATTGTCTATACGAATGCACTTCATAATTTTCTGTTTTTAACCCATGAAACAACTATTTATCATCTTCTACACTAATATTATAAAGCTGAAGAGTTTGTTTGTTTGTTTGAACGCGCTAATCACAGGAACTACTGGTTCGGTTTACTATATTTTATTTAAAAATATTGTGAAAATTGTAAATTTATAAAAAACGGTGACACAGCTAGTAAATAATAAACCGAATTAAAGCTATTTATTTTCGGTTCAGTTTCTCTAAACTTTCTGTTTACCAAATTTCATCTAAATCGGTTCAGTAGGGTAAAGCGCGATAAGCAGAGTTACTTTTGCATTCATTAGTAAGTATAAAAAAGATGCAAAGAAATGTAATCTTATCACACCTACGCTCGACAGTGGCGACCATTTTGCCAGGGTCAGAAGGGCAAACGTTAACAGTCGCTTATCACCTTAAGTGGGATTAATAAAAAAAACCACATGGTGGTCGTCTATGAGATATCTCATTACGTTCTTGGTGACACCGTTATCATTACTCATCGTCACGAGTCACATTTATTATCATAATCGTCTGTTGGGCCTCGAGAATGTTTGATTACGTTACGCAACAAACGGTTTGATTTGGTGAGATGTTATAATTTGCTTGGTCATATCTATTATTATTTTATTTTTATAAAAGGCTAACATGATGACCTCACTCCATCTGATGGTAAGCGGTAGTGAGATCCACATATGAGGTCGACAGGCACAATAGCCCTTATATAGAGCGCACAAATATTGTAAAACTGAAAATGTCCGGGATATTTATCATGTTGTATTGTTTTAATGGAACAGTGAACAACAGGTAACGGAATGGTGATCATGACGCTTGCAAAGGTGCCGAAATATCGGAAGCTCATTAAAACAAAACAACATGGTAAATATCCCGGACATTTCTAGTTTTCTAATGTGTGTAACTTAGACAGTTGAAATTATATATCGCACAAATATTGTTAACGCACAATGCCATATCGCAACGACCAAATAAAACACTTTTATAAAACTCTACGTGCAATCACAGTTGAACAATTTTGAATAGTCTACACTCCGTGATTCAAAAAGAAGGAGAAATCGTCGGAATCAACAGTTGCCTAACATTTCGGGTGTGAATTTGCGAGAAAAACAATGGATGAATTTGTACTGTCTATCAAACTGTGTTCAGTTGGCGCGCTGACTGACAGCCCGAAGAATAGACCTCGCTGGAATAACGTATGAAAAGTGTAAACATAGAGCCAAGTTCTCGTGCGAGTAAAGGTTTTTAGCAAACTTAAACGGAAAAATGATTGTTTGGATGTAAGTACGACTATCAAACCGACTGTAGATTTTGGTCGTAAAAAAACTTATACTCAAGGTCACTTGCTTCCAATTTCAAATTCAGCATCCCTAGATTGTAACCTAATATTTGTTATCGGTGATAAAAACTAGGCTATTTCAAGGCATATTAGTTATTCAAGAAAAACAAAATTCCATGACATGTACCTAGAGCATACTTGATAATTTTAGTAATACTGCCTGTCATCATGATCACTTATTCTAAGTCGAGTATAGAGGTGAGTATAGACGAGAACTTTATTAGTATCAACATTTTCTATTACCGTTACATTACAACGAAACGCTCGAGAAAATGCTCAAGTTTATACACACTCTACGAACTCGCATAGCCGGTGATGTTCTTAGAAAGTTTGCAATCAGAACAAAAGTAGACATTGAAGTTTTAGCTGAACTTGGCCGGACGCACTACCGCGCTCTCAGCCGAACATCAGAGTTTCCATGACGTTTGCTTCGCGACGTGAATTGAAAGGGCCTACAACTTTTATGAGCTAATAAATCTGATATTCCGACGGTTTGAGGTAAAAATTTATTACCGAATTGGGTACGAAATTAAAATGTGGGTATCCTAAAAATCTGAGGTTTGAAACAAATCGCAGAATGCTATATGGATTTATGGAGCATATTTGAATTAAATTACAATGACTAGTAGAGTAGTAAAATATTAACTTACAATTAGGAGAGCAAGCATTGTCTGCATGCTGATATTTAGACAATTTTTTTTTAAATTTAGGAAATGAAGATAATTTACATTTAATTTTGGCATAGTTACGACGTTTTTCCAACCTCATTAATGAGGAATAACTGCAAAAGTCTTGCCCATGACCAAGGGCCATAACATCGCGTCTCTAAATAAGAACAATACACGCGTTTAGAATAACAAAACACGCGAGTTTAATCCGTTAAATTATTACAAATGTGTAGTGTTCGCGCAAATAATAGACGATACTAATTACCTCAATATTACTTGGGCGTAATATTTCCATGCACCCGATTTATTGCACCGATGAGTTCGTGTTATCATGCATCTACTAGAAAAGAAAGAAAGAAAACATTTATTGACCACAACATAGAAATAACAAATACAGTGTAACCTTAATATAACGAGACTCAATATAACGAATTTCTCGATTTAACGAATTTTTCAAAATCCCCTGGAACTATCCACAAAAGCTAATATAAAATATACCTTTACATTACGAACATATTTATCAAAACCCTTTTTATAACGAATTTTTAATCATTGCAGAAAATAAATGGAAAATATTATTGACCTCTTTTTAACGAATTTTTCTACCGACAACCTTTACATAATTATTTCCACTTAGTTGTACAATAGTAATTCATGTGTTGACAGGTGCAGACCCGTTAAATTCTTCGTAAGGCAGTTATTGTCGTTTGATGCTCAGTAGAGTAAACCTTACTGTTTATAACGGTTGTTAGTTTTTAAGTTGGAATGGCTGATAAATTTTTTACCTTGTTAAAACGAATCGGAGTTCAATCTAACCTCTATGTAACAAACCTCATTGTAACGAATTACGCGGTATAACGAATATTTTGTAATGCCCTTTGAGTTTCGTTATATCGAGGTTGCACTGTACAATGAGACATAAATACACAAGACAGAAAAACTCAAACAAAGAAATAACACATAGACAAGGACTATAAAGTGGTCAACGAGATACGGGCCTCAGCATACTACACGAAAACACGAATCCATCTCTGAGCTAGCTGATTGTGCATCTTCCTAAAACTCACACAACACATATAAACCGTCAATGAAACCGATCGAGTATGACAAGCGGAAAAAATGTTACTCGCGATTCCCCGGACCCCAGACGCATTGATCCCCAAAAGGATAAAAGGTGGACCCCAATATTATCTATTTCGCTGCATCGCCGAGGTGCGCTACTTCCGAATTCGGATGACGAGGGTCCACTCTCGAAACGTTATTCAACATTTTTATGAAATACATTCTTAGGGGGTCCGGGTCGGACGGGTTTCTTTTCTTAGAAGTTTTTCGTGTCACATAGGTAGTTGATACTAGATTTAAGCCGATTCTGGGATATTACGTGTTAACATGGCGTCCTAAGGTTCAATGGTAGTATTGTATTCCAAAATTCTCGAATAAGGTAATGTTATGCTATATATATGCTAGTGCATTTTCTTTATGAAGTTGACAGTTTAGTGGAAAATATTATTAAGAGATTAAAAAACAGTTACCTACTTATTACTTTTACAGTTCATATTAAACTCGAATAGTAGATAGGTATAACCACTGAAAATATTCAGAAGTCTTGAAATGATCATAGCTGTTAGCTAAACTGTCAATAATTTTTGTGTTTTCAGTGTTCAGCTGTACCACGCATATTATCCTATTACCTACTCGTACAACCAAATATTGAACCATTTAAACCGAAATAAAACAGCTGTTTTAATTCGGCGCCATCTTGCAAAAAAAGAAAATCCCGCATCTGTAGACTGGCCAGTAGGAAGAGCGTGAACACCAACGGATCGTCGATACGTGAACACAATAAATTCGGCTAATAGCCTCCGAGGGCCCGATTACCGCAGGGGGGAGGTCACAATCGTAAATGATTCCCTCGCTCATTTTGCACGTTTCATTTAAAAAAAATCAAAACGGAATATGATGAGCGAAGGAAAAGCAACATTGTGAATGTTTTTTTTTAATGACGCTCGAATTGCTTGGTCGTTTGTTTGGGCGATGACATATTTTACAAATTAATGGAGTAATTGTTTTTTGATCGCGTGCGCAATTTATAATTTTAATAAACAATCCCTATGAAATCCTAATATCATGTAATTTCAATACTTCCTACTTACCCAAAATTAAATATTCGGTTCAAAATAGACACACACACATGTTTTTTTTCTCGTGTTTTTCCGTCAGGAGGAATCCACGAGAGAGATGGCAGCGAAATCCTTTAATCTCTTAAAATACTTCCACAAGCATATTCAGACTTGGCCAAATGTGAAAGTCGTGAGTCAGAAAATGATTCTACGGCATTTGTCAAAGGGATTAGATTTTCCCTTGTTTTTACAACGTGCCGAGGTTTGAATTATGCGATGGGGAAGGAATACGGTAGCTAGGATGAAGCTGTTAACTTAGATCTAAAGGAAATGGATTTCAAACAATGAACGTAAGTATAGTAAGAATTAAGTATAGTAAGAATTATGTCATATCCAGATCGAGGGTGAGTGAGGGGAGGAAGGGTGAGAGCCATCCGCTCCCTCGCAAGTCCGGTGATGATGACATGGTTGCTCCAAGTCATCATCATCAGTCTCATCGTATGTCAGTTAGGAAAAAAAAATTAAAATCCATAGAGTCAAATTATTGAGTAACTCATTTATTCAGATAAAAAATGGCATGTATGTAACAATGCTGAATTTAGAGTAGTCTAATAGTAGTCGCTCAGTTTTAATATTGTAGGCTTCCAAGTGATAAGACTATGACCGCCGAAATTGAGAACTGCCAAGTGCACAGGACATCATCATCAGCCCGTATACGTCCCAAACTAGGGCATATAAGGCCCTAGTTAACCACGCTGGCCAAGTGCAGGTTAGTCGACTACACAACCTTAGATTTTTTTCGCAAGTGTGCAGGTTTCCTCACTTCACTAGTAAAGCGTCAAATAATCATACATATTAGTTTAAAATTTTAAAACACAATGGTACATGACGGGGTTCGAACTGGCGACCTCTCGCTTTGCAAGCAACGACCTTAACCACTCGGCCATCGACGCTCAGTACATAGGTGCGCATAAATACTAGAACACTTTTAGTTCCCTTACTCTTCTTTTCTTTCTTTCTTTTTTCATAATCGGTAAGACGGTACCTAATCTGACATGACATGACAAGATTATGGCATATCAAGCACATCACTTAACGCTTAACGTGCTTTCTGAGGCTCGGGCGTGCATCCGCCAACTTCCTGACTCTATGCTAAGCAAATTTCTTTATAGCAAAGATAAATCAAGCCAATGTCCGGGAATTGAACTTGGAACCTCACGAGTCCATGCGCGGTCTCGCCAACAATAGATCAACAGGGCAGTTATATCAATTAAACACCATTATTGAAAATGGTACAATACCAACGCTACAAAATTGAAGTAAGATATCACTCCTTGATATTTTAATCCCAAAAGTAAGTATCTCGGTAAACACTACTCCATAAAGGTTAGCGTGTGCCCTCGAAACTTACCTCCGAGACAGGTTTCAGCATTCTTCTGAGGCAAGCACAAAAATATAGTGATGTGTCAACTTGGGATAAAACAAGACTCGAATCAACTCGAGTTGAAATTTATGTAACTCGAGTTTTATTTTTCTTATCAGACTACCATGATGGCTCGGTGTAGCCTTGTCATCATTAACGGACTTGAAAGAGACTGGACGACTCTGAACACCTGAACTTTAGTAAACTGGATTAACAAGATTGAACAATTTGACAACCTAAGTGCAATTTTAGTCATGAAATTATCTTGCAGCATCCAGCTAATGTTGTAATAGACACCAAGGTCAGAATAATATAGAATAAAATAGGACTACTATACGAATGCTTATATACAAGTGCCTCACTTGACTGACACTTGAAATTCGACTCAGAAATCACCCGCAAAATTCAATATTTTCATTTTCAGGAAGAATTATAAATCGAGTCATTTCGATATCGAATCGAGTCCTATTTAGCAACTAAGATGGCCATCCCTAAAAAATATTTCAATAACTAGACATGTCAAGCTTTCCATCGCGCATTCTGTCCCGGAGAATTCTTTGGGCATATTAAATTGCCCGCTGAATGTTCCAAGCTCTTTTGAACCGTCGTTAAAATGATAAAACTAATAGGGTTTCTTGGGCCGGTGACGCCGAACACTGAATGATGGTTCCTTAACGCTTAATTAAGTTTGCAGATTAATTTATCTTCCTTTTTTGCAGTTTAACACGATCCATTTAATATTTAATTTGAATATAAAGTACAAAACTCTATAGTTAACCGAAAAAAAAACCATAAAAAAACTCTTTTGTTTTATTTCTTCTTTTTCTTTCTTTTCGTGTCCATGGCAAAACACTTTAAACAAGTTCGGCCCAGAATTCTGACATCCGGACCGCGCTTGCTGAGCTTTTGTTTTTGTAAGTAGTAGATATTTAGTATAAAAAATATTTTCGAACAATTCAACCATAATTTCAGGATCTCACTACATATTTCATCCTACCCACATCATATTATGTTAGGAATGATTTATTCCGATAACAATTTTCATGGCAACAATTTCTTTTGACTTATGACCTAAGATTTTTTCGGAACATGTGCAGATAACCTAAATCTGGAAGACGTCCCTCGAGATTAAAAAATAATTTTAGGGAAAATCCATCTTTTGCTTAGCCTATTGTAATCATCCAAGAATAATGTGGTAATAATACTTTACTAGAGAAAACATTTCCAAATAGCATAATGTATCCGAGTTCAAATAATAATTTCTTCTTACAATATAGTGAACTTTGAATCTTACAAACGTTTACTTAGGTAGTTCACGTTACTGAATCTGAATATCTATACAACTAAAAAAACTTAAAGTATCTATACGTTTGTAATATTAAAATAATGACTTTTTACTAAATGCGTATGAATCTATATCGGAGACCAATAACTAAAACACAATTGACAATATTTTTGTCTGTCTGTCTGTCTGTTTGTTCTTGATAATCTCCGAAACGGCTGGACCAAATTTGACAGGTCTTTCACTAATAAATAACTAATTTTACAAGGCATATTACAGGCTATTTTTTTAATCACTGCTGCCAAAAATATTTCCACACGGACGAAGTCGTGGGCGAGCGCTAGTTGTTAATATTACTGTTAGGTATTTCATATTCATCTCGGTTAAAAAGTGAGATTACCAGTGTTAACGGTTGGTAAACCAACACCAGCCAAGTTCGGTGCAACTCACCTGCACAAAGTCGTAAAGGGAAAATTGACAGAGCATTTTTAATTAAATCTATCATCCTCGGCAGAAAATAATCGACGGGAGGATTAATGCCCCGGTTGTAGGAATGCCCTCTTAATGTTTTTTTTATCTGTAGGTTGTGCCTGGTTTCCAGTTCAATTTATAGTGCTTAAAATTGTTACATTTATTAATGTCTAAGAAGATAAGGTTGTCCGCACTAGTAAAAATACAACTCACTGATTTGCACTTTATAAATCTTGGTTAGTAAATAAAATAAAATAAATAAATATTTGGGACATTTCCACACACGGTCACCTGACCCCAAACTAAGCAGAGCTTGTACTATGGGCGTCAGAGACTTATATACATACATATATATTTATAAATACATACTTAAATACATATTCACACCCAGACACGGAACAAACACCGATGTTCATCAGACAAATATTTGTCCCGAGTGGGAATCGAACCCACGACTCTTGGAACCGCCAGCCAGGGTCACTATCCACTGTTCCACCGAGCCAGTCATAGTAAACGGATATACTTCAGCTTAAGAGTACATCCCCCATTTTCCCTCCCTCATTTAATTCTGGGCTCTTCAGGCGGGGCGTGAAATGACATCTAAACAGACCAGGGTGAGGTCGGCAGGCTCAATAGGGTCAACCTCATACGTGGACCTCATGATCACTAGGAGTCAGGTCACCCTGAGAGTATTTAATTTCATAAAATAAATATGTTTTCTCAGTTTTTTTGTTGAACGTACTTCACAATACGTTCTCACTCCAGTGACTAATTCAAACATTAAAAGAAAGTACTCTATGGTGGAATCAGAGACGCTATCTTAAAAGCATTGGGGTGAAGCTGACTCACCGACTAAGGCTTAATACACAATGGTGTTTTACTATCCTATATTGTTTGTATCATAAACTATTCTTTGTTTTTTTTTCAATGTATCCCAAGAGGCCTTGGTATCTCCATTTTTACCTCAGATTATGTAATATCAAATCATCAGACTATAAGAAACAGTCATCATCATCGTCAGCTCATATACGTCCCTACTGCTAGAGCAGGGGCCTACCCTAAACTAGGGTGATCAGGCCTTAGTCAACCACACTGGCCAAGTGCGGATTGGTTGACTACACAACTAGATACAGAACTTAAATAATAAAAAATCAACTGTCTTAGAACGTCCAGCCTCCAAAATTAGGTACCAGTTGGAAATGATAAACATAAGGTAAACCAAAACCCGATAATTTGGCTCTCAATTATAACTTACTATTATGATTAAATCCTAATCTGTTATTTAACACTCTTAACACAGTAACAAGCCCTTAGTAATCTGCATAATATGCAGGTGTGATAGGGATACTTTGAGATTACTAAGGGCTTGTTACTGTGATTATTTAAAACATCCGGCGCTTTTTTATTCAGTAATAAAAAGTTTAATTGGATAGGTACTGTTAATTGGCGGCGAATGGTACCGGGCCCGGCCGGGTTGAAGAACATACCGGGTTGCAATCTCTAGTACTGTAAACATTATATCGTGTAGTCGCGGTTTTATATTGTGAACGGGAGCTGTGAATGGGGTATTGTCCAGTTTTTATTTTATATTTCTTGCTTTCTACAAACAAAAATATATATGTTACGGGTGATCTAAAAGATAGCGCAAACCTAGGTTTACTTGGGCTCACCTAGGATTACCCAAGCTTTGCGGGTAAAGTGCGAATGTCAATTTGTATTCGGCATTTACCCGTATACAACTAAGTCTACCCAACATAGGTTAGGTAATATTAGGTGTTGGTCCAAATAATAATTGAAATAAATTTTAATTCGGAGTTTATCTAGGTCTACTTAATGCAAACGTTGCATTTCTGAATCACATATTGTTATGCAGAACTGACTTTTTCCCTGAAATAATTGAAAATCCTGAAACGGCAATTATAAAAAAAGCTTACGTATAATATTCCACGTTGTTTTATTTTAATTTCGTTTATTTACGAAAGGCTTTCTGTTAAATTGGTGGGATCTTTTATCGTTGCGTCTACTAACAAACAAGAGGGAATGTCGAATCGTGTTACACAAAGCTAAAAATAGGATTTTAAATAGGTATTCTCAAGAGGGACAAAATCGACATTTTCATGTTAAAGTAACGTTATCAAAGAGAACCTTTTCACTACAAGCAAAGTCGCATCCTGCGTCTGTCTGTATGTAGATTTTTAAAACAACGCAACGGATTTTGATGTTTTTTAATGGATAAAGTGATTCAAAAGGAAGGTTTTTATGCATAACGCACCTGAACCGAAGCGAATAAGTCAGTTTATTTATATAAAGCCTTTTGGTTTTGTAACTAAAACCTGAATATGCTACAACTACAATTCAACACATCAGTTTCGTTATATTACAATGTATTGAATCAAATCCGCAAAAATATCGAATCGAGTTACTTGCAGCAAAACGATTTTGCATGATAATAGGGTGAACATTATAAGATACTAGCTTTCCGCCCGCGACTCCGTCCGCGTAGAGATGTTTAACGGATTCCACTAACTAAAGCTACCATTAGTTAGTGGAATGTTTTAAATATTTTATAGTGTAGTGTAATTAAATTAAAACCTACGTATACTATAAAATGACTTGTCAACAAATAGCTATTCTTGTCAAATATTGGCTACTGTATTTTCTTGTCTAATGGCTATTCTTCACTGATACTGGCCACTGTGTGTGACTGATTTGAGATCAGGAAAACAATACCAGTTTCTTAACTTAAATTACTACTCAAGTCGATTTCTCAGTCTACACAATACCTAGTACGCCGACGCTATTTGTTCTCGACTCAAACACCAAACTACTCTGTCAATGCTCGCAAAACATAGGAATTGGAGAGCGTCTGCATGCTATCTCGGCGTCGAAATCTGAACGTTCAAGATGGAAATGTAATTTGCACTCTGCAATTTATACCGACGCGGCAAATTGCTCACACGTTCACTTACAATAACTTACGAGTATAGCAGTATGTTGTATATGTATCCATTGTGTAAACGCGTAAGATAGATGATTGAAATCTGACATGCAGGTATCTTAATGAACGTAAAGCTTACTTGCAACGATATATTGCAAAATTCACACGGGAGCGGGAATTATTGGGAAAAAACTTTTGTATGTAAAATCCTGTAGTCCACGCGAAAGAAGTCGAGGGCACAGCTAGTATCATATACTTACAAAGGTTACATGATATATATTTAAAACAGTTAAGGCAATTGCTATCTTTTCCACTTACCTTGTCTTACTACTATATAATATCAGGTATGTACGTTTAAAAATTGTAAACAAAAAAAAAACCGCCTTCAAAAACGCGACTCACTAAAAATTACAAAATAATATAATTCAAACTTTTATATTCATCTGGGTATGAATTTTATATGTTGTTGAAGGCGGTGCCGTTGATATTTCATACAAGCACAGAGTGCTTCGTTTTCCTCAAAATTTTGATTGGCACCGCCTTCAAAAACATATAAAATTCATACCCAGATGATTATAAAAGTTCGTATTATATTATTTTGTAATTTTTAGTGAGTCGGGTTTTTGAAGGCGGTTTTTTTTTGTTTACAATTTTTTCATTATTTTTTAGTGTGTTTTTTTACCCTATTAGTTCAGCTCTCCTGTAATACTACTGATATTATAACTAGTAGTCTTAATATGTAAACAGTATTAAAATAATTATCCTTTTACTCCAAACAATTAAGGAGTTGACTTTCCATCATCAGCTCAGCATCATAACGTTATGATTGCAAGAAGCAATGCCAATATCACTTCAGAAAATATATAAAACGCGGTACATGTGCTTATAAAATTTGAGGTGTGCCCTCGATTTCTCCTGGATCCCATCATCAGATCCTAGACTGGTCACCCTATTAGTTCAGCTCACCTATAATGCTACTGATATTATAACTAGTAGTCTTAATATGTATACAGTATTGAAAGAATTATCCTTTTACTCCTAAGTAATAAGAAGTTGACCTTCCATCATCAGCTCAGCATCATAAGATTATGATTTCCAGAAGCAAATGCCAATATTACTTCAGATAATATGCAAAACGCGGTACATGTCCCTATAAAATTTGAGGGTTGCCCTCGATTTCTCCTGGATCCCATCATCAGATCCTAGACTGGTCACCCTATTAGTTCAGCTCACCTATAATGCTACTGATATTATAACTAGTAGTCTTAATATGTATACAGTATTGAAAGAATTATCCTTTTTAACCGACTTCAAAAAAAGGAGGAGGTTCTCAATTCGTCTGTATGTATAAAATTTTTTTTTTTTTATGTATGTTCACCGATATTTTCGTCAATTATAGACGGATTTCAAAAATTTTTTTTTGGTTGGATACAGTTCACTTCCGAGGTGGTCCCATTTTCACCAGTCCCGGATCTGATGATGGGATCCAGGAGAAATCGTGGGCAACCCTCAAATTTTATAGGGACATGTACCGCGTTTTGCATATTATCTGAAGTTATATTGGCATTTGCTTCTGGAAATCATAATCTTATGATGCTGAGCTGATGATGGAAGGTCAACTCCTTAATACTTAGGAGTAAAAGGATAATTCTTTCAATACTGTATACATATTAAGACTACTAGTTATAATATCAGTAGCATTATAGGTGAGCTGAACTAATAGGGTGACCAGTCTAGGATCTGATGATGGGATCCAGGAGAAATCGAGGGCAACCCGCAAATTTTATAGGGACATGTACCGCGTTTTGCATATTATCTGAAGTTATATTGGCATTTGCTTCTGGAAATCATAATCTTATGATGCTGAGCTGATGATGGAAGGTCAACTCCTTAATGCTTAGGAGTAAAAGGATAATTCTTTCAATACTGTATACATATTAAGACTACTAGTTATAATATCAGTAGCATTATAGGTGAGCTGAACTAATAGGGTGACCAGTCTAGGATCTGATGATGGGATCCAGGAGAAATCGAGGGCAACCCGCAAATTTTATAGGGACATGTACCGCGTTTTGCATATTATCTGAAGTTATATTGGCATTTGCTTCTGGAAATCATAATCTTATGATGCTGAGCTGATGATGGAAGGTCAACTCCTTAATTGTTTGGAGTAAAAGGATAATTCTTTCAATACTGTATACATATTAAGACTACTAGTTATAATATCAGTAGTATTACAGGTGAGCTGAACTAATAGGGTAACAAAAAATTTAACACTAAAAAGTATGAAAAAAAATTGTAAACAAAAAAAAAAACCGCCTTCAAAAACCCGACTCACTAAAAATTACAAAATAATATAATACGAACATTTATAATCATCTGGGTATGAATTTTATATGTTTTTGAAGGCGGTGCCAATCAAAATTTTGAGGAAAAAGAAGCACTCTGTGCTTGTCTGTTTGAAATATAAACGGCACCGCCTTCAACAACATATAAAATTCATACCCAGATGATTATAAATGTTCGTATTATATTATTTTGTAATTTTTAGTGAGTCGGGTTTTTGAAGGCGGTTTTTTTTTTGTTTACAATTTTTACTCCTTTTACTCCTAAGTATTAAGGAGTTGACCTTCCATCATCAGCTCAGCCTCATAAGATTATGATTTCCAGAAGCAAATGCCAATATAACTTCAGATAATATGCAAAACGCGGTACATGTCCCTATAAAATTTGAGGGTTGCCCTCGATTTCTCCTGGATCCCATCATCAGATCCGGGACTGGTGAAAATGGGACCACCTCGGAAGTGAACTGTATCCAACCAAAAAAAAATTTTTGAAATCCGTCTATAATTGACGAAAATATCGGTGAACATACATAAAAAAAAAAAAAAAAAAAAAATATTATACATACAGACGAATTGAGAACCTCCTCCTTTTTTGAAGTCGGTTAAAAATAGAAAATGGCTTCGTAAAATCGTCGAAAACGACCACAGTGCTGTAATAATTACCTACATACAACCTCCGGTTATGTTTCTTATCATTCTACCTATGCGGTTAGAAAATCTAATGCAATTACACAAACACGTATCGTACCCATTAAAACTGTCACAGCTACTCAGTAAATACCGTAGATAAACTTGTCGAATTGAAACACGCGCGAATTTCTCTCACCGACGTCGACGGCTCACATTAATCACGCGGCAAATTGCTCATTTGCCGAGTAACGACTGAGTTTATGCCATTTCGGAAGGTTGAGGACATCAGAGATGGTTTATGTCAATTTGTCAAATTAAATGCGAGACTTTTATGACTTACGTGTCAGTACGGCAAATGGGTCACAAACCGTCCGAGTGTGAGTTGAACTCATCACACGAAGTTTATGTTTGGATCGAATTATTTAATTTAACATACCTACATTTATTTTGAAATTAATTTATTTTGACAGCTGACAAACAGTGAACAGTGATAGCTAGACGGAATAATAATATATTATTATTCTGTTGTCAGCTGCTGATACCTTTTATCGTTGTATAGTAACTTATACCCATATAACTTAGTTATTAATCAGTTATTATGAGAAAATTCTGTAAGTGTACTGTTCTTTCCTTTATTAATATAGAACAAAAACCAGTTTTCAAGGAAACCTATAAGTGATTTATTATTAATTTACTTTTTTTTTAAATTGAAATAATATTAAAACTTTGTTCACACTGAACAATGATTGTGACTGATTCGATTTCTATTTCAACCAATCAACAGACAAAGTTAAAGTAACTCTATATTAAGGCTACCTGAATAGAGCCTAATGCGTTGATGCCTCTCATTAATCTCGGCGGCAAATTGCTCACTCACTGAGTAATGACTGAATTTATAGTGAAACTCTGACGAAATTGATTGTTTCGCTGGGCGGCTGAAAAATTGACGTTTTTAACCATTCTAATGAAGAAAGTTTACGGGTTTCGGCACTTTCAAGTTGAAGAATCAATGTCTATTGAATTTTATCGATGAAGTTAAGTAAGTTATCCATTTCCATACTAGCTTTTTACCAGTGACTCCGTCCGCGTGATGTTACGTTATCAGTTTTTTTTTCAAATTTCTTGCTTATAGCGATATTGGTTTAAGTTGCCTAAAGAAGTTAATATACCTTTTACCTTAATTTAGTAGTTTCAATGTTTCCGCTAAGCTACCTTTAGTAAGTAGTATCTACTTACTTTGCGATATCGTAAGTAACGTCTCTATTTTAGACAGGTTATAATATTATAATAATAGAACTTATGTTTCGCGTTTAGCAACTTGGTCGTACTTAGTAAAGTAAATGGGTGTTGTTACTTAGTCGTACCAGATTTTCCAAGTTTGACAGTGACATAATACAATTTATTTACCAGTTTTGATTTTAATTGGTTAAAATAATACTACCTTTTCTTATCTGACCAAAACTTAATATCATTTTCGTCTGTTATATTTCAGTGGTAACGTTCAGGTCTATATCCAGCAGTGGACAGAAATGGGCTTATGATGATGATGATGATGATGATGAACAGTCATTTTGCTACAAATACCCTATTACTAAGACTTCGCTGTCTATTCGTCTGTCTCTCACCAGGCTGTATCTCAAGAACAATTGTGATTTTTTTAGTTCCTACTTGCACTTGGCTTTGTTTTTTTTTCATATTAATTTCCTTAATTCAATGCTACAATCATGGACACAAGTTGAATTACGAAAAAGAAATTCCTGATTGCTTTAACATAATTTACTATGTAAAGTAATACAAGAAAATGCATAGGAAATCTAATTAAGCATGCAATGCATTTAAAACACACAAATCGGTGCAATAAGTCTTCAATATAGGTCTAGTAAAATGAGTCAGTAAAAAACCCGCCAATTGTGGGCACGAATACTGTAAAAAACACTTTTTTTTTTTGTATGGGAGCCTTAACTATGTAGGTAATCTTTGTTTTTTAGATTAAATTTTCAGCTAGCTATAACATTTTTACATTTCGAGCACTTATACTGTTTGAGTACTCTTATAATAACCAAAAGCATCTCTATTTCTTTCTATAATCATTCATAGTAACAATTTTTCTAACTCTCCCAAATTGGATGAATCACCAAATCTCTTAACCTAACTCTACACGCACAGTTAATAATTATTAACTAATAACGCTATCTCATACTACGTATACGGCGATACATTTTCTAACTACGAAGATATGCACTTTGGTTCAAGTACGGAAAGTTTACGGTTAGATTACGGGCTGCGAGAACTTTGGGAACTAACTTAATTCACTTTGATAGCTCACGTTACAATAATAGTTAGAAACAATTTGCCCCGCAAGGAGTCTGTAATTGAATGACGTTTATTATTTTAATTGGTAGAGTCAACGTCATTAGAACTTCATCCGCTCCATCCGGTATCTAACCACTGCTAGCAATATCTCCTTCTTATGCCATTCCTCATGGTAGTAAGACTTCAAACAATAGTAAAGAAATATAATACCATAAGGTATTCACATGTTCGATTATTCGATGCTTTAACGGTAAAGGAAAAACATCGCGAGGAAACCTGCAAACCTATGAGGAAATTATAAGTTGTGTAGTGAACCACCCCCATTTGTTCAGCGTGGTTGATTAAGCCAGGACTAAGGCCTGACCGCCCTAGTTTAAGGTAGGCCCATGCCCCAGCAGTGGGTACGTATATGGGCTGATGATGTTAGTATTTTATTTTTCTAATAACTTAAAGTATTAAATGCAAAGGTTCACAATCACATAGTTAAAATGCCTTGCTACAATAATAGCAAGAAGTTAACAAAAAGGTCTAGTAATTAATCCCTTTAGATAACATCAAATCGGCCGTAATAAATATGGTTAATTGCGGTCAAAACATAAGGGGCCTTGTATGAATAAACTACATACCTATTATGACATAAAAGTAAACCAAGTAATAGATTATTATACCCAATTATGTTTACCCTTTGAAAGCTGAGTTTGGTAAGGTTCGCCAGTATCAACCTTATACCTACATTGAACCAAAGGTCAAACATTATTGGGTAACTGTTAATTTTCAGAATTCAGAAGAGATCAGATGACCTGAAGACTTTAAAGTATTTATCTGGAGCTCAGTTTCCAGTGTCACGTCCTCTTTTAAGCTATTGCATAGCTTCTATCGCGGGCTTTGAGCGCGGCGACCGAACCAAGAAATTCCGTAACGAAAAAACCTCACAATCGTCTAACGTCGTTTCAGTTCGGCACGGTGTCTAACCGCACGCAGACAGCGTGCGGTTAGACGTATTGTACGACTCTACGAAACTCGCACGAATCGAGACGAGCTGCTCCGAAATCGGACGATGCTATGCAATAGCTATACCGCGGCAGTCCCCGAGTGCCACACGTATTATTTTTATTAAAAGCTAACAGGATAACCTCTCACCACCTAATGATACGCGGTAGTGAGATCCACATAAGAGGTAGACAGGTAGCATAGATTTTATTGAGTCTGCAACACTCACCCTGTTTCACGCCTCGCCTCAAGAGCACGGAAAGTAAAATGGAATGCCCTTGAAGATACAGGGCAGAAAAAGAGGATTCCAGGATATCCAATAGACCTAAATGAAGATCGTCATGAAACTACATATATATTATGTTTGTTCACGCATGTGTAACTACATATATCATCATCATCATCATCATCATCAGCCCATACGTCTACACTGCTGGGATACAGACCTACCCTAAACTAGAGCGATAAGGTCTAATCTGAGGTTGGCCAGTGTCGTTGACTTAGAAGTCAACGTTGGTTGACTACACAACCTTATAATTTCTTCGTAGGTGTGCAGGTTTCCTCGCCGTTTTTCTTTCGCCGTTAAAGCTTAAGATGAATAATCGTACATATGAATTTTAAATTTGTAAATCACAGTGGTACGAAGCGGGTTTGAACTGGTGACCTCTGGCATGGCAACGCAACCTTAACCACTCTACCATCGACGCCTTTTCTGAATATGTAGTAAAATATAGCAATACACTTTGCTCTCCGTGAAATGTACTTATTTCGAGTCGTACTTTCCAAGTACGCTCCAGCCAGAATACCAGCGCCACAGCGACTTCATGTTGCTGAGGCATATGCTGAGGCTGGGACCTAGTTGACCACTGATAAATGTTGTTTGTGTTCCTTGTTGTTTTCTTGTTTTGTTTGTGGTCAATAAATATATTTTATTATTATTATCCGTCATTTCCAATGTCTCGGGACTACATATTTACTAAATTATTATTATTATTAAGTTTATTTATCTCTCTATCTCTCTTTCTGTGGTCGATCCTTCATGACTGAAGATCGCGGTCACCATTCAGTTTATTTATAGAAACCAATAAATAGTACTTAGGGCCAGCCGGAGGTTGTTATTTTAGGAGGCGTGACGGACAGACAGCTCCTCAGTTATTGCTTGAACTGGTTCCGAACTGATTGAAATTGGCCGACCCCTAGAACACGCGCTTTTGGAAAGGTTTTATCTACAAATATTTACTACAAATATAAATACCACACCCCGTCACGTCACGTTTCCCACAGAGGTGAAAAAGTGGATCGCTGGAAGTGATCTCTGCCTACCCCTCTGAGAAAAAGGTGTGATTTTATGTTATGTGTTATGTAAATATAAATTTTAATACTTTGTTATCAGTAATTTTCGGGACATACAAACAACACAAAAAAGCGAAATACGTATATATGACAATGGTTACCATTTGAATTCATAATAAACTACATATATATTTTGATTCAAAAAGAAACCTCTACGTACCTAGAGTATTATCTATTTATTAATTGTTGTGACATTATTAATTTTATCCATGTTTCTTTCTTCACAAACTTACGATACGTATTATAAAATAAGCAGAGATACGATCAATAACACCATAACTAAAACTACCTTATCTTAACGGAAGAAAGAAAAGCAAGGCTTTTCACTCAGTAAAGATAAAAATTAAAAGCCAGGGAATGGAACCTATGACCTGATCTGAATGTCGCAGTCGGATTGTATAATCCGCCGTATTACATTACAGCTAGCCGTTATCAAAAACAGGGCCGTTATGTATTACGGCGGATCGACGATTAGCCGGATTGAATAAGGCTGAATGAAATTCCGCCGGGATGTATTCGGCGCTAAACGTTATTTAATGCGGCTAGCCGTAATGTCAAAGAGCGGGTCGTTAACCGCCTCTTTGACAGTTTTTAGTTCATAACACCAACAATGGCCTCGAATACAGAAAATGTTTCACAAAAATGTGATTTTACAGTGGTTTTAAAGAAATAAACGTGACAAACACAGTGTAAATAGCGACTTTAAGAATAAATTTGACGTGCAATTGAACTGTTTCTATTCGTCTCAATGTGGAACAGTTAAAAATCCATGGGCAAAAGAACGAGTTTTAGAGGTTATACTGCATAACCGCTAAAGTGGCTATGGATTTGGTATTCGGCGGAATCCTACACAGTATTATTGGTGCAAAAAATATGACCTCATGAATGTTGCTGGTGAAGATTATCTTATCTTGAAGAAAAATAATCCTAAGGACCATACCATGCGCGTAATACCCATGGAGCAATATTTCGATACTCTGATGGAAATTCATAAGGAAATTGGCCACGTCGGGCGAGACAAAATGCTGTATGCCGTACAAAACAAACTTTATATTCAAAAAAAGGCCATTGAAATATTTGTCTCCTATGCCCAACCTGCGAATCAAAACGCAACTTACCAAAGATTTTGAATTCTGTGTTCTAAATAAGTACTCGAAAATACTAAACCCAAATATTAAGTGTATTACATACTTAGTTTCTAATTCTTAATTACTTAAAAAAAACGTTAGTTTTTATATTATGTATTATACTTTCGCACCTACGCAACACAAAGTACAAACCTATTACATACCGAGTAGGTACATAACCTTTATTTTTCTCATTAAAATTGATTTTCAATTAAACCCTGTTTTATTTTGTTATCACATGACATAATTACCTTAAAATATTGAATATAGTGCAATACGGCTGATCGTGAGTCGCCAAAATGTAGAACGTATCGTAATGTCAATCCGGCTAATCGTTCATCCGCCGTAATACATAACGGCCCTGTTTTTGATAACGGCTAGCCGTAATGTAATACAGCGGATTATACAATACGACTGCGACATGAACACATGATTAATCTCATGTACATATTAGTCCTTTGTCTATATAGCATCAATCCTTACTAATATTATAAATGCGAAAGTAACTCTGTCTGTCTGTCTGTTACGCTTTCACGCATAGAGTACTGAACTGATTTAAACGAAATTTGGTACAGATATAGTCCAGAGCCTATAGGATATAGGCTACTTTTTAACCGACTGCGCTATAAAGAAGTAATGTTTTACCCGTTAAACGTCTCTACGCGGACAAAGTCGCGGGCGGAAAGCTAGTAACTAAATAATTGTATTAAGGTACCTAGGTAGCTTAATCAGGCTATAGGCCTGTAAGGATTATGTATATTTGTGTGTAAATAAACAAATTTTGTACGTAATCTACGTTTACCTAAATGGTTGGACATCAAAGCTGTTTGAAGTCAATAGGTAAAGTAATTAAATAAGTATATTAAGTCTCATTAGATCACTTAATAAAACGAAGCTGCGCGTTTTAATATGCTGTTACAAAGTAAGCATCGATGGCTAAGGTCGTTGCTTGCCATGCGAGAGGTCACCAGTTCAAACCCCGCCACGTACCACTGAATTTCATAATATGTACAATTATTTGCTTTAACAGTGAGGGAAAATATCGAGAGCAAACCTGCATACCTACGAAGAAATTCATAAGTTGTATCAACCCATCCCGCACTTGGTCAGCGTGGTTGACTAAGGCCTTATCGCCTTAGTTTGGGGTAGGCCCTGCCCCAGCAGTGGGGTCGTATACGGGGTGATGATGATGATGATGTTAGAATAGAATAGAATAGAATAGAATAGAATAGAATAGAATAATATTTTATTTAGCACACAAATAGAAACAAACCAAACATACAGAAAATAAAGACAAACCAAACATACAAAAAAATAATAACAAACCAAACATACAATTTTGTACTAACTTATGTGCTAAAAGGGCTCCCACTCAGCATTGTGTTGAAGTTCCCGTAGGGAAGCCCCGACGCTGATTTTCAGTGGTTACCTTATTTTTGAAGAAGTAGAAGGAAGGCGCGAATTAAACCAGCGAACACTTATATTTAGGATAATATATACATAAATATAAACATCATAATAAACATCTAAATCAAAAGAACAAAGTAAAAGTAAGACTTTACTTTTCCAATAAATATTCTTACCTACTCTCTTCTCTTTTTAAATTCATTTGAATACCTTACAGTACTCAGTTTTTTTCATGATCATAAAAACGTAACACCGAGTCAGGTAGTTACTACAAAATTAAAATTTTGCACACCGAAATCGCTTTCGAAGCAAATTTAACCGGTTTCACTAATACTGGTGAGAGAAAAAATATTAATTTAATTTGGAAAAGGCAAGCAACGGCTTCTGCACCACGGTGTGTCATCAAAGTGGAAATTTTTAATTAATCCAGGATTAAACGAGTTGGCCCGACGCTAATCCGAGCCGACAAGTCTATGGGTTCTTCGGGAATGATCAGTGCATTTGCGAGAGCGGAGTTGAAGTAAGTGAATAGTTTATAGTTAGTACTTCTAAGATAAAACGTACTAAATCAATTAATATAGATGAAATTTTGATTTGTTGAATTAACCAAATAATTTAATCTTAGCTTTCATCATTTGCCTATATACGTTCCCACTACTGGGGCACGGGCCTACCCTAAGTTAGGGCGATAAGGCCTTACTCAACCTCGCTAGCCAAGTGCGGGTTGGTTGACTACACAACCTAAGAATTTCTTCGTAGGTGTACAGGTTTCTTCACGATGTTTTTCCTTCACCGTTAAAGCGTCGAATAATCGTACATATGAATTTCAAATTTGAAAAACACATTGGTACATGGCGCGGGGTTTTAACTGGCGACCTCTCGCATGGCAAGCAACGACCTTAACCTCTTTATCGACGGCTATATCGACGACGCTTTATCTTAGCTTTGGTTTTATCCATTATACCTATTCAGCTACGTTGACCTTTGGGCACCTTTCAGACCGTTCTTGGTAGACCTATGTGCAACCTAATCCTAATGATGCACATTGCAGATTTGTTTAGTGTGTTAACACCGCAACAAAATTACTCCATGTATGTTTGTTGTACTACCTACCCGAAATTAATACCCTGCAATTAGATACGTATATCGAATAGAACAGAACTTCATAAAACCGACCAAGTACAAGTTGGACTCCCACACGAAGTGTTCCGTAACAATTTTGTTTCTAGTTATAGCAGCAATAGAAGTATATTACCTGTGATTTTTTTTCTATCAACTGTCTAGCTTAGCCGTTCTTGAGATACAGTCTAGTGACAGACGTACGGACGGAACGACGGAAAACGAAGTCTCAGTAATCGTGTCCCGTTTTTACCTCTAAAAGTTCTGTAAGCTGGCCGCAACGCAACAACTCTTGTAACTCTACCAATATTTCCGTCGAAGTATATCGAGCGGTTAGCCACCAAAACCAGGCACGGAGTCACTGCCGCCGTTAATCCAGCCGAACACAGGAACATATTCGCAAGAACACAAATTAATGGCCCGTCATCGACAGGCGGGTACCACGCTGTTTACATCACACGGTAATACACCCTGTGTATGTAGACATAGAGCCTTTTTTGCTTTAGCTCGTTGACTACACCTGGAAACGGCCGATCCTGATATGAAGCAATGAATGCTCTGACAGCCCGCACTATTCGTAGGTGGAGGTTTACCCTAGAAGAGAAAACATCCAAAATAAATATACAGTAGACTATAATATCTGCGCTACTTTACGTTGGTTCGAGTTCATAAGATTTGAGCTTGTAAGTTATAGAACTTTTGATCAATACATCATTACATACATATTATAAAACTAAATAAAACTGTTTAATAAAACAAAGTTGCTTCCTCTGTCTTTATATCTCTATGTGTGCCCAAATCTTTAAATCTACGGATTCGGATGCGGGTATTTTTAATAGACAGAGGGATTCAAGAGGTTTTTATTTAAAACTAGCAGACCCGGCGAACTTCGTACCGCCTTAACGTAGCTTTGATGCACTACTTTATTTTGTTAACCGACTTCAAAAAAGGAGGGGGTCTCTCAATTCGACCGTTTATATGCTTTTTATAGTTGACAGTCGTCCCATCTTAGGTATGCCGTATGAGTAAGTATCTATTCAATTTGAACTGGAATCCATAATATCCTCCATATAAAATTTATCCTTATTTCCCTGGTCTCGCCATAACTGAGAACTTTACTAATCTCATATTTTACTCATATCCAGCAATACAATAATTGCTTTCAAATGACCTCATTTGGCATAGCTTATTTAGTGATCTGTGGTAATTTAACCGCGCCAACAATATTTTTTTTTAAAGTTTTTGATAAAGTTTGTTTTGTTTTAAAGACTAAGAAGTTTTCTGTTTGCTAATAAGTGTTGTTAATCAAATTTAGTCCACAGCTTAATATCGATTTTTGATAACTCTTCTACCCAATGTTACAATAGACCTATTTTGCTGGCTGCTGGATGAAGAAGGTATACTATAAAAATAATGGTTTGATATTTGGAATTCTCCCCGAGATATTACAATTTCAATAGCACATCTTTTGGGTGAGATCAAAACGCTTCATACAAATGTTGCAGTACACAATGACGTCACAACGTGTAATACTGTATGCATATCGTAAGAACTTTGTTCAGCAGCTATATCAAATGTTGCTATTAATTTTGTATTTTACACGATGGCATTTTTAGATTCGCACTTTTGAAATGGACTTTCCCACCCAACTTCAAAATATGTATTACTGTCTCAAATCCTAGGAAATTTTAATTTCGATTTGACTGATGTTATTAATTTTCCTATATCTTACTATTAATTATGAAATCGCATGCAAAATTTGACTTAGAAAAATACCCTATTGTGTCGGTCGATGGAAAAATGTGTGAAGTTGTTCGACAATTGTTGTGCAAACGCTGACCAACTTCTTTTTCTCAATTGCCCATAAAATATATTTGCAAAAATTTCGTGTGTAGAGATTTAATATCTACTTATCCGTTTGATATAGGTATGAACCGTATTTATTGTAGTGCGATCAGCTCGTCTTTTCTTCTGAACTTAAAACGTGATGATTGAAATGTTTTTGTCAAAGAACCTTCTTTATTATTTAGTCACTATAGATATCGAATTTTGTCGATAAACGAATATGACAATTAGATGTCACTATATTGCTAAATGAATATCTCTGAAATAGACAATAAGTGAATAATATGGATGCATGTTGTCGATTCAAGACCCTTATAATAATCTGAGGTATTATTTTCGAAAATAAAACTCAAACAAATAACTTACACAAATTAATGCCTATACATAACACATAACCTAAATATAACACTACCTAAAGTTTCAATATTCTCTATTCCAATTATGAAGCTTTTGTGACAGATGAGAATTTAACACTACCAGGGGAAAGTACCCCTTAGAAATCGATACACAGCGGTAACGATTCTCGATTTGTAACTTATTTTAATCAAATTAACTTTCAAAAACTAAGATTGATAGAAATTGTCGAAAGAACAATATAGACATGCAAAACTTCTAATCTTGTTTTATTGTCGAAAAAAAGAAATACACGATTGCATGTTTAGTATAATAATTATATAGATATATAATGACGTGAATAATTAAAGTCAAGTTTTCAATTTCATTGATTCATTTCAATCTCATTGCCGCCAGAATCATTTTCATTCGCGAATGATCGGTTTAACTAACTGAATACTTGAGGCACGTCACTATGTTTAAAAGTAGAACATAAACCATAGTACGTAACTGCATTCGCGCAAAAAATATTATTATATTTTGAAGTTCAGATTTATAAACAATAGTTTGATCAAAAACAATAAGTTAATTTTGCTTGTGAATTAATTTTAGAGTGTTTTTGTACAATTGTAAATTTTTCAAATGACGATTTACGACCAAACACAAAAAAAGATATTACATTGCATTTAAATGAAACGTGCAGAGTTACGTTCTTCGAAATGTCAAAAAAGACTTCATAAATGGAATAATGTTTAACATAATGACTGACGTTTCATGTCAAGTCCCACGGGAACTCTGTAAAACGGGATAAAAAGTATCCTATGTCCTTCTCCTGGCTCTAAGCTCCTACCAATTTTCAGCCAAATCTGTTCTGCCGATCTCGAGTTATAAGTGGTGTAACTAACACGACTTCCTTTTATATAAAATTCACCCAAAGCGAAGCGAGGGCAAATCACTAATAGCATAATATAAATGCGAAAGTAACTCCGTATATATGTCGTGCTTTCAAACCTTTTAAAAAGAAGTTTATGCACGCATAAATACTCTCTTCTCGACCTGTTAATTCGTGCACCATAATGCAAGTACCTACCTACTCTGTTCTAGCGAAAGTTTATTTCAAAAAGCTCCACCAAATGTTTCATTGTGGAATACGCTAAAGTTGACCTGAAAAGGATATAATTTAACAAAAAATAGCCAGGTCAGCCAAATGTTGTATCCTAAATCTTTTTTATTAACGTTCACCATCCATTTCGTTTTGGCACTGATGCCAAAAGATAGAGTGCAATAATATAGTAACTATCACTTTAAAACGTTTATTCTGACCGTGACATTATTAGACTGGACATTTATTTGGGACTCGACTTAAATTTAATTCCAGTTAACAAAGTAAATTGTGAGTGCTTTTTTAAATGAGAATATTTGAACTTTTTTACAAAGGTATTGAATAATATTTGAAATAAAACTAATTTTACGGACGGACTAAATAAAAACTAAGTATGATTATTGAATAACGAAATTTCTTTAAAAAAATATATAAATAATTCGTGTTATTTTCCATTCAATAAATGTCAAAAAGGAATAAATATTGCTTCATCATCATCATCGTCAGCAGTTCACTCCTAAACAAAGGCCTCCCTAAATGCTCTCCACTCCCTATTTTCGGCTACCAGCATCCAGCTTCTACCAGCCGTCCTGCTTAAATTAAATTAACGTAAAACCACATGTGATTTAAAAAAAACGTCGATGACCAAGTATTAAGGTCGTTGCTTCCTATGCGAGAGGGCGCCAGTTCAAACCCCTTCAATTACCACTGTGTTTTTAAATTTGAAATTGATGTACGATTATTCGTTGCTTCAACAGTAAGGAAAATATCGTGAGGAAACCTACATACCATACCATACCTACGAAGAAATTCTAAGTTCTAAAGTCGACCAACCCGCACTTGGCCGGCGTAGATATCTAAGGCCTGATCGCCCTAGCCCAAGCAGTTAGGACGTATATGGGCTGATTATGATTATGATGACATTACATTTCCGTGAAAGTAAACAAATAACTCGCAAAAACGAAAAATCGCACATAATTACACTAAAACAAGCAAAACGCATCATGTCTGAAAAAAAAAACATGTTCATTTTACGTTTCATTAGTGAAAGATTGAACAACATTCGTCAACTCTTACGAGAATCGCTACTTCACTCCACATAATAAATGGGATTCTTAACTTTACGTCTCAAGAGTATGAGACGTCTATATGAAGTAGAATTTGTGACATTGGGACAAAGGTCTGTCTAGGCATTATCTTGAAGTATTTCTTTTTTTTTCCTAACTGACATACGATGATGGCTTGGAGTAACCTAGTCATCATCACCAGAAATGCGGAGGAGCGGATGGCTCACATGTGCAACAGACTATGCCCAAAATAATAAGAAATTGATAAAAAAAATTATACAAGAGGAATATTAAACCTTTTTAAAGAAGTATTATTATTAATATTTGCTTTTCTTTTATGTTATCTTTTAAGTTTCCAATTTACAACCTACTCAACTGTTACCTATTTGTGGTACGTAACAGTAAACGCAATGCATTATTGAGTCATTTGTCCTTTGCAGACCCAAGTTTAATGAAACAGAAAGAAAACTGAATCGGTTTCTTTACAATACATTCGTTAATCCCTGAAGTAACAAGCATTATTTATGTAATGTTCAAACTAATTTGTTGTTCAAATTAAATATTTTTCATTAAATAGTACAATTATTATGCTACCACATGGAATTTTTATTCTATCAAGAAAAAAAAGTCTAACTGATAACAAAATGACAATATTGATGACCTTGGATTGTATAAATCACAATTTAACCCCACGTTTGATGGGTTAAAACTAATTCATCAATGTCACGCGCATATTTTCAGCGTTGATCCGCTGCGAAGTCGATTCGGTAATTCCAGTGGCACCGATGTTAGTGACGTGCCATTAATTTGTCTCAAATAATCAGGTACAGTGTGAGCCAACTGGCAACCCTACCGGCAAAAAGTTGTATCTTCCAGATACAACCTTTTTGCTGTCAATCAGTATGTTTAAACGGGGGTTTTACGCTTTCTGGGTATAATTAAAATTAAAGTAACAACAACATGCCCGCTAAGATTAATGAATGACGACACACCTTACATTTACTATAAATAAAATTATCAATAACTTCTGACAACTTATTTTATACATGAGTTTTATTCTCTTTGATCTATAAAATCTACATATTTATTCTTCTACTCTCCTTCATCTGAAGGTAAACATAATTTGTTTCTATTATTCACAAAGAAAAGTCGTTTGTTCATTGCAGACAATATTTTTAAAGGAATCCAACAAAGCGAATCTAATTTAAGATTCAGAAAAAGATGTGTAAACATTATGTTATTGTAAATATCTCGCCTTTTCAAATACGATTAAAACGATAAAAAAGTACTTTTTCAATGCGAAACTTAAGCAGGTTAATTTCCCGGACATTTTCATTTTTCGGATGTGTGTCACAATGACAGTTTTTAATTAATTTTAAACTGTCATTGTTAAAATAAATGAATCAACATGAAAAGTTTGGCGTTTTTAGCGATTTGCTGAAACGTCCAAACTTTCTAATTTGAAAATGAGCCTTACAGCAGCGTATTCCCAGGACGGACATTTCAAAGAATATCATTTTCTAAGTTGGCGAGGAAATACTAGAAATTGTAAAAACAATGAAGAGTAAAGTTCGCGGTTGCCTTATTTCAGGCCAAAGGCTTTCGCTGTAAGCCGCGCATAATAAATTATTATGAGTTATGTAAGGTTTTAGACTTTCGCGTTCCATTACACTAAATATAAGTCTATATGGATCAACACGCGATTTTAAGAGTAGCAAATAGATAGCGACTTACTGCCCGACCTTTTGACTGGCTTACACCAATCATTGTCATAGATGTATGTTATGTTGTGAAATATATTTTTATTTAAAACGACCTCAAAATATAAAATTAACCCTACTTTGTTACAAGCCTACTGGTCAATCTAGATACGGTTTACACTTTATTTCTATGTCTCAGATCAATATGACTCTCAGTCTACTTACTGTCGTTTAGGCGGCAAACTGGACTCACGTGGTGGCGGTGGCGACCGTAGCGGTGGCGGCTCATACATACTTAAGTATTTTTATCAAGTTGTGCGCGCCGTTTTTTCTACCGCAGTGCCAACGATACCGCCAATGCCACCGCCACCGCTACTGCCACCGCCAAGGCGCATCCAGTATGCTACCTCAAAGTTAGCAAGGTCGACTTACGCCCTTTTAACACTGGCAGCAACTTGTGCAATCAATTACCGAGTTTTATGCCGCGGCATTGTATTGATGATTTAGACTGGTTTTGATGGGAAATTGATGAAGTTTTGATTGGGGTACGGTTTCGTGTAATGACAGGAAAAGTTAAAGGGATAACTGTGGGTATGATCCTTGACTTCTTTGAAATGGATCTCATAATTTTAATCTGAGAACATAAAATATCAAAATTCTGACGAAAACGTAAGTATCGAGAATCACATAAAGATAAGCCATCCTCAATCTTCATATTCTAGAGATACCAGAGAGAATATAAATGTACAAGTATGTTTAATTTTATTTCTTAAGGTAGGCAAAAAGGTAGAGAATATTCGAATAACATTACAATTATTTTCAAAATACAAATATAATAAACGTTGTCCTAAGAGGCAAAGTATGTGTAAATAAATAATACGTGAATTATAAGTGTACCTACACAAATAAATGACATTTTCACTCTCATTACCTACATTTATCATCATTATCCTGCTGGCAGCCCTAGCAGTGCATAAATGCAATGGCTCATTATTTCGCATTTTTCATCGCTCTCTTATAAGCGTAAAAAATGACGAGCATCTTTGAAAAATGCTTATTGCAGCCGGTAGAGCGCGGGGATTGTGGCAAAGCGTTATTTAACGGACGTATAATAAAAAGCCCGCTCTTTGAGCGGAATCGTCGCGCTTACAGTATATTTTGTAAGGTTGTAACGCTGTCCTACGGTCCAAAGGTATTTTATAGCGCACTGTTTTAAGCTTTACTTTTTTATGTGTCATTGGAATGTCAGGCGTGCAGCCAGGTGTCATGGTTACGATTTCCTACATCCATACATCTAAATAAATTATACCTGAGGCTCTGGTATAAGTGTCTAATTTGTAATATCAATATAACGACTTTTTGAAGTGAAACTTCTTTATCGGCGTTGGAGAAAAATTTACCGACACATTTTTCGGTTACGCGTCACATTTTTCCGTTACGCGCCATCTTAGTTTCACTTCTTACGTGTGTACACTAGTACACGCACACATTTTTTTACTAAAATAGGCGAGGTGTAGTCCTACATAAAATAATTTTGTTTTTAATATCAACTCAATCATTTTCCAAGCGTAAGTAAAAGAGACTTTGTGAGAAATAATTTATGTATTAATTTTCTCTTTACTGATTGTCGGCGGTACACTCATGAGCATATTCTTCATTAGCACCACGTGTTTGTTGCTAGTCTCATTAAATTATTCAATTAAGGCCAAAAGGACGGGACGTCCCCGTAATGGCGGCGGAATACATTTTTGAATAAATAATTGGGGCTAATGACGACACTTCAATTAAATAATAACAAAATATTCCGAAGCCATACGACCTACCCCAATTAGGTCAACTGTGCGGTAAAATGGAAACGTAATTTGTTTCAAGTTTAAATGCGTGCGAAGAATACACGAGGTTTTGCCCCCGGGGCCTCGTCCTTTGCTTGCCATTTTACATATTCATAATTTTTAAATCCATAGATTAAGTGAATATTAATAAAGTATTATGTATGTCCCACTTTAGATATAAATTACCTACTTACTATATCTTTATTTTTATTTGTGTTCTGTGCATACGAGAATTGAATTTTTCATCATTAACAATCAGATAAGATTTTATGTGACTAAAGACGTCGGGCATTAAATGCTTATGTATTTTAACACTCTTGATAGTGTAGACCAATGAGTATAATTAGTATTAGGTATTTAAGGTAAGATTCCGCTGAATTTTGTCTGTTACCATATTGTATGGTAAAAATTGTAATCTAACAGAGATTACTAAGTCTTCAGTAGTAATCTCTGTTAGAAATCTTTAATGAAAACATTCTTCGTTTATATATAAATCTTCGTGTTATTATTAGAAAACTGAAAACGTCTGAGATATTTACCATTTTTTTTGTTTTCATGAGCTCCCGATATTTCGGCACTGTTGCAAGCGCCATGATTACAACAGTGCCGAAATCGTGATCAGTTATCTCATTAACACAAAACAACATGGTAAATATCCCGGACATTTTCAGTTTTCTAATGTGTGGAACCATGACAGTTTAAAATTATACACCGTGAAATTTTAGTGATTGTTATCCCGCAGCAAAATTATTGTACCTTAGTAGCAGAATAGATTTCTGCATTTATTTTTTATAAAAAGTTTAACCGAAACTTTAAAGTACGTTCGAACCACTTTATTACTTAGGGCGTAGAGCTTCTTTATCTTTAAGCATCGATTTCATGCGGCAAGCAGTACCTGAATACGTCACATCTTAAAAAACAACGATAGCTTCTCTCGTTTTCTAGTTGGAAAATTATTATGTTGAAAATTCGAAAAAAAAATTTTTTTTTTCAATGTATAATTTGCATGTTTCGATAGTATTACTAAAGGCAAATTGTTCTGCCACGGGAAAACAACCACTCAAATTACACGGTGTATTATTTTGCAAATAACCTCGGGCTCGTAAATATGCGTCCATTTTTGATATTAACTGTACCTACGTGTGCTATCCGTTTGACGCGATCGCTCTCGACACCGCTTTGATCCGTTCCGCTCTCGACTCAAGGGTAGAAGAATAGGCTGTCTGTATGTAACTATATATGGATAACAATATCAATAGGTAGAAGTTCGAATAGCTCACATACAAGTTGTGGAGTACCCACTCAGGTCTGGCAAATAGGTATTATGTAACATTCGGTTACGAGAAATACCCGTGGAGAATTTTATTATTTGTACTCGTTTTATGTAGTTGTAGTTTGGCCTGATCGACCTAGTTTAACTCCAGCAGTGAAGACTATTGGACTGATGAAGATGAAGTTGTAGACCAACCAGAACTTGGCCACTTGATTGACCACTTCTACTGAGAGACTACCCTAAACTAGGCCTTATCGCCCTAGTTTAGGGTAGACTCTAGCCCCTCGATGATGATGAGGGGGTGATACTACGTACAAATGGAAGGATATGATACAATAACAAGTACCTATAGCCTCAGTCAACTAGATTGGAGCCTATAAACAATTAACTAATGGCAAAAGATGAATATATTAAACGATTTCATACAATCAGAATTCCAAATCAACATTCAGACAATGTTTAAACTATGAAGTTAAATGTATAAAGTTCAGAAGTATCATAAAACCGAATTAACGGCTGCACGAACAAAATTAGCAATATTACAGGAATAAATGTGCAAAACGTCGAAAATTAATTCGCAATTTGCATACCCGTTAAAATAACAAGTTCGGGGGTTGTAAAATTCAGGTGAGGATTACGGATTCACGCCATATTTCATAAGTTTGGGCTAAGTTGGACCACATTTCTATTAGCCGTAAATAAAGTCGTAAGTTTTCCTACAATACCTCATAGCAGATAAATTAGCATTTTTACTGTTGTTGTTATTGAAGAATTTTTAAGCTAAGAAATTTATTTAAGACTAGTGGCCGCCCACGACTTTGTCCTCGTGGAAATTGTTTTGGCAGCAATTATTCATTGAAATAGCCTACTTGCACCTTGTTAGAATTGCCATTTGTTAGTGAAAGTCCCATTGAAATTGGTCCAGTCGTTTCGGTAATTAGCGAGAACAAACAGACAAACAAAAAGACGAAAATGTTTTAATTACGTTTTTGTTAAGTATTGGTACCCGATATTGATTCATCCCCATTTAGTAAAAGTAGTTGGTTATTTTAATATTACAAACAGACACTTCAATTTGATTAAGTTTTATAGAAATGCCTTGTCAAGTCCTCACTCATAAATCTGAAGCTAATCATAAGTAATGGCTCAGTAAATACACTGAAGCCACAGCTTTATAAATTTTAGGGTTTGCGTAATCAAATTAAATCAAACAGGTTCTCGCAGATACTAACACAATAAGTATAAAAGGTTTTGTACTTGAGTTTTCACATCGCCACAAAAGCATCCACAAACTTAATTGTAAATCAATATTAAGCCAATTAAATCATCAATTTGAAGCCTTTCAAAGTCTCAGACCAATGAACAACAAGAACCGCTTTGTTAGGCAAACATTACAATTTGTGAAGTGCAATAGACAAAGTTAACCGAACTATTAAACAGTTAAGTTCAAAGAGTATGCAAGGAGCCTTTGAGGAGTTCCATTTGAAGGGAAGGAAGCCACATTCGGGGCCACTGTGCAACGAATTACGACTAACCCACTTTAATACCAGTTTCATTGTTACAGGGTTCCATTATTCAAAATTCAATAGTTCAGCGAACGTTTAATTTTGTATGAATATGGAATTTTCAGTGCGCCCCACAAAGACCGTTTGTATGAACTTTTATATTTATTATCACAATTTCGGTTGTAATTATGGGTGCATAATAAATTGTGCGTGTTTAATTCGGTATCTGTTTAATATTGCACGTGAAAATTATGTGCTTTATCCACCGCAAACGTGTTTTAATATATTATGCCTTGTGTGAATGTTAAACAATTATTAAAAGCCTTTGTGTGCTTTCGTTCTGAATTCGACAATGAAAACTTATGAAAACTACGTACAATATTATCTGAATAATAATAAACAGATAATTTTTGTTAGTAAATATATTTGACTAGCGACCCGCCCTCGCTTCGCTTCGGGGATATCTCTATCTCTATGTAATATATTTTAACCCCGTAAGAGAAATCTATTTTTTTTTATCTAAAAAAAGCCTATGACACTCACGGATAGTGTAGCTTGCCAACAGTGAAAGATTTTTTCAAATCAGTGCAGTAGTTTCGGAGCCTATTCGAAACAAACAAAAAATCAAACCTTTCCTCTTTATAATATTATCCTCTTTATAATATTATTATATTACATATCTAAACTCCCCTCCCGCACTCGCACCCCCGCCTTGGTGACGCCCACTTCGCAACGCAGAAATAGTAATATTTTAATTTCGCCATAACTTCAAAACCAAACGTCCAATTTTAATCTTTTAAATACCAAATATTATCTACATAAACTGTACTTAGTGATGAAATAATTTATTTTGATAAGGATTAATAGCATGAGTAAAATAAATGCGTTTAAATGTAGTCCAAAAAAAAATTAAGATTTTTAAATAAAAAAATGGTTGTTGTGCCTCACTCGACATAGATAGGTATAGTGTGTCGCGGACTTTTTTGTAGATATTTATAAGATCTCCAATTAATTAGAACATTTTATGCTTCTATCTCTTATAGTTTAGGCAGCGTACGCAAAATAAGTAACTTTTCTGGTTGATTTTTTACACTTTCTGTCCGAATAACCCAAATATTTTAAGGAACACTAATTTTTTCCAAAATAAAATTTTGCCTATGTTACTCGTGGATAATGTAGCTTTCGAATGGTGAAAGAATTTTTAAAAACAGTCCAGTAGTTTTTGAGCCTATTCATTACAACCAAACAAACAAAGTTTTCCTCTTTATAATATTAGTGTAGATTATTATGTAACTGTAAAAAATAGATATTATGTCGTTTTGTAAATAAGTAATCAATGTGACTTCCACTCCAGAATTTTTAATAGGATTGGGCTATAGCTTGTGAAATTGCAGACACAGGTCAGTATGGTAAGACTGACAAACTGTCCATCTACATGTCCACAGTGCAATGAGAACATGCCTGATCTCACATTACCAACAACAAAAGCAAGTCATGTATGTTATCAGTCATCACCATTTGGCACCCAATTTGACAGCGGGCATCAATGGAACGTAATCGGCCGAAGGAAGTTGCACACAGATTAATGGAACGTCAAAGGCAGATTTCGAATGCGCAAAGGTCCGAGCCCCGGAGACCTAATGAACCGCACATGTTAGCGACAGAAGCGATTTGCCATACAAAAGCCCCGTTTAAAAGACAAAATTGTTGGGAAATCCCCCTCTTTCGTCGATTTTGATTCAACGGTGTTTGTTTTTGTTCGCCAATAAGTAGTCCGTCAGGTGTTGTGGATTCTATCAACAGCTAACCAATCAAACAAAATAAAATGGCAAATTTAATAGAATAGGTACATTTTAAGTGTCTATTACGTAGGTATTGGATACCTTTGTATAAGTACTTACCTATTTTAGGATATTCAATTGAAAACTTTTAGTCAGTTCTGACAAGGGTATGTTAATTTCGTTTGTTAATGCATCCAATCATTTACAGCAAACGCATGTCTAAGTTTTGGATTATTTAGTGTATCTGAAATAAACGTTTATTTATTTATTTTATTTATAATCATAATAGTATCCATCATATTCAAAAAGCTCTACTTTACAGCGTACCTATCGTAACCTATTATCGCTGTATAAATTAAATGGGGCCTCCGTGGTACAAGGTCCTTTCAGGTATATTCTGTATTTTGTAGTTTTTTCAGGTCTTCTTTTGAACTCCCAACCAGTTGCAACACGTGGTCTACTCTACCGCATAACGGTAAACAAGCAAACGATTCGTTGTAAGTAAGCAACACATTTCAACTTTGACACGTAGAAAAACTCGCACGAACCTTCGATATTAGGCGTCTCCCTAAATTGGCAGTAAAAGTCCCACTCACGTTCCCTTATAGCTTGTACCGGATTCGGGAAGCGACTAGTAAAATATTATTGGAATTCCTCCAATGGAGATAATCTGGGTAGGGTTTGTCGCTCCCACCAGATTCCGGGAGTCTGCATGTAATAACGGATTGGATTCTGCTGTCTATTCCCTTTAAGTTATCTCGTGGGCGGCTATCTACTTATTAGGTTCTTCCGATTCAAATCAACAGCTTTTTTGTACGGAATTCGGAAAACATTTTTGGGTATTCGGATTTTGTGACATGCTTCGTTTTATTTGCGTCCTTTTTGCAATGGAAAATAATTTATATCCAAGGACAAAGTTCTCATTGCGATCTAAGTGTAGTTTAAATACCAGTTTTGTTCATATGTAGAACATGATGCAATATATTTATTTTGTGAATAAGATACAAAATATTCAAAAACAATATTGATGAGAAATATTTAGTTTCCATGTGCTTGGTTCTCGATTTAAAATTTTCATTTACAGCTAGATGTTGATATGAAAAAGAAAAGCTAAAAACTATAAATACAGCTGAAATTAGATTGTGGTAACGGTATAAAAAAGGCTAACAAAACAGTGACGTCACCGCTCAGAATAAACCTCAATACTTAAGTCGTAACTAAGCAGCAACAGCCCACAGACGGATCTAAAGAAAGCCCTTACTTCCCTCTAACTAAAAGGTTCTAACAATAGGGACATTTTCATTGCATTGCAATTTGATCTAGTAAGAGGTTCGCAAAGCACCTTCCCATTAAGGTGAGTCTTTTGTCTCCGAAAGCATATTCTCGGTCTTTTGTGGAAGCTCGTTATAGGCACTTGTTATCGGCCCAATCAAGACACAATTTTACACCCTATCCCAAATCAAATAGAGTTCACATTGCCAAGAGTTAGGGCATTGAAAAACCGTAACAGTTATGCAATATGTATGGTCAAGTAATATGAGTTGGGGCATTTGTGGAGGCTTCCAATAGGAATATTATGGGGATTGGACAAACTATTGTCATAGAGTACCTGCATTCAATGTTTTGTTTACAATATGGCTGATTACATCCATTACCGGTAGATCAAAAGCTATGGGACACCATTGACTTTGTAGATGATTAAACATAAATGGACATCGGTTGGAATGGATATTTACTATTATTCTGATTCAGCCAGCCAATCCTGGTTTGGATTAGAAACACGAGTATGTGGTAATCAAAACTTTGGTGTTGCATCTCATAGTGGCGGTGAAAGCAAGCAAAAATTTAAAGAATGTTTAATGCTATTTTGCTAGTCTACCAAATCATGGGATACCAGTACAACTATCTGCCCGGTGGTTGGTGAACGGTATACGGGTAAGCGACCCCGGCTCCTCGAGCTACTATCGACTCTGTCCAAATCATCCGAGGCGATAGTATCCTTCCTCCCCTTTTCCTTCCCCCGTCATATATCCTTGCTACTCGTGGGAACGCAATGACCATGTAAAACAATGCACAAGGCAGAATGGCGGCGACATGGTCCACAACCCGTCACGTCACGTTTCCCACAGAGGTGAAAAGTGGATCGCTGGAAGTGATCTCTGCCTACCCCTCTGGGAAAAAGGCGTGATTTTATGTATGTATGTATGTATGTAGTAAATCGGGCATCCACACGCTAAATCAGGTGGGAGACATTTTGTCGACCGGTTGCTGTTACCACCATACAGTTGTGTAAAACCCGCCAAGTGACTCTGACCTCTCTCGGTCAGGTCGCGTTCGGGATCAGCACTGTACGAACCGGAGCCAGGGGGACCATTGGTGCGGCAAGCGCCGGACCAGTGGAGTCTTAGCGGCGGTATTGTGCGTGCGGAGCGGGTCAGCCCGCCGGCCAGGGAGACCCGTAGACAGGGGGCCCCTTCCGTCCGGCGGACTGGTCAACTCCGACCCGCACAGCTCAATACCAATGCGAGACTCCACGCCTTGTCTCGTTGTTGCCGCAGCAGTGGTCTCCTTTTTCACGGCTTTCAGGGTGAGTGCGACAGGCTCAATATGGTCTATTGTGCCTGTCGACCTCATATTTGGATCTCACTACCGCTTACCATCAGGTGGAGTGAGGTCATCTTGTTAGCCTCTTTATAAAAAAAAAAAAAATCGGACATTGAACCTTACAGTGGACGAACTTAAACGACATAAATCGTAACTTCGTATTTCTGCCAACATACAATCGATACCCTGACCCCTAATCCGTGATTACCATTAAATCGCTCGATCCGATATCGAGAGTCCGATTACAATTTACAAGTACCTGTACTTACAGGTTACCGTTCTGAACTGAGGGCCTACCATGAGTTGGCTATCGTAAACTTACGTACGTTAAAAACCTATCGAGTTGTTTTTTTCATATGGCCGATTGTAGTTCTTCGCGTAACCACCAGGCGGCGCTGTACAAGTTTTTCATAGACATATTTACGTAGGCGATATCGAGCGCGTAAGTTTTAAACTCATGGTAGCCCCACTGAAGAGTTTCTGAACATCATATAGAATATCTGGTAATAATTTTGCTACTGCAATGAGGGTTTTTAGTCGAAGCAGTGTAAGTAAGTTTGCTATAAAGAGTTTTTTAACATTGACATTAGTTTCAGTCTAATGTTCGATTCGCACATTAATTTAGTACAGCTATACTCTAAGTGTGTTCCGCGGAACCCTAGGGTTCCGTGATACCTCTGTCGGGGTTCCACAAGAATTTAGAAAAAAAATCAAAACACCTCTCTCTGGTTTTTTCTTTCTTAAAGTTTTCTATTGTCGTCCTTGCCAAGTGGTAAATTAATAATAATTAGTAACTGTTACATTTAACTTTTATTATTTTGATGAATAAAGAATACACAAATAAAAACAATTGTTTTATTGTAGGGTTCCATTAAGTATTTTGCTTCCCAAAAGGGTTCCGTCAGTTAAAAAGTTTGAGAACCACAGATTTAATCAATACATAGTATAAAGCAAAAACGCTTCCTGCGTCTGTATGTATGCTTAATTCTTTAAAACTGCACAATGGATTTCGATGCGGTTTTTGTAATAGATAAAAGAAATTAAAAGGAGGGTTTGTTTATTTATTATATCCGAAGCGAAGCGAGTGTCGGTCACTAGTTTCGTATAAAATAAAAACTGTATAACATTATTAATCATCATAAGATTTGATAAATTTGGTAAAAGGATTTTCGAACTTTTTAACATTGAAAATAAAAAATAGAGAATAATAAAGTTTATTTTTTAGACGAATTTAAATCGTTCGGAAATCGAACAAGACCTACCTTAAGTCACCTGACTGAAAGATCCTGGTTTCAAGAATTCAGTTGAATAAGAAACGAGGAAAATGATTCCCATTCTTCGTTATACCACAATAAGGATTTTCTTTTCATAACGTAAATAACGTTTTGACATGTTTTGCAAAAAGGGACCAATTAAGTAATTGGATTTCTGAATGTCTCCATGATACTGTACAGCCAATATTTTTATGGTTAACCCTACTTGGAATTGTAGAGATAATTTTAAATTATTAATATACAAATAAACCACGTTTGTACGCATGCATGCTTGATAATTAATTATAACAATTTAAACAACGCGAATTCATTCGTAAAAGCTTTATATTACTAGTGACCCACCCTCGCTTCGATTCGGGTTAAATTACTATCCTTACTAATATTATAAATCCAAAAGTATGGACCGCATACGAGTACTGGCATAGAGTACTGGACCGATTTAAATGAAATTTGGAACAGATATAGTACAGAGCCTAGAAAAGCTTATAGGCTACTTTTTAACCGACTGCGCTATAAGGAAGTAATGATTTACCCGTTAAACGTGGACGAAGTCGCGGGCGGAAAGCTAGTGTAGTATAAAGCAAAGTCGCTTCCCGCGTCTGTCTGTCGCTATGTAGGCTTAAATATTTAAAATTAAACAACGGATTTTGATGTGTTCTATTTAATAGATAGAGGGTTTTGAGAGGAAGGTTTTTATGTATAATATACCCCAAACGAAGCTAGGGCGGGAACCTAGTGATACATAAAAACGTTCCTTTTGAATTCCTCTCTCTATCAAAAAAACGCATCAAAATACTTACTATTTAGTGAAACCATCCATCTAGCTTTAAAATCCTTACTTATATTATAAATGCGAAAGTAACTCTGTCTGTCTGTTACGCTTTCACGCATAGAGTACTTAAACGAAATTTGGTACAGTTATAGTCCAGAGCCTAGGAAAGGATATAGGCTACTTTTTAACCGACTGTGCTATAAAGAGGTAATGTTTTACTCGTTAAACGTCTCTACGCGGACGAAGTCGCGGGCGGAAAGATAGTTCATTATAAATACATAATTTGGTAACATACACACACATCATTATGGTAGAGTCTTAATAGAAGTGTCCCGATTTTGCCCTCATTGAACATAGCCCCAAAAAGGCTGCACAGGCTAGTTAGGTACCTTTCCCTGTCCCTGATTGTATAAATTGGATAAAAAATAATAACCTCAAAAAGCCCATTCCGCAAAATTAAAAAAAAAACTCAATCCATCTTAAACTTCAAACGTTTCACTTTAAAAAATTACGAGCCTCTTATTAGTAATCTAGATCAAACCAGCGTCGCTCCGTAATGAAAAAAACCGATCTTATCCATCCCCCCTGATTCAATTTCAAGGAGTGGGGAATCGTTGGACAGATAGAGGAAAATTAATACTGTCCAGTAATCCCAGAGTTGCCGGGTCAAATAATAGGGGCTTTGCGGTTTTTTCCACTTTTCACCGAGACGGGGAGATAGATCGTTTGAAGTTGTGTGCTATGTACCTACTTCGATTGTGTTGGGAGGTTGAGTGGACACATTTTGTGAGAATCTTTTGTGGACAGCGTCTTGGTGCGGACTTTTCGCATGGAATGTTGCAGCTTGAGTTCTGGATGAAATTTCAGCTAAATTAAATTTATTTTAATAAGATACAGACAATTATGTTCCGTCTCTGGGTGTTCTGATGACAATATTTTATATTATTGTGATTGTAAATTATTCATCGTTTGGTTAAATGCTCTAATTTTATCACCGATACAAAAACACTGGTACTGGCTCCGATTCAAAAAATACGTTATTGAGATGTAATGTGTCGAATGTATGCTGTACATTTCAATATTAGTTTTTCACCAGTAACAAATATGAAAATCATCATCATCATCATCATCTCAGCGTTTTCTCGGTTGCATCCTTGCTAAATGAAAATCATCATATCTGTGGAAAATAAACTTTTGGCACATTGCATTAAAGTTTGGTGTGCAAGTCAATTTCAAAATTTATACAAATCATAAGTTCACCTAGAGTTACCTACTTCAATTTTGCATAACGAAACCATGTTCATAAACACAGCCTTTGATAAACCTGCTGAACAAAGTTTTCACGCAGTGCATTCAAAATATGCGTAGCTTCAATATTTCAACGACATTTGTATGGAGAGTTTTTAGCTCGTCTAAAAAACGCTCAATTTCAAGTGTTTTTCATTGTGGTCTACCCACGTGGATTACATGCGACGAATGAAGCAAATACTGTAATGCTGGTAGAAGAAAATAGGACAGAAACACATTCAATATAGAAAATACTTTAAGATTTTTTAAGTTACAAAGAATACTTAATATCCCTTTGCTTTCTTATAGTTGATTGCTCAGCGTGTGACCAAAAAAACCTTCGGTATCTCAGTCACGTATATACGATAGCAGAATTAAACTTGACTAGGTACAAAAACGACGATTATACATAATTTTAATCTGTCATGGTTACACACTTTAGAAAACTCCTAGTCCTACAGTTCACCCGTGATCATAGCGCTTGCAACCGTGCCGAAATATCGGGAGCTCATTAAAACCAAACAACTCAGTGAATATCCCGTACATTTAAAATTTTCTATAAACGACGAAAATAATCTACAGATTCTCTTTCCAACGATGGCCGATTCGCCATTTCCAAAAAGAGAAACGCATCACAGCGTTCCGTTTCAACCATTCGTCAAAATTGCAAAATCAAAACAGCAACACTTACCGAATGTCAACACAACTTTGTTCGCGATCGCGTTGGGCGGAACGGGGCGTGCGGTCCACACGGGCGCCCAAGACCGACTGCCGCCCCAGCGCAGGGTTGAAACGGATTGTAAATATCAGCACTCACCCTGTGAATCTCGATAAACTGGGTACTATTGGTATTGGAAACTCCTTTGAGAAAACAGGATGTGACGTCACAATTTGTTTCATACTGCCATACAGCCTTCTTCTTTTGTTCTTTTTTTATACAGAAACTGTCAAATGAATTAAATAAATAAGTACCAGGGCATACATGATGTGATACCAAGATCATAGATAAAAGAATAAAAATTGTTTATTTAGTGATTACAAATTACAAAAAAATACCTAAAGGCATTAAGAAGCAATGCAATAGTCAGTATTGTAAATCACTTTGCGTGGACCAGACAGTGGGGAGTCTTGCTTTATATCTCACTTTTCCTTAATTAATCTTTGAGAGTTAGGTCATTAAGTTATTATTCCGCCATACAATAGTATTATTATAATAGTCCCTTGAAAACAAATTTGATAATGAACAAAAAGCCCGTCAAACCCAAAGTTCCAAGCGTAGAATTCATAGGTATAATACAATTCTTTGTTACATAAATAGTGTTATTTCCGCGAACACTACTTACACATCCTTGCTAATATTATAAATGCGAAAGTAACTCTGTCTGTCTGTCTGTCTGTCTGTCGCTTTCACGCATAGAGTACTGAACTGATTTAAACGAAATTTGGTACAGATATAGTCCAGAGCCTAGGAAAGGATATAGGCTACTTTTTAACCGACTGCGCTATAAAGAAGTAATGTTTTACCCGTAAAACGTCTCTACGCGGACGAAGTCGCGGGCGGAGAGCTAGTTTGTAATAATTTTACGGATCTCGCTTATAATCCTACTGTTAACAGTTCTTAAGCTCTGCTTAGTTTGGGTTCATATAACCGTGTGTGAAAAGGTCCGTGTGTGAAAGGTCCCAGTTCCTTTCTTCTCCCTTCTCTTCTCTTTAGATATTTTACTGTTCCAAAGGTGTCCGTATTTCAGTGACAACCAACAGTGTCAACCCTTGATCGTGTCAAAAGCCTTCGATTAGGATTTAACAGGCTTGCACCGCGGGAGGTCCAAGATTCGAATCTCATGCGTTTCCTTATCTTCTATGTTTGGTGTTGAATAAAAAAACACATCTTTACCCATCCTATGATCCCGGGCTCTTCAGGCGGGGCGTGAAACGGCATTTAAGCAGGCCTTCAGGGTGAGTGCAACAGGCTCAATATGGTCTATTGTGCCTGTCGACCTCATATTTGGATCTCACTACCGCTTACCATCAGGTAGAGTGAGGTCATCTTTAGCCTTTTATAAAAAATAATCTTTCAATATTCAACAAAAGCTCCATATCTTGTTATTCTTATGAGGTAGGGACAGTCGATAAAACCAAGACCTTCTGAAACTAGTTTAAATATAAAAAATCCATTAAATAATTCATTGGCACTATTATTCTACAGGTATTTATTAGTTTGTTGAATTTAAATGATCAGATGTAATTTGTAACATACCTACTTTGTGCGTAGTGCGTTTACTAGTCCAGTCAAAATAGACAAAAATAAGTGCTAACTTAGACAAAATTCGCATAGAGCTGAAAATTGCCAGAGACGTTAAATACATCATAATAAACGAAATATCAAAAATCCCCATCAATCCTACTTCTGCAAAAAATTTTATTCAAGGTCAAAAGTGTAAAATTAAGGATTTTTCCATTTTTCTCGAAAACAGTAAGTATTATTGTAAAAATAGGTCAAACAAAAGTTGTATATCATACAATTTTCTACAAAAATGGTCCAGTCACTTTTTCTTTTCCGGCTCACCATTCCCGAAATATCGTGGTTTTAATCATTAGAAAATTAATATTTTACATAATATGCATTCATCTGTTGATATCGTTTTTGATCGATATATGACCTGGAATAGGTTCACTAGGGTAACCACGTTAAAAACCGCCCAAGTGTGAGAAAAAAAAACATAGGTTTTGTATGAGAACCCACTTTACACGTTGGTTTCATGTTGTTTCTAGCATTAGATGTTATAGAGGCAACTGAGATACATCATTCGTTAAAATTTTAACTGTCTAGCACAATCGCATGGGGGCCTGGAAGCGTTTGAAAATACAACTTTTTCAACTTTGTGCATCGCCATATCTCTGAAATGGTGAATTTTAGGAACAAAGTGTTTTGACATTTTTTGTAGATAATTACGTGATAAGTAATTTTGTCATACATACTTTTATGATTAAACTTACCGTTTCGCTCAAAAGTGCATAAAACTGATATTTGTGACATTTGACCTTGATTATTTTTTTTTGCAGACGTGGGATCGATGGGGACTTTTGACAGATTATTTGTAATAGTGTTCCCAACATTCATGCCAATTTTCAGCTCTATGCGAATTTTTCCTAGGTTAAATGTCTATTTTGACTGGACTATTACGTATTTTGTACCTCAAAAAAATATTCAAAAGATTTTACGGTGTTCCATTGGTGTTTCACATAAAAAAAAACATACAAATTCATTCTTTATCGTCACATTTCAATACAAAGCAAAAAAAAGAGTATAAAGACGTACCTGCGAAACGGAACACGCATTAAAAAAATATTACATTGACATTTGTACCGGCATGGAAGAAAATTGCTTCTCAATCGGCGACGCCGCAGGAACCGAGGGTTCCCGAGGAGGGGTTCTCCTATGATTAGGGTTCCTCGTTTAATATAATATTGGTGGCTCGGACCAAGGTCTAGTTCCTCTTTTCTGCCACGTGTCATTAAGGCATGGAATGCCCTTCCAGCTCATGTTTATGTCAATATAGTCTATTGTTATGTATTTACAGGTGGGAGACATTTTGTCGACCGGTTGCTGTTACCACCATACAGTTGTCTAAAACCCGCCAAGTGACTCTGACCTCTCTCGGTCAGGTCGCGTTCGGGGATCAGCACTGTACGAACCAGAGCCAGGGGGGACCATTGTTGCGGCAAGCGCCGGACCAATGGAGTCTTAGCGGTGGTATTGTGTTATCAGCCCGCCGGCCAGGGAGACCCGTAGAAACGGGGGCCCTTCCATCCGTCGGACTGGCCAACTCCGACCCGCACAACTCAATACCAATGCGAGACTCCACGCCTTGTCTCGTTGTTGCCGCAGCAGTAGTCTCTTCTAACTGAATGACAGCCGAATACTGAAAGACTAATATAGATATTTTGACTGCCGATTTGATGATTAAGTTCAAAACTTCAGTACAAATTTTAAAGGAGAACCACCATTTTGGGCCCAACGTTACAGGATTAAATTATATATCAAAAAATCGGTCTATTTTTGTAAGTTAACTTATAGAAATCTTAGCCAAAACAGCAATGGCCAACAGGGAAAAAAGCAGATTTTTTTATTTTCCTTATGTTACTGGTTTTGTAAACGTTCATTTATATTATTTATTAATAACGTAGCTATCTTCGCAAACGTGATACAGAAATCTATCCATAGAGTATAGTAAACAGAATCTACTTATGACATTGATCGATTTGATTGATGTCGATTAATAATTAAAATGTTTTATTATTTATCATATTTATTTAGATCGTATCCGAAATACTATCATTCGGAGACGTACCGGAGTCACGGACATTACATCGATTGTGACGCAGTTTTATTTATTTATTTATTTATTTATTTGGTACACCAACGACTAATACAACAATACTTAAAGTGGAGACGGGCCGGACATATGTGCAGAAGAGAGGTTGGCAGATAGGCACGCAGAATTGCCGAATGGAGACCTGGATCGGACGGAGAAACGTTGGGAAACCACCTATGTGCTGGGCCGATCATATCTCCAAAATATTGGGCAAGACCTGGATGCGATCAGCAAAAGACCAGGTCAAATGGAAATCACATGAAGAGGTCTGTACCCAACAATGGGTGATACAGGACTGAGGAAGAAGAAGAAAGCGCACAGTTTTAAGATGCTATTTTTTTAGATGTATAATGATGATAAGGATGAATAAAATAATTTATTATTATTTTGTAATGACCTGCTTTTGTTACATTTATTTTTTATACTGAGCTGCTCTGTCCAGCCATAAGCAAATATGCATTTAGAGTTACCTAGTTCGTTATTCACTTTAATGAAATATCTAATAAATTGGTTTTATAGTTGACTGACTCGATGGAGCAGTTGCTAGTGAATTCTGGCTTCTAAACCAAGAGTCATGGGTTCGAATCCCACCCAGAATAAATGAGGAGGAGACTGACACCCAGGAGAATGTCTAAGATATAAGACTTTGACTTCATAAGTCGAATGATTGCAATATCCATAGATTTATTCTCATTACCTACTATGTAGCGTGCTTGCGTGTGTGCGCGGTGCAGTGGGGCGCAGGGTTGACCGGGCATTGCGCCGTCAACGACGCTTTGGGAATATATGTTGTTAATATTCTGTTATTAATATTCAGAATTACCCAACAACTTAACAAATCACAAAATCATATTTCACGGACACATGCAAGGTTCCCTGACCAATATAGATGACATATAGCTTATGTCTTGATACCATTTTACCACTTTATCTGTACTGTTGGATAGCTTGTATACAATCTGTAAAGCAAAACTTAAAAAAGAAACACCCTAAAAGCTTCCTTTCATTATAGAAAAACAGATAACCTCAAAAATATTCACTGTATTTTTAGTGATTTGGCCATTGCGGATCAACATGAAAATTCGTCTCATGGAAACCTTTTATATGCTTTGTCTGATGGCCAACTTTCAGCTTTGTAACGTTGGGCCCAAGTTTGTATGGAATCGGGTGTTCTCCTTTAGGTAACCGTCACTTAAACTGTTAATATTTAATTGTCTTTCCAGTATCGGCTATCAATCTTGATGACTTATTTAGTTGCTAAGTTAAGTAGTTAAATAGATTATTCCAGCCCACCTTTAAAGCTGAAAGACAGAAGAGAAAATGTAAAGTTTGACTTTACTTTGGAGATAAGCAAGTGTGTACTTACATAAAGTTGTAATAAATAACGTTCTATTTTCAATTGCGACATCAGCCCCTCATAATTGAAAGCGAAATCTTTGAATCTTCCAATACCATGGTACCTACTAGATTAGGGGTGAGAGCCATCCGCTCCCCCGCAAGTCCGGTGATGATGACAAGGCTACTCCGAACCATCATCGTAAGCTTATTTAATCTAATGTGAATTTTTTTCCCCCAATCTGCCTACGGAACTCTATGTTAAATAAAAACGCGCCTCGCGCGTCTCTTTCAATGAGGTTCCTTAAGATGGTTGGGTTTTAACTCGATAAAGCAATAGTCTCGTGGAAAAATACTGAAGCGATAATTATGATGGCGATTATGATGGCTTGGAGTAGCCTCGTCATCATCACCGGACTTGCGGGGGAGCGGACGGTTCCCTAATGGTGATAACTATGATAAAAAGACGATAAAGAAAGTTTTCAAAGTATTCGAAATTCGAAAACCTATTTATTTTGAGTATGGATCTCACCCTTAAATCCGCCTACGGAACATTTTGTCCAAACCCGTCGCCCGCCCGGCCTGTTTTCGCGGCTGTAATCAAGAGACAATCCGCCTTCAGACGAACAGCTGTATCAAAGCGACATTTTCATTCTCGCCCTACTCTAGCCCGCTGTAATTGCCGCACGTGACGTCACGGGACGTTTTGGAGTTTTGAGGATGCTTCTGCTTTAGTCACTTCGCTCACGGCGTTATAGTTGCGTTAGATTATAGCGAAACGAGCCATATTTTTTTTTTTACTTGAGAAGGCGAAGGCAATGTCGATTCTTTCCTGTTTTTTTTAATGTGAGTCCGTCTTCATGAAGGAACTACTTGTTTCAAAATAAGTGAGCTAATTTCGTTTTAGGTTCTTGTGAACGAAACGATTTCAAAACGCTCCGTATGAATCATTTGAATAGTGATTTACATAGCTTAGCGTCAGCCAAGAATAAATTGTCTCACCTTAATGTTTCAAATTCACATGAGAGCAACACAATACTTAGATTTTTCCATGACAAAACTTTGTGGCATTTGTGACAGATAGGTACTGGCACTCCCTACATGACGTCAAACTTCGACCTTATCGCTATGAGATTAGGTACACATTAACATTAGTCAAAACTGGTAGATCTTTCTTGGCCAAGCGTCCCTTACTTAACTACCTAATACATTTAAAACCGGCCATTAATTGAAACGTCTATAAACAACGATACCCAACACAAATGTACCAACAATAGTTCGGGTTCCGCAGCAAAACAGGCCCAGCCAGACAGTAGTCCTAATCTCATCGACCGTCCGATGCATTTAGATAATCCGGACAAATTAACAGAGTCGACAAACGGCCCGGTTTTAAGAATTCCCCGGGAAACCGGAGATCCCGAAAACGTCCCGGATTAGCAAAAGAAGAAAGTGGACTATAAATATTGTTAAGCCGTCACGATTATAGCTTAGCGTACACAATTTGTCGGGGTTTGTTTTATCTTTTTCAGTGAGGTTCCTTAAGATGGTTGGGTTTTAACTCGATATCGCAATAGTCTCGTGGCTAAATACTGAGGCGAAATTAAATTAAATTAGGCGGTAATACTTTTTTTTTTCCTAACTGACACACGATGATGGCTTGGAGCAGCTTCGTCATCATCGCCGGGGGAGCGGATGACTCTTTTTTCATAGGTATCACCTTTAGCCTAACACCTAACTATGAAAAAGACGATAAATAAAGTTAAATTATTTAAATACCGGAAACCTATTCCTTTTGAGTACTTATGGCTTTGTCCAGGCCGCAGGGTGAGTGTGACAGGCGCAATACGATCTATTGTGCCTGTCGACCTCATAATTTGGATCTCACTACCGCTTACCATCAGGTGGAGTGAAGTCATCTTGTTTGCCTATTATAAAAAAATAAAAAAGTAGCAACCAAACTGTTTTTCTATCATATCTAAGAGCAGTCTCCAAACAATCGCAAATCCCTACCTACCCCAAGTCATAAATAACCTCAAAAAAAAAAGAGTCTCATTGGTCGCCCTTGATGAAATTCGCGCCTTGTATAATTTGTGTACGCGAAAGCTGTAGGTATACGTGCATCTGTTAATTTTCCGGTGTCCCAAAAGAGGAAGCATTGAGGTTCCCTCGTAATGTCGCTGCGGGTTTGATATTAGCCCGCGGTGCTTGTCGGGTGGAATTCCGGTTTTCAAGAATGCTACATAATTTCAAAGTGGAACGCTAGCTTGGGCACGCGGCCTCGCTTGCTTCTTCGAAGTTTTGCAGGTTCTCCACCCGAATAAATTAAAATTTATAATAAATGTTGCAAAATATCAGATTCATTGATCTGATCCCGTGGTAAATAACTTAAGTAGGTACCTACTTGTGTGGAGGTACAGGTATCGGAATCGACATGGATACTCAAATATACTTAAATATATTTAATGAAACACCCAGACACGGAACAAACACCGATGTTCATCACACAAAATATTTGTCCGTTATTACGAACCGTGAAAGGTCGAATCTCGGATCGCAATATATTATTATGTATTATAACATAACGAGTGTCAAAATAAAAATACACAAATAGTAATTAAAAGGATCTACAAGGGGGGTTTTAGGAGTTATGAGCTACGTAGACACAAAAAAATCTTACAATATCCAGAATTGACCTAAAACTACATAGTAGGCCGACCCCTTGCGAAGAAAGTGTATAGATAGACTCTCACAGATGGTTTTATCCAGTTAAATGACATAGTCTTTAGAAAAAAACTATTTTTTTTTAAATATAGCGCTGTTTGCCGAACATCATACAACATACATTACGATGCAATCATGGACCACTAAATCGCACGGTCAGTTCCCCATTTCGCTGTTCATACACCTGCTATGGGCAACCCACTTAAGTTTAACGAACTTCAAAGAGGGTCCTGTAATGAGGGCAATGTTTGCCGTGATGTGGAGCAAACTGCGTGGTTTACAAAGACCCGTGTGGACAATGAAATTAGTGCTCTTTTAAAACCCTAGAGTACTTACTAAAGGGTTGTGTACACTAACTAAATGCTATCTAAGTATTAGGTATACCTCGGTACTCCTAACTCTACATACACGACTCTTACTTTAGTAGGAAACCTTGACTTGATACCTCAGAGTTAAGTATTTCTTTAAGGGAACGTAGGTTTATGATATATCATTAAGTTTCGCGTATTATAAATGTCAGAAATCCACCTTTACTTACCAATGTTAAAGTGTGAAAAACCTATATTATCTTATACATATAAAATATGATTGAGAGCAATATTATTATTATCTTGCTATTGAAATTCAATGCCCATTCCATCATTCAAAAGGTCAATGGGCTGCTAAAAATAAACCCGAACAGTTCTGTTGTTAACGATTCTGTTTATTAAACGCTTCGTACCTACTGGCTGAATACGCGCGAAAGAAAACAAACAATTTCGAAAATAGAACGGCGCCAAAACCGCAGATTAAAAAACCAATCTAAAGTCACACTGTGGCCGTCAATTTGACATCGGGTGAAAAGTTTTTGATAAAATTTCAGTTTTGTTCAAAATATTGTGTTTTTATGTGCGATGAGCGTTGAACTGTCGGAGTCGTGGCATTTTTTGTACGTGCAAGCGAGGAATACTTTGATTCGCTCCTGGGATGCCCCTGACGGTTGGCTTTACGGACTTAGAAAATTATACAGTGAGTAGTTACGTGCCATTTGCCCACTGAGTTTTATTTACTACATTGCGAACACCACGAATCGTCCCTGTCGTTTTATTTATTTGGGTAATTGGCACTTTTAAGTTACCTAACTGAGAATGAAACGATTTTTAACGCAAACAATATACCAAATTCAGATACTTAATTCGATGATCCATTGGTGTAGTGGATAACATCGGATAATCGCTTAAAAGCTTTGATTGAAGAGAATCAATATTAATGCGGGATATGATTATAAGTCGGTAATATTATTGTCTTGGCATTAGCCAACAGATATTTTGTGTCCATACTCTACTTTTAAAACAGTCTACTTTTTAAGTATGAATCACAGCAACATCAGACAGTAAGTTGGATACCCGTGTAATTTATCCTGTTTACAATAGGTTTTCGCGTAAATTGCAGAATTCTAAAGAAGAAAATACGATGGGTGATGTGGAGGCTCTACCTAGACTTATCGGAGGGTTAAACATATCTATCGAAAAAATAGGTAGGTACAAACTGCTCACATAATGTTCTACATCGATCCTTATCATCCTGAACAACCTTGGCATAGATGTTCGCCGCGACCTGAACCAGCGGGATTACATCGAGAGCGCCATTAGAACAGCCTCCCGCAAACTGGGGATCCTGAACAGAGTGCGGCGATTTTTCACACCGGTGCAGCTCTGCCTTTTGTATAAGCCTTATTCGCCCAAGTGTGGAATATTGCTGTCACCTCTGGGATGGCTCCGCAAAATATTTGCTCGAGGCCCTGGATAGGTTGCAGCGACATGCTATCCGTGTTGTCGGTGATGTAGAGGTGTTCAAAACCCTGGAACCTCGTCAATTACGTAGAGACATTGCCGGTCTAAATCTATACTAATATTATAAAGCTGAAGAGTTTGTTTGTTTGTTTGTTTGTTTGAACGCGCTAATCTCAGGAACTACTGGTTCGATTTGAAAAAATCTTTTTGCGTTGTATAGACCATTTATCGAGGAAGGCTTTAGGCTATATAACATCACGCTGCGACCAATAGGAGAAAAGATACAATGGAAAATGTGTAAAAAACGGTGCAAACGCGAACGAAGTCGGTGGCACAGCTAGTTAAGTGTTCTCTATAATGGGGAATGCTCTGAAGAGCTATTTCAGCTAATCCCTTCCTTTTCCTTTCCACTCCCGAACGACACGTGCCGGGCAGCACTGCCATTCGCATACAATGCAGACGCTGGTGGCTCGGACTACGAGGTTTAGTTCCTCTTTTCTGCCACGTGTCATTAAGGCATGGAATGCTCTTCCAGCTAATGTTTTCCCTCCCACCTATGATCCCAGGCCTTGCAGGCGGGGCGTGAAACGGCAAAGCAGGCCTTCCTTGAGGGTGACAGGCTCAATATGATTTATTGTGCCTGTTGACCTCATATTTGGATCTCACTACCGTTTACCATCAGGTGGAGTGAGGTCATCTTGTTAGCCTTTCATTTTTCAAAAAAGAACTCTTTGAAGAAATGCAATAATATTAAAGTGCCTTAGTTAAAATTACACAAGTTTTGTATTAATAGGTAAAATCAGGACCCTATACTACAAACTTTGCTATCCATCCGGCTGTCTGTCACCGTATTTTAAGAACCGTGATAACTATAAATTGAATTTTATTATTGCCGCTTTATGATAATCAATATTGTAAAATCATGATTACTTTGCCTTGAACCCGTCATGCTCGAGTCCGTCTTGCACTTGACTGGTTTTTTTCCCGTTCCGTTTCGCGTTTGATGGTTTTGTATTTGTTCCATATTATAACTAAATGAAAATTAAAACATAACACTAGTTTACAAAATTTAACTTTTTGTCTGTTGCCGCGAATTCTGTGGTTGATATTGTTCACTTATGACTTCCTTTTGACAAATCCACCCTCAAAATTTTTTGATCAGCTCGAGTTACTTTGTTTTTGATTTTTAACATTTAAGCATATATATTAATCGATAACTGGCGTACTTCACTGTGTTAAAATTAGTTTCAAAAGTTTTTGCGTCATGAATAGTTTGGGGAGACGTTGTTTAAACAATCCAGATCATTTTTGCTATATATGTGGAGAATATGTGTTTAAAAATAGTAGAAAAGTAATATCTGAGTTGGTGAAAAATACCTATTTTGAGTATTTTGGGATATTGTTGGATAAAAATGAGAAGTCTTGGGCTCCCAATTGTGTTTGTAAATCGTGTGAGGAATATTTAAGATCCTATCAAAAACATAAATGTGAAATGAGAGCCAAGTTCAATATTATGATAATTGCCTTGGTTGTTGACTTCAACGACAAAAGAAGTGAGATCTAAATGGGTGCCAAGTTCAATGGTCAACCCTGAAATTTATTTACAAGTAACACTATAACATACCTATCATATCTTCTTATAACATAAGATAATGTATGGTGGTAGCCTATGAAGGTCTGTCTTGGCTAGTTTCTATAAACCTACCAACGTATTATTATGTTCGCTTGCTAGTTTCTACCAACAATCCAAATTTTCGACCCACAAATAACAACCTAACCAAGACAACTAACTAGACTACTAACTAACTAACTAAAGAAAACTAGCCAAGACAGACCTTCATAGGCTACCACCATACATTATCTTATATGTTATAAGAAGATATGATAGGTATGTTATAGTGTTACTTATAAATAAATTTCAGGGTTGACCATTGAACTTGGCACCCATTTAGATCTCACTTCTTTTGTCGTTGAAGTCAACAACCAAGGCAATTATCATAATATTGAACTTGGCTCTCATTTCACATTTATGTTTTTGATTGGATATCATTACTTTTTGTAGAAAAGTATATATCATCGTAACGCCGTAGGTCCTTTGAAAAGGACAAATTCAAAACTAAAACTAGACTTTATAAATATAAAACAATTGAATCAGTTACTGTATTTTCCTACGTTTTAATTAACCCTAAGTAATAAATATGAAAACCGACTATAAGTACCTACTCTTAATTGTAAATAAGTAAGTATGTTTACCTAAATATATACTTAGTGCTCTGCCTTCCCCGGTATATAGGCGTGATTAGGCACTAATTAGGTATTTATGTTAAGCGTTCATAATAGAACCTAACCGCAGCAGTTGTCTCCTTTTTCACGGCTTTCAGGGAGAGTGCGACAGGCTCAACATGGTCTATTGTGCCTGTCGACCTCATATGTGGATCTCACTACCGCTTACCATCAGGTGGAGTGAGGTCATCTTGTTAGCCTCTTATAAAAATAAAAAAAAAAAACGTAATTATTAAAAACTTGCCAGTTTTTAATTTTTTCCTTTGTATTCATGTAATTACCTATCTGCATACCAAATTTTAACTCTCTAGGTCATTTGGAACTGGGTTAGAATTTTGATCTGTCAGTCAGTCAATGATAAAAATGAGGATTTTTGGACATTAATATCTAAATAACTGTTTGAGATAAGCTTATGAAATTTAGAACACATATTTATCTCGTAAGTCACAATATATGAGCCAAATTTGATACGTTTATGTGAAATAGTTTTTGATTTATGAGGGGTTCAAAAGTGGTTCCAAATGGTTCGTGTAATATTACACACGGTGCGGCTCGCCAGTTCTGTTTCTTGAACTTGGCTTGACACCCTACCGCGTGTCTAGATTATGGAAAAGTGTTAAAGAAGTGCCTTTAAATTTGGAACTCCGACTATTTGGCGAGAACCACGAAACCATCTCACAGACTGTTATTTTTGTTGCGTGAACATAAACGGTTTAAATGAAACCTGGAAAGCACAATATAGTCCACGACTCATTAAGCTCGTGATAAAGTTATCCTTCCACCATTACATATAAAACTAGTCATCATCAATCATCATCATGAAACAGTTTATCACTAGATAAAGATGGGAACTGCTTTTCTTACATTTGTCAAAAAATTCCATAGCTCACCATGGAAAAGATTAAAGCCGGTATTTTTGATGGCCCCTAAATTAGACAACTTCCGAAAGATACTCAATTTAGAAATTCGATAACTGAGTCAGAACTAAAGGCTTGGACAGCTTTCGTATATGTGATGCAGAATTTTCACGGAAATAAAAAATCTGAAAATTATATTGAACTTGTAGAAGACCTTCAGCTACAATTAAAAAATATGGGATGCAATACGAGTATACAACTCCACTTCCTCCACAGTCACCTGGACAGGTTTCCGGAAAATTTAGAAGATATGAGCGAAGAGCAGGGAGAGCGTATGCATCAAGACTTACGCGTCATGGAAGAGCGCTATCAGGGCTTCTGGGATACAAATATGATCTCTGACTATATGTCCACAGTTCACACACCGGAGAAGAGCTTTTTAAACGAAGTTTTTTAGAAATCTATCATTAATTATTTTTTTATTATGGTTTTTCTTAGTAAATACAGGTATTTTTCTGTTTAATACCTACATAGCTGAAACTCAGAAACTGGAGCTGATAAAAATATTCTAATTATACTTTTGAAAATAGCTAATTATATGTAGTCAGCAACAGCTAAAATTTCTTCGGCAACAAATGTACTGTAAACTAGTGTAATCCGTCGCTCCATATTCTAAAATTTAAATAAACTGAATGTTGCCATAATATTTCTGCTGTTGGTTGGTAGTACTGTTCCCTTTGACATTTGACGTGACAGTTCTCTTGACAACCACAAAAATGGCGGCGATTGGAATGTGCGAAACTCCCGGCTGTAAATCAGTTGCACAATTACAATGTCCAACGTGTATCAAACTCGGTGTGCAGGGCTCGTTCTTCTGCAACCAGGACTGCTTCAAGAAATCGTGGAAGACTCACAAAATTATACATACTTTGGCGAGTAAGTCGTGTGTTCGCAGTTTAAAATTTGAGGTTATGTTACGGTGTTGGATTACATTGTCATTTTGTTTTAGAGGGTGAGAATACGGATGGGTCGAGTGTGGAGTACAACCCGTGGCCGTCGTACCCGTTTACTGGGAAGCTGAGGCCGTTCCCGGCTGGGCCGAAGCGCACGGTTCCGCCGCATATCGGCCGCCCGGATTATGCTGATCATCCTACTGGTTTTCCGGCCTCTGAGAACGCTGCTAAGGGGTCTGGACAGATAAAAGTGCTGGACGATGAAGAAATTGAGGGAATGCGCGTCGCCTGCCGCCTCGGAAGGGAGGTGCTGGATGAAGCCGCCAAGTAAGATCAAAATTTACCATTATTGATATGAAAAATATCTTGCTATCATATTTGCTTTACAACAAACTGGTTTGGTATTAGACACAACATTTTTATATGACTAGGGATTCCTATAGAGCACTCAAACTCAGTATGTATCTACTTATTTTAGTATTATTTTTTAGTTTTTCATCATAATTGCATCATTTAATAATATTTCTTAAGGAGTATTCTAGTCAAGACATCAGGCATGTTTGTTTATGTTTTTATTGTGTGTAGACCTATATAACATACTATCTAACATATTCTGAAGCGAAACTCTTAACACATATACAAAATATGATTGTTTTCCTCATTGGATTCCAAGATAGACAGACACATTAATTGATGTGTGATCAATTATGGAGACTAAACAAAAAAAGGTAACAGACTAAGCTAAAACAACTTTTACTTTGAATTAAAAGTTTCTTTTTCTTAATTTCAGAGTGTGTGATGTAGGTGTGACTACAGATGAGATTGACCGTGTGGTACACGAAGCTTGCATTGAGAGGGAATGCTATCCCAGCCCCTTGAACTATCACAACTTCCCTAACAGCTGCTGTACTTCAGTCAATGAGGTTATTTGCCATGGCATACCTGACTTGCGTCCCCTGCAGGTAACATTTGTATAAATTGATTTATTCCATCATATCATTTCATTCGGAGTATACATAACTGAAAGGCTAAATATACTTTTGATTGTAGCCAAAATTACATAATTGTATTATTTAAGTTAACATTTAACAGCTTCTATAATATATGCATAGAAGCTGTTAAATGTTAACTTAAATTTGATCATGAGCCTATGTACTCTCTAAATTAGAACCTTGTGGCAGGGTTATGTATTGTTATACAAATATTTAAATGCAAAAATTCTAATTACAGGATGGGGATGTCTGCAATGTGGATGTTACTGTGTACCACAGAGGATTCCACGGTGACTTGAATGAATCATTCTTCGTTGGAAATGTCCCCGAGAGCACCCGTAAACTCGTTCAAGTCACATATGAGTGCTTAGAAAAGGCAATTGAAATAGTGAAGCCCGGTGAGAAGTACCGTGAAATCGGGAATGTGATACAGAAACACGCTCAGAACGCTGGCTTCAGTGTCGTCAGGTCTTACTGCGGCCATGGCATTCATAGACTTTTCCATACATCACCAAATGTACCACATTATGCAAGTGAGTAATTTTTGATTTATTTTGTACTCTTGAGGTTTGGGCTCATACATAGTCTGTTTGTTTAGACTTGGCTTATTTTGTAAACAAATATGGCAAATTGTTTCATTTTGCGAAATCAGAACAAAAAGTTTTTTACATGAAGATGTAAGCTATAGCTAAATTGAGGCAGTTTTTGGTGCATTTCGTACTATGTTTTTCTTCTAACAAATAAAATGTTTATACTGAACTAAAAGGTCATGTGTTTGTTATTGTTCTAGGACATGTTTAAAAAATGGACTGTATATAACAGAGGCTAAAATTTTATTATTGAACATTATACATATATAACATATCGAACTTCCGTAGAATCAATAAATATTAAGCATTAATTTTCGTTTCATATTGTAACTTTGTTTTGCAGAGAACAAAGCAGTGGGTGTGATGAAGCCGGGGCACTGCTTCACGATCGAGCCCATGATCAACGAGGGCTCGTGGCGCGACGAGCAGTGGCCCGACCACTGGACCGCCGTCACCGCCGACGGGCTGCGATCGGCACAGGTGAGCAAATCTAAATATATAATATAGAAGTAGCAACCGACTGACTGACATATCAACGCTCAGCCTAAACGGCTAAACATAGGTTAACGGTTGGTATGTAAATTCCTGTCCACACAAACGAAGTCGCCAACACAACATCACATATATTGATCTGATTCCGTGGTAGTAAGTAGCTTAAGCACTTGTGTTACAGATATCATAGTCAACAGTGGATACTCAATTAAACTTAAATATATTTAATGAACACCCAGACCCGGAACAACTCTTGGAACCGCAGGTAGGAAATCTGGGTCACTAGCCACTGTTCCACCAAGCTAGTCAAAATTATAGTCAGAATTGTACTTCCTTGACTATTTCTTTTTAAATGATTGCATTGAAGTCGAGACTTTTTGGTGCCAATGTCAATTAGCACTTCTTAGTGGCATTGTGGTGCTAAACAGCTCTGCTTATTGGGTTTGACGTCATCATATTGTGCCTTTTCTCTTGAGCTGTATGTAATATAGGCACATTGTAGGCGGAAACCAACTTATTTCACTATATAAAATCCCTGGACTGGGACTTAAACCACCAGGCTTTCAAAATCGCGTCTATCTCTCTAAACCAACTGACTACATTCATCACAGAGGTGTTGACTCATCAAAGCGAATATTTTCCTAACTGACATATGATGATGGCTTGGAGTAGGCTCCTCATCATCACCGGACTTGCGGGGGAGCAGATGGCTCTCACAATGAATAACTACCACATCCTAATTAGAAACATTATTTTCTTTTCAGTTTGAACAAACCCTGCTGGTTACGGAGACTGGCTGCGACATCCTGACGAAGCGCGGGTGCGGCTACCCCTGGTTCAAAGACCAGCTCAAGAAACTCGAAGCCAGCTCCTAGTGCTGACGACAATAAGTCCGCTGAGGTGGTTGCGTCAACTGGCAAGTGTTCATTGGATTGTGTTAGTAGCTAGTGCTTAGAGACCATCTAAGAATGCCTTTAGGGTGAGGGGGGTAACAGGCACAATAGGGTCTATTGTCGCTGTCGACCTCATAGGAAGACCTCACGGCCGCTTACTATCAGGTGGGGTGAGGTTACCCTGTCCCCACAGAGCCCACTGAAGGGGCGTTTTCCCTACAGTGAGGATTGGTGGGGCGAAGTAAAATAACCTCCACTTTACAATATCTGTCACTTGTTTTATAGATAGTATGCTTGTTCATTGGTCTTATTGCCTAATGATGGTTAACGCGTATGAGAAATTCGCTTGATGGCAATATGTAGGCGTGCAGTCCAACTGCATCATGATTGGTGAATATTGACATGACTGTCAATGTCACGTCAAAAATAACCAATCATGCTGCATTTGCAATCATGTGAATTTCTCATAATTCAAATAGCACATATTATGTGCTAACCCTCATTGCCTTGTTGGTCTATTGGCGACAAGTGAAAGGAGCATGAATACTAAAAGGATAATTATCTACATAGATGATTATGTACGTTCTAAATACAATTCAATGAACACTTGTTTCGTAAATACTCTTTGATTTGTTGAATCTAAATTGTAGGCCCTAATATTGGTTAAGGTCTTTTAAATCCTTTTTGATGCATAATATTACTATAAAGTGAAATTTTACTTGTTAATTCAGTATTACATTTACTTGTTTCACAATAATATATAACATAATTTTATTGTTAATGACAATTTTTATTTAATTTTTTAATAAATCTTTATTTTTTAGCCAACATTGCTGTCTAGAGAAATTTATATTATGCATCAATGTTAACTTTAAAAAGAAACTCAAAAGCCAAAGATATTGTTGAATATTCAATGATGGTGATTTTAATGATAACATCACAGTTGGCAATCAACCACTTCAGTGATAGATCATAATAATGAAGCCTAGTATTGGATAATGATAAATATTGTTAGACGCCAGGATGTTTTACAGTTTTTTACTTATATGATCACTTAAGAGCATTTGCAGTACTTTTTAAGTCAGATTTAACTAAATAAGATTTAGTACTTACTCGAAAAGTAGGAGATTGGGCTTGATACAAAGTCTGATTTAGTTAAGTGATGACCCACGAAAGTGGTGCAAATGAATTTATTGTGTAGCAAATGGACTTAACTATATACTGAGAATATACAAAGGAGTTTCAGTATGTGTTTATATGTATTATGTTTGTATGTGAAGTAAGGTCCGCCCACTGTCCTTATAGGAATGAAATGAAGTTTTTTCTCATATACCCACTTATTTACAGTTTCGATTATATATTGACCCTATTGTTATTATTTCACAAATTAGTTTCGCAACATTTTATGATCCCTCATGTTGATCATGACTTCAAAACGGAAATTTTCGTGAATTTTAGTGTACCAAGATGTTTTTGTAATATAGTAATAAATAAAACTGAACAAAAGATTATCCGTTTTATTATTTAGATTACAACAATTTGGCATTTTATAACAATAATACTTAATACAGTCTAAATGCACTAAACATTCCTAAATAACTTACATACTATATTGTTCTTAAATTAGGAAAGAAAGCACTATTTACATTTGCAATTATTCTGGAATTAATTAACAAAATTGCACCATGATCTTAACAAATAAAAGTGTTATGTCGTCTTATACCTTTTAGCTCATACAATGTGATTTTAAGCGTAAAAAGTAATATACAAATACATTCAATGGAATAAAACACTTATATATATTTCAGTTCCATGAAAAGCTTCTTAATGTACATTGGCATACTTACAAGTTCCCATCTTATCATTCCAATTTGATCGATATAACAAGTATAATTATATAAGCTTCAATTTATGTTAGCGAAACATTTCCACTGTTTAGAAGTCTTAACATAATCTACAAAGCTTAGGATATCACTTCACACAAGTGTTCGATAGTTCCCATTTGTTCTATGAAACATGAAGTCATAGGACTAAATAAGATTACTGTTTTTGTTCTATTTAACTACACAGCTCTTTCTAGACTCAACCATTATTGAAGAAAATAGGAATCATTTCTTCCCTTGATACTTGATACACTAATGATAACTTTTTAGTCATAACATTGATTATATTCCTTGAGTAATTTAAGCATTAAAATAAAAACTTGTCTGGGTTGGGGCATTACCGTGCCCCCAGAATTAGTACATGTATGTTGTATCGCACTAAATAGAATAAAGGCACTCAAATAACCTGCGCGGCAGCGCTAATTTGAAACGCCCAAAAAGGTCTTATTTGGTCCAATGAAGTCTTCCATAGAAGAAAATGTTAACTATTAGTGCCTGTTCACTCCTCGTACTCCTCAAACAAGGGTATGTAGTCATCACTCCTCGATCTGATCTTCATGCCGAAGTCTGTGACCTGGTTCGCGTCGCGCCCGTGACTCATGTCCGCCTTCTTCACCATCGCGGAGGTCCAGTTCTCCACGCCTTCTGACTTCTTCACCATTATCTCTTTCACGTTCTCTATGGTGTTCAGTTTTGGCAACTCTTTCTGTAAAGGGAAAATTTCGACTAATTTAATTAAATTTATTGCTTAATGATGAAAAACTATTACTTACTAGCTAGCTTTTCAAATTTATCTTTTGAAATAGGAAAAACTTTTGATCAATAAAATTATCGTAACCGAATTTGATTACTCTGCAGAGGCAAAGACATCTCGTATCCTTTTAAAAAGGAGCATTATCATGTTCTTGTTTGGGTCTTTGAAAGACCCTGAAATAGCCTAAATCCTTCTCATAAACTCACCGGGGTCACAGCAGGATTCACGTAGCTGGCGTATATCCTCAAGACGGGCTCTCCAGTCTTATCGTCAAAGGTCAGTTTGCTCTTTGGAGGTATCTTCGCTTTCACCACCGTTATCTTAGGTGGAGCTGATGTAGACGTCACTATGTCTTTCTTCTCTGTCACAGTCAAAATCCTCAACGGTGCTCGCCTTGTCAACAACGTCGCCTTCTCTTTATTGAAATCTTGGTCTTCACTTATTTTGGCTTCTACTATCTGACCGGCGTAAACCGCTCCGCTTTTTGTCACCTTCGGCTCTTTCTGATTCGCTCTCAGTAACGTATAAGCAATATTCACAGAATCAGCAGTCTTCGTAAATGGTACACCTAAGAGGGGTTTTAGTTCTACAGTGTTGTTTTTAGCACTTTCGGGTTGTTGCACAAAATAAGCTTTTATGTCTGGGTTCACTGTAGTTGTTGTAAGATTGTCTCGTTCCTGAGGCTTTTCCACTTGAGCTAATGCAGCTGCTGCTCTGACGTCATTAATGGCCGAGTACAAGCCATTCGCCACAACGTTGCCAATACTTTGACCAACCTGCGCATAGTAAATAGGTGTTATGTCCTGTTGTTTAGTCGTGGTCTTTTCGTTCTGATCTCGAGTGGTGCTTTCGATTATGTACTTTAACGTCGTCGTGCTCGGTTGACTTTCAGCTGTTACCAATTCCAGTGTCACATTCTGTGGTTGAGAAGCTGATGTTACTTCATCATGATGTTCTGTTACGTTTTGGACTGAAAACGTTTGTGGAATCAAAGACATGACAGCGCTCTCATGGGTCTCACGCTGCACGACATTCTTGGGTAGTTCAAAGGACTGTGGCGTCTGCTTAGTTATTTCTTCGTTCTCTAGAAGATATAATTGGTTCTGCACATTCGGTTGTATCTGTTGTATTTGCTGCTGTGGTTGGTGATGAATAGGAATGGACTGTGCGTCCGCGGCGTAAGGTATGAATTCGACTGAAGGGAATCTTTGCATCAATTGAACTTGTAGTTTCTGTAGGAATGTGGGGTCAGCTTGGTACAGCGAATTCGGTGGGATCACTATTCCTTCTGCGCCAGAGTTCATAAGGTCCTGTTGGGATGGAATTCCATTGAATGCCTGAAAAAACAGAGAATTGTTATGTAGTCTTTTCAATTCCTTAATTTTTTTCACTTAAGTTTTTGATAGTTACCTGCACAGTGTATTGCTGGGGAACTGTTATAGGGCCTTGTTGCTGTGGCAAAGCTATTGATAAACCGTAATCGGATGCAAACTGCAATGCTCCGTTGTTAACTAACGTTTGTATCTCTGGCGACGTTAACGGCTGAAACAATAAGTATTTATTAATTTTGTGTTTTTTTTAGCTAATATGGTAATTACATATATGGTTCATTGCATTTAAAACATACTTGATGCTTTGAGAATCCAACAGGAACAGAAATTTTTGGTGCCATTTGGTATAACGGTTCAATGAATTTCTCGGTAACCTCATAGGTCTTCATCTGAAAATACATGGTGTAGTAAAATTTATCTACACAATCAATGACTTTGAAATAAGTTTACTAATAATATTAGTCTCCTCCTCCTCAAAACTATTAGGACATACTATCATCATCATCAGCCCACTTCCGTCCACTGCTGCCGACATACGCCTCCTCAAATGTTCGTCACTTATTTCTTTTCTTTTGGTCATATAAAAAGGTTTATTATTTAAACATTGATCTGTTTTTCTTGGACATTGTTTACTCATTCCCCTCATCCTTGAGGATGGTTTTCCTTTATTTTCTTTTTAAAATTTGTCATTAATACATACCGGTTCGGGAGTGGGCTTGAGGAAGCTGTCGGAGTCCACGACCACGATTGGCTTCTCGGAGAGGCTCAGGTTCGGCGCTGGAATCGTGTGGATGGCACCTGTCGGTCACACTCAGCTGAACCGGCTATCGCCCGCCCACAAATACGGCGCTCAGAAACCATGGATCCAGTCATATACCGGAGATTTTATTGATACATACAAGTAAACTTGCTAGAACTTTTTTTTCTAATTAACTTACGATGATGGCTTGGAGTAGCCTCGTCATCATCACGGGTCTTGCGGTGGAGCTAGGATGAGAGCAGATGGCTCTTACCCCTAAACCCAAGCTAGAACCAACCCAACCCAACAAAACATGCCTTTTTTAAAAAGTGGTTATACAATCTTTAACATGGAATGTACGATACCTACGTATTATCAATATTATTCGGTCAGTTCCCTGGCTTCTGATAACCCCGTCTTGAATGTAAACTCTAAACAGGTCTACATTCTTTCTTTGTGGACGGATTTAGATTTTTCTTGTGCGCGAAGTGAAATATTGAAGAAAGTAGCCATAAACAGTGCAATTTCTATTACAGCCAATAAAAACAAACATAAGGAAGGATAATATATACATTTAAATAAGTCATCAGCTTCAGAGGATATTAATTCATATTTATAGGTAGTACCTAACCAGCATCAAGACTAAATATGTTTTGATCATTTGCAGTGCAAGATGCGGTCTATGCTTTACTTTGCAAAAACTAACGATGACCCAAATCTAGACAGTATGGCAGTATTTGCATCTCAATCAATATATTCTACAGAATTGATTGCAATTAGAAATTTCACCAATGATAAGCAAATATTGCTGCTGATCTAAATTTGTGAAAGGCACTCAATCAACGAACACAGGCAACACGAATTTTCCGATAGCATGCTGCTAAAGATTTAAGCTTATACATAGTCCATTCCGTGAAGTATGAAAACGCCTGTCAAGTGTGATGAGTCTGATAAAGGGTACCTACTGACAATACAGATGGGTAACAAAATATTCCACTAAGCAACTCCTTTTGGTCCAGATCTATACTAATATTATAAAGAGGAATCGTTGATATAAAGGAAAACGTCAAAGCGTAAAGTGCTCCCATGACCGACCTTTTTGTCGTCTATTAGGCATACCTCGAAGATTTATACTTTTCACTTTTACACACTAGCGATAGTTTTGGGCGAAATCAAGATGCGTGCAGATCTCCCCACTTTCTGTCATAAACCATCGCTTGTGTGGAAAAGGCCTTTTTACACTAGCGATAGTTTTGGGCAGTGAAATGGCCGAGATTAGGGAATTTCAGAGCAGCGTTAACGTCTCATACTTCCTGCGTAACGCCCAAAACTTTCACTACTATTTGTAAGGCTGTTAAAGCCCTCCTGAAGAAAAAAGGTAGAAATTTAGCAAAGGATCCGTGCTCCCGTGTGCATTAGCCAGTCAACCTGTACCACCGTCGTGGGAGACGGGCCGCGGGGCGGAGCCGGCGCGGACGAACTCGTACTCCTGGGGTGGATGTCGGGAGGACGTCCGCCAGCCCTGCTGGAGGACCGTGCGGGTGGATGGGCCGTAGTGCTTCATGGCGTATCTGGAAAGAATAATGGCTATGTCAGTTCAGATTCTTCTTGAGGGTGTTGGACCTGTGGAGATCAACTGAAACCTTCACGAAGGTTGTCCATGATTATCCCTTAATAACGCACAGCATATAAAAAAATTTCATTGTTTTTCGCCGGTATTACGACTGGATAAGGTTCAAAATCTGGTGGGAACTATTTTCCCATTGTTTTATTTAAGGTTGGCTCATTATTACATTCATAGGATTGGTGATGGTTACTCATCACAATCGTGCTCCAGTTGATTAAGATTCTAAATATGGAAAATTACTGTAAAACTAAAAAAAGTTCAGCACACAAATGTTATAAGGCTATTCGTAGCAGATAGTTTTTATCGATTTTTTTTTGTGTGTGATCTTTTTCGTCAATCATCTTGAACCTTACGATATATGAAGAATAAAGGAACAGGGAATGTACCTATGTTTGTGAGTGTGTTCCTCTGTGGCGGGACCATATTTTAGTTCTCAGATTCTATAGAACACGAACGAACACATTTATGCAATTTTAGGTGTAAAGTTCTGCGCAGATCACCATTGAGATTGGGTCATAACCAAAATCGGTTGGTCTACATCATCGTTATATTGTTACCTCTGCTGTTGCGGGGGGCTCCGGTACACCACATAAGGCACCCTGTGGGACGCAGCTGGCACCAATCGAGGGTGCATCCAGGGCCGGTGCAGGGACACGCCCGGGCGGAAGGCGGAGGGCGGCCGGATCCGGTTAACGGTTGCCATGCGGCTGATGTACGCCGCTTGAGCCAGCGAGCATACGGCTAGGTAGAGGTACTGTAACTGAAAACAGATACGTCGATTAGTAGGTATAAATATTTTCTTTTCATTTTGCCGGGTGAATTAATTTTGCCTCACTATGTTGCCACACTGAATTCAGAAGGCATCATTCTTCCTTCGGTGAGGCAATGTAGATTAGCCCCATTATATTGCTTACAATTGCAAAGTCATCTGGAACCCTCGTTGAACGAAATTCATCACCATTATAACATTGGTGTTCTGTGACAACTGTAGATAAAACTAAGCAGTGCTTGTACTATCGGGCGTCAGACTTACATACATAGATATTTTTTTAAATTACATAATCTCACCCAGACAGCGCAACAAACACTAATGTTCATTACACAAATATCTTAGTCCCAGTTTGGGAATCGAACCCACGTCTCTTGGAACCACCAGCCAGGGTCACTAACACTCAGTTCCACCAAGCCAGTCAAATAAAATCACTAAACATTTTTATACCGGAGCCGCTCTTCAAAGAGAATATAATCACTACGTTTTCCGCTCTTAGATGACTGATTTGACACTTTTTATTTTATATTTTGAATTTATCCTTGTTAAGAGGAACATATTTAGCGAATCATAAAGAACAACTTTTAAAAATAAGACGTTATTTCAAAATGTGAAATGCACGTAATTATCTAATTATTTGTCTTTTATTACCTAAAATAATTGAATTATAAAAACAAAACGTAAAATTTCCACTCTGTATTACGCTTTTACAAGGTTACGCCGTTTGACACGTTTTTATAGTGACATAGTGGGTAATACCTACTCACCAGGTTTTTTTTTTAAATAGGATGAAGGATTTAATAAGTATTGTATATTAAAAAAATATATTTATAAATAAGGAACTTAAATTCTATCTTTTGGATGTGAATTAATGTTTTTAATAAAAATTTGTTAGAATTAGAACTTGCTTGGTTATAAAGTGGAAATAACTGTTACTTATATACTTCGGCAATTTTAACGTTGTTGTTGTGTTGTTTTAGTGCAGTCAGTCTGACATGTGTCAAATCGGTCAACTTAGAGCGGCTCTGGTATAATCTTTTATGCGTAACACAAAATATCTACTTAAATCTATCTGACTAGCCCGTTTACATTTTCTTCTCTAACTAATTTTCGAATACCAACCGACATACGTTACGTTAAACTGCAGTGACGGCAATAAATTCTAAAGTGCACTTAAGCGGTTATAACTTTCCACCTATTTGCGTATGGTCGGAACGATGTCATTGCACGCAGATTTTTTTATCGCAATGCATTCACATTTTGCACTTTAACTAGAAGTGACGTATATTTTTAAACCAATCTGTAGGTATGATCTATTATGATCGAAGCTATAAAATGCAATAAAATGATTATAAAAACATTTTAGACAAAAAGATAATGCCACACAAGTTCAATAGTAATCAAAGGTTTTTATTAGTGACATTTACTTTGGCGACTATAAATATTAAATAATATTATTTCACAATATCACACAGGTCCAGATCTGATGGTAAGTAGCTAAGGTACCTACAAGTAGGTACCTTAGCTACTTACCATCAGGTAGGTAATACAAGTATTACGGATATCAACAGTGGATACAATGTATCATAATAAAGCTTCTTATATATATTTAATAACACACCCCGACACGAATCAAACCGATGTTAGGCTCATAAATATTTGTCCCGGGTGGGAATCGTACTAGGACTCCTACAACCGTAGGTAGTGAACCTCGGTCACTAACCACTGTTCCACCGAGCCAGTCAACTATACGTACCACTTCAGTTGAATTTTTCCTTATTAATTTACGCCTCTTGTTAAAGACACGTGGTTTTCTAGCCGCTACAAAATTCACACGTTTCAACTATGCAGACCAGTTCACGTAATGTGTGTATGTATTCCTTAAATGTAAGGTCGTTTTAAGACGAGCGTTCATAGAAAACAAACTTGTATGAGCTACCTTACTTTGCAATGCAATCGTTTGTCAATAAAGTTAATGATATTTCGTTTCTATACAGTAGCAAATTGAAACCTAACTGATTTGTTTTCAAATAAATATCGAGTTTTAACGCTCGAAATGAAAGAGCGCTGTAAATTTAAATGAGTTATGCTCTGAGTTCATGTGTTTACGAATTATTTCAAAGTGTAAAGTTTTTATAAACCATTTTGGTGGTGTTGATGATAGTGAATAAATATTGTACTTAGTAATCATATTGTAAATCATATTAGAATTTGCATCAGGCATCCATTAATATGTTCGCAACAAGCAGCCAGTTCTGCTTATTTTAGCAGCAGCAACAAGCAGCTACAGAAAATATATCATCTTTTAAATCGTTGTAATCTACACGTGGATAAAAACTCAATACCCAACCCATAGATCCTAACCTAGAACCTAGGTAGATTCTTAGCAGTTCATGACCACTTTCTATCGTAGGTAAGTTATAGATACCGAGCCTACGGAGCAAGTATAAAGAGCGTCGACCTAAGATACTGTGCAATGTGATTCTCAACTAGGTCCTGACATTGAGACACTCGTAGTCTGCCGTCGCGGTTATATTAGGAAGATCCCTCCTATGATCCCGGGCTCTTCAGGCGGGGCGTGAAACGGCATTTAAGCAGGCCTTCAGGGTGAGTGTGACAGGGCCTTCAGACCAGGTGAGTGTGCTGGATTCCTCACGATGTTTTCCTTCACCGTTAAAGCATCGAATGGTGGTAGTAATCATATTAGCCTATTATAAAAAAAAGAAAGAAGTGAGAATAGCCCTTCACTCCTCACCCTGTAAATAACATTGCTTCGTAAATATAACAATTACAACAACTTTTGGCACTTGCTCGGCTCTGTGGAACAGTGTTTAATGATCCTGGCTGGCGGTTCTAAGAGTCGTGGGTTCGATTCCCACTCGGGACAAATATTTGTGTGATGAACATCGGTGTTTGTTCCGTGTCTGGGTGTGAAAATGTATTTTAGTATGAATTTTTAGATAAATATGTATTTATATCAGGCTCTGACGCCCAGAGTACAAGCTCTGCTTCTGCTTTGTTTGGGGTTAGGTGACCGTGTGTGGAAATGTCCCAGATATTTATTTATTTGCTCTTTGACAAACTTGAGACTAGACAGAGGCAGTATTGGCACCAATGCACCCCACAAAAGAGACTCATCTCCCATTAACCCAAAACTGGCTTATATTAAACTAGCTTTCCTTCTGCCACTTCGTCCGTATAGAGTTGTTAATCGCACCATACATTATGCCCTTATAGCACAGTCGGTAAAAAGTATCTTAAGTGTCCTTTCTTAGATGCGAGATGAACTGTGTGCCAAATTTCATTTAAAAAGGTTCAATTACTTACTCGTTTAAGCAAGAGAGACTGACAGAGTTACTTTTGAATTACCCTTTTTTTTTCTAACTGACATACGATAATAGTTTGGAGAAGCCTTGTCATCATCACCGGACTTGCGGTGGAGCGGATGTCTCTCACCCCTATTTGAATTACCCAATTTAAAATATTAGTGACCCGGACTAAGAGGTTTAGGTCCTCTTTTCTGCTAGGTATCATTAAGGCATGGAATGCCCTTCTAGCTCGCGGCGTCTCTCGCTCCTATGATCCCGGGCTCTTGAGGCGGGGCGTGAAACGGCATTTAAGCAGGCCTTCTGGATGACTGCGACAGGCTCAATAAGGTCTATTGTGCCTGTTGACCTCATATTTGGATCTCACTACCGCTTACAATCAAGTGGAGTCAGGTCATCTTGTTAGCGTATTATAAAAAAACACCTTATACTTGGTGGTGAAATATCTAACACTGGAAGCACTAGTTCGGACCTAGGTCTGTGACCGACAGACCTGGACTCGGACCGGTCCATGTGAAAACCGTTCATGGTAAACATGACGAACGGTGCCATAAGTGTCGCTCATTACGCCCCTCCGCAAATCGCTGGCATTATGGAGGTTTGTTAGACTCAACAGGATCATAAGATAATGAGATGTCGCTTGGCGTACACGAACGAGAAAGTGTCGGGACGATTAAACCTGTGGTGGTATCGGGTCTTGTTGTTAGGATTGTAGGATGCTGTGAATATGGTACTTTCCCAATAGTCTACTATGCAGTTGTACTGCAGTAAATTTAGTTCCCACTAAATACACCGTGAAATTTTAGCGATTATTTGCCCGTAGCAGAACGATTTGCCTTTGGCAGTACTACCGAATCATGCTAGTTACTAAGGTGGGTCACGGTTGTATGGAGAAAAAAAAAAGTTAATCTATTGAAACACCCTAGTGCGGAAAATGTGTGTATGGGTTGTAGAAACCAACATAAAAAAAATGGTGACAATCGGATTACATCTTCTGTCCCCGGATCGACTTTGAAATTTTGAGTTAAATCATGAAATTAGTATATTTATCACTAATGGATTTATACATAATTTTGTTGAAGAATGGATGTAAATAAATATAAACAGTTTTAGAATGATGTATTTAATAATTGAAAGGAACATAATAAAAATAAATCACAAGTTTTCTCTATTTTAGGTATATTATTATTAACTACTAGTGGTCTCGGCGAACTTCATATCGCCAATATATTGTTTTTTCTGCTTATGAATGAAATTAACGGATTTATTGAATTTACGCATAATTTGTATTATTATTCAATTGGTACGTGTTACTTGCCACCATGGAAACGATCCAACAATGACAACTACGAGTATCAATACAGTGACAATAATGTTTGACAGAAAAGTTGGTAGAACAGTATTTGTGGGAAAATGTAATTGTTGCTTTTACTATCTGATCTTACTCTTTTCCATTATTTTTCCCCGTTTAAACCTTCCCTGGACTATCACGAAATTTCAAGACTAAAAGTACCCTATTCAGTTCACTCGCTTTTGAGCTTTAGCGAGACTAACGAACAGCAATTTATTTTTTTACATATCTTAGAGATACACAAAAATTCTTCTTGCTATCAAATGTTTGCATAAGTTTACGCGATTCAATCTTGGCTTTTATAAAACCTTCATGAGCTGATTATGAGCACACCTTTCCAGAAGCTTCAGTAACAGTTTTTACTGTTCTTTCAACTGCCTGTGTGTGGCAGGGCAACTCAAAAAATCTGTTTTGTTGTCCTCCCCTCGAACAATGAGAGGAATCAATTCATCAGTAGGTATTTTCATTAGAAAAGGTGGTTCTGTTACCTGTGTTTGCCAGTTAATAAGATCGTAATAAACTTCAGCTTCTAAGTTTACCTCTGGCACCTGAAACAGACTCAACTGTCGGGAGTTTTCAGTGCGAGCCTTTAAGATTCGACGCAGACCAATTCTCGTATATAACAAACTAACTGTTTCGTTGTATTATTGGTTCTATCACGCACTTTAACTCTGCTATTAGATAACGAGATCGAGAGATCAACTTCCATCCATTCCTTCATCTTTGCATCTTGGATTGCTCTTAATATCAAACCATGTTTGTGCATTTACTTTGACCACATAGTTTGCCAAAGTGACAAGTTTATCAGATGGGTCTGATGATGAAATATATAGAACATTTAAAAGCATATCGAGTACGATTCATCTTCAAAACGATAGAACACGTAGGACGTAGATGTTGTATGACTTAACACAATAGACTGCGGTAATGCAAAGGTAACCCATATTACTCGTATGTAAACAAAATATTAATTTGAGACTACCCACAACAAATATATCATATGCAAACGATATATGTTTGGTATAGTTTATGATTACAAACATTATTCTAATATAAACAAAAGTTATTTTGAAAGTATGGCTCGTATATATTCATTATCACTATTTATTGGCTTCATACACCTAAGACTTTAGTATGGCAAAACTTCAAAACCGAACCGGGGACAGTTGCACTGCACCGATTGCAATCATATTTTTTATGGGATATAATATCACCCAATGACAACTTTTTTTTACTAGGGACAATCGAAATTCCAAAAAAAAAATTTTTGACCCACCTTACTAGTTACTTCTACGAGCGTGCTTTCGAGTTTCGTTTGTTACTTTCGTAAAACTGGTATTTATTGATGTGAATAAAAAAACACAATCTATTGTGCTAGTAAGATAGATTCCTTTTTAACCGACTTCAAAAAAAGGAGGAGGTTCTCAATTCGTCTGTATGTATAATATTTTTTTTTTTTATATACATAAAAAAAAAAAAAAAAAAGTTCACCGATATTTTCGTCAATTATAGACGGATTTCAAAAATTTTTTTTTTGTTTGGATAGAGTTCACTTCCGAGGTGGTCCCATTTTCACCAGTCTTGGATCTGATAATGGGATCCAGGAGAAATCGAGGGCAACCCTCAAATTTTATAGGGACATGTACCGCGTTTTGCATATTATCTGAAGTCATATTGGCATTTGCTTCTGGCTATCATAATCTTATGATGCTGAGCTGATGATGGAAGGTCAACTCAATTATTTCAATACTGTATACATATTAAGACTACTAGTTATAATATCAGTAGCATTACAGGTGAGCTGAACTAAAAGGGTGGAAAAAATATGTAACACTAAAAGTATGAAAAAAAATTGTAAACAAAAAAAAAACCGCCTATTATTTTGTAATTTTTAGTGAGTCGGGTTTTTGAAGGCGGTTTTGTTTACAATTTTTCTGCATTAAAACAATCACTAAAATTTCACGGTTTATATGCAGTGGAACTTCGTAGTAGAACAATGGGATGTACCGGCCACGACTCGTAAAATCAGTTTTAAACTCGTATACTATTTTACAATATTCATCGGCCATATTATTAGAGTGCGCGCGCAACTTCAAAGCGCGAACAAGCAAATTTTTAGCGTCCATAGTTTTTTCACCCTTAAAAATAGAAAAAGTTAACTAAAAGTGATAAGTAATACACAAAATTGAAACACAAGAAAGGACTTCTACAGTGAACATAACAACACCTTATAACACATCGAGACTCGTGAGTAATCTTGAAAAGCATCATCAGAACTTTTGAAAACGGCAATCCGCCGCCATTGCGACCTGACCTACCTCAACTCCGCGCACGCGCGCACCTTACAGCGCAGAGAGCGCTTCAAAGCGGTTGAAGTCTAGCGGACGTTTCACGCGTCATACGCTGTAGCGCTTTAAGAGTTAATAGAGGTCACCTGTAAACGCGCTGCGCTAAGTTAAAAGCGCTTTAAAGCAAGTGAAATTTACAACAAACATTCCTGAATGAGATAAAATATCAACTTTATGGCAAAAATGGCACCCCTCAATAATAATAAGTGTTCATTGTGCAACAATAAGTTACCCAAATATGAACATCTAAAATGCAGAATATGTGAAATGCTTTACGATTTAGATTGTACTAACGTATCTTCTCGACGTTTTTATCTCATGACGCCTGAAAACAAAAAGAACTGGAGATGCCACTTATGTCTGCGAAAATTAACGACGACAGACACACCAATTCGGTCCAAAACAAATCTACAAAAGGTACCCCTTGCTACTTCACCTCTAAATGTTGAGGAATCCTCTTTAGACGATCAAATGATCGATGACATAACTATCGAAGGGGATACACTAAACTCTCCAATCCTTCCGTCTTCCGTCTCCAAGCACTTAGGGTCAGCTGTAACAATCGACCAGATTAGTGATTTGTTAGAAAATAAATTGAGCAACAGTGAACGCAAAGTCCTATCCATACTTCAAACAGAACTTAGGCCACTAATACAAGAAGAAATAGAGAATGCCATGAGTCGTTTTTACAAGGAAACCAACAACCGATTAAATAATATGAATGCAGCTCAAGATAAAGTTATTTCCGAAATAAGCCTCTTAAATGAAAAAATAATCCAGCTCCAAAATCAATATGACAGCCTTACTAAAGAGGTAAAACACCTTGAGAACCAAGCCTCAGGCGATGCCAACACCAAAACAATGTATAACAATACACCGGACCCTCACAGCCGCAAGCTTGTTCTCCACGGTCTCGAAGAGCACCAATGGGAATCCGCCGACGATCTTTATTACCGAGTACTAAATGTATTTTCCGAAATTCTTTACCTCAATTTGGATGGTTATATAGAAGGTATTACACGGCTGGGAAAGAAGGGAACCCGTAGACCAATAGTAATAGAGCTGATAAACAAAAGAACCACATCCCAGGCCCTACAAAATAGGCACTTTTTCAGAGGAACCGGATTGGCTATCAGTAACTTCTTAAAAAAAGAAGCCCTAGAGGAACGCAGAAAACTAAATAAAATACTTCGCGAAGCACGAGATAGGGGTCATCACGCAACTATCAGAAATAATACGATGTATATTAATGGCAAAAGAATTGATCATGAGACAGACATATCCAATAAACAAGCACAAACACCCACATCCTTGAACATGGACCATAACGGGACAATTGATGCCACAGTAAGGGAAACCTCAACAACAAACAATTCCTTTCGAAACCAAGTGTAACATTATGTTTCAGAACGTACAAAGCTTGAAAAACAAGATTCATATCCTAGAGAACTTATTAGATGAAAAAAACTACCAAATTGTCTGCTTATCGGAAACCTGGATCACGGAAGAACAGCTACCCTACGTGCAGGTGGAGGGGCACGAGATCGCTGCGGCGTACTGCCGCTCCCAGCGGCGTGGCGGCGGTGTCGCCATCCTGCTACCCAAAGGTACTCCGTTCACCGATCGGCAAGACATCACTAAATTGTCTGTAGAATATATAGTTGAATGCTGTGCAATAGAGGTTAAACCTAATTTATTAGTTATTTGTTTATATATAGTGCAGTCATTGTAGCGTAAAATACGGTCAAATCTCCGAATTTTTTACTGTGTACCGATTTGCTTGATTTTTTTTATTTAGTCTCATATTACCCTTTAACTTCAAAAGTGAAAATGGTCTGAACCGCGGCCGTTATTTTTTAAGGTTGAATCCTAACGCTTAATGGAAACAATCACATTAAGCCATTTTATCGCTAGAAAAACATGTCTAATAATAAGTGGTAAAATTGTAAAGTGTTTTCTAACACAATTACCTCATATTAAAATAATTTTCAACCATTTGAATATCTTACAACCCTTGCAAACAACCCTTAAATTGAAAATCACAACGAAATACTTTGGTATGACATAAAAAGATGTAAGTATAGAGTAAGTAATATTTTAAATTCTCTATAATAATTATGACACTTCAACCCCCTTTTAACCCATGTAACTATCCCTTAAAACGTTAAAAACGACTCCTTGAAACCTTGAAAAATCTTTGTATGAAAAAATTTAAACCGCCTAAGATAGATGATTGAAATTTTGCATGCAGGTACTCTAATGAACGTAAAGCTTACTTGCAACGCGATATTGCAAAATTCATACGAGAACGGGAGTTATCGGGAAAAAACTTTTGGATGTAAAATCCTATATTTCACGCGAATAAAGTCGCGAGCACAGCTAGTTATGTATATTTATACACATAATAGTAGTTTCTATTATACTATATTATTATATACTGCGTACTTTCACGTTGCACCAAAAGATTCACACCCCGAAAATGTTCAGTAGAAAAAGAAAACTGAGTAGAAAAATATATGATACGTTTTTGGACTATAACTCCTTAAATTTTTTTGCTATCACAATTTGTAAATTACCATTGTAAAGGTAATTAAGAGAGCTACAACATCCTGTATTGCAATATGTAGTATAAAACACTTTACACAAACGGGGAAGGGTTAAAGGGCTTCAGAGAGGCTGTGATTGCGCTGCCACGCGCTCTTTAAACAATCATATCTCCGTCAATTTTTGTTCGATAGAAAAAACAAAAAAATCAAATTGTTTGTTAGAAAAATACCTATTTTTTTATATTCTACACTTTTATACGTATCTGTCGTAATTTTTGAGATATTATGAAAGAAAGGTGGGATTTTTACAAAATTGAAATTTTTCTTATTTTCTTTATCGAGACTTTTTTGAACAATATGTGTCCTGAAGCATCCAAACTGATACAATCCATCAAACTCTTTATTATAATGATATTTCTAGACGGCATACGATTAATCTCAATTTGGGTGGAAATGGCACGTATGAAACCCATTGATTTCGGAGAAAAAACTTTAGATGCTCCGCTTATTTGCAATACAGCTCACTTATTTTAGGTGCAAAAGACTTTAAATAGTACTCGTTTTAAAGCTTATTTTATGGGCTACAAAACCTTTTATTAGAATGCATAAAATGCATTTCCTCGCCGCTAGATGGCATTGACCACATCGATAAAAGTTCAGACAAAGTGAAAAACGACTTTGATCTTTAATATCTAGCTTAATATTGCACTTAGAACACTTTATAAATATCCAAATTGTTCATTTTTTTACCTGCTTCAATTTTGTTGTAGGATTTTCGATAGATCGTATATTTTTGGAGATATATGCTAAAAACCGATGAAAAACATGCAAAAATTGCTTATTTTCAATGGCCAATTACTTGAAAATTATTGGATTTTTCGAAAAACTTTGTAAATGATTTTTGCTTAAAATTAGACGTTCTATCGATATCTGAAGTTATTTAAAAAAAAAACCATCCACCGCCGAGAAGGGTCAGCAACCACCCCCAGTGTAGTTGCGGGGTCCAAATCATTTTCACTTTTGATATTAAGGGTAATATGGACCTAAATCCAAAATTTCATGCCAATCGGTTCACAGTAAAAAAATTCGGACCTAAAATGCTTCAATGACTCCACTAATAGAGCAGATAGACATATAGATAAATTTTTTGAATTCATTCAATTACTCTTGTGTAAAATTAAAAGCTTATCATCACAAAAAACATATAATTTTAGGAGGAGATTTTAATATAAATACTTTGTCTAATTCGCATGATTATAAACAGCTGTCAGACCTGATGCTAGAACACAATTTACACCAAATAGTCACAAAACCAACCAGAGAAACATTGACCACCTCAACATGTATCGATTTAATTTATACCAATAATGAGAATTATTGTATCTCTACCGATGGCCATGGCATATCAGATCATAAGTGTGTTACATATTCATTCATCTTACAAAATCTTAAACCGATATCTAAACCAATTTATAAAAAAATACGACATTTTAACAAAGCAAAGTATATAAACACGTTCAAAAGTGAATTGGGCAAAATAAACTGGTGTCATATTTTAAATCCAAACAATGATATAAACTTTAACTACAACCTATTTGAAGATAAAATAAAATACACCTTAAATAATACGATTCCATTGAAACAAACTAAATTATCACTCCATAAGAAAAACAATTGGCTAACTAAAGGTATAAAAACTTCATGTAAAAATAAACGATTACTTAAAAATTTAACTAATAAATCAAAAAATATTATGCTTAAATTTCATTATAATAAATATTCAAAAACATTAAAAAAGTGTATTAATACTTCAAAAAAACTTGCTTATTCTAAAGAAATGGAGAACACTAAAAATAAAACGAAAAAAATGTGGGAAATTATAAAACGCATAACGGACACAACAAAAAGAAGCCTAGAGAAACTACAAATTAAAACAAAAGATGGTTTAACACAGTGCCCTGCTTCCACCGCCAGTGCATTCAATGATTATTTCGCATCTGTGGGTAAACCAACCCACCCCCAGCACTCGAATGAAGCGAGTTACCACCGCGGCCGCCCGGTGCTCTGTCCTGCCGTCAACAGCATCTTTCTTCAACCAGTCACTGAACAGGAAATAACCAAAATCATACAGAGCCTCCCAAACAAACACAGCTGCGGAGTAGATGGTGTCCCTCCTTCACTTATTAAATCTTGTGCCCTGGAACTTTCCCCCCCATTAACATATTTAATAAATCAATCGTTTTCAGAAAGTGTATTTCCATGTAGATTAAAAGTAGCCATAATAAAACCGCTCCCAAAAAATCGCGGTAAATCAACTGATCCAAGTCAGTACAGACCGATTGCAGTGCTTCCAGCTTTCTCTAAGATATTTGAAAAAGGCAATGTCAAATCGCATAACTTCATTCATAGAAAAATTCAACATATTAGACAAAAACCAATTTGGCTTCCGTAAAAATCGATCCACTAACCTAGCAGTCTATACATTAACTCAAGAGATACTATCTTACTTACAAAACAAAAATTACGCCGTAGGACTGCCGCTTGATATGAGCAAAGCTTACGATAGGGTTTCCCACGAAATCTTACTATTAAAACTACAAGGCATAGGAATACGTGGAGCAACTTATAATTGGATAAAATCATATCTTGCAGACAGAAGACAATGTGTACAAATTGAAAACATAGATGAAAAAAGTAATGAAATACAAATTGAACGCTCGAGTCTAATAACTACCAACTGGTCTATTCCACAAGGCAGCGTAATCGGTTGCATTCTCTTTATTATTTATATCAATGATCTCCCCAAAATATGCAGCTCATTGAGTGTGCTCTTTGCCGATGACATCACATTCCTTTTTCAGATTCCAAAAAATAGCCCAGATAACTATTCTATCATAGCAGATACGTACATGAACTTGAAGCGCTGGCTTGACGATCACAACCTAGAAATAAATACTAAAAGACTAAAATCATCCAATTCAAACCATATCAAAAACAGGAAATAAATCTACAGTCAATAAAAAAGGTCATAAATATAGAAGAAGTAAAAGACTTCCAACTACTAGGATTAACAATAGACTCCCACTTAAATTGGAAAACATGTTGAAAAAATAAAATCTAAAATATCTCAATTCATTTATGCTCTTACAATATTGAAAATTAACACTAATAAACAATGCACCTTCTCCGCATACTACGCATACGCCTACGCGTGGCTCCGCTATGGAGTTATCCTCTGGGCCCACAGCGTAGATGCCATGCAATTATTCATCGCACAAAAGAAATGCCTTCGTATAATTTTAAACATCAAACAGAGAGTTAGCTGCCGTCCGCATTTTGTTAAAGAAAATGTGCTTACCTTGCCTTCCCTTTACATACTGGAGGCTGCTACATTTGTCAAAAAATATCCACATCTGTTTGAAACTGTAAAGAACCCTCGTCGCAACAACAATATAGCTCTACCTGTTCCAAAAATAGAAATGTTCAGAAATAGCCCCAAATATAGATGCATCAAAATATACAACCACTTACCCACAACCCTGAAAAATGAACAAAACACTAAGAAATTTTGTAAAAAATTAAAATCTCTTCTTTTATCTAAAGCCTATTACAATGTTAAAGAATATTTTGAAGAAAAAATTTTAATAGGCATTTAGTACCATTTTGAACCCTATATTGTTTTGCTTAGACAAACTTTACATGTATTCTTATTTCAGTTTCATCAATTTTGTGCAATAAATCTCTGTTGAGCTGAAGGTAGTATAAGTAGTAATTTAATTAAGCATTTTATTCATTTAGATTTAAGTTATGTATGTACTTGCTACACACTCACAGGGTACCTACATTAAGTAATTTTATATGTTAGTATTTGTTATTTTATGTATGCAATTATAAATAAATAAATAAATATGAATTCTAAGTTAGATTACAAGAAGAATAATATATGTAATAATAATACCTAACAATACCATAATTTTTTAAGTTAATAAATGCTAAGCTATTTTAATATGTATATAACCTTAGATATAAGAAAATTGCTACACCCTTACAGGGTTCATAAACTGTGCTGTAAAATCTACTTTTATGTGTGCAATAAATGAATAAATAAATAAATATTTCTATCAAACTTTTAATGCTTTATGCGTATTTAAATGCATGCCAAATATGATGTAATATTTTTTGTAAAACTGGCAAGTAAGCCATAGATAGAGAGCTCTAAACAGGATCCGAAGAGAGTTTTAGATAAATTAATCACAAATTACATAAAAATTCAACAAATTACATAATTAATTGATGCCTACGCGAACAGTTCACCATGTTCATGGAGTTTTATCATTTAAGTAGTCTAAGTAGTAGTCATTTAGTAGTACTTTATAATATGCTTATTTCACAAGACACGACTTAATAAAAAGTTTGAAATCATAAAAAGGCAATTCAATAACATTCTGTGGGATCTTATTAAAGAAGCTGTCACTACAGCCGTCGTCAGCGAGCTTATTTGAACTAGACAGCTCAACATACATTGGTGTTTCTCTAGAAAATAAAATGAGCCGATAAATATATATATCGAGTATGCAATAAGTACGTATTGGCAACATAATGTCCCTTTAAAAGCACGCTCAGTCGTTTTCGCCCGCGCCCGTCCGTGACGGTGTTTCACTTAAGACACTCGACAGGTTTTACTTGCATGATCGCCACTCGGAATGCTACGATGCATCAACAGCGAAATTGGTTTTAACCTGGCAGAAGTACCTAAGTTCTAGAAGACGATTTGGTTTTTATAGTTGTTTTATATTTTTGACTGGCTCGGTGGAACAGTGGTTAGTGACCCAGGTTTACTACCAACGGTTCCAAGAGTCGTGGGTTCGATTCCCACTCGGGACAAATATTTGTGTGACGAACATCAGTGTTTGTTCCGTGTCTGGGTGTATTATTAAATATATTTAAGTATATTTGTGTATCCACTGTTGATTCTGATACCTGTAACACAAGTGCTTAAGCTACTTACCACGGGATCAGATCAATGTATGTGATGTTGTTAAATATTTATTTATTTTATTTTTATTTATTTTATATTGTTGAAGTTTGGGCTTAATATTGTCAGCGGAGAGCTTCTACTTAAGTCGTGAACCTTATTGCCCTAAACATTGTTAAACGAACGAAGCAACAGCAAATAATTTATCGTTTCCCTTCTCTATGGAAATATTGTTCGTAATCATTGTCAACACTTGACGGGTTTTACTTGCATGATTGCCACTCGGAATGCTATCGATGCATCAACAGCGAAATTAGTTTTATCGTGGTAGAAGTAGTAGCTATGCTCTAGAAGGTAAAGAAGACGATTTTGGCTTTATATTGTTGAAGTTTGGGCTTGATATTGTCAGCGGAGAGCTTCTACTTAAGAATCTGATTGTTCTCTAACATGGGTCAAAATAGCGAAGCAACAGCAAAATAGCGAAGCAATAGCGAAATAGATTTTATCGTGCCAGAAGTAGTTTAGATTTCTTTAGTAAGTTCTTTTTACGAAGAAAAAACTTGACAATGTCAGTGGCATGAGGAAGATCCCAGAGCCGCCAGACATCACTTATTTTCTAATGGACAAAATATATACGATTGAGTAGTGGTGGGGTGTACTATCATCATATGACTAGTTGCTACCTTGACCAGACGGCCATTTTTCAGATATCAACCAATCAAGGTACATAGAAACACTGCTCACCTCACTTAAATTCTGATGGCTGATTTTAACATATATTTCACACAATATCATTAAAAATCAGGATTCATTACTCCCAGACACATGCGGTCGGCGGTTTTACCTTACAGACGCTTTAAAGCTATGAAAAAAATTTTACTTTTACTTAATTTTACTTATTTTGTGATGCTTGATTTTTTTTATATATGTTATTCAAACAACTATTTTAAAACGTTTTGCAAACGGACAGACCGATCCAAGGGGCCAAACATTCACCAGACCCAACTGTTTTAGATTTTTTTTTTAAATTGAATTTAGTTAAGTTTTTCTAATAAAATAGTTTGTAAGGTACAATTCTATAATTATTGCGGTCAGATGAGCACTTTTTAGTTGTTTGAATAACATATATAAAAATCAAGCATCAGAAAATAAGTAAAAGTAAAATTTTTTTCATAGCTTTAAAGCGTCTGTAAGGTAAAACCGCCGACCGCATGTGTCTGGGAGTAATGAATCCTGATTTTTAATGATATTGTGTGAAATATAATATGTTAAAATCAGCCATCAGAATTTAAGTGAGGTGAGCAGTGTTTCTATGTACCTTGATTGGTTGATATCTGAAAAATGGCCGTCTGGTCAAGGTAGCAACTAGTCATATGATGATAGTACACCCCAACACTACTCAATCGTATATATTTTGTCCATTAGAAAATAAGTGATGTCTGGCAGCTCTGGGATCTTGGACCATAAGTCATAACCATACCATCTCAACCTTATCGTAAGCCAAAGTGAAATAATTCCCTTATCCCTTCTTTGAAATAAAAAGAGGAGCTTCTCTTATAAACTCCAAAATAGAACAGAATAAATTGGAAATATTTGTAGACACAGTTTCAGGTTACATAATACATTAGACGGTAAATTAACATAAAAAATATTAAATATTAGTCTTTATGGGTCTTATGGGGCGGGCACCAATCATGGTCGCGAGCGACCATGGTGTATTGGTTTAACCCAGTCCAAACGTCGGGCAGTAAGTAGTTAACCGTATAACGACCTATTCATTCTAATATTGGTAACTAAACCTACACTTTTGTATTACCTACCTAAGTTAGATGCTAATTATGTTAATAGTTCCTGGCTTTCATTTGATTATAACGACCAATAAAAGTACAGCCAAGTAATTAACTTTACTTCCCGTAGAAGCTTATTTTACAAGTAGATAATTAATTGAATTTAATGCGATCTAGGTGTAAAGCCTAATTGTTAGTATGGTTTAATTAATACGTATTTAATTAGTATTTATTTTATTGATACTTATGCTAATTGCGGAATATGGATGGTGTAGGGCGTTTGCGAACGCAATTTGAGTGAAACTTTAGTCTACCCAGAAGTAGATTATAAATGCAACTGCTATAATGTCATTAAAATTTATTTTAGTTTCAATGAAAGTGCTTGGTGGTGTTTATTGAATGGTATATCTGCACCTGTCAATAAGGAACTGCTTAAAATCAATTAAATTCATAGACAAGTTAGTTTATCAAGTAGTGAAACTAGGGTTGACAACACCAATCAGTTCAGCGCTAGGAAGTTTGAATAAAAATGGTTCCAGGTAATCGTTGTTAAGAGCCACTAAAAGAACTTATTTATAGTCCAGTTAGCTTTATCCTTTACTTTATGTACTCTTTGGATTTATTTTTTTCTTATTGTATTTTCTAGTGTACTTTTTACTATTCTTATCAGAAGAATGCACTTGAACTTCTGCGTATACTTGTGTCCTATATCCTGCGCGTCCTGTTGATTAGTCTGCATCGAGATACACTGCAATAGTTGTCATCGGAATCGAAAAAAACGTCGATTGCCGAGAGGTTAAGGTCGTTCCATGTCATGCGAGAGGTCGCCAGTTCAAACCCCAACACGCACCACTGTGTTTTTCAAATTTGAAATTCATATGTACGATTATTCGACGCTTTGACGGTGAAGGAAAACATCGTGAGGAAACTTTCACACCAACGAATAAATTCTTAGGTTGTGTAAACAACCAACCCGTACTTGGTCAGCGTGGTTGATTAGAGCCTTACCGCCCTGATTTAGGCTAGGCCCGAGCCCCAACAGTGGGGACGTATATGGGCTGATGATGAGTTGTCATCGACAGGACAATATAATTATAGTAAATATGACAACCCTACAGTGCAACCTCAAAAGGAAATTTCTAATTACAAGAACTCGCAAAAGCTATCTCATATCACCTATTTTCAATGAACACGAAACTGTTCAGCGATTATAGACCCATTAGCATCATAATTGCGGTCTTCATATTCTATCACGTTAAGTTGGAATCCGGTAGTCTTGAAAATAATCTTCATACGAACCGCATGCGATAGGTGAACGAATCGTAGTGCAATACCATTATTTTTTTTTTTCACGATCGAGCAATAATTAAGCTTGAAGAACGTTACTAACGCTGTTTAAATTGACACTTGCGTGCGAGAAATATAGCGAGATGTATTTGAACTCGAAATTATCTTTTATAGGCATTCAATGCCAGATTTATTACGTAACGTTTTGTAGATTACTTCATTTTTGTACGGGACTGGTATTTTATTGCGATGTGTATTTAATCAGGTATACATACATAGGTACATTATACATTCACACATACATTTCCTCTATAATAATGTGTAGTGATTTTATTATTATCTTTGAATGCTACACATACAATCCTTGTTATTTTGTAAGGTATTGATGCCAGCTGTCACCCTCTGCAGTATGATGTACTATTTCCTGGACACTCTGTGTACATTGTAATTACAATGAATATAAGTATAATATGAATGAGTAGTTATTATGTTTATGTAGCACATGTTTGAATGACATAATATAAACGCTTAAATATTGATTTAAAAAATACTGCTGTAACTCTGATTTTTTTTTAACAATACAACAATAGAGGTGTCTACAAATAATGTGTTCCTACCTTAATAACCTTAATTATTTTGAAACTATAATACTGTACATCTAGTGGGTCCAAGCACTAGTTTGCTATACGGTCACTATTGAATGATTATGGAGTCAAAGTTCTTATCTTAACGTGCATCAAACATGAAATATCTTGAGGATTTTAAGTCTAGCAGGAAGCAGAAACAATTTAAACAAGCACATCAACATTTTAAGCCCTCATTAAACCATAGTATGCCAGGCCATATAAAACGCACTGGGTAATTTCTCTAGCGGCCTGACAATTAGACTGAGGAGCACCGTTAATGTTCTGCTTTATTTATCGTGCGTACACTCACTCGAGTATGTAATTCAATTCGTCTAGAACAATACGCGGAATAGATGGAGTGCCGTAAGGTAGGATTGAGAGTGAGCGTCCCTCCCTACCTTACGTACTACTTTTTGATAAACACTACCGGTAGAACCGACAAGGGATTAAATAACTGTTGTGTCCTCTCACAGAACCCGTCCTCACTTCGCAATTACGGATAACTTTAATATCAGGGGTATATTATGCATGTATTACATTATATATGATAAACCTTCCTCTTGAATACCTAGAGGTTTCACTCTATCTAATTAAAAAAAATATTAAAAGCCGCAGAAAACTACAGCCGTTGCATAGCTTAAAGATTCAATTATACATAGAGTTTATTTATTTATTATTTTAGACAGACGACGGGAATACATACATACATACATACACATTGTTTTATACAGTGTAGTGATTAGAATAGGATAAAAACAGCGTTATTGTCCAACATACCTTATTGTCAACACTCTAAAAAATAATATAGACCAACATTTAAATTAAATTATTTCTTATTTGTATATTTATATAGAGCAGTATTCGCTTGAAGTTATTCTTCGTCGTATCTTATTAGCTTGAAATTATTCTAATCGAGTTCAGTGGAGAATCAAGTATCGAAGATTTGCGTAGCCTTGTTCACGAACGCACTTACTCGTGGATATTGCATCTAAGAGTATAAGGGCATAGGAGGTATGTAGGTAGGTACAAGTTGTTTAATGTACACTGGTACCTTATCTCCAATATTTACTAACATCTTATCGAAATAGTTTTTATGTGTGTAATAAATAACAGATGACACTACCACAACACCGCGATTACCTTCGGTGTCGATGTGAAATCTAGATCTACCGGTTTGTTGGGTCTCTCTCTGGCGATATGAGTGAGCTGCGGGTTACACAGAGAGATCATAATGTCTCCTAGATTGTACTTGCACGTGTGCAATGATTGGAGTCCTTCTTATGTGTATATGTTCAGTCATTGTTAGATATTCTTAGTTCTATTTTTTGTTATATTAAAGTTGTAAACGTAGTTTTAGTAGTAAATGAGGCAGCCTCGTCTTAAGCTGATAGTAAAGACATCACAATACAGATCAAATTCTAGTGTAGGTGTCATAGGTAAACTGCTGTAAAATATACAACTATGTAGGTTAATAAATATCTGAATACACATTGTAAACATATCTGCAATCCTACTAGTTGAAATAAATATTTTTGTATTTATTTGTATTTATGTACCTATGTACTCATTATTAGGGAAGGGTAGTATTGGGAGTTTGCACGTACATTTAATCTCAATACTACAGCTTACTGTGCACAAGCCATGTGCTAACATCAATACTTAAACAATGTTATTCTATCTCTGTATATTGGGGTTCAGTTTCTATTTTTTAACAAATTTACATAGACACTGCTCTATCATTGGGTAGTGCCGAATAACAGAAAAAAATATACACGGATTATGACAAAGTTAAAAGTTCAATTGTTATCTCGCAATTGTTGTACAAAATATGTGAGTTCTTTGAATTACTGTTAAGTGTTCGGGACTTAAGTGTCAATACTATACAGGGTGTAACAGGAGGGGTGGATCATCGTAAGTCAATCGATGGGGGACTTCAATACCTATCGATATAACCCCCATGTATGTTCAGCGATTTTCAATAGTTCCAAAGTTATTGAGATTTTTGTGAAATTTTTGTAAGAAGCCGGAATTCAGTATAAAAGTCTTCACTGTAGCTTAACTACTGGACCTGCTTGCATGATTTTTTTTCTAGAAATAGTTCAATAGTGGGTCTGCATAATTACGATACCGATTTGAGTCATAACCCTATCGTATTGGAGTAAAAAAATAATTCTTCACAAAAGTTTTACGAATCGAATTGTGTCTACCAACTTTCAAAGCCTCCAGTGAAAAAAAAGTGCCTGTGTTTTTTTTCTAGAACTTATTTTAAAAACTACCTACATTCATGGATAGTATACCCTGAAAATTTCATACCGCTACTGCCAGAGCATCATAACGAAAATTGAACGCGAATGGCACAGGTGCCATAAATCAGTGTTTTTATTTTTCATGTAAAACTTTAATTTAAAAAATAAATCGATATGTTTCAGCAAATTTATGCTATGTTAGTAACATTAGTAGCAGTAATTTTACAGAATTGCAAATTAAAGGGGTGAAAATCAAACAAAGAAAATTTACATAATTTTTGTTAATTATTTTTTTACAGTAAGTGTTCATAATGGGCTCCATTATTGGCTATGCATAAACGAGTACGACACCTTTTTACAAAGGTTTTTCGGATGTTGCAAAATGCTACTACTACATTTTGCCTTGTCACAATTTGGGCCCCTGAAAAATTTTACAAAAAAGAAAGCATTCCACAACCTCCAAGCAAGCTTTTTAAGAAGGTCTATGCTATGCATAGCCAATAATAATGCCCATTATGAACGCTTACTATAAAAAAAAATATTGACAAAAATTATGTAAATTTTCTTTGTTTGATTTTCACCCCTTTAATTTGCAAATATGTTAAATTACTGCTACTTATGTTACTAACATAGCATAAATTTGCTGAAACATATCGATTTTTTTTAAAATTAAAGTTTTACATGAAAAATAAAAACACTGATTTATGGCACCTGTGCCATTCGCGTTCAATTTTCGTTTTGATGCTCTGGCAGTAGCGGTATGAAATTTTCAGGGTATACTATCCATGAATGTAGGTAGTTTTTAAAATAAGTTCTAGAAAAAAACCACAGGCACTTTTTTTTCACTGGAGGCTTTGAAAGTTGGTAGACACAACTGGATTCGTGAAACTTTTGTGAAGAATTATTTTTTTACTCCAATATGATAGGGTTATGACTCAAATTGGTATCGTAATTATAAAGACCCACTATTGAACTACTTCTAGAAAAAAATCATACAAGCAGGTCCAGTAGTTAAGCTACAGTGAAGACTTTTATACTGAATTCCGGCTTCTTACAAAAATTTCACAAAAATCTCAATAACATTGGAACTATTGAAAATCGCTGAACATATATGGGGGATACATCGATAGGTATTGAAGTCCCCCCTCGATTGACTTACGATCCTCCACCCCTCCTGCTACACCCTATAAATATTTTCTATGAATATTTATTTTGGGTAAGTTTCTGATATTTAGTACAATTTAATGAATATATGGTGTGAAAATTTGATACAGCAGTTGAGTTGGCAAATATTAGAACCGATGTCTTTATCTTAGTTACTTTTCCCTACGTGACTCTAAATCAGCCTCAGAAACGTCTATTACATATTCTTTGAAGAAATAAAATTGTGAAGTCAGTTTTTTACATGAAATCAAAAATGCGTGGTCAGATTTTCAACATAAAACCACAAACACGTAAAAAATAAGAAAGTAAAATCTAAAAACGAAAGTTATGATGCAGAAAAAAAGCCAATAAAATGTGTGTTCGTGACTTTATGAACTTGTGAAACTAACCGGGAAATGATATAAAGTTTTTGTTTGTTTCTAACGTTGTAAGTAATTATTTTTACAATTTATTATATATTTTATGCTAGTTCCTAGCTTGATTACACACAGACATATATATTGATGACATTTGTTTCGCTAATTATGCTTTTAATTGCTTCTTCTAACAATACGAATTTCTTTTCTTTAAAACAGTTGTTAAACAAATAACAAATAGAAATTACATATCTACCTCACTGCATTTCTTGTTAACACGATACCTATTTCAGGTATGCGTGAACATAGCATACATTTTGATGCATAATTTTGGATTGTTAACAAAATACAACTCAATATAGTAACTTTACTACTGTTTTGTGTCTGGCCGGAACTCGACTACAAATTTTAATGTTTTATTTTTTTATTGGTATTATATCCTTCAATAAGTGATGTTGTTTACTTACATAGTTGTTTATTATTTGATATTAACGTGAATGCTTCTACATAAAGCTCTGAAGTTTTTGTGAATTCAATTAAACATTATTCTAAAAAGGCCATAGTAAAGCCTTATTACCCACCCATTATTGTTCATCTAATGCGTTGATGTCTTTTGTACGCACGACACCTAAAAGTATCTTCGGGCGTTATTTCATTAATTATTTCATAACGGTTCTACTAGATTCAGATACCGGGTCGAGTACAAAAAGTATATTTTCTTTCAAAGGTATATTCGGAATTATACGGATTTATATTTTAGTTGGTATAGAAATTACCGTGTATTATTTATAAAAAACAGTTGAGTGGGAAGGGTTCTGCCACTTTGTTAATAGTATTGTATACAAATTTGAAAACTTTTTGTACTCTTTCTTAACCTGAGAGAAACATATATTTTTCGACTCCGAAAGTCAAAGATGATGTAAATAGAGGGCTGAGTAGAACTCTGACCACCGATCGAAAGGCTTAGCATGGAATAACCCCCAACAAGATTGATGGGCACGACTAGTGTATGGGGTGTGTTATTTATATATACCTGTACTAGTGACCCGCCCTCGCTTCGATTTCGGGTATTCGGGTATATTTAACTTTCCTCTTAAATCCTCCTTTCTCTATTAACCTGCGGGATGATAATCCGATTGTTGGGCAAAGGTCACCTCTAAATCTGTACACCGATCTCTATCCAAGGCCAGCACTTGCCAGCTCCTTGATAGCTGGACCATATCGTCACACAATCTTTTCTTGGCAATGGGTGGGGCTAAAATCGTAACACAATGGGTACCTGAAGGGAAATCTTTCTATGTTTTAAAAAAACCGCATCAAAATCCGTTGCGTAGCTCTAAAGATTTAAGCATACATAGGGACAGACAGACGTGGGAAGCAACTTTGCTTTATACTATGTAGTGATATAAGATTATTTGTGGATATCACTTTTGATTCTGATATCCGTAACACAAAAACTTAAGCTACTTACCACGGGACCGTTTCAATGTATGGGTTGTAAAGAAAATTCAAAAATAATCCACTAGGTACTACTAACGATCTGGTCAATTTCGCGGGGCACATTGAATAGCACGACAAATCTGAGCACTGTGGAGCTGATTGAGGGCCCTTTATGTCCAGCAGTGGTCTTCTTAACTTCTTCTTCTTATCGTATGGTTGATGAACAACCTGGTGTCAGAGTTATTAAACCGCCCGTAGGCCTCTAACATGGCTTCACACACCGTTGAAAAATTTCTCAGGTGTGCTGGTTTCCTCACGATGTTTTCCTTCACCGTTAAAGCGTCGAATGATGGTACATATGAATTTCAAATTTGAAAAACACATTGGTACCTGGCGGGGTTTGAACTGGCGACCTCTCGCATGGCAAGCAACGACCTTAACCACTCGGCCATCGACGCCTTTTTTTTCTTCGGTCTTCTTAACGATATTGCTAGTTATCACTGCCCTTCTGTATGCAGTTGTTTTGGTCCTTTAATATTGTATTTGTCACAGATGACGAACTGCATAATCATAGGTACCGTGTAATGCTAATTGCATTTCTCTAATCTGCAACTTTGCATCGCAATCTAATAAACTAACTAGCGCCTGTTTTACAAGCTTACTTAGAAATCTTGTCTAAATAAAGTCTGCTTTATATCATGGGTTAATTGTTAGAAAGTGTTAGAGGAATGCCGTCTGGGTGGAGGGAAGGTAGATATTTAAACTAAGGAATTATTCATTAGAATAGTAATATTTTGATCAAGAAACAACTGAATTACTCAACATAAATACTTGACAACATTACGAACATTGTTCTTGTACGGCAAAGCAGTTAACATAATAGGTACTGGATCCACGTATGATAAACTATCAGGCGTACATGTATGAAAACTATGGAAGCCCTTAGGGGTGAGAGCCATCCGCTCCCCCGCAAGTCCGTTGATGATGACAAGGCTACTCCAAGCCATCATCGTTAGGCAGTTAGGAAAAAAAAAACTATGGAAGCCAGAAACATAACTCCAGTAGTACTAGTATTTATTATTTTTCACATTTGTACAAATCATGAGCTTAGTTTTAGCCTCAATTATCGCGTATTTACTTTAAATTTTGTGGGAAAGTGATGAGAAAGAAGTTTTAGTTTCTGTTTATGTTTGCATTATTTGTTGATTATAAGATTCCATTAAATCCAAGTTTAAGTAACTAGCCGTCAACCGAGTTAATTAAAAAAGAGTTAACTAAAGACTTCTGTATAAAACTTATTTATTTCAATTAAGAACAAAATATAACAGTTAATGGCAAGTTATTACTTGAATTTATCGTCGGTGCTAATAGTGTTTAATATTTATAGTGTTCCTAAAACTTATTTAAAATATCTTTATAAGAGTTTAACGTTGAAAGCTCCTTTATGAAAGTTTCAGTCCTGTCATTTGAAACTTGACTTCTTATACCTGCTAAAGGCTAGATTATATAATTGCAATTAATCAACATGATGAACATGGTGGGTAGTAATTTTCATTTATTTATTTATTGAAAAAAAAATCTGAAAACATAACTAACCTTTATCATCATGCTGTCCACCACAGTCCAACACTGGCCACAAATAAACACAGTTACACACAAATAATCACGTGCATGTACACACAGTCATTTCTGTTCAACGCCTTCGCTAAGTTTGCGATTAAAAAGTTAACGCGCGGGGAAAAGTTTTTCTTTTTTCTAACGGTCACTACGGCATTGGACACTGGCCGAGCAGCAATGAGAAACGAAATAGGTCATAACGCCGCTTTATACAGCCCCCTCTTTAGGCTCGGTGGCGCTTCACTCTTCAGCGGCTGCCACTTTAAAGACTAATGGGTAGCATGCTGGTCTATTGAATTACGACTTAAGAACTTGTTGGATTCAATTCGGAGTGTTTTTTTTTCAATATATCAAGCGAAGACATTTCCTTCAATGTATTTTCCAGCGGCTCACGGTGTCACATACTTAGCGTTCAAAGCAACCATAGAGTATGATATTCAAAATTAACTGATGGCTAACAGAAGAAGAAGCTAACCTAGTTAAGCATTTTCCATGAGCATTTCGTTAGAATATTTTTATTTCATAAAAATCATCTTAAATATACTTTTTCTATTATAATAATAATAAGACGTCCGCCGGAGTTTGGTCATCTCAATGGAGATCAGACAACTACGCAGCGTGCCCTTACCCTCATGGTTCGGTGAGATGGCAATCCTTCATCATGACTAATGAGAGATCGGGCGCAGAATCACCGGATTAACGTCCTTTCTGAGGCATGGGCATGCAACCGCCAGCTTCCTGACTCCGGGCTGAGTAATTTCTTATCAGAAATACTCACACAAATTTTTGCCCGAACCCGGACTCCATCTGGAGACCTCTCGGTCCTAATGCAGCACTTGCACACAATAAAAAAAATTTAGTCACTTGTAAAAGCACGTCTGTGACGAAGTTCTTATTAGATAGGTAAATGTATAGGACAAAATTGAAGCAATATTCTTACTTACGTTGTCATTTTAGTATTGTGTGTATCATCTGCATAAAGGCACTTGAATGTTTATACTCTCTACACTAATATTATAAAGAGGAAAGATTTGTATATTTGTATGTTTGTAATGAATAAACTCAAAAACGACGGGACCGATTGCAATATTTTTTTCACCATTAGAAAGCTGCATTATTCAGAAGTAACATAGGCTATATAATATCACGCTAAGTCCTATAGTTGAGGAGCAGTAACCGAAAATGTTTCAAAAACGGGGGAAAAGTATCGTTTCTGAGGATATAGTTAAAGTTATACAAAAATGCTCTATGGATGAATTGTTCATCTTAACATTATCTTTAAAAAAGTCCGCGAGAGAATATGTCTACCTTTTATAGTTTACCCATAACAATCGTTCTAATGATTTAGATGTTTGCTCCAAAGTTATGTCATTTTGGCGACGGGACTTCGAAGTTAATAATTTAATAATAAAACGTAAAACTATGTAAAAAATCTTAAGTCCCCCCGTGCAAAGCCGGGACGGGCCGCTAGTCTCTATATAAAATTGAGCTTAACATATAACTAAGTACCTATTCGAGTAAATAACTAATTTCTAATTTTCAAACAGCAGTCATTAATGTCATCGGTCTGCTTAAACAAAAGGGAAACAAAAGTTGCTAATAATCATTTCTTACCATTCCATGTTTTATTGATACCAAGGTTTATCGATTTATCGCATTCAAGATTTAAAACGTCTTATTACACAGTTTTCTTTTTGCGAATCGTGTAATTTCCTTCGTAAAAACATCGCATGTCCATCGTTCAACCGCTGCGTATGAAATAAATGTCAACAATGTAAGAGATAGAGCTAAACTCTCAGGTTTAATAAACGGTGAAATATTCAAACAGGTAAAATACTGTTTTAAATCGTTGTCACTTTATTTAGTATCGTTTCACATGAAATATCTTTCAAAATGTGTAATCAGTAGTAAGTATGAATATAAATATTCGTTTGTGACAGGCATTGAATCCATCAATTTCATTATAAATTGGGGATAATGATTGTACAAAAGACTGATAAGAGATTGCTTCTCATTTGAAATAAAACTAATTTTACTTTATTGTTATTCTTAACGAAATTATTTTGATTTTAATCCGAAAATTTGTTTTATTTCAAAAGTGTAGTGTTCACGCAAATAATAATCAATACTACAGATTTTCTTGTGTTATATTTTCTCGGTGCAATACATTTGGTTTATTACTAACTAGCTTATTGTTCTATAACTTTAATCTGTCTATTTACTAACTTTCCGCCCACGACTCCGTTAGAGTGAAATTGTATATCGCGCAAAACATTACTGCTTATAACTGTGTTGGTTAAAAAGTAGCCTATGTTATTTCTTACTCTCTACTAGACTATCATAGTGTACACAAAAACTGTGTACACTGATAGTTCAGTGGTAAGTAGTAGTAGCTTTTTTCAGTAGTAAATAGTGGCTTAAAAATGCGACAGAGTTTTTTTCGTATTTGAGATAGAGGATCTCTTACCAAACTGTGAGAGTAGGTAAGGTTCTCTCGGTGAGACGATTCTGGGAACATAGGGTGCACGTGAGTTTGCACGCACATTAGTGCACTATAATAATTATTATGTCTTGTGCAATTGTCTCATTTTGAAGCAGATAGCACCATAACTCAAATCTACCAGAAACAAATATTTATAGTTAACACTAAGAACTTCACTAATAAAGATAAACTAACTTAACTAAAAAATATAACCTGATAGCGGCCTCTATGGTCGAAAAACACCTTATAAAAAAATAAAAAAAAACCCCGACAGACAGACACGTCAAACTTATAACACCCCTCTTTTTGCGTCTGGGGTTAATAAGGATAGTCCTATGCACTTACTAGGAGCACATGGTACATAGTAGCTGTAAGACATAAAGCTAAACGGTAAACACTTTCTGCATTCGACATACGGACAGAAACTCGACCGTTTACTCCCGCCAGATACTATGTGCAGTGAGAGCGATGTTTTTCAGCGGCACGAGTCGGCGACTCCTGCGCACGCGATCATCTATGAACGTGGAGACGCAAATGTTAAGCGTTTACTTTTCCTTGTGATTGACGTGTCACGTGATTTTGTCTCTTTTTTTTTGTTGGGTATTGTGTAATCGGTCGCTTTTATAATATTTCGGTTGAAATATTACTAATAATATAATGTAATTTATGTTTTTTGTTTGATATTGTGTAACGGGACGCACCTTTAAATGTTTTATTTGAATTATGACTAATACTAATTTACGGATTTAACACGCGTGTAATTTGAATCTAAAGGTAATTATTTATAGACCCGAAGTTATAATAGACAATATTAAATCATTTAAAATGATTTAAGAATTTTGCATTCCATTAGATTTATAAATCTTTACTTAATATTTTACTAATATTTAGCTACCATGACTGGCGTAACACAAACAAAACCAGGCAATAAGTCCTATCGATTGAAGTTCCTTATCAAATATTATTAAAACTAAAGATTTTATTGTAAAACTATCTTTTAAAAAGATTGACTATGAATGCACCAGCTCGTTAGTTATGGCAGTCGTGGTCTTGGTCTCGAAATGAGACTTTAGAATGCAACACACGAAGTACCATTTAGTTTTGGTTCACAAAATGTCACTTTCATTACAGATACATCATATCAGTTACGAGATTTCATAAAATGTCTGTAATGTGTGGTTTGTTTCGGTAAAAAAGTTGTTTCTTTCAAAAGGACATGTTCATTTCACTCCATGTTTCAAAGAATGACTTTTGTACATTAATAAATTTTCTGCTTTCAACAGTAGGTAAACGAGTTACATTTAACTTTGTAATTTTGGTTTCATCACTAACCAGTAAAAACAATCGCAATAATTGATGATAATAGATTCTGTTCTAATTGAATTTTTTAAGTTACTAACCTGAAATGTAGGGTTACACAACCATTTAGCACGGTAGATATTGTGAGTTATACTAATTAACAGACATGTCAAATTGTGTACTTACCCCTATTACACACTTACTTTTGTTACCCTACTACTTTGATACTATAGTAGATTGCTGACCTCATTGATAGATGCATCTTCTAACATTTACACATCTTCCAAAATTAGACCTGTTTTGTGAGTGGCCAAGTGAGGTCGTAAGATTGGCTATTGATATAGCATCAAAAACTACATAATTGTATTAGGTTAGCCTGTAAGGATTATGTATGTATGTTTTAAATAAATAAATAAAAAACATCAAATACTCAGTGCGGTCAAACATTAGTGACTTGGAAATTTAGGTAAGCCTTGATAGTATTTAGTTAAGCATAGAGTCACACGTGCTTTTGAAAGCTCAATCCAGAAGTATCTTCTGACACTCACTACATTATAGTCACAATATATTATCAAGAGACCTAAGCAAACCTAACGTGCAAAAGCCCCTAAGTACCTAATCGACACTGGTCTCACCATAAACTTTCTTAAGCTCATCTCATCACAGAACCTTAAAAAAAACTGTCACCAAAACAAATAGAAGCTAATTACGGAAACGGAAACGTCATGAACAAAAAGCCATAGATTTACGTAAGCAATAATCGATGGTGCCATTAGCCTTCCTGGTCGGCTCATTGCACCCGCTTTCTTTATGATTGGCGCCTGTACTCTACAATTAGACAGGGGAGCCGACCGCTCGGGATATCGAAGAATTTTACATTACGTATGCAAGTCACATTTTATCTGATTGTAGGAAATGCAAAGTTATGTTGTAAGCGAGACCAGTTCGGTGATTAGGTTTACATAAAACACAGGATTCTGGAATTGTGACGGCGTTGTTCCTATATTATTAAGATTACATACTTTGACGCGTGACAGGAAGTCTCAGTTTACTAGGTATGTGTGTTTAAATGTTAAGCTACTGCTTTTCATGGATACCAATTAGTTATTTGTATAGGAGCAAGCCGAACTACAAAAAGCTTCGAAATCCAAAAACTTAAGTAAAATGGTATAATTTAAGGACAATCGCCCTAGTTCAGGATAGGCCCGTGCCCCAGCAGTGGGGACGTATATGGGCTGATGATGATGATGATGAAGTAATGGTGACGTCATTGACGGACTTGATTTTCTAATTTTTACATTTGAATTTGTATGCGCGAGGAGAGAGGGACAGGAACCTAAGCTACGCCATTAGGATAACCATCCCTTAACTTGAAACCAACCCCCTGTTCACAACGCGTCAGAATCGGCTACGAATTCCGAAACATTCAGAGTTGTGACTGCACCGCGGAGTTTTAGTGGGTACACCCCTGAGACATCTTCTCAGGAGCAGCTTGTCAAAAGTCTCAGTCTCCGTCAAGCCGGGAGTCCCACACGCCGCTCCGGGCAAACCCCTGCCCGTAGTGAAGGTGCGTAAAGCATTTCTCCACGAAAAAAAAAGTTTAACTCAATACGCGCATAGAGACATGGAAAAGTGTATTTATGATTACTTATATTGTCGTGTCCGTTGATACTATCACGAGGATGATTAGTTATATTTTATTATCGTCTGACAACTGAATAAACTCTTGAATAACGGATATTAAACATAATCACCTACGAAGTTCCAAAGGAAATTCTATGTGACGTGATTTGATGTGATGGTATGCTTTAAAGAAATACGTAATTCAATATTTCTAAGGTAGAAAGTTCCACGTTCACTTTTAATACGATATTATCATAGCAATATCCGTTGGTTCTCTACCCCTGGCAAAGTAATACTTAGCCAAAGAAATAAGCTTATGACCATCTGATAGTTTTGATAAAATCTCTAATTGCAGGTTTGTAGTTATAACTTAACCGGGTAGTGGGTATAGCACTGTATAAGTTTGCAATAGCATAGATACCCAATTACGCCTTTGAGTTATATTCGTTGCATGTGTCTACTTTATAAGTATTTGCTTGTTATTTTCACGTAGGCGTTTGGAGTTTATGAGGAAACTGGTATAATTAAAACAACAAAATACCCTTAAATTAAATTAAGTGTTGGTTTTTAATAAGTTCTCCAAATTGTACAAAATCTTTGTAATCAATAATATCTTTCTTCTATCTATGTATATTTCACATCATCAGAAAAACAGCTCAAGCACTTGTTTCATTAGTACTGGAATAGTGAAATACTTACACAAATAATACTTAGTTAGGTAAATTAGATTCAAAGATATGGCAAAATATATCGATATTTATCACAGATTTTTTTTTCTGTCCCGGTTGAGAGTATTGAACTAACCATTCTGCACAAGTTGAGTTACAACCAAGTAAGTCCAAGTAAATTTGTATACTTTATATAAGTATTATTCTAAATAACATCTAAGTAACTTAGATGGTGATACAAGTCAAAAAGTTGTTAACCGCTGGCTGGCGGTTCCAAGAGTCGTGGGTTCGATTCCCACTCGTTACAAATATTTGTGTCATGAACATCGGTCTTTGTTCCGTGTCTGGGTGTGAAGATGTATTAAAGTATGTATTTATAATCCATGTATGTATATCAGTCTCTGACGCCCATAGTACAAACTCTGCTTAGTTTGGGGTCAGATGACTGTGTGTGGAAGTGCCCCAGAAAAAAAAACACATGATAAACTTTTACCTTTTATTTTCCAATCTACATCACATCCCTCATTAATTTATGTACAGGATTAGTTAGAAAAGCTATATTACAATTATTATTCGTATATAAATAGATTGAGAATTTGTATGTACATCTATAAGAATAGAATCGAATGTAACATTCTATATAACATTTTAAATAAATTACATTAAAATTTCACTTCTGACCATACACACAGAAAATTAAATAGAGTTAGTTCATATTTATCATTATACACCGTGAAATTTGAGTGGTTGTTTTCCCGCAGCAAAATGATTCTACTTTAGTAGCACTATAGATTTGTGCAGTTATTTTTTATTTAAATCAATAATTGCCGGTTTTACGAAAGGTAGGTATAACCGAAACTTTAAAGTACGTTTGAACCACTTTATTACTTAGGGCGTAGAGCTTCTTTAGCTTTAAGCATCGATTTCATGCGGCAAGCAGTACCTAAATACGTCACATCTTAAAAAACAACGATGGCTTCTCTCGTTTTCGAATTGGAAAATTATTATTTTGAAATTCGAAAAAAAATATTTTTTTTTCACGGAATCATTTGCATGATTCGATAGTATTACTAAAGGCAAATCGTTCTGCCACGGGAAAACAACCACTCAAATTTCACGAAGTAGATTAGTTTCTAATACTGGTATGGGAAACATACGTTGGATTTGGATACTGGTACATGTTTTAAAATCAGGTATTAACTACAAGTTGATACATTAAAAAAAAGACAAATTAACATCAAGTCTGCTATGGCAACTAATTCATAAATGTCTATCATTGTCATTATTCTTAACGATTAAAATCGTCCTAAAATATTGAATTACAGAACTAGTAGATACCTGATTCCATTTCTTTCCTAATTATAGCAAATAATTTTTTCATGTAAATTTTTTTTTCATGTTCTGATTTTTTAAATATTATACAAGTATTTTATACAAAGCATTGTGCGGGGTGTGTTTGATATTTATATTTGGTATTTGGGAACTACACAATAAAGATTCTGATATCAAATTTCACAATTAAGCCGCCGCACAAGAAAATAAGGTAAACATAGTATAATATATCGAATAGTTAATAAAACTAGATTGTCACCTACAGTGTCGTGTAAATTGACAATGGTTTTACACTACGTGGTAGTCTATCTACATTAAATATCACCGAGTATTTGATTTTGTTTCTAGAAGATCACTCTATCCATAGTAGTGCTGTAAATTCTCTTCTCCGAAAACTGCGCCTTGCGCGGGTAACTCTGAAAAAGTAAATAATATTATATATTAATATTATAATAATGATATAACTGAACCAGAAGTAACCAGTTTGGCTTTTATTGTGAAGATCGTATAAGGAATCTTACGATAATTTTACTCTTACAGTTAACAGTCCGACATTTACGTCGGATAGACGTAGTATCAAAGTAAATCCATTTAATAATGGTTAATTAAATGTATATAAGGACACCATTGATTACGCTTCATGTTTGTCTCATGATTTAAAAATGACCGAACGAGATTTGACTAGAAACTAGAATCTTTCGGTCATCTTAACGCTTGCTGATCATAGTTAAACAAGGTATGGTCTATGGGTATAACATTAAAATTACACATTGAATTCTAATATTATATACTAATTAACTAATAACTCTTTGAAATGATCATGAACAAGAATACTGTACATTATACACAGAAATACGGGTATATACATTATATTTACAAAAAAGTTATGAATTTCATGCAAGTAGTCTTACGTAAGTAACTACAGAGATAAGTACTACAAACTAACTAAGCTATTTAACAGTAAATTTGCTTAAGATATACTAAGTAAACATGCATTTATAAGAATTAAGTAATTGTTAGTCTTGGGCGATGTAAAAGTCATTAAGTCTCAGTTAAGTTAACTTGCAGATTCGGGAAATTTTGTTATGAATAACTGTTTGTTTACTTATATGTTGGCATCCACCAGAAGATAAAAATACTGTTGGTATACGAAAATCTTATGCGATGACAGAATTAATCAGCATCAGCAGTAAATTATAAAACAACTTTGTCAACATTTTACCTTCGAAAGTATAAATGGATGGGCAAATGATGATGATAAGTATGTACAAATTCTGCAGAATTTTCAGAACCGTTCCGAAAGAGATGGTTAAAACTCTTGAATTAAACAGAAATGTTAATACAAGATCATCCCCAAAACACAAGAGTGATCGTTCAGTCATCGTCACAACATACCTCAGTCGGTCAACAGTCAGTCTTTTCAAACTTGTACTATCTTGTTCCCGCGGAGTATGAACTTCGCGTCTTTTCTTCTCTCACTCTCTGCTTTGGCTGTAGTTGTCGGCTTAGCTGTCGTTGTCGTTGTCGTTGTCGTTGTAGGGCTTTTAGTTGTAGTAATGGGTTCGGGAAGGAAATCGGCAGCAGGTAGCACGCCAATTTCATTGTCACTAACCACGGAAGTGGGAAAGAGTGGAATTTGGCCTTTCTTCAGCATTTCCTGGTATTTGGACACGCCAGTAAAAGTAGGTAGATCTTCGGAAGACCGGTGGACGTTCTCATTCATGTAAGAGGCTAGCTTTTTTAGGTTATTGCTGATCTTTTGGACTTTCTCCGGGGTCAAACCGGACTGTTTGTGGACGCTTGGCACATGGGAGAGTTTAGAGGTGGCATAGCTGCTGAATTGTGGTTGCGGGTGGCGTGGGTCGTATTCAGGGTACGCGTCTACCATGGCCGGTTCCCCGTAGGAGTTGACAGCTTCCCAGGTCATGGGTTTGAATGGGGGGACTGGTTGGACCGGGGGCGGAGGTTGGTGTGAGACGATGGATTGGTGAGGCATTTGATGGGAGATAGACTGGTGGGGTGGGTACGGTTCTTCGTATTCTTGGGTGGTGGGGGAGAAGACGTTTTTGATGGCGCTGTAGACTGTATGCAGGATGGAGGGCGGGGGGTCCATGGGTGTGTGCCCCGTTTCGTGGGTCTCGCTCGGCGCCGCGTCGCCAAGGGGGGTCAGTATCACTACTCCAGCGTGTACCCCATTCAGTTTCCCTCGGCCTGTCTCAAAAAGTCAGTCGTGAGTTGCATTAGAGTCGTCTACATTTGGTAACTTGAGAATTGAGGAAGCGTTTGGATACTTCCTCTTTCCTCGTCTTATGCTCGACCAAATAACTAAATTATGTATAAGCTTAGTCTAATAACTAATTTGCATCTACAAAATATTCAGCTAAGTATTTGATAAATGCAAAAGGAAAGAATTTGAATAATAAAATCATTATCATCATTGAATATGTCAACTAAATATTTTGTGACATAATTAAATTTACATTTAAGAATTTATTTGTAGGTGTGTGTGTGTGTGACTTCGGAGCGTCACTTGAAAAAAAAACCGATTTGTTGTACGTTATTTCCCGAAATAAGTTATTATGTAAATATGGCTTTCCAACTTTCCTTTTGCATAATATACTCGCGTTAAAAACTCTCCTTAATCTACGTTCCTCTTGTAAGCTGCCAAACTACTCTCTGTTTTTTCCGTCGACTATTCTACTTATAATTACCAAAGTTCACTTAATACCTAAGCTGGGAAAGTAAACCGGTATACTGTCGAAGATCTGCGACTCTCCTAGAAACGAAGTTGATGGAAATAGGTATTATAACTAGGCAATATGAAGTGTATCAAAAAAGCATTAAAATCTAGTGTATTGAGTGTCTTTTAGTTTCTCTTTCAGAAGTTGTATTACGGATTTACAAAGATAAATAAAATAATAATCCAAACTCATTCTCTTTCATTATTCCAAACGCGTCGAAATCGGATTCATTCTTTATCTCTTTCTTAACCTAAGCGATTGATAGGGTTAGAGTATTGATCTGTTCGATTATCCGAACACAAAATTCAAAATCACGTTATGAATCGAGGTGGCTGGAATACTTTATGCAACATCCCACACACTCAAGTATTTAACCCCATTTCATGTTATGCAGTTTATACAAATACTTCTCATGTTTATTGATTTATAAGATGCAGGCCACTTGACCTTCCTCAAACGCCTGTAGCCCAGTTTGTTAGCTCCGGTTGTATATTATGTAAACTCTAGACGGTAACATAGATTCTTAAAACAATCACGTAACGTCAAGTAGGGCTACCGTCTGCTGAATTTTAATTGAGGAAAACCGGAGTGTGACTGTTCATAAGAAAATCGGCCTACTTACTTTGTAATGTTGTTTTATTTGCCAGTTAAGTGACTTTGTTTTAACAGCTGATGTAAAGTATAGTAATTAGTGATATGAGGTAACTCAAGTTACTATAAACGTCATCTACCATCAAGTGGTCCTAATAGTTTTCCACATAAACCATAAAGAGGCTTATAAAAATTAAAAAGTTACGACAAGAAAATATCGTGTCGGCCGAGTACTTACAGTTTTCTTGAATAACTCAAAAGTTTCTTGAAATACTAAAGACCAAAGATTTATTTTCTAAGTACCTTAACTTTTAGTTTAAAACAGATTTAAATACTTAAAGTATTTTATTTATGCGAAGAAGACACATTCTAATAAAACAAATTTTACGCTTATAATTGGCTTCAATTGTCTAAGATTGTACACATTTTTATTTAATTTGTCGCACTTATTAAGAACCCATCGACATTCTTGCGAAATAAACCCATCTAACGAAAGGTGTCGACAACCCTGCCCCGACTCTACAGTCAACTTGAACTCCTTTCACAGGGAGGTTCCTCTCATTGTCTGCAAATATTATGCAATTTGCACTCGGACTACCCAGATTCAATTTCCTAGAAAGATAGGCTTGCGTTTGACTGCTGCTGAAGATTGTTCTTAGTGAATCTAGTTTAACAGATACATCTTGTATTAGATGTACTCTAACTACTCTATCAGTATTTATATAAATACTTCATCAGAATTTTTTTTAAAACTTAAACAGATTTCCACACATACACATATGTGTTTGTGTGAAAAAATGGTCACAAAGGTAGATTCTTACAATGTGAAACGATTTGCGTGTAAAATGTTTGTTAGTTAAAGTACAAAAATTGTATTTATAAAATAGTAATTTGTACTTAAACATTCACACGCAAATATTAGAAAATGCATATAAGCATGTGTTATATAAACTAATGATTATATTATAAAATGTTAGCAAAAGTAATTATGTTTTTACTGTATTTATGATTTATTCAAAGTAGACAAACCTACCTGAATATTTGTGTAAGTATTTTACATAAAACGATTTATCTATTAACAAATTGACTAGTCTAAGTCTGTATTAAGTGTAAAGTGATGAAATTATTGAATGCCGGTTAAAGAAAACAAACCAAGCATTTTCACCTATTATTCATAATAAGTATAGCTATTAAGTATGCGCATACAAAGTTACTTAGGTACATGAATAATTCAAAGAAAAGAGATACAATAGTGTGTAGAAGATTATGTCAAAATACGAAACATAACTTTTAATTCATTGGTTCTGTCTTTGTATATTTTTTCTCATTATTATGTATTCAAAATCTTCAAGATTTTGTAATTGAAGTTCCCTATGTATAAAGTATTTAGTGCTCTACAAATAAGAAACCTATTTTGTAAATGTTAAGTTTTGAGCATAGATTTTTATTAACCGGAAAATAATGTGTAGAAAATTGTAGTCGGTTGACATTATAATATGATAGAAAACTTTTGCTTTTCATTAGATTTAGGTAATATCTAATAGTAAATGGGTAACACGATACATTTAATAGTAGAAACTGATAATACATAGCTGAGTACTTACCCTCACAACCAAGATTGGTGAACCTAGTTCTAACCTCGGGCAGTAAGTAGCTATGTATTTTATCCTGTTTCTTTTAAACTGTTCAGAAGAAGAAGAATTTATATGACTCTTGATGAAGTATCAACGTATTACTTGGCTGGCTCGGTGGAACAGTGGTCAGTGCCCAGTTTCACTGATAACGGTTCCAAGAGTCGTGGGTTGGATTCCCACCCGGGTCAATTATTTGTGTGACGAACATCGTTGTTTGTCCCGTGTCTGGGTGTGTTATTAAATATATTTAAGTATGTTTGTGTATCAGCTGTTGAGTCTGATATCCGTAACACAAATGGTTAAGCTACTTACCACGGGAACAGATCAATGTATGTGATATTGTGCAATATTTATTAATATTATTACTAAAGTTTTATATAAATGAGTCAAAGAGCAACGATAGTCTTGGTGACATAATGATGCAGACGTTTGACCCAGACAGGCGGGTCCGGGATCGATTCGCGATCAGGTTTCTATATGAAAATAACTTATATAAATTGTCCTGGAACCAGTTTTTTGCTTGAAATACTCAAAACACTATAAAACTTCCTAATGAACCTCATAATTAGTGAAGATGCCGTTCATATTTTATTACAGCCCGTTTAGTTCAATAACTCATGCAGATGCATAAACATAGCTAGTTTTTAAAGTTGGGTAACCTTACAAACATTATTGACAATGTCCAGTTGCATTTTATTATAATACATTTCCATAATAAAAATAAGTAGAGTAACAACTTCGGGAGTTGCATGACAAAAGTGGGCTGAATGCATTTCATGCAACCGGCTACTGACGCGTGCATTGACATAAATGCAACAACTTTTGATCTCCAATTATATAAGTAGATTCACATTACGATTCGGAATATTAAATGTCACCTACATTCGTACAAAAGTCCTTATGTTACAATTTGTAAGATGTGGTGAAACGTAAGCTCTACTTAGTTTGTGATTGCTCTACATAGGTATCTACGAGTATTGGAATTAGATATCATGTGACGGTTAAAGTTACGGATGGGTTGAATGTAGACTTGTCTATTCATACAAATCAATGAAGTTGTTATTTTTAGTAATAGAAGTTGACACTAGTAAGTAATTCTTTTCGTTATTATTGAGTTTTTTTTATTTTATACAAGGCAAGATGACCTCACTCCACCTGATGGTAAGCGGTAGTGAGATCCAAATATGAGGTCGACAGGCACAATAGATCGTATTGAGCCTGTCGCACTCACCCTGAAGGCCTGCTTAAATGCCGTTTCACGCCCCGCCTGAAGAGCCCGGGATCATAGGCAACCAAGATATTGCGGCTAAATAATGTATTTATGGGTCTACACGCGATATTAGGAGTACTATACATAGCTACTTACTCGACTGGGTTACACCAATCATGATAGTGTAATGGAACGCGAAAGTCTAACATCTAACCTGTATTATTATTATTCTATAGATATTTTTGCAAGATTTATGTTTTAAAATTTTCACTAATTTACTTTTAATTTTAAAAAAAACTTTGATTCAATTTCTTCTCCTTAAACGTAGCATATTATTATGTCAAAAAATGTGCAAAAATAATTGCGTGGTAAATTCACATACGCCCTACGTCACCATTGCATACCAGCCAATATGCACTTTACCTACATCCTCCAATCAGAGGTGACGTCTCGTCTCACCAACCGGTCTCGACCACTTTCACTGAACCTTTGCAAAGGGTGAGATACTGAGGGCCGGCGGATCTTCCGCGAGCTTACGCAAGTTTAATACAGTTTTGATCTGTTACTTATTGCACAATTCTGTTGGTAGGTTACATAATGATAGGTATTACTTGCTTTTGTTATTAATACCTTACCTCAACTTACATCTTACATCTTGGTGTTATATATTTCTTCAAATAAATAAATAAGACTTGCGACCAATGTCGGCGGCCAATCTCAATGGAGATCAGCCAACTGCGCAGGACATATTGTAGTGCACAAGTGTACGCGCAAACACAAGTGCACTCTCCGTTCCTTTACCCTCATAGTTCGGTGAGACGGCAATCCGACATGACCTATGAGAGATCATTGTCAAGACCACTGGCTTAACGTGCTTGAGGAACGCGCATGCAACCGCCAACTTACTAGCTCCGGACTAAGTAGGTAATTTATTTACAGAAAAACTCACACAAATTTTACCCGACCCCGGACTCTAGCGCGGAGGCCTCTCGGTCCTTACGCAGAGCTTGCTACCAATAGACCATCGAGGCAGTTAAATAAATATTACAACAACGTCACATTCATTGATACGATTCCGAACTAAGAATTAAGATTACTCATTAAAGTGGTGTCTTATGGCGCTGAGGCGCTAAGTAAATGTACTTAAACCGGAGATTCTGCGCCTGGTCTCTCATACCGTCTCATCAAACTAGTAGTGAGAGACAGAGAGTGCATTTGTATTTATGCGCACACTTGTAGACTATAATTCAGTTCGCTAATCGCCATTGAGATCGGATGCCAAAGAAAACTGAAATCGGTCGATCATCAATATGTACCTGGTTTTACAAGCTGACAAATGTTCAAAATACTAATGTATACTGCATCTGTCGCAATTTTGAAGCATTTTTGTACTACCATGCAACACGGAAACACTTTTGTCGTAACAAATAATAAACTAACTGTATGCAATTTTTTGAGTCGCTCATCAAATTGGTTGGCAAACCAAAATTATCGGTCGAACCTCAAATTACCTTGTACCATATATCACACTATCGGTTTCGTCACAACAAAAATGCCCGTTTCCGTAGCGTAGAAAGTGAATACGTATGCAAATGTATTTTTGGACATACTGCCACAGCTGACTGTGAAGATATCTAGGACATGCTTAGGTGAAATCTTACGGAAGATGAAATGAAAATTTCCGAAGATAAAACTAAAGTTACAATGGTGAGAAAGCGACAATGTTTAGAAACTGTTCAATCGTATTAAGTTCTATGAAAAAGGCATATAATAACATGGAAAGAGACACTGCATAAATGTATAAATCGATTATAAAAATAAACATTGTAACATTTTTTTTTTCAAATTCGTGATAGGATAACGAATATTTCGAATAGCCAATATTTTAACTCATTATTTCGAGTTATCACAGAACTTATAAACTAAAGTTAAACTTCGCAAGCATGCTGATTTTAAGATGACAGGGAAGTTTTGAAGATAAACATATTAATATCTAACAGAGATGGTTATCGAATATTGTTTATAGAGACTTCACAAATAGATTAGTCAAAGAAAAACAGGTAACAACAACAATCGAATACAAAGAATGAACATTTCGGAGGAAAATTTCCGAAGACGAAAAGCAATAAAAATGTAGGTTCTTCAAATAAAATAAAACTTAGGGGAGAAGATATCAAACGTAATCATCTAATAGAGGAGGCATTCAGGAAAATCAGCATAAGGATGGAGAGAAACATCAAGCTCGAATCAAGAGATCATCAAGAATGCAAGAGATCGGAAGATTGGAAGTAACATTCCGAAGACAAATTGCAAAGTACAGTTCTTACCACACGATTTCGTTCACTAAATCGTAATATCGATCCCACAGGTATGCGGAGGGGAACGGAGGAGGTTCAGATAAGACCTCGTCAGTTATAGAAGACATCACTATCGCCTCTGGAATACAAAAGATCATTATTGATTTACGACTCTCAAATGTATGAGCATTATGACGCAATTTTGCTTAGTCGTTATTACTCGATGATATGTCATCAAATTGAATTGTCTTCCTGTCACAATTTGGTAAATGTGATTTTATTGTCACGTAACTCAAACTTCAAAATAAGCTATTGTCTGTGAGATCAGTCTTTTGAACATGAATAAGACCATCAAGCATTAGGAAGTCTCAATTTAATTTTTCTGCCTTTCAATTGGCATTCAGTCATGTGAATCTTGAAGCAACTTTGTTTTATTGCAACTTAGATTAGACAAATAGGATATCTACTTAAACAAATTATATCAACAAAAACAATATAATGTAGGAAAATTAAGGTTGTCTCTTAAATTACATACAAGGAAGTTATGCTGTACTATACTTCATTCGAAATAATATAAAATATTCACATCATAGAAAGAGGAATGTTACAGCGAATGTAGCTTTAACAGACAATAATTTTAACGTTACGTTTGACTACATTTGAATGCGCACGCAACTAGGTACACACTTTTACGACAATATTCATAATCTTAGTTCCGACGAACATCGGAACTAAACATTCTCAGTAAATTACGCAACTTAACCTCTTGTAACACTTTTGAGAAGTAAAACAAAAATTTGATGCGAATAAAACTTTATGTCTAATAGACATAAGGCTGAAGTATGTATGCAAAATAACGGTATTTGTTTGTTTAGATTTTTATCTACTTTCTGACACAACGAATAACGTTACAGTGAGTAAAACTGGTGCTTAAACACTAGCTTCAATATTCTTAGAGAATTCTTCTAGAAGCTTAGATGTTCTTGATTAATGTTATGTTCTTAAAACTTAAATAAACATAAATTCAGCTGACTTTAAACAGTTTTAGATCAGCTTCATAGCTATGAAGCTGATCTAAAACTTGTTAAAGAAGATCGACGGTCGCAGTGATCATATGACCACGATCTTTATCATGTGTTCCAAACAGGTCACATTCTAAATTATTGATTTACGAATCTGCAAGAGTATTCTTCTACGTCATGCATGCTCCGTCATTTTTACTATCCTTTACTTAGAGTATCCGATGTATTAGTATTATCTATGCCTTAGAGTCACTTTACTGTTTTCGTTGTACAAAATTCTTTCGGAACGCAAACACTGACCAATTACATAATACGACCTCTTGTCTCACTTTTGACTCACTTCAAAAGCACGTCGCTACACATCTTACAAGTTCTGCAAACATTCATAAACAGTTTTTTGTTCCGCTATGGTGTAAAAGGATTTAAAGGATTTATGCTAATGTTTACGAAAGATGTTACAAGTGAATGATGATTACATTAGACACTTTTGCATAATTACTCACAATGACTTCAGTGCATGATTAATTAAGGTAGAAATCTATTTAAATACTTGGAATGTTTATTGCATTGTTTCGTCTGTCAAGTATTTCTTCTTTTTTAGTAGGTATGTTAAAATCAAAATCATTATTGTTAATTTTTTTAATTTTTTTTTGCTACTCTATTTTTAGCATCATCCACTTTGCCCGGGTTTTAATTTTTTTAAACGTTTGCAAAAATATAACGCTAACAGCAGTAACAGCTACTTATTTGACAATTAGGTGACAACAAAGGTGTTTCCAAATGAATAAATGTCGTATTTCTATTGTTTTCAAAAACTACAAACGCTCAGTTCGGAACAGTTCGACGTTATCATTAAACATTGTAACAGTAATTGTGTTATGTAAGATATACGGCTATTCGTTACCCGTGTCTTTCTGGTTTGTTACCTGGCGTGATGTAACTTAATAGGATCGGTATGTACGCGAATGGTCCGTGCCTTTTTTTTTTAGAATCACATAATTGTTTGTATACCTTACAAACAATCGTGTCTTTAAAGCGGTAATGTTTGTGTTTGAAAATTATGGATTTGGTTTTTTCGTTATATATGAGGCGAAACGGGATGGCTCTATTCATAAATAGTGTTGAAAACTAAGATCGTATCATCGGCAGTTCTGATTTTAATGCTTTTTTGATACATGTTGCTTGTTTGGTTAGAAATAGTTTCTTAATTTCTTCTTGTTGTCATCAATTTATTATTCCGGATATGAGTTAGTTTACACACATAATATCTGTAGGTTTAGCTCTTCAGATAAAATTAACATTTGCCATAGGCACTGAGGTTGTACCTACAATAAATGCTTTAGATACTGAGATATTTACTTCTTCAGGAATCAGTTGATTCGATGTACATAAGTACTAGCGATGGCTTGGAGTAGTCTTGTCATCATCAACAGACATACGGGGAAGCGGATGGCTCTCACCCTTAAACATAATTATGTAATGACATGTTTATAATTTTAAACTGTCATGGTTACACACATTAGAAAACTGAAACTCACAGTCCTACAGTTCACCCGTGATCATGGCGCTTGCAACAGTGCCGAAATATCGGGAGCTCATTAAAACAAAACAACATGGTAAATATCCCGGACAGTTTCAGTTTTCTAATGACATGTTTACCTTCATGTTTTTTAAAGAAACTATAGAATTTATGATATACATGGTGTCCCAAAAAAAAGTGTGAAGCGAAAGTCCTGAGATAGAACACCCCGTGGGGCATCCGAAAGACCCACATATATGTTCCGCGATTTTTTATAGTTTTCGATATATGATTTTTCTAAACTTAATATATAATTTAAGTTAACATACCGTCTAAGTGGGCGGGGTACTTATGCGGAGCGAAGCCGGAAGGCGCGGGGGCGGAAGGGGCTGTGTAATAGTGGGCGGGGGCGGTGGGGGCGCCGTACCCGCTCGGGGGCCCGTACTCAACATGCGCGGGCGGGGGCCCGTACACGGGGGTCGCTGGAAAGTGAAAAAAAATATTATCAGTCAATGTTGGCATTGGCTAGCTAGGTGTCGAAAATGCTTAGCGAAAATACTTAGCTTTTACCGGGCAGAGGGATATAGAGGTATACAGGGTGTAACAGGAGGGTGGATCATCGTAAGTCAATCGAAGGGGGACTTCAATACCTATCGATATAACCCCCATGTATGTTCAGCGATTTTCAATAGTTCCAAAGTTATTGAGATTTTTGTGAAATTTTTGTAAGAAGCCGGAATTCAGTATAAAAGTCTTCACTGTAGCTTAACTACTGGACCTGCTTGCATGATTTTTTTTCTAGAAATAGTTCAATAGTGGGTCTGCATAATTACGATACCGATTTGAGTCATAACCCTATCGTATTGAGTAAAAAATAATTCTTCACAAAGTTTTACGAATCGAATTGTGTCTACCAACTTTCAAAGCCTCCAGTGAAAAAAAAGTGCCTGTGTTTTTTTCTAGAACTTATTTTAAAAACTACCTACATTCATGGATAGTATACCCTGAAAATTTCATACCGCTACTGCCAGAGCATCAAAACGAAAATTGAACGCGAATGGCACAGGTGCCATAAATCAGTGTTTTTATTTTTCATGTAAAACTTTAATTTAAAAAATAAATCGATATGTTTCAGCAAATTTATGCTATGTTAGTAACATTAGTAGCAGTAATTTTACAGAATTGCAAATTAAAGGGGTGAAAATCAAACAAAGAAAATTTACATAATTTTTGTTAATTATTTTTTTACAGTAAGTGTTCATAATGGGCACCATTATTGGCTATGCATAAACGAGTACGACACCTTTTTACAAAGGTTTTTCGGATGTTGCAAAATGCTACTACTACATTTTGCCTGGTCACAATTTGGGCCCCTGAAAAATATTACAAAAAAGAAGCATTCCACAACCTCCAAAAAGCTTTTTAAGAAGGTCTAAGCTATGCATAGCCAATAATAATGCCCATTATGAACACTTACTATAAAAAAAATTATTAACAAAAATTATGTAAATTTTCTTTGTTTGATTTTCACCCCTTCAATTTGCAATTCTGTAAAATTACTGCTACTTATGTTACTAACATAGCATAAATTTGCTGAAACATATCGATTTATTTTTTAAATTAAAGTTTTACATGAAAAATAAAAACACTGATTTATGGCACCTGTGCCATTCGCGTTCAATTTTCGTTATGATGCTCTGGCAGTAGCGGTATGAAATTTTCAGGGTATACTATCCATGAATGTAGGTAGTTTTTAAAATAAGTTCTAGAAAAAAAACACAGGCACTTTTTTTTCACTGGAGGCTTTGAAAGTTGGTAGACACAATTCGATTCGTGAAACTTTTGTGAAGAATTATTTTTTTACTCCAATATGATAGGGTTATGACTCAAATTGGTATCGTAATTATAAAGACCCACTATTGAACTACTTCTAGAAAAAAAATCATACAAGCAGGTCCAGTAGTTAAGCTACAGTGAAGACTATTATACTGAATTCCGGCTTCTTACAAAAATTTCACAAAAATCTCAATAACTTTGGAACTATTGAAAATCGCTGAACATATATGGGGGTTACATCGATAGGTATTGAAGTCCCCCATCGATTGACTTACGATGATCCACCCCTCCTGTTACACCCTGTATACCCACCGAATTATGGACCTTACTCACTTGTAAAAGGTTCAAAAACAATGAAAATGTTCAATAGGTTATGTCCTTTAAGGGGTTAAATAAAAGCTTTTTACATAAAGAAAAAACATGAATTGCAATAAGTTTGGCTAAAGATATATAGTTTTGTTTGGTTGAGGTGTTAATTGATATTATGATTGTGAGTCTATTACCTTTCGTTACCAATTAGTTATGTACTTATCTTATCTAATTGTATTCGTGTCGGTCAGGCAATTTCCGTTTTAGTCCTTCCTTCACCTTCAACTCTTTCCACGTAATGACATTAACTTTTTTTAATATCTAAGTATAAACTGAAAATTTGCTAACACGATTAAAATGTAAGATATTAGACTTCCGCGTTCCATTACACTAAATATTAGTCTTTATGTGTAATCCATTTGAAACGTTGGGCATTTAGCTATGTATTTACTTCTCCTAATATCGCCAGTAGATCCATAAAGACTAATAATATATTTACGATTAAAATGTATTGAACACAAAAGGGTGTTAGGTAATAATTAGACAAATGAAAGTTGTATACGTTGATATTTGATTAGCTTTATACATACATTTTGATAAGATCTACAAGTTCTTATCGTTTGATTCAAAACAATACTTTTCCAATATGGCTTGCGAAACAAATGATAGTTGGGTAAGTATGGTCAGGTCAAACCTATATGTTTATGAACACAATAGCAAAATAATTATCGTATTGTAAAAGGTTATCGATTAATTGTTTATCAGAGCATACAATATTAATTTATTTACAGGTCAATGCCTTCAAAAGTTTAATATGAATAGAGTTAATGACCTACGAAGACCTACATACCATATTGCGAAGTTATGTTACTTTTGCATTTAGTACCTCTTTAGAAATAAATCAATCAATTTTTACGGATTGAACTCGCGTGTATTATTATTAATTAATCATATTATTTAGAGACCATTTATGTTTAGAATAACAATACACGCGAGTTTGATCCGTAAAATTAGCATACGCGTAATAATCTATACTAATAATAAATCTGTAAGGGTCGGTCATGGAGTAAATTAGTTTGTTTTCAGAGATATTGTGTTTATAGGCTCAATATATGATACTGATACTAATTTCACGATTTTTAGAATTTTTTTCTGTATGTGTGTATGTATGTATGTTCCTCCATAACTCTTAAACCAATTACCCGTATTTGATGAGATTTGGTATAAAAACACATAGACATCTGGGACACAGGATAGGCTATTTAAATTCTAGCACCAACGCGAACGGAGTCGCGGGCACAGCTAGTAGACAATAAAAAAATAATATTTCTATTTAGTACCCTTTCTTATATTATTGGATACTTTCATACAAATACTATGGAAGTATGGGAACTAACTTCTTCGAATTATAAAAACACATTTAAATCTTTTATTCGCGTCGTCCGTCCATATGTCGTTGCGTGCCAGATTATGTTAAAAATAACTTAACACTTAAAAACATTAACCTACCATATAATGTTACTGTGTCTGTGTTTGAGTGCAGATTATTGTGATAACAATAGTATTATGCTTAAAACAATAAAATTATTACAGACATTTAAATTTTGTAGCTATAAAGCTGGTCAAGGTGAGGTATAAAGATGGAATTATAGTTTTTGGTACATGATCATGCATTCGTTGGTTAAAGTGCACTACGCAGACAATATGAATATGTTAATATGTTTAATGTCGACATAAAAGTGTGATTACAATCTAACCTTAGAACACAAGTTAAAAAAAATAAAAATTCAACTCACAGTGCGGCTTCTTCGGACTCAACGCTGCTGAGCTGACGATCTTCTTTCCAAGGTTGCTGACCGCGTCACCCTTGACCGCTATGACCTTCCCGAGGGTTGTGGCCAACGCTCCACCTCCTTTGATGAGCTGGCCCTTCAGGATAGTCACTCCGCCCGTTATAGCCTTCACTGCTTGGAAGAGCGTGTAGAGGATGGACTTCTTTAGGCCCCAGTAGTCTACCTTTTCTTCTTGCTAGAAGGTAATGTGGATGATTAATGTTATAGATGATAGATGATGTGAGAAGTGTAACATAACACACACAGCAGGTAATACTATCAGGTATAGTGATAATGCTATCTCTGAGGTAACACCAACCAGGATCACATTAGAACTTTTATATCCGTAAAAGTCCAAACTTGACAATTTGGGTTTTCTAAACCTAACGTCACAAAATAGAATAAAAAAAATGTCTCAAGGATGTATTATTTAAAATATTCAGTATCATATTTATTAAAAAACAGTTTTCATCGTGGCCAAAATTAGTCACAGATCGAATCAGAAGACACGCTAAAAGTAGAATCACATTAATATAAGTTTTTAGAAATGGCGTATAAAATGTAATGTAAGTTCTAGACAGGAAGAGCAACTTCCTAACTTTGTTTCAATACTTTCTCAATATTCGCAGATGTTGAAACAAGTATGTAGGCAGCCTCAATAGGTACTTTAAACCGCCAACAGTAGGTCAGTCTAGTTTGAGGTTTACCACATAGTAGAATATTGTATATTAGCAGACATTCTAGAAAAGGATTTGCTTGAAATACATAAGCCTTCTATAAAAGTAAATAGGCACAATGCACCTATTTATTCAGTAACAGAATTTAACTGTTTGACGGAATCACTGGCTGAAATCTGAACAAGCAGTAATTGAATCATCCAATACTATTTCTTAAATCATCATTATAACTTTACGAAACTATCATTCCTCGAATCTAGTTCTCTAGTTCAGTAACATCATCAATCATAATTGAGCTCATCACTCAAATAAGACCTTTCATGACCAAATAGGTCAAATCTTAAAGAGAGGTCAAATCAAAAGTACCCGTAATCGACGAGCATGCATGAAGATGTTGATGGATTTGGACCAAGCGAAAGTAGTGTGCCAGGACCGTAGCACATGGCAGGAAGTGATCTCTGCCTACCCCTTTGGGAAATAATTGGTATGTATGTATGCATGTAACTGTTACGTCTTTCAGGACATCACACTGTCTCTTACCGGTTCGTAAGAATAACCTGGATGCTCTGAATGCCCAGACTTGCTGGAAGCAGAAGCGATGAGCGTAGCCGCCCCCGCGGAGGCCTGCCCCAGCAGACCCACTTTGCCCTGGAGGCCTGAAGAGGCTTTCGACACTATTGACGTGATGGCTTGAGCTGATGACCTCTTCGTTCTAGAAAGAAAGATTACGGTCAGTTAAGGGTTAACAGTCAATTTTGGGGAGGCCTATATCCAGCAGTGGACACGAATGCTGATGATGAAGGGTCAACAGTTAGTTGAAGTCATTGTTTCCCAATATTGTAGTGAAATAAATAAATTCATTCAAGATTTCAGCCATGACGGCCGATCTCAATTGAGATCAGCCAAGTACGCAAGACATATTATAGTGCATAAGTGTGCGCGCAAACACAAGTGCACTCTCTATTCCCTTACTCTCATAATTCGGTGAGACGGCAATCCGACATGACCGATGAGAGATCGGGCGCAGGACCACCGGCTTAACGTGCTTTCCGAGGCACGGGCGTTCAACCGCCAACTTCCTAACTCCGGGCTGAGTAATTTCATTACAGAAAAACTCACACAAATTTTGCCCGACCCCGGATTCGAACCGAGGACCTCTCGGTTCTAAAGTAGCACTTGCTACCAATAGACCAACGAGCCAGTGAGATTAAATAACAAAAATAAACAAATAAGAGTAGACACAATGTATAAATTCACCCAAAATCATGGTAATTATTGAAGTCCACATCTTTTCTATTTGATGAAGCTCCGCCCCAATGGAATTGCACCCTTAGGTGCTGTCATCCCTATGAAATGAAAATATTTATTCAGTATCTTTACAATACATACTTAACTAGTGGTTGGTTAATCCCTATGCCTCCAATATCTCTCCAACAGTGTTTCTCACCTCAATATCTCCTCTGCGGCCAGTCCCTCAGCCAACTTCTCGAGCTGCTGCGGCGACATCCGGCTGATGGCAGCCATATCGATGATGTCCAGTTGCAGCGGGTACGGCTGGGGCGCGGGCGCAGCCATCGCCGTCGCCAGGCACAATATGCTCAGCCAGAACTGCAAGAGAATGAGGTACGTTGAGTATCTTCATTGGCTGTATATAAGCAGGTTAAGGGTATGATTGGATCGATGGCACAGTGGTTAGTGACCTAGGTTCACTACCTACGGTTCCAAGAGTAGGGTTCGATTTCCACCCGGGACAATTAATATTTGTGTGACGAACATCGGTGTTTTTTCCGTGTCTCGGTGTGTTATTAAATATATGTATTTTTTATATGAATTCCGTACCCAAGGGGTGAGAATAAGACCCTGTTACAGATGATTCGCTGTGTGACTGTCTTTTACCAGGCTGTATATCTAAAGAACCGCTATAGCTAAACCTTTGAAAATATGTTCTTCTGTTGCCTGTATAATAAAAGAATTAAAATAATATTGTAGGAGAAATTAGAAAATTTTGGAACCCTTTAGAATAGAATAGAATAGAATAGAATAGGTTTATTTTGCATAAAACATGGTACATAATATCGTTAGTATACATAAAACATAGTTCAGCATGCTTTGTCACAAAAAATTTTGGTATAACATTTTACATACTAAAGTCCCGGTTATTACTATAAGTCACATTGTTTGTTCATACACGTCAATATCATAACTAAACTAAAATTAACAATTTTTTATAATAAAGATTGTTATTATGAATTAAATATATTATTTCAAGTTTGTATCAAGAATAATTAAAAAATCGTTTATCGTGTAGAAACATTTGTCAATTAACCATTTATTTAACATAATTTTAAATCTTTTAGGTAACTCCCTTATACAATTAGGTATCCTATTAAATACTTTAGTAGCCATCACATAACAGTTTCTACTAAAGAGTGTTGTTTTAATAATTGGCAGCTTAAGTCTGCTTGGGTTCCTTCTACTGTACATATTATTGCTGTCATACCTTTGAAAAAATATGGATATTTTTTAACAAAACAAGCAGTTTCAAATATATATGTTACCGGCCAAACTCTGATTTCAGGACAAACTAGTTTAGCCTAGGTTAAACTAGTTTATCCTAAGCCCGTTAGATAAACCGGTATAGCCTAGTCCAAACTAGTTTGTCCTAAGCCCGTTAGGATAAACCAGTTTAGACTAGGCCAAACTAGGTGATCTTGATATAGATACGCATTATCTAGGATAAACTGGTATGGCCTTTTCCAGACATTGTAATATGTCAAGAAAGTCAAAATAAATAGATTATCCAAATAAAATCCTTCGTAATTGGAAAAATTATAATTTTTATTATACTATAATCTTATTTCTTACTTCTTATAATGATTCGTCGTTAAGTTTTCATTCGTGCAATCATACTATATTTGGCAAGAAATAAATGTTTTTTTTTTGTATGTAAGCAATAATGTCTTAATTATTACAATTATTATGTCGTTAAAAATTATCCTTACTAATATTATAAACGTGAAAGTTTGTAAGTATGGATGTATGGATGTGTGGATGTATGGATGTATGTGTGGATGTTTGTTACTCTTTCACGCTCAAACTTCTGAACCGATTTTCATGAAATTTGGCATGCTGGTGGCTGGCACTCTGGAATAACATATAGGTGGTTCATTGGGGGGGGAGGGGTGAAAATTGTATGGGAGAATTTTTACGTGTTTGTCTATTGTTATAAAACTTGATATGGAGGTAGTTGGCACTCCGGAGACACCAGCGCAATTTTTTTTAATTTCATTCATTGGGGGGGGGGGGGTTAAAATTAGTATGGGAAAACTTTTACGTTTATAGATTTTTATAAAACGTGGTATGGAGGTAGCTGGCTATTTTAATACATCATTGCTACTTAAACCCATTAATACGCGGACAAAGTCGCGGGCGGCCGCTAGTGGATAATAAATGATAATACAAACAATCATACTTTAACAAATAATAATAAAAAGAAATAATATATGAGTATTATGTACCCCATAACTTCAAAAGTGAAAATGATCTGAACTGCGCCTATTATTTTTAAAGGGTGTAAACAAAACCTTAATCGAAAAACTTTAATCGATAAAAAACATGTCTAATAGTGAGTGATGAAGTCGTGAAGTGTTTTCTAACACAATGACCTCATATTAAAATAATTTCAACCCTTGAAAATCTTACAACCCTTGCAAACAACCCCTAAATTGAAAAAACACAAAAAAAATACATTAGTGTGTAAATATAGAGTAAGTAATGTTTTATATTTTCTATAATAATTTTCAAGTTTTAACCCCCTTTCAACCCCTTGCAACGCGATATTGCAAAATTCGCACGGGAACGGGAGTTATTGGGCAAAAACTTTTGGATGTAAAATCTCATAGTCCACGCGAACGAAGTCGCGGGCACAGATAGTTATGTATATTAATTATACACAATACAATAGTTTTGGGTCTCTGTATTATACTGCGTACTCTCACATTGCTCCAAATAATCACATGCCGAAATTTTCAGTTACGGAGTAGAGAAAAATAAAATATGTTTTTGACTATAACTTTAATTTTCATGCTATCACAATTTTTAAATTTAATTTTTGTAAACAGAAGGCCATACCGGTTTATCCTATCTTTATAAGAAACAAGAAATAAGATTATAGTATAATAAAAATTATTATTTTTCCTATTGCGGAGGATTTTATTTGGATAATCTATTTATTTTGACTTTCTTGACATATTACAATGTATGGAAAAGGCCATGCCAGTATATCCTAGATAATGCGTATCTATATCAAGATCAACTAGTTTGGCCTAGTCTAAACTGGTTTATCCTAACGGGCTTAGGACAAACTAGTTTGGACTAGGCTATACCGGTTTATCCTGACAGGCTTAGGACAAACTAGTTTGGCCTAGGCTAAACTAGTTTGTCCTGAAATCGGGTTTGGCCGGTAACATATATATACATGGTAGGGTTAATTGTTCTAGGTTTTTGAACGATGGTTTGCAAGAATCTGTTGGGTATAGTTTACACATTGCTCTTAAACATTTTTTTTGAATTTTAAATAAGGTTTCTATGTCACTACTGTTTCCCCATAAAACCACACCATAACGCAATACAGACACCACATAACCATGGTATGCCAGTAGGGCTATTTTCAGATCGTTTGTTTGACGAATCTTGTAAAGAACATATACAAATCGGTTAAGTTTTTTACATAGTTGTTCAATTTGTTGTTTCCACGAGCAATGAGCTAGAACATTGTTCTATTCTTACCGTGTTGTGCACAACTTCTATTTGAGGAGGTAAGGTTTTTATATTATGAAATTGCATGAATTTTGTCTTAGAGATATTTATATGTAGATTATTACAGCTAAGCCACTTGCCTACCTTGTCTACTGTATCGTTTATCTCATATTGGTAAGTACAAATGTCTTTACAAGTTACAATAATTGAAATGTCATCGGCAAATAGAATTGATTGATTATTAGTAATTTCAGGGAGATCATTTATATATATTAAAAATAATAGAGGGCCCAATATACTTCCCTGTGGGACTCCGTATGAGTTTAGTCTAATAGATGAATTATATTTCTTCACTTCTTTCGTAGCGGTTTCGAATCTAGCGAGTTGGACAAACTGGTGACGATCTTCTAAGTAGCTTTTAAGCCGTAAGCTTTAAAGCGCAGCCTCTTATTCCGTAACATTCCCATTCGTACATAATCGAACGCCTTCGTCATATCAAACAACACTACTGCCACAGGATTGCCTTTGTCTACATCTTCTGTTAGTTTTTTAATAAGTGAGAAAGTGGCTAGTGTTGTCGATTTATTCTTTTGGAACCCGTACTGGTTATTTTTGATGACACCATGCTTATCCAGAAATAAAGAGAGCCGTTTATACATAAGTTTTTCAAATAAAGTTTTATGCGCAAGTCCAACTCGCATTTGGCGTTTTTTGTACCTTTTGTCAGTCAACGTCTTGCAGAGAAGAAAATTGTCATACTAAAAGCTCCCGTGTTGATGAAATAAAAATGCTAACAATAAACAACAAAACGAAGAGTGTTATTGATGAAATAATAAAAAAAAAACAATACGTACAACAAGCAATAAATATAATTTATTCTTCAGTCCCACTGTTTAATATATTGACAATTTGTGGGTCAATGGTTTTATAAATAACAGTTCGCTTGCCAATTCAAGAATAAAATTATTTGCACTTTTTAGAATTAAATGCTAATATTAGTATGTACTTTAAAGTGGCGCAAATAATAGACACTACATCATTGTCGTACATATTTTCTTTGTTGATTTATTTTATGACTGCATACAATTTATTTTTTTCCATAAAATTGTTAGTCTCTACCTAAATAAATCACGTATTTTTACCCGACTACGGCAAAGCAAAAGGAGGGTTATGATTTTGACAGGCTATGTATGTATGTATGTATGTATGTATGTATGTATGTTCATCTGTTTCCACATAACTTCTAAATTGCTTGTCAGAATTCGACAAATGACATATCATTAGAAGCGTCTTAATTGTCCGCTGGTTATAGGCTATATAGGGTTTCACAAAATCTAATGTGGCGCCCACTAGCGGACAAAACATACAGAGTAAAAAAATAAAGTTAAGATAAATACGCCGTGTTTGGTATCATTGGAAAGCGCTTTACTTGTACATTTTAAATATATATATATTACTAGCATTTGCATGTGACTTTACGTATATTCATGGACTGATAAAATATAAAACATGTTGGTTCATCAATTTAACTTTTGATAATATTATGCGCCACAAATACACTTTAACACCAAAATAGTACAAATAATAAAAAGTTAAAAACTAAAACCCAACTACGACAAAAAACGACGCTGAAAAAGTATAAAACAAGACTTTTAGAACACTGAACTGAACAAAGTTGCTTATGTAGTTCACAATAATGTTGTTGACAATAATGTCATACAATACTATTTTGAAGTATGCAATATTTACTATGTAGAGATAAGTTTTCATGTTTGGAAAGGCGTAGTCACACGTTCCATACACAAGTACCTACCTACCGTAGCACTTTGACAACGTGTGACTGCGGTTTTCCAAACATGAAAACCTATCTCTACATAGTGAATATTGCATACTTCAAAATAGTATTGTATGACATTATTGTCAATTTTCAACATAAGCATTTTGGTAGAGTCTACTGTGTCCATTTACTTGGAACTACATAAGCAACTTTGTTCAGTTCAGTGTTCTAAAAGTCTTGTTTTATACTTTTTCAGCGTCGTTTTTTGTCGTAGTTGGGTTTTAGTTTTTAACCTTTTATTATTTGTACTATTTTGGTGTTAAAGTGTATTTGTGGCGCATAATATTATCAAAAGTTAAATTGATGAATGGTACTGCAGTGGTCTTATTCTGTTAAGTAGTAAAGAAGCTATGAACGAAAAGATGTGAACTATATGCAATCAGTCCATGAATATACGTAAAGTCACATGCAAATGCTAGTAATATATATATATTTAAAATGTACAAGTAAAGCGCTTTCCAATGATACCAAACACGGCGTATTTATCTTAACTTTATTTTTTTACTCTGTATGTTTTGTCCGCTAGTGGGCGCCACATTAGATTTTGTGAAACCCTATATAGCCTATAACCAGCGGACAATTAAGACGCTTCTAATGATATGTCATTTGTCGAATTCTGACAAGCAATTTAGAAGTTATGTGGAAACAGATGAACATACATACATACATACATACATACATACATACATAGCCTGTCAAAATCATAACCCTCCTTTTGCTTTGCCGTAGTCGGGTAAAAATAAATAAATATCACATTATATTGATCTGAAACAATAATTCCATGGTAAGTAAGTATATTTAACACTTTTGTTACAGATCATCAACAGAATCAACAGTGGATACATAAATAACTCGCCAAGACACGCTACCGCTGTTCGTCACACAAATATTTGTCCCGGGATTCGAACCCACGACTCTTGGAACCGTAGCTAGTGACCCAGGGTCACTAATCACTGCTCCGACGAACCAGTCAAAACCTAATTTTTATATTATTTATTTGGCCTTTTTTTAATATTATTTGTTTGACTAATTGTATTTGTTGTATATTTTAATATGTATTACTTTTGACATTATAACTTTGACTATTTGTATTAACTTTAGTTTGTAAGCGACTTGGATCTTCATCTGTAAGCTTGCAAATGTAACTGATGAATAAATAAATAAATAAAAAATTCAAGATGTCTCCAAATCAATTAGTAAGGAAACACGTTCGAACAAGGCGCGTTGGATGATCTCCGCGCAGCGCGCAGGCTCGCCTTGGCAGTGAAAAGCGAAAGTTGCGCGTGACGTCAGTTTCCGCCTGCGCACGCGCCGGTTTACTCAACGATTAATTTGTGTATTGTTCTGTTTATTGCCCGACTTTAACGAAAGGAGGATAATTGAAAACAATTTTAAATGTTTTTCTGCTTTTTGACTGCGGTGATTTATAGTATTGTTTTTTTTTTTGTAATTAATGAATTAAATAGTTACAAGTTTTTTTAGTTTAAAACTTGATATATCTATTGGATATTTGTTTTTACTTTCAAACGCATGTGACTTTTGAGGATTTATGCAAATAAAATAAACGATTAAGACATGATATTATTTTTAATTAGTTATTTCATATTTATCTTAATTTTCATATCTATACTAATATTATAAAGAGGAAAGATTTGTATTTTTGTATTTTTGTATGTTTGTAATGAATAAACTCAAAAACTACTGGACCGATTACAATATTTTTTTTCACCATTAGAAAGCTGCATTATTCTGAAGTAACATAGGCTATATTATATTGTTTTAAAAATTAGGGATCCTTACTAAAACTCCAATAATGTAACCCAAGGTGTAAAAAAATGTCCTGAAAAATTACTTACGTCGCATACGCTGCGAAAACTATTGATGATAGAATAAAATCATTTACTACGACTTTGCAGAACTCTCCATTATCTACAAAAAGTGTCGCGACAGCATATGTCTAAATATTATAGTTATGTCACAGTAAGCGGTTTTTTATTCTAAAAATTTAATTTATATATCGCCGCTTGAAAAGGCTCTTTATTTGTACATTGGTATTAATCTTTATCAAAATAAATTTCTTTATATTCAAGATGGCTTCAGTACCTTTAAATAACTTTTTGAATTATTCAATTCGGACATTTCTTTCGGAAGATATCACGAATTTAAAAATGCAAGTATTAGAATAAAGTCGCGTGGTTGCCACTTTGATTTTAACTTGAAGGAATTTCGAATTCGCTTTAAATTCGTTTCGTAGGTAAATGAGTACCTGATAATAAATATTATATTTTAATGTAATATTTTATATAGAGATAGAGGTATACCGAAGCGAAGCGAGGGCGGGTCGCTAGTCTATCTATAGATGGGGCGCGAAACGGCATTTAAGCAGGCCTTCAGGGTGAGTGCGACTGGCTTAATACTATGGTCTATTGTGCCTGTCGACCTGATATGTGGATCTCATTACCTCTTACCTTCAGGTGGAGTGAGGTTCTTGTTAGCCTATTATTCTTTTAAAAATAGATTATAATATAATATTCATTCACCGTACCAGGAACCTTATTGGGGTCAAATTCACCCATTACGACACAGAGGTTGTCAAAGCACAAACGCAGATTGTACAAGGTCTAAGGTTATATGCCTGGCAAGTGTCTTATTAGCATAGAAACGGATCGAGAAACAGCCGCCCCGCATGAACAACGCATCCGTGAATTTGTTTTACTAACGCAACTACACAGTGCGGTGGACACCAGTATGGTAATAATTATTTAATAATATTAAATGTAGTAGGATAAAACATCGTGAGGAAACCTGCACACCTATGATGAAATTCATAGGTTGTGTAGTCGACCAACCCGCACTTGGCCAGCGTGGTTCACTAAGGCCTGATCGCCCTAGTTTAAGGTAGGTCCGTGTCCTGTAATGGGGTCGTGTATAAGCTGATCGATGATGATGAAAACAAGGTTTAGGAAAAATATATTATATAGTAATATTATTATGTTGTTATCTCACGATCTTTTGTCACGCCTGTGCGATCCCAGATCAATAGTATCTAATGTTTTAAAGAGTATGGTGATGTGTCTTACCTTATGAGAAATGTTGAAATGTTCGGGACATCATCATCAGCCCATATACGATCCCACTGCTGGGGCACGGGCCTACCCTAAACTAGGGTGATATTTACTATACGTTGGGGACAGGTGCTGCGTTATTCTCGAGTCTATTATTTACCACAGGAACGCATTTCACACGATGTTTAGTTAAATACAGTCTCTATAAATTGAATTGCGCATTGTGCTGAGTACATATTTTATATTTCCTTTACTTGTTTATTTTACTGTAGCCCATAAAATTGGTTGAATAAGTGGCACTATCTCAATGAGCCAAAACTAAACCAAATATACATAATATAACTTGATAGCATAGGTACAGTCAGCCAAGAAAGTGGTCTACCACTTTTGGCAAAAAAATCTGCGAGATGTAACGATCGCTAAAGTTAATAAAAGTCACTGACATAATCTTATTGCCAGGGAAAATTGACATTGTTGTTTCATAACATTCAAACGAATCTCAACCGTAGGGTGGTAGACCACATTTTTGGCTGACTGTACATTAAAAGTTTTCTTCTTTGAAGATTTGGGATAGCTATCAATCAAAATTATTATAACAGACACTTGTTTTGTATTCGCATGCGGCACAAGTTGTGGTCGAGAAATAAAATTGTGATTGAGACAACCTTTTCAAATTCTTGTCACAGATATAAAAGTAACACATATACAAATGGAATCGAATATACAACTGTACTGTGTCTACCTTTAATGCTTTATTTTATTTTTTATCTTTTTTTTTCTTACAAATAAAAATATACTCAAATAAATAAACATAATATTGTCTATAATTTGCGCGAACACGAAACATTTGAAATAAAACTAATTTTAAAGATTAAATTCGTATGTGTATTGTTATTCTAATTATTATTTCGAGACCCAATTTGTGTAAAATAGTTTTATATCAAAATTATTTTTACTTCATATAAATAAACATGCCACGAAGCATATATAAATACTTACTAACATAAGTTTTGGTCCGAATGAAGGTTGTTATCATAAGTCAATGAACCGAATAAAAAAATAGTTTATTAGATAATATATAATTATAGTTTAGAGTATAAGCTTGGGGTAGGTCATATTCATTTCCTAAAAAGGAGTGTTAGACCACAAGTTTTATTCGTTTATGAGTAATACAAATTACAGAACATAAGATGGGAATAAAAATTAGTCATAGATACGGCATTGTAAGTTACGAGTCATCGGTATATAGGTAATTATATTTAATTGTAGTGAATCTTTGCGGTCGATTCGACTAAACCATTTACCTACTGTTAGAAGATTCTTCACGCACATAATCTCAAAATCATAGTCACTTTATTGTATCAGGGAATTGCTCGAAATTGCCTGTCTTTTATTTCTAAAGATTGTAACTATATTTGTTTCGTTGACTGTACTCGATTGATTGTACTCGTTGACTACACAAGTGTGGAAAGGAAATACGTCTTTAAAGGTAGTTGCGGGATCAAATTCATCCGGAAAGATACAATATACGTATAATCTAATATAATTTATAACAACATATAACCTAATTTGATGTATACGGGGACCTTCCATTATTTGAATTACAAATTTTTGTTTTGAATAGGTGTTAACACACTTGCAAAATTATTTACGATGCCTTAATAATTCAATTGCATGTTTTACTTCAAACAACATAAGCTTAGCGTAGTTACTACTTAATAATTGGCAGCTTGTGCTATTATTATTTTTATTTTATATTTATTTTATAAATAGCGTTATTTAGTTAAATTCCTTACATGTTTATCGCCACCAAAATTACTAGCTACTGCAACACACATTTTGTGGAACAAAATATCCTGGAATGGAACGACATATAATAGTAGAACTTGTGGGAATTTCCCAACCAGAACCAAATTTTCAACTTTACTCTTGAAAGCGAATAAGTCGTATAAATAAATAAAACGTTTAAATCTCTACCAAGCACTTGACCGAGTTTTTAATCGATATTTCGTGTTCGTTACGCACACTTGATTCGACGCTCAGTGGCGCGACCAAAAAGAAAGTGACAGTGTTCCTACGCCATTATGCGATATGATACAATCACGACCGAGTTAAATCATAGGAACAGCTTCATAGACGCTGGTTGACAATACGCGGCGATGATGATGAAATATTTTGTAGAAGAACATGCCAGTTCTTTTTTTTAATAGATCAATTTTGCAAAAATACTTTTTTGGTTTTTTAAAATTCATGCAAAATTAAAAGATACTACTATTTAAATGATAAATGCATGCCAAATCATTTGAAATACATCATATTTGTAAGCATCGTAAAATGAAGTTATGAAGCTGTCAATTATATCACAACTGAGGAAAATGAGCAATTTATTTTTTAATACTCTATTATTTGTCACATTTATGAACAAATCGGTTGGCTACAGTAGACAATTAAATTATAACCGTTACTAATTACATTGAATTATTGGTTTGTCGTACAATGCCATCAGCGCTTCAATATCAAGTGTGAATGTTACAAAAAAACTCTTTTCTCTTCTTGGGACTGGAATACAATTTAAATTATTGTGACGACATTGGATGGGAGCTAACGATGAGATATTCTACGCCAACACGGCATGCGTGACATAAAATCTTACTTTACATTCGTGAAATCTCATAATAATCTCATTCCTAAATACATTCTTATTATCTAACAAGTATAAAGATAATAATTTGAAAGTCTTTTGTATGTTCGTGTATTTTTACTAGTGCCAGCGACTTCGTCCGCATTTTTCCCGATTTTAGCACATCTTCTCTTGTTTCTTCACTCATATTGGTCGCATCGTGATGTGTCATAGCCTAAAGCCTTCCTCGATAAATTATCTGTCCAATAGAAAAACACTTTTTCAATTGAAACCAGAGTAGTTCCTGAGATTAGCACGTTCAAACAAACAATTTTTTCAGCTTTTTAATATTGGTATAGATTGGACAATAGAAAATAAAGATGTGTTTGTATCGAACAACCATAGTTTTGCCTTAAGGATGCAAAACTCGGTAAAAAATTATGTACTATTAGCTTAGACCCAGTCGACCATGATAAAGTCTCTATAGTAATGTATAATTTGGTTTGTGACAGTTTTTACGACGTTCAGCGGATGGCCGTTTTTAAAGATGGCTGCTGTGTCAACATGTTCATTTTGAAACGGCCCTTTAGCAATCCAATTGAAGCGATTATTAGCCGGTGTCAAAATAAATGTAAACGTTTCCTGAATGTTTCTAAATATTACAGCGTGTGTGGAAGTATGTTGGACGTGGTATTTTTAAACAAAAGGAAATGTGTTGAAACATAATTAACTTACGTTAGCGCCATGGGAAGGCAAAGCCATATTATTGTGGTCAATGCTTTGTTAAATATATTCTTAACTGCGAACTAAGAAATAAGTTCATGTCTTTAAAGTAACTAATATTAAGAAGATAGCCAATAAAAAAATAATATTAAGAGTCTTGCCCGTGACCACGAGCGCTGTAAAGAGCTCAAAACGTCGGGTCTCTAAATAATATGTTTAGACACGCGAGTTTAATCCGTAAAATAAGTTTTATTTCAAAAGATAGCCAAGTTATTATAACTCCATATCAATTTATCTTCACCTAATTTTCTCATAAAAATGATTCTGTAAAGATGATAGGAGAAAGAAAGCGACTTTTATCATTAGGCTACGCATACCATTACTTGACTGAATTACAGTCACGTGAGATACCAGTCTACGCGGGTGAATATGCATTATTGCATTATTACGTTTCATTGCGATGATATATCAGCAATGAGTAACCAGCGCTGTAGTGAAGACGAATCGTGCGCACGTCACAATATGACGTGTTTTAATATTTTGAGTGCCGTATGAGTAAACCGTACCTTAAGTGTGTCACTGTTAGTGAAAGTTCCCTCATAATACGAGCTAGGTATTGATGAAGTTGCTTACTGCTACCAATAATTTAGTTACAAATTAAAATTATCAATACCAATATTACCTTATTTGGTAATGACGCGGAGTAGAAAAGGAATGTACTTATTGGTTGCCATCACAAGCAAATTAATACATGTTTTTTCATAAATATATAACATTAGTTTAACCTATCACTAATCACCCATATCTTCAATATTCATCAATTACATACCTTTTATAAGGAAACAGTTCCTACAATTACAACAGTTTCGTATTTAGTATGCAAGGTGCAACTGAGTCTAGAACCAGCTTTTTGGGTATGATCAGAATACCATAAGCGAAAGTTAATGTCACACAAGATCCAATGAAAGTGACTTTTCTTGATGTCCGCTGTGGGCTAACGAGTCTGTCCTCATTTGTGACGTATTAAATGTCATTTGGCATCGGAAATGCGAATTTAACATCAATAGTGTAGAAACGAATTAGGACGATGTCGACATCATATTTGGATCTCACTACCGCTTACCATCAGGTGGAGTGAGGTCATCTTGTTAGCCTCTTTATAAAAAAAAATGCCACATATAATTTATGCGTTTGAGCTCTATTATGATAAAAACAATTAACAACATAAATCTTGGTATTACATCTTGGATCTCCAAACTTTTTACCGTAGAACAACTGAGTTGCGAGACCTTGGTTTTATTGACAAGTATTGTTTTTGATGAGATATACTCTTTTGAAAAACGGAATAAATTCAATTGCTCCACTGTTAACTTAAATGGACAATTGGATTTTTTGGGTTAAAAAAAAAGTAATAAACATCATTACACAATCTTACTGATCCATAATCTTTCTTACTTCCGAAAGCTTGGGAATTTCCTTCCACCATTGCTATTTATAATTGGTAGAATAATGCTTGCGTGTTGAGTAATTTTGCTGCGTGGATATTTTGGTTGCCCTCATCAACTTGATTATTTAAATAACAAACGCAATATAATTTATACTCAAAGCTCGCTTTTACAGAATATTATATAAACCATAAAAATAAGCTGTTTTGAATCGAAATATCAAATCTGCCAACACTAACCGCATGAAAGGTAAAAAATATTTTGTTTACAAGGAAGCGTCTAATTAGATGTCATTGACGCGAGTGCGGTGACCGAAGCCAGTTCTTCGAAATGGCGAGGACGGCTTTCTTTCCTCAGATTGAATGTAGAGGTCTGATCGTACTAATAGACCTCACTGGAGCATTCACCTCTTCAGCTTAATTCCAACTATGAAGAATCAGTAAGGTAACTGGCTAAATTAAAAATAATGTTAAGTAAGTTACTTTAGTTTAGTAAGTTTTGTTTATTAGCGAGGTTGGTCTATTGGTAGCAAGTGCTGCGTTAGGGTTAGGGGTTAGGGAGAGGTTCCCGGTACGAATCCAGGTTCGAATCCGGTGTCGGATTGCCGTCTCAACGAACTATGAGAGTAATCCCATACTTTCATTCGGGAACAGAGAGTTCACTTGGCGCAGTTTGCTGATCTCCATTGAAATTGGCCGCCATGGCCTAAATCGGTCGGACGGCTTATTATTATTATTAGCGAGGTATAGTTTGTTAACTCTAACTATTATTTTCTGGTAGGTTTCGTTTATTCCTCAGATATCAATGACTGAGATGAATGAGATTAACCAATTGCGCAGGACATAAGTACTTTAGTGCACAAGTGTGAGCGCAAACACATGTGCACTTTCTGATCCCTTAATCTCATTGATCGATCATAGATGACACAGCAACCAAACATAACCGATAAGAGACCAAGGTGTGGACCTGCGGCCTAATCATCATCATTCTCCTGTTCTTGTCCCACGCTAAATGGGGTCAGCGCAACATGTGTACCAGCGGCCTAATGTGCTTTTTTTTGCACATCTTGCATTTTAAAATTGTCTTAATTTCAATTGTTAGTCAATTATTTCGCTCAGATGATAGTGTAAAACATATCAAAAATATATTTTCACGAAAGAGTAATTTCTTATTATACATAGAGTTACTTCGCTGGAAATATTATCTTAACTGTGCTAAGCTAGGTAAACTTGGTTAAAAATAGACGATGTCTTATTACTTCGAAAGTAAGTACTCAACTTGTTTTAAAATTTTGAATTCTCAAGCGTAATCACATTTGATATAAGCACTATGTTTCTTATGCTTACTTACATGACGTGTTTTAATAACACATTTAGATTTTACCCTTAAGCTCTATTATTTTGATCGATGCAAAAAGTTTAATAGCTTTTATCACAATGACTGCCTGTCCCTATATGATTAGATCTTCAAAAATAAGCAAACGGATTTTGATGCGTTTTTGTTTTAGAAATATTTTTTTACAGAGAGATAACCTGAGGCGAAGTGAGCTGAACACTATTTTTCTTATATGTTCTAGATGTTACGCCACTGCTGAGTAATTACAGTTGAGCTAATTTCATATTTTACACAAATCTAGATATTTATTAATAAGTGGGTTCTTATAAATAATTATGAATCGATTGCATGATATATGTTACCGTTTCAGACGTTGGAAACCGGATACTTGGTATCTTGTGCGTTTACTGTATTATCTAATACCTACGGCACTTACGGTGGTTTTTAGGGCGTAAAATTGGTTCATTATAGTTTGTTATTGCTACCATAATCTTTTAACAAGATAATGAGTTAATTGCAGTGTGAAATCTGTGAAATTGCCAAGTTAAAATTGAATCGAGGTATAGTCAGAAGACTGAAGTCTAATATATACGTAAATATAAAGTTAACTGTCTCGTTGGTCTATTGGTAGCAAGTGTTGCGTTAGGACCGAGAGGTCCCCGGTTCGAGTCCGGGGTCGGGCAAAACTTGTGTGAGTTTTTCTGTAATGAAATTACTCAGCCCGGAGTTAGGAAGTTGGCGGTTGAAAGGTACGTCAAGCCGGTGGTCCTGCGCCCGATCTGTCATCGGTCATGTCGGATTGCCGTCTCACCGAATTATGAGAGTAAGGGAAGCAGTAGAGAGTGCACTTGTGTTTGCGCGCACACTTGTGCACTATAATATGTCCTGCGCACTTGGCTGATCTCGATTCAGATCGGCCGCCATGGCTGAAATCGGTCAGACGCCTTAAATATAAAATATACTTCCGATGCTGTATGTATCCACAACCATAAGGCTGATTTTAGAGTCGCTGACGGCACGCTGATCTTCGGTGCCGATAGATTTTTGTATGGGCCTTGGCACCGACCAGTCAGCGTTACCTACTTGAAAACGGTCCCTATATCTCTATGCATACTGGACCTTCAGCGCTGACGGTCAGCCTGACTCTAAAATCAGCCTACCCCGGGTTATGGCAACTATATGGAGAATATGCAATGCACTCTATGTTCCATCTTATAGTTCTGTAAGACGGCAATCCAACATTACCGTTTAGAGAGCGGGCGCAGGACCACTGGCTTAACGTGTTTTCCGACTCACGGGCATCTTCAACCTGCCTGACTGAACGACTGTTAATTTTTCTTAAAGAAATACTCACATAACTTAAGGCCAATTCCTGTGAGTTGGCCTAATGCAATGCAATAATAGATCTGGTCTGTTTTTAACTGTTTTTAACTGTGGTTAAAACAGTTTTTGTCAGATGTAAGCATATCGCGTGTTTGAGCTAAAGGAGTAGAATTCCAAACATACAGTATCTTACCTAAGCACACAACAAGTTGAAGTGTCATAGACACCACAGGTACTTTTACATTTTACGTAACACCAACACTTACTGAACCGTCCCAACACCCTTACTGCCCATTGCCGGTATGAAATAACAAATGTTTGTCTAATCATAACAATTTCCGCGCCACTTTCCACCACTTGTCAATGTCAGCTGATGGTTGTAATCCATCGAAGTGCCCTGCACGGTCAGAAAGCAAGACGAGTCGCACTTTCGATCATATGTCGTTGACCTATGACTATGACGTCACTAATAAGAAGGTAGCAGGTCCGATAAAGTTGGCAACGCTTGCTGGACTAACCCATTTAGGTGTTTGAAGCAGACTGAATGAAATGGAGCCTGATAAGCATTTGAGGTCATAGTTAAATGGATTTTTGAGTTTGACTTCTCCAAATGTAAAAAAAAATAGAGGTGACGGTTTTGTAATATTAAAATAACAACTTTTTACTAAATGGATATGTATGGTATGGTACCAAATCAATAACATAAACAGAATAAAAAAAATAATGTCTGTCTGCTTGTTCCCTTTAATCTCCGAAACGGCTGGACCAATTTCTATTCATATATTTTCTATTTTAATAAATCATTGCTTCCAAAACCATTTCCACGCGAAGTCCTGGGCGGCCGCTAATAAAAAGTTGATAAATAAAAAAGTAAATAAATTAAATTATATCAACTTGAGTCATGTAAACTGTAGTGTTTGAAGAACGTCACATTTAACAAAAGTAAGTTTTAGAAATCTTACTGTTCTACACAGTCGAGAATCGAAATTTAGCAATCAAGAGCTATTTAATAATAATATTAAGTAGGTATTTAACTTTACCATGAACAACTTAGTTGCAGCAAGTTGTTAAAAAGTAGACTCATCTCTGCAAGTTCCTCAAGGCAAGAACAGACAACATGATTTCACAATATCCCACTTGTTTTGACCCACTATCATTTGGGTTACAAATTATGCAAAACCCAAGTGAATCCAGTATATTCGTGGATCACCTTTTACTTTGAAGATACTAAGTCGAAAGTGAGAGGTAAGCAAATGGACCTTACATCTTGTGATGAAATAATTCCAATTAAGATTTAAAGACGCAACGGTTACCTAAGTTTCAAGATGATGACTGAAGAACCCGTGTTTAAGGCGTCTTAGGAAATATAAATCGTCTTCATAAAATTTTGCAGGTATTAAAGCTTATGATAGCAGTCTTTAGGTCTTGATATTCTACAAAATTGGTTCGGGTTAGATAATCAAACTTATGCAATAATTGAGTATGTAGTAAAAGGGGACTGGAATCCTGGTTCCAGATCAAACCCTGTCTTTATTTACTCTTACCATACTTCCTACAGGAGTTAGAATAAAGAGTTACAAGCCAAGAGTTAAGAAGACTTATTTTGTGACTAAGTACCCCTTGCCGAAGATAGCTTGTTTAGCTTTTAGTTCTGACCTGCTTTTCTACCTGCATCGGTCACTTTGAGTGATTTTAGGGAATATAAGAGAGCAGAATCTTGATAGTTTTACAAGAAACATGAGTACATTTAAAAGCAAGATTAAACTTTAAGTAAAATCAATAAGCGTTTATTTACGATTTATGTAACATCAGCTTTATTTATTCATGTTTTATTTAAAACAGCTATGTCGGATCAGTTAACTACTTCCGCTTCTGATACCTAGACTTGTGGTTACCTCTGTTCTCTAGTAATTACGTGAAAGTAAGTAGAACACGGCAGTTTTATAATATTTAATGACTATTTATACTATATACGAAATTTTTGCGTAAAATCGGTTAGCGTTACACAAAATTTTAGCTTCATAAATCAATAATGTTTTTAATTGATTCTGATAAAAAAATTAGCTATGTTTGGCATGATTGGGAATGCCCCAGCAAAATACTAAATTCAACTTAGTCGATTCTAAGGTTGTGTAAAGTCGGCTAACCCTCACTTGGCCAGTACGGCTGACTAAGGCCAGGGGGCCGGCCTATTACGACCTTTTAATTCCAGTAAGTTTAAAAATGGGTACCCTCTGATCGCCTTATTTCAGGTAGACTCGTGTCCCTCGGTGGGGAAATCTATGATGTAAATTAATAATGTCGGCGCCAGTGGTGTGTGGTCACTATAAAACCTTCATGGTTGGAATCGGTCTCAATTTAGTCGCCCACCCAATTGTGTCGCCTAGACCGGTCACATCCGCAAACTTGAAGGCACATCGCTAATTACACACCAGATTTGCCCAATCGGCCTGTTAACAAAACACATTGCAGAATCCTGATTTAATGACCACCTGTGGCCTGCAATCAGTCACTCAAACAGTCCAATGTTGATTGCTATAGCAGCCACGATTGTTAGCTACATACCACCCGCTTCGTTTGGCTTCCTTTGACTTTTTCATGATTTTCACGCTGGCTTAAGTGCTCGTTTGGTACTAAGTTTCTTGCGCCAGGGATCGTGGATTCGATTCCTACCTGGGACCAATATTTGTGGTTGTCGTGTCTGGGTTTGTTATGTATATTTTACTAGCGACCTGCCCGCGCTTCGCGTTAGACCAATTCTGATGAAATTATCGGTGTTTCTCTACTTAATTATGTTTGTATTTTTTAAACCTTCCTCTTTAATCAATCTACCTGTTCAAAAAGCCGCATGAAAATCTGTCGCGTACTTTTAAGGATTTAAGCATACAAATAGAGGAGAGACTATCTGGTAACAAACTAATCGCTACCCATTAGGTACTAATGAAAAAAAGACAGGTCAGTAGAAAATACATCGTTATGCTTTAATATGCAGTTAAGTATATCCAATCAAAAACATAACTGTGAAATGAGAGCCAAGTTCAATATTATGATAATTGCCTTGGTTGTTGACTTCAACGACAAAAGAAGTGAGATCTAAATGGGTGCCAAGTTCAATGGTCAACCCTGAAATTTATTTATAAGTAACACTATAACATACCTATCATATCTTCTTATAACATAAGATAATGTATGGTGGTAGCCTATGAAGGTCTGTCTTAGCTAGTTTCTATAAACCTACCAACGTATTATTATGTTCGCTCGCTAGTTTCTACCAACAATCCAAATTTTCGGAATTATAAAATAAATACCGACAAATACCAAACTAACCAAGACAACTAACTAGACTACTAACTAACTAACTAAAGAAAACTAGCCAAGACAGACCTTCATAGGCTACCACCATACATTATCTTATGTTATAAGAAGATATGATAGGTATGTTATAGTGTTACTTATAAATAAATTTCAGGGTTGACCATTGAACTTGGCACCCATTTAGATCTCACTTCTTTTGTCGTTGAAGTCAACAACCAAGGCAATTATCATAATATTGAACTTGGCTCTCATTTCACAGTTATGTTTTTGATTGGATATCATTACTTTTTGTAGAAAAGTATATATCATCGTAACGCCGTAGGTCCTTTGAAAAGGACAAATTCAAAACTAAAACTAGACTTTATAAATATAAAACAATTGAATCAGTCACTGTATTTTCCTACGTTTACGGGGTATAACCCTAAGTAATAAATATGAAAACCGACTATAAGTATTTAGTCTTAATTGTAAATAAGTAAGTATGTATACCTAAATATATACTTAGTGCTCTGCCTTCCCCGGTATACACCGTGAAATTTTAGTGGTTGTTTTCCCGCAGTAAAATGATTCTATCTTATTAGTACAAAAGATGTGTGCAGTTCTTTTTTGGTAAAATCAATAAATGCCGGTTTTACGAAAGGTTTAACCGTAACTCGAAAACACGTTCGAACCGCTATATGACTTAGGGTGTAGAGCTTCTTTAGCTTTAAGCATCGATTTCATGCGGCAAGCAGTACCTGAATACGTCACATCTTCAAAAACAACGATAGCTTCTCTCGTTTTCGAGTTGGAAAATTATTATTCTGAAAAATCGACAAAAAATGTTTTTTTTTTTCGAGAAATAATTTCCATGATTCAATAGTATTACTAAAGGCAAGTCGTTCTGCCACGGGAAAACAACCACTAAAATTTCACGGTGTATAGGCGTGATTAGGCACTAATTAGGTATTTATGTTAAGCGTTCATATTAGAACCTAACCGCAGCATGGTCTATTGTGCCTGTCGACCTCATATGTGGATCTCACTACCGCTATCAGGTGGAGTGAGGTCATCTTGTTAGCCTCTTATAAAAAAAAAAAACGTAATTATTAAAAAATTGCCAGTTTTTTATTTTTTCCTTTGTATTCATGTAATTACCTATCTGCATACCAAATTTTAACTCTCTAGGTCATTTGGAACTGGGTTAGAATTTTGATCTGTCAGTCAGTCAATGATAAAAATGAGGATTTTTGGACATTAATATCTAAATAACTGTTTGAGATAAGCTTATGAAATTTAGAACACATATTTATCTCGCAAGTCACAATATATGAGCCAAATTTGATACGTTTATGTGAAATAGTTTTTGATTTATGAGGGGTTCAAAAGTGGTTCCAAATGGTTCGTGTAATATTACACACGGTGCGGCTCGCCAGTTCTGTTTCTTGAACTTGGCTTGACACGCTACCGCGTGTCTAGATTATAAACCTTAGATCTTAATTTGAAGCTAGCGAAACTACAATACCGATTGCCGTGCGAACGATAAGTACGAGTATTGTCTGTATTTTATACTTTTTACGACTCTATTGTGCGTCTACCATGAGTGAAAATGGTACTTCTTAATGGACTTTTTCATTGCAGAGATTCAAGATCGATAGTGAACGTGTATTATTTTAAGACGAGGTTAAAACGTTGACTTTCAATAGTTAATCACAACATTCCATTATATTTGTAGTTAAAGAGATCTTTACCTTATCACAAGCTTTTTATTTTACTTGCAATTTATTTTTGTATGCTTGTTAGCTTTATAAATATAATTTATATTGGTATCTCGCATATATTATTGACCAATTGACCTGAATCTTTGTACACGCATTATATTTTTTTATGTTTCTTATAAATAGTTATAATTTATTACCTTCAAAGAGCTTGATTTAAGTTTTTCGTGTTCATTGATTGATAACTACTTAAGAAACTTAAGGAAAACATAATTACATCATTATTGATGATTTTATTCATTAGTTTGGCCTTCGTTAAATTTTAATAAACTACATTCATTAAGTACAGAGAAAGACGACTGGAATTAATTTTTTTTTCCGATTTCAGCCATGGCGGCCGTTCTCAATTGAGATCAGCCAAGTGCGCAGGACATATTATAGTGCACAAATGTGCGCGCAAACACAAGTGCACTCTCTATTCCCTTACTCTCATAATTCGGTGAGACGGCAATCCGACATGACCGATGAGAGATCGGGCACAGGACCACCGGCTTAACGTGCTTTCCGAGGCACGGGCATTCAACCCCCAACTTCCTAACTCCGGGCTGAGTAATTTCATCACAGAAAAACTCACACAAATTTTGCCCGTCACCGGATTCGAACCGGGGACCTCTCGGTCCTAACGCAGCGCTTGCTACCAGTAGACCAACAAGGCAGTAAATTCAGTTTAGAGCTCCCGTAAATGCGGTAACGTTCGGTAATACGGATATACTTAACTGCAAAAAATTTCATGTCTACCATGCCAATTGAAAGAAATGCTAAAATGAGGAATACATTTTAATGTATTGCACTAACCTAATAACATAGTCTATAAGTTACATTGTTACTAACTATTACTTACTAACTATCTATGGACATACTATGGTCTGAAAATAAATGATTTTTATTTTATTTTATTAGACTTTTATGTTTATGAATCGCCAAGTTTTCTGCCCGCAATGACGTCCAAATGAAGTCGTTCTGTGATGTTTGATCACTCTCTTATATCAACGTCGGTTTGTGTCCTTTCTCAGGCACTAGACAATCTGTGTAACAAATTTTATTGAAATCAGCTTAGTAATTTCGATGTGAAAGCGCGTCAGAAACATAACTAGAGCTTCTTACTTGTTTATGATATACGGATATTATTAATTTATTTGCAGCCAAAATCTTCAATCACCTAGTCATGCAAAAGATGTCACGAATGTCAATGGAACCGCGTAATTATCTTTTCTACAGATAGAAAAAAACATATAGATATTTATGACGGATAATAAAGTCGTTCAAAGAATATAGGTAATTACCTATGTTAAATTTTTATTTATACATCTCTTTGTAAGGCACTTTTTCAGTGTCGTTAATAAACCAGAGTCGTTTGCAATTAAAAACAGGAATCCTTTAATATTTAGCTGCTATTTAATTTATTTAACAGTTTAAAAAAAGGGGTAAAAGTCTAAAACGTTGGGTAATGGTTGGTATTTTTATTAACATTTTTTTTTATTTCTTAAAAAAAGTTTGCAATATCTTGGTAGAGTCTTTACTTTGAATTAAAGATTGTGTACAATATAATTCTATTAATTATGCATGTGTTTCTAACTGTTGGCTTTAAACCTAGAAATAGAGAACGTAGTTATGACATTTTTACTATTCTATACCGTACTATATTTACGAATTTCATTGGAGATTCAAGATTCGACTCTGTGATTAATATAAATACTTGTGTACTTCTAGTAGGTATGTACTTGTTTATGTATGCTAATAAAGGAGGTGGGTAGCATTTACCCTGCCTGTCTGTGTGACGTGAATTTACGCAACGCAGAACTTTTACATTGAAACCAAACAGGATCCAGAAACATGCCATTACAAGAAAAGTGCGATTCCGATCGTGACCGCTCTCCGACTATAGTAATTATAATCTCGGAAACCCGTCTACCGCTTTTACTTACGTGCAAATTATAACCATTTCCTTAGAAAAACTATTGTAAAACATTTCCGAGACGCGGCGAAACCGCGAGAGTACTAATGAATAGATAGTTAAAAATTATTAGCTCCATACCTTCATATTACGTATGCTCGTCATCCTTTTCAAGAGAAAGTCACTTATCACCTTCTGTCACCACACACAACACTGAGCAAGACAGAGACGGATGTATAACACCTGTGTCGTCACTGAGTTCCCGTTTCGAAAGGGGTCGGTTACGTAAAAAATGGCGCCAAAAGAGCTGTCAAACTGACAGTTTAAAGTTGTGACGCGTGCGTATGCACCGATCGCTAGCCGAGTTCACTCTCACCAGCGGCCGGCTGTTGACTTTACTTTTTATTTTGCTTGCAATCCCCCCTCTGGCGATTGTATTATCGCATAACATCAGACGTTATCAAAACAAAATTTGACACGATTGTCGGGTGGGTTACTTTTAATTTGTATTTAATTGGCGCAAATAAACACTCGGATGTTATTAGCTAAACTATTACGCGAGCGCTTTTATAATGACATTAATCATTTTTACACACAGTAGTTCCTTTTCTATTAGATTGTTATTGGGCCTAGTACCTACGGGTAAAAACGGGACACTATTACTGAGACTTGGCAGTCCGTTTGTCCATCCGTCTGTCACCAGGCTGTATATCAAAAACGACAAGAGCCTGACAGTTAAAATTCTCGCAGAAAACGTATTTCGTTATTCTAGCTATAAAAAAAAATACTGAAAATAAAACAAAAATTTTTTGAGGAGTCCTATATACAACAAACGTGATTTTTAAAATATTGGTGCGGCCGGTTGGCCGGTTTTTTCCATATACGTATAATATTTTGATTAATCAATCATATAAATGTCCCTGTTATGCAATATTCAAACTATAACTCCTGATCTTTCTAATTGAGGAGTATTACATGAAAACGTATAGAACAAAGTTTGTATGTCTCAATATATGCCTAAGTATAATGTATCCTTAAAACTAAGCATCGGATTTGTTTGCGGTTTTTATAGGTCATGGTTGTGATACAAGAGGAAGGCTTATTTATGGTTAATTAACCCAAAGCTAAGCGAGTGCGGATAACTAGTTTGTAATAATAAACAATTTTAATAATAGTAATGTTCAAATAAATATTTTTTAAATATATCCAACCCGTACTGTACTCAGCCCCACATATAACATATTAATATAAAATAAATGTTACAAGGATTTATGAAACCTTGAAATATCTATACCAAGTTTCCAAATATCTAAAAAACAAAGACTGATATTTAATTGATATAATTACAATTATTGACCTGTAATAATTAATCTAAATTTTGTTTTAAACATTAATATTCTGTCTGTTATTTTTTAACTGATTGAAATTGAGTTTCGGTATTATTATGAATAATCGATATACTTATCTTAAAAATAAAAATGAATTGTTATTCTTTAGTCTGACTAAAACTCGAGAACGCCCGGACCGATTTGGGTAATTTTGGTTTTAAAATGTTCGTCGTAGTCCAGGGAAGGTTTCAATGAGAAAATATAGAAATTCGCCGGCACCACTAGTTTACCATAATAATTTATTCATGCCCCTATAGTCCCTGTTGTATTAGGTTAACTTCATAGTTTAAGGTAGGTACCCAGTAATTTATTATGAAATTTGACCATGAAGAAAATTACTAAACGTGCAAAACTAACAACTTCTCATGCCTAATTTGATGGTGACACTTTTCGAAAGGCAGAACCAAAACAATCATATTATGCACAATATGACTGGCTCGGTGGAACAGTGGTTAGTGACCCTGACTGGCGGTTCCATGAGTCGTGGGTTCGATTCTTACTCGGAACAAATATTTGTGTGATGAACATTGGTGTTTGTTCCGTGTCTGGGTGTGATTATGTATTTAAGTATGTATTTAAAAATATATATTTATGTATATCAGTCTCTGACGCCCATAGTACAAGCTCTGCTTAGTTTGGGGTCAGATGACCGTGTGTGAAAATGACCCAGACATTTATTATTATTATTTAATCATAACAGTGTGTGTTTGTGTGTGTGTGTGTGTGTGTCGGTAGTACACTATAAAGATAATAAAAGTATTATTTTAACGGTGGCATTATTTTACTCTCCATAACATCGGTTTGATGGTATAAGATTTGGCAGAATGATTCGAACATTTAAGAGATTTATCTACATGTTCAACAGTCTAACTATTGTCTATTTATTATTCTGTTAATATAAATAAATATAATTAATCTTCTGCTTATGTTGCATGCATTAGCAAAATATTTGTGTAAATGATTTTTCAATTAATTTCTTGTCAGCTTCTTCTTCAGACATCATCTCTGACAACTACTTACACATACCTACATATGTCCTCACTGCTACAAGGTGATCAGTAGCGCTACCATGAGTTTAAAAGTTACGGACTCGATATCGCCTAAATATGTCTATGAAAAACTTGTACAGCGCCCCTGGTGGTTACGCTAAGAACTAAAATCGGTCGTATGAAAAAAAAAACTCGATAGGTTTTTAACGTACGTAAGTTTTCGATAGCAAACTCATGGTACCGCTACAGGCCTTAGTCAACCACGCTGGCCAAGTGCGGGTCGGTCAACCACACAACCTTAGAATTAAAAAGAAGCTTCCATGGCCGAGTTTTAAGGTTTTACTTGCCATGCGAGAGGTCGCCAGTTCAAACCCCGCTGCGTACCACAGTGTTTTCAAATTTGAAATGCATATTTACGATTATTCGATGCTTTAATGTTACAGGAAAACATCTTGAGGAAACTTGCACATCTACGAAGAAATTACATCCGTGCCATCAATATATTATAATATTATATTTTTTAACACTTTTGCAAAGTCTAAGAGCTAGTCATCATAAATTAAGGTGAAAGTAATTCATAGCTACTGGAAGTCCTGCCGCAAGCGGATTTAAAATACAGGCGAGTCGTTTCAATTTCTCAACGCGGTCACATTGCGACCCGCGGTTATCCAATCGCGTGCATCCTCTTCCCACTCCGCTCCTGCGCAAACGCAAGAGGAAAATCCTGTTGCCTTATTGGTTAGGGGGTGTATTCGAAATTCAAACGGGCAACTTTTTTATATTGTAACGTTATTGCAATATTATGTCGGGCAACCCAATGTTCTTTCACTTTTTTTATTTTATTACAGAGCGAGTTAATGGTTGCCAGAGATCATTCGATTCGCATATCGGGATTTATTTAAGTTCGTTTCTTCTTAATTTAAAAAGAAACATAATATACTCGTCGACTTTTTAACTAATAGGTCGGATACAATTTCTAGATCCAGCATGATTCAAAACTATGTTTTAATCTGCTCTAGAAAAGAGATATCGAAGTGCATTTTTATGTTTCTTACCACTACCTCTTTATAGTTCAAAAGATCTATTTACAATTGTATGGTAGGACGCCAGTTATTGACAAGTACCTTTGTATCTAAGGCGCAACTTTTAAAGCTTTCAGACCCAAATCGTCCATGTGTACTTTCCCTTCATAGCTCATCCATCCTTTTGCAATATTACAACTCGGGTATTGCTCTAACTTCATAATATGAGTAATAATATAATACAGTCCTGTATGTCCTAGCATAGCAACAGATAGCAATAAACCGCATCAAATATTTCCCGTCATAAATCCCCGTTCCGCGGTTTCAATTTATGAAACATGTAATGCGACACTTATCTTACCTTATTGCACGCCTATGACGTTTATTAGACAGTTGTATGACGCCAATGTTGACAGAAACCATGCAATCGACATAATGTTCACAATTTAGTACGGAAACAGTGCGTGTATACGGAAAAAAGATGTAACACCATCACACTTCAATTTACACCTTTTCCTCTAACTTTAAGGTTGAAAATGACGAAAAACTTTTACGCCATTGCAAAAAATGTCGTGGCAGGGCGGTTTTTTAGTACGCCTTTGTTGTTTTAATGACATAATTCGTATGGCACATTTGAACGCAATCATTTAAGTGCACTAATTAAACTGTGTTAATATTATTACTATCTTTATGAGGCCTTTCTTAATTATTGCTACATTACTTGAACTAGTGACATAGGTCGGTTGCAAAATTAATAGTGTGGCCCTTGGAGTATGTTGAAAATGTACTCGTAAGTGCTTGAGCCTAGAAAAACAAGAAGAGGTCAAGGAGACAGAGAAAATTCAAATTGAATTTAAATTAAAAAAAGTTTAAATCAATTTGAAAAATATAATCATAGTAAAGTAATACCTAAATATACAAATAATTGTATGTAGAAAAAAATAAATATAAATACAATTCTTGAATTGTTAGGTAACTACAACTTTTCGTTCTTGGTTCCAATCTTCTCTTCTTATCGTGTGGTTGATGAACAACCTGGTGTCAGAGTTTAAACCGCCCGTAGGCCTCTGACATGGCTTCACACACCGTTGAAAAATCTCTCAGGTGTGCTGGTTTCCTCACGATGTTTTCCTTCACCGTTAAAGCGCTGAATGATGGTACATATGAATTTCAAATTTGGAAAACACATTGGTACCTGGCGGGGTTTGAACTGGCGTCCTCTCGCATGGCAAGCAACGACCTTCAATGAAAAAACCCTAGTGCTTACAGCTAGACCACCGAATATTATGTATTGGGCTGGCCCCAAATTTAAAGATGACACAGTCTGCGACTAACCACACTCAAGTCGAGTTTAATATTCCTCTTACATAAGCAGTTTTAATATTGGGTAAATTCTTATTCATTGTCTTCGTGCATATTTTCCTTAACAATATTAGCTTAAACCGCTAACACGTCACTTGACTGTTGCTATGGTGGAACTGCCTACTAAGTCATCATTTTAATTCCTTTATTGCAAAACGGACGAGTGTCCATATTATTATTATCTTTGAGTAAAGACCCCAATTGTGGTTAGGCTGCTTCTATGTGACACCGCATACGATAATTTGTACATAGATACCTAAATATATGCTCCAATTGTGTTCGAAGAACCCAGTTCGGCATTGCAATTTAATACTAACTGTTTTTATAAAATCTTAATGTAAATTAATAGTGTACTAGCCCTCACTTCGCTTCGTTTATTTTATACAGAAAAAAAATTCCTATGAATCTTTCTATTTATTAAAAAACCGAATCAGAATCCGTTTCGCGACTTTGTTTTATTCTATGTAGTGATAATACAAAATATTTTTTTACATTTTTCAATAGGAAACAGTTAAAAAAATTCCATTTCCAAACTTTGTTAATAACCTATTGTACCTCATCATCATCATCATCAGCCCATTACAGTCCACTGCTGGACATAGGCCTCCCCAAATGCACGCCACTTCTCTCTATCCTCGGCAACTCGCATCCAGCTCCTACCAGCGGTCCTGCGCAGATGACGATCTGCGCAGGACGCCCGCAGGCCAGGTGGTGTGACGACACCACCTAACCTGCGGGCGTCCTACACTACGTTTGCCGAGACGCGGTATCCACTCCAGAACTCGTCTACCCCATCGGTCGTCAGTTCTACGGCTGATGTGGCCAGCCCACTGCCACTTCAGCTTGCTAATGCGATGAGCTATGTCGATGACTTTGGTTCTCTGACGGATCGCCTCATTTCTGATTCGATCCCGCAGAGAAACACCGAGCGTAGCTCTTTCCATAGGCCGCTGAGCGACTTTTAACTTGTGGACCAGCCGTGCCGTCAGTGTCCACGTTTCGGCTCCATACGTCATAACGGGTAGCCTACCTACCCATAAAATGTCCCATGATGATGTATTTAGGTAAATTATTTGGTATTAATTCAAAACTCAAATTGCTTACGTTTCCATAAAAATAGAAAAAACCTAAAATTACTAAAAGGTTTTCTGTGCAAAATAAGAGCTAATATTTTACGTATGTTAAAAATTATAAATTTTTCCTCGATCCTTGTACATTTGGTATTTTGCTCAGATCTTTATATCCTTCCGCCAGATAAGACTGAGTACTTTCTGTTTTACCAGTACTAAAAAAAAATCTCAAGTAGAAGGATATCCGTCTATTAAAACATGTCATCATTTAATTATGTAGTGGGTAATATTATTACCCAATGCCATGTTTTCCTATTAAGTAATTACATACAACTAAAGCTTCTTCTAAAGCAGTATCTGTGAGTAACATTATTGATACGTCACCATTAACAAGCATTCCCCGATTTTCTTACGTCATTGATCACTGTATTATGTTATAATTATGTGACGTCACTAAACAACGTAGTGAGCTTACGTCATTAATGATACGTTCAGAATTCTACATTGTGACACAACTTGTAAGATAAACGCATAATTATTACCTATTATGATTTGGAAAAATGAAATATTTGTTAACATACAATTTAGTAATGTTTGTTTTTTATTGCAACGTGAGCAAAATCAGTTTTCAATAAATACCAAAAAATAAACATATTATAAACATCATTATTTCAATTTATAATAGATCACTTTTGGGCAGGTAGGTAGGTACGATACTTTATTAACAAAGATTGGATATGAGATTGTTTTTACTGTTTCCTGGACAGAGGGCCTACCATGAGTTGGCTATCGAAAACTTACGTACGTTAAAAACCTATCGAGTTGTTTTTTTCATACGGCCGATTTTAGTTCTTCGCGTGGTTCCCCTGGTGGTTACCAGGGGCTGTACAAGTTTTTCATAGACCTATTTACGTAGGCGATATCGAGTGCGTAAGTTTTAAACTCATGGTAGCCCTACTGTACAAAAATATTATGTATCATCACTACATAAAATTAACATCATAAAATGCTACTGTTTGAAAATATTATGGTACTTTTGGTTATATATTGCAACACAAATGCCGATTCTTCGATGCAAGACATATAGGTACATACTTAGAAAATATATATTAAGAATTCCTACGACCTTTAAATCTGTTATGACAGGAATCTGTTTGTGTACCGTAATAAATAAATAGAATAGAATAAATAAATAAATCTTCATTAGAAAAATTATATAGATCTTAAAATATACATTACATTTAAAGTTCCGGGTAACAAGAATACTAAAAATAGTATAGATAAATATATAATGTTAGTCAATTCGTACAACATTTAGTACAGATGTTATGTTCCGCTTATGTATAGGAAAAGCCACTAAGGTAAAAATACATGACAATAAACCTTCTATTATCTATTATGGACAAAATTAACTTATTCTAGGAAAGTGATCTACAAAATGCCAACTACGACGAGTTATATAAATAACTTCAAATGTTATATCCCAACGATAGGTCTAAGGTCTTCCCCTACACCGCAACATTATATAGCACAAATTCGAAATAAATACAATAACCAATGGGGTTTTGATTATAGCAGATCGTGTTCTCTGCGTCGATGGCCGAGTGGTTAAGGTCGTTGCTTGCCATGCGAGAGGTCGCCAGTTCAAACCTCACCAGGTACCAATGTGTTTTTCAAATTTGAAATTCATATGTACCATCATTCGACGCTTTAACGGTGAAGGAAAACATCGCGAGACGACCTGCACACCTAAGAAGAAATTCTAAGGTTGTGTAGTCGACCAACCCGCACTTGGCCAGCGTGGTCGACTAAGGCCTTATCGCCCTAGTTTAGGGTAGGCCCGTGCCCCAGCAGTGGGGACGTATATGGGCTGATGAAGTGTATTCTCTGTTCTGATAAAGATTCTGTATTACATAAGGATAATGATGTCACATATAGGCCCGATTGTTTAAAAATTGTGAAAGCATGGAAGTGTTACAAATTGATCGTTAGCTATGAGTAAACAGGAAGCAGTATGTTATAAGTGCACGCTTTGTAAGACATAAAAGTGCCCTAATTAAGACATCTTGTGATATACATAGTTACCCTCCCCCGTTACCAGCCTCGTTGGTCTATTGGTAGCAAGCGTAAGAAACTAGAGGTCCCCGGTTCGAGTCCGGGGTCGGGAATAATTTATGTGAGTTTTTCTGTTAAGGAATTAATTACTGGAGTAAGTAAGTTGGTTGGTGCACGCCCGTGTCCCGGACAGCACGTTAGGTCAGTGGTCCTGCGCCCGATCTCTCATCGGTCCTGAGGGCCTACCATGAGTTGGCTATCGAAAACTTACGTACGTTAAAAACCTATCGAGTTGTTTTTACATACGGCCGATTTTAGTTCTTAGCGTAACCACCAGCCGGCGCTGTACATGTTTTTCATAGACATATTTACGTAGTCGATATCGAGCGCGTAAGTTTTAAACTCATGGTAGCCCCACAGTTCTATTGAACTATGAGAGTAAGGGAACAGAGAGTGCACTTGTGTTTGCGCGCATATTTGCATACTATATTTATGTCCTGCGCACTTGGCTGATCTTAATGAGATCGGCCGCCATGGCCGAAATCGGTAGGATGCCTAATTTGTGCAATAAACGCCTTCAAACAGGCGGAGTTGCAGGCGGCAAGTTACTGCATAAAGAAAAAAGAAGCTACTGGATATAACTATAGGTTGGGGACTATAAAATTGTATATGGGTATTACCCACTTTCGAATCTGCGCTCGCAAAGGGTTCCTCAAACGGATTCTCTTTAAAATCGTGAATCATTCGGTACAAATCTCCGGACACGTACATCCGTAGTTGTTTCAAATGATACGCACTATAGTATTTTATAATCTATGCTCTGTACCGGTACCATGAGTTGGCTATCGAAAACTTACGTACGTTAAAAACCTATCGAGTTGTTTTTTTTCATACGATCTTTTTAGTTCTTAGCGTAACCACCAGGCGGCGCTGTACAAGTTTTTCATAGACATATTTACGTAGGCGATATCGATTCCGTAACTTTTAAGCTCATGGTAGCGCTGCAGACGTTTGAACTCTTTACAGCGCTCGTGGTCACGGGCAAGACTAAAGATGAAATGAATCAAACTCGCTTGTTTAATCCGTTAAATTAGTTTTATTGTAAACTTAAGTTTATGAAGATATGCCTTATTCCGATTCCGTAACCAAAGTGTAAAAATGAGACCCATTTCTAGTGGGATGGGATTTTGTTCTGTTGTTGTAACAATAGTTACTACTAAAAAAATGACACTCTTTGTAATACCGAAGACCAAAAAAGAATAAGTATAGACTAGATTTCCTTAAATCCTAAAAACACTTTATAAATAAATAAATAAATCATAAATAAATAAATATTACACAACATCACGTACATTGATCTGATCCCGTGGTAAGTAGCTTAAGCACTTGTGTTACGGAAATCAGGATCAACAGTGGATACACAAATAAACTTAAATATATTTAATAATACACCCAGACACGGAACAAACACCGATGTTCGTCACACAAATATTTGTCCCGAGTGGGAATCGAACCCACGACTCTTGGAACCGTAGGTTTTGAACCTGAGTCACTAACCACTGTTCCACCGAGCCAGTCAAATATAAATAAAAAAATAATATAAATCAAGTATTAAAAAACATCGACCTACGGTCTTTTGTTTACGGGTGGATATGTTATCTATAATGTATTTCCCAAATATGAATATGCTTTTGTTTATAAAGATAAAGATAATTAGTGTGTGTGGACGATGAAGCAATTAATATGAAACTATTCATTTTGAGCTATAATTATCACTAGAAATACAAATGACACACGTGATTGGAGTCATTTAATTTATGATCATAAAAACATCAATGATTATTATGAATTAAAAAGAAAATAAATTATAAGTAGGAAAGCCCATATTGCTACAAGAAAGTCCCAATAATATTTACCCAAGATAGATAAACAACTCTAAAACAATAACAAAATCGCGGCGCTTGTAATGACGAAATAGTATTTAGGACTGTGCGAACGCTACAAGTTTGATAATTTTACGGATTAAACTCGCGTGCATTGTTATTCTAAACATAATATTCAGCGACACGACGTTTCGAATCTTTCGAGCTCCTGGTCACGGCTAAAGATAACAATAATATCTTAAAAATTCTGTGATAATATTTATTTATCAAGTGCTGTCTTGGATAGAGAGAGGTGGACAGGTTTAGGGGAGGCCTTTGCCCAGCAGTGAGACACAGGTTATTAAAAAAATCACTAACCGGCTATCCGGTTCCAATTGTGCTATTCTTGTTACATTCTATTGGAAGTGCTAATATGTACTTGGATGCTAAATTCCAGAATGAAATGACGTCGCGACTTCAACAATTGATAACCAGCTAACAGGAAAACGGGTATTACTATATAACATAGCGACCCTGACTTTACGCATCATTCGCCAAAACGTCTCACAAGTGTAGAGTCATCTAACTACATTAATTAGTGATCTTATATACCGTTTGGTGAATTCTTAGTTTAAAAAGTGTGTGTTTAAAATACTACTGCAATGGAGTCGACACTTTTTGCTTTGGTAATTATACTTTTAATTGAGTAATTGTTTTGCTTGGACTCTACCTATATGGGACCTAAATATCTAAATAAATATCTGGGACATTTCCACACACGGTCATCTGACCCCAAACTAAGCAGAGCTTGTACTATGGGCGTCAGATATTTATCCCCAGCGAACCCACGACTCTTGGAACCGCCAGCCAGGGTCACTAACCACTGTTCCACCGAGCCAGTCAGAACCTAGAATTTGATTTGATTTCCTGTCTCATAATTGCAATGATATAATAGTTTAATAAATTACTCACATCCCAAAAGAGAAAAGAGTTAAATCGGATCATCACTTAAATTATAAATTAAGGTCTATCCAATTTTTTTACATCATGGTTTTTGGCTTTGAATATCATGTTTTTGAATTAGACTTTTATCGATAGTAGACAAGATTTGACATGGACTTTCTTGACCCAATGTAAACAACTTTTAGTGTATTGAATTTCTCTCAAATTATTTTAACCTAGTTTTCATTCTTTTTTAGATCGCATGTGTTATGGTTTCGGCGGCCTACGGTAAGTGCTTGCATTTAATTAATTTTCTTATTTAAAATATCAACTCTTCTTCAAATTAATTGAACTAGCTGTAAGCAAAATATCTCATCATACATTCGCGAATTGTTGAATTATTCAGATAGCATGTTCACATTTTACAATTTCCCTAAAACATACCTTGAATAGGGACAAATACCCATGATAATCAAATTTTCCGTGATAACCCTTGGTGATATAAATTAATTCTCTGACCATAATTCATGTATTTATTTACAGGATTGTCAATAGAAATGCCTCAGGGCTGTGAAGGCAAGAGGTACTGCGACAAGAAACCAGATAATTTCCCTCAAAAGTTCTTTGATGATCATATTCAAGTAAGTTTATTTAATTAATAACATTACAATTTTGTATAGCGCAGTTGCAAGTTACTTCGGATTCAGATCAATATTTTTTGTAGACACTTATCAATCTTTGCTTCTAGGTATGTTATTTGCACTTCGTTCATTTCAAATACTCATTTTATTTTTTTTTCTTTTTCAGGAATATAATCTCTTTGTCCGAAACAACAGATACAAAGATGAGCCTCGTGAAGTAATCCATAATACCGACCCCTACAACTGCCATACTAAAGTTACGGTAAGTGAATATTTTATTTACTTTTACTAACCAGCCCATAACTCAAAAAGATTTGTCACATATTTTAGTCCATAGTCAGTTCTTTACAAACACTAACATTTTAATATTTTCGATAACTGATTAAAAAATAAAGGATATGCATTTACAACAGAACTATATTATGAACATTTTGACATATAGAGAACCCCTTAATTAATCGTAGATACCAACTTGTCAACTCCACTCAAGATCCTTGAGTGGAGCCCACGTACTGGAAAGCGCAGTGTGGGACGGCCACCTACCAGATGGACCGACGACCTGGTGAAAATCACTGGGTTTTGTTGGATGCAGGTGGCCGTAGCCGTAGACCGGTCGCGCTGGAAACTTTTAGAGGCCTATGCTCAGCAGTGGTCAGCAATAAGCTGAGATGATAATGATGACCAACTTGTGTCAAGATATCCCTATATAGATGCTACGAGAGCTTCAATTAATATTAAACATCTATTTTCAGATAATCCAGCCTTACGTGGTGAAGTCCAACACTACCAATAAGCTCGTTGTTCAATCAAGCTTTTTCCAGCAGTGGGTTCGGCAAACTGAATGCCTGTAAGTATACTGAATCAATATTTTCAATACTCTACTAACTATTCGTGATAATAATATTCAAAAGATAGGTGGTCAAAAGAAATGAAATAAATGAATATATTTATATATTTTTGAACTGTGCAATCCAATAGGTTTTCGTACTTAAGACAGTATCTATAAAAGTGAATTATTAAAAGGAACGTTTAATTTAAAAACTAAATAAGGTTATTCGTTAGGTCGCCTATGCAAGTAATACTAAAAAATCTTACTAAATTAGGGTCGGTTTCAATACTAATATTGTCTTGTTTCACAGAACCAACGGAGCGAGATGTTTCGAGAGCGTTATGAAGCCTTCTCTGACATCCGCCTGCACTCCCGTTGATGGAACCATCAAACTCTACCTATACGACCCTCTTCTGGACCGGTTTGAGCACGAACCAGTCACCTTCCCCATCTGCTGCGCTTGCAAAGTGAACAGCAGGATATAGAAGAAAGTTCGAGCAGATACCAAGAGATGGCGATGACTCACCATCTCCATACTAACATCATCTTTAGTATGAACGCCTATATCTTGCTATCAAAGTTACCGGCAATTGAATTTTAAATTTTTAGGAACACTCCTGAAGAATAATCCAGAAATTAACACAGATTTTCGTAGTGATTATATTTGTTAGTTGATCTTACACTGCCTGCAAATTTTCCAAGTACTTGTGAATTAATTAGAATTAAAACTCATGTCTTCCCACCGATATTTTTAAGCTCAAGTATTTGGTAAAGCTTATATTATTATAATGGTTAGAATATAATTATTTATCCTATTATAAGTTGGTATTTATGATCCATGTATTGATAATTTGAATGCTTTCATTTTGAAAATTAATATTGTATTATAATGTAAAATATTAAGAATGTTTGCTCAATGTGTAATTTGTAGAATAAGACTGCACAGACTGATGTTTATAGGTGAACTATTTTAATAGTGATTTAATTAAATAAAGACTTGTTTAAATAAAATCTTTTTGTTTATTTCTCGTCTTTGCCCTACTAGCAATAAAATAAAAATAATAGACAATTCTAAACAAAATTTTGTTATTCGGGAATAAAATAGTACTTAAAGTGCCTGAGTTTAATGCAATTGAAAATGTTAGGATCATGGGGCATGGCAGTGGACTGCCAAGAATGGAACAAGTACGGTAACATACATAACGGAATGAAATAAGTCGGTTTCTGTATGTTACCATGGTAACTAGGAATATTGTAGTTTACCACCAGGCAAAAAGGGATTAATGCCGCGCAAACGAACAAAAATGTTATTAAGCGTAGTTAAAAATAAAAATATCATATAATAAGACGCTTACGATTATAACTTGCTGGTGGTAAATCCTGTATGTATTAAATTATTTGTATATCATGTCATATGAATATTTTGATTCTTATGTAAATAACAAAAATCACCAAACACGGTAAAATCTTAACTCAAGGACTTGGCTCGCAACATCTTTATACATAGTTATATCTTAGGGTGCGTTGAGTTACTTAATATGACTTTAAACTGTAATAGTACACAACATGGTAAATATGCCGGTTACTCATTTTTGCAAGTAGGTACTAGTTTACAAATGTTTTCTAATAAAATTATAATTTTGTGGAAATACATCTTAAACTTAATATCGTGAACTCCAAAGATACCTGACTACAGTCTTCTTCTTCTTATCGTATGGTTGATGAACAACCTAGTGTCAGAGTTTAAACCGCCCGTAGGCCTCTGACATGGCTTCACACACCGTTGAAAAATCTGGTTTCCTCACGATGTTTTCCTTCACCGTTAAAGCGTCGAATGATGGTACATATGAATTTAAAATTTGAAAAACACATTGGTATCTGGCGGGGTTTGAACTGGCGACCTCTTGGCAAGCAACGACCTTAACCACTCGGCCATCGACGCTTTTTCACTACAGTATAAAGGCTACTCCAGGCAAGTCTCTTTGCTTAACTTAACTCACTAGGTACCGTACATCTAATATTGATAACCAAACTACCAATAGACAACTTATTCAGTTCAACTTTAAAAAAACATACATACATACATAAAATCCCGCCTTTTTCCCAGAGGGGTAGGCAGAGATCACTCCCACCGATGCATTTTTCACCTCTCCTTCCTCCTCGTGGGAGAGGAACTTGACGTGACGGGTTGTGGACCACGTCGCCGTCATTCTGCCTTGTGCATTGTTTTCCAAGGTCATTGCGTTCCCACGAGTAGCAAGGATATATGACGGGGGAAGGAAAAGGGGAGGAAGGATACTATCGCCTCGGATGATTTGGACTGAGTCGATAGTAGCTCGAGGAGCCGGGGTCGCTTACCCGTATACCGTTCACCAACCACCGGACAGATAGTTGTGACTGATATCCCCTGACTGAAACACTAAAAAACATGAATTTTTAATACCTACATAATAATATATTTAAAAAAAACAGCTTGGAAACGAATAAGAGGATAACATAACCTACTATTATTTCCTATGTAAATTTTGATAACTCATCATAAACTGGGTTTTGTCGGAAAAGTGTTTTCGTTCATTAGAGATTCATTCGTGACTAAGAACATAGGCATCTACTACATTTCCCGATTATCGTTTGTTTATTAAACTTTGATTTCACACGCCATACATTATCCTCGTTCGGTAAATTTAGGTAGATCATTATTTATCTCGAAGTGTTTTACCTACAACGTTTATGACGTATTTGGACTTTAAAAGCTGCTTACGAACAGCGGAAAGTGAACATGCGGATAAAACCTATAATGTATTGACAGTAAATTGCGCTAAAAATAAATTGTTTACTTGCCATTGCTTATATCCTTATTAATTATTAAATATCTATTATTAATGCGAAAGTAACTCCGTGGGTATGTTATACGCGCTAAACGCGGACGAAGTCACGGGTGGTAAGCTAGCACGATAATAATATTTTGTCGAAGTTTAATGCCTAGTTAAAAATAGCTCTCATTTCTTATTAATAACTAGATGACTTTTCACGGAAAATATAAGGCGATTCGAAGTAATTTTTGTTTTATTATAAGCTTTGTTCTAATAATAACAATACAAAACCTATCAAGAGACGAAAGGTTCCGTACCAATTATGTTATAAAAACACATTTATTCTATGGTCTCCATAGTTCCCTTAGTATTTTATCTTTTTAATTTTTTTGTATTTTTTGCTATAGCGGCTATGAAAATTTCAGCCATCTAGCTATCACGGCTTATAAGATAGAGTTCGGAGACAGACTGACGTACGGAGGCTTAGTACTAGGGTCCCGTTTTGACTTTTTAGGTACGGAACCCAAAAACAGAAATAATCATCCTATTTCGTGAAGTATTTCTTAAGTTATTCAGTGCGTACATGTCTCCGACCTCCAATTTACTTCTTAAACAGACTTCAACCACACATTACACACCATAAAATACTACAACAGTTTGATTTTAAGCTTTCGCGTTCCATTACACTCAATTTTAGTCTTTATGGGTCTACACGCGATATTAGGAGTAGCAAATACATAGCTAGTCGCTCGCGACCATGATTGGTAACCCAGTCGAAACGTCGGGCAGTAAGTAGCTATGTATTTGCTACTCCTAATATCGCGTGTAGACCCATTAAGACTAATATTTACTACAATAGTTTTCCACCATACACATATATTCCCATACTCAATCGCCAAGACTATGGCCCTCCCCGTTTACACACGAGTAGAAGACCGTTGGGGCCATTAAAAAGGAACTGACTCGCGGGTTTTCCCGTTCGCTTATTGCTCATCGGAACGCCGGAACTTCCGGTCCGTTTGTACTGGTTTGTACTATTGAACTAAAAAGAGCGTTAAACCTTACCTTTTAGTATTTGAGGTTATGGACCTTTAGAGACATCTCCTGGTTAGTTCAGAGCTATAGAGCTTTATTTTTTTTAAATGTTACACAACATCACATACATTGATCTGATCCCGTGGTAAGTAGCTTAAGCACTTGTGTTACAGATATCAGAATCAACAGTGTATACACAAATATACTTAAATATACTTAATACCCACCCAGACACGGAACAAACACCGATGTTCGTCACACAAATATTTGTCCCGAGTGGGAATCGAACCCACAACTCTTGGAACCATTGGTAGTGAACACTGGGTCACTAACCACTGTTCCACCGAGCCAGTCAAATAAAGATATCATATCATTCATTAGGTATCATAGAAATGTGTGGGGTGTTCTATTTTTTTTTTCATGTAGTTATTAATAGGGGTTAGATTTTTTATGTGTATTTAGTAGGTCGGAGAATCGGCTAGTATTTGTTTTTCATACCCCTAAGTAATAAGGGTTAATATACCCTTTTACTTAGGGGTATGATATAAATTTTTAAATGTTTTATGAGGCGAAACAACATTTGCTGTTTCATCTAGTAAAACTATAAATAAGGAAACATTCCAAACTAATACATTCCATATTGAGTCAAATTGACTCGGTGGATCAGTGGTTAGTGACCCAGATTCACTACATACGGTTCCAGGAGTCGTGGGTTCAATTCCGATTTGGGGCAAATTTGTATGTGACGAACATCGGTGTTTGTTTCGCGTCTGAGTATGTTATTTATACATTTCAGTTTATTTGCGTATCCTGTTGATTCCGATATCTGTAACACAAGTGCTTAAGCTACTTACTACGGGATCAGATCGATGTATGTGATGTTGTGAAATATTGATTAATTCATTTTATTTATTAAAATAATTCGGTATAATTTAAGCCACCCATTGTCTAAATAATAGATAACCCAAAGCTTCGCACATAAACCCACATTAACCGCACATAGAGCAAAAGTACATCGTCCGTTTCGTTATTGATTGATAAAGGGTAAACTGCATGGTGACGTATATATTTCATTGAATAGCGTAAAATGTGACATAATACGCTCAAGTTACGTCGAATATTAAGTCAGCGTATTTTATCAAAACGCGTCTGGATTTTCCGGGGAACTACGGGCGGCAGACGGTATAAGTAAGTGGATATAGCCAATACATTCATAAACGCATTGAGCTGTTTCGAATACGGACGTACTAGGAGGACATAATAGATATTTAAAATTGTTGTCGTTTTGTGTTGTCGTTAATAACATCGCCAAAATGTTCGGGAAGGCTGTTGTGTTTTTTGTAAGTGCATTTTTAAATTAACACTTTTTTTTTTATTTTATCTTCATCTTGAAATTACTGTTCGGATAAAGATTTAGAGTAAATAGCCTCAAACTCGTTCATTCATTATAGTTCTTACTCGTAAAATTTATTAATGACCTAATCAAAATTTTATCGTAACGTTTTTTTGTTTTCCATTAAAGTTATTCAATTATTCATTTTAGTGCTTAAGCTACTTACCACGGGATCAGATCAATGTGTGTGATGTTGTGTAATATTTATATTTATTTATTTATATTTAACTTATGTGTGTAGCTTGTACCTAGAGCGCTTTTGTTAGCTTTATGTAGCTTTTAACAACTATGATTTTTCTTTCAACTTTCAGGCTGCTATGAACGCGGGGTTGGCTGCCATTTTAAACGCTCATCTAAAGAATGGTAAGGAAATTACAATGTTCACTATTTATCTTTGAGGTGTCAATAAATACTAATAAGTAATTTAATTAACGTTGTGATATTATGTGATGACCACTTAAAAGTAAGTGTAGGTAGAGTATAAAAAGTCAATCATTTGTTTGCATATTACAAGACGGTTCCACTTAGTAAACGGAAAACTAACGTGTCCATCCACATTGTACACGGGAGTTACGTAGCTTCAAATATGATCTATGTAAGTCATCTTCGTACCGCATCAGCACAGACTCAATTAGGAATCGGAGTGGTCGATATGGCTTTTTCATTATCTAACTGACGATGATGGCTTGGAGCAGCCTAGATCATCACCGGACTTGCGGGGAATGGATCTTATCCCTAAAGATCGCCATGGCCGGATTTTTCTGAAGCATTCAATCAAATCGGCCGAAACATTCAATCTTCAAACAAGACGTTTAAATTGTTATTTTTTTTATCATTGCAAAGCTTTCGGCTGATAAAAATGAATCAAAAACTAAACATATGTCATAGGCCAACAGACAAACTGATTAACATTTAGGTATGAATGTAGCGTGCGATATCAAGCAAGGGGTTTCCCAATGCGTAGCTCATCGGACTTGACATACTTATCTATTAAATACTGTTAAGCATTTATTTTAGTACTAGCTTTTTAATCGCGATTCCGCCCGCGTGAAGTTATTTAAGAAGCTTTTTAGTTCTTTTAGGGTCTAAACTATCTTTATATAAAAATTTATTTAGATTTCTTGAGATTTGGCCTCTAAGCGCGACAGACAATCAAATTAGACACTGTTACTTTCAGATTTATGATATTAGTAAGAAGGATTTTTCTTGTAGGATAGGATTCACCTCTATAATGGGTGCCACAGGGTATCCTTCTGTTTGACAAAATGTTTTCGTCAAATTCACCTTCGCAAAAACTATCGCCAAAGTTTATTTCAACAACTGTACCTATTTATAGCAACTGTACATTTGGCACATAGGAGTTACTAAGCATTGCATACATACTGTTTGACTTGAGTACCTAAGTATGGAAAGTGATAATTTGACCAAATATTTTATTTTAGACATTTTTGTATCATGTAAATGTTTTTCATTCCAGTGGCAATGCCTGAGGAGTGCGACGGAAAGAACTTCTGTTTCTACAAGAGCGAGAGATATCCGCAAAAGCAGATCGACAACATCATAAATGCCACTTTGGTAAGCATAGAGCACTAACATTCATCATCATCATCATCTCCGCGTTTTCCCGGTTGCATCCTTGTAGAGCCCGGGCTCCGCTTTCCTACTCCTATCTCTCCACTTCGCACGGTCTTCGGCATCCTTCACGGAGAGTTTGTTGGCACGCATGTCATCCTCCACGACGTCAAGCCAGGCCTTCTTGGGCCTTCCCCTTCTGCCGGACCTGGCGGTAGCGACATAGCTAGACACTTTTTCCCTACGTAGTTTGCCGGTTTCCGTAAAACATGACCGTACCAACGTAGGCGGCACTCTTGCAATTTGTCAGCGATGTCCCGAACATGAAGGCTGCCGCGAATACGGTATAGAGCACTAACATTATTAGTATAATATATCTATGTTGTCCATCTCGCTAACTAAATACCTAAGTAGACCATATCCTAAATAGTAAATCATACGACCGTTCTGATAGGTATATCTGATCAATGTCTGTTAATGAGACTTCTCGATTAAATCTGGGGTAAAATCGAATTATTTAATTACTGTATTGACAATTATAAGTGCATGTAAGACTAAAGTATTTTTGATTTTGAATGCTATTGTCAATGATCTGATATGTGTGTAATATTGTCGGAAAACATCACACACATTTACCAGATCCTGCGTAACATCATCTATCGGAACCATCTGTAGCTGAAACTTCTCATACACAAATTAACTTAAGACGTGAATTATCAGGACACGCGTCGATATTCACTAAACAGATACATATTTGTCCTGTGTGGAAATATATTGCATGATTCTCTGACGCAAGAGACAGGAGCAATATCAAATGCGCCATCAATCTGGTCAATTACAAATTTCAATACTATGTGTCACTTCAACCACTTCTTAGTCCTAACATTATTTGTACTCTTTTACAGCCTAGAATGGTGGAAGTTGGAGATCAGATGGAACACCGAGGTGGCGGTGAGAAGCCTGAAGATGACTGCCAAAGGGATCCGAGGGTATGTAGACTACAAATCTTTTTCCGTACTTTTACCATATTCTTTGAGGGTGTAATTTTCCAAGGGGATTTTGTCCGGATTAAAATACTTACTGGGGAAGAGGATCCAAGACAAAAATAAAAGAATATTCTAATTTATATACGTCTAGAATGTTTCTAACATTCCGCTGTCAATCATGTAGTAAGATCAGAGTTATGGTTTATGGCACAGGCTTCAAAGATAAACTAAAAGACTTAGGTCGCTCTTTTTTAATGTTTGTATGTAATTTTATTTTATTTCATGTGATTTAATGAATATTTTAATTTGTAACTGTTATTATCAATTGGCTTTTGACTGTTAATTTTGATATCCATAAGACCATAACACAAGTAGTCAAGCTACTTACCACGGAATCAGATCAATGAATGTGATGTTGTGTAATATTAATTAATTTATTTATTTATTATGACCAAAATGTTTTGATTTCAGCTCGAGCCAATTTACGAGATTATTGATAAAGACGGCAACGTGCGTTTCGTCGCGCAGTCGGACGGCAACTTCCTCCAGAAGATCAGAACCGAGACGTGCTTGTAAGTAACTTAAACATTTATTATATTTCTCTCCTAGCGGTTGTGTAGTTCTCTTCTGCCCACAGCCCAGTTAAGACTCATTTAATATTGTCTGAATAGTAGGTATTGCAACTATACCATGGTATACTGTTGCAAAGTTATCTAGAATTCAAATAATTTGAACTTACCTAAACTAAGCAAAAGCGGATGACGTTTTTATTGATGAGATATTAACTTTTGCTAAAACTATCATATGCACTTATTATGACTCCTCACAACTTATGACACCAAACTATTTAGCTAGCTAAGATTGCTACAGACATTACTATATTTACGAATGTAAAATGTCATCAAATAGCGATTGTAGAGCCTGCAAGGAAGAAATGGAAGACATGAAACATCTCTTATGTGAATGTCACTCATTGGCCAGACACAGGCTCAGACTTCTGGGAACGGCTTATCCGAAACCAGAAGAATACAGGCACCTCAGACCCAAGGACATTATTGCATTTATGCAGTTGATCTTCAGGGAGTAGTAAACACAAAAGATTCCTGAGGGTCGACGTGAACCGGTTAGACGGTCCCCACTATAAGATAAGATAAGATATTTATGAAAGCAATGTCCCTTTTTCAGAAACCCCGGGCGCATCACCAGCTCCCTCTACTTCGAAGACTTCGAACTCGATGAGTACAACTTCACCTGCGAAGAGCACAGGATAGAGTACAGCTTCCTCACTCTCTCGCTGGACGGGACTCGGCTGGAAGACGTGGACATAAAGGATGGGCTGCCAGTGTGCTGCTCCTGCAGGATTAATAAGCATTAGATTCATGAGAATATTGGAAACATAAGCGAATTGCATTCTCGAGCGCATCCGATTCTTTGGTCAGTAGAATGTGGTCAGTAGAATGATGAGCACATTTGATTTACGAGCACAATTGATTTCTTTGAATAATGGTGTCATGAATATGTTGGATTCATGAGCTTTTATAATTTTGGGAGCACATTAGAGTCGTGAGCACTTTAAATTCATGAGCATATTTAATTCACGATCACAATGGATTTTTTTGAATAATGGTGTCGTCAACATGTTCAGTTCACGAGCTATTTCGATTTATGAGCACATTGGAGTCGTGAGCGTTTTAAATTCATGAGCACATTAATTGATTCACGAGCACAGTGGATTTCTAAGAACAATGGAATCATGAACATGTTGGATTCATGAGCTTTTTCGATTTATGAGCACATTGGAGTCGTGAGCACTTAAAATTCATGAGCACATTAATTGATTCACGAGCACAGTGGATTTCATAGAACAATGGAGTCATGAACATGTTAGATTCATGAACTTTTATAATTTTAGGAGCACATTAGAGTCATGAGCTCTTCACATTTATGAGCACATTTGATTCACGAGCACAATGGATATCTATGAACAATGGATTCATTAACATGTTGGATTCATGAGCTTTTTCGATTTATGAGCGCTTTGAAGTCGTGAGCACTTTTAATTCATGAGCACATTTGATTCACGAGCACAATGGATTCCTAGGAACAATGGAGTCATGAACATGTTAGATTCACGAGCTTTTTCGATTTATGAGCACATTACATTCATGATCACACTAAATTGACATTAGATTATGAACTGCAGTCTTGTGGACTGCAGTTCATAATCAATTGGCTGGACGAGTTTAACAGATGCAGTGATGTTGACGGTATGCTAGTTTTGTTTTACAATCATTTGTATAGTATTATTAGTAAGCATGTGCCTAAAAAATCTAAAATAAATAAAAATATCCCAACTGGTTTCCTAAAATTCTAATAAAACTATTAAAAGATAAACGCAAACTCCTAATCAAATATAAAATCTATAAAAACCCATTAGATCATATTTCTTTGCTTATTTTGAGCAAGCGGTGTGCTGCACTAGCTGCTCGCTCCTACAGGAACTATATTAGCACCATGGAACAGCTCATCGGGACCAATCCTAAATACTTTTGGACCCTCATGAAAAATAAGAGCAAATCAGATTCACACTATCCCTCAGAAATGATACACAATAATCAGACAGCTAAGAATGGACCGGATATCTGTGAGCTCTTTGCGGGTAACTTTCGCTCCGTATATTCCAACGACACATCATGTACAACGCAAGTACACGATCAGCCTTCCAGTAATTTATTGAACTGTAATTTTTCCAATTTGCACCTCTCACTGAAATCAATCTGCAACCGGTTAAAAAGACTTGACCACTCAAAGGGTGCTGGACCGGATGACATACCACCTTTTTTTGTCTCTAACTGTGCTGACTCACTTGCCCTCCCGCTCTACACAATTTTTAACAAGTCCCTTAGCTCTGGACAGTTTCCTACGTTCTGGAAGGTTGCTAAAGTAGTTCCAATATTCAAAGATGGTGATAAAAGTAATGTTGGAAATTATAGACCCATTTCAATTCTTTCGGTCATTCCCAAAGTTTTTGAAGCACTTATATATCCATACTTGTATGCTCATATCAAGCACATAATAACAGACAAACAGCATGGATTCTTGAAGGGAAGATCAACGGCTACCAATCTTATTTCTTTCACTAATGTCATCGCCAACAGTATTGATTCTCAGTTTCAAACAGATGCCATATATACAGACTTCTCCAAGGCGTTTGATAAGATTAATCACCATATTTTAATATGCAAACTGTCAAGATACGGATTTGGAGGTCCTCTATTGGAATGGTTGCAGTCATATGTGTCAAACCGCTCTCAATATGTTGTAGTAAAGAACTATCGATCCACCCCATATTTATCGAAGTCAGGTATACCTCAAGGTTCTCATATAGGACCTTTGCTTTTTGATATTTTTATCAATGATATTTGCGATAAGATTCAGCATAGTGATATTTTTCTATATGCCGATGACCTAAAACTTGCTAAAGTTATACATAGTGCTGAAGACGCAAGACTTCTTCAAAAGGACCTAAACAGTTTGGTAGAATGGTGTAAAATTAATATGATGTCTCTGAACATAAAAAAATGCTACCATATAAAATTGTCACGGAAAGCTAGATCTCTGGACACACAATATAAAATTGATGGCACTGTCTTGGAAGAGGTTGGTACCATTCGGGATCTTGGTGTTACTATAGATTCTAAATTAACATTTACCGCACACATTGACAACATAATTGCTAGGGCCTCAAAATCACTCGGATTTATTATTAGAAACGTCAAGATACTCAAGAAGCCATCCACCAAGATTTTAATTTATAATTGTTATGTCAGGAGCATTCTGGAGTACTGCTCCGTGGTGTGGTCTCCTCAGTACCAAGTGCATCAGCTTCGCATTGAACGCATACAAAGACGCTTCACTAGACATCTTTCATTTCATCATGGTCTAGGTAAAAAAGCTGGGAGCTACTGTGATCGACTCCACCATTTCAATATGGACAGTCTCCTTACCAGACGAAAGTGTTTAGACATAATGTTTCTTTTTAAGACTGTGAGAAATGTGATAGACTGTCCACAGTTTCTAAGTGAGTTAAATATAAGGGTTCCTCGCAAGCTTCCCCGATACCCGGTCCCACTTTTTAAGAAACCACTGGCCCGCACTAACGTCCAGACACACGCCGCAGCATATCGACTGACTGACGCGTACAATAGACTCGATGCCAGTGTTGACATCTTCAATGACTCATTTCAGCAGTTTAAGGCTAAAGTCAGCGAGTTGTTAAGGGAGGAGTAGTATATTTTGCCGCTCTTAGTACTATTATTATTTTTGTTATTTTTGTACATTTAAACATTGTTAATTTTTAGTTTTTCATTAATATATGTTACTTTTTCTATATGTATATATCTGTTTTTATGTTTATCAATGATATCCGTCCGTACATAATTTACTTTTTGGAGCATGATGTGGCGGCCTTCAAAAGATTTTTACATTTTGTTTGTGTATTGTTTAAGTTAATTTTAAGATCTTTTCATTGTAATTTTCTCTGGCTGTCTAATATATAAAATAAATAAATAAATAAATATGTTTAGAGTGTTTAGTTTAATCTAGTGCTTGCGCAAGAACGGGAGTATAATTGTTCTCTCACGATCATATTTCGTCACCTCTAGGACTTTTTCGGTAAGTCCAGTTTACCAATTAAACCAACGAGGTAGTCATATTACTACATATAAAGCAAAGTCGCTTCCCGTGTCTGTCTGTCTCTATGTATGTTAAATCTTTTAACCTAATTACCGCCATCTTTATCAAGTGTATTTTTTATTCACACAAAAAAGATGGCGCTGAGGGTGTTAAACTATTTAACTACACAACGGTAACGATGCGGTTTTTGTAATAGATAGAGGGTTTTAAGAGGAAGGTTTTTTATATTTAATAGTATGTTATAAAGAGTAGCTGGCTACTGTTATTATTATTGTACATTTATATTCAAAAGTTTGCCAAAAAATATATACATCTGGCAATTGATCTCTAAACATGTATTTTAATCTTAAGTAATTAAATTATAATTAAATTACTTTTCTTTAAGTAAGCATTTATATTGTTGTAGATAAGTTATAAAAATTTAAATAAAAAGTCTGAAATTAATACACACTTTGTTTTGTTTTTCTTAATATTTGTAAGTAAATACCATAAGTGTTACATTTACAGAATAATTAAATAATAGAATTATTATTTTCAATTACTTACTTATGAGTAAATAGGTAATTGTTTTCCTTAATTCCATAATGTTAATCATAACGGAAGACTACTTAGCCATATACCTGGGTACCTACATGCCTATATTATCTACCCAACTAATATATGATTTTGTTAACTTTTAACTTTAAATATATTGTATGTAGGTAGGTAAGTCCCTTGGTACATATAAACATATTTATCTTTTATCTGTCTAATAAAATCCTACCTGAAATGTGAGCTTATCGATTAAAAACAAAAGTGCAAGTGAAATTATTAAATTAATGAAAAGATTTGCGTTTAAACTTTAAATATATGTAGGTGTAGAAGTTTATTAAAAATTATTCATTCATGAAAATAAAACTTGAATAGGTAAAAAGAAGTTCCTACTATTTTATTACGAGCAAAAACTCTAATCAAACATTGTTGCGTTAAATTTTCACAAGGCTAAAAGACTTGGCTGTCCATCCGTCTGTCACCAGGCTATATCTCAAGGAAGGTGATAGCTTGACATTTAAAAAATTCACAGATGTATTTATATTTCTCCTACATTATTACAAAAATACTAAAAATAAAATAAAACTCATATTCAAGGGGGGCTCCCATACAAAAAAAAAAACTCCTATACAAAATTAAAAAATCCAATACCTCCTTGCCATGAACCTTCGTGCGAGAATCCGACTCGCACTTGACCGGTTTCAGTTTTAAACAGCTAGTCAATGATGTTTACAGTAAAGTAATGATAAGTAAGAGTTGCCTCTTTTTATTTGTAGTTTTAGTGCTTTTTTTTTAATTTTAAAATTTTCAGTGTTGTGCCAGGACCGTAGCACATGGCAGGAAGTGATATCTGCCTACCCCTCTGGGAAAAAGTCATGATTCATTGTACGTAAATTAAATTCACAAGAGGTATCTAATAAGGTATGTACCTATGTATATTATACGTAAGAAGTACACAAAAATGTTTGATAGTTGATTGATTAATCCTGATGCCTGGAAAAATGGATACCAATTTAAAATTTACCCTGGAGTTAAGACCAAATTAGGTAAATTTGCCATTATTATAATATCAATACATTATAATGTTCGCAAGTTTACCTTATTCCTTTTGATTTCAACAAAGCAAGAAACTTATGTCTGTCTTTGACCCACATTACATCCTGTAAGTACACTATAGATATATAAGTGTGAGTTTGTATGTATTAACCTGATGTACGTAATGAGAGTATTGTTTTTCCTTATAATATTGTGAGACATTTGACGGAAACTTTTTATCTAGTAACCTACAAGTGACTATTTTCATACCAAGACGTCAATGTTTCGTGAACGCATTATAGAATCCATACAGGGCTGTGTCTAAAAAGCACACATAAAACTCCTTCCAATTAAATTTGTGATCTTAAACTTGTCTTTATCTCAGTTAATATTATTTAGGCAGTAGGTAGGTACGTAGGTTTTTTTAAAAGGCTAACAAGATGACCTCACTCCATCTGATGGTAAGCGGTAGTGAGATCCAAATATGAGGTCGACAGGCACAATAGATCGTATTGAGCCTGTCGCACTCACCCTGAAGGCCTGCTCAAATGCCGTTTCACTCCCCGCCTGAAGAGCCCGGGATCATTAGGAGGGAGGGACACAAAGATCAAATTTGAAGTCTTACACGAATAAGAATTAGTTCATTGGTCACTTCTAAATTTAACATAGTATAGAACAAAAAACAAAAGGAAAGCAAAAAATTACAAGTAATGTGCAAATGGTAGGGGCTCAGTTTATGCTGACATGGAACCGAGATCCTAGCCAGCGCTGATTTTCAGCCACTCCAATATCATGTCATCAAAGTTGGGAGTCCGAGTGACTAATGAAAATTAAG